>JAUIMM010000148.1:0-1366285 GCA_031769625.1 Taudactylus pleione | reverse complement strand
TCTCCCCAGCACACAACCCTCTCACATCACACATTCTCCCCAGCACACAACCCTCTCACATCACCCATTCTCCCCAACACACAGCCCTCACACATCACACATTCTCCCCAGCGCACAGCCCTCTCACATCACACATTCTCCCCAGCACACAACCCTCTCTCATCACATTCTCCCCAACACACAACCCTCTCACATCACATTCTCCCCAACACACAGCCCTCTCTCATCACACATTCTCCCCAACACACAGCCCTCTCTCATCACATTTTCCCCAACACACAGCCCTCTCTCATCATATTCTCCCCAACACACAGCCCTCTCTCATCACACATTCTCCCCAACACACAGCCCTCTCTCATCACACATTCTCCCCAACACACAGCCCTCTCATCACACATTCTCCCCAACACACAGCCCTCTCTCATCACACATTCTCCCCAACACACAGCCCTCTCTCATCACACATTCTCCCCAACACACAGCCCTCTCTCATCACATTCTCCCCAACACACAGCCCTTTCTCATCACATTCTCCCCAACACACAGCCCTTTCTCATCACACATTCTCCCCAGCACACAGCCCTTTCTCATCACACATTCTCCCCAGCACACAGTCCTCTCTCATCACACATTCTCCCCAGCACACAGTCCTCTCTCATCACACATTCTCCCCAACACACAGTCCTCTCTCATCACACATTCTCCCCAACACACAGCCCTCTCTCATCACACATTCTCCCCAGCACACAGCCCTCTCTCATCACACATTCTCCCCAACACACAGCCCTCTCTCATCACACATTCTCCCCAACACACAGCCCTCTCATCACACATTCTCCCCAACACACAGCCCTCTCTCATCACACATTCTCCCCAACACACAGCCCTCTCTCATCACACATTCTCCCCAACACACAGCCCTCTCTCATCACACATTCTCCCCAACACACAGCCCTCTCATCACACATTCTCCCCAACACACAGCCCTCTCTCATCACGCATTCTCCCCAACACACAGCCCTCTCATCACACATTCTCCCCAACACACAGCCCTCTCTCATCACATTCTCCCCAACACACAGCCCTCTCTCATCACATTCTCCCCAACACACAGCCCTCTCTCATCATATTCTCCCCAACACACAGCCCTCTCTCATCACACATTCTCCCCAACACACAGTCCTCTCTCATCACACATTCTCCCCAACACACAGACCTCTCATCACACATTCTCCCCAGCACACAACCCTCTCTCATCACATTCTCCCCAACACACAACCCTCTCTCATCACATTCTCCCCAACACACAGCCCTCTCTCATCACATTCTCCCCAACACACAGCCCTCTCTCATCATATTCTCCCCAACACACAGTCCTCTCTCATCACACATTCTCCCCAACACACAGCCCTCTCTCATCACACATTCTCCCCAACACACAGCCCTCTCTCATCACACATTCTCCCCAACACACAGCCCTCTCTCATCACACATTCTCCCCAACACACAGCCCTCTCTCATCACACATTCTCTCCAGCACACAACCCTCTCACATCACACATTCGCCCCAGCACACAACCCTCTCACATCACCCATTCTCCCCAACACACAGCCCTCTCACATCACACATTCTCCCCAGCACACAGCCCTCTCTCATCACACATTCTCCCCAGCACACAACCCTCTCTCATCACACATTCTCCCCAGCACACAACCCTCTCATCACACATTCTCCCCAAGACACAGCCCTCTCTCATCACATTCTCCCCAACACACAGCCCTCTCATCATATTCTCCCCAACACACAGCCCTCTCTCATCACACATTCTCCCCAACACACAGCCCTCTCTCATCACACATTCTCCCCAACACACAACCCTCTCACATCACACATTCTCCCCAACACACAGCCCTCTCTTCGCATATTCTCCCCAACACAGCCCTCTCTTCGCACATTCTCCCCAGCACACAACCCTCTCACATCACCCATTCTCCCCAGCACACAGCCCTCTCTTCACACATTCTCCCCAACACAGCCCTCTCTCATCACACATTCTCCCCAACACAGCCCTCTCTCATCACACATTCTCCCCAACACAAGGTCCTCTCTTCACTCACCTGCGGTCACTGAGCACCTTGGCATGGGAGATGGGCACCCACAGTTTGAGCAAAATGTGACATACGAATTGCATGTTTATAGTGAAAGTGAGTTTATAAAATCTATATTAGTGCAGAGTTCAACAGAAATGTAAATATTGTCTTAATGTCTAAAGAGTGGAATTTGGATTGTGTATACTAATTTCAGTCATAGCAGTGTAGCACTTTTTAATGTATGGAAACTAGGATTTGTGGGTCAACCCCCTTGGGGGGGGGGTGTATGGATATATATATATATATATATTTATATATATATACACACACACATACATACACACACACACACAGGAAGGAATACAGTTGGCCCTTTTGTCAAGGAATACAGTCATCCTTGTCAAAAGGGCCAACAGGCTCTGAAACGTTGGATCTTAATACACGTTTTGATGATTGATATTTTCTGAGTGCCGCTGTATTCCTTCCTGTATATTTCAACTATTACACAGAAGGCACCAGGACTGTTGGTTTTATATTTTGAGTGCAGGATTATTTCCACATATATATATATATATATATAATCTACAGGTTGTTTTGTTTCAGTCAGACCGGAGCAATGGCAGAATGTCAGACTCGGGGCAGCCTCTTAGGACACAGAGAAGGGACCACATCACGGTGTGGCTGAAATAAGTGTAGCCCCCCAACAGCGACCCATCGAACTTGCGGATGCCAGGTCATTAAGCGAAGATATAAATCTAAGGATATATCCATGCATCAATTGTTGTTGGATCAAGCTTAATCAACATCCTGCTCTTTTCCCTGGATATCTTAAGTTCTTTTTTATATTGTTTGTGCACATTTACTAATATTGAAATAAAGATGTTAGGATTCAAGTTAGTGAATTGTATCAGACTAATGAAGTACCAGACCTATTCGGGGTCACTTAAGTCTCCCCCATTCTCTGCCCTGCCCCCTCTCTCCAGCCACTGCTCTGCCCTCTGTTCTGACTGCTGCTTTGTGATCATCATCCCCGCTCCATCTGTTTGTCTCATCCTGCCCCACGCTCCATCCCACCCCCATAGATAGCCCATTTCCAGAGGGTCCTCTTCTTCAGCTAGGTGTGTCCCATTTGCTGTGTACCCCCTATGACACGTACCCCGGCTCCAGCTGCACATGCATGTTGGAGACGGGGCAGGCCACAGCGGATTAATACTGTATACAGATGCCATGTTTGCAACATAAAAAAAAAGGAATCTTATTACTAGATGATCTCAATGTAATGCATTCAGGGGAAAAAATGGTGGTTTTCAAGTTTTGAGAACTGTAGTCTCTAACCATAAAAATAACACGTTAAACAATATATACTGTTTTATTACAGATCATTTTCAAAAGTTCATCCACACTAGAATTTAAATATAACTTGGAAAGAAAAACAATCAGCAATCAAAGTAACAACAGTTATTCGTGCATTACAACAAGCAAATGATTCCATAACTTCAGCAGCCCAACCCCCTTCCCTCCAACATGTATTCCTGTGGTTGGGGAATCCTCCATTTCTTACTATTGGATAAGATCACATCGCTGTTAGCATGGAAAGGAAAGCTTTGCCAGTGGTGATTTGTACAGGTTATAGTAATCCATTATTTGGAGGGGGGTGACTAAATAGCAGGGATTGTCTAAAAGTGGACAATTGCTTTAACACAGCATTATTTTCAAGTAAAATAAATGTAACCCTTAATTGCTAACATTGTGATACTGCAATTATAGAAAGAGGTGATAAGTACTATGTCTTTTTATTACAGCAGTATTACAAGTGTAGCAGTCTCTTACACTCCTCCTGGAAAAATCAGCCTTTGTGTCCTGCGACTGCTTCATGAAGTTTCAGGAGCTCACATGCAGAGGTATGGTATGCAGAGTGGCAATGACAGTTTGGCTTCCAGTGTGGTCTCTGTTGTCTGTCCTATGGAATACACATACAGATGGAGCCAGAAGCTGTCCCGTACAGCTCGAGCACACTGAGGCATCATTCAGATGAGGGAGTGGTTGTACATCATCTGAAATGTCCCTTTAGTTAAACAGATAAAATGGACTTACATAGCAAATATTCACAATAGAAAAGTTTACTTTACCAACCAACTTCATGCAATCTATCTCATTCTTTTGTTGCAGCATATTATTATTCTAAGGAGTGGGGACACTGTTGGCCTCCACACAAAATGCTTCTTCGTCAGATAACTGGATGTTACAGGATAACAATCACTGAAACAGTTGATACTGCAACAAATCACGATATGGGGTGAAAATTCACATATCTAAGTATTAGATAGCGGATATTCAGTAATATACAAATACCATCCACCCCACAGTATTTTATCAGTAGAAAAAATAATCATGTCCTTCCATGGTTTTCAACCTGTACACAGAGTAAACTGAGCAAGGGCTTGCCTTATTTCATACCAATCCATTAACATTAATTATTCAGCTCCAATACTTATGCATTCGCAATTAAGCTGTCAGTGATATTGACAACACCGAATATATTCTTAACTGTCCCTTAATGATAACAGGACAATTTAGAGCTGGACAACACCTGATATTAAAGAAAAGGGACTTCCTTCGACTACAGCTGGCCACGATTACCCGGTGTCAGTTTCTCCTCTGGCTATCACACAGCTTGTGTCAAATCTTGACACAATCAGGTAGTGATGGACTTCATGAGGCAGCTGTTTGAGTATTGTGATTCTGCTCATGTGCTTGACATACTCAGAAGGGTCGTTGCAGGAACTTGATAGGAGGGGAGCCCACACTGCTCGCTGGGCTTTTCAGGTACGACTCATAGGAACCTGGTGTTATTCCAACCACAATGTCGCTCTGCGGTGTGTCTCCTTTAAGAAAATCATCCTCGTCATCGGCAGTTGTCTTCTGCGTGTATAGAAGATGGCTATAGTCAATATGTGCACATTGTAGCCAGTTTACACCAAACCACATTGTAGCCAGTTTACACCAAACTATACAGAGTTTGCATTATAAACAAGTGTATTTAGCAGTTAACATACTTTAATCGGTGACCGCACTAAAGAACTTCAAAGCAGTTATGTAAATATAGTGGACTATAAAACCCAGCTTACATCTGTAGCATCCAAATGCTGAAACAAATTCACCACTGCAGATTCTTGATTTTATTGTGGGCTTAATCGAACAACAAATTTAGTGGCATTATCGTTAATTAAATATGCTTTCACATACAGCAAATAGGGACTGTCCCCCTTTTGTTATATGCACTCTCTAGTAGAGTTTTTAACTACTTTTTGCCTGCAGTTCTAATAGGGGGCATATTATGTTCTTTAGCTATGCCTCTGTCCCTATTGATGCCCCACAAGCCCAATATCATCAGGTATGAATGTAATAACAGCCCACTCAGTTCAAATCATTAACACTAACGAGATGACACTGTAATGGGGGCAGACTTAGGTAGAAGACAGGTTAGATTTGCAAAAAACAGGATTTTGGTACTTATCGATAAATCCCTTTCTCCGATTCCACAGGGGACACTGGAGTTCAAGACAGTGGGGTATAGACTGTGGTAGAGTAGAGCCTGGCACTTTAAATAATTTAGAAGTGTGACTGGCTCCTCCCCCTCTATGCCCCATAAGCCCCAGTTTAAGAACTGAGCCCGAGAGGAGACGGAGGACAACAGGGATATGAGGAGAAGGAGAAGACCACAGAACGGAACAAGACCGACTGAAGGAGAACAGAGGAACCCACTGCAGGGAACACATGCAGTCACACAACCATATAAGGACCAAACAAAACGGCAAGCACGCAGCGCTGGACGGGTGTCCAGTGTCCCCTGTGGAATCGGAGAAAGGGATTTATCGGTAAGTACCAAAATCCTGTTTTCTCCTTCATCCACTAGGGGACACTGGAGTTCAAGACAGTGGGGATGTCCCAAAGCCAACCTCCCGGGTGGGAAGCGCGGAGAACTTGTTGACCCTTCTGCCAAACCGAAGCCGGGACCGCCCAGAAACGGAGGCCCAATGGAAAGGCAAGAGCTGAGGATCAAGTGCCGTAGAGCCAGGAGACATTGAGAACTCCTTGCTGAACAGTCACAGAAATTCCAAAACCTACTGCGTAAATCGAGTGGAAAAAAAAAACGACTAGCCAGAGAACACCCGCAGATGAGAGGCATAAGAACACTGCAAGCTCAGCTGAAACAGACCAAGCCAGACCGCAGGGAGCAGAGAACCCCAACCAGAATCCATAGGAGAACAAAACTCGAGTACCCGATTCGAAAACAGGAAGCTGTTACAGTCGCAGATAGCAGAATCCCAGCACTGCTGGACTTAAATCACATAGATGGAAGTATAACGATACCAATCTACAGATACAGAGCTGATCCTGTCCACAAACTCCAACAAAGAGTATGCAGGGAGGCAAAAGGCAAGACCGAACAGTCACCCTGAACCATCCTAGATGTCCAACTACTACAAGGTTGTTAACCAGCGGAAGGGTTAGACCATAGAAGTCTCCAACGAGTAGAGATCCCACTAGACATGAGGCGGATTCGAGAGGATTGAGACTACAATTCCTTTCAGAGGGTCAGACAGCAGAACAACCCATTCTGAGAACAGAGGGAGAAAACAGTCAGTGAACCTGCAGCTGAAAAGAAAACCACAGCCACAAACTCCAAACAACTTCCAACATGATGGAAGTGCATGGTCAGTAGCAACTGCTGGCCCGAACATAGTAAAAAAACAACCAGGATACCCTAGCGGTAAAAGAGCATGGATGCAATAGCCACCCAGGGAGCGCTACCAATATAGGGAAGCATCCCATACAGCTAGGCTAGAGCACTAGGACAACTATGAAGGTACCCGTCAGGTATCTGTCAGTGTGCTGAAAATATCAACAGATACTGAACAGGAAAACCAACCAACCAGGCCCCCTGCATAGAACATAGTGACTGTCACACTGTAATGTAAAGATGTGCACTAGCCCAGAGATGCGCTTCAGTCCATAACCCCAACAGATTTCAGTAGAATAGTGTCACTAATCTCAATTTTGGAACTATGCACCCACACACCAGGAAAGCTCTAAAGTGTAGAGTCACCTGATTAAAATAGTGGATGGCTGCTAGGACAGCAGCTAGGGTGCGGAAGGGAGAATAACGCTATGTATGTCATGTTGCATGAAATAGGAGCATCTTCAGAGGCATTAGTAAGCTCTTACCTGTGAGCGACCAGAAGCTTTCAGGACGCTATGTAGAATGTCACTGACCTTTTCCATCACACAGTAACCTGCCACGTTAGGTATAGAGTAGCTTCAATGGGCTGAGACCAATGCTCTACAGCACGGACTTCAGTCTGGAGATGTGCAGTAGAAAATACTGTAGAAACTAGCAAAACGTTAGTGGAGACAAGAAGGTCGTACAACAGGACTCTATACCTGAGCATGTTCCATTAGGGATGTGTATCCATATAGAGATTATACATATACCCCAAAAACAGTCTGCTAGTGTAAGTATCCTTACATTAACACTTATAACGGTGAAGTGCATATTATGCCCACCAATCTAATACAACCCAGGCCTGACTCCTTTTATTGAGATATGCGACAAGACAATAATATGGAGTACCAGAATTAATACTGAGAAGGGTACCTGTACATAGAATGTGTTAGATATCCCAAGTAAAGAAGGGACATATTTTAGGAAATATTCCTACAAGGAATGGTTATAGTATATATATACCCACGTACACACCGACATAAACATAATTGCATGAGAAGGCAATCTCTTTGAAAGGGAGAGTTAGTGCCAACATAGTAAGTTTACTTGTCAGACTCCTGCACCAGGAGATCAGAATGCCATATATATGTCCTGCATTCTTGGTGTATGTTTGCTACCAAGTGCGCTACTGGAGTGTAGTTGTAAATAATAATAATAAGGTCCCCCGAAAAGGGGCGCCGTAGATAAAGACTGACGGGAACAGAACTAACACCCCAGGAGGGTGTAAGCACATATCTTTATATACATGTGTGGACACACAAGAAGGCCCCAGTCAAGTATAGGGTCCATACTAGAAGCAATGCCTTAGGGAATTGTAACTATCACTATGTAAGCTGCAGAACATGACTCTAGTTTATAGAGCCACTATTTAATATGTATTGATAAAGCCTACAGCTTTTGTAATTCCCAGGCGGCTTCCCATCCGTGGAGTTATAGGCAACCTAATGATTGTGGAAGTATAGGCAACCTACACACACACATATATATATATATATATATATATATATATATATATATATATATAAAAATAAAACACAACCAAATCCCTAGGGAGAGATAGTGTAAAGTGGAGTTTTGCACCAACTTCAGGAGAGTCAAGCCTCCAGTTGCAGCATGCTAGGTATCAGACATAAAACTGATCAGATCCTACCCTTGTTCTTATGGTAAGGATAAAAAGTGTTATCCACATATGCGTACCTACATACAAGATTAGTAGGAGACAATTTTTAATTTTTTTTTAAACTAAAACTGAGCCATAGTAGAGCCATGGAAGGAACTGAGCCCCAGGAAAAAATTCACTCCAGACATGTATATGTTCTAAGGCAGGGCTTAGTATAAAATAGAAATATATATACATACATGTGCCTTACGGCTCATGTGCCGTGTGTGGCCATCATTCTGCTACAGTGTTGGGGCAGGATATTTTTGTAGCGCGCTGTCCCAGACTGGTATCTGTTACCGGTGACCACCTCCCCGGCAGTGCGTCACTAACTTATCCTTGTGTGTGCTGCCAAGGGAGCACATAAGATATAAATCTATATAGATGCACATATGCATACCTTTTAAGGGAAGCACAGAAGGCTGGTGAGAACTGGAAGTTTTCAAAACCAGCCTATAATTTAGTATATGTGCTGCCACGTATATGCATGTTCATTTAGGCAGGGTAACTAGTGCACCATGAGGTAGCCTTCACAGGCTATGATAAATATTTCATAGCTGGGACTAGAACCCACTGTGTATTGCTCACCAGTCCACTGCATTAGCTGGTTGAGCTATTCAAGCTCATTCCGGGCGCGGAGTGCGCGCTAACCGGACAGCAAGTCCGGAAGTCAGGCAATTAGATTAAGCTAGGCGCCCTTTGCTATAGAACCAAGTGGAAGCCTGACAGGGGTTAATACCCAGCGCTGCAAAACGGCGGGACTATGTCCAGTCCCCACAAAGCTTTTATGTGCATTTGGATCCAAGTACTAACCAGGCCTGACCCTGCTTAGCTTCCAAGATCAGACGAGATCGGGCGTGTTCATGTAGAATACAATTACCCAGAGCCGTTCCACTAGCTACAATGCAGAACTCGCCTCCATGTGAGAGGAGACCGGAAAACTATGGCGTCGCTGGAATGCAGGCCACACCAAACACAGGTCCCTTTCCTTATATAAAGCCCTACTGGGACTTGCCAGCTGTACACTATGGTTGCACAGGCTGTTCTTGTGAGCAAAAGGGGGTGGGGGCCACGGTGTCTCCTCTTATAATAGGAGAGCTGTGAGTGAGTGCGGCAGCACCGCCTGTCACAACCCCGTTAAGTAACACCTCCTCTACTAAACAAGAGAGGTAAGCAATATGCAGCTAAGGTGTTGGGCAGGAGACCTGGACCCAGTGGGGTTCAGCTGCTGCTGGCCCCACTGACTCTGGGAGGGTCGGGTGACCCGGACACAGCCAGGTTCAGCTGCGGCAGGCTCTGCTGAATTGGAGGCTGTATAAAGCTTTCCCTTTGAAGCAGGAAGTCTGATAGTGGCCGAACTGTGTAGCATAAATCTATATTCCACCTGACTAGCACCGCCCCCCAACAGAACTGCACAAGCGGAGTTATAGTTTACCCTCTGAATTACTTAGCATGCGCAACTGCGTGTGGGTGGGTGCAGCAAATAGCTGGACAGCAGTGCAGCAGGTGTAAAGTAACTAAACTGTGTGTACACAGGTGTTTCCCACTGCCCTTAAGAGGGAAGCGGGGGTGCTCTGGCAGGCACTGGTCCGCGCTGCATTCATCACTGAGCCTCCGCGGAGCAGCCACTTCAGGGGCCCAGATCTCTCCCTGCATCTCATGCGCTGAAGCGTGCGGCTACTACAACAGATATGTGGAGAAGGGCGCGCCTGTTGCTCTCTAGGGCGCAGCAATGGCCGTCGGACCTAAGCCCCGCCCCATCACTGCCGGGAACGGAGCCCCGGCACTAGTGCCTACCTTTGGCTGCTCTGTAAGGAGCTGCAATAGAGGCTGTATACTGCGGGACTTAATTTAGGCAGCCCGCCTTACAGCGCCGGTGCTAGAGAACTGCGCTGCTTAAAAACTCTTTACTAGGGGAGCGCTATTATGGCAGCCGCTGACAGACGCGTGCATGCGGCAGTTGAGGGAGAGCCCGACCACAGATGGCGCCGCTAGTATGCATGACGCGCCAATAAACCTAAGCCCCCCGCTTGCTCCGGTGTTCTCACCGGGATTGTCTAACTTCGGAGGTCAGGGAGAAGTGGTGCAGGGGGGAGGGTTGGGTCTCTCCTAACAGTGACAGCGCAATATGTCACTGAGCCCAGCTTTTTACAACCACTGCTAATCAGGAGCAGTGGTTATACTTAGAGGCTGCTGCGGCCGGGATGCTGGGCTGAGGGGGCGGCGAGGAACCCGGACACATGCCGGTGTCAGCAGTGGCGTTTCCACGCAGGGTCCGATGACTCCATGACTGTGCCCTCTCCTCAGGGTCACCGGACACAGGCTGCAGTAGCCGTGTGGTGCCCTCCCGGCGGCTCCCACGTAGCAAGCAGACTGCCACAGCAAGCAGCCTGCCTGTCCTCAATGCTTGTTTAAATTATATGGAAAGGCTGGAGACAGCCTGATGTGCGACCGGCTCTCTCGGGCACATTCTAAAAACTGGGGCTGATGGGGCATAGAGGGGGAGGAGCCAGTCACACTTCTAAATTATTTAAAATGCCAGGCTCTACTCTACCACCGTCTATACCCCACTGTCTTGAACTCCAGTGTCCCCTAGTGGATGAAGGAGAAATTAGACAACAATGCACATTTAACTCCACAAATGTAGACAGATCTCTTCAGGGCATCACCACTTAATTTACATAGATATTTTTCATCACCTTTCCATTTGTTTTTTTATTATTTATGTAATTTTAATTCTGTCTTATTGTATTAACACTTAGTGAAGTGTACAGTATAGATGTGTCAAGATAATCACTATCACCTTTCTTCCATTTTTCGTGTGATACCCTGGGGAGTGGTCCTTGGCTGGGTTCTTTTGGGCTGCTCTCCTCCTCCTTAATGTTAGGGATGCCGATACAGAGGAGCCTTGATGCTGGCCCGGCGCTTAATCATATATTTGCAAATGTATGCAACCAATATTTCTGAATTTCTATTATCATGTAGGATTCAAGTATTTTTGCTAATATTGCTGCAGTATGCTGGAGGGAATCTTTTTTTCTCTCTTCTAAAAAGAGTAAAACACTTCACCCTTCTTCCTCCTAATAAGGGGGGAATTGAATTAAACCTGTTAATTTAACAGGTGTGATAAAGTGTGATAGCCTCAGGCTTTCACACCCACAGCTAATCAATTAGAGCCCCTTTTTCTCCCGAGACCATTTTTAACAACCGTTAAATTAGCGTGTTAACAGACGTAAATGGGCGTTAACACATAGAATCTGTGAAAAGTTCACCTATGTGTTAACAGGGTCTCTTCCCCTGCTAACAGCCTATTTATTGGGGATTTGTTTTTGTGTCTGAACAGACGTGAAAAAAATCCAAGTTAAGTGCAGCCTGCGGGCTGCCTACAAGGCTAATTGTATAGCCCCGGGGTATCTATTAGCAGGCAGCAAATGACCACGGCTAATTGAACTGCCCCGTAATTCTGATACTCTATTGAACATCTTAAATTTATATCTAGCCCAAAATAGTCCAAGGGGACGATACAATTAAATACAATGTGCCGGAATTTACTGTATATGGTGAATGTGTGTGCAGCCGTATTTCAAGCAGTTTAAGCAATTAAATGTACAGAAGGAATAAAAAGAAATACTAGGATAAATCTTGCCAACTAACATACCGTAACTGGCTTCTGGGGCCGTTTCAATTGCTCAGCATTGGACTCCTCCCAAGGCTGATAAGCGGGATCTATACGCTTCTTACACCTGCACAAACGTATAGTCACTGGTAAATGTCAAGATAAAAGACAAATGAACACAGTACATCTTGGAAAAAACAGGATTTTGGTACTTACCGTTAAATCCATTTCTCCGATTCCACAGGGGACACTGGAGCTTCATGACAGTGGGGTATAGAGGGTGGGTTGAGTTGAGCCTGGCACTTTAAAAATCTACAAGTGTGACTGGCTCCTCCCCCTCTATGCCCCATCAACCCCAGTTTTAAAGAACTGAGCCCGAGAGGAGACGGAGAACAGACTGAAGAACAGAGAAGGAGAACAGGAAAAGAAACATCCAACATACTGACACACTGCAAGAACACAGCAGGCTGCAGTGATAAACAGTCACACAATGAAAACAGACCAAACTGCAACAGAACTGAAGCAGAACAAGCAACTGAGAACAGGCAAGAAGCACTGGGTGGGCGTCCAGTGTCCCCTGTGGAATCGGAGAAATGGATTTAACGGTAAGTACCAAAATCCTGTTTTCTCCTTCATCCACTAGGGGACACTGGAGCTTCATGACAGTGGGGACGTCCCAAAGCTACCCTCCTGGGGGGGAGAGTGCTGAACGCCCTGCAAGACACTACGACCAAAATTTGAAGCAGAAGCCGCAAAAGTGTCAAATCTGTAGAAACGTACAAAAGTATGAACCGAAGACCACGTCGCTGCCCTACAAAGCTGTGAAGCCGAGACACCTCTACGTGCCGCCCAAGAAGTACCCACAGAGCGCGTAGAATGCGCAGAAATGGATACCGGCGGTGGTCGAGCAGAAGCAACATATGCCTGACGAATAGTCAGACGAATCCACCTGGCCAAAGTTTGTTTAGACGCAGGCCAGCCACGCCGATTAGCATCATAAAGGACGAACAGAGCCTCTGATTTACGTAGCCCCTCAGTACGGGACACATAAATGCGAAGTGCCCAAACCACATCCAAGGAGTGAGAATCCCCAGAAGAGTCCGACAATGCTGGCACTACAATCGGCTGATTCAGATGAAAACCCGAGACCACCTTGGGCAAAAAGGAAGGCCGGGTACGAAGTTCCGCCCGATCTTCGTGAAAAATCAAGTAAGGGGAACGGCAGGACAAGGCTCCAAGTTCAGACACACGTCTGGCCGAAGCCAGGGCCAATAAAAGGATCATCTTCCAAGTCAAATACTTCAATTCCACCTCCTGCAAAGACTCAAAGGTGGATGACTGAAGAAAAGATAAAACAAGATTCAGGTCCCAAGGAGCCGTGGGTGGCACAAAGGGGGGCTGAATTCTAAGTACCCCTTGAAAAAAGGTCTGAACCTCCGGAATCAGAGCTAGGCGACGCTGGAAAAAAATAGAAATAGCAGAAATCTGCACTTTAAGCGATCCCAAGCGTAACCCCGCATCGAGGCCTTTTTGAAGAAAAAGAAGAAGACGTGGTAAATGAAAAGAGGAAGTGGAGGATCCACGACCTTCACACCAGGAGATATAAGCCCTCCAAATGCGATGATAATGCGCTGATGTTACCGGTTTTCTAGCCCTAAGCATGGTAGGAATGACCGACCTAGGAACTCCATGGCTTCTTAGGATGGCGGTCTCAATAGCCACGCCGTTAAACGAAGCCGCCGTAAATCCGGGTACACACATGGACCCTGTTGTAGAAGGTCCGATCGTAGCGGAAGAGGCCAAGGTTCGTCTGCCAGAAGGAATAAAAGATCGGAGTACCAAACCCGACGAGGCCAATCCGGAGCCACTAGGATGACGGTGGACGACTCTCGTTTGATCCGCTTGAGAATCCGAGGGAGGAGCGGAAACGGTGGGAACAGGTACACAAGGCTGTACGGCCAAGGGATCAGTAAAGCATCCGCTCCCACCGCTGCCGGATCCATGGTCCTGGAGCAGTAAAGGGGTAGTTGATGATTTATCCGAGATGCCATCAGGTCTATCTGTGGTTTCCCCCATCTGCAAACCAGTTGATGAAAGACCTCGGGATGAAGGGACCACTCCCCGGGATGAAGATCCTGACGACTGAGGTAGTCCGCTTCCCAGCTGTCGACCCCCGGAATAAACACTGCGGAAATGACCTCTACGTGTCTTTCTGCCCACAGAAGGATGCGACTGGCTTCTCTCATTGCCATCCAACTGCGGGTTCCCCCTTGGCGATTTATGTATGCCACTGCCGTGGCGTTGTCGGATTGTATCCGAACCGGAAGTCCTCGTAACAGAGGAGCAGCCTGTATCAAAGCTCTGTAGACTGCCCGCAGTTCGAGAACAATGATTGGTAAGAGGGACTCCTGCTGCGACCAAAGCCCCTGGAAGTGATTGTCCAGAACCACCGCTCCCCATCCGCGGAGGCTGGCGTCCGTGGTGACCAAGGTCCAATTCCAAATTCCGAAGCGCCGACCCGCTAACAGATGCTCCGTCCGAAGCCACCAGAGCAAGGATATGCGGGTCCAGGGAGACAGACGCACCAGCTGATGCATCTGTAGGTGGGACCCGGACCACTGAGACAGAAGATCCAGTTGAAATATTCTGGAGTGAAATCTGCCGAATTGGATGGCCTCGAAGGAAGCCACCATTTTCCCCAGGAGATGGATGCAAAGATGCACAGATACTTTCCGGGGTCTGAGCACCAGACGAACCAGCTCCTGTATGGCTATGGCCTTGTCCCTTGGCAAGAATATACGAAGCAGAACAGTGTCTAGAATCATTCCTAGGAACTGAAGTCTCTGGGACGGCATCAACTGAGACTTCTGGAAGTTCACAATCCATCCATGTTGAATGAGAATCTGATGTGTAAGGGACACTTGGTGTAAAAGGACTTCTGCCGTCGGAGCCTTGATGAGTAAATCGTCTAGGTACGGAACTATCGTCACCCCCCGAGAGCGCAAGTGAGACACCATGACGGCCATCACTTTGGTGAATACCCTGGGAGCTGACGAGAGACCGAATGGCAGGGCCTGAAACTGGAAATGAGCTTCCCTGATGGCAAATCTGAGGAAAGCCTGGTGGGGAACCCAAATTGGGACATGCAGATAGGCGTCCTTGATATCTATCGACACCAGAAACTCTTCTGCCTCTAGTCCCGCAATGACAGAATGGAGAGACTCCATCTTGAACCTGTGAAATGAAAGATACTGGTTCAAGGATTTCAGATTCAGAATGGGCCTGACTGACCCATCTGGTTTCGGAACCACAAAAAGGTTTGAGTAAAACCCTTGTTGTCTTTGTGCAGTGGGAACCGCCACAAGGACCTCGGCCAGCAAAAGTTTCTCGATCGCTTGACGCAAAATTAGTTGCTTCAAGGGATCGACGGGCAAACCTGTTGTAAAATAACGCCCAGGAGGTGTGAAAGCGAACTCGATCTTGTACCCTTGAGATACCAGATTTCGAACCCAAGTGTCTGGAGAAGTCCGTCTCCAAACCTCCGAGAAATGCTGGAGGCGAGCCCCCACCTTCGGATTTCCGAGATGGGATGGGAGCCCGTCATGCCACAGGCTTGTCTGCTGGCTTGGGATCTGGACGGCGGGCAATATTTGCTTGACGTCCTCTAGCACGGCCTCCTCGCCCCGCTGAAGACGAACCTCGCGATCGTCCCTGAAATCTTGCAGATGCTCGAAAGGAACGAAAGGAAGGTCCCCTAAACGAGCGACGCGGAGGAGGTGCTGATGAAGGTAGAAAAGTACTCTTACCTTCAGTGGCCAGCGAGATCCATTTGTCCAGCTCTGGACCAAATAAAATATCGCCTGTGAAAGGAAGAGCTTCCACTGCTCTTTTTGACTCCGCATCCGCTTGCCAGGCACGAAGCCAAAGTACCCGGCGAGCAGAGACCGCCGAAGCAGAAATCCTAGCGCCTACCTGGCCGATATCTCTGGAGGCATCTCCTAAGTATACAGCAGACTCCTGAATATGTTCTGCCAAGGTAATCAGATCTGCCCGCGGAGTGCTGGATCTAAGACCCTCAGTCAATTGTTCCGCCCACTTTTCCACAGCCTTGTTGACCCAAGATCCTACCAAGGCCGGCCGGAGAAGTGCACCTGCGGCCGTATAAATGGATTTCAAAGTGGTTTCTAATCTCCGCTCTGAGGTTTCCTTCAATGTAGTAGCTCCTGGAACAGGTAACGTGGTCTTCTTTGACAACCGAGAAACCGAAGAATCCACAGGTGGCGGGGTCTCCCACCTCTTCCTATTTTCCGCAGGAAATGGGTAGAGAGAGAAAAAACGCTTAGGAATCTGGAATTTACGGTCCGGATTCTGCCAGGCTGCCGTCATCTGTTCGTCCAACTGGAGAGAAACAGGGAATGTGACGGCCATCTTCTGTGACCTGGCAAATAAGGAGTCTTCTAACGATTCTGGAGCTTCCTGGCCAGAAATCTTAAGAACTTCCCTTACCGCTAGAATGAGTGCGTCAATACCATGCAATGCCTCAGGTTCTTGTGAGTAAGTCTCTACGTCTGATTCGTCCAGCATCTCCCCTTCCTCCTGAGACGAGTGATCCGCTGCCGAATCCTCATCCGACTGGAGAACCGCCGGAAGAGCCCTCTTCTTAGATGAGCGACTTACCGTAGCTTCAGGAGCTTTAGACGCAGAACCCATCGCTTGAGCAAGGCTATTCACCGAGCGGACTAAATTCTGAGCCCACGCTGGTTCTGCTAGAAAAGAAGGGTGAGATGTGCCAGGTAGATCTCTGGCAGACTCCCGTTGTTCCCTACGGGAAGCGGCTAATTCAGAAGAAAGGTCCGCCATGACCCCTGCCAAACTATTTATGAAGGAGGGAGTGACAGACTGCGTGTTAGCACGGTCTGCTTCACACGTCTCGCACAGGGAAGACCCTTCGGAGCGAGCATGGGTAAATTTCTTCCTGCACTTAGTGCAGGCAAACAGCTTTTGTGATGCAGTTTTTTCTGTCCTGGATGTCATCATGTACTCACAGACAAGCACCACATACAATTCAGGAATGCAGAAGAAGTATAGGGAGAAGCAGAATTACAATAATAATGCTACTCAAGTATGGGAGCAGACAGAGCAATAAGGGAGGAGCAGAATTTCAATAATAATGCTACTCAGTAACAGGGGCAGACAGGCATATAAGGGAGGAGCAGTCAATAGGACCAGAAGGTAGTTAAAACCACCTTCTGTAATTACAGACCCCCTGTAGAAGCTGTCAGATTTCTCCTCTCCCCCTCCGCTCAGTGCCTTCAGGGAATGTAGAAGCTCCTCTCTCTGAGGCGCCACCCCCGTTCAGAGCGCGCCAAACTAGCCCAGGCAGTGAAGGAGGAAGAGGAGGAGGGACCTATAAGCTCCTCCTCCTAATGGCCGCCGCTTTGTATGCGCGCAGCATACACTTATTAAGTGGGGACGTTCTCATGTGTCCCCGCACTGACAGTGGGGGCCAGCGACACGACCGCCGCCAGTGATAAACGTGCCGGTGCCTTATACACAAGCACCGGCACGCAGAGGCAGGACTGCTGTGAGCGCGCCTACCTAACAGCCAGCGCCGGTGTTCTATCGCAACACCAGCGTGGCACTGACAGCCGCGCGCTGTTTTCAGACCCAGCAGTTATTTTCACCTCTCCTGCTAGTCAGGAGAGGTGTGCTACTCACGGGCTGCTGCGGCCAGAGCGCTGGGCAGTGAGGGGAGAGCGGGGACCCGGACACAAGCCAGTGTTAGCTGTGGCGGGCCCCGCTGAGTCTGATGACTCCTAACTGCCTAAAGCAGCCTCCCCTCCATAGGGTGACCGGACACAGGGTGCAGTAGCCGTGTGGTCCCCTCTCTGGCGGCTCCCACGATGCAGGCAGACTGTCACAGCTAACAGTCTGCCTGTCCTCTTGCTTGATTCTTTTACAAATCATATAAAAAATAATATAAGGGCTGGAGACAGCCCCTGTGCACCGGCTCTACTCGGGCACATTCTAAAAACTGGGGTTGATGGGGCATAGAGGGGGAGGAGCCAGTCACACTTGTAGATTTTTAAAGTGCCAGGCTCAACTCAACCCACCGTCTATACCCCACTGTCATGAAGCTCCAGTGTCCCCTAGTGGATGAAGGAGAAATTATAATGATCATAGTATATAGTACAAGACAATAAATCTGGACACAAATGAAAACTACAGTAATTGTACAGTCACTACCAAAACCTCTTTACCCATGGTAACATTTTATTTCATATACAGATTTATATTTTTACATAAAAATGTATTTGTCACTTTGGTACAGGTCGTCATAACTAAATATACAAAATTACCTTTTCAAAACACAGGGATCAAAAGGAAAGAAACTGTCCAGTGGATTAGTGCATGCCTGAACGGAGTCACCGCCACTGCTGCTTCTTATGACCGGGATCATCTGCCGATTGTTGCGCTCTATGATGGTGTAGCAGAACACCAGCTGATATTTCCTGGTGAGGACAAGTGATCAGAAATCAGCACAAAGGCTTATTAACAAAAAACAGTTATGCTTGGACATCACAAAGTATGGGTGCTGGGGGCATTACATATATATGTAGCGCTATGCTAAATGCACCAGAAATGGTGATCATTGCTCTTTAGGGTGAAGAGAATATACCCATGTCATTGGTTTATTTATAGAACATTGGTGTTTACCAAAGCGATCAATACAACCTATTTAAAGCACAGTCTCAAATGTGTTTACAGTACAGCTTACTCTCAGCAGTCCCGATGCAAACTCAGAAGAGAAAGTATATTGAAATAATAAATCAATTTCAGTGTCTGTCCTGGTTACTTTTTAAAAGACTTGAGTGAATCAGTGGCAGAAATCACTCAAACCTCAGTCAGTTGGGCCCCACAAGGGGCACCTCCCAACACTAACCTTAGTAAATAAGAAAAAAAAGAGAGTAGGCAAAGTGTGGAAAATGTGAGTGCACTTTTAAGAGGTGATGTTCTTTTTATAAAATTAATTTAAAATAAATGAAAATGAGAAATGATTTAAAGAGCCACCATGGAACCAATATTTATAACAGTGCATCCTAACAATTCACTAAGGTTAATCCCCTGAATATGAATAGGCTGCATTCGTATGAATAGTACCTCAGCCTTCAAAATAGTTGTCTCCACTGCGTGTAGGTTATAGCTACTCATAAATTGGATAAATTAAATCATTTTCATATTTCCTCATTGTTTAATTAAAAGGCTTGTTTATGTTCCTGATCATTTCCAAATCTGTTCTAAACTACCTTATGTGAAGTGTGTTTACAGCTTCCAACAAGCAAAGACCATACAATGAGGTCACAGGGGACTGGAGAGGTCAGTGACTGAAGTGTTTTGTCACTGATTAATGCGCTTTTGTGTGCTACAATAAACTATTGCATAAAAAGAATATGTATTCTGAAAGACGACAGTTTTACCTGTTTGATGACTTGTGAAAAATAATTAGCAGGAAGGTTTTTTTTTATTTTGCATATTCAGGAAAAGCACTACATTTTATATTTACCGAGTTATTGCAGCAAAGTAATTAACCACTGGAGGCAGACAAATCTTCAGAGGGTTGAGCTGACACATTACAATCCGTTCAAAATTCAGGGCCTGCAGGTAGGTTAAGCCTTTACAAAAAAAAAAAAAAAAAACAGAAAAAGTGATTAGCGCCTAAAGTCTAATACATATCGATCATTACTAATAGCAAACAAAACTATTTGCAACCGGGCTATAGCCTATGTAAAAGTTGTGTTCTAAAGACGTTAAACACCAGGGGGCAGTGTTTGATAATGTGAATTTTTGTCATGGCAATAGAAAAATCACAAACTAGAAGGCCAAATAACGCCCACTATTTTATTTCCGAGGCAAAAAAGCATCTCTGCATGTGTAAAATTATGCATTATTAAGCAATTTAATAAGTAGCTATTTTATACCGTAAATTACTGGCTTGCTACAATATTTTTTCTGTACCATAGGTTTGGGTAGCATGATACATGTATCTTTATCTCATTATTTCACCATTCTTTCCATGCTTTCACAAGAAAACCAGGATTTAGATGTTTGCTAGGCAGTAAAGTAAGTTTAGGCACTGCCAGAAGTAGGGAGGGCACTTCTCACCGATGCGTTCTTACGGGCAGAGAACAGCTTCATTGTGCGGTGAGTCACCAAGCAGGCATACAAGCCAGTCTCAGGTGGGAGCCCCTGTATCATTTACAGGACATCCATTCTCTTTACTAGGCTGTATATACAGCATATTTCCATCTACCTCAGCATTCATTGGAAACAATTAAACAGCTGTACATTTAAGGGGGATCTGGACTGCTGCTGCCAAATCAGATCCACTAAGCAGGAGGTAGAGCACAACTTTGAGCTCGTCAGGGTACCAGGACAGCCACTGAGGAGTCAGGACCACTGCAGGGATTACCGTACAGTTCCCTCGCCTAGCCCCCCTTCCCCCAACAAAGGAGAAAACTCCCAAACCAAGGAAGACAACCTAGGTATGTTGGCCTAGACCTGGGGAAAAGATCTAAGCACCCGTTGTAGACTAGAACAATGCTCCCCTAAAAACGATAAGAGTGAATATCCTGGACTACATTCCAAAGGATATAGACATGGCTCTAACCAGTCTGTAGTAGTGAATGGATGCGCCCGACCATCCATTCCCAGTGACCACAGCGCTTTGGGGCTGCCCGGCATGTCCGAAAGAGGAGAGCCTATGAACAGAACCCTGCAAGATGAAGTCCGTCCTTCTGGACTGCATAACCGCCATCACCCTCTAGAAGAGCGACAGCACCAACAAGTCCGCAGGGACAGACTGACTTCCAATAAAGACCCGACCAGAGTGTACCAGAGGAGTGAACCCTGGGGGTGCACAAAGGTCAACTGCTTACATACTATGATAAGGTTCAGTCCGCCCACCAGCCCTTGAAGATTAGTGCAGATCTGTATGTTGGGCATGAGAGTCAGATCTGTGGCCACTACATACCCAAACTTCTAACAAGGACATGCATACAATATGTAACATATTATACACATGACAAACACACAGAGCTTTTGCATGTACCTTTACGCAAGTCCCCTTCTAAAAGCTGTTTGTGTCGGAATATCAGTGTGTAGAACACAGCCTGGCAGGTAGCATAGAATGGCCCGTGGAAACTAATGTCACAGTAAGCCCTGCTCCCAGCATCCTGGTTATCAATGTAGCTGTGAAGCCAGTTCATGAGGAGATCAAGGCAAGCTTTCACTGTCCTGTACACAAGCAACACATAAAAGGAGACATAGCGTTATTATATGTTAATTATAGTACAGAAATGGGGATAATTCTGTACAACTGTAACCACAATATATATGCTAACATCTCAGAGGAAGAGCATATTATTTACCATCATTCTAAATGTGCAGGGCTGTAAGCCGCAGCATTAGCCTACATTGTACTAGATTGACCAATGCCAACTACTGACTAGTTGTTATGAGCTATTGTGTAGGGTAATGCAACTATAGTAGGAAATAAAGGTGCAATGTTATTTAACGAGCAAAGCCCAGAACTGAATTTAACATACACAATATGGGTTCTAGTCTTCCAAGCTGTATTTTCCCACGGACTGGGTTTTCCAAGTGGCAACTTCCCCACGGGCTGAGAACTGAATATACTGAGAAGGAGCCACAGAGAGATACTTACACCACAGGAATAAACTTGGCTCGAGCCAAAAAGCTCCCAATGTAAGTGGCGGCAGTCTGCCTGATAATTGGAGGGTTGTTCGGATTTTGTAGTTTCTTCCACAGATGTTCCAAAAATGCTTCAGCAAGTCCCTGCAGTTATTGTTACCACAAAAAAATAAACAAAGTGCAGACATCGTTATACACACTATCTATTCTCTGAGGCAACAAACTATCAAATATATGAATCTAAAGTGCCTACAACACCGTATTTTACAATAACTGGAAAAGATTAGCAGGCAATTCGCCCAATTGGCAGCATCACCGTGTGAGCATTTATTACCCCCTCCACATTTTCTCCCCTTTGCGCTTTAAGGGGGGGAATTCAATAACCTAATTACCTGCGCCGAACAATTTAATTAGTGGCGTTTACCCGTGACTTAAACCACAGAGGTGGCCTTTTCCTCACAGCTGCAGCTTTTAAATGTTTTTGCATGACAACACTAAACAAGATTAAATAAATCCTGAGTGTCTCATGAATTTAAAAATGATGCCGTTTGATAATGAACTATAAGCTAACCTAGAATTCAGGGAAACACATGGCACTAAGCTGCTGTATAAAGCAAACACTATTTAGCAAAACATTTTCATATAGCCCAAATTCTCACAGCCGTGGATAAATACTAATCAGAGCATGGCTGCTTAGCATTCACTGCATATTCCAGACACATAGCACCTACCTCAGGTATAAATACATGACAGAGCAGGAGGCATGGTTTTGTAATCGAGGTCTTTCAATAGGGGTGAGAGTGATAACAACTGTATATTGAAATTCATATAATACAGTGTATACTATTACTGTACTATTACTAGTTTGCAAGAAAAAACACACAACTCCCCCAGCACACTGCAATGGCCAAGCACAAGAGACGCAACCTACGTAATAATAAAATGCAGAGGACTCCATTAAACACATTTACAAATGCATGATAGGTCACCCGCCGAGAAAAGCCGCCTCTGCTCAGGTGGCCCAACACTACACAACAATAGTCCCACTTTGGGTCACATTCATGTGTTTCTAAACTGAAAGCACCCCAGGGTCCTCCAATATGGCACAAAAAGAATTCTCTCCAGCTACTGAATCCCATACATGGTAGAAAATGCATTAAGGCAGAGTTGGACTTCAGTACTACAGATAAGCATTTGAGGGATATCTATAAAACTGCTGCACTGAGAACATTGTACAATCCATGAGAATTTCTAGTCCAAATTTAAAATGTGAAATAGACTTCAGTGTTTCCCATCAAACAGTTTTCAGAAAGTCAAATTCAGACTAAGTACGTAATATTTACAAGAATCCTTCCTACCATTAGCAGGAAGATATTATACTTACCAGTTTGAAGCTGCAGATATAAAACATGACAAACTGCACATGACAGGATGCATGGGTTGGTAAAACCAGCTTGTCAAACACAGCCAGCAGATCTTTGTATACATCTTTTGCTTTGTTTAAATCCAGGCTGCCTGCAAGATACGTCATGATCAATACATACATTAATCTGTTCTCTGCCCACACAGCTGAAATCACTCAGAAAAAACAGATACCACTAAACATCCTCCCATTGCCTCTCCTTGTTAACAGCAACATTTATTACACTAGTCTATTCATCTGTAAGAGACCAAGTTTTACATACTGTATGACTAGAAAACTAGTCACATACTGACTATAGTGGTCATAGATGGTGACTGGATAAATACATACAATCTGGTAGCAGATAAAGACCACACAGTCCATTCAATCAGCGCAATCCTAAAACCCCAGGACCTATTTGATTCTTATCTTTTTTTCATGTGTCTATCTTATATGTTTGTTTAAATGGCTCTACTTTAACTTAGCTTCCACCATCCCTATTGAAAGGCTAACCTAGCTATTTACTAATCTTTCAATAAGATATTTTTTCCTTAAATTCCCCCTAAACCTGCTGGTCTCCATTTTAGTTAATTTTCCTATGCAGAATGCTTTACTCCTGTATGTCATATTAGCAAGTTTTTATCACATCCCCCTTCTCTGTTCCAGGCTTACTGAGGCCTTTAAGCATTTCCTTGTATGTAATGTGACGTAGACCATGCACGGCTTTGTTGCCCTTCTTTGCACAATTTCCAATTTTATTTATATTTTTCTGGAAAAATGGTCCAAGAACTGTACACAATAGTCTAGACATAATATAGTGGCTACTAATTCCTCTTGCCATACAGACTAGCATCATACTAACCTTCCATACTGCATAGGTACATTGTATGCCTACCTTAATGTCACCTGTAGAAGTAACGCCTAGAACTCGATTCTGTAGAAGATGCCATTTTTTTGCAGTTAATACCCATGTGCATGATTTTGCTATTTATTTTTTCTTTTTGGCACAACTGTAGCTGCCACACTCTTTACCAGTCTTCAAATCTACTCAATCATATTGATGACCCTTTCTGATGTGTCAATCCTATCGTATATCTTTGTGTCAACTGTAAAAGGACATACTGTTCCATCAATTCTATATATGAAAGGACTGGTCCCAGTACAGATACTAGTGATAATCCACTGGCAACCTCTCCCCTTGAGTGTATTCCATTTACTACAATTTTCTGACATTTATTCAATTAACATTGTAACAAATGGCTTTTAAACTTAATCTTTCAGTCTTGCGAATTCGGTCAGGATCTTTTCTTAAGTAAATAGAGTGAATACCCTCCCCCCCCCCTTCCTCCTAGTGTAAATACTGATCAGAGGAATATAGATGATAGGCTATAATCTTGTTAATCTGCACAAAACATTCACTCTACAGCTTTAATCATATTGTTCCTTTTATTTTTTTTATTTTTTTATAGAACTAGAAAATAAAGAAGATGCTTTGTTCATTTTACTACACAAACTGAGCCTGAACATATTATCTAAAATGAATATTTTTTGCTTACAGTGCTTCCTACCTCACTTGAGAACCAGATTCCTGCCTGACGCAAAGGTTTGTTGCTCTTAGAATTGAACTACAATTTTCCACTGTCCCTATGCTCCATTCCAATGCTCTGTCATAGAATCACTTCTTTTCCCATGATTACAAAGTCAACCCTTGAGAAATATACCACACAAAAATAGTGGTGTTAGGTGTCCTCCTCTCTCTCTAATTTGGCCACACAAGTGAAAACACACAAAGTTATCTTCTTATTGGATTTACAAACGTGCACAATAATTACCTGAATTATTTCAATCTTCACCGGCCATGGTACTAATTTTCAGAGTGGCGCACACACAGTCTGATATCAGGCCACCTTGCCCAATATTTGGTTGGTTATTTTACGCACAGCCTGACTTGTTCACTGCAATAGCTCCTATCACCATCCCAATAGCTTCTCAACAGTACCAATAACGTCTCCATAGTACGTGTGTATATGCTTCGGTGTTCAAAAATGGGATTTTGTACTTCTAGTTACATCCTTTTCAGACTCTCTGGGGGACAATGGACCATGGGGTTGCTCGCCAGAATTGTAGGAGCTGGGACTTATTAGACTAATATACCTTAAAATGAGTAGCTCCTCCCCTCTGCGGTACCCAGTCACATGGCCGACATTTACCATGTCGACAGGCACTAGGTCGACATCTTCAGAGTGTTGATATGTTCACAACGTCGACATCTAAAATAATGCCATGTGAATGTTGGCACTCACAATGCTGATGGTTAGGGGCAGCTTGAAGGAGATGGGGTACAGGTTAGGGTTGGGCTGCAGGGGGAGATCAGGGTGGGTTAGGATTAGGGAAGTTATACTTAACAGAACTCAGACACATCCAATCACTCCGCTGGAACAGAATGTCCCATGACCGCCAGGACCCGGAAGGCGACACGAACTGCTGCAGCCTTTGTGACCAGGCAAGTTACCGCTGGGCCATCATACATGTTAGGTCGACCTTCTATCATGTCGACATGCCAGTCACTACTAAGCATGCCGACAGGAGACCTGTCAACCTAATATACCACACACCCCTCTGCAACCCATGGTCATAAAGTACAACTTCAAAATTAGCCCTAAATCAACAATTTAAGGGGTTATTTAATTTGCTCAGATACGTTTTCAGGGGTGAAAAATTGGTCTTTTCCCGATTTTGAAGCTTGGGGCAATTCGATTTTCCCTTGAAAAATTATTAGTTTTCCGGCAAAAACGCATAGAATCCATGATAAGTTCACAGACCTATGTGTTTTTGCTGGCGGCTTCCTGAAAACAGGTAAATTACCAGGGATTTTTTCCTGAACCTTCTGAGGACCTGAAAAGAAATCCCTGATGCGGCCACGCTTCAGGGCTAATTAAACAGCCCCAGGGTGATCAATTAGCGCATGGTAATTTACAGCGGCCAATCAAATCTCCCCCCATAGCGTAACTTGCAAACCAGCAAGAACCAACCAACGAACGAAAAAAAGAGTAAGGGTGGGAACGTACATACAAAATCCTGTTTCCTTTTTCTTCCAATCTAGGGGACACTGAACCATGGGACTTTCAAAAAAGATACCCCTAGGGTAAACCTTCCATTCGAAACTAGATTCCTTGGATGTAAAAACTGAAAAATGCCAAACTTTGGTGAAGGTGTGGACAGACGACAGCCCAGGAAGCACTCACCGCCCTGGTAGTGTGTACTGACACATGCTCTGGAGCTGGCCGCCGCACACTGGAGTAAGCCTGGAGGATAACAGAGCGGATACACCGTGCAGTAGTCTGCTTGCCAGCCACACTTAAGCTGGGCATCCACTATACAATTTTCTGTCAGATATCTGTCTAGCTGGAATTAAAACCTGGTAATGTATGGGAGCAAATGACAATCGTCCATTTGCTCACAAACACTGGAAGATAGCCAAAAATGGTTGTTCAGACAAATTGGTTAAAACACACAAATTTTACCAATTTGAATTTTTTTTTTATTAACCTTTAATCAGTGTTTAAAACCATATAATCGACTGTCATTTGCTCCCATACATTACCAGGTTTTCATTCCAACCAGCCAGATTGGACAGATATCTGACAGAAAATTGTGTAGTGGATGCCCAGCTTTAGTTACAGCATAACGTACCAGGATAGAATCCGTATGCCGTAGCAAGGAGGACTTGTCTAAATACAGGCGAAGGGCCTGGACCACATCCAAAAGAGCCAAATCTTCTAGATTCAGGGAGAACAATCTCCTGGTTAATGTGAAAGAAAAAAACACTTGGCTGGAACGACAGAACCATACACAAGACTGCCTGATCCTCATGCTCGACGAGTAAAGGCGACTTGCAAGACATGGCCCCAAAAGATCTGAAACGCGCCAGCCAGACGCTATGACCATTAGAAAAATAAGCTTCCAGGTTAACAACTTGAGATCAACCGATTCCAAAGGCTCAAACAAAGCCCTTTAAAGATTCAGATCCCATGAAGCCACTGGAGGAACAAAAACGTGGCTGAACCAGCTAAACGCCCTGCAAAAAAGTACTAACCTCTGGAAAGAGGGCCAACTGGCATTAAAAATTAAGAGCAAAGAAACCTACACTTTCAGTGAAGCCAGGTGGAGGACCCATGTCCAACCCATCCTGAAAAGCAAGGAATCAGGAAACTCGAAAAAAAAAAGTAGTATAGAAGCCTTTTCACACGACAGAATGTAATCCTCCACACTCTGTGGTAGTTTCTAGCAGAAACAGGTTAGCTCACAACATGTATAATACAGGTAAGAAGAGGTATTTCAGCGCTGAACCTTCAGTCCGCAAACAATATGTGATCACTTTACAAAGTCAGTCCAATCCAATGTTGTCCTATGCTCCCAAACAACTGGATCTAACCTTACATTCAAGTTCTCACCCAAGTGTATATAAAGGTATCTTTTATTCTGTTCTATAATCACACGTGTCAGGACCTCAAGGAAAGAGGAAACTTACATAATCATACTTGCTCGCATTCACATCATAGTTTCTTTTAACTCCAAGGATGCGGGCAATATCCTCATGGACTATTTATGTATGAATAAATAATTTTCTAATAAAAATTAAGCAATAAAAGATAGATAGAAAAAATGCTGACAGTTTAAGTATGTCCTCCTGGGGGACAGAATACCGTGCACCCGTCGGGGGAAAAGATGGCAGCTGTAATTTTAAGACCTATTGTTTCAATGTATGAGTTCAGTGTTATATGATTGGATTAGGGAAACCATGTGACCGGGTGCTTGTGAATTTAAGCCCGGCTAGGATAAGTGTGGCTATTCTTGAAAAAGGATAAAAGGATTGTCCGAAACGCGTTGAAGCCACATTACCGGACACTACCAGATAACCTGGAGGACAGTGCCGACCCAAGTAGGTTAATCTGCAAAGCCAGTCACACCATCGCCGCAGTCTGCAGCACGGAGGATCGGTCACGGCTACCATGTTTTCCCCCGACTGGTGCACGGTATTCTGTTCCCCAGGAGGACATACTTAAACTGTCAGCATTTTTTAGATCTATCTTATATTGTTTAATTTTTATTGGACTATTTTTCTATGAATAAATAATTTTCTATGAGGATATTCCCCGCATCCTTGGAGTTAAAAGAAACTGTGATGTGAATGCGAGCAAGTATGATTATGTAAGTTTCCTCTTTCCATGAAGTCCAGACACGTGTGATTATAGAACAGAATAAAAAATACCTTAAAGATACCTTTATATACACTCGGGTGAGAACTTGAATGTAAGTTTAGATCCAGTTGTTCGGGAGTATAGGACAACATAGGATTGGACTGACTTTGTAAAGTGATCACATATTGCTTGCGGACTGAAGGTTCAGCGCTGAAATATTTCTTCTTGCCTGTATTACACAAACGTACTTTCTTCGGACTAGGGTGTGCCCATTTAGAGGTTAATAGCTGCTACCAAGAGGCGCAAGGTTAAAGAATTGTTTTCGTTTCCTAGCTCACAACATGGTATGTAAGACACTTGAGGAAAACGCTTTAGCCTTCAAGATACTAGGCTTCAATAGTCACACCATTAAAGCCAGCCAAGGATGTTCCTGGTGTAGAAATGGATCGTTGCAACAGATCTGGCAGCAAGGGAAGACACCAACCTGAACCCAAGAGTAGTTTGAGAATGTCGATGTTCCAGAAAGTCCGAGGTCAATCTGGGGCCAATAGAATCACCAATATCCCCAGAGATAGGATTTGTTTGACAATAAGAGGCAACGTTGGCAACCGGGCTTGGTAAGAACGCAGCTGATATTGCTAGCACAAACGCCTCTGCCCAAGACAATATTCAAGCAGCTTACTCCATAGCCCTGGTGTTCTGCGTGCGCCCCTTATTGTTGCCATATGCCACCGCAGTTGCATTGCTTGTTTGAATCCGAACCGTGTGACCCGCGAGAATCACTGAGATCCGGTAAGTGTAAAGTAGATGGCTCAGAGCTCCAAAACGTTGATGGGATGGGCAGACTCCTGTGCAGACCAGAGGCCATGCAGAAGAAGGTTCAGGGGTTACCGCCGCCCAACCCAGAAGGCTGGCATCTGTGGTCACAAGTACCCAGGATGGAGTGGCCAGAGACCTGCCCCTGCTGAGAATATCTGGAATCAACCACCAATGCAGGGACTGATGCGTGTACAGCAAAGGCTTAGCAGCTGAGACTACAGGTGATCGTTGGACCGTGACGAACCCCATAGAATATACCACAAACTACCGGAAGTGGAACCTGGTATACTAGATAGATTCAAAAGTCGAGACCATCTTCCCCAGCAATTGCATGCATAACAGGACAGACAGACCAATGCCAGAAGGGAACAGATCTTGTTCGGCAAAAAGAACACCCGCTGAAGGCTGGTGTCGAAGATCAAGCCCAGAAACAGCAAGCGTTGACAGTGTAACAGATGGGACTTCTAGCAGTTCAGGAGCCAACCATGCTCCTTCAATAGATGGAACTGTGCTGTTGAAGTGACTTCTCAGCAAAAGAGCAGAGTCAACCTTAATAAGGAGATTGTCAAGTAGGACACGATCATTATACCCTATTTGCGCAAGACTGATGCCATCACCATGATCTTCGTAAAAACTTTTGAATTAGTGGCCAGACAGAGCGGCAGAGCCTGAAACAGATAGTGATCTTCTCCCACAACAAATCTAAGGAGAATATGATGTCCTTCCCAGATAGTGACTTGGAGGTATGCATTCTTGATTGGCAATAAAGCCAACTATTGTTGGCCTTCATACTCAGAGATCACGGGCCTCAAGGTTGCCATCTGAAACTGATCTACCCACAGACTGGTTTTGAGGGCCATGAAGTTGAGGATGGATTGAAACAACCCTTTCAGCTTCTGGACTAGAAATACGATTGAGAAAAACCCCTTGGTTCGCTGATCCACCAGAATTTGAACAATCATGTCAACTAGCAGAAGAGAACCAAAGGCTGTTCCAAAGCTGCATGTCTCATATGGTCCCTTATACGTTCGGTAGAGAAAAGCAGGTCGATGACATAGCTCCATTGAATGACCCTCAACACCAAACGGTCTGTGGAGGACCTCTCCCACCAGTCTCTAAAAACAAGCAGACCCTCTCCCACTTTTGACCTAGACAAGTGGAAAGTCACCCTGTCCGACACTAGGCTTCTCATGCTCCTTGGATCCTGAGCACTTACTAGACAAGGTTGTTCCTACTCACTACACCAAGTGGCGGCCAGGAAATTGAGAAGTCCATAGGGTCCACAGGCATCACCATGAGGTATAGTTGGTTGGAGTCAGCCGTGCACCAAACAGTTAAAGCTTTAACTCTTAGGATACACCGGCCTTCCTCCAAATATACCCCGCCCCAAGCCACAGGCAGCTAGTTTTGTAAGCAAGCCCAAGGCAGGAGTAGGAGATAAGAGAAGGAAGATCAATCCACTCTAGAAACACTGCCCCCCCCCCTCCCCCAAGGAAGAGGGAATCAGTGACCGACAGAAAAAATACCCAATGAAGCAAGGTGCGTCAGTGTGGGCGCCCTATGAACATGGAAGAAATAGAGTTAACAAGGGTAAGCTATACCATAACTCTTAATTTCTTCTTCCATAGGGGGTCCACAGGGATCACCATGGGGATGTCTAAAAGCAGTTTCCCCTAAAGGTGGGGACGCTCCTGAGCAGAAAGGAGCATCCTGCGCCCAAAGGAAGCATTATGAAAGGCAAAAAGAATCAAATGCAAAAACACACCTAAAGGAAGGTGTGGACGAAAGCCCATGTGGCCACCCTGCATAATTGTCTAGCAGAAGAGCCACGGCAAACCGTACACGAAGATCCGACAAACAGGAACCACACACTCTTCATTCTAATGAAAAACACGGGATACCACTTTTGGAACGTAACCAACCAACTGTCCTAGATAAAAAATAAAAAGCACCCTGAAACCACTTAAACCATAGGGTCATAACATCTGGATGAGCACCCTTAAAAATAAGAGTGCTAAGCTCTGCGACAGATGCAGGCTGAGGAAGGCTTCCTCACCCCAAGCATTGTCCTGACCATAGAGCTAGAGAAACCTTTGTCTCTTATAAGGAATAACGCAAGAGCCAAGCCGACAAAGACAGACTAGGGAGGTCCGAGTGCAGACAAGGATCCTGTGCCAACATGTCTGGCCGTAGAGGAATTGGAACAGGAGTGGCTATGGAGAGACTCCGTAGATCAGTGAACCAGTGGTGCCTGGGCCAGGCTGGAGCCATCAGTTCACTGTGCCACCTTCCTGCTTGAATTCACAGAGAACCCTTGGGAGGAAGGAAATCGGAGGAAAAAAGGTGTGCAAGATTGAAATTCCATTGCACTGCCAGAGCATCCATGAAACCTGCTGAGAGGTCTCTGGTCCTGGACCCGTACCTGGGGGACCTTGTGGTTGTGACGTGAGGCCATGAGGTCCACCAAAGTTGAAAGACATCCGGGTGAAGAGCCCATTCTCCGGCGTGTATGTCCTGACGGCTTAGGAAGTCCGCTTCCCAGTTGAGGACTCCGGGGATGAATACTGCAGAGATTGCCGGGAGATAACGTTCAGCCAACATTAGGATGTGTGCTACTTCCCGCATAGCTGCTCGACTTCACGTGCCTCCCTGATGGTTGAGGTAGGCAACTGTGGTCGCATTGTCGGCTTTCTTTACCCACTGACAACGAACAGGTCATCACACCCCTCTGAAGAATTCCTTAGTGGAAGAAACGCATTAGGATTAACCATATACTGCTAACGCGTTCCATTTGATTATTCTCAGGATTGCTACTTAACAAGAGAAACAATGTTTCATTCTTCATGTTTGATTTAATGTGTTTTTTCTTATATATTTCCATTGCTGTAAGCTTTAAGAATTAGCAACCAATTATTAAAATACTATAAATTTTTATTGCACTTTCAGGTTTATTGTATTTATTAAAATATTTATATCCGATTGTACATCAGTCGTTTACCACACATTCTAGAAAATGTTATAAAGTCTTTCAAACTTATTTCAGTTTCCATTCATAGCGAATATCTTATTTTACGGTTCTTGAAGTTCTTATTACTGGATTATATATACTAACTATATGTTTTTTCTAATACCATATAGGCCTTATCATACATTTATTATTTTTAGAACACACCCAGAGGGTTCTATCTAAATTCAATTTTGTTTAGATTCATTTATATTTAGCCAGTGAATATTTTGTATACTAAAAAATTATTTTGTCTGCTTTCTTTTTTATATTTATTATTTTCATATTTCCTAGAGGTTATAGAAATCAAGTTTCTTAAACCTCTCTGGACTCTTAAGTCCTAATCTAGGTGTGTGATATCCTCCGCTGGACTCGGGGATTTCATAACCGATCATCTTCCTTACCCCCCCTTTTTTTTTTTTCCTCTTCTTCTTTCCTCTCCTCCCCCTACCCCGTAGGCGAGTCGGGACCCAACATTTATTTACTTTCCCCCTAAACCTAATCTTGTATTCTAAAATCCTTTAAAATGCCTCTGACCTTCGCTTCCATGAACGTCAAAGGTCTCAATACGCCTCAGAAGCGATCACTATTGTTTCGCTCCATTCGTGGCCTTAAAGCTGGCATTGTACTCCTACAGGAAACCCACTTTCGTGCTTCCTCTCACCCGTCTCTCCAATCTAAACATTTCTCAAACGTGTTTTACTCCTCCTGTCCGACTAAACACAACGGTGCAACAATAAACTACCCTTTGTTCAAGACTCTGTCCTTACCGACACAGATGGCAGGTTCATTATTATAACAGGAAAATTGGGACATATAGACCTGACGATAGCTAATATATACGCTCCTAACACAAACCAAATTTCCTTCTTCAATTCATTTTTTTCAACTCTAAATAAACGAAGGAAGGGTTGTCTCATTGTAGGTGGGGACTTTAATGCTGTCCTTAATCCAGACCTCGATAAATCGCACTCTCCAAATCGTCCCCAAGCACATCAACTAAGTAAATCTCTTAACAAACATCTGCGAGAATCTGGACTTTTTGACGCTTGGCGAGCATTTAATCCCTCCTCTCGCGACTACACTCCCCCCCCCCCATCAAACCTATTCTGTTTCTTTGTTGCACACTTTTCAGAACACAGTCAATTCCTCTATTCTGCCCAATACGTGGTCGGACCATTCTATTCTTACAATCGCTCTCAATCTCCTAGAGACAGCTATGTCTAAACATCCTTGGCGCTTAAATGAAACGCTTCTGAAGATACCCCAATTTCAAGAAAAAATTAGATCTGCATTGACCGATTATTTTTCTATTAATAAAGCAAATTCCCCCTGTTCACCCTTAGTTTGGGAAGCCCACAAATCGGTTATACGCGGATGTATAATTAGCTATGCCTCCTATAGAAATAAGACTAATAAATTTCAATTAGCTCATTTGACTGAAGAAGTTCAAAGATTAGAAACCTCTCACAAAAACAATCCTTCCCATATTTATAAAAAACTCACATCAGCTAAAAATTATCTTAACGCCCTTCTGGCGGAAAAAAACGAGAAATCTCTCCGCTGGCTTAACCTGCGTTTCTATGAAAAAAGTAATAAGGCAGACACTCTACTAGCCAATAGATTAAAATCCCGGAAAGCTAAATCTGCCATTCAAGCCCTTAGACACGACAATGGGGAATCTCAATACAACCCAGTAGCCATAAATACTATTTTTAAGACCTATTATAGCCATCTATATAACCTTTCAGAATCAGTCAGTTCAGATCCCAATGCTGAATCTCAAACTGTAGATTATTTATCCTCATGTGATCTCCCTTGTATTGACCAACAATTGTCGGGAACACTTGGTCTTCCCATAACAGAAGAGGAAACTTGTAACGCTCTGAAATCACAAAAACCATCTAAAGCACCTGGCCCTGATGGATTCCCAATATCCTACTACAAAACGTTCCAAGCTTCTTTAATTCCACATCTTACTGAGGTGAAACTTTTCATCCCTCTACCACTAGAGCTACCATCACGGTCATTCCCAAACCAGGTAAGGATCCACTCCTCACCTCTAATTACCGACCCATTTCATTACTTAATGTGGATTTAAAAATCTTCGCTAAGATCCTGGCAAACAGGCTTAATCCCCTTCTATCCAACCTTATCCATCCGGACCAGGTGGGCTTTGTACCGTCCAGGCAGGCACTTGATAATACTAGGCGAACAGTGGACATTATTCACTATATAAATAATCATCAACTTCCTTCTCTTGTGCTTGCTCTGCACGCGGAGAAAGCCTTTGATAGGGTTTCCTGGTCATTTATGATGCACACGCTTACTACTTTTGGCCTCGGGGGTAAATTTCTACAAGCTATTAAATCCCTTTACTTTAATCCAACTGCATCTGTTCTGGCTGGGTGGATACTATCAGATCCTTTTTCTATAACTAATGGCAAACGACAGGGCTGCCCGTTATCGCCCCTTATATTTGCATTGATTATCGAACCGCTGGCTAGGAGAATACGGGCTAACCCTGACATATCTGGTGTAACTATTGGAAACTCTCAATACACTCTCTCTTTATTTGCTGATGATATTCTTCTTACTTTGACTAAACCACTCGCCTCTCTACCAAATTTATTCCGTGAATTGTCCATATATGGAGACCTGTAAGGCTACAAAGTCAATCAAACTAAATCTGAAGCTCTTCCCATTCACCTCCCCCGGGTGATCTGAGACGGCTTTTGCAATTGAATTTTAATTTCCATTGGAGAATAGACTCTGCGATATCTTGGGGTTAATATTACTAAAACATATGATCACCTATATAAAGCGAATTATCCTCCTTTGTTTAAAACAATTGAACAGGATATTCTACAATGGAAAACTTATTTTATCTCATGGATTGGGCGTATCAATGTAATAAAGATGAATGTTCTACCAAAATTGCTTTATTTGTTTCAGACTCTACCTGTGGCAATACCAACCCAAGTCCTCAACCAACTCCAATCTTTATATTGTAAATTTATATGGAACTATAAAAGACCTCGTATACATCGAGATATCTTAGCTAGAAGATCATCAAACGGAGGCCTAGGTTTGCCTCTTCTATTACGCTACTATAAAGCTTCTCATTTGAGTCAGATGGTGGCCTGGCATGCTCCTAGTTTTACTAAACGCTGGGTTGACATCGAGAATGATTTAGTGGGTTATGATTCAATCTCACATTTGCCTTGGTTACCTTCCAAATACAGACCGCGCACTGCCCTCTCCGTACCAACGGTAGCTCTGACAATCTTCATATGGGATAATCTTAATAAAAAACTCTCTCTCTCCACCTATCCGTCTCCTCAAACCCCCATATGGAACAACCCTTCCTTCCCACCAGGCCTCTCACCTACCATGGCATCTACCTGGTCCAGGACCGGTATTACCCGCCTTCGTTATATTATAGGACAATTCGCCCCTCAAACGTTTAATGATATTCAGGAAAAACACGGCATTCCCAACTCGTTACACTATCAATACTTGAAAATTCGCCACTTTATCACCTCTTTATTTTCCACTACCTCACCCCGAAATCCCTCTCCTATAGAAAGATACTGCATTCACCGATCTACTGACAAGGGTACTATATCTTTTCTTTACCATTCTATATTGGCACCGGAATCCCCCTTATCCTCGACACACGAGCTAGCATGGGAGACAGATTTGGGACACCCATTGGGCGATGACACCTGGGAAACAATACATCTTACTATTTCTAAATGTTCCATCAGTGTGGCAATCAAAGAAAATTCATATAAAGTTCTCACCAGATGGTATTTAGTCCCAGAACGCCTCCATCATATGTATCCCAACACCTCTAACCTGTGCTGGAGACAGTGTGGTCATGTCGGCACATTTTTTCACATTTGGTGGTCGTGCCCAAGGATAGTCCCATTCTGGAATATGGTTTGCTCCCTCATATCATCTGCTATCACCCTACCTTTCTCTCTCTCCCCCGCTAACATTTTACTCTGTGTCCCGATGGATCAGGTTTCCAAAGACGCTAATAAATTAATTCTCCACATCTCCTGTGCAGCTAAGTATCAACTAGCACGCAACTGGAACAAAAAATAACACCCCAACTAAACAAGAACTTTTAAATAGAATCTGGTTTGTTTCTAAAATGGAGTATACTACCAGCCTCTTGAATAACTCAGTGCATAAATTCCATTCAACTTGGTCACCCTGGTACTCCTCTCAAGCAATTCCTCTTCCAGGTCTTTCATGAATCACATCCCCTATATCTATTCCCAATGTTTTCATTTATTATTTGTCTATCACGTTATCCCGACTCACTTACACACTCCCCCCCCCTCCTCCTTTTTTAATTTTTATACTTTCCCTTCGTCCCAAATATCCTCTAACTGAACTTTTACTTTTTATCACATTCTACCAATGTTGTTATGACTACTTAAGATAATATTTTCTTCAATTTCAAAATTAGCTGAACTTTTTCAATTATGACATTACCGGTGTAATCTTTCTATATGACTATATATATTGTTTTCGAATAATATATCTACTGTGACACCAAATTGTACTGTTTGCTTACCTCTAATTCTAATAAACGATTAAAAAAAATATAGATATATCCTTTATTTATATGGCACCACAAAAGGTTCCGCAGCGCCTTACACAGTACATAAATGACACACAAGAAACACAGTTAATAGTAATACAAAACAATGCAGGACAAGGATATGGTTTATAAACATAGCTGCATAGCACAAGCAGCAGGGCTTTTTATATTTCTATTCTTGCCAGAAAGCAAGGAGAAGACAAAAAATTGCTTTTGGGGGCACACCTAAACATAATAATTCAAATATGATGAGAATATTTATTAAAACACAAATTTTATTGGATACTACCCCTTTAAAATATTCCAAACGTGTTCAAAATGGGGGTATATCAAAGAAAATATTATTAAAACAAGTATTGAATATCAAGGGTTTTGCGAAATATCAAATAAATTCCCTTCTGATACCCAAAAGAGTCTAGGTTATATGTATTCAATCAGGCTTAATTAGGGTGTTATGCCATGCTCCAGTGAGTGGGTCCTTCTCACATGCTAGACCTATCCATATATTTTTTTTTTATTATTTGTTTTCTCTATATAGCACACAGAATATAAATATAATTATACTGGGTATAGGCTTAAGTGCGGTTATTTATCTGTCTCTTCTAGATATACATTGGCCAGCAACCAAATTAACTGCAGCTAAAGGGCATTCAATCTCCATAGTTCTGTAATACACATTTTTTGCTCCGTTTCAAGCGCCAGGGGCTATATATATTTTTATTTGTGTTCCCCCGAGGCATCCACCTTAGGAGACTGTTCAGCATATGAGCCACAGCAAAGGACAGAGAAATGCAAACTTTCAGAGTATGGCAATTTTTTTTTTATCCGGAGCTTTGCAAGTCTCCTCAATTAAATCAGAGATATCAGAAGAGGATGGAAAAGTAACTGTTCTCTTTTTTTTTTTTTTTTTTAATAGTTTAAATGGGCCCGCCGTCTCAGCAGGAGAGTCCATGTCCAAGTAGTACAAAGACAGATGGACCGTCGAAATAAGGTCCTCAATCCTATTTCTAGAGGAGGGTTCCAAACTATACTTAAGAGGCGGCAAATCATCCGAAAGCTCACTCTCCTATTTCTCCGAATCCAGCGGGGAGTGATAACGTTTCTGCATGTCCCTGTAACGCAGTTCCTCAAAGAACCTCTTCAAGCATGGAGATCTTTGCGAACCCAAAAGTCAAGCACTTTGTGGAATTAACCCAAGCAAGCTCCCCAAGAGGAGCAGGAAGAGACACTGGCACCCCCTGGAAGTGCTGCACATCTCCCGGGAGGGCACATACAGTAGGGCACCCTAGCTTGTTTCTCAAGCTGGTGAGACACCAACTTAATCAGCTCAGGCACAGAATTGCCCAAAGTATGAGCCCAAACTGTCTCTGCCTTGACAGGTATTGCGCTGCCTGAAACTGAGCAGTCACCGGACCCCACAAGGCAATCTGACTTTACATTTGGCGCAAGTAAAAAACATGGCCACCACATCCTCCTTAAGCCGCATATCCACTTAGCGATTTAACCAAGCGATTGCACGATAATGATGTCGCTATCGCGCAATCGCTTGTTAATCACCCACAAATCGGGCATGTAAATATCAAAAACGACCAGCGATGCGTGTGCCCGCTGGTTGTTTTTGCCATCTATCATCGCCCGTACATGCTCGTCAATTTGACGATCCCGTCAGGTTCAGCATGTGCGGGGATGATGGATGTGCCTAGACTGAACGGGTGAAGGTTCAGTCTAGGCACATTACTAGACATGGAAACGACAGCACGATTACAATGTCGTAATCGTGCTGTCGTTTCCATGTCTACTAGTGGATACGCGGCTTTAGACTTTGTGGACTTAAACTTACCAGACTTATCCGCCATAAACACTACCATAAATAACCAGGAAGGTAGCTGGATTGCAGATTACACAGTTTACACACAGGAAATCCAGCAAACAACAATGTAACAAACAGCTGGAAACTGTCCCTACGGGTCCCCTCGAGCAACAACATGGTCCAGTGTGCCCAGATTAGAATAGAGAGAAATTCTAGCGAATAGTAAACACATGATCTGGAGACAAATCAGCTCTCTATAGGAGATCTGGCCTTCACACATTTAATAAACTAAAGAGAAGAAAACAAACACTCATATCAACCTATACTAAAAGAACAAAAAAAAGGCAAGTATTTCTAATAGATTATTGAGTTAGGGGGGAAAAAAAAGCACTCATGAACAAAACTGCTGCCTTTACTGCTTGTATGTAACGGCTCCATAACTTACCACTTGGGAAGCAGAATTCTTTGATGTAGGCAAAAAGGACAGACAGGGATAAGTCCAAGCGTTCAGCAGCAGCATGAGCCATTGTGTCATAGACAGCAATTGCAGCCCTCTCCTGCGGCTCTTCATCTTCATCCTATGAGAATTACATACCTTTAGAAGCTAGATGACAAGAGTGAGGTAACTATTCAGCTAAATGTGGAATGTGTTATTATAATCATTTACAGTCATTATTTATTACATAACCCTCTGTGCCTTGATGTACAATTGTAGAACACTAAAACGTAATCAGAGACCCACAAACACTCGTAACGCCACCGGTTCTCTCACCATGTTAAACAAGGCTTCTTCTGTAGCACAGTTCTCTCCATTAGCACTGCTGGAGTTTTCTTCTGCATCCTCTATATCATGGCGGGGTGCACTCACCTGATAACCAACCAACAGGAAAACAAATGATGAAAACAGCTTATTGTAATTAGCAAGCAAATCTAAACCAATGTTATAAGATATAAACCAAGTAATCTGTACCAGATGTCTTCTCTAACACTAAAGTATATATTTGACAACAGCTTTGCAAGGAGGGGGTGTCTACCTCATGATTACATCATGTATTGGTTTGTATAGAACCACTTACAGTCCTGACTATATATATATTGCTTTTCTAGCCTCCTTTTGTACTTTCCAGCAAACCAACAACCAGTACTGTTTATTTCCATAGCACAGACACATGGTACAGCTCTGCAGTTTGCTCTGCCTTTAATACAGTCTTAGCAGGAGAACACTTCACAGGACAGCAAATATAAACTCCCGTGCCTACTACAAAGCCATGCATGAAATAAGCCAGGTAGATTGAAAGAGAACGCAAAATATCTAGAAATATAAGTAGAAACTCATGCGTGTACAAAGCACATATTTCAAAGTTATACTTTATGTATATGAACATAATAACCAATCATCCAGTCCTCTCCAATACCTAAAATATGATAAATATAATCTCATGTGACAAATAGCGCATGGCAATTTATTTTTGTAATTTGATAAACAAAAACAAGCCAACAAGAAGGCAGCAGCAGTAGCTTGTGAACAGCCTTGATCACCAATGTAATCACTTTCATATTTGGGGAATTTTGTTAACGCCTTCTTACATTTGCTTCGGTTTGTTAAAGCTTGAGAGAATTTACGTATGCAGTGTTTGCTGAATTGTTCCAGAATTTGTGTTTTGATCAGATACAATTAGCAAGTCATACCACATTTTTTATTTTGGATTTTATATACCTTTTTCCTACAGTTACCCTTCCATTAAAGGTAAAGTACCTGTACAGTATTTTCTGATGATTTAGACGTGATACCTTGTATGTAGCTTTTTGGTACTTTCTGGTTTCTCAGAGCATCATATAGTCTAATCTTTAGGTGAATTTGCCAGGACACTCTGACTGGGAAGAAGAAACAATCTTCAATGTTCCCCATTTATAAGTACTTTTCTATGGGGCTAAGAACAAAAATCCACAATGCTGCGGCACCATAAGTGTGGAATATAGCGGCAATCACTTGCACCCGGCGAGTAAATCTCAGGTAATTGGACTGAACATGTAGCATTACTTGTAGAGATCACTAGGAAATACTAAAACAATGGCAGTGATAAGCTATGGAATACATACATCAATTTTCAGCAGCTTTTCTATTACAAGTTCCAAAATGTCAAGCCTGAGTACTGGGAAGTAGATGGTTATCCGTAAAAGGTTATGTGTGTAACACTCCTAACATAAAACAAAGAGATATGTGAGCTGTGAGAAAATGACAAAACCCGCATATACTGACATAACATGTCGGTGACCATTTATCATACATTTAAGTTTATCCCATTCATGATAATAAGGGGATGTAGTTGTCATCCCGGTGGTTGGGATGCCGGCGCAGGCATCCAGGCATCAGTCGAAATCCCGATGCAAACATCCCAATTGTAAGTATTGGGGTTAGAGGGGGGAGGGTTAGGTGTAGAGGACTGACCGGCAGGTGTCGGTATTTTAACCCAGTCGGAATGCCGGCGTCGGGATTCTCACTGCCGGGATCCTGAGTGCCAGCATCTCATACCCAACCCATCAAAGGGGAATCGGTATGTAATGCCACCGGACTAAATACCGACTCTGGAAGCCCGAAACGTCAGGATCCTGACTGGGGCTGGCAAGTACCCTAACCCTCCCATTCTCCTAACCCTCCATTAGTGGTGCCTAACCTCCCCGGTGGTGCCCCCCCTTCCCGCACCCTAAACCCTAACACTCCCACCGTAAACCTAATCGCACCCTAACCTCCCCACAGTGGTGCCTAACTAAACCTCCCCGGTGAGTGCCTAATGCTAAATCCCCCTAGGGGTGCCTAAAACTAACCCTCCTCCCCACGGCTAACAGCCCGTTTACCTTAGTTCCGGATGCCGGGCGTCAGGATTTCGGCATTCCGGATGCCAGTAAATGAACTGCATCCCTTCAGAAGTATTGTACCCGTATATGACTGGACTCATATTTAGGTTTTAACAGTTTATTGGGAAGCACAGAGGAAATGGGCAAATATATTAACTTCCTTAATCCTTCCTATAAATCACTCATTTACAATAAAAGCACAAAATTGTTGGGCGCACACATAATAAATATGTAATTAAACTGACAATAAATTACATTCGCATGCATGCATATAACAATGATCCGTGAAAAGGACTACTAAATCCCAAATACAACATACCAAACTCACAGACAATTGGGAGCGCTAGGAAATGGGAGCTTTGTATTTAAATTACAGCCTTTTCTTGCAGTCTTTTGGAAGACACTGGAATACCAAGCAGTATAGGGCCAGGTAATAGGGATCTAGGGCTCTTTAATTTTACTGGACCATAGCTCTTCCCCCTTTATAACCCATAGACAAGACCTTCCCAGGCAGTCCAGCAAAAGCCCCAGGGTGAACAACAAGACTAAAAAGAAAAATCAAGAAATAACCAATGAACAAGTGACCCCAATGAGAAAAAGAGATTTAACGTAAGAACACGAATCCACTATGCGACACTGGAGTACCACAAGGACATGCCAAAAGCTGTTGCAGTGTGCAGCTGTTTACGACAAACACGGTCAGTTTTTATTCAAAAGCATTAAATCTATTTTGTAAAGGGCTGCATCGAAGATCAGGGGGTAAATTTACTAAAGTGAGAGTATTTAGAATTGGAGAGGTTGCCCATAGCAACCAGATTCTAGTGATTATAATCTAGAAGATGCTAGTTAAATGTTAAGTAGAATCTGATTGGTTGCTATGGGCAACATCTCCACTTCTAAAAACTCTCACTTTAGTAAATATACCCCCAGATGTCTGCCCGACACTACTGCCAGCAGATGCTCTGTCCAAGAGGTGCCTACTGATCTGGTAGAATGTGCCATTAACAGTCTCTGGAACAGGCAATCCAGCTACCACAGTAAGGCTAGTAAATTACCAAAATAATCCACATGGCAAGGGTTTGTTTGCAAGCTGGTTCACTTTTCATATGGACTTCATAAACAACCAACAGGTCATCCATCTCGGTTAAATCCTAGGTTTTCGAAACATAGATTCTCAAAGCTCTTACAATGTTCAGTAGCTGAAGACAACCCTAATTTGTATGGTGACTTAACTCAATTGGGCTAGAATCACTTTGTCCTGGATTCAGATAGAACCTAGAAACCACTCTGGGCTAAAAAGTATTGGTTTAAAAACAGACAAGTCTTCATGAATGATGAGAAAAGGAGACCTAAGATCTGAAACAGGAAGATAGTTTTCCTTTGCAAGGAACTTCTACTCCACCAAATCCAATGGTTCGAAAGAAGGATGTGGTTAACCTGTCAGCACCAGGTTAAGATCCCAAGGAGCAATTGGGGATATATGGAGGCTGCACAAGCATTATTTCCTGTAAGTCGTCTTCAGGTAAAATAAATTTTTTCTTTAAAAGAAAACTAAAAGGCTCAGACCTGAACCTTCAAAGAGCTTTAAGCTTCCAAACAGTCCTAGTTACAGCAAAGTAAAAAGAGTGGGAAAGACCTTTGCTCCACACAACATAAATCTTACTAATGCAATTCTTATTTGAAACTGGTTTTGTAGCCTTGAGCAGAGGTTTCCAAACACGGTCCTCAAGGCTTCCCAACAGGTCAGGTTTTAGAAATGTCCATGGTTGAGCACAGGTGGTTAAATCAAATTGACTGAGGTAGTAATTAAGTCACCTTTGCTCAACCATGGATATCTCTAAAACCTGAACTGTTGGGGAGTCTTGAGGACCGCGTTTGGGAACCTCTGGCCCTGAGAATAATCTGAACCACATTGTCAGAAAAACAAATCGCTCTAAGGATCATGGTTGCAACAGCAACACTGTTAAAGCCAACAGCAGTAAACTCCGGTGGTAAAAGGGACTCTGACTTAAGGGTTCAGGTCTCAAGAGGCATGTGCCATGACAAACTCTCCGCCATGTTTAAAAGGTCTATAAACCAAGACCTTCTGGGTCCAGTCATTGCAACAAAAATCACCAGAATGCACTTTTTTTTACCTTTGTGGTACTTGCGGAAGGATCACTACAAAAGGAAACAGGTGGATCAGATGGAAGCTCAAAGTATCTTACATGTTGTCTGGGAGTAGAAGCACTCCACATAGTGGTTCATCAGAGACTCTATCCTGCCGATATCTGATTGCATCCAACAGTCCACCAGCAACTGAAGAAGTCAGCGCCCAAGTTCTCCACACTAGGGTTGAAAACCACTTAGATGGCTGGAATGCTTAGCTGGTCGCTTTGATAGGTAGTGTACCCTTGGTTTACCATTAGTGATTTAAATCACAGCAGTTTCATTTTCGAAAAGTATCTCAATGGCCCTGTTGACCATGACCTCTGGAGTCCGAATATCTTGTAATCTGGACTGAAGTCTGACGCCCCTCAGCCACTTAGGCTTGTGCCCATCATTACTCTTGTCCAGTCCCAGATGGAGAATAAGCAACTCCTGTTTAAAGATACACACCTGGGTCCAGAGAAGGAGTCAGGTTGGATTTCTTAAAAAGTAAAATCATAACAGGAGCCTCCATGGTCCAGGATGTTTCCAGAACATGAGTCTGCAGAAATGCTGGAGAGATCGCCCTGATCAGCATATCGACCAGATAAGGAAAAGCCATCACCCAATGGATCTGATAAAGGCAGACATAACTGCCATTACCTTTGTAAACACATTTGGTGCCTGTCAGGATGTCAATAAAGCTATATATCTATCAATTCCAATGTTCTACTATGTTGCTGGGGCTTGACTGGTATATGTTTAAAAACTGCGAATACAAATGTCAGAACGTCTTATGTATTAACATACGGTCTTTGGATGTATAGCTTTATTGACAACCATCCACTCCGGCTGACATCAGAAGAAAGTTGACGTAATAGACGGTTTGGATATGCAGTTTACCTGCGTTCCATTTCCCGTAAGTGGCCAACCGAGATACGGTTACAGGAAGTGGATATAGGGTACTTCCAGTACAGAAGACAGTCCCCACAAGTATTAAAACTATCCTATTTTTCAAATGTGGTCAAATTATTTATATTATGAGAATATTTATTCAATTATATAGTATGTGTCGTATAAATAGAATGAGAATATATACATTGTTTTTTGGTCACCCCTTCACCCGGAAATAATGAGTCTACAAGGTATTTAAGGAACTTCTTGTAGACTCCTGATTATACTGCCTTGACAAAGCGCATAGACTCAAACCAGTTGGCGGCTAATGATAAGAGGATCCGTGGTATACTCGTGGAGCCTGATCCAGATTTTTGTTGCAGGTGGAAGATGAGGTAGAGGTACCGGAGCATCCATCTTTAATTTGTCTACATGCTTCAGTGAAACATTATGGAACATGAAATGAAAACTATGGTCTGAAGTTAAAAGGAAGTGTTTTTATTAATTTTTATTATCACCCACTTCACTTTTGATTCATTCCCACACACATTTTTTATCATCTGGTTATAGGCTAGTGCCCATGTCTTGTCCAACAAATTGTTTTATTGAGATATATTCTAGGTTATAAGGTGTAACCAGGATAAGATAAAAGCAGCTGTGAATTCAGATGAAGCATCATTTGGTAATCTCCACCACCTTTTCTGCCAAGTCCGTCGTCAGAGGACTTGGGAGCTGGCCATCTAGCTGTACAAGCCTGTTTAACTATCTGCAACTCAACAAGAGGCGTAGAGGACCGATCGCTAGAGTCCTAACTCTTCATATTCTCCACATATAGGTGTAAAACCTAGGACAGGGACACTGACATGTATGTAAATTAATCAAAAGTCCTCTTGGAATAAGTATCCAATTCTCAAGTCTGAAGCCAGAAGGCATGGTCTGCCAAGACAGTTCAAGCTGAAATTCTAGTCTTATATACTCAGAGAACTCAGCATGAGCAAATACAATTTTGGTCTGTCACAACTCAGACCCACTGCTAATTGCTCCAATCACCTTTCCACTGACTTTTTGACCCAAGTCAAAACTAAACTGGATTTAAGGGAGAAGCTTGTTGTGGTGTAAACTGCCTTAAGGCATGATAACAATTTCCCCTCTGATAAGGTAGTAGGGCTCAGAATGGGAATGTTATGGTCTTAGAAAGGCGAGCTATGGGGGAGCATCCAGCTCAGGTGGGAATTCCCATTTTGTCAAAACCTTGATCAGGATAGAAGCACTGCAATCTAAGGCATATCTGAAACCATTGAACAGGCTTTAGTGCATGCTTCAGAATGCAAAGTCCAGCAACGGAATGGGAAAGAAACTGTTTATTTCTCTTCATTTTTAAACAATGAAGTGTCTGGAATATCCAATTCATCGACATCCTAAATTCCAATGCCTGACTCACGGCACACACAATCATTCACTCCCAGTTTCCTGTTGTAATCCTCGACAGTATACTCCATATCGGGGGCTTCTGCCACCTGTCCTTCCTCTGGGTGGAAAAGCTGCAAACTGATTCCTCCTGAGATTGGGGAAGCCCTGGAAGACACAACTTCTGAGGTCTAGAAGAGGTGGCGGCTCTCAAAGCTCACCCTGAGTAGACAGTTCCTGCACACTCTACACTGACAATGCTAGGCCCGAGAACAACCAGGCTTGTACAGGTGGAGGCCAAAAGAGGTCAGATGAAGACCCCAGAGGGTGCACCGTCTCTTTTTCTGAGTTGGGAGCACCCCTGCTTGGCTCCATAGGACATGCGGTGAGCTGTGTGAGCAACTTCAACAGCCTGTAAAAGTAGCTGGCTCCATCATCTCAGTGGGTGTAGACGAGTGCAGTCACTGGTCCTTTGCCCAACATGTCTCTCACTCTGGACTGGGCAACAATCTGAAGTGACTGAAAAGTTTTGCCACAGTCTCTCCTCCAGGATCAGCCTCTTTCTCATATATAACAAAAATGAAATAAATGGACAGGACAGCTGCAGTTGCACAACCCAGAAGGTGCAAAACATACAGCACATTATCTAAAACATTAATCACTCGTTTTACAGATTAATAAAATGGCAATTGCATGTAAAGTCCTAAACACCAGAAACAAAAAATGTGTGCAATATACTGTATTAACAAATATGGAAGTGCTGTGTTTAGTTAGACACAAATTAATTTACTGTAACGCATGTAAGTCCTTAATGCAGTCTATAGATGAGTAATCTACTAAATGACTCCTCTTCTACATATACTTATACATTTAAAATGGAAATCTCACCAGAATTCTTGGAGATTTGTTGACATAAGGAAATTTTTCCACAAGAATTGGCATTAGAAATCGTGGTGCTCTGCATAAAATAATAACATAAATTAGGACAAGATCCCCAGATGCACTTAGATGTACATTTTTTACTTGATTTTTTTTTTCTTTTCTGTCTGAACTCTGATCCCTGGAAATACAACAGTGTGGGAAGAATTCCACTAAAATTATTGCATTTAACTAGCCCTGATCTCAATAAATAATCAAAATAAAATACAGCAAAGAAATAAATTACCAACAATAAATGAACACTCCCCATATTGCAAGAACTTCTAAAGGAGGAGCAAAAATGGTAATACATATACTAAATATCATTCCCCAACTGTAAAAATGCAAGACTACATGAAAAATAGTTTTTTGTGATGTCACATACCTATTTTAATGCACCCAGTTTAAAGAGATTTTGCAGGCTCATCTCATCCTAACTCCTATTTTGTTAAAATACTACAATACATCTGTAGCAATTATACTTCTGGTTGCATTATTATTATTTAGAAAATATTGGTGATTAATGAACTGCAAAGTTGGGAAGACCTAAGGGTAAATTTACTAAGGTGAGAGCTTTTAAAAGTGGAGATGTTGCCCATAGCAACCAATCAGATTCTAGATAATATCTTCTAGAACAGGGATGAGGAACCTCAGGCCTGGAGGCCGTATAAGGCCCGCAGAATCATTTGGTCTGGCCCTCTGAGATTTTTTTCTGCTAGCCTCATCTGGCTAGCAGGGTGCCTAGAATGGCACCCTCCAGTCAGAATCAATGCAGCAGTGCCGCCTGAAGCGTCCTTAGGACGCTTCAGACAGTCATGCCGATGCCCTTACAGCTCCCTCAGGATGCTCCAGGCATTGCTGTAATCACCGGTGATTGTGGCCCGCCCCGTGTGGCGTCACATGGAGGGGTCGTGGGCTGCACCAGGCTCATGAATAATGTATTATACAGTCAGGTGCATAAATATTGGGACATTGACAGAATTTTCATATTTTGGCCTCTATTCACCACCACAATGGCTTTGAAATGAAACAAACAAGATGTGCTTTAACTGCAGACTTTCAGATTTAATTTGAGGGTAATTAGATCCAAATCAGGTGAACGTTGTAGGAATTACAACGGTTTCTATATGTGCTTCCCACTTTTTAAGGGGCCAAAAGTAATGGGACTATCAACTCAAAAGCTATTTCATGGACAGGTGTGGGCTATTCCCTCGTTATTTCATTATCAATTAAGCAGGTAAAAGGTCTGGAGTTGATTCTAGGTGTGACATTTGCATTTGGAATCAGTTGCTGTCGACTCAATATGAGATCCAAAGAGCTGTCACTATCAGTGAAGCAAGCCATCATTAGGCTGAAAAATCAAAACAAACCCACCAGAGAGATAGCAAAACATTAGGTGTGGCCAAATCAACTGTTTGGAACATTCTAAAATAGAAAGAATGAACCGGAGAGCTCAGCAATACCAAAAGACCCGGAAGACCACGGAAAACAGCTGTGGTGGATGACAGAAGAATTATTTCCCTGGTGAAGAAAAACCCCTTCACAACAGTTGGCCAAATCAAGAACACTCTCCAGGAGGTAGGTGTATATGTGTCAAAGTCAACAATCAAGAGAAGACTTCACAAGACTGAATATAGAGGGTTCACCACAAGATGAAAACCATTGGTGAGCCTCAAAAACAGGAAGACCAGATTAGAGTTTGCCAAACAACATCTAAAAAAGCCATTACAGTTCTGGAACCACATCCTATGGACAGATGAGACAAAGATCAACTTGTACCAGAGTTATGGGAAGAGAAGAGTATGGAGAAGGAAAGGAACTGCTCATAATCCAAAACATACCACCTCATCAGTGAAGCATGGTGATGGTAGTGTCATGGCGTGGGCATGCATGGCTGCCAATGGAACTGGTTCCCTTGTATTTATTGATGATGTGACTGCTGACAAAAGCAGCAGAATGAATTCTGAAGTGTTTTGGGCAATATTATATGCTTATATTCAGTCAAATGCTTCAGAACTCATTGGACGGCGGTTCACAGTGCAGATGGACAATGACCCGAAGCATACTGCAAAAGCAACCAAAGAGTTTTTTAAGGCTAAAAAGTGGAATGTTATGCAATGGCTAAGTCAATCACCTGACCTGAATCCGATTGAGCATGCATTTCACTTGATGAAGACAATACTGAAGGGAAAATGCCCCAAGAACAAGCAGGAACTGAAGACATTTGCAGTAGAGGCCTGGCAGAGCATCACCAGGGATGAAACCCAGCATCTGGTGATGTCTATGTGTTTCAGACTGGAAGGATTGGCAAAAGTGAAAGTTAGATTTAGGATTGTTTAGTTTGTCCCATTATTTTTGGCCCCTTAAAAGTGGGAGGCACATATAGAAACCGGTGTAATTCCTACACCGTTCACCTGATTTGGATGTAATTACCCTCAAATTAAATCTGAAAGTCTGCAGTTAAAGCACATCTTGTTTGTTTCATTTCAAAGCCATTGTGGTGGTGAATAGAGGCCAAAATATGAAAATTCTGTCAATATCCCAATATTTATGCACCTGACTGTATATATCAAAATGGCCCTCAGCAGAAAAAAAGGTTTCCCACCCCTGTTCTAGAAGGTGCTAGCTAAATGTTTTGTAGAATCTGATTGGTTGCTATGGGCAACATCTCCACTTCTAAACTCTCACATTAGTAAATATACCCCCTAGGGATTATTTAAGAATGAATAATCAGACACCACCATCTTTTTTTTTTTTTTTTTTTTATCAAATAGGACTGCTACAGAGCCCTGCAGATATACACTAGTACATTTCCCTGTGGGAAGCAGAGAAAATGGGTTCCATACAAAAAGCTAGACAATTAAAAGGTCGACAATTATTTGGTCAACACCAGAAGGTTGACATAACAAAAGGTCGACACATGATAAACGTTGATTGTTTTTTAGGGTTAGGTTTAGGCACTTGCCCATACTGTTAGGGTTAGGCACTAGGAGGGATGGTTAAGATTAGGCACTGTAAAAGACGGTTAGGGTTAGAAAAAAAAAATTGTGTCAACCATTTCCATTTTGACCTTTTGAACCTTTAACCTTCTGTACGGTCTAATTTTTGTCATGTCAACCTTTTGGTGTAGACCAAATTGTCGTGGACCTTTTGTATCACACCTGAGAAAATACAGTAAAGATTACACCGAAAGGAAAAATAACAGTCTACAGAAGTAAAAAGCAATTATACATTAGTAAAATAAAATATGTACTTACGATGGAACGTATTGTGCTATAATCTGTAATGCTCTATGACAGGAATTAAACTTTGCAAAAATATCTAAATAAAGGAAATAAACATTTTCATGAGAAATATCTGTACAAGACAATTAAAAGTGTATCACACAAAATACATCACTAATGAGCAGTTCTAGATGCATAGACATGTCCTAAATGGACTCAATAAAGGTACAAGATTCTGAAGTGCCCGGTTTATATAATTTTCACAAAACAGCCAACTGCCACAATTAGATAGCATAGCTCTAATGTAGCATACACACGGGTCAGATGAACGATTTGACCAACGATTTTGCACACGATTTGAACTACGAACAATTTTTGACTGCATTAAAATGACTGAAATCGTCCAAAACTGACTGCAAACACATCAGATGTCAGATATCGTTATCTGACCATCGGGAACGCGCATCGTTCAGACATGTCAGATTTTCCTTCAGATATGAAAGGAATATATGAAATCGTTATCGTTCAGATCTAAAGAAAAATCTGACCGTGTGTATGCAAAATAACAAGGATAGAAGAACAAGGGTAGTTAGGAACCTAACATTTTCAGTCTGGGCTGTAGGGGTTATTAAGCTGTGGAATCCTTCCTACATAAGGTGGTGATGGCAAATTCACCAACACAGACATTTATCTATAGCTATAATCTGTAAAGGACATTGTGTCGAGCAACTGATCCAGAAAATGTATCCATTGACATTTATGGGGTTAGGAAGAATTTTTTTTTCCTCATCTGTTTCAGATGGGGATTTGTTTGGTATTCCTCTATATCAACACAATTAGAATTAATGAGCTTGATTTATATACAAGCATGTAATAATATCTCACTTTCTATCCCGTAACATATGCATAGAGACCATTAAATATAAAACAAACTATGCTCACCTTCGTCTTCACCTTCAGAATCCGAGACATGTACATTACCATCACTTATGAGAGTACGAGCTGTTGGAAAAAAACAATGGCATTTAAACACGTGTAGAATGGGGGGTCATTATTGTTAGTGTTCCTAATAGGCAGAATTATCAGGGCACTGCAACCTGCTCATTTTGTGAATAGGAAAATGCTTTAGGGAGAACCATGCTGACTGGATAATTAGCGCCGTTCTGGATACTCCCCCCAAGTGCAGCCATTACCATACTCCAGGGAGGCCCACTGCACCACACTAGTAACCAGATTAATTCAACATTGAGACTTGCAGAGAACCCAGAGGCCTGCTGTGAGTAGGTTTTTCCCACTCCGGACACATCTTTGACAGCAGCAGAGACACAGCGGTTCACACCTCTACTGCCCTATGCCATACTTGTCAACTCTCCCTCATTGTCAGGGAGACTCCCTGAAATGGCAGCAATCTCCCTGATTGCACCCTACCACCATTATGTAGCGGTTCGATACTTTGAAAAAAAAAATAATAATAATAAAAAAAAAATTATATATATATCTCACACAATATTGTATAGTTTAGCCACCTAGAAAGAAACTGAGGTATGTATTATCTCAATGTGACATCAGGGAGAGGAGCAATAAAGGAAAAACCAGATGCTTGATACTCAGCGCGTGCAGTGTGCAGGCTCCTCAAGCCGAAAATGACTAGATGTATATAAATCTAATTATTTTTAGTTTTAAGGACTGTTTATTAACTATGGAGACAATTTTTTTTTTAATCGGAATTTTCACAGGCTCAAGTCTAAAATGACTATGTATATAAATAATATGAGATATGGTAAGAACTTACCTTTGTTATCTCTATTTCTACGAAGTCCATAGGGTTCCACAGGATTCCTTGGGGTATAGGTGATGACGTCAGGCATCGGGCACCATAGAGTTAAGTTTTCAGCCTCCCAGGATGCACTAGGGTCCCACTCCTATACCCCGCCCCCGAGCCAAGGCATCTCAGTTACATACCAAGCAATAGGCCGGAGGAGGAGAAGGAAGAGAGAGAAAAAAGATCTGGACACACACAAGAATCACATTCTCACCAGAGGGAGACGGAAAAACCGGTGACCAGAGTAAAGTCGATCTGCAGCACAGGTGCGACAGGGCGGGAGTCCTGTGGAACCCTATGGACTTCGTAGAAATAGAGATAACAAAGGTAAGTTCTTACCATATCTCATATTTTCTACATCAGGGTCCATAGGGTATCCACAGGATACCTTGGGGATGTCCCAAAGCACTATCCTTCAAGGGTGGGGACGCTCCTGTGCTGAAAGGAGAATCAGTCGCCCGAAGAAAGCATCCTGAAAGGTAAAGGTGTCAAACGCGTAATACCTAACAAAGGTATGGACAGAGGACCACGTGGCAGCCTTGCAGATCTGGACTGCAGAGGCACCACGTCGAGCTGCCCACGAAGGACCCACAGACCTAGTGGAATGAGCCCTCACAGAGGATGGAACCGGAAGGCCTTCATGAAGATAAGCTTCTGAAATTGCCATACGAATCCAACCTGCCAAAGTTTGCTTTGAAGCAGGCCAACCCTTTTTACGGAAGCCATAGAGGACAAACAAGGCGTCCGACTTCCTAAAAGAAGAAGTGCGTTCAACATAAATCCTTAAGGCCCGCACAACGTCCAAAACGGCCTCACCCACTGAAAGATCAGGCGAGTTAAAAGCCGGCACGACTTCCTTGTTGATATGGAAACGTGAAACAACTTTGGGAAGAAATTCAGGACGAGTGCGCAGCAATGCCCTGTTCCCATGAAAAATCAGGAAAGGGGGTCTACAGGAGAGAGCCCCTAAGTCAGAAACACATCTGGCCAAAGTGATGGCCAGAAGGAAAATTGTTTTAGCTGTCAGCCATTTAAGGTCCACTGAGCCCAATGGTTCAAACGGCAGTCCCTGGAGAGCCCTCAGGACCACAGCTAAATCCCAAGCCGCCACCGGTGGAACAAAGGGCGGATGAATTCGAAGAACACCTTGCATAAAGGTGCACACATCAGGGATTGTAGCAATCCTACGATGGAACCAGACGGACAGGGCAGACACCTGCACCTTCAGAGAAGCAAGGCGAAGCCCATGGTCTAGTCCCGCCTGTAGGAAAGCTAACACTCTAGACAGACGGAACTCCTGAGGGGCATAACCTCTCGGTCGACACCACTGGAAGAACATATGCCACACACGATGGTATATCCTTGCAGAAGATGGTTTCCGAGCTCTTAGCATAGTTCGTACTACAGAGCTGGAAAACCCCCTGTCGAATACTGACACCATGGAGCCCAGTAACCTCATCACCGAGTGCAGGGACATACGGCGACTCTGCAGACAACTGCGCACCCTCAACTGTAAGGCAGAGATCTTTTCCCCGTCACAAAGATCCTCTGCTGACTGGAGTCCAATAAGGCTCCGAGGTGCAGAATCCTCTGAGACGGGATCAGGGTGGACTTTTGCCAGTTTATTAACCAGCCGTGCCGTTGCAGTACCGCAATCGTCAGATCCAAGTGGTGTAGAAGGAGCTCTGGAGATCATGCTACCAACAGAAGGTCGTCTAGGTACGGCAACATGCAGACTCCCTGCAGCCGCAGGAAAGCCGCCATGACTGCCATAACCTTGGTGAACACACGTGGTGCTGTCGCCAGGCCAAAAGGTAACGCCCGGAACTGAAAGTGATCGTTGCGGATTGCAAACCTGAGGATGGCGCAAAATAATAGGGACATGCAGGTAAGCGTCCTGTATGTCCAACGACACCATGTAATCCCCAGGTTCCAGCGCCAGAATGATGGACCGTAGGGTCTCCATCCGAAACCGCAGCACCCATAAGGACTTGATGAGGGCTTTGAGGTTGAGAATCGGACGGTACGACCCATTGGGCTTCTGCACCAAAAATAGATTGGAATAGAAACCCTGGCCCCTCTGGGAGAATGGAACAGGCACTATAACTCCAGCCTGGAGCATAGTGTGCAAAACCTTCCGCAGTTCCATGGCTTTGTTCCGGTCTAAGGGAAGACCCGTGGTGAAGAATTGGGATGGGGGCCTGTGCCGAAAGGAGAGGGCATACCCGTGAACTCAAGTGTCTGTCGTAGTTACCAACCAATACTGGGATAACTGCAGCAGGCGGCCTCCCACTTTGGGATCCCCCAAAGGGAGGCCCGGACCGTCAGGCCGCAGGTTTGTCATCAGACTTAAGGGCTGGACGTCTGGTACTCCAGGCCTGTTTCCTGGGCTTGGCCGATTTCTTGGGGCCAGCTTGTCGGGGAAAGGACTGTGCTTTAGGCCTACCCTGGGCCCTGTAAGGCCGAAAGGACGACGTACCCGAACTGGAAGGGACCGCAGCAGACAGGAGACATGCAGACTTGGCTGCCGCCAGCATGGCCACAATTTTGTCCAGATCCGGACCAAATAGGACTTCTCCATTAAAAGGGCAAAGCTTCCAAGCCCTTTTTGGAATCATCGTCCGCCTTCCAGGATCGCAACCATAAGGTGCGACGAGCAGCTGCCGAAGAAATCCGAGATGCGAGGGTACTGATATCCAAGGCCGCTTCATAAATGTAAGTGGCCGAATCCCGGAGATTGCCAACCAACTCGGCCTGTTAAGCCGAACAGTCGGAATCCAAAGACGCCTCCAAACTATCAGCCCAGCGCTCCATAGCTCTGGCTACCCAACATACGGCCATAGCCGGTCTGGATGCCCCCCCCCCCCGCCCCGCGAGGGAATAACAAGAGATATGGTAAGAACTTACCTTTGTTATCTCTGTTTCTACGAAGTCCATAGGGTCCACAGGGTTGACCTTGGGGTATAGCTGGATCTGGATCCACGGGCACCACGCAGTTAAAGCTTTCACTGCTCCCAGGATGCACTTGGGTCCGATCTCCTCTATACCCCGCCCACGAGCCACAGGCACCTCAGTTGGTAAGCAGCCAAGGCCGGAGGAGGAGACTAAACAGAGAGAAGGAAGACTGGAACACACAAGAAACCAAACTCACAGAAATGGGAGACGGAAAACCGGTGACCAGCCACACAGCCCATTTGAAGCCAGGTGCGTCAGGGCGGGCGCCCTGTGGACCCTATGGACTTCATAGAAACAGAGATAACAAAGGTAAGTTCTTACCATATCTCTTGTTTTCTACTTCAGGGTCCATAGGGGGTCCGCAGGCTTGACCTTGGGGATGTCCCAAAGCAGTTCAACTAAGGGCGGGGGACGCTCCTGAGCAGAAAGGAGAATCCTGCGCCCGAAGGAGGCATCCTGAGAGGCAAAGGTGTCAAACGCATAAAACCTCAAAAATGTCTGAATGGAAGACCAAGTGGCTGCCTTGCACAGCTGAACAGCGGAGGCACCACGTCTAGCAGCCCAAGAAGGACCCACAGACCGAGTGGAATGAGCCTTAACAGAGGCCGGAACAGGTAAACGTTCCTGTATATAAGCCTCCCTAATAACAGAACAAAGCCAACGGGCTAACGTTTGTTTGTTGGCAGGCCAACCCCTCTTATGAAAACCAAAGAGGACAAACAAAGAATCGGACTTTCTAACCGAAGCAGTCCGATCAACATAAATTCGTAGAGCACGGACCCCGTCCAATGAAGCCTCACCAGCTGAAAGATCAGGTGACTGAAAAGCTGGCACCACCAGTTCCTGATTAATGTGGAACTTAGAGACAACTTTAGGCAAAAACTCAGGACGAGTGCGAAGCACTGCTCTGTCCTGGTGAAAAATTAAGAAGGGGGGACTACAGGAAAGCGCCCCCAACTCAGATACCCTCCTGGCCGAAGCAATTGCCAGGAGAAACACCGTTTTTAGTGTTAACCACTTGAAGTCAATAGACTCAAGAGGTTCAAAAGGAGGTCCCTGCAGGACCCGAAGAACCACCGCCAAGTCCCATGGAGCCACAGGAGGCACAAAGGGAGGTTGAATCCGGAGCACACCTTGGAAAAAGGTGTGAACATCAGGCAAGGTAGCGATCCGTCGTTGGAACCAAACAGACAGAGCCGACACATGAACCTGAATGCTTTAGGGAAGCAAGACGTAAGCCCAGATCAAGACTGGACTGTAGAAATGCCAAAATCCTAGAAACCCTGAACACCTGAGGATCAAAGTTTCTGGACTCACACCACTGAAAGTAAGTGTGCCACACCCTGTGGTAAATCCGTGCCGAAGCAGGCCTACGCGCCCTCAGCATGGTACCGATGACAGAGGTAGAAAAACCCAGGGACCTTAAGATGGCTGTCTCAAGAGCCACGCTGTCAAAGACAGCCGACCCAGATCCGGGGGAAAAGGCAGGGCCCCTGAGACAGCAGGTCCCGACGCTGAGGCAGAAGGAACGGGGCGTCTACGGACAAGCTCCTGAGATCGGAGTACCAAGGACGTCTGGGCCACGCTGGAGCCACCAGAAGAAACGTGCCCCCGTCCTGTTTGATTTTTCTGAGCACCCGAGGCAGCAGGGAGATCGGAGGGAACAGGTACGCTAGGTGAAACGTCCATTTCACAGACAGCGCGTCCACTAGGCTTGCGCCTGCATCTCTTGTCCTTGAGCCGTACACGGGCAACTTGCAGTTGTGACGGGAGGCCATCAGGTCCAACTCCAGCAGTCCCCATTTGTCCACGAGAAGTTGAAACACCTCTGGGTGAAGCGACCATTCCCCGGGATGCACGTCGTGACGGCTGAGGAAGTCCGCCTCCCAATTGAGGACTCCCGGGATGAAGACTGCCGAGATCGCCGGAATGTGGCACTCCGCCCAAGCCAAGATCTGAGACACCTCCGACATCGCAGCTCGACTGCGAGTCCCTCCCTGGTGATTTATGTACGCCACTGTGGTGGCGTTGTCCGATTGCACCTGAACAGCTCTTCCGTGAAGAACGGTGCCTGATGACAGTAGAGCACGGTACACTGCCCGCAGCTCTAGAACATTTATGGGAAGGATGGCTTCCTCCGCCGACCAACGGCCCTGAAGAGACAACGAGCCTGTCACTGCCCCCCAGCCCCGGAGACTGGCATCTGTCGTGAGCAGAACCCAGTCCGGGATCCAAAAGGGGCGGCCCTGGATGAGATGAGCTGACTGAAGCCACCACGCCAGAGACCGGCGCACTTCCGGGGACAACACCAGCATCTGGGATCGGATCCGGTGAGGTAACCCGTTCCATTCCGACAGAATCTGCCCCTGCAGGGGCCTGGAATGGAACTGGGCAAATTCCACCATGTCGAATGCCGACACCATGGACCCCAGGACTCTCACTGCCGAATGGACCGACACCCTGCCACTGCTCAGGCAACTGTGTATCCTCAGTTGTAGGGAGGACACCTTTTCCGGAGTCAAGAAAATCCTTTGTTGACAAGAATCCAGAAGTGCTCCCAGATGGACCATCCGTTGAGATGGGACCAGAGAGGACTTCCTCCAATTTATCAACCACCCGTGCGCCTGAAGACAAACAATGGTCAGGTGGAGATGTCGAAGAAGCACCTCCGGGGAGCTTGCCAGCAGCAGAAGATCGTCCAGGTACGGCAACAGTCGAATACCCTGACCCAGAAGGTGGGCAGCCATAACTGCCATCACCTTGAACACCCTCGGAGCCGTGGAAAGGCCGAAAGGCAACGCCCGAAATTGGTAGTGATGGTTCAGGATAGCAAACCTCAGATACCGCTGATGTGCCGGTGCTATGGGCACATGGAGATAGGCGTCCTGGATATCGAGGGAGACCATATAATCCCCGGGTTCCATCGCCAGAATGATGGAACGTAATGTTTCCATCCTCAACCTGGGAACTCTGAGGTATCTGTTCAGAGACTTCAAATTCAGGATAGGGCGATGAGAACCATTGGGTTTCGGCACCAGAAACAGAGTAGAATAGTACCCCGTCTCGCGCTGAGACTGCGGAACGGGAACAATGACCCCTGCTTGTAGCAAGGATTCTATAGCTACCTGAATCTGGCCACCTTTGGTCTTGTCCAGAGAAGGACTTGTGCAGAAAAACTGGTGGGGCGGCCTGAACCGAAAAGACAGGGCGTACCCCTGAGAGACTACTTCTCGAACCCAGGCATCCGTGGTGGTATTGTGCCAACACTGGGCGAATTGGAGAAGTCGGCCTCCCACTCTGGGGTCCCCCAGAGAAAGGCCCGTCCCATCAGGCAGCAGGCTTATCCTCCTGCTTGGAAGAAGGGCGCCGAGCACTCCATGCCTGCTTCTTGGGCTTGGGTGCGGCCTTGGTCGCCGAATGTCTCGGGAAGGACTGGCCCTTGGCCTTACCCTGAACCCGAAAGGACCGAAAGGCAGAGCTCCTCACTTTAGCCGGTGCAGAGGCCGAAGGGAGGAAAGCAGACTTGGACTTAGCCAAAGTATCCACTATCTTGTCCAAATCCGGACCAAATAGTAAATCACCATTAAAAGGCAAGGCCTCCAGACCCTTTATTGAATCTGCATCAGCCCTCCAGGACCTCAGCCACAGGGAGCGCCGAGCAGACACCGCTGCAGCCGACACCCTAGAAGTGAGCAGGCTGGCATCCAAAGACGCTTCCCCGATATAGGAAGCTGCATCCCGCATCTGTCCCACTAACGCTCTCTGGATATCCGGAGCCTCATCAGGAAAGGTATCCTCCAAGTCATTGGCCCATGCCTCAATGGCTTTAGCCACCCAGGAGATAGCCATGGACAGGCGAGCCACCGCCCCGGAAAGAGAATAAATGGACTTTAAACAAGTCTCCACCTTCCTGTCCGTGGGATCCTTCAAAGAGGAGATAGACGGCAATGGCAGCGTCGCGCTTTTGATCAAGCTGGTAACGTGGGAATCCACCGCCGGCGGAGTCTCCCATTTCCTGCAATGAGCTTCAGGAAAAGGATAGTTCGCCGCCAACCTCTTCTGTGGATGGAACCTCTTACTGGGTAATTGCCAGGCCGCCGCCATATGATCCGTTAACTGATCAGACAGGGGAAACACAGTTGAAGTCACCTTGGCCTTTTTAAAATTAGGAAACTTCGACCTAGGAGCCGGCACATCATCCTCAACATGTAGGATAGCCCGCACCGCCCTAACTAAGGCTGGAACATTAATGGAGGACTTAGCTTCCACCTCCTGCCCCATGGCATCAGAGTCAGAGTCCTCATGGATTTCTCCATCATCTGAGGACACTTCCGAGTCCGACAACTGCGCAGCTAGTGAACTCACAACCGGACGTTTAGATGCCCTTGGTGGCACATCACTTTGGGTTGGAGGGGCCCGGTACCAGCTGGCACCGCCCGCACAGACCATCTTGAGATAAGTCCTCCCCATCAACTCCAGCAGCACAGCGTCTGCAGGAAAATAGCACAGTAGCCACAGAGCGCTCAGTCTCCTCATCAGACATGATACCGTAAATACACAAGAAATACGTATCACCAGAGGAATTACGGTTTTAACACCCGCGCACTCACCAGTATGCGACACAACAGCCCAGATATGGTATTGTGTAGCACACAACAGTATGTGACTGACCCCACAAATACGTGATTTATATAAGTGAGGGTATCAGAAAAACGCCCTTCCCCCACACACCTGCCGGGCCGTAGGAGAAGGAAAGGGATAGTTATAAGCTGACAGTAAGGAGAATAAGTCACAGACAGGCAGCACTAGCAATAGTCACATACAATGCAGAAAAGTTAGTACTCACTGCACCTTTCACTACAATCAACCACCCAGATTCAGTGTCTTGGAGAGCTATAGTGCTGTTTACACTGTCCTTTAGCAGGGGAGAGGTACACAGGGGGACCGGTCCACTTGATACCGCCTGGGAGTCTGCGATGCCTGCCAGTGAAGATGGCCGCCGGAGACCTCAGTGGAGGAGTGGCCGAGAGATAAGAGCAGCTCAGCGACGCCAGACTGCTAGTTGAAAGGCGCGCTGAGCTGAGAAGCCGCTAGACAGGGAAGGCTGCCTCCCCTGGCTAGCAATTAACCCCCGGGTTGCCGGTCCCGCTACCAGCCTGTTACCCTGGTGGTCTAGCGGACACGCGGGGTATTCCTCTATAGAGGGGGAGCCCGCCGCCGCCGCTAGCGCCTCTGGTCTGTCCCCAGAGACCGGAGGCTTGTGACTGCATATAAAGTATCCGCGGCCCGCCGCCGCGGCGACCCGCTGCATACCAGGTCCCCGTCGCGTCCGGCAGCAGTCAAGGGAGTCCCCAGAGGCCGGCTAGTACAGGCTCTGGGGTCCCGCCGCGATCCCCAGAGCTGTACTGGCGTCGCGGCGCCAGTGGGGAGAAGGAGCGGCAGCGTGGACGTCCTAAAGGACAGTCTGATACTGCCGCTCTAATAGTGTAAAAAAGTAGAAAAAAAAATTAAAAAATTTCTCTTTTAAAATAAAGCTTAGGGGCTGCTCCTGCAGCCCCACTGCGACAGGGTGACCCGACTCCGGCCAGGCACCAACTAAAACTGAGGTGCCTGTGGCTCGGGGGCGGGGTATAGAGGAGGACGGACCCAAGTGCATCCTGGGAGCAGTGAAAGCTTTAACTGCGTGGTGCCCGTGGATCCAGATCCAGCTATACCCCAAGGTCAACCCTGTGGACCCTGAAGTAGAAAAATGGACTTTAGGCAGATCTCCACCTTACGGTCCGTAGCATCCTTCAAGGAGGACATGGAGGGCATGGGCAATGTGGCACTCCGGACTATGCGTGCCACATGAGAATCCACCTGTGAAGGGGATTTCCACTTAGAAAAGTAATTGTCCGCAAACGGGTAAGTCACCGCTAAGCGTCTTTGAGGCTGATACCGTTTACCAGGGTGTTTCCACGCCTCCTCTAACTGACCCGAGTGTGTACAGGGAAGGCGCTCCCCTGGCATGCAATTAACCCCTGGGACGCCGCAGCGCTATCGCTCAGCTGTGGTCCGCTGTCCCAGGGGGGTAGTGGAAGCGCAGGTTAGTTACCTGGCTCCACGCTGCAGCCAGTCCCCAGGGAGCCCTCTGCCTGGGGACTCTGGACCATGTATCAGCAGGGACCAAATGCGGGACCCCGCTGCTTACCTGCTGCCCCCTTGAATCTGGCCATGGTCCAAAACATATGGGGTCACCGCTAGCTGTGACCCCAGATGCTTACCAGCATCCCCGGATCAGTACCGGCGTTCTGGTACCGGCGGGGTGTAGGGAAGACAGCATGGACGTCAGTAGTGACTGTCCATGTTGTACTTCCAGATGTGCAACCACAGCTGCCGCGAAAAAAACTTCAGGGGCTATCCTTAGCCCCCCTCTAAACAGGTGCTCTGACTCCGAGCCAGGCACCAACGAAACTGAGATGCCTTGGCTCGGGGGCGGGGTATAGGAGGGGGACCCTAGTGCATCCTGGGAGGCTGAAAACTTACCTCTATGGTGCCCGATGCCTGACGTCATCACCTATACCCCAAGGTATCCTGTGGATACCCTATGGACCCTGATGTAGAAATACAATATATACATATACTGCACACCCCGAATGCAAACAATAATATATGTATGCATTAAGCACTAATCAGGAAGCTTATCTTGACTCATGAAATTGTGGTATAGGTTGAGTCTCCCATATCCAAATATTCCAAAATACGGAATAATTTTACCATGACTGAGAAAGTGAAAACTTTGCTTTCTGATGGTTCAATGTACACAAACTTTGTTTAAAGCACAAAATATTTAAAAAATAGTATAAAAACTTTCAGGCTGTGTGTATAAGGTGTCTATGAAACAAATTAATGTCATGTATGTACACAAACTTTTTTGATATACGATATTTTTAATAATTTTGTGTAAAATGACCTGCAGGCTGTGTGTATAAGGTGTATATAGAACATAAATGCATTCAGTGTTTAGATTTGGGTCCCATTCCCAAGATATTTTTTTATGGTATGCTAATATTCCAAACAACGGAATATTCCGATATCCAAAATACCCCTGGTCCCAAGCATTTTGAATATGGGAGACTCAACCTGTATAGATGTCAATCCAGTAGATGGAGCAGCAAGACAAATACTACATATCCTAGAGTCGCTGCTCATGTTACTTGCAAACTTACAGAGTTGCTTGCTCACAAGTTAAGAGCCCAAAGCATATTTTTGTGTTAATCCCTAAAGGAAAAACTGCAAATATTCTTTACTAAGACATTTTGTGATCAATGTCTACAATATAATATATACATCACATTATTAGATGCCACTACTGTCAATCTAAATTTGTTCCGCTGTGCAATAACAGACATCCACGTGAGCGAAGGCGCGTGCAAACGCTAGCTTACTTAGAAGGCGCCAAAAGGGTTCTGTACCGCCGTATGTAATGGAATGAGATGGAGGCTAAAAGACCAGATTGTAGTGAAGGAGCTTTGTATAGAAGTTATTGGTTGTCGAAATACACCTTTCCCTTACCATAGATCTGGAACATGGCTGATGGTAGCTCAGCACGTCACTTAGGTCATGGGCTTTCTAAACCACAGAAACTTGAAAAGGACCACCGCACACAGAACAGTAAAGTTACAGCCCACCATGCCCAGCAGAAGCCACCAGTTACATTCCACCTCTAACCTCGCCCTCCTCCCGAAAAAGTGCCTTAAGCTAGGTACACAATTGTCGATATGTTAGTGCATTGTCGGATGTCTGCACCAGATATGCACAGACCGGCCCTGCAACACAGCCCATGCCAAAAGATATTAAAGATATATCGGTGCATCTGCATGTGTGTACAGGCGACCAACTGACAGACCGTACACTGGCTGCAGGGACCGCCAACACGGACATCACAAATGTGGGCAAATGCCTTCCCAGTTGTGATGTTAAGCCAGACATATCGAGTGGCCGATTGGTAAGTGTGTATAGATTACAAATCGTCTGCTTGGACGGAAATCGTGCTTCTGACCAATCCGTAGTTATAGTGTGTACCCAGCATAAGCCAACAATGTAAAAAATAGTAACATGGTTATACTGAATGCCAGACCATGCTGACAAATCCTTTCACCTCCAAAATTGAGGAGAGAAAGACAGATATCAGTATATTAAGGTTCACCTAGTGGACATGGGGAGAAATTCAATTAATGCAATGTTGAATAGCATCGGGAATGAGTTCTCCGAGTTACTCAATTGTCCTCATCGTGCCCTGCACTTGTCGGGAGTTGCAGTTTATAGCGCCTAATGCCAGGTGTTCAGTCGCGGTAAACATCATTCTCTGTCTTAAGTGTCCACCGTGATGCGGTTAACGCACTCTGTAAGCCCGCTATTAGCATTGCGGCACTAGTTTAGTTGGATTTGAGATCACAAAGAAGGAACCAACTTTCTATTGCCCAGCTGAAATAAAGATGTCTTGCACTGTAGCATTCGGAAATTCTACTGTGGCATATGTGATGGCGGGGGAAGGAATCCAGAGACAAAATGAATAGGCAATTGGGATTTTAATTCTTTAAAACATATATTCCACTGCTTTATTGATTTCTAAAGATGGTGGACGAGAACTTCAGTCACAAATTCCCAATAAGTCCCTTTAGGCAGACTAACAATGTAGATATTTGTATAGCTGAAAATGCTAAGGCTACTCTTCTTGCAGAGTGTCCTCCATCTACTTTCCATTATGATCCTCTAAATAAAGAACATTACATATGTACCTCGAAGAAACGTGCATCACTTTTCTATATTAATCTTTCCACAGCCGATTTTCATAATGTTGCTGTCCTTCAACTCTCTTATATTGGATCAGTCTGTTTGGTCTGTGGCAGCACCCCCTACTTCCCAGTATAGAAAATTAATAGAGCTTTTGTAAATATTTCTATATATACATACACTGTATTTATAGTCCAGTGCAATACATTTTCCTCTCATTGACCTGGATTGTTTTTTTTTAGCCAGTTATGTGATTAAGGATCTGGAAGGGTTGTTAGTTATGAAATCCTTGCATTTATGAATAACCTGGCCACAGTGTATGCTCCTACAAGGGATAATTTTGTGGCTGTATTACATAAAAAAAATATATTGGCAATTCTTTGTATACCATCGGTATAATTTTGCTTTAGGTAGAAGGAATTCAGATTATACACATAGAATATAACTTGGTGAAAGCATTACCTGGTACAAAGTGTGAGGCGATCATATTCAGACAGGAGCGCAAGTACACAGTCTGTGCTGATACAAGGTTGCCCAAAAATGCCAGATATTCTTCCACAACTTCTTTGCTTCTGTTCAGCCATGGCAGTTTCTAAAAGATGGCGCACAAGCTAGAACCACTTAAGCTGTACTCACTTATTTACAGTATCCAATCACATCAGACTTCTAAATCAGGATGTATAATATGTACACTGCTGGATGGTATTTTCAACAGCAGCAAAGTCAGATGGGGATGGAAATTGCATGTACTAATCCTGACTCCATACCAATATAATCTAGTAATCTTCTCTGTCTCGTCTTCCTGTCAAATACATTTAAAAAATAAAGTGTAGTGTAGAGATGTGTCCTCATTCACTATTGCTGCAGTCACACCAAACAGCCCTTCTCGGTGCTCCAAGTCCCGTCTTTTTCGCCTGAAAATACGTCTAAATCGCAAACGGATGCGACAACCCGCTTCACGAGACTGCACTGATTAATTTGATATGCAGCATGTGTATCTGTAAGGCAGCAGCTTTTTTCCATGCCAAGGTCCATTGTGCTTGGCTTACAGATTCAGTCACACGCAGATAGTTTCACATATCAGATTAATCCGTGCAGTCACGTGAAGTGGTTTGTCACAACTGTTTGCTGCTAAAGCTGGGTACTCACTTAACGATGTGTACCCGGGTGATATGTCGACCCGACATATTGTGCCACGGGTACACATTGAACGATCTAATGAACGACGGAACAATTTATTGTTCCATCCTTCATTACCTGCAAAGGTGCCTCATGCGATATCGTCCGGTTGGCATTGCAACACATAGGACGATCCGCATGATATGTCATTCCGATTCACCTGACACAGCATCGTCCTAGTGCGTGCCCAACTTTAGACGTATTCAGGCAAAAACGATACTCGGCGCGAGCCGAAATGCATGTGTGCTGGTGGCTCACTTCACATGGCATATTGAGGCTAGCTATATGAGGACACATCTGTAACATGCAAACAAAACACACTAAAGTCCCAAGTTATAATGAAATGATCATTTACAGAAGAGGCTGAAAGATGTCCGCTGGCACACAAAAAAACTGCGTTCAAGTTGGCAAATGTATTACTTACAGAGTTACAATATATATATATATATATATATATATATATATATATATACACACAATTTACACAGCATGCAATGTAATAGTTCATAGAAGAGCAATTTCTTGCAAAAGAAATTATTCCCCCAGTTTTTAGATGCTGCAACTGTTAATTTCCTCATGTACACCAACCACAACACACAGATAGACAGACAGATAGATGTGTGTTGTGGTTGCTGTACATGTGGAAACAGCAGCAGCATTTCAATAAACTAGACCACTGTTTCTCAAACTCATTCCTCAGGGAGGACGTAAGGGCCCCATACATCAGCGACAGATTGCTGCGATCCAGCAACCCGGCCGATATGACGATCAAAAAATTATTGTAATCGTCAAATCGGGATTATTTAACATGTAAAATTTCAGCGGTCGGCATTTCCACCCGGCAGAATGGAATTTCCGATTGCAGAGCTACATCGTGACGATCCGTCGCAGATGTATGGGTACCTTAACAGTGCATGGTTCCCATTATTCCTAGTTGGTGCACATGTGTATTAATTACTCACTGACACATTTTAAAAGATCCACAGGTGGAGCTAATTATTTCATTTGTGAATCTGTGAGGAGACCTGGAAACCATGCACTGTCAGAGCTCCCTAAAGGTGCATGCACACACAATTTTTTGAACGATTATCGTTAAAGATATCATTTATCGTTCAATCGTTGAAAAAATCATTCACTTTCTAAGTTAAACGATGGACGATTATCGTTCATGCACGTTCACATTTGTAGTTTGGTCAGACTGACCAACTCAACGATTTTCATTAAGGGAATATGCAAAAATCGTTCGAAGTTCAAAAAAATTGTTCATTACATTTAGTAAATGAACGATTTTAGTAAAGGATTTTCGTTCATTTTTTCCTAGAAAAAATTTACGAAAATCGTTTACTAAAATCGTTCATTTACTAAATCGTTGTGTGTATGCACCTTAAGGAATCAGTTTGGTAACCACTGAACTAGACTATTCCTGACAACCTCTTGGAAATTGCTGGGTCTTGGTTATCCCCCTCTAACTAAATGGTAAACAAACAAAACATTGATTGCCTACAAGAGTCACCATTTATTTTTTCTATTCACACAATGCGTAGGTCAGAAATCCATAATAAAAATAATGTTCAATGAAAGTAAAACACACAAGGTAAAACAGACACCAAAGCACCAGCTCACCAGTACAATGCTGACAAGCTGCTCGTAGTCAACGGTAAGGTATGTAACCGATATCCGGAGTTCGTGCAGCCAGCTTACAATTTGCACATCCTGTACAATGACCAAACAGAAAAAATGTGTAAAACTCTTCACATGCCAGAATGCTATCTGACTTATACCTCTCCTAGAAATATGAGCAGTTATCTTTTTAATGTACAAAAATGGGCAGGAAATAGTAGTTTTATATACAGTGGATCTCATTCACGAAGTTTGGGTGTCATATCCAGAACACCTACTACCCATTGGTGTACAGAGAGAAACAAACACCTCCAAGAACGCTTTGGGCAAGTGTTAGATCATAGCCCACCCAAATACAAATTTATACAATCACTTTCAGTAAATAAAACAGTTCAGTTTTTCTCTTGGGAACATTGCAGGACTTAGTCTCCTTTATGCCTTTTCATTTTTCATTAGTGCAAGCGGACATCAGTACTTTCTTTTGTATATTTATGTGTCACTTTTTTTGTGTGAAGCTTTTTATTACATTCAGTAGCCTCTGCAAGAATATTTTATTAATTTAAGTGAAAGACCAGGTTTATGGGTGAAGTAAAGTAAAAGGTGCGTGTCCACTAGGCGATTAAATGAGCGATTGAACGACATCGTTATTCTTCAATCACTCATTAATCGTTCACAAATGAGGCATTAAAATGAAGAAACTGACCAGCGATGTGCGCTACCTCTGGTAGTTTTCGACATCTATCATCGCATGAACATGACAGTCAATCTGCCAATAACGACAGATTGTGCATGTTCGGGGATGAGGGAGGATGCTTGCACTGAACGACATAGTCAGGTGCATAAATATTGGGACATTGACAGAATTTTCATATTTTGGCCTCTATTCACCACCACAATGGCTTTGAAATTAAAAAAACAAGATGTGCTTTAACTGCAGACTTTCAGATTTAATTTGAGGGTAATTACATCCAAATCAGGTGAACGGTGTAGGAATTACAACGGTTTCTATATGTGCCTCCCACTTTTTAAGGGGCCAAAAGTAATGGGACTATCAACTCATTTCATGGACAGGCGTGGGCTATTCCCTTGTTATTTCATTATCAATTAACATGTAAAAGGTCTGGAGTTGATTCTAGGTGTGACATTTGCATTTGGAATCAGTTGCTGTCGACTCTCAATATGAGATCCAAAGAGCTGTCACTATCAGTGAAGCAAGCCATCATTAGTCTGAAAAATCAAAACAAACCCATCAGAGAGATAGCAAAAACATTAGGTGTGGCCAAATCAACTGTTTGGAACAGTCTTAAAAAGAAAGAGCGCACTGGAGAGCTCAGCAACACCACAAAAGACCTGGAAGACCACGGAAAACAACTGTGGTGGATGACAGAAGAATTATTTCCCTGGTGAAGAAAAACCCCTTCACAACAGTTGGCCAAATCAAGAACACTTTCCAGGAGGTAGGTGTATATGTGTCAAAGTCAACAATCAAGAGAAGACTTCACAAGAGTGAATATAGAGGGTTCACCACAAGATGTAAACCATTGGTGAGCCACAAAAACAGGAAGACCAGATTAGAGTTTGCCAAACAACATCTAAAAAAGCCATTACAGTTCTGGAACAACATCCTATGGACAGATGAGACAAAGATCAACTTGTACCAGAGTGATGGGAAGAGAAGAGTATGCGGAAGGAAAGGAACTGCTCATGATCCAAAACATACCACCTCATCAGTGAAGCATGGTGGTGGTAGTGTCATGGCGTGGGCATGTATGGCTGCCAATGGAACTGGTTCCCTTGTATTTATTGATGATGTGACTGCTGACAAAAGCAGCAGAATGAATTCTGAACTGTTTTGGGCAATATTATATGCTTATATTCAGTCAAATGCTTCAGAACTCATTGGACGGCGCTTCACAGTGCAGATGGACAATGACCCGTAGCATACTGCAAAAGCAACCAAAGAGTTTTTTAAGGCTAAAAAGTGTAAATGTTATGCAATGGCCAAGTCAATCCCCTGACCTGAATCTGATTGAGCATGCATTTCACTTGATGAAGACAAAACTGAAGGGAAAATGCCCCAAGAACAAGCAGGAACTGAAGACATTTGCAGTAGAGGCCTGGCAGAGCATCACCAGGGATGAAACCCAGCGTCTGGTGATGTCTATGCGTTCCAGACTTCAGGCTGTAATTGCCTGCAAAGGATTTGCAACAAAGTATTAAAAAGTGAAAGTTAGATTTAGGATTGTTTAGTTTGTCCCATTACTTTTGGCCCCTTAATAAGTGGGAGGCACATATAGAGACCATTGTAATTCCCACACCGTTCACCTGATTTGGATGTAATTACCCTCAAATTAAATCTGAAAGTCTGCAGTTAAAGCACATCTTGTTTGTTTCATTTCAAAGCCATTGTGGTGGTGAATAGAGACCAAAATATGAAAATTCTGTCAATGTCCCAATATTTATTCACCTGACTGTATTATTCAGTGTAGGCACTACAGGGGATGAGGAACGACTGTATGATTACAAAGTTGTAATCGTACTGTCGTTCCTCCATCGCCTAGTGGATACGCGGCATTAGAATGTGACTCCTGTAGTTTGTTGAGAAAGAGAAAACACAGCTGATAAATTTTGCACAAATTCCTTTGGGAGTGGGACAGGATACTGGCGCTCCAGATCCCGGCAGTCAGAATACCGATGCGGTTAGGATACCGGCATCTGTCTAAGTGTCAACCCTACCCCTCCCTCCCCACACTCAACCCCCTCCTAGTGCCTAATCCTAACCCTCCCCCTTCCTAGTGCCAAACCCTTACCCTCCCTCTAGTGCCTAACCTTAAACCATAACCCCCCCCTGGCCTCACTACTTAACAACAAGATGCCGGTGCCAGGATTCTGACTGGTGTCAAGATTCCAGCGCGGCATTCTCAGCACCAGGAACAAGACAGCTGACATTCAGGCATCCAGCATATCAACTACATCCCATTCCTTTCACAACTGCTATTACTGTTTATGAAGAAAATCACTAGGTTGACACATGTATGAATAGTTACACTTCTTAGTATAGATTCAATCACCCTCAATGGGCACAGTTCAATTCAACGCGAATTGAATAACGCCAGGAAGGAGCTCCCAGATATATTCAATACAGCACACTTGTGTTGGAGAATGCTTGTTCTCACGCCTTAAACATTCTCAAACTTAACTGCTCGGCGCGATGCTGTTTTCGCCACGCTAAGGGCAGAAAATGGCATTGCGACAGTAGTTTTGTCGTATTCCTGCTTTGCACCTCAGGAGGGGTGCAAGAAGCATTCCTTAGTCGGGCTTAACAGCGCGCTGAATTGAATAGCTCCGGGAGCTCCTTCCCAGTGCTATTCAATTCACATTGAATTGAATTAAGCCCAATGACAGTGGAATACCCTCAGGTTAACATACATAGATAGCAGCTCGCCTTTACATGAATACACATTACCTTTATCTCTGGATCTGATAACTGGTGCTTTAAAAGTTCAAAGTCTTGTGTATTTCCCTGGAGAAGAGAAATAAAACAATTACACATGTATACAAGTAAGGGCTATTATTTATCACAACTCACTGTAGTTTAGTATACTGTAGGCTGACAGAGCAATGCAGCTTGTTGTATTTTTTGATCTGTCCAACGTTTACTTAAACTACTGTATTTTAACTAGTTTAATTATAGAGCTCTATATATCAGGAATTCCCAACTGCAGCACTCAAGTACCACCAGCAGGTCAAGTTTTGTGGATTTCTTTAGTCATGCACAGGCGGGTTCATCTATTTTGCTGGTCAGTAATTAGCCCACCTGCTTCCACAGACAGAAATCCTTAAAACATGACCTGTCAGGAAAACTTAAGGGGCTGAGGTTGAGAACCCCTGCTATAGATCATTATTTTAAGCCTCCCAGTGAAGACCTCCTTCTGGTTTATGCAGCACAGGACACTGCATCACACACACTATGGGGACAAGTCATAACAGTCACATAATGAGGCTTGTGCAGCACAGTCTGTGGCGGTGGATGAATCAATGTCATTATTTGTTCAATTTAAGGAATATGTTTATTCCAAAAAAAGGACAATGATATAAAGTGATAGCCATTAAAACTAATAGAATCAGCACATATTTTACCTAATGACAATCACAAATTACCTGTGAATACTTTGACAGAACTTCTGTCACTTTGCCACCAAACCTGACAGTTTTCTTCGGTGGTGAGCATAGAAACTCATTACTTTCGGTCATCATGACGTCTCCTAGAAGTAAGGACTGGAATTTTGCGGGGGAAAGAAAATTAAAATGTAATTAAAAAACCAAAACACAGTATATAAAGTATTTAACATACAGAACTTGAAATATTTGTAACAATCCCTTGAAGATCCTGCTTATAAATGACAGACTGACCGTTTCTTAAATCAACTCCTTTGAGGGATATTGTAAAACAATGGGCGGAATTCAATTGATTCCAGCCCCTATCGCGCCAGACGGAGCTATTCAATTCTTGCTCCCGTCGGGTGCGATCAGCTGTCAGCGCTACATTTCAGCTCGCAGCCCCAGGGAGATGAGAGCTGAAATGTGCGAAAACTGACTTGTTTAGGTGCCCAAACATCACTTTTCGCGGTCGCGCCCAGCACTTTGGTCGGGTTTAGCTGCTTTACGCGGCTAAACCTGACCTCTATGGGCGCGATCAGGGCGAAAAACGGCATCAATTAAATAGCGGCCCGCGATCTCCTGTCACTTTAGACGGGAGATACGGACCGCGTAATCAATTGAATTCCGCCCATTGAGTCACATAAGCTTTAGACGAGCCCTGGCCAACCTGTGCCTCTCCAGCTGTTGTGAAACTACAAGTTCTAGCATGCTCTACCAGCTGATCGGTGGGAGAGTAAGCTGGGACTTATAGTTTCACAGCAGCTGGAGAGGCACAGGTTGGCCAGGCCTGCTTTAGACAGTGCATACCTCCCACCATGACCCATTCAAGAAGGAACAAACTGTTCCTGAACATCCCTCTTAATTTATGATTGCCATTATCTGTGTTATGGTGCGTACACACGTTACGATTAAAATGGACGATATGAACGACAACGATATTGTGCAATTTTTCGGTGCCCAACGACCTGCGATGCGCGGGCACGTATGGTTGATATCGACCATCTCCCATGCATGCAGGCCAACCTAGTCGATATCGACCAGGTTACTATAGGGACCCGCGATCATTGATCGCTATAGTCGTTGGTGAGTTTGTTGTGTGCTGGATGATCGATATCGATCGTCCAGCACACCCGGGAGATCGAACAATATTGTTATCATTGTCGATCGTCCCTTCTGTACGCACCATTAAACTAGTTCAGTGGTTTGTTTTCAAACTGGGTCCACAGGACCTCAAACAGTTCACGATTTCCAGGTCATCCAGCAGGTGCACAGGTGTATTCTATACTCACTGACACAGACCGCCCTTAGCTGCAGCATGATTGACATGCTGCGGTGTTGGGAGGGTAAAGCAGGGGCAGCTACTGGAACCGTTCTCTGAAGAGGAGGCGTGCTAAGCACAGGATCTGCTGACCCAGCTGTGCAGTTTTGTCTGCCAGGCTGAGTAAGTCACAGCCTGGCCAAAGCAGCAACAGATGGTAACTATGGTGATCCAAAGCAGCATCTATGGACGTTGCACGCGGATCGCAGATGCATGCAGGAGGAGTCTATTTCCTACAGACACCTCCTGCTGCATTTGCATTTAGTTGGACGGTATCACACAACCGTTTCCATGCAGCTGTGCAATACCATCCATTTCTGAATCAGGTCCAATGTGTACTCAGCTTCACACCTCCCCCTTTCACATCGCAAACCCAGCTCTGACTCAGGATTTTAAACACCGGTCCAACCCGGCTGCGACACAGGTCAGACCCCTTTCACACTGCACATTCGACCCGGGTTGGCCCCATTCACACTGAACCTGGGTCAGCCCTGTAAAACCCAAAGGATGTCATTCAAAATTGACTTTTTCAGGCTCATAAAAATAAGGTCACATAAGTGAGGGGTGAGGACTGCTCACAGCACTGCAGGAATCATGGCTGATAAATTACCACTGTGTAGCCCTGAGCTCATGTTTGTGCTTTACTGCTGTTTGATTCAGCCAGTGAAAGCATGATGCAGCTTCTGACAGCATAGTGTACAGTTCACTTCTTCATCACTCCAATTAGCCATCACTGTAATGACAGCATTAGTGAAATGAACCTCTTTCAGGTGTGTCTGGCTGCTGACATCATCATGTGAGACCCAGGAACATTCAATCATACCTCTTTTATACCAAAGTTCCGGGACTGACCCAGGGGTTGAAACAAGGTTCCAATCCGGATCAGACCCAGTACTAACCCCTTTCAGACTGCGGCGCCGACCCAAGATGTTCCCAAGTCGGCGCCGTTTACACCGGAGCCGGGTCTGCAGTGACCAGGCTCTTCCGGCGTTGCAGTGGACGCATGGAGATGTCATCTCCAAGCGCCACTGAAGCCGGCCAATCGGGTGGCATGCGGCACGATCCGTGTCTTTGGGCCCCTGATTACGCATTTACACAGCAGGGTGGAAGTGGAACGACCCGAGTTGGATCCATTTACACCGACAAATATCCCGGGTTGATGTGCATCAACCTGGGATTTTTAGGCCGATGTAAAAGGGGTATCAGTGGTGTTTGCTGAGTCCCGGGTTGGATAACCCGGGTAGGGCCCGTTCACATTGCACTTCAACCCGGCTTGTTCTCGTATTCAACCCTGCTCAATTGCAGGGTTGAAATGCTGGGTCACTTCACCCGGGAATTTTTTTGGTGGCGCGTTGACACTGCACCTCGACACAAGTTTTTTTTGCAATGTAAAAGGGGTTGTATTCACATGCAGTTACAGCAGCAAAATGAAAGTATCTACTAATAACAAACCAAAACAACCATGTCATGAATATATTCAGAAATATTATGTGTAATCTATTAGAAAATTGGCCCTGCAACTATATGTTTCATTAATGCATGTAATACACAGAATTTAAAAGGGACACTGGGATTTATATCTAATCTATATAAAAAAAACTTGCAGTATCCTATAACTGAGGGAGGTTTCGGGAAAACATTACCAGCATAGATATTACATACATCAATTAAACTTCAATCCTCCCACCAATCATTTTTATTTAAAGTATTTTTACACTGAAGGGTCAAAACCAACTACAACGCATGCTAACATTATACAGATCGCTCAGAGGCATTACTGTGTATATGTTCTGTATGGCTTTCTATGCAGAAATGGCAGTGAGTTATATCATTCTGTAATAAGGAGAACCATACTGTATAAGGCCATTACAATACATATAAAGTTACATACAATGACGAACTCTAAATTTCATATATATCGTTTATTGATATTACAGCACTTTATTAACATGACCACTCATGGAGAAGCAAAGCCCACTAACAGCAATAAGACTCATACCGGGTAATGCAGGAAACAGAAGCTGCAGAGGCCAATACAACACAACGTGCTCTAGAGATCCAACACGCAGCAAGAAGTTCCATACAGGAAGTACGTCATCACAGCAAAGGAAGTGGGGCGCCGTGCACGGCCGAACCAGGTGGCCATGTTGGGTGTACTTCTCGTGCCCTTCACGGACTTAACTCAATTATTTTATTAATATATAGAAATGAAATATAGTCAAACTTGGAATTATAAACTACTGGAAAACGTTTTATCTTGTTATTCTATTTAAAATTTTAGGTACATCTATTTATCTTTAAGCAAGCCTTTCTGTCACCCTGGGCAAAGAGTCGTCACGGCGCCCCCTTCCCTGTCCCCGTTGTTAGAGGTAGGGCTGGACATCGGAAGCCCAGCACTAAATGGTTTCTGGGCCACATCCAGCAATACGATTGCCACTAGCCATTGCATCACCACCGTGCGATAGTATACGCATCGCAATGGTTATACTTTGCTCATGCACAGAAGCAGTCATGCACATTTTGGAGGCGGAGCCACCCTCCATCCCTGTTGACATCACAGCAGGGGCGTACCCAGCACTCTCCAAGATGCGGGGCTGCCCCAAGGCTCCCACTTGCCTATTTCCCCTACCCGCACCTATTCTCCTGGATAGCAGAGCAGCGGTCTGTTCTACCCCTGCAGTCAGGCATCGGAAAGCTTTATCTGATGGCTGGCAACCATTGAATTCCCGCTTTTTCGATGGAAAGAGTAAACAGAAATATTGATGGGTGCTAACCATCGGCTTCCGATGTCCATCCCTAATTAGAGGGCAGTGTGCTCCTGCGCTGTTTCCTCCTCTCTGTGCAATGATCAAAGTAAAATAACATCACTGAGACGCCACTGCGCATGTGTGACCCAGCACACACCGCTGTATGTAGAGTGTCACAGTACTGAACACTTGCAGTACTTAGATCAGTGATTCCCAACCTCGGTCCTCAAGGCACACTAACAGTCCTGGTTTTAGTTATATCCATTATTGTGCACAGATGGTTAAATCAAAATAACTGAGGTACTAATTAAGTCACTTGTGCTCAAGTATGGCTATCCCTAAAACCTGGACTGTTAGTGTGCCTTGAGTACCGTGATTGGGACCCCCTGACTTAGATCATCTAGGTGAGAGCAGTATTATCTGCATTACTGCTGTTCATACTTGCTGATTTACTTACTGCCAGGTCTGCTCAGTTTGAGGGGGGGTGCCGTGTCACAGCAGCCAGCATACTTGTCTAGACTATGAACAGAGCATTCCTCCTTCCTGTTTTCATCGCCTATGTCTCTTGCACGGGATGCAGTCAGGATACCGGCAGGCGCTATCCCGTCCATCTATATCCCGACACTGACAGCCCGACAGGGGAATAAAGATAGGCGTCGAAATCCTGACGCCTGTCATTAGCAAAGAAAGGGGAAAGAGAAAAAACTCTGTTTGGTGAGCACTCTTTGAAGATAAATATGACTGTTAAAACATAACTTTTAATAAATCAAATAATAATGACCAAGTTCCATTGGTACATAAGAAAACTGAATACACATAAACGAAAAAAGAACATTAGTCTAATTGACAGATATATGACAAAACAAGGACAAACACAGACAAAAAAACATCAAGGAATGGTGATGGAGGTACCTATATAATGTGGTACATCAATCAATAAATCACTTACTGCAGCTCTATCTAAGATGAAGTTGTGCTAGATTAATACAAGGCGAAATATAGAATAGGATATATATCATATCAAAACACCAAATGGTGTGATAAAATAGAGAGCTAGTTGGTATCATAAAATACAAACATATATGTGAAAAAGAAATATCAGAAAAGTCAGGAAAAAAGATATAATGTAGGCAGCTCTGCTGTATCCCACCTGGCCTAAGGCCGTCTATGGGAAAACTGCTAAACCTTCTGCACGTATTAATCCTTAGAAACAACAGAGTAATTGATACATTGCTCAGATATGTATTCTCACCCCTGGGCGTCTTGCTGACGTATTGGACGCACGAGGGAAGACCAATTTTCTGAGTTAGTTTTCAATCAATTAGAAAAATATAGTTGTGATACACTTTTAAATGAATTTTCTAAAGAGAATTTCATATGATTTAAGGTGTAAGGATAGTGAGGGAAAAGGACCGTTACCACCAGTTCTACCACTACTCACTTGTTTTTAATAACCATAGGTGAGAAGTGTGACATGGAAGGACGGTAAACCCTCTTGAAAGAAAGAAATGAGTGATGTTACTCAGATGATCCTTTCTGCTTTCAAGTGTCATACCAAAGCATAGGACACCTGATGAGAGAAGTACTAATCTGAGATTATAACTAATCAATATGGAAAAGATACACTAATAAAGAATAGATAGTTTTAAACACATAAATTTTATACATTCAGAATATCAATAATTCGGTGCATTGAACAGTGCAGTATGTTCCAAAAAATAAAAATAAATATAAAAATAAAAAAATGGGAATATTATGTTTTAAATAGGATATAGCTAGTCTGTGCTGTTATTATGCCATACTAAAAATTAAATACAGCTAGTTTATGCTGTCTAATCACCTGTTACTGACTTGAAATACACATTAATGAGTCTAAAACATATGGTCTAATATACTGTGCGTGTATTCAACAATGGGGATGCATTTTTCAGGCACAAATCAGACATACACATCGATTAAAGCTCATGGCTAGATAATAATAATAGATATTTATCACGGTGTAATCCCTGATTACTGCAGCATATGTATAGACCGCAAAGTCAACTATACGCATGTGTATGTACTGATCGAAAATATACAGATAATGGCAGAATCATTTATTCAATAGGATACAGCTAGTCTATGTTGTTATTATGCCATAATTAGAAAAAGGTACAGCTAATCTAAGCTGTCTGATCACCCGTTTACTGACTAGAAACACAAATTTATGAGTCTAGTGAAAAGGCATGTAGTATGATACATTGTACGTGTATTCATAAGGGGGGGATGCATTTTTTCTGGCACAAGTCAGATATAAACATCAATTAAAGCTCATAGCTGGAGAATACTGAAAATAATGAACATTTATCACAATGTGATCCCCGATTGCTGCAGCATATGTATAGACCGCAAAGTCAAATATACACATGTATGCACGCTGATCTGGAAGTAATTAAGATATGGTGCAAAACCCACCCCTACAGTGAAAACATTGCCCATTGAGCGATAAGGTAGGTGTCAGTAACAGAGAGGTGGAGATACCAACTAGTAGCTGGGGTGTCTCATGCTGCGCAGCCACGAGCACCCGTCCTGCCGACGCACGTTTCGCTTAAGAGAGCTTGTTCACGGAGGAAACAGCTGCAGAGGCACGTCCTGTGATGCCCCAGGTAAAGTACTATAATAGACCAATCATCCGGCTCCATGTCACTGACGACAGGTTGGTAAGCCTATCCGTGACCCAGTGTTATTGGAACCAATGAGAAAGGAGGTGTGTGAAAAACCTCCTATCACCTCATACTGTGCTGAGATGGACATGTGGGCTAACCAATATACGTTCTTTGAACAGTATCTTATATTGGGATGAGCTGAATTGTCTCGTCAGGCTGAGTACACGGCGCGCGATTCTACAAGGTAAGTACACAAGGGTATTTAGTATAAAAACCCTATCATAGTAAATCAATTATCGCATGCACGTTACCATGGTGACCAACCATGGAGTGTACTCAAAATAAATCAATTAAATTAAAAGAGCCCAAAGAGATGGAAAATCAGCAGAAAAAGCACCCTGCGAAAGTTTTAACAGATGTAATGAAAGAAGGGAATACCTAGTATATGTCATTGCTTTTGCCCCGGAATTAGAAAAAATACAGATACTGCCATATAGATCATCAGTAAAATAACAAACTAAAACATGTTAAATTCCAAAATATCTGCTACGTATCATATTGATATGAGAAACATGTATATAGATATAAAACCATTGGAACTACTCTGTAATGACATTACTCTTGATAAGTGTCAAAAAAATACAACCATTATAATGGTATAATTTCAGTAATCCCATATATCTTAGTATGAAGAATTATATAATACTAGTCCTGGATAAGGTTGAACCCGAGTAATACCAATAAGTATAATAGGTGACTAAGAACCCATGTGAGTGGGTGAAGTGAAGTAACCAAAAATTAAAAATTAGGAAAAGAAGAAAAAGAAAAGTAAAAGAAGAAAAACTTAGTGCTTAATGAGATAAGTGATAAATAAATATATTAGATAACCAATTTGGTTAATAGTGTGATAGAATAGTGAGGTCTGTGTAAAATAAGTGATATATGTAAGACACAAGACGTGCCAAATGAAAGAGCATAAAAGATAAAAACAGGGGGGGGGGTTGTTTGGTAAAAAAAAATAAAATTAAAATTTAGACTTTATATCTGAAAGGAACGGTGCAAAAATAAAGTGCTGTGTATATGAATAAATAAAGTTATTACATATATATGTAATATACGTTGAATAAAAATAAAGATAGAATAATAATAAATAGTAAAGTTATTATTGTAGTGTGTGGGATAGTAAAGGTATTATAAATTCATCCGGTCACCAGACTAAAATATTGCCAAATTGAAACATTTTTATACAAAGTAAATTTATATAAAGGGACTATAGCTATTATACTCATTAAGTCCCTGAGGTGCTAAGGTGCCCAGTCGAAAGATCCATTCTGTTTCTTTTCTAAGTAATGTCATATTCAGATCTCCTCCTCTGATGCCCGTCCTAGCTTTATCTAAACAGAAAATTTTGAGAAATCTAAGATCACTATTATGTCTTAGCAAAAAATGTCTTGCCACAGACGAGATTTTCTTCATTTTCTTGATGTCTGAAACAGCTTTTCTGATGTTACTCGTATGTTCAAAAATCCGGGACTTAAGAGCCCGTGTAGTCATTCCTACATATTTGTAGTTACATTCACATTGTAAGCAATACACAACACCAGTTGTGTTGCAGTTGAAGAAATCTTGAACTGGAAAGGTTTTTCCATGTTTGTCTTGTACACTATCAACTTTGATGATAAAGCTGCAAGCTCTGCAGCTTCCACAGGGGAAGGTCCCTTTAGCCTTCGGTATCTTTTTTGGACAATGTTCATAATGACTATGGGTGAGAAGGTCTCCTAAATTTCTAGCTCTCCTCCAACTCATAGAGACCTCATCCTTTAGTAAGGTCCTCAGATCTGGATCCAAGAGAAGGACTGACCAATGTTGTTGTATAATCCTTCGCAGTTCCTGCCACTCTGTACAAAAATCTCCAACAAAGCGAATCTCATCCTTGTTCTCCTTGGATTTAGGTTTAGGGAATAGTAAGGTATCCCTGTCAGTTCTGGACACTTGGAATCTAGCTTTCTTAATGGAACGATGGCTATAGCCTCTGGCTCTAAGTCTGGAGGTAAGATCATCACACTGTTCCTTAAAATCCACCTCGTTTGAGCAGTTTCGTCTGAGATGTAAAAATTCACCCTTGGGAAGATTAGACTTTGTTGGTGGAAAGTGGCAGCTTGTTTCATATAACAAACTATTAGTTGCTGTTACCTTCCTGTGTAGGTTAGTTGTAATTTCACCATTCACTCCTTTACTGATTTTAAGGTCCAAGAAGGGAATACTGGTATGACTAATCTCCCAAGTGAACCTTAGGTTTAGTTCGTTGTGATTCAGGATGTCAATAAACTCCAGAAAGTCATGTTCACTTCCTCCCCAGAAGACAAAAATGTCATCGATGTAGCGTAGCCATTGTATGATGTGCTGTGTGTATCTTTCATATGATTCGGAGAAGACCACTTCCCTCTCCCACCAACCCAGAAACAAATTATCATAAGTAGGGGCACAGGTAGAGCCCATGGCTGTGCCCCTAATCTGCCAATAAAATTTGTCCTGGAAGGTGAAGAAATTCTTGTGAAGGATGAAGTGTAATAAGTCAATCAAAAAGTTATTGAAATCACTAACACTTTTCATCTCCAAAAAGTATCTCACTGCCTTCAGCCCATCCTGATGTCTGATGGAGGTATACAATGACTCTACATCAATGGAAATTAGCAGATGATGTTCCTCCAATCTGACATCATGTATCTTTTGTAAGATATCTCTTGTGTCCTTTAAATAAGATGGGAGAGTCAATACGTGCTCTCTCAGGTGTAGATCCACGAATTTACTACTTTGTTCCGTAAGGCCCCCTATTCCGGAGACTATTGGTCTCCCTGGTGGGTTCTGGGTGTTCTTATGTATTTTGGGGAGTGCATAAAATGTTAGAACTTTAGGGTGTCTGACCTGTAGAAATTCAAGTTCCTTCTTAGTGATTATGCCTTGTTGATTAGCTTCTTCAATCATTTTATCATATTGTGAATGAAATTTCTCTAATGGATTGGACATAAGTAGTGTGTAACAGGAAGTGTCTTGTAACTGCCTTAACACTTCCTTTACATACATGTCTTTGGGCCAAAGGACTATATTACCCCCTTTGTCCAAGGGCTTAATAATAGTGTGATTTCACTCTTGCATCTCTTTCAGGGCCTGTCTTTCTAATTTGGTCAAATTATGAGTGCAAGTCTGGGTATTTAACCTCATGTCCAATAGTTTATCCATATCTTTGGAAACTAATTCCATAAATACTTGTACCTGGGTGCAAATATTTGCCGGGGGAAAGAAAGTGGATTTCTTCTGACAAGTAGGTCTAGTTTCTCTGATAATGGGTGTCAACGAGGAAGAAGATTCCTCTGTTAATTCTTGAAGTATGTCCAATGCTAACATTTCTTCTTCAGTATTGAAGTTAAAGTGATCTTGTGCTAAATTGGTCTGTGACAAATCAATATTAGTCTGCAAGGCTGTATATTTGAGGAATTCCAAATTTCTATCCCGCTGGGTAAAAAATTTTTTAAGTAAAAGTTTCCTCCCAAACAGATTTAAATCCTTCTCCCATAAAAAACGGTTGAAACTGGTGGAGGGTGAGAATGTCAGACTTTTCTTGAGGAGAGAGATCTGTTCCATCGACAAAATTTGATCAGAAAGATTGATGATCTTAAGTTCATCACTTGATGGAAAATCTATTGCCTCCTTCTGTTTATCCTTGTGGATTGTCTTGGAGGTAGTGGTGGGTCCCAATCCTGTGTTCCTCTGCCTCTTCTGCTTCCCCCTCCTTGTTGGCCTCCTGTTCGATACCTTCCTCTCAAATCTTTTACACTGTCCAAAAAAGGAAGCAAAGAATTGGGAGAGGGGGGGTCTAGAATCTTTTGGTATTTAAGATTTTCTTCTTTTCCTTTTCTTTTTCTTCTTTTCCTAATTTTTAATTTTTGGTTACTTCACTTCACCCACTCACATGGGTTCTTAGTCACCTATTATACTATTATACTTATTGGTATTACTCGGGTTCAACCTTATCCAGGACTAGTATTATATAATTCTTCATACTAAAATATATGGGATTACTGATATTATACCATTATAATGGTTGTATTTTTTTGACACTTATCAAGAGTAATGTCATTACAGAGTAGTTCCAATGGTTTTATATCTCTATACATGTTTCTCACATCAATACGATATGTAGCAGATATTTTGGAATTTGACATGTTTTAGTTTGTTATTTTACTGATGATCTATATGGCAGTATCTGTATTTTTTCTAATTCCGGGGCAAAAGCAATGACATATACTAGGTATTCCCTTCTTTCATTACATCTGTTAAAACTTTCGCAGGGTGCTTTTTCTGCTGATTTTCCATCTCTTTGGGCTCTTTTATTTTATTTTATTTATTTTGAGTACACTCCATGGTTGGTCACCATGGTAACGTGCATGCGATAATTGATTTACTATGATAGGGTTTTTATACTAATTACCCTTGTGTACTTACCTTGTAGAATCACGCGCCGTGTACTCAGCCTGATGAGACAATTCAGCTCATCCCAATATAAGATACTGTTCAAAGAACGTATATTGGTTAGCCCACATGTCCATCTCAGCACAGTATGAGGTGATAGGAGGTTTTTCACACACCTCCTTTCTCATTGGTTCCAATAACGCTGGGTCACGGATAGGCTTACCAACCTGTCATCAGTGACATGGAGCTGGATGATTGGTCTATTATAGTACTTTACCTGGGGCATCACAGGACGTGCCTCTGCAGCTGTTTCCTCCGTGAACAAGCCCTCTTAGGCTGAAACGCGTGTCGGCAGGACGGGTGCTCGTGGCTGCGCAGCATGAGACACCCCAGTTACTAGTTGGTATCTCCACCTCTCTGTTACTGACGCCTACCTTATCGCTCAATGGGCAATGTTTTCACTGTAGGGGTGGGTTTTGCACCATATCTTAATTACTTCCCGATCAGCGTGCATACATGTGAATAGTTGACTTTGCGGTCTATACATATGCTGCAGCAATCGGGGATCACATTGTGATAAATGTTCATTATTTTCAGTATTCTCCAGCTATGAGCTTTGATTGATGTTTATATCTGACTTGTGCCAGAAAAAATGCATCCCCCCTTATGGATACACGTACAATGTATCATACTACATGCCTTTTTACTAGACTCATAAATTTGTGTTTCTAGTCAGTAAACGGGTGATCAGACAGCTTAGATTAGCTGTACCTTTTTCTAATTATGGCATAATAACAACATAGACTAGCTGTATCCTATTGAATAAATGATTCTGCCATTATCTGTATATTTTCGATCAGTACATACACATGCGTATAGTTGACTTTGCGGTCTATACATATGCTGCAGTAATCAGGGATTACACCGTGATAAATATCTATTATTATTATCTAGCCATGAGCTTTAATCGATGTGTATGTCTGATTTGTGCCTGAAAAATGCATTCCCATTGTTGAATACACGCACAGTATATTAGACCATATGTTTTAGACTCATTAATGTGTATTTCAAGTCAGTAACAGGGGTTAGACAGCATAAACTAGCTGTATTTCATTTTTAGTATGGCAGAATAACAGCACAGACTAGCTATATCCTATTTAAAACATAATATTGCCATTTTTTTATTTTTATATTTATTTTTATTTTTTGCACATACTGCACTGTTCAATGCACCGAATTATTGATATTCTGAATGTATAAAATTTATGTGTTTAAAACTATCTATTCTTTATTAGTGTATCTTTTCCATATTGATTAGTTATAATCTCAGATTAGTACTTCTCTCATCAGGTGTCCTATGCTTTGGTATGACACTTGAAAGCAGAAAGGATCATCTGAGTAACATATCACTCATTTCTTTCTTTCAAGAGGGTTTACCGTCCTTCCATGTCACACTTCTCACCTATGGTTATTAAAAAAAAGTGAGTAGTGGTAGAACTGGTGGTAACGGTCCTTTTCCCTCACTATCCATACACCTTAAATCATATGAAATTCTCTTTAGAAAATTCATTTAAAAGTGTATCACAACTATATTTTTCTAATTGATTGAAAACTAACTCAGAAAATTGGTCTTCCCTCGTGCGTCCTATACGTCAGCAAGATGCCCAGGGGTGAGAATACATATCTGAGCAATGTATCAATTACTCTGTTGTTTCTAAGGATTAATACGTGCAGAAGGTTTAGCAGTTTTCCCATAGACGGCCTTAGGCCAGGTGGGATACAGCAGAGCTGCCTACATTATATCTTTTTTCCTGACTTTTCTGATATTTCTTTTTCACATATATGTTTGTATTTTATGATACCAACTAACTCTCTATTTTATCACACCATTTGGTGTTTTGATATGATATATATCCTATTCTATATTTCGCCTGGTATTAATCTAGCACAACTTCATCTTAGATAAAATGATTTATTGATTGATGTACCACATTATATAGGTACCTCCATCACCATTCCTTGATGTTTTTTCGTCTGTGTTTGTCCTTGTTTTGTCATATATCTGACAATTAGACTAATGTTCTTTTTTCGTTTATGTGTATTCAGTTTTCTTATGTACCAATGGAACTTGGTCATTATTATTTGATTTATTAAAAGTTATGTTTAAACAGTCATATTTATCTTCAAAGAGTGCTCACCAAACAGAGTTTTTTCTCTTTCCCCTTTCTTTACCAATTGTATCAACTCTAGTGAGCACCACCACCACCTTAGTGCATTCCTTTTTTAAGGATTAGTCACATTATTATAGGAACAGTGGTCGTTTATGTGTATATATATATATAGGTTATTTTTTCATTTGTCTGTGCGATGATATCCCCTCCCCTTATTTCCTTTTAGCCTATCATTAGACCCACTACGAAATACGGACACCCGGCATACTGAACGAAGGTAAGCCGGGTGTCTTTGCGTCTAGCCGTGGGGGGAAGAGGGTTAGGTTTAGGGACCCCTGGGGGGACTTAGAGTTAGGCACCCCCCGGGAGGGTTAGGGTAGGGAAAGGGGGGGGGGTTAGGCACCACCTGGGAGAGTTAGGATGCGGGGAGGGAGGGTTAGGGTTAGGCACCACTAAGGGGGGGTTAGGGTAGGGAAAGGGGGGGGGTTAGGCACCACCTGGGAGGGTTAGGATGCGGGGAGGGTTAGGGTTAGGCACCACTAAGGGGGGGTTAGGTTACTTACCAGCCCCAGTCGGGAATTAGGTCCATCGGGGTTCCGCTGTCTGTATTTGATCCGGCGGCTTAAGATACTGATTTCCTCTTGCACACCTCTTAAGTATCCTTCTTGGGTTCTTTCCCCTGGACCCCAATCATCTGTTTTTGTTTTTTCAGATGAACTAGACCTGTCATTTGTGCCCACGTTGACAGCTACAGGTTTCAGTTGACGCTGTACTGTTCAAATGCACACATTGCATCAGTGGCTGTGTCGAGATTTGTAGTGCTATTTGTATTTTATTGTTTTACCATGTATTGTCTTACCATTTTGCTCTGCGGAACACTTGTGGTGCACTTTAAATAAAATGTAATAATAACAATAATACTCTTCTGGGGCACTGGTACTGCAATCCTACTTTCGGGAGCCTCCCGACCATTCCAGGAGAATATGCAAGTGTGCCACTGTTATAGGCATTACCGATGACCACCACTGTTATCCTGCATCACTGTGTATACCGCTGTTACTGCTGTAAACCCTCTGTGTTGCCGCTGTTACCAATAAACCTGCAATCCTGGTTAAGGACTCTGGGCCTGATTCAGACCCACTCGCAAGCGCATAGCGCTCGCAAGCGGGTTGATGGTGGCCCAGTGCACGTGCCCAATGCGTGTGTGCGAGCCCCGGAGCGAGTGCAAAAAGCACTCGCTCCGTGGCTCACTACAAAAGGGGCGGCTGTTAATGTTGATTGACAGCTCGCCCCGTTTTGTAGGCATGGCCGGGGGGTGGCTTCACAAACGGAGGCGTTCCCAAGCAAACGCCTACCGTTTGTGGGCGGCCCCACTGACATCACCAGTGAAGTCAGTGAGAGAGCTTCCGGCTGTATTAGAGCCAGAAGCTCTCTGGGGCTTGCGGCCACAAGACCCTACCACAAGGGTCTCGTCGCAAGCCCGATGGTCGCGATGGTCTTGACCATCGCGACCCTCATCCTGGCCGCTCGCAATAGCTGTGGGTGGTCACCCACAGCAATGCGAGCGGCCAGGAGGCTGCAACTAAAAAGAACAGCATCCGCCCTGATTCAGAGCGAGCACTCGCTTTTTGCGAGCGCCTCTGAATCAGACCCTCTATGGGGAATATTCAATTGGGCGCGAGGTTTAGCCAGGAAAAAAACTTGCGCCCAATTTTGGATTTCCGCGGGTATGCGCGCTCCCGATACTCGCAGTATCCAATTTAAAAAAAGTGGTTTTCAGCTCTGAAAACTCTGCGCCACATGAAAAAAAAAAAGAAATCTGCACTTACCGGCCCTCCGGTGGTCTCCGCGGCTCCCGGTGGCCTCCCCTCTATCTTTTCACTGGAGAGGGGGCTGCTGAGAGTCACGGGGGCTGCTGGGAGGCTCCAGGGGCTGGTGGGAGGGGCAAGGGCTGCTGGAAGATGTAGTTCTCCCATCGCCCATTTCGGGGGCCACACTGACACTGGGGGGCGCGGCAAATACATCGGGGGTGACACACCCACACATACTCATGCACACACACACTCACTCACAAACACTCACACACACCACATACTCACCACTGCTGCTGGAGTCCGGGTGCCGACGCTGGATGCAGAAGACAGCACTTCGGAAGGTGAGTAATTACTGACTAATTAAGCTAATTGGAAACTTCCAAAAGCTTAATTAGTCATTAGGAGTGGTGCCGCCGGGGTCCCAGAGCAAGTCCCACTGATTTTTCCTAAAATTATCGATTTTAGAAAAAAATCATACTTGCTCTGGAGGTGCGAATATAAAAACCTCCCCGCGCACAAAATAGATAAAAAAAACGCACCTAATTGAATATCAAAAATCCTGCACCAGCAGGAAAAACCTTGCAGGTGCGGATTTTTTGCTTTTCTCGCACCCAATTGAATATTCCACTGTGTTGATTAACCTCCATTTCACATTCCACTGTTACCCTATTAAAATCACTCAAGTACCACCAATAGGTTGTCTCAGGGCCATAGCTAGGGTAGTGGGGCTGGTGCCATCGCACAGGGCACCACAGGTCAGGGGACGCTGTTTGGGCCTGTAAAATATCTGTTTATTATCATTCTTGCTTGTAGCTTCCTCTTATTTCATCCCCAGCATCTCCTGGCCTCTCCTATCTCTTCCCTGGCCCTTCCCCATGAAGCTATGGCCCTTTTTGGGTGCATTATGTCCATTTGAAAAATTAGGGGGGCGCCAATGCTCTTTCTGGCACAGGGCACCAAAAAGTCTAGTTACGGCTCTGGGTTGTCTCCTATCTTGTGCCAGTAGATAGTAGTGACTTTCTACCTGCAGAATATGATCACCATAATATAAAATACAGCATCAGTTTCCATAGCTCCAAACTTTTGGGAAGTGTAGATTGGGACTTTTGCTAGCATGTCAGAGTGATCTCCAGCGATGGCACTCGCCAGGGGCGCCGACCAAAGGGGGGGCACCGCTCGGCAGTGCCACCAGTAGCCAAGGGGTGGACAAGTCCCCCGGGCCCCACAAGTGTGGGGCAGACCGCAGTGATAGTGGTCTGCCCTACACAGTTTACAAACACACAGCCGTCAGCTAATAGCAGCCAGCTTGTAATAGCAGCCAGCTAATGAGAGTCATATAGACTCTCATTTGCTGCTGCGTCGTCCGCGGAGGGAGCCGGCTGGAGCTCACTAATGAGCTCCGTGTATCGGCTCCCACCGCAGTATGTGATGGGAGAGACGTCATAATGTATCTCCCATCCAGGAGAAGAGCGGCCAGGACCCAGGGCCTGATTCAGACCCGGTCGTAAGCGCTGAGCACTCGCAACCCGGGTCGATGGTAGCCCAGAGTGCATGCGCACGACGGAGCCGGCTCCGTCGTGCGCATGCGCGAGATCCGAGTCTCGCAACAAAGGGGGCGAGCTGTCGATGTTGAGTGACAGCTCGCCCCCTATGGTGGGCGGGCCGGGGGGTGGTTGCCCATATGGAGGCATTCCCATGAGAACGCCTGTCATTTGGGGGCAGCCCCACTGACATCACAAGTGATGTCAGTGGAGAGCTTCCAGCTCTGTTAGAGCCGAAAGCTCTCTGGGGCTTGCGGCCACGAGACCCTACCACAAGGGTCTCGTAGTAAGTCCGATGGTCTTGACTGTAACTGTGGGTGGTCACCCACAGCTATGCGAGCGGCCAGGAAGCCGTTCTAAACAAAAAAGCCCGGCCCTGATTCAGAGCAAGCGCTCTGTAAGAGCGACCGGGTCTGAATCAGGGCCTCAGAGCAGACAGCGGCTGTCGCGTCAGGAGCGGGGATCAGGTAAGTTTAATTTTTTTTGTTCTTTGTGTGTGTATTTGTGTGTGTAAGCCTGGCACTACAGGGGGAGCACTGAAATAGGGGGTGGTCGCTGCTCTGGGCACTTTATGGGGAGCTGCCCACTACTGGGGAGCACTGTAGAGGAGTGACCACTACTGGGGGCAATTTATGGGGGTGGCCACTACTGGGAGCACTGTATAGGGGTGGCCACTACTGGGGGCACTGTATAGGGGTGGCTAATACTGGGGGCAATTAAGGGGGATGGCCACTACTGGGGGCACTGTATAGGGGGGACTACTACTGGGGGCACTGTATAGGGGGGGACTACTACTGCGGTCTACTACTGGGGGGCACTGTATGTGGTGACTACTACTGGGGGCACTGTATAGGGGGGGCTACTACTGGGGGCACTGTATAGGGGGGACTACTACTGGGGGCAATGCAGCATGGGGGGATTACTATTGGGGGCACTGGATAGGGGGAGCGGGTGGGGGGGGCAGTCCATTACATTGCCAGGGGCGCTTGGATCACTAGGTACACCCCTGATCACTGACATGATGTCAGCTGGTCCTTTTGTGGTAGGGCTGAAATGCAGTGGAAATGTTGTTTTTGGGATTCATTGTCATGGCAAAGAGGGACTTTGCAATTAATTGCAATTCATCTGATCACTCTTCATGACATTCTGGAGTACATGCAAATTGGCATTATAAACACTGAAGCAGCACACTTTGTGAAAACCAATACTTCTGTAATTCTCAAAACATTTGGCCATGGCTGTATATATTCACCACTTCCTCTGCTAATCAGAACAGCACATGAGAGTGGACCTCCTAACCTCCCCCCTACCCTGGAACACTGTGGCCTACAAGTGGGACAGTGCCCAAAAAGCAGGACAGGTAGTAAGTATGTACTACATACAGTACAGCATCAGTGAAGGCCATATAATACACACAGAATTAGTGACCACCATATAATACAGACAGAATAAGTGACTGCCATATACTACACACAGCATTAGTAATGGCTATATAATACACACAATATCAAAGATGCGACTGCAGCAAAAGACGCAGCCACGACTGCGTCCACCTCTGAATCAGCCCCTAAGTCCTCTAAACCACCTCTGCATCCTTATTATTAATATGATGCAAGTTGTGTGTATGTGCATTGCTTCATTGTTGATGCATTATTTATGGATTAAAACACATACATGCAACCAGCTGGTTTTGCATTACAAGTTCCAGCATACCCTGTGTGCTTCTACAGATGGAAAATCACTGGTTGCAGAAGCTTAGTACATGACATTGTTACTATTTGCTATAAATAAATGTATACATTTAGTCCACAGGTTTTCAAACTGTGGGCCTGATTCAGACCCGCTCGCGAGCGCTCGCAAGCGGGTCGATGATGCCCTAGTGTGCATGCGCACGACGGAGGGAGCTCCGTCATGTGCATGCAAGAGACCCGCATAGCGACGGCCAAGCCGTCGCTATGGGTCTCGCACCAAAGGGGGCGTGCTGTCGATGGTGAATGACAGCACGCCCCTTTTGGTGGGCGTGCCGGGGGCGTTGCTGCCCAGACGGAGGCGTTCCCATGGGAACGCCTACCGTCTGGGGCCGGCCCCACTGACATCACTAGTGATGTCAGTGGGAGTGCTTTTGGCTCTGATAGAGCCAAAAGCACTCCTGGGCTTGCAGCAGCGAGACCCTTCAACAGCTGTGGTCACCCACAGCTATGCGAGCGGCCAGGAGGCCGCTGCAATTTTAAGTAGGAGGGCCCTGATTCAGAGTGAGCGCTCTTGTCAGAGCGTCCGGCTCTGAATCAGGCCCTCGGTCCACAGGACCACAAACAGTGCATGTTTTTCAGATCTCCTCGCAGATTCACAAGTGAAATAATTATCTCCACCATAGGGATCTTTTAAAATGTGTCAGTGAGTAATGAATACACCTGTGAACGTGAACTGTTTGGGGTCCTGAGAACCGAATTTGAGAACCACTGCTCTTGTCCATACCTCAACTTCCAACTGTTCCTCTTTCCTACTCCCAATCCTCTAGTTCCTCATTCAGTTGTGGGCTGGCACTTCTTTGTCTCTACAGTGCCCTCTGGGCCTAATTCAGACCCGCTCGCGAGCGCTGAGTGCTCGCAAGCGGGTCGATGTAAGCCCAGTGCGCATGCGTCGCTATGGGTCTCGCTTTGCGTCGCTATGGGTCTCGCTACAAATAGGGCGTGCTGTCGATGGTGAGTGACAGCACGCCCACTTTGGTGGGCGTGCCAGGGGCGTGGCTGGTCAGATGGAGGCGTTCCCATGGGAACGCCTACTGTCTGGGGCCGGCCCCACTGAAATCACAAGTGATGTCAGTGGGAGTGCTTTCAGCTCTGATAGAGCCAAAAGCACTCATGGGCTTGCGGCAACGAGACCCTACCACAAGGGTCTCGTCGCAAGCCCGATGGTCTTGATCATCGCGACCATCATCATGGCCGGTTGCTATGGCTGTGGTCACCCACAGCTATACGAGCGGCCAGGAGGCCGCTATACAAATGAAGAAGGACGGCCCTGATTCAGAGCGAGTGCTCTGTCAGAGCGTCCGGCTCTGAATCAGGGCCTCTGGACTTGGGCCGGCCCCACTGACATCACTAGTGATGTCAGTGGGAGTGCTTTTAGCTCTGATAGAGCCAAAAGCACTCCAGGGCTTGCGGCAGCGAGACCCTACCGCAAGGGTCTCGTCGCAAGCCCGATGGTCGTGATGGTCTTGACCATCGCGACCATCATTTTGGCCGCTCGTTATAGCTGTGGGTGGTCACCCACAGCTATGCGAGTGGCCAGGAGGCCGCTCCAAAAAGAAGGAGGGACAGCCCTGATTCAGAGCGAGCGTCCGGGTCTGAATCAGGGCCTCTGTCTGCTGTGATGCACAAGTAATGCAAAGTGCAAACCTTTAACACTGTGCCAGCCATGTGACACGTCCTAGAGTTAGTAGCAGCTACAGGAGGAACCACATGGTTGCCTGCTGCGAGTAAGAGTCATACTCGCTAGCCAGCACAGAAGCAAATGGAAATGTTGCTGATTGGAACAAAATAAAATCATAGCCGCTCCAAATGGAAATGTTGCTGATTGGAACAAAATAAAATCATAGCAGCCTTGTCACCAGTCCAGAATTTGCTTGCTTCCCTGCTCTCATCAGCCCGCAGATCAAGTTGCAACCGGGGGCACTTTGACACTGCATCCCCACCCCAGCCTTGTTAGAGGGGGGACCACTTGGGGCACTTCTGGACAGGCTCAGCAGGAACAATGCCATTTTCCTGTTGGGCCAATCCGCCCCTGCATATATGGTACCCCCAGGATTGTGCAAAATCCCAGAATATTCATGCACATCTCTATTTACATTGTCGATCTCCTTCACATGAGCATCTCTGACAGGCTTCCCTGAGCTCATCACACAGGGGCATATCTGACAGGCTTCCCTGAGCTCCTCACACAGGGGCATCTCTGACAGGCTTACCAGAGCTCCTCACACAGGGGCATCTCTGACAGGCTCATCAGAGTTTATCACACAGGAACATCGCTGACAGGCTTTTCAGAGCTCATCACACAGGACCATCTCCGACAGGCTTCCCAGAGCTCCTCACACAGGAGCATTTTGGACAGGCTCCCTCTGCATTATGTAATGTGCAAAGTAAAGAAAAATAAAAAAAATCACAGTACGGAAATATTTTCTGTAGAAGATAAGTACCTGCTCTCATCCATTATGTGTTCTATTAGCATTATTAACATTAGTACAACACAGGTAAATGGACCAGAATTGGAAAACTAGTGTTGCCAATGATGAAGGATCCTCCTGTACTATACGTTTTTAACACAAAACTAATGTCATCAAGTATAAGTGCTGACTGGCCAAAATTAGACTGCAGGCATCAGTGACATAAGTTCATCCCAGACACCCAGGGGCAAGTTATTATTGGTGCCCCCCCCTCCCCGTCACAGTCGCTGACACTGTAATTAGCAATTCGCATGCAGACAGGCTATAGATAGACAAAGGCCCTCATTCAGAGCCGTACGCTCTGAGCAGAGCGCACGCTCTGAATGAGGGCCGGCCTCCATAACTATGGAGCGTCCTCCTGGACGCTCGTATAGCTGTGGGTCACCACCCACAGCCTATACGAGCGTGCAGTTTGATGGCCGCGATGGTCGTGACCATCGCGACCATTGAAACTGCGAGCCGGAGCCTGCGGTTGAGGTTTTCAACCGCAAGCCCCGGAGTAATTTTGACTCTATCAGAGCCAAAATCACTCCCACTGACATCACTAGTGATGTCAGTGGGCCGGCTTCTGACGGTAGGCGTTCCCGTGGGAACGCCCCCGTCAGGGAGGCACGCCCCCGGCACGCCCACCAAAGGGGGCGTGCTGTCAATCAACATCGACAGCACGCCCCCTTTGATCAGACACAACGAGCGAAGGAAAGTCCTTCGCTCGTCGCGTCTGGCGCATGCGCACGACGGAGCTCCCGCCGTCGTGCGCATGCGCAGAGCACAACATCGACCCACTTGCGAGCGGACAGCCGCTTGCGAGTGGGTCTGAATCAGGCCCAAAGTCAGCAGCTGATGGTCTGACATGGAGCTCTCCACTAGTGTATGGTGGCCTCTCAGGTGCCAGGAAGGGGTGCCATGTATTGGGCGGCCGTGACGGTACACTCCGGGTACATAGTTACAGCCCTAAGTGGGGTGATTATATTGTGGACAATGGAGGAGGTGCCCCTTCAGAGCTGGAGCCCGGCGGCAGGCGCCTCCATTGTCTCCCATAGTCTGCCCCTGGCAGGCATGGAGAAGTCTTGGCACCTACTGTATATAATTTATCTGTGGAAGGATTCTATAAATAGAACTAGGTATTCTCAATTGTATACATTTCAGGAGAGGTTAGAGCTGTATGTTAGGGGAGTTGTATTAATGGATATTTAGGAATAGTAATATATTTTGTTTCTCAATAGCCCTTATAAGAGCGCGGCACACATTTTACATGAGCAGCCCTTTACAGTATGTACAGTTTTCATACAACTTTTGGAAGCGGGTAATGCAGGCGCTGTTCATTTACCAAAATGATTTACTTATCTTGCACGTGATCAGCCTGGACCATGGGAACCAGCACGGTTTTCCCCTTTCCAAGAGGGTCGGTCATACCCTTCTCCACACCTACTCTGCCACATCTGGGCTGGAAAAGTTACAGTATCTTTATATTTCCTGCCAAAAATACCTCCTAGGATCCCTGCTCATGGACTTGTATCCTATCCAAGCTAAAACTGACTAAAGAGGCTTAGGGGCCTATTTACTAAGCCTTGGATGGAAATAAAGTGAACAGAGATAAAGTACCAGCTAATCAGCTCCTGTCATTTTACAGTCTGTGTTTGAAAAATGTCAGGAGCTGGTTGGTTGGTACATCTCCGTGAACTTTATCTCCATCCAAGGCTTAGTAAATAGACCCCATAGTAACCATATCCTTGGTCAGTGGTCTCTCTGCTGCTGCTTCTGAAGCTATTAGTGTTGTACCTTGCCTCCTGGAACACCCTTGAGTGTGGCAAAAGGACCCGGCCACAGTGAGATAAGGAAAGAAATCAATGGGCTTACGAGACCCTGGAGAACTGACCCACACTACCAAAATGTTTGTCTTACATTATAGTACAATAGGTTTTCCAAGGTTCCCACACTCTGCAAAGATTTAGAGCTTTATTCACAATACATATGATTATAATTAACTCCATGTTGTATAAATCCCATTTACTGTAAGATTCATTAGTTTGAAAACAAACTGGTAGGATAGCCCTCAAATTGGTTATTTTCTTCATATATTAGCCACAAGATTTGCATCTGCCTTCTACACTTGGCAGCACAGTGGGCTGTGCTTCGCATACTAGCCATCAGAAAACTGTATTATAACCACCAGAATGGTGGTGGGGCAGATCGGCGATGCTTATCAGGGCATGGGGGGCACCAAGTGTGTTGCTGGCGGACGAATGGACACTCACACAAGTTCATTGATGATTGGGGATGGTAATGCAACTGACTGGGTTGTAGTTTAATACGGGGCTGGAATGCATATAGAACATTTTTTGGCCCCACAATCTTTAGTGTTAGAGATAATTTTAATACCACTCCAATACTCTAACCCATTTTGAGGGCTGCCCATATGCCCACCTCACCTAAATACACCAGTGCATCGCTGCATGGCATCTAAGAGTAACACGCCTCGCAACACTCCTTGAAGTGGGGACTAGAGATATACATCGACCATCGATAGCAACAAACCATTGGTGGTTAACTATTAATGGTTTTGCCATTGATGGCAGAGATCCAATGGTTCTCTGGCTTCTATGACAGCTTAGGAACCAATTTTATTTTATATTTCCTTTCAGTTCCAGCAATACTGAGCTTAGCCCCGCCCCCTGGCAGACCCCTAAGCCTCAATCCTGATGCTGACTGGTCCATGGCCAGCCATGCTCCCCCGAAACAGTGGCTATCAATAGGTGAAAGCCATCGATGGTTCACCATATATGGTTTGTGCCATCAACGGTGGCCACAGATGGCACCATTGATGAATAGCCCACCGATGGCCATCCCTAGTGGGGATTACAGAACACGGGCCTAAAGGTGCCCATACACGGTGCGATAAAGCAGCTGATCCGACGGATTGGTACGATTTGGCTGCTATATCATACCATGTATGGGCATGATATTGGCCAGTGCGCACTCCCGTGGGGTCGTACATCGCACCCCCAGATCTTACTGCAGGTTCAGTCGATCGGGAGAGGCGATGTGTGATCCCATGCAGCACTATGCGGGTTGGGGAGGGGGGAGCCGGCTTATCGGGCGGTCGGCCACCCAATTGCATCGTGTTTGGGGACCGCCTGATATGTCGGATCCACCGTCACGTCGCACGATGCATACCGCACCATGTATGTGCGTTTTTATTGTAGATTTACTAAAGCTTCTAAAACAGAAAAGTGGTGGTGCAACCAATCAGATTCTAGATATCATTTCTCTATTGCATTCCAGAAAATTATAAACAAAATCTGATTGGTTGCTTTGGGCACCACCACCACTTGTCACTTTTAGCAGCTATAGTAAATCTACCTCCTAAAATCAGGACTGTCCTTCCCAATTTCGGGGAGTTAGCAGGTATTCTTCTTTTGATTTGATTTTTTTTTATCTGCAAATAAAGCATGATATTAATCTACAATCTGTGGCTGTGCATAGGGACAGCAGTGTGGGTGCTTAACCACCACCAATATTTGGGAGAACAAATGCACACACATGCTGTGAGCACACTCCATGCAGGTTATGATTGTATGTTTATACTACAGTACCACTTGTTGTAGTAACATGCATGCCAACTTTTCTTGTAATTACATGGGTTGAATTAAGTAACCAATATTAAATATATATTCAACAACAGTTGGCAGGTATTCTAACAGAGTAATAACATAAACGTAATATAAAACACACACTGAGTCTAGCAGCAAGTGCATAATAAATCCAAACCCTGCTTTTATTGTAATTTCCATGACTGCCAATAGAGAAGCAGGTGACAGGGAATGCCGGGAATTGTAGTTTCTCTTTGTACTGGTTCATTTGTTCACCGCCTTTTAAGACTACAACTCCCGTGATGCAAAGCATGCCTGCGCTGCCCAACATAGGACGTAGCTGCTGCTGCTGCTGCTGCTGTATATGTGTGTGTGTAGAGTTTGGCAGCACTGTCACTGACTGTAGTCATTCAGAGTTTGCAGGCAGACATGCCTCTGCTAGTGGACAGTAAGAGGCTGGATGTTAGACAGTCATTGTCACGGATTATACAGACGTATCGTCAACTGAAGGTAAGATTATTCTCCTTATTGTTGCAGGGTGGACACAAATCAGGGGGAGCCCACACTACCATGCATCCAATGCAGCCTGCAGTATGTGCTATATGTAATCCTATCTGCTACAAATGACAGACTTATCCTACTAGGATTGTAATGGTGTAAATGCTTTTATGTGTTCCCATAATCACTACGTTCTCCTTTGTAAATCATGTCTTTGTTATATATAGAGACCACTTAAGATGTCAAAGTCATATGGAGTTTGTTTTTTTTTCATACGGATTTAAAACAGCTTGCACAATAGTGTATTTCCAGGTGCAGAGTGTGGCAGTCACCTGAACTCTATACTGTAAAGGTGCGTACACACGGGACGATTTTCTCCCCAAACGAAATCGTCCTGTGTGTCCTCGGCAGGTTAACGACACTGAGCACAAAAACTGAACGATTTCATGAATTAAATCATTCAGTGCCAGGCTCCGTTCCCTCATCCCCGAACGTGTCCAACCTGACAATATCGTGTGGTTGGACAGGAAGTTCGGGCGATGAACGACACCGATCAACGACCAGCGAGAATGCGCATCGCTGTCGTTGATAGTTTTGGCCCAAAAACTGAACAATATTTTGAACTTTATCGTTGCGTGTGTACGCACCTTTAGGTTTGTATTTGGATGTACATGTGGTTTGTATTTGGATGCACATGTGAATCAGCAGCGTAATCAGTAAATGGATTAATGATGATACAATTCAAGATAACCAGTGCTATCTGTAAATATTCAGGATGGCTTAAATTGTAAGGGGACTATATATCAAGCTATATTTTAATAAAATGTAGAAACTACAGTTTCAGCATACTTTTATGAACTGTTGCTATGTACTAATTAGGGATGTGCAGGCTCGGATAGGTTCGAGTTTGCACGTGGAGTTCGGATTTTTCCCTCCAAAAAAACGGAACTCAGAACGAGGCAAAACGTCATCTTACATGGACGAACATCATCATTCCTGGACAAAAGACCAGGAATGATGATGTTCGTCCATGTAAGATGACGTTTTGCCTCGTTCTGAGTTCCGTTTTTTTGGAGGGAAAAATCCGAACTCCACGTGCAAACTCGAACCTATCCGAGCCTGCACATCCCTAGTACTAATACACGTAAATCTTGGGCAAAGTGCTAATTAGCACTGCAGATTGCGGTACCCATTCTTATCAGTGGTTACTACGATCTCAGCCCTATGTACCAAACTCCAAAAAGCAAAACTTTTCAGAGTTTGGCCCCATTATTTTACACCATCTGCAGATGATGTAAAGTGCTTTAAGCGTAAAAGGTTTACAAGCAGGGGACAGATCTTTGATCTCTCCCCCGCAGCCTCTGACTGGTGGCAGAAAATGACACTGTGCGCATGCGTGTGTCAGCTTCCCCAGGAGAAGTCTTTCACAAACGTGAAAGACTTCTTCACAATCCTGGGGATATAACTTGCAGGGACAGCAGTTACTGCAGCTGCTGGTCCTGAGAGTACCCCTTTGTACATAGCTGGGATATATTAATTAAAAATGTAAATATCCTCCGCAACTATGACTTTTGGCACTTTAGTGTATATGGCTTGAATTCTAGTCAGTTCAGTTATCTCCAGTACACATGATTTAAACTACAGATTTCTTTTCATTTCCATATTTTTGTACTGTTCTACAGTATGTGGTGTTCATAGATTAGAAGTAGATTGGTATAATCCACTGTAAACATTAGGGATTACAAGAAAGAACCAGACAGGCACATCTGATATAGATATATAGATATATAATCCCTTATTCTGACACAGGATTATACTAATCGGGAACAAAAACATGATAAAATTGCTCCAGTTTACAACTGATTCTTGATTATAATCTATTCTAACCTAGTTATATTCATCAACAATAACTCTTTAACATTGTAAGATTTAAATCCCCCTAATATTTCTATAATAAGATGATTGTAAACTGGTTAATATACATCTTCTAAGAATATAATAGAGAAAAACGTTTTTTGTTTTTTTTTATAATCATGTTATTGAAGCACAACATATTGACACAGCTCTAATAGACAAATCATATCAAATATCAGACAGGAATATAAGATTGAAAGTACAAACATATGAAATGCCAGCAATATAATATATTATATATAGGGTTGTATCCATACTAGACAGAAGCAACACTGAAAACGAAAAAATTGTTTAAATAAGTATACCCGAGGTAATAACCAGAGCCACAGTGTCAACACGTCTATGCTCCATCCAGTTCTCTTACTTTTCCTAACCAAACAAACGGGCCATCTCTGGGTTGGATACCAGAGAGAGCCAATCATAATATTAACAAACAATAAAGTAGATAATTGAACGTATACTCTGCAGTCAGTAGGTACTTAAGTGCCAGACAAGACCAACTCATGTAAATGAAGTACAATAGAGATAATTTGTAGAGCAGAGAGCAATACATTGTGTTATGTTCTGGGTTGCTTGTGGACCCGGGGTGGTAGCAGGAGCGATCACAGAAGCAGATTTGAAAATAAAACTAGGATTTTTAATAAGTGCTTGAGTAGACATATAAAGGCAGTAAATAAAAGTCCAGGAAAATATAAATGTGCACAAGAGTTCTGTGGTGGGAGCAAAAGGGTTAATGTCCAGGTAGAAACAATTAGAGCAGTCCAGGTGTGCAGGTAGTGAAACTGAAAATAATCAAGCCAGGTTTGCAGGTAGTGAACTGAAAATAATCAAGCCAGGTTTGCAGGTAGTGAACTGAAGCGCAGGATGTCAGCAGGCTCAGGCACTCAGGTATGGGCAAGGGTGGTGGAGGTAGCGGGGTAGTCCAGTGGGAACTAGGAGCTGACAGGCAGACAGCGAATTCACAGGAACAGTAAAGCACAGAGAACTCCCTCTCAGCTAGGCTGAGATACACGTTGCACTGGCAAAGAAGGAAGACACTGACCCTTCCTAAATACCCCATGCCGTGCTGTTACTGGCCGGAGGGAACATGTGACTCACCAGGATTGGCCAGCCGCATCACATGGCCAGAAGGCAAGATGGCGGCGCCCATGCCAAACGGAACGGAGACGCCGCCAGGCTTCACCAGCGCAGAGTGACAACAGGGCCGCACAACAACGCGCGCAGCCAAAGCCCCCTGCCAGACACCAGCTCCCGCCACCAGACAGCCCGCACCACAACGACCTCACAGGTAACACCCGCCTAGCGCCATGCTGAAATACCCTGGCTGTGACACATTGCGATCAAAGGATCGTTGTAGGAACCTTTTTAAGATCGATTACTAGTAGGCAGGCCCATAGAATAAAGTATTTACACAGTATTCATGTCACAAAGCCAATGGTGCTCAGAAATAATGATGAAATGTACAATGGGAGGCTTGGGGTAACCGGAGGGGTAAGCATCAAAAGGTATGCAGGAACAAGATCAGTATGGGAAGGCACTGAGAAGCAGCTAGTTTTAAAGCGAATCATGGAAAAGTTGGTGTTGTCCCAATTAACAAAGAAATTCACAGTTACAAGCAAGGGAATATCTGCAACTCCGTGACCATCAGGACCCAGGCAAAAACCATTGTCAAAATGGGGGAAACTGACTGTCATCTAGGGCAGAAGATAACTTCACACCAGGAGGTCCCATGGGCTCTATGAGGTTAAAGGTAGTCTTGTTTTGCTGAGAATGGGGAATATCAACCTCGGCAGTCAGGGACGAAGGAATTTTAGCCAGTTGAACACAAACTTCCTGGGGGAGAGTGGCCGGAACTCCCAAACTGCCCAAACTATCAGCAATTATGGTTACAAAATTTGCTGAGGATTCCATTTTAGAGAGAGAGGCATTTAGTTTAAAATCTAGTTTCTCCAAACAATTATCAATGTGGGATAGAAGGACATGAGCAATGGCTTCTGCCAACTCAACGACAGACAAAGAGTGAACCGAAAACATTATCACATACAGTATGGTTTAGTTAAAGTACCTTGGTGATATTTTCATATAAGGAAATTCTGAACAATATGTCTCGAAATGGTGCACAGTTCCAGAAACCTTCAATCCAAGCTGTATAGTAATATTAGTGGACCACCAATGGAGGATAACGTTATGCTGCAGCAGACTTTAACAGTGCAATCTCTTAGTTAAACATACAAACTTAGCATGCAATCTAAATATTGAATCACACTAAATGAGAGAACACTAAAACACAACTCTGCTGACTCCAGATACAGACTATATTGGCATCATCTCCTTTATCCCGAAATGTCTCTGTTTCTGACAATCTTATTCGTACCCACTACTATAAGTACAGAGTCTGTGAGTGAGAGAGTGAGCACCTTGTTGAAGAAGAAAGAGACAGAAATATGGGAATAACAGTTGAGGAAATAGCAGGACAAAGGCTGGGGGACAAAGGAGAAACACAAGGGTTAAAGCCAAAGGTAGGGTACAGAGAAAAAAAAATAGGAATGACACACAAGGGAGAGACGCAGGGGTGTTGGTAGCCAATGAGGGGACCTGGATCGCCGGTCAGTGTCTGAAGAATAGGCACCAGTTCCAGGTACAGTCTCAACCCCCTGTCTAGCCGTTTGAGGGTGGCAGAAAAGGTTTAGGTAAGTATGTGATACTTTCCAACAGTGGCTAACACTGCCTGGTGCAAACACGAGGAGGGTGAGAAGACACAGCAGGGAGACTGATGTGATCCGGATAGGAGTCTCCTAGTCGGCGGGTAGTGTGTGGAGAGTTGCAGAGCCAGAGCTCCATGTGCTAATTGCAGCAGTAGTGGAGGCGCCAGGCCGCACCGTTTCTGTTTTTTTAATTTTAAGAGGCTTTAATTTGTATGGGAATGTTTAATAAAAGTCTAAACTTAATTGTAATGAATAAAACTCAGAGGATACAATTAATACAAAAACAATAGATAAGAGCACATTAAATTTTTATCACACTTTATTTCTATGTTTTTATTTATAACTTTTAATTATTTCATATTTTTATTCACTAGGAGCGGGCCCAAGAATTAACAAGCCAATCCACGCATAGTTTTGGACCTAAAGGTTTCTTATATGTACAGCAAAGGGAATTGGCTGTAACAACACCAAATGACAGTATGTATATTCTTGTGTGACAAAAATGTTACATGGGGGTGCTTGGTAATTATATTGGCCCCATGTAACTCTCCAGCTCACTGCAACTGAAACGCTATCTCGGATATCCCACTGAATTTTTAGCCAGTATTCACTGACTTTGGTGCTTGTATAATTAACAAGTGCTGAACCTGCCTTATATTGCTTCATTTCATTCAGGTCTAAATGTAATGGCTCGATTCAAGATGTCGTTATTATAAAAATTCCATGTGTCTCTTGAGGTCAGGAGGTGTCAGCAATTTTCTACAGGGTGGTCCATAAGTGTGGAAACGCCTTTATAAAAAGGAAATGAGTAAGGAAATATTGTGTCTATACATTTTATATGGGAGTGGGGAAAACTTTTTAGGGTAGGTCACCATTATGGCGGCCATCTTGAAATCGGCCATCTTGGATGCAACTCTAATTTCTTAATAGGGAAGGTAGTAATGTGACATATCAAGCAGATGCAGAATTTCATGAGAAAAACAATGGTATTCTTCGTTTTAATGTATCTGTATTTATTCTCGAGTTGTCATAAATGTCACCACCTGCAAAAAAAACCTCAGTTAAAATTGGAGAATGAATAAAAGATACATTAATACGAAGATATATATATATCTATCTCTATATATTATATATTATTTAATTATTAAATATATATATATTTTTTTAATATATTATCTTCTCTTTATCTCATGCTGTGCGGACCGACACTCACCATACAAAGTCACTTGCTCCGGTACCCTCCGGATATGGAGAATGTAAATAGCAGTTGCAAGCGGTGGCACTCAGGAGACTTGTGAAAAAACTGGTATTTTTTTGTAATAATATTACATGATACCACATATGGTAGGTGTGGTATCATGTAATATTATTACATAAAAGTACCAGTTTTTTTCACAAGTCTCCTGAGTGCCACGCTTGCTTGCAACTGCTATTTATATATCTATATTACCCTTGGCGTTGAGCAAAAAAGAGAGGACAAAGATAAAAGTAAATAACTGACCAGCAGCTGCTACTAGATGGCTTCCACCACCTACAACCAGAGAAAAATGCAAAAAAATTATCTCCCAGCGGCGCTTAGTCCACAGTGTGTTAGATACTGTGTCCAGCAGTGAATCAAATTACAAAAATAAAAAGGATCATATATATAAAAAATAAGTCACAATTTAATAAAACACATATACAATTTTGAGAACAGATTAAAGTATAATCAAGTAAAAAACACACACACGTATATATCTATTAGCTCTGAGGCAATATCCACAAATGATTGGCACTCCGGGTACATACAAAATAAAAAGAAATCCTTAATTGCCACAGAGAGAGCTTGCAAAGTGAAGTTCGCAACAAAGTATAGTAATTTGTAAATGTTGTGATTCCTTTGATTAACTGCCGCTTTGATGAGATATTTAGATGGCTCTCCTAGACATAACAGTCTTTATGGTTAAATGTATTCAGTATAAAGCTGTCACCGGCACAAGTTCTCAGATGATAATTCTTTAACAATAAGGGGGACCGGTGCAATATTCAATAGTAAAGCCTCTTGAATTGCTGTTAATAGTGGTTAGATAATTAAAAAGTTTTAAGTAATTCACCAAGATTTCCGTGAAGCCGGTGAATAGGTTGTATTGAGACTCACCTGCCGGTCCTGTGATGACTTTGTTGATTGCCGCCCTTATGAGATTTAGAGCCGGCATCGGGATCTTTCAGCTGCCGGTACTGGCAGGTTTTCAAACACGCTGTCTTCAGAAAAAACTGTGTCCAGGTGATTTCAGTTAGGCTGCAGTCTAAAGACAAATGGAGCCGGCGGGGAGTATTTGTTTCACAGAAAGCCGCGAGACACTCCAGCGTGTCGCGGCTGCAGATGTACAGGAGCTCTCTATTGATGAGATGGGAGCATGTACCGGAAAATGCACAGGACCCTAACTCGTTTCTTCGCACCTGGCGATTTCGTCAGAGGTGTGGACATTAAAACAAAGAACACCATTGTTTCTCCTATGAAATTCTGCATCTGGTTGATATGTCACAGGACTACTAGAGACTGGATTTATACAGGGTGGTCCATTAGTGTGGAAACAACCTTCTAAAAACAAAATGAGTAAGGAAATTAATCCAGTGTTTAGTAGTCACGTGCCATATCAACCAAATGTAGAATTTCATTAAAAAAAACAATGGTGGTGTTCATTTTAATGTATCTTTATTAATTCTCGAGTTTTACCTGAGTTTTCTTTTGTAGGTAGTGACATTAATAACAATGGCAACTTGAAAATGAATAAAGATAATTAAAAATTTAGAGCTGCATCCAAGATGGCTGATTTCAAAATGGCCGTCATACTGGTGACATGCCATAAAAAGATTTCTCCCATATCATATGTGTTGACACTGGGTTAATATTTCTTTACTCCTTTCCTTTTTAGAAGGGTGTTTTCACACTTACGGACCACCCTGTATTTTAAACTATGAAATATATTTAAAGTTTGTTATTCCATAGTTGGGCCACTGGAGGTCTAGCAGCATTATAGCACATTGGTTAGCATTACTATCTAACAGCGCTAGAGCCCTGCATTTCATCCTGTACCCAGGACATTGTCTCTGTAGAAGTTGTACAGATGTGTCCTTATACATCTTTGCTGCAGATGTGTTAAAAAGCCTTTCTCGGCGCGCTAGGTCCTGTGAGATTCTGCTAGCATCTTGCGCCGTATTTGTGTCTTTTTTTTTTTTTTTTTTCTCCCAAAAACCTGCCTAAGTCGCAATGCGATGGCACTTGGATGCACTGGCAGACTGCTGGTTAATTTAATTTGTGTGCCACTAAGTCCCTGAATCTGTACACAAAGTGCTACAATGTAGTGGGCACAGCTTTTTTCATTCCAAGTTCCATTGTGCTTCATATGCAGACTCAGTCATACACAAGTGTCACATGTCAAATTAATCAACACAGTCTGCTGGAGCGTCCTAGTTGCATCGCATAGCGACTTAGGCGGGTTTTCAGGGTCCATAGGGTCCACAGGGAGACCTTGGGGTATAGCTGGATCTGGATCACCACGCAGTTAAAAGCTTTAGCTCCAGGGGGGAATTAACTTTCCCCTTACTCTCCTTTATAACCAAGCTGCAATCTGTAGATACATTCATGACTGGCTTCTACATAGAAATCATTTCGCCCACTATGAATTAGAGAGACAGTTCCTATCTGGTTTGGACTTGGTCTGCTTCTTACATATGCCTAAACATGATATACCACCACACTTGCTTGATAACCCACTCCTGATGTCAACGTGGTCAACATGGCACTCGATACGTAACAAATTCAAAATTCATGCTTCCTACTCATTACATCTCCCTCTGTTGGGAAACAATGACTTTCAGAATGGGTCTGCAACACACCCTTTCCGAAGGTGGGATTCTTTGGACCTTCGTACAGTCAGACATTTCACTAATTCTTCACTTAAACGCCCATTAAAGTTTGAACAGGCACTTACACAATACGATTTTCTTCATTCTTCTAACTTGGCCTTCCTACAGGTACAACACTACACCAGTAAATTATTATCTATTTTTATTTCCCTTGGATTGGGATAATAGGTTAGATACTGCCTTCTTGTCCGCTGGCTATTCATATAGGGCTATATCTCTTTTCTACCACCTACTAAGAATTCCTTACTTTACAGGAACATTCTCCACTGGTATCACTAAGTGGCAGACTTGCTTTCCAAATCTAACGGAAACTAATATTTTGCACACTCTACAGTATTCCCTCCAAACATTGACAGCTAGAACGTACAGAGAAATGTTCTACAGACTATTCTATAGGGGCTATCTTTCTCCCAAATGTTGTCACTTGATTGGTATTGCAACCTCCTCTGCGTGTCCAAAATGCGCCCATTTAGAGGCATCTTTATACCACTGTCTATGGGACTGTAGGGTCATCAAGAAATTTTGGATGGAAGTGAAGCAATATGTGCTAGCTGATCTAATCAATTATCTTCCATCAACACCAGAATGGGCAATATTGGGCTATATTCCAGGAACAACTAGAGTTTCTAAGGGTTGTAAAAAAATATTATTTATTTTGGCTGTAGCTAAAAAATGTATCCTGCAACAATGGATTGCTCCTACCCCTCCTTCATTAACCATGTTCAAAGAGAAATTATGTAAAATTTTCAAAATGGATTGGGTCAACTCTTCTATCAATAAGGAAAATAAAGCAGAACAATTTTTCTTAATTTGGGAAAGCTTTATTGAGGCTTTAAATCCTGAGATTAAAAGACAAATACAACAGTGTTTCAAATCAACACAATGGTATGAAACTAGAATACTGCTACAAGACCCCCCAATAACTTACACTTAGGAAAAAAAAACAAACCTCACATAAACAAGAGTAGAGTGGTGAGGGATTGACCCTGGGAGTGCATGGTTCACAACCCCCATCCCACTTTATTTCCTCTGCTTCTCTTTTTTTATTTTATTTTTTATTTTTTTTCTTCTTTCTCTTCTTATACTTCCCCACCCATCTTCTTTCTTCCCCCTTCATTTCCTCTATTATGGTTGAAGTCAATATAATATATTACTGCTTAATTTTCTATTGATTGGTAAAAAGAGAAAATTGTGTCAAAATTACCTCAAAACCACAAGTGAACTGTATGCTATAAATTGTGACTGTCATTTGTTTCTTGTCATATTTGCTTGTGTACCAGAGTGTATTTGATGACTTCAATAAAAACATTTAAAAAAAAAAACAAAAAAAACTTTAGCTCCCAGGATGCACTGGGTCCATCCTCCTCTATACCCCGCCCGAGCCACAGGCACCTCAGTTCTAGTTGGTGCCCGGCTGGAGTCGGGTCACTGTTTGTGCAGGTGTAGCTGATTAGCTGCCCCATAGCTGTTTTTTTATTTTATAAGTTCATAGTTTGTATTTACATTTCACACTTCAGAGTGGGCAGCGACGGACTGTCCATAGGACGTCTGCGCTGCCGCTCAGTCACCCCGCCGGCGCCGCAACGCCAGTACAGATCTGGGGATATCGGCGGGACACCAGAGTCTGTTCTAGCCATGCTCTGTGGTCATCCCTGGACTACTGCCGGATGATACCGGGAACAGGTAAGAAGCGGATCACTGCTTACGCGTATTGAGCAGTCCTATACCTCCGGTCTCTGGGGACAGACCGGAGGTGCTGGCAGTGGCGGCAGGCCCCCCATACTCTGCGGATCCACTAGATCACCAGGGACTTGCAGTCGGAAGCGGGAACTGGCGTCCTGGGGGTTAATTGCCGGCCAGGGGAGGCGGCCTTCCCTGTTTAACGGCTCCTCCCCTCAGCTCAGAGCGCCTTTCCACTTAGGTCTGGCATAGCTGAGCTGCTCTCCTCCTACGGCCAAACCCCCTCTGAGGTCTCCGGCGGCCAATTTCTCCTTGGTGCATCGCAGATCTCTCTGGCAGTGTGCGGACCAGTCCTCCTGTATACCTCTCCCATGGGTCAGTTTACACAGCACTATAGCACTCCCAGACACTGAATCTGGGCGGTTGATTCTAGGTGCAGTGAGTAAATCGTTTTGCATGGTATGTGACTTATGCTAGCGCTGACTGTATGTGTCTTTTTTCCGATTCTCTCAGTCTATACCTATCCCTTTCCTTTTGCTACAACCCTGGCAGTTGTGTGTAGAGGGAGGTCTCTTTGATCTCACATTAATAAACTCAAGTATTTGTAAGGTCTGTCACATACGGTTGTGTGCTGCACGGTGCCATTTTATTTATTTATATATATATATATATATATATATATATATATATATATATATATAGTGTATGTATGGTTTTTTTTCTCAGGTGCTGGCCTCCATTGTGGATCGCCTGGCGGTCCCGGCCATTTTGCCCCATGTGGGGTTACCCCAAACAGCCATCCTTCCCTCTCAGGGTATCCCGCAATTATTGCAGTCTACTCCTGGGGCTCAGACTGCTACGCCTCAGAGGTTACCTCTCTATATGCAATCCCCTCCGGTACCACAACAGTCTGTCATTCCCTTTCAGGGACTTCCGGAAGCTGTACAACCACCTTGGGTGGATGTTCTTTTTAGTTCAGTTCAGAGTTTGGCAGCTTCGTCTACACTTTTAAAACCATGTTGCGGAGAAACCTCAGAAGGCATCTAAACGCCCTGTAATGTCATCCCAGTCTACACAATTATCCGACACGGACATGTCATCGGATGATGGGGAAATGCCTGAGGAGACTTATTCGGATTCCCCTGTCCGAGAGGTGGAGCTTAAATCAGCTGTTAATGTTCCCGCATTGGTTAGAGCGGTTTGGTCCATACTTGATATAGAAGATGACGTTCCTGCCCCTAAATCCAAATATCCTGAATATAAAGAGACAAAGGTGGCCTTCGGCAGTTTTTCCCTCTCGCTGGCCAACTGACAGACCACATGGCGGAGGCCTGGCAAACACCTGGTAAGATGTATCAACCGCAAAAGCATTTGGCCTCAAGTCATCCGTTCCCTGTGGGTCATTGCAAAAAGTGGGAATCACCGCCTGCGGTAGATTCTCATGTTACTCGCCTAATTAAGAGTGCTACATTGCCTATGCCTTCTATTTCTTTGCTGAATGATTCTGTCACAAGCTGTGGCAGCGGCTTGTTTCCCACTGGCTCTGGACCTACACTGACTCAGAATCCGGTTCCGCTGATTACCAAGCACCGGGGATGCTGCAGAGAGTGACTCATACTCCATATGCTGCTGATTGGCTGCTCCTCCTATTTGTAGCTTCCAGATTCATTCCCCCTCGCCGGTTATAGAGTTTCCTCCTACAGCTCGGTCTGGTTGTTCCAGCTATCCTCTGTGATTGTCTACACTTCAGCCGCTGCTTCTATTTACCACTCTCTGTCTCCCTCCATGCTGCCTTCCAGGCTTCAGCAGGTAGCTCAATTATTCAAGACTGTTGTTCCACTCTGCTCTGATTGCTGTTAGCTTGCTGTCTGTTTTCACCATCCACATGCTGTGCTCAGTGTATGCAGGCCCAAGCCTTTGGGTCCGTGCTTCCTCTGTATAATCAGCAGCTACAGTTTTCTCAGCCCTACTGTGTGTAATCAAACTGTACATTTACACCTGAACTATTTTCAGCCTGTGTTATCCTGCCCTCCTGGCAGGCAACTCATCTAGCCAAGAAATCCTGCCCTCCTGGCAGGCAACTCATCTAGCCAATAAATCCTGCCCTCCCGGCAGGCAACTCATCTAGCCAAGAAATCCTGCCCTCCTGGCAGGCTACTCTACAAACCAAGTTTTCCTGCCTTATCTGGTGAGACACTTTTCCATAGCATTATAACCGGCCAACTTTGTATTTAAGTCTGTGCGTTCCGTGTCCTTCATTATGGAGCAGGCTCAAAACCCTGCACAAATCCTTGCCGCACAGATCCAAGTGCTAACCCAAAAAGTACAGGAGCTCTCTATAAGATTTGAGGATGTTCGGGCATCCACTCCTGGAGCCGTTCCCAAGGAACCTAAAATGACTCAGTTCCTGAACTTCCGAGAGAGTTGTAAACTCTATTTTCGTCTCTGACCTTTGTCTTCTGGATCCGAGACTCAGCGGGTAGGATTAGTGATCTCGCTCTTACAAGGAGATCCACAGACTTGGGCATTTGGTCTCGCTTCAACACATTCTGCGCTTTTATCAGTAGATGCCTTTTTTAATGCTCTTGGATTGTTATATGCAAATCCTGACCGTAGTTCTTTGGCCGAATCCAAGCTGCGGCTCTTCGGCAGGGAAATAATCCTGCAGAGGATTATTCCTCACAGTTTCGGAGATGGGCAGTAGATTCAGAATGGAACGACCCGGCATTACGTAGCCAATTCCGTTTGGGTCTTTCGGATGCCATCAAGGACATTTTGGTCCAACATCAATCACCTGAGTCCCTTGACGACTTAATCTCTTCAGCCATCTGTATTGACCGTCGCCACAGAGAACGCAGTCTTTCTGTACAGTCGCCTCAGTCACCTTCCTGACTGCTGTCGGAGAACTCTGAGGAACCCATGCAACAGGGAGCTGTCCGGCTATCGCCCAGGGAGAGACAAAGACGACGGTCTCAAGGCCTCTGCCTATATTGTGGAGCTAGAGGTCATCCGCTGAAATCTTGCCCACATAGGCCAGTAAAAGATCGGGTCTGAATGTAAAAGAGGAGTTAGATGCCAGGCCTGGCATCTGTTTCCTCAAAAAATTTGTTGGTAGTTCCTGCGGTGGTACATCTGTCGCAATCCGTCCATTCCGTATCTGCGTTTGTGGACAGCGTTGCTGCTGGGAACTTCATGGACTTATTTTTTCATTCCTTAGGTTTAGCTGCAGTTCCTTTACCTCAAGAGGTTCTTATTTGTGGGTTAGATGGTGGTCTGGTGGCTAATGGTCTTATCAAATTCAAGACACCACCTCTTCGTCTCTCAGTTGGAATTTTGCATTCGGAGAGGATTTCTTTTTTGCTACTCCAGTGTCCTTTTGCTCCCGTCATTTTGGGGTTTCCATGGTTAATGACCCATAATCCCGTCATTGATTGAATTACGGGGGATATTGTCAAATAGAGTCCAGTGTGTCAAAATTGCTGTTTATCTACACCCATCCGGACGGCTATCTCTGCTGTCTCAGAGTCTCTTCCAGGACTTCCTGCTCAATACCATCTTTTTGCAGATGTTTTTTCTAAATCAAAGGCCAAATCTCTACCACCTCATCGTCCGTACGATTGCGCCATACAGCTTTTACCAGGAGCCAAGTTACCCAAGGGTCGTCTCTATTCTCTTTCTATACCTGAGAATAAGGCCATGGAGGAGTATATTGCGGATGCCTTGGCTAAAGGATTAATCAGTCCTTCTAAATCTCCGGTTGGGGCTGGTTTCTTCTTCGTCCAGAAGAAGGATGGGTCATTACGTCCTTGCATTGACTTTAGAGCTTTGAACGAAATCACCATCAAAAACTCGTACCCTTTGCCCTTGATCTCGGTACTTTTTGATCAGCTCCGGCAAGCTTCCATTTTTTCCAAGATTGATCTCCGTGGAGCTTATAATTTGATCCGGATCAAGACCGGAGATGAATGGAAAACGGCGTTCAATACGCATACGGGGCACTATGAAAATGTAGTGATGCCGTTTGGATTGGCTAATGCTCCAGCAGTCTTTCAAGACTTTATCAACGATGTACTCCGGGAGTTTCTTGGCATTTTTGTGGTTTATCTCGATGACATCCTCATTTACTCTCACTCCATGCACCAGCATGTCCAGCATGTCAGTCAGGTCGTATCTCTAAATTGAGAGAGAATTCATTATTTGCCAAGTTGGAGAAGTGTGAGTTTCATGTGGAGCAGGTATATTTTCTTGGATATATTATTTCTCCTCATGGCTTCTCCATGGATCCTGGAAAGGTTAAAGCAGTATTGGACTGGGTTCAGCCTACTACATTGAAGGGCATTCAACGTTTCCTTGGTTTTTCCAATTACTATCGGAGATTTATTGGCTCGTTTTCCTCCATTGTTGCATTGTTGCCCCCATAGTAGAGTTAACCAAGAAAGGTGCGGATGCTTCTAACTGGCCTAGTCCGGCAGTTCGGGCCTTTGAACATCTCAAACTTGCTTTCACCAGCGCCCCTGTTCTCAAACATCCGGATCCAGATCTGCCTTTTGTGGTTGAGGTGGACGCCTCTGAGATTGGGGCAGGAGCTATTCTCTCTCAGAATAATCCGTTGTATGGCAAACTCCATCCATGTGCATTTTTTTCACGTAAATTTTCTTCAGCCGAGTGTAATTATGATGGTGGGAACAGGGAGCTGCTTGCCATTAAGTTAGCTTTTGAGGATTGGAGACATTGGCTTGAAGGAGCCAAACACCAGATCTCTGTCCTCATCAACCACAACATTTGGCATACATTGAATCGGCCAAGAGGCTTAACTCCAGGCAAGCACGATGGGCACTATTTTTTACCAGATTTCATTTTCTCATTTCTTTTCGACCCGGATCTACCAACGTCAAGGCTGATGCATTGTCCAGGAGTTTCACTCCTGTCCAACAGGATACTGTGATCAAAGAATCCATCATTCCCAGATCTTGTATCCAGGTGGCTTTATCTCGAAATTTGGCTGAGGATCTGTCTGTGTTTCAAGAGGATTCGCCTCCTGGTAGACCGTCCAATCGCCTGTTTGTTCCTGTAAATTGAAGAAAAGCTGTTCTACAGGACTTCCATGTGAGACGGGCTTTCGGACATCCAGGCATCAATAAGACCATTGAATTAATGTCTCGTGCGGTTTGGTGGCCTTTTTTGGCTTTGGACGTTCGGGAGTTTGTTTTGGCATGTGAGGTTTGTGCTCATAACAAGACTCCTCGTACCCCACCATCAGGATTACTGCTTCCTCTTTCCACACCAAAAAGACCCTGGACACACATTGCGATGGACTTCATTGTGGACCTTCCTCGCTCTGCTGGCTGTTCAGTTATTTGGACTATCGTGGACCGCTTTCGCAAAATGATGCACTTTATTCCTCTGCCCAAATTGCCATCTGCCAAAGAACTTTCTGTCCTCTTCTTGGAACATATTTTTCGTTTGCATGGTCTTCCCTGTGACATTGTTTCCGACCGTGGGACGCAATTTGTTGAACGGTTTTGGAGATGTTTCTGCACTGCACTGGTTATCAGTCTCGGCTTGTCTTCAGGATATCACCCACAGTCTAATGGGCAGACAGAACGTGCTAATCAAACCCTAGAGCGATATTTACGGTGTTACGTCTCAAAATTCCAGAATTATTGGGTGTCTCATCTTCCCATGGCTAAATTTGCCTTTAACAATTCCTGTCACTCTGCATCTTCAGTTTCACCCTTCTATTGTGTGATGGGCCAACATCCTCGGGCCAATTAATTTGATTTATCATTCTCCAGATCCTCTGATGCAGGGACTGTTTCCAGACTCCGTGGTATTTGGTCCAAGGTGCATCATAATCTCCTCAAGGCATCTCTCCATTCTAAGAAATTGGCAGATAGACATCGGAGGCCTTGCACGTTCAAAAGGGGAGACTTAGGGCTTCATTCAGAGGCGGCCGTACGGTCTACGGCTCCTTCGTGCGCATGCGTGAGACCCGCTACGACCGACAGCGCCGGTCATAGCGGGTCTCTTTCCAAAGGAGGCGAGCTGTCGATGTTGATTGACAGCTCGCCCCGTTTGGAAGGCGGGCCGGGGGGGTGGCAGCCCAAACGGAGGCGTTCCCGTGGGAACATCTGCCGTTTGGGGGAGGCCCCACTGACATCACTAGTGATGTCAGTGGAGAGCTTCCGGCTCTGACAGAGCCAGAAGCTCTCCGGGGCTTACGACAAGTGAGACCCTACCCTAGGGTCTCGTCGTAAGCCCCGATGGTTGCGATGGTCCTTGACCATCGTGACCATCACCCTAGCGGTCGTTAGAGCTGTGGGTGTAAACCCACAGCCTAACGACCGCAACAGAGGCGGGCGGTCAGGATGCAAGCTGCCGCCCAGTTTCTGAGCGACCGCTTGCATCCTCCGACCGCCTCTGAATGAGGCCTTTAGTGTGGCTAGAAATATCAAACTCCAGCAACCCTCTCACAAATTGGGTCCTCGGTTTATTGGTTCTTTCCGGATTATTTCTCAAGTTAACCCAGTTGCTTTCAAACTCCAACTACCAAATTTGTTAAAGATTAACAACACTTTTCATGCCTCTTGATTAAAGCCAGTCCATAAGTCAGATAGATTTGGGAACTGGAGTTCTTTCAGGCCTGCTCCGGTAGTGGTCCACGGTCAACAGGAGTTTGTGGTTGAGAAAGTGCTGGATTCTAGAGTATCTAGAGGTCGGTTGCAGCTTCTGGTCCATTGGAAGGGCTATGGTCCGGAAGAACGATCATGGATTCCAGAAGATGCCTTACATGCTCCCAGGTTGAAGAGGATGTTTTTTTCAGGAATTTCCCTTTAAACCATGCTCTGGGGGTTCTTCAACCCCGTGTCAAGGGGGGGGGGGTACTGTCACAAGCCGTGGCAGCGGCTTGTTTCCCACTGGCTCGGGACCTACACTGACTCAGAATCCGGTTCCGCTGATTACCAAGCATCGGGGATGCTGCAGAGAGTGACTCATACTCCATATGCTGCTGATTGGCTGCTCCTCCTATTTGTAGCTTCCAGATTCATTCCCCCTCGCTGGTTATAGAGTTTCCTCCTACAGCTCGGTCTGGTTGTTCCAGTTATCCTCTGTGATTGTCTACACTTCAGCCGCTGCTTCTATTTACCACTCTCTGTCTCCCTCCATGCTGCCTTCCAGGCTTCAGCAGGTAGCTCAATTATTCAAGACTGTTGTTCCACTCTGCTCTGATTGCTGTTAGCTTGCTGTCTGTTTTCACCATCCACATGCTGTGCTCAGTGTATGCAGGCCCAAGCCTTTGGGTCCGTGCTTCCTCTGTATAATCAGCAGCTACAGTTTTCTCAGCCCTACTGTGTGTAATCAAACTGTACATTTACACCTGAACTATTTTCAGCCTGTGTTATCCTGCCCTCCTGGCAGGCAACTCATCTAGCCAAGACATCCTGCCCTCCTGGCAGGCAACTCATCTAGCCAAGACATCCTGCCCTCCTGGCAGGCAACTCATCTAGCCAAGACATCCTGCCCTCCTGGCAGGCAACTCATCTAGCCAAGACATCCTGCCCTCCTGGCAGGCAACTCATCTAGCCAAGACATCCTGCCCTCCCGGCAGGCAACTCATCTAGCCAAGAAATCCTGCCCTCCCGGCAGGAAACTCATCTAACCCAAGTTATCCTGCCCTCCTGGCAGGCTACTCTACAAACCAAGTTTTCCTACCTTATCTGGTGAGACACTTTTCCGTAACAGATTCTACGGACAGGAAGGTGGAGACGTGCCTGAATTCAATTTATTCTCTCTCAGGAGCTGTGACCCGTCCGTCAATTGTCAATCTCGTGGGTGGCCAAGGCCATTGAGAGCTTGGCAAATGTGCTGGAGGACACTTTACCCGAGGAGGCGCCTGAGGCTCAAAGGTCTTTAGTGGGCCACATGAGAGATGCAGCCGTCTATATTGGTGAGGCAGCTTTGGATACTAGTCTACTGACCTTCAGGGTTTCGGTCGTAGCCGTGTCTGCTCGCTGCTCTTTATGGTTATGCTCCTGGAGGGCGGATGCTGATTCCAAAAAGGGTCTGGAGGCCTTGCCCTTCAATGGGGAGATTTTGTTGGCCCTGACCTGGACAAAATTGTGGACACACTGGCGAAATCTAAGTTAACTTTTCTGCCTTCTGCGCCTGCAAAGCCTAGAACCTCGACCTTTCGTTCTCAAGGAAAGCCCAAAGGACATTCTTTTCCTAGACAATCAGCGGCCAAGTTGACTTCTAAATCTAAGAAACAGGCCTGGAGCGCCAGACGCCCTACTTCCAAGCCAGAGGATAAACCCTCAGCCTGATTGGACGGGCCTCCCTCTGGGGGATCCCAGGGTGGGAGGCTGACTTCTTGAGTTCGCCCAGTACTGGTGTCACACCACCAAGGATGCTTGGGTAAAAGAAGTGGTCTTTCAGGGGTACACCCTATCCTTTCATCACAGACCTCCCCACCAGTTCTTCTGCACGAGCCCTCGTCTGGATGAGACCAAGGCCTTGCAAATTCATGAAGCTATAGAGTCGTTGCTGAAAGCAGGGGTAATTGTTCCAGTTCCGCTGCCTCAGCGCTGGACTGGTTACTACTGTACTCAGTTTCTGGTTCAAAAACCCAATGGGTCTCATCGGCCTATCCATAACCTAAAATCTCTGTACAAGTTCCTCAGGGTGCCCAGGTTCAAGATGGAAACTTTGCCATCCATCATTCTGGCTATGGAACCTGGGGATTACATGGTATCACTGGACATTCAGGACGCATACCTACATGTCCCTATAGCACCTTCCCACCAGCAATATCTGCGGTTTGCTATACTGCAACAACGCTTCCAGTTTCGGGCATGCCCTTTAGCCTATCCACAGCTCCAAGGGTATTTTCAGAATTATGGCTTTCATGGCAGCCCACCTGCGAAGTTCAGGTATACATCTTCTCCTGTATCTCAACGACCTCTTCTTGCTGGCATGCTCTCCGGAGGTACTTCAACAGCATCTGCACCTGATAATCTCTTGTTTACAAGCGCACGGGTGGCTGATAAATTGGAAAAAGTCCTCCCTAATTCCCTCACAGGGGATGGTTCATTTGGGAGCCCTTCTGGATTCTCATCAGCAGAGGATATTTCTTCTAACCCCAGAAAAGATCTCCTCCTCTGCAACTGCGGGTGCGCAGTTGCCTGAGCAGCTGCCTGGTGTCTGTTCACTCAGCAATGCGGGTTCTAGGATCCATGGTGTCCACATTCGACATGGTGGAATATGCCCAGTTCCATTCCAGGCCCCTGCAGGGGCTGATACTGTCCAAGTGGAATGGGTTACCGCACCGGATCAGGACTCAGATACTGGTACGGTCTCTGGAGGTGCGCCTGTCTCTGTCTTGGTAGCTGCAGACTACTCATCTCACCAAGGGTCGCTCCTTTTGGACCCCGGACTGGGTTCTTCTGACAACGGATGCCTCTCCGGGGTTGGGGCGCGGTGACGGGTCCGCACTCGCTTCAGGGCCGTTGTACAGCGGACTAAGCAATTCTCCTGATCAACATTCTGGAACTTCAGGCTGTATATAGGGCCTTCCAGTTGACAGGACACGTTCTTCGAGGAAAACCCGTGCAGGTTCAGTCCGACAACACCACCACGGTGGCGTACATCAACCATGAAGGAGGCACTCGAAGGCTAGCAGCGACGACAGAGGTGCCATTTTGGCAGTGTTCATTCCAGGAGTCCTCAATTAGGAAGCGGACTTTCTCAGCCGTCACGACGTGCATAATGGTCTCTTCACTAAGAGGTTTTTCAACTTCTTGTGGACAAATGGGGCCTCCCAGAGGTGGACCTCATGGCCTCCCGTCACAATCACAAGTTGCCAGTGTACGGGTCCAGAACAAGAGATGCCGAAGCAAGCTTGGTGGATGCTCTGTTGAAGTGGACCTTCCAGTTTGCATACCTATTTCCTCCAATATCCCTGCTTCCTTGAATTCTTCAGAAATTCAAGCAGGACAGCGGCATGGTCCTGCTGGTTGCTCCAGCTGGGCCCAGACATCATTGGTACTCAGATCTTTGGAGTCTCTCCATCGACACAACATTCCTGCTGCCTCAACATCCGGACCTGTTATCTCAAGGTCCTTGCCTTTACCCGGACCTGGGTCGTCTATCTTTGACGTCGTGGCTCTTGAGACATCCATCTTAAGGCCTAAGGGCTTCTCTAGCTCGGTCATCAGCACGATGCTTCGGGCACGCAAGCCTGCCTCAGCCAGGATCTACCACAGAGTGTGGCATACCTATTTTCAGTGGTGTAGCACAAGAAATTACGACCCTCAGGTGTTTCGTATTTCAAGGATTTTGGCATTCCTCCAAGCTGATTTGGACCTCGGCATACACCTGGCCTTGTTGAAAGTGCATGTCTCTGCACTGTCCTTGTGGTTCCAGCGAACGATAGCTCCGCTCCCTGATATCTGCACCTTTTTCCAGGGTGTCCTCCGGATTCAACCTCCCTTTGTCCCCCCCAGTGGCACCTTTGGGATTTTGGCAGTTGTTCTTCATTCCCTTCAGGGTCCTCCATTTGAACCGCTTGATTCGGCGAAGCTGAAGTGGTTGATGTTTAAGTCGCTTTTTCTCCTGGCGATTGGCTCGTCCAGGAGGGTAGCAGAATTGGGGGCGCTCTCTTGTTGTCCTCCCTTTCTGATATTTCACCAGGATAGGGCGGTGTTTCGCACTTTCCCTGGGTTCCTTCCGAAAGTGGTTTCTAATTTCCACATTAATCAGGAAATTATTGTACCGGCCTTTCAGTCACCAGACCTCTCGGCTATTGAGGCCTCATTGGATGTGGTCCGTGCTCTCAGGATTTATGTGGACTGGACTAGTTCCCTTCGGAAATCGGATTCCTTATTTATTTGTACTCTTTGTTGGCTGGCCATCCCCTCTTGTGATATCCAAACAAACTTTGGCTAGATGGCTTCGTCTGACTATCTCAGAAGCTTTCACACAGGTAGGCCTGCCTGTTCCAGCTTCTGACAAAAGCTCATTCTACTCGTCTGTGGACCCCTCGTGAGAAGCTCGCCGTGGCGCCTCGGCTGTTCAGCTGTGTAAGGCGGCCACGTGGTCTTCCATCCAGATTTTTCTGAGGTTCTATGCTTTTGACATCTTTTCTTCTCAGGATGCTTCCTTTGAGCGCCGGATTCTCCTCTCAGCACAGGAGCGTCCCAACCCTTAAAAGGACTGCTTTGGAACATCTCCAAGGTCTCCCTGTGGAGCCTATGGACTTCGAAGAAAGAGCGATAACAAAGGTAAGTTCTTACCATATCTCTCATTTTGAAAAAAATAAAGACGCAAGGCGCTGGCAGAAGGACCTGGTGCGCCGAGCAGTAGCAGTGTCCCTGCACCCTAACTTCGGATTTATCGCACATTTTTGCTCACACACTCCTGAAGGTATAAGCAGAATTGCTGGCGCCTGTGGCTATCGCGCCCGAACAGAGCGACATATGAATTGCTCCATCGGGTGCCCTAAAAAAAAAAGTAGCTGCCATGTAAACAACTGAATCTCCCCTATGTTTGTTTATTCAAACTGTTTATTCTTTGGGAGTCAAAGGGACCTGGAACATCTTATGATTTGCAGATGAGCTCTAGAAAATAGCAATGTCCTCTCCTCAGTGAAGTCATTTAGGTTCTACTGTAAGAGTTCTTTGGAGGTGTGAGGGAGTGTCCTTATGTTTATTTCTTGTGGACAAGTGTACGAAATAGAGCTTTCCCTGAAGGTGCAGTCTGAAGTACAAAGCCCACTCCCTGGTGACCCAGTGTATACTGTGCAGCACAGAGTTTGCTCCCCGATAGTAACACTCAGGAGTTAGCAGTCTGAATTCTTCCACCAGGTTATGGATAGTCCAGACCCTCCAACATGACCCATTCCATCAGGTACAAAGTTCTCTGCTTTTACACTTCCCTGTTAATGGAAATGCCGGCTGTCGGGAGGCCTCCTGTCACAATACCGACAGTGGCATCCCGATGGTTGGCATCTTGACAGGGGTCGGGTAAGTATACTTACCCTCCTCCCTTCTCCCCCTAACCCTCCATTTTTGTAGCCTAACCCTCCCCATCCCGCACCCTAACCCTCCCTGTTAGTGCCTAAACCTAGCCTTCCCCCCTTTCGTGCCTAAACCTAACCCTCCCCCCTAGGGGTGCTTAACCCTAACTCCCCCCCACAAAACCTAACTCTAACCCCGCTACGCTACCTAAACTTCCCTCGTTCGGGCTGCCGTCCTTCTGTGGTCCGGCGTCGGGATTAAGATAGGCGTCTGTATTTTGTCGCCTATCTTAAGTTCCTTGTTGGGCTTCCCCTGTTGGGATTGAGACAGGCGGCATCACGGCCGCTGGTCTCATAACTAAATCCCCTCTTCATTTATGGTCGTAGCCACCTGTCTAGAAACATCCTTCTCATAAATGAACTAGTTCAACACAGGTGACTGCAATCATAAATTTATAACCCTTTCACACAGAAGAACAAATTTCCGGGTAAAGCACTTTTACCCGGTAATTTGCTGATCAACACAGGCATTTTTTTCTGTGTAAAAGGGTCAACCCGGGAGGTAATTCCCGGGACTTTGACCCTGTTTATTACCAGGGTCGGAGACCCGGCAATTTCGACCCGAGTTGACCCTTTCACACAGAATACTGGTCATTTTGTTTTCTGTGTGAAAGGGGTATTAGGTGGGAAGAGCAGAGCATTTTGTACCTGATTGAAGGGTCATGTTGGAGGGTAGGGGACACTAATATCTGCTGAGCTTTCGCTATCCCTCTGAGCTCTAGCAATAACAAACTAATGTTTGAGCATTATTAAGGCTAGAATGCAATATAATCGATGCCTGTAGTGCACAGGTTCTCAAACTCGGTCCCCAGGACCCCAAACAGTGCATATTTTCCATGTCTCTTCACAAAATCACAAGTGAAATCATTCACTCCACCTGTGGGCTTTTAAAATGTGTCAGTATGTAATGACTACACCTGTGCACCTGCTGGGTGACCTGGAAAATGTGACCTGTGAGGGGTTGTGAGGACCGAGTTAAGGACCACTGGTATAGTGGTTCTGATACTTGTTAGGGTCACACAGATGTAGACTGGGCCCCCAACGTAACTAATCTTGGTAGCAAACACATGGGATATATGGCTAAATGTATGCTCCTGGACAAAGAGAACATGAAAGGGAATTTCCTCAAACACTTTTATTTTTGTAAGATAATACGTGGTCCTCTTCAGCTTTTACCTGGTGTTGTGAGGTGCCACAGTCTATATTCTGCAATTAGGGAGCACCTGCTGCGTTTGGACACCATAGTGCAGTGTTTCCCAACTCCAGTCCTCAGTAGCCCTTAACAGTGCATGTTTTATAGCTCTCCTAGTTGGTGCACAGGTGTTTTCAGTACTGGCTGACACATTTAAGATCCACAGGTTGAGCTTATGATTCCAATTGTGATACTGAGGAGATCTGTAATTCATACACTGTTAAGGGTCCCTGAGGGCTGGAGTTGCGACACACTGCCCTAGTGCTTTGTGCAACAGTACTCTCTCAGTAGAGGGGAGATGTATCAAGCCTTGAAGTTAGATAAAGTGAAGTAGTTGACCAAAGCAACCAATCAGCTTCTAACTGTTATTTCAAAGATTGTGCTAGTTAAAAGACAGAAGCTGATTAGTTGCTTTGCACCACTCCACTTTATCTCTATCCAAGGCTTGCTACATCTCCCCCTAGGCATTGGCATGTGTAGTAAGTTTGAAGGCACAGCAGTGCAGACCTTTGCAGAGAATGGGCTCTGCCGGAAACCTAGGCTGTGTCAGGGGTTAGATGCTGAGGGCTAATGGAGCTCAGCAGGAAACTGCTGATCAGCTACCAAGGGCCACTGCATACCGTAAGGTGCGTATACATTTATGTAGAGATACCAAGTAATAATTTATTGTGTGAGTGAGTTTGTGTTTATATACAGTCTATACTCATTGTGTTACAGTTCTTTTATGTGCCTTTCATTTTGTGTGAAGCCCTGATGAAAGCCAGTACTTATAGAGCAGCTGTAGGGCTGAGAAGTCTGACTTTATGTCCACACATCACTGCAGTTAATTTTCATCCTAAAAGCATTCTCTCTTCAAAGGTGGCTGGCTTCCGCTGCAGCTGACTGGCTAACTCTGCTTCCGCTGCAGCTGACTGGCTAACTCTGCTTCCGCTGCAGCTGACTGGCTAACTCTGCTTCCGCTGCAGCTGACTGGCTAACTCTGCTTCCGCTGCAGCTGACTGGCTAACTCTGCTTTGATGTTTATTTTTGTAAGATCTTGACGGTAAACTTGGTTTTTAGACATGTTTTTTTTTTTTAACCCGCTACCTCTTGGAGCTGCATCCTGTGATGTTGTATAATGTATATATTATAAGTAAAACATATCTAAAATGGTGGTAAGTTAGGAGAGACAAATTTGCACATTGTGCAAAAGCTGTAATGTAAAAGAGTATAACAATTGGTGAATTGCTAGCCATCCACCTGACCTTTGAAAGTGATTATGTGGGATCTTCATGTACTGTTAGGTGCAGATGTGTCCACATCTATCCTTGTGCGTTGCAAGTTGCGTTACACAATGTGTGATCGCCGAGCGTCTTACGTGCAACTTTTTCCTCTAGACTGCATCTTATTCGCAAAGCGATGCACATAGGACGCACAAGCAGCTTGTATATCTGCATGCAAAATGCTACTTTACAATCTCAGCGGCTGTGACACTATAACGTAGCATTTGACATGCAGATACAGCCGCAGTCACACACAGAATATAGACATGCCGCATATCATTTTAATTAGCAGAAGCTCCTTGTGCGTCCTACTTGCTTTGCGAGTAAGACACATTTTAAAGGAAAAAGTTGCACGAAAAGAAACTCATCGCTACGATTGACGCCACGGTATGGCGCGACTAGAAGGGCTGTTTAACGCACAAAGAGGCTAGATGTATGTGGACACATCTGTATATAGGCGAATTTACAGTCGTGGAAAAGTACATAAGTTTCCAAATATGTGTATTTTGCATGTTGGGACATAATTAAATTTCAATTATTTTTAGTGACAAATAACTTAAAACAGATTTTACTTCTTGTTAATGTCCTAATATGTAAAACAGGGATGGGGAACCGTATAAGGCCCTCACTTCATTTGATCTGGCCCTCTGAGCTTTTTTTTTGCTAGCCTCATCTGGCTAGCAGGGTGCCTAGAATGGGACCCTGCAGCCAGAATCTATGTAGCAGTACCGCCTTGAGCGTCCTTAGGGCGCTTCAGATGGTCACAGTGCTGCTCTTACAGCTCCCCGGAGTATCCTCAGGATTCTCTGGGCATTGCTGTAATCACCGGCGATTGTGGGCCCACCCCGATGTGATGTCAAGTGGAGGGGGCATGTCCTGTACCGGGCCCGCAAATAATGTTATATATATCAAAATGGCTCTCGGCAGAAATAAGGTTCCCCACCCCTGATGTAAAACAACAAAAAAAACATAATTTAAAAGTGGATATAGTTTGTATTTCACATGACTATCATTCCATTAGCTTGCTTATACAAAGTAAATATCATATATAGTAACGATTAGTAGTGTTCTCTCTAGCTCTGGCAGCAGGCAGGGCGCCGGAGCTAGAGAGGGCAACTTTGTGCGCGCCCCCTGAAAAAGGGGCGTGGCCATGAAAAGGGGGCGTGTCTAAGACGCGTCCCCTTTTCGCCATACTTGGGGGCGTGCCCGGCACTTACGGACATGCCGGGCAGCCCCCAAGCATGCGCCCGACGTCTACTCTTCGCCGGTGACCGGGTCACCGCACATTTCTCCACCCGCGAGACACTGCAACCCGCGGGTGAAGACGGCACCCGCAGGCTGTAAGGGCAGGGCGCTTTTTGCCCTCCTTCTGGAGGGCAGGGTGCTTTTTGCTAAAACAGCCTAGCGGCAACTCTACGATTTAATATCTACATGAATACACGTGCTTTCTTGTACTTGGAAAGTTAGGCTAATCGGACACTTCTGGCTGATGTAGAGCTGATGGCCTTCGGTGGATATTAGCATATGATGGTGGACATCTTCCCTTACAGAGGTCCCTATGCTGCAGTAGAATACATTGTCACTAGACTGCATTACAACACAAAATATGCATAGCTGAAATACCCAGCCAGATCACAGAAGGCACAGTTAGCATGGGGAGACGAGAACTGTATGCATGGGGGCATAATGACCATCTCTGACAGTGGGAAGTTCTAATTTGTGACTAAATAAGCACAATTAGGCATCTTTAGAACTCTACTTTGTGATTAGCACTTTAACTTGGACTACAATTTTAATTAATTGGACTAAAACTAGTGTTTCAATTTAGGATAGGTTGTTTATATATTGGACTAAAGGCTTGCAATAATATTAGTATTAGAGGTATGAGTAACAGTTGTGACTGTCAATACAATTAAGATAATGACCTGCATAACGGTGGGTTTCGTTCTGATCAAAATGATTAGTACACACACGTGACCATTTGAGTGAGTACAAATGAACACACTTTATTTACAAGTAACAAACAATTATCATACAAAGTATACAGTATACTCAACTTTTGTCTAAGTATTCAGATGACACTGGTAATTAATCATCTTCAACATAAGATGTATTTCATCTTCATCTGGGGAGCCCTCATTTCAATAATGCTCAGGTAGTTAAATATACATTGCAGGCACCATGTACTGCAGTCTCTGGTCCATTCACGAGCCAAAGATCCTTTGTCTAGGTCTTGATTTATATACCCTAGTATGGGGTGTTGGCGTTCTGGATATTAAGCCCATATTCGTTACATACTGGGTATCAAGCACTGATTGATACAACATACTGTAGCAAGGGTATCTCTTGCACATGCTCTGTAAGCACTAACATATACTCAGACAAAGAAATATAGTAATGACATGTCCTAATGTCTGGAGAGAAACTCTTCCAAAGCTCCTTTGTATAGAGTAACCCATAATGCTTAGCGTCTCTACACAGCTTACAATGGTCACCCCATTGGAATGTGGCTCACTGTCTACTGATAACACCATATAAACTATGAAGGGCTCATTATACATCTACTAATAGGTACAAGTTAGGGCCTCTCAATATATTTGTCTTGTTTTACCTCAAAAGGTGAATCTGACTAGTCTGCATAGACTACAACAAGAATCTCTTTTCAAACCTGAATGGGGCCTGGCAAGGGTTGTGTGTTACCACATATCTGCTGATGTAGAAATTCATTATTTAACCCACTGGTTACAATTACCCATTTTTTTTTCCTGTCAACTCATTTGCTCCCTTGTTTGTGCAATGTGAAATGTAATCTCTCAATCAGCTGCTACAACAAACTGCTGAGATACAGACTAGTGTGTGCTAGAAGCACCAGAGCAGAGAGCGACGCCCCAGGCAGGAAAGAGGAACTGCACTAGTTGTAACAGGTGCAGGGTGCTAGAATGAACACTATGATAACAAATAGATTCATTACAATTAATAATGTCAATGCTTCCACTTGCATAAACTTTGCTATGAGGCACTAAGGCAGCTATAGTCTAATGATATTCCCCAATATTAGAGCCCCCATAACAAATAAATGCCTTATCTGCCTAGTTATTAAAAGTGCCCCATGTTAGAGATGCCTGCTGCCTGGGATTTGTCTTAAATTCTTATATTACAAGAAGTATTTGTTGATATTTGTCATATTTTTGTTAAACGATCATATATCTAATTTGGTGTTTTTTTTTTTTCTTTAACCAGGTTCAATTTCCCTTCTTGGGTCAGAAGATGCAACTACTTGTCACATTGTAGTGCTCAGACACACAGGTACAGTACAGACAGTGTAAAAGATGAAATGTAATGAGGTCTCATCATAAGTGCCCTGTGTTCTATTAACAGTCACCAGATTTATGCATCTATATATAAACACCGGCATCCTACAGACACCTGTCGGATAAGAATGCAGATAAGACACAGTATGTCCTGTGTCTTACCTGTCGACCGCGATCTTTTGACAATTTTTAAAGTAGGTTGCTTTCTAACTTTTTTGTAACCTGAAGAGATGTCCTGGTGTTCGATCTCTCGATCTCTCGATCTCTCTCTCTCTCTCTCTCTCTCTCTCTCTCTCTCTCTCTCTCTCTCTCTCTCTCTCTCTCGACCTCTCTCTCTCTCGACCTCTCTCTCTCTCGACCTCTCTCTCTCGACCTCTCTCTCGACCTCTCTCTCTCTCTCTCGACCTCTCTCTCTCTCTCTCTCTCTCTCTCTCTCTCTCTCGACCTCTCGACCTCTCTCTCTCTCGACCTCTCTCTCTCTCGACGCAACAAAAAAGGATATATGTAAGCTACCATTTTTCATAGAGCATCTGCCAAATAACCACAGAGGAGGCAGTTGTCTTGGAGACAGCAGCAATATAGAGAATGCAGTGAGACAATTTTTAGATAAATTCCTGATTCATTGGCTGTGTCTCATGATGGTCCCTAGACTTGATCGGCTGCACTGTGGTGAATATTGGCTCCGCTCACAAAATGGCTGCTTCCATTGGGAATAGGTATACATTAAAAAGTAATATGCAATTTTTGTTCGATGATTTATCTGGTCAACTAGATTTGATAACTTGCAAATATTCCAAATGCCAAGGATCGAATTCACAATCAAACTAATTGCTTTTACATCATGGCTAAAAGTATACACTAAGGTCTGTACTAAATGTGTTAGTACTGTATGTATATACAGGTAATAGTATCAATAATTTTTAGTAAATGGTCCAAAACAAGTTAGTGTACTAATGATTATTTGTACATTTTGTTTTATGCGTTCCACTTTGATTGGTTCATGCTGTGATGAAAGTCTATTTTATCTAGGTGTCCCGGTAAATGTCACAATTTGTGACATTTAAATGTTTTAAGCTGTGGGCAAGATATAGCTAAGTTTTGCTGTTTAAGCTCTATATGTGCAGCTTGTTAGTTCTGACCACACAGGGGGTCTATGGCAGACATGCTCTTTAGAGAGCAGTGGTTTCTCACTTGTTATCCATCTACATACATGACAACATCTTTAATAACGTATTCCTCATCCTGACCTGCTAAGATGTGTCCAAGTCATGTCGGAACTGTAGGCCATGGACTTTGTGTCCCGAAAATCATCAATCAATATGGGCCTATGAACACCACTCTTGTTTATTGGTAGCCTCTTTAAGGTTGTGTCATAAACATGGACCTTAGACGATGCAGAGAGGATTATACAACCTGCGCTTAGGGGTTTGTAACCTATGCCAGGCTCTTGACGTGACTTCTGTAGAATAGTAACTCCTCAGGAGACTTATGATCTTGAATTCTCACTTTTTTTTTTTTTTAAATATGATTTGCTGCACAAACCTTTTCTTTATAACCAAAGGTTAGGTTTGTCAGATATAGGAAAGGGACACAACTTATCAGCACTATACTGGAAAATCTGTATTAAATTCATTAATAGAGCTGATTATCTTACTAATAAAGTCTGTAAATAGTGTATCGCTAAGTCTTCTTTATTAAGAACATTGCTTGTAGGTTCAAAACTAAATCACGGCAACCACTCAGCAATGTAACCAAGCAATGAGAAAGGCAAGTCAGATGCTTGGTTGCATAGGGAGAGGAATCAGTAGCAGAAAGAAGTAATAATGCCCCTGTATAAGTTATTGGTATGGCCTCATCTTGAATACTGTGTTTAGTTCTGGAGGCCATATCTTCATAAAGATATAAATACACATGAGACTGTACAAAGAAGGGCAACTACAGTGGTGCATTGCCTACATCACAGAACTTACCAGGAAAGACTAAAATATCTTAATATTTATAGTTTGGAGAAGGGAAAGGGGGGACATTTATAGAAATGTTCATCTTCAAAGAAAGAGAAGTACTAGACCACGAGGACATGCACTGAGACTGAGGTAGGTTCAAGGGAAATTTGAGGAAAAATGACATCACAGAAAGGGTAGTAGTTAAGTGGAATAGCCTCCCATCATAGGTGGTAGAGGCTAAGACAGTAGAGCAATTTAAACATGCTTGGGATAGGCATAAGGATATGCTTACAAAGAACTAACGCTGATATAGGGTTATGGTTGTCAAAAAGATTAAAAAAAAAAAAAAGGGAGCAAACTAGATGGGTCAAATGGTTCTTTCCAGCCGTCAAATTCTATGTTTCTAATTCAGTTATTATCTTTCCTGTTCAATGTTTAAATCATACACTTAAATGTAATGTTAGTAAATGTTACTATGCAGGAAGTGTAGCTCACATTTTAGATAAGGAAAAGTGATTCCTTATCGGTACAAATTTTGTACCATCAGTATAAAGCCCTCATCCATGGATGTGTATGATTCCTGCGATGTTGTGATCACTAATGCATATATTGGATGTACAAATGAAGCGTATGTCTTTTCTTCATATACTTGTTTAGCACTGTATACAGAATGTTCTTGTTTTTTACTTTAGGAAGTGGAGCCACTTGTTTAGCTCACTGTGATGGATCAGATACAGAGAAAGAGGTGGCAGATATTTTGCATTCAGTGAAGTCATTATCACCAATCTCTGAGGGAAGGCAAGTTTTATTCTGTATAATATAAGATCAGATATCTGTGAGCATGAAATGTGACTTGCACCATGTTACTGTACCTCATGTTGCAACAAGTGCTTACATCTTCTAATGTGGTGATGCAATTGCCAGCTCATCCAAAAACCAGTCAGGAAGCCAGCACAATCCGAGAGATTCATTCCATATAGAGCAGCATAAACTGTTACAAACTGATACTTGTGCTAGGCCTTCTGCTATCCAAGCTCTGAATGTATATGTCACATACCCGTATCTGATGTTGTTAGATTTTTGTCTGATGCTCTGTGTTCTCACACCCCTACTTTTTCTTACTCACTCTCCTTTTCCCCTTATGTTTCCCGTTTTTTCTTCTGTACCCTGTTTTTTTCTGTGTGTAAAATATATATAATACTAGTTAGTAGACCGTCAAAATGACGGGACATTGTCCCGCCTGCGAAAAGTCCTATTTGAGCGCTCAAACTGGTTACTCTTCAGTCATTTCTGCTCGACAGCTCGGGAGGCTGTGAGTAGAAATGTCAGCGCCGGTGGCTATGCGTGCCGGAACGGAGCAACAATTGAATTGCTCCGTCGGGCACCATCTATTGGCCGTCGGCGCGCAACACACCTGAATTCTGCCCATAGAGGTGAGGAGCAGTGTTAGCTATAGAGAGGGAGATTCATCATTAAAACTGACCAAAATGACATGACAAAATACATTTTTATTAAAAACAATCATGACAAATTGAAGTCTTAATTAAGATGCTCTGTGATTTAACAAATTTGACTTTTATAAGTTCTTATTTTTATAATTTTGTAATAAACATTTTTCATTATTATCTTCCCCCCTGAAGTGGTGGAATTTGTTCAGTTGACATGATATGAAAGTCTAATATTGTAAGTCCTTTCTGAGTGATGTGCCTGGTAATAGGAGTGTATTAGGATCATATAATATGCAGCATCAGTAATACTTACAGCTGTTAATAGATGATGGGTGTAAAGCCGTGTATTCCTTTAACCCTCATAGCCATGTCGACAATTATGATGTCGACATTGTTCAAATGTCGACAGACAACAAGTCGACATCCTCAGAATTTCGATATGTGAAATGTACTTACCTAGATTTACAAGGTAAATGCCCTCTCTTCCCCAGGCTAGAATTACACATAGTTGGAGGTTTCCATGATCAGCGACAGCTGTCGCAGAAACTTTCACACCAACTTCTTAGTAAGTTACCTAATTGTAAGTAATGTACTTGTTAATGATGGCTTTGTAATTCTGTGATGAACCACAAGGTATTTTTGATGTTGCATATGTACAGTAAGTTATTTGCAACTCTTGTTGATATGTATTGCTTTAACAGATATTCATTGTGTTTTATAATATGATATAATTGTTACTTTTTATACACATATTAATTAATATGTCTAAATTTCATAGTATTGAACTGTAAGTATTCAACGGCATATAATAGTCTGTCTTTTTTGTATTTTGAAGATTTTGGTAAATCCCATATTCAGTCTGTAGATGTGTGGCCACTTTATCATTCCAACTGGCCAACTAGTAATCTGGTTATGTATGGGAGCAAACGACAATCTTCCACTTGTTCCCAGTTTCATGAAAAACATTGACACATATGGTTAAACTAAAACGAATATGAACTCCTCTACAAGTGACAAACATGACCTATTTGGGTTAGGGTCTGATCTGAAACATGCAAAGAAATGTTCAGCTAGTGTGTTTTTGGTCACAGAGAAAATGCTTAGAGCAAATGCATTTAAAAATTTAATTTCACGGTCAGGGGCGCAGAGGGAGGGGTGTTAATAATTACTCAGGCCTCTTGGAGGGACCCAGCGAGGCCTGGGCCAGCTGCTGAGGGGGACAAATGTCGCCCTTTGCAGAGCACAGCACCTCTTCCCTGTGCTGCACATAGAGTTTTCCATATTTTTATTCTGGAGGGGGCATGGCCACACCTGCAATCAGTGCCAAGGTCCTCCCACAGCTGTCTCAACAGACCTGCACACTATACAAACCTAATGTTTAGACCGAACAAATTGCAAACTTGCTGATTAAAGGCCATTGATCGATTTATTTAATGTAAGGTGCAAATTCAAATAATTTGCAGTTAGCACATTGGGGCCATGTGCAGTACAGTGATGGTGAGTTGATCAGAATGGACTAATTGGTGTACGTCTGGATGTTGCACTGGTTATGTATCCATATGAGCCTCTGTCCATTGAACATTTAAGATAAAATGTTAAATAATCACAGCTGCACCTCTTACAATTTAGTTGAACACAACATGTGCTCACCATACCCTATTTTAAAGATTACAATTGTAACTATTAGGTGTGCATACGCTTTATTTCACAACACAAATGTTTACCACATACGACTCCCTGCACCAAGGGGGCCAAACTGGTGGTGAATGGGAAATGTAAGCACTGCCAAAGTACAGCTTTGATCTACAGATGTGTCCACATACATCTATCTTCCATGCGCTACAAGTAGCGTTACACAACGCGCGAGTGTCGTGTGACTCCGTAGCGCTGAGCGTATTTCTGTGCGACTTTTTCCCTTAAAATGCTCTTCTTCGCACAGCGATGCGAATAGGATAAGCAGCTTCTGCAGATTAAAATGATATGCGGCATGCTTGTGTGTCCTATTCTCATCGCTGTGCAAATATAACTCATTTGTAGGTAAAAAGTCGCACGAAAAGACGATTGGTTCTACTGAGTCACGGCATGGCGTGACACAACTAGAAGGGCTTTTTAAGACTCAAGGAGGCAAGATTTACAGTCGGGTGCATTGACAGAATTTTCATATTTTGGCCTCTATTCACCACCACAATGGCTTTGAAATTAAACAAACAAGATGTGCTTTAACTGCAGACTTTCAGATTTAATTTGTGGGTAATTACATCCAAATCAGGTGAACGGTGTAGGAATTACAACGGTTTCTATATGTGCCTCCCACTTTTTAAGGGGCCAAAAGTAATGGGACAAACGAAACAATCCTAAATCTAACTTTCACTTTGTAATACTTTGTTGCAAATCCTTTGCAGGCAATTATAGCCTGAAGTCTGGAACGTATAGACATCACCAGACGCTGGGTTTCATCCCTGGTGATGCTCTGCCAGGCCTCTACTGCAAATGTCTTCAGTTCCTGCTTGTTCTTGGGGCATTTTCCCTTCAGTTTTGTCTTCATCAAGTGAAATGCATGCTCAATCGGATTCAGGTCAGGGGATTGACTTGGTCATTGCATAACATTCCACTTTTTAGACTTAAAAAACTCTTTGGTTGCTTTTGCAGTATGCTTCGGGTCATTGTCCATCTGCACTGTGAAGCGCCGTCCAAGGAGTTCTGAAGCATTTGTCTGAATATGAGCATATAATATTGCCCGAAACACTTCAGAATTCTATTCTGTTGCTTTTGTCAGCAGTCACATCATCAATAAATACAAGGGAACCAGTTCAATTGGCAGCCATACATGCCCACGCCATGACACTACCGCCACCATGGATCATGAGCAGTTCCTTTCCTTCTCCATACTCTTCCCATCACTCTGGTACAAGTTGATCTTTGTCTCATCTGTCCATAGGATGTTGTTCCAGAACTGTAATGGCTTTTTTAGATGTTGTTTGGCAAACTCTAATCTGGTCTTCCTGTTTTTGTGGCTCACCAATGGTTTACATCTTGTGGTTAACCCTCTATATTCACTCTTGTGAAGTCTTCTCTTGATTGTTGACTTTGACACATATACACCTACCTCCTGGAGAGTGTTCTTGATTTGGCCAACTGTTGTGAAAGGGTTTTTCTTCACCAGGGAAATAATTCTTCTGTCATCCACCACAGTTGTTTTCCGTGGTCTTCCGGGACTTTTGGTGTTGCTGAGCTCTCTGGTGTGTTCTTTTTAAGAATGTTCCAAACAGTTGATTTGGCCACACCTAATGTTTTTGCTATTTCTCTGATGGGTTTGTTTTGATTTTTCAGACTAATGATGGCTTGCTTCACTGATAGTGACAGCTCTTTGGATCTCATATTGAGAGTCGACAGCAACTGATTCCAAACGCAAATGTCACACCTAGAATCAACTCCAGACCTTTTACCTGCTTAATTGTTAATGAAATAACGAGGGAATAGCCCACACCTGTCAATGAAATAGCTTTTGAGTTGATAGTCCCATTACTTTTGGCTCCTTAAAAAGTGGGAGGCACATATGAAACCGTTGTAATTCCTACACCGTTCACCTGATTTGGATGTAATTACCCACAAATTAAATCTGAAAGTCTGCAGTTAAAGCACATCTTGTTGGTTTAATTTCAAAGCCATTGTGGTGGTGGTGAATAGAGGACAAGATATGAAAATTCTGTAAATGTCCCAATATTTATGCACCTGACTGTATGTGCACATACTGTACCTGTAATAGCAGTATTACAATGCAGTGAACACTAGCTTTTATAATATAAAGCTTATTTCCTACTCCGTTTGGGAAGGGGAAGACTGATAGGCTGATATGATTTTTACTGGGCTTTAAAAAACAAAAATGTATATTTTTTTCGATTTGATTTAACAGACTCCATGCAACTTAATCTTTAGATGTGTGACCACGTTATCATTCCAACTGGACAACTAGTTGGCTGGTTGCAACCAAAATCTGGTCATGTATGGGAGCAAACCATAATCTTACACTTGCTCCCAAATGCTGCAATACAGTCGTTCAGATTGGTTGGTTAAATGAAACCGAATTAACCAATTTGTTGAAACAACTGTTTTTGTTAATTGTGTGGCGCTTAGGAGGAAATGGCCAGTTGCTCCCATACATTACCAGTTTATCGTTCCAACCAGCCATATAATTGGCTGGTGGAATGGTAATCTGTAGATGTGTGTCCAGCTTTAGGTACTTATGGGGAGATGTCTCAAACCTTCTAAAGAGGAGAAGTTACCCATAGCAACCAATGAGCTTCTGGCTATCATTTATCTAAAAAGCTTTTTAGTTGCTAGGGGCAACAACTCAACTTGTCTTCTTTAGAAAGTTTCATACATCTCCCCCTTATTGTCTACACTTCCAGCATTTACTGTAATGTATATGAATTGTGTACTTTTGATCATCTTTTGTGGTCACAGTGAAGCCGTGCCTCCTGTTATATTCCTGGTTATGTGTACGGGGAGGGGCCGCATTTGTTGTCTATGCAAAGTTGGTAGTGTCTCAGGTTTGTGGAAAACTACATAGGTAGCAAAAGAAAATCGTAAGCCACGTCCTTCTGTTTACTTATGTTGTGGCGAAAGTCATTATATTGATATTGCTGCCCTTTTAATGAACAAAATTGGTAGAATATGGGAAATGATCACCATGACATTGCAGTACAAATTGTCTTATTCTATTATCCCCCTTTCAGGCCACCTTTTATCTGTTTGTTATAAAATGTCAAAGTAAAATACTTTGCACATTAAAAATATAATCGAGCATAATTTTTATTTTTACAGCCACACTGTTGTCATTGTGTAATAATTTGTTTCAAATATACTATTTAAAAACCTATTTTATTGCAGAGACATTTGACAAACAACCAGAGGAAGTGCATCTGGTCACATTCTGCGTCACAGGTAGAGGATTGCACATATTTGTTACCTTTCCTTACTTTTATCTATCCTTGGCACTATTCTATCAGTCTTATACTGGCTACACACCTAACAGATATATCTGCAGATGATGGTTGCTCATACACACTGACCAACCATCATCTATGATCTGGCCGGGGGTCGCGTCTCTTCCCCCCCCCCCTCCCCGTGGCCTCTGCTGCAAGTGTATGGGTGGTCGGCTGACCGCCAGTACGCACAGGTTGATGGACAGATATATCTGCCATCGGCTGTGCAGCACAGCCGACACGATATGTCTGTGAACGACCTTGTTCACAGACATATCGCTGGTACACACTGGCCAACAGGCACACGATATATTGGCCGATCAATTGATTGGCCAATATATCTGCCAGTGTGTACCCAGCATTACACTTTTATTGTCTGTTACCCATCATTGTTGTTCTCACCTTAGTAACAACATCTTTGGCCTACGATTCACAAAATTGGATACAACTGGTTATGGAAGTCAAATTATTAAATAGTATCTGTTTCCCGTGGCTTCGCCGACTATGAAATCGCTTCTGCCAACAATTTTATTTTTTCATTTGAGGTGTTCTAGTTGTACTTTGCATAGGAGCCCTGTCGTGGGAGTGGCCCACATGACCAGCAGCACTATACAGACTGGTGGCAGCAGCACCTTCACCCACCACTAACACCAATGTCACTGTGTGCCCAGTACACAGACTGCTATGTAGCATATCCTATTCAAGTGAACGTGGGCCCTAAGCACCACTCCCCCCACCCCTTACCGGCTGCGGGCAGGGTGCCACATCTATCTCTTGCATTGATGTCAATACATTTTGTTTTTGTTAATTTTTAACTTGACAAATGGAGATGAAACAAAGTGCAGGTTATTTCTAGGAGGTTCTACTACAAAATGATGCAGTTTTCCTGACAATCAGTTCAATAGTTTTGCACCAACTTGGAACAAACAGACACAACGTTCTTATAATATTAGCATAGATTACCTCTCTTTTGATGCCCTTACACGCAGACTGATGCCGTCCATGCTGACCAATCAAATATCGTGCCTCATCCTCTTAATGTTAATGTAGTATCTAGCTTCATCTCTCTGTCATCAAATAGTTTATTTAACAAATTGGTTAGAACAAAGAATTGAACGGCTGCAAGTGAATAATTTGATCCGAAATGTTTTGTTTTATTTTTTTGCAACTTAAAACCTATAACTACAGCTTTGCCTTTTCTCTGCGTCATGAATAGTTTAAAATTAACAGAAATAGTTGTGACTTTCGCAATAAATGCTGGTAGTAAAACCATATAAGAATATCACAATTGTCATCATATAAATAATATTTCAGGTCAGAAATCATAACATTAACTATGAATACAACAAATATAACAACCAGTTGGTACAGGTAGATCTCAGCTCAAAGTAAATGACCAGTAGTTATTTGGTATAGCTAGATGAAGATCCAGTCCTAAATATGAGACCATCTACACACAGCACTGCACTACTCAAAAGGAAGAATTGCTTAAACAAGAAATAAAATTTTATAAATATATATGTTTATTGGACCTAGTTCATCTCAATCTCCACCCCATCCTGCTCAGCACTCTGTCCGGCCCCACCCTCTTGTGTTTTGCGACAGAGACTGAGAATAACATAGAGGGGTCTATTTACTAAGCAGTGTTAGGAGACAGAGTGGAAAGTGATAAGGTGCCAGCCAATCAGCTCCTAAATGTCATTTCACAGGCTGTGTTTGAAAAATGACAGTTGGGAGCTGATTGGCTGGCACCTTATCACTTTTCACTCTGTCTCCTAACACTGCTTAGTAAATACACCCCCTAGTGGTATATTTACTAAAGTGTGGGTTTTTAGAAGTGGAGTTGTTGCCCATAGCAACCAGATTCTAACTTATCTTCTAGAAAAGGGGTGGGGAACTTTTTTTTCTGCCTAGGGCCATTTTGATATAATGAGTAAAAAAGAAAAAAAATATATAACTCAGCGCTATAAAATGCTGAAGTAAATATAAACTGATCCAAATAATAAATATACAGCGGCAAAGAAAAATGTGCTTGTGGGTGCACCATAATCACCTAAAAAAAAAAGTGTGACAAGAAAAAAATGAAAATATATCTCTGCGCTAAAATATATTGGGTTGAGAACAGTATGGATAGAATCATGCACTGTATAGATAATCACATGTAATAAAAATTCATACAAATAATACAGTAATGACCGGTCATAAAAAAAAAATAAAACTTGTGTGTATATATAACAAATTTATGTAAAAAAAACTTTAAGAATCGGACTGTATATTGTGTGAATATAAACACACTTAAAGAGGTGGATCTAAATTGCACAGTCATATATAGGAACCCAGTCTGTTAGGAATTGGGACAATATACACATCCTCACCAGTGTGTAACCAAGTGTATCCGAGCGCTCAGTGGAGAAAAATGTCAAAGTTATTTATATTGAGCTCCGTGGAGCTATATACCATCAGGTGGGTACAATAGATGATCTCCACAGAAAGTTTAGGCGAGCCCTCACTGATGGAGATGGATTAGCAAAGGAGGAGAGGCATGCTTCTGGGAGAGACCTGACCTGGGTATAAGCGGCAGATGAAAGGAGCTCCAGCCGCGTCTCGATCCCGGCCTCTACTCTTAGAGCTGCAACAAGTCCTCCGTCTCTCCTTGTCAGTTGGAATAAAGGCAGGTATGTGTATAGTGTATCCCAGGGGGTCCACAAGAAATCCTCTGACATGTTTCACTCCACAGACTAGGGGCTTTATCAAAGAGTGGCTTGTAGCTCCACAAGGACCCTTTTTATATCCAACAGGTAATTACTCATTGGTGTCCAAATAGGTGTAACTAAATGAACCTGTTTAAATCATTAGCATTGTAGCTAAGCCAAAACTAGATCCACCTCTTTAAGTGGTAAATCTGAATAATAAATAAATAACAGTCCATTGTGATACTTGCATAACAGAATTAATAAACGAAATAAATAAGAAATATTAATACATAAACATAATCATAATGTGCATAATTCAAAAGAAAATGTGATCTTTAATAATTTAGACAATCTATCTCACCATAGTTATGCTTATTCCTAATATTTCACTAAAATATGTAAAAAACGTCCTTTAATAGGAAAAGTATTCTGCGTGAATATACATATAAAATAAAGATGTTCTTTATTCATATAAATAATAAGTAATATAGAATAAACTAATTGAGCCCATGTGTTCAAAGGGTCTAGAACCTATGACCTTCAGTATCCCAACCCATAACCTTACTATTACGCTATCTCTCAGCAGATAAACCATTCAGTCAAAAAAAGGAAACATGTTGTACATAGTCTAGATATTAAGACATATAATTGCTCTCATTCTTCTACCACACAACTTGAAAAATAGACAGGGAAATAGCTCCTAAAATGAACTATTTGTTGAAAAATGAGGGAAATATTTTCTTATTCCTATAGACAAAGGTTTCCTTCACACACGCTTGTTTAATGGATTAAATTAATCCACTTTACATCATTCGACTAACTAGAACTAAATGATGATTGCCCACCTAAAAATCGAACTATGAGACCATATTATTAAAGGTGCGTGTAAGTGGTGCTTATTGTTGACACATGTTGGAATGAATCTTAGAAAAGACTAAAATTCATACAGGGGTATTCAATATGGGAGCGAAAACATCGTTTTTGCGTTAATATCGCACTTATGACGTCATTATCGCAGGTTTGACTTTTACACCGTATTCAATTTCAAAGACTTATCGCAGGTTCGAAAAGTCTTTGATAAAAAAACGGGGATAACTTTTCACCATTGAATAGGTGTCGAAAAAAAGTGCAGAATTGGGGTTTAGGGGTGCAGGCTTAAAAAAAATAGCCTGCACCTCTGGGAATGACATTTAAAAAAGAACTGTATCAAAAAAAGTTTAAAAAAAAAATAGGGACACCCCAAAAAATGTATTTAAAAATTGGGGTGAAAAAAAAAAATGGGAAAACAATGTTTAAAAATAGGGAAATAGGTTCAGGGCTATTCTGCAAGTATGCGGCAGGTGTTTTCTAGAATAGAATTATAGCGGCAGGTGCACAGTTGCAGAATTTTTAAAAACTTACTTTAGGGACTTAAAATATGCTAGTACCCATTTTCATGTACCCCAAATTTGATGGGACCACTTAAAAAACCGAAAAAAACAACCTAAGTGCTCTTCTGCATCACTTCTTCAATGTCGGAAAAAAACACCTGCTGCGGCTATTTACATCCCCGACTTTCATTTAAAGGCTAAAACGGGGATACCCATAGTGATCCCCCATGTTTTTACAACTTTAGGGGGGTCCTGCAATTTTTTTAAGGAAAAATTCGTAACTTTACGCAATTCCAACTTCGCAGACTCCCGTTTTCGTTAATTTCATATTGAATATGGGGATAAGCGGGCGCACGCCCGATACTTTAACGCAGGTAAAAACTCCGATATGAAACGTAAACTTCAACAGCGAAGTTTACGTTTCATATTGAATACCCCTCATAGACTCTTTCATCATATATTTCCACTAAATCTATCCCCCATTGTTCTGTCTATAAGCAAACACTAAAAGAATAGATAAATGTAATAAACTAACCAAGATTCTAATAATGGATGCCCCATATAATGGGGACAAAACTAAATGACAGCTACGAATAATAATTTGTAATGGAAAATGGAAAGGTAAATGATATATATAATCAAGGATTCATTCATAAATAACATGACAATAACATGACACTGGCCTATAAACCTGGGTCTAACTCTCACAGGGAAGGAAAACTGATGTGCTAGACGAATGTATTATCCTCCAACATTGAGATGATGGATAAATGCTCTGATACACCTACCAGCCAGGTCCACATAAAGCTAGTGTACAAAAGATTAAAAATCTAAATTTCAGGACTTAATGATAATTTAGATTTTGCATCTACCTGGCTGGTATGTGTATCAGAGCATTTATCCATCATCTCAATGTTGGAGAATACATTTGTCTAGAACATCTGTTTTCCTTCCCTGTGAGAGTTAGACCTAGGTTTATAGGCAAGTGTCATGTTATTTATGAATGAATCCTTGATTATATATATAATTTACCTTTCCATTACATGTTGTTATTCGTAGCTGTCATTTAGTTTTATCCCCATTATATGGGGCATCCATTATTAGAATCCTGGTTAGTTTGTTACATTTATCTATTCTTTTAGTGTTTGCTTATTGACAGAAAAATGGGGGATAGATTTAGTGGAGATATATGATGAGATGCTATGAATTTTAGTCCTATCTAAGATTCATTCCAACATGTGTCCAGGATAAGACCCACTTACACGCACCCTTAATAATATGGTCTCACAGTTCGATTTTTAGGTGGGCAATCGTCATTTAGTTCTAGATAGTTAGTCGAATGATGTAAAGTGGATTAATTTAATCCATTAAACAAGCATGTGTGAAGGAAACCTTTGTCTCTAGGAATAAGAAAATATTCCCCTCATTTTTCAACAAATAGATCATTTTAGGAGCTATTTCCCTGTCTATTCTTCAAGTTGTGTGGTAGAAGAATGAGAGCAATTATATGTCTTAATATCTAGACCAGGGGTTCCCAACCACGGTCCTCAAAGCACACTAACAGTCCATGTTTTAGGGATAGCCACACTGGAGCCCAAGTGACTTAGGCCCTCATTCAGACCCACTCGCGAGCGGCTGTCCGCTCGCAAGTGGGTCGATGGTCTGCACTGCGCATGCGCACGACGGAGGGAGCTCCATCGTGCGCATGCGCGAGACGCGCCGAGCAAAGGACTTTCCTTCGCTCGGAGTGTCTCATCAAAGGGGGCGTGCTGTCGATGTTGACTGACAGCACGCCCCCTTTGGTGGGCGTGCCGGGCGCGTGCCTGCCAGTCGGAGGTTCCCCATCCCTGTTCTAGAAGGTGCTAGATAAATAATAAGTGGAATCTTATTGGTTGTTATGGCCATCAACTCCACTTCTAAAATCCCACACTTTAGTAAATATACCGCATGCAGTAATCTGACTGACGGGAAAGTACTTGCTCGTGGCATATAAGAACGCCACTTTTGCTCATTCTACTGAGGGGAAAAAGGTTTTCCAGAACATCAGTTACATGTGAATTAACATTTACCTTACCGCGTGTCTATTACTGACTGAGGGGTCTATTTACTAAGCAGTGTTAGGAGACAGTGAAAAGTGATAAGATACCAACCAATCAGCTCCCAACTGTCATCTCACAGGCTGTGTTTGAAAAATGACAGATGGGAGCTGATTGGCTGGCACCTTATCAATTTTTATCACTTTTCACTCTGTCTCCTAACTGCTTAATAAATAGACCCCTAGGTCATACCGGAGGGGCAGCCATTTTTCTACAGACTAAAATGCACAAGTCCTTTGTAAATAACTCGGATACAATGGATTATTATATTAAGACCCGGACACTAAGCCTTGGACGCACGCTATAGGCGATTGTCGCTCGTCTGCGCATGTATATGCATCACGGTATACAATCGGGAAGCCGGCTGCCTTAATACCGGCAGACTGCTTCCCGACTGTCATATCCCGGCGAGGGATGAAATGCCGGGCGTCTAGATGTAGACTCCTGACATTTCCCCGACGCCGGGAGACAGGCGCCCGGCATCCCGATCGATCGATGCCGGGCACCACGAGCGGACAGTCGCGGGGGGGGGGGGGAGGGTTAGGTTTAGGGCACCCGGGGGGGACTTAGGGTTAGGCACCCCCCCGGGGGACTTAGGTTTAGGCAGCGGGGAAGGGGGGGGGTTAGGGTTAGGCACTTAGAGGGGGGATTATGGTTCGGCACTTGGGGGGGAGGTTAGGGTTAGGCACCCCTAAGGAGGGTTAGGGGGTTAGGTTAGTTAGTACTTACCTATCCACGATCGGGATTTCCAGCGCTGTCGGGCTTCTGCTGCCGGGAACTCTGCTGATGTCGGCCAGGTGCTGCCGGGAATCGAACCATGAGGCCGGCGGTATTTCATACCGATTCCATGCATCGCAGTGCGCGTGCACGAACCAGTCATTGCGATCGGGAATCGAGCTCTCTTAACACAAAGACTGAGCGCCACTTTGAGTGACAGAATGTGCTGTTTGTGGGTGGTGACAGGGTAAGGTGATTGTGAACGAGGGAGTTGTGCTGCGAACACAGGCGTGTCTGGGCATCTAAACGGCGTTTTATGGTTGTGCATAATTAGCATGGAAGCGTCATTGTACACGTCACTTGGTTGTATTTCAGCTTGCAGTGATCACAGTGCTTGCGGTGGGGTAGGGTTGACCTCAAGGGCTGCGAGCAGCTCCGATGATTCTCGATGGTTCTGATTAATCATTCACTTCCTGGAGATGACGTGAATAGTGGGCGTCTTTATACCGGCGTGCGCTTACTCTGCCTTCGCTCTCTAAAACATAGAGGGCGTCCTTACACCAGACAGTGCGATCGTGGAGTTTGCATACCCGGCTCCTTTTGGCAGCGAGAGAGCGCAGCTTAGCGTCCGGGTCTGAATCGACCCCTTAATTCTGAGGCTCCTAAATTAACTATTATTTGGCATAGGATAGTTGACATGTCTTACACAGAAGGTACATATTGCTTTGAAATCCCAGTGATTGGGCCCTTCATCTCATTGATTTTCCAATAACTGTAGCAATAAAATAACTGTATTTAAATGTAAAATACCACTTCTATGTAGGAATACATTTGTGCTGGTCTGCCTATTTATATTTAGTAAAAATGACATTTATATATATTTCCTTTACCATAGATTTAAATGACAAGAAAGAAAATGGTGTCCACCTTCCCATAATTTACGGAATTGGTAAGTGTAAATAAAATCTGGAATTTTTTTTTATCAGATTTTTCACTGCACAGGAACGATGTAGCTCTATAAACGCTAGCTGGAAACCATGTGTCTGCACAGGAACGATGTAGCTCTATAAACGCTAGCTGGAAAAGCATGTGTCTGCACAGGAACGATGTAGCTCTATAAACGCTAGCTGGAAACCCATGTGTCTGCACAGGAACGATGTAGCTCTATAAATGCTAGCTGGAAAAGCATGTGTCTGCACAGGAGCGATGTAGCTCTATAAACGCTAGCTGGAAACAATGTGTCTGCACAGGAACGATGTAGCTCTATAAACGCTAGCTGGAAAAGCATGTGTCTGCACAGGAGCGATGTAGCTCTATAAACGCTAGCTGGAAAAGCATGTGTCTGCACAGGAACGATATATAGCTCTTTCTACTTCAGGGTCCATAGGGTATCCACAGGATACCTTGGGGTATAGGTGTGACGTCAGTCATCGGGCACCAAAGAGTTAAGCTTTCAGCCTCCCAGGATGCACTAGGTCCCCCTCCTATACCCCGCCCCCGAGCCAAGGCATCTCAGTTTCGTTTGGTGCCCGGCCGTAGTCGGAGGCACCTGCTAGAGGGGGGCTTAGAAGAGCCCCTGAAGCTTTTTCTTCATGCAGCTGTGGCTGCACATCTGGATGAACAGCATGGACAGTCAGTCCTGACGTCCATGCTGTCTTCCCTACAGCCCGCCGGTACCAGAACGCCGGTACTGATCCGGGGATGCTGGTGGACAACTGGGGTCACAGCTAGCGGTGACCCCAGATGTTCCGGACCATGGCCGGATTCAAGGGGGACTGAGGTAACAGCGGGGTCCCGCGGGGGGTCCCCGCTGATCACATGGTCCTAAGTCCCCAGGCAGGGGGCTCCCTGGGGACTGGCTGCAGCGTGGAGCCAGGCGACCAACCTGCGCTTCCACTACCCCCTGGGACAGCGGACCGCAGCAGAGCGGTAGCGCTGCGGTGTCCCAGGGGTTAAATGCATGCCAGGGGAGCGCGCCTTCCCTGTCTCACAGCCGGCGCCTCCCCCGCTGCACACAGCCCTCTCTGCACTGTGCTGACTGGCCTTGTGTCAGCGCTCCTCCGCCAGGCCAGCCTTCTCTCTGCTCCTCGGTGGCCATCTTTTCTGAAGCATGGTGAACGCTGCTGGAAGCCTGCATTGGAAGCATTGTGGTCTGGGTCCCCCCGCATACCTCTCCTCCGCTGTGGTCAGGTCTGTGTATGCAGCGCTGTGTCCTACCAGGCCCTGTGTCTGTATAGTTGAGTGATCAGCGCTGTTAGTGCAGGAATTGTTACTTCTCTGCATTGTATGTGACTGTGCTAGCGCTGCTGCCTGTAACTTTTTTTCTAAACTGTCAGCTTTATACTGTCCCTGTTTTTTCTGCTAAGCCCTTGCGGTGCGGTGCTGCAGGGTGGTCTCTCGCCTCTTAAATATATAATTGGTGAGAGGGGTCACATACGTGGTGCCATCATGTCTGAAAGTGATTTTCCCCTCCGGCTACAGTGTACTACGTGTAAAGTACCGTTAGCGGAGGGGGAGGGTAGCGTGGAGGGCCTCTGCCGGCAGTGTTTGTCTATGGCGCGGCCTCTTACGGTTACTGCACCGGTACAGGAGCCGCCCTGGGCTTGTTTCGCTCAAGCGCTTACAGCCTTAGTGGGCCAATTAGCTCCGCAGCCCGCGTTTACACCGATGGGTTTGTCCCAGCAGTCAGTGGTGTCGTCACCCATGCAGGGTTTCCCACGACAATTGGTGGTACCCCACCGTCTCCCTATTTCCCCGCTCCTGGTTTCTCAGGAGCCAGCGTGGGTTAACTCCCTGACGAGTTCTGTACAGCACTTGTTGGATGTGTTGCAAGGGGAGTCTGTGATGCGGCCGCATAAACGGCCGGTGGCGTCTTTGTCGGCTCCTTATGAGGATGACGAGGGGACGTCTGATGATGGGGAGATTCTGGATCCTTACGATCAGGAACCTCTCCATGCTAAGGACGCTGATGCTAAGTCCAAAGTATATATTCCTGGACTTATTCGGGCGGTCCGCACAGCCTTGGTGATTGAGGACGAAGTTCCCCCAGCGGCTAAATCTAAGTATGCCTTTTTCAAAGATGTGAAGGGCGATGCCACAGTCTTTCCTCTTTCGGGTCAGTTGGTGGACCATTTAGAGGAGGCGTGGAAACAGCCTGGCAAAAGATACCAGCCGCAGAGACGCATGGCGGTGGCTTATCCGTTCGCGGATAATTATTTTGCAAAGTGGGAATCCCCTCCACAGGTGGATTCTCACGTGACCCGTCTTGTCCGTAGTGCCACATTGCCGATGCCATCCATGTCCTCCCTTAAGGATGCTACGGACCGCAAGGCGGAGATCTGCCTGAAGTCCGCTTATTCCCTTGCGGGGGGGGCAGCGCGGCCGGCTATGGCCATTTGCTGGGTTGCCAGAGCGATGGAGCGCTGGGCGGATTCATTAGAGGCTTCTTTTGATTCCGACTGTCCGGCCGAACAGGCGGAGTTGATTGGCAATCTCCGTGATTCGGCCACTTACATCAACGAGGCGGCCCTAGACATTAGTACTCTGGTGTCTAGGATTTCTTCAGCAGCGGTAGCTGCTCGTCGCACCTTGCGGCTGCGATCCTGGAAGGCGGACGCAGATTTCAAAAAGGGTCTGGAGGCGTTGCCGTTTACCGGAGAAGTTCTCTTTGGTCCGGATCTGGATAAGATTGTGGCCACACTGGCGGCAGCCAAATTGGCTTGTCTCCCGTCGGCCGCTGCTCCTTCTGGTTCTGGACCATCGTCCTTTCGGTCATCTAGGGCCCAGGGCAGGCCCAAACCACAGTCGTTTCCTCGACAGGCTGGCCCTAAGAAATCGGTCAAGCCCCGGAAGCAGGCATGGAGTACCAGACGTCCGGCCCCCAAGCCAGATGACAAGCCTGCGGCCTGACGGTCCGGGCCTCCCTTTGGGGGATCCCAGGGTGGGAGGCCGCCTGCTGTTGTTCGCCCAGTGTTGGTCGACCACTACGACAGACACTTGGGTTCTGGAGGTGGTCTCCCACGGGTACGTCCTCTCCTTCCGGCACAGACCCCCGGCTCGATTCTTCACCACGGGTCTACCATCAGACCGGAACAAGGCTACGGAGCTGCGGAAGGTATTGCACACTATGCTCCAGGCTGGAGTTATAGTGCCTGTTCCATTCTCCCAGAGGGGCCAGGGTTTCTATTCAAATCTTTTTTTGGTACAGAAACCCAATGGGTCGTATCGTCCGATTCTCAACCTCAAAGCACTTAACAAGTCTTTGCGGGTACCGAAGTTTTCGGATGGAGACCCTACGGTCCATCATTCTGGCGCTGGAACCTGGGGACTACATGGTGTCATTGGACATACAGGACGCTTACCTGCATGTCCCTATTCTTTTGCGCCATCAACAGTTCCTCAGGTTTGCAATCCGCAGCGACCACTTCCAGTTTCGAGCGTTACCTTTTGGCCTGGCGACAGCACCACGGGTTTTCACCAAGGTGATGGCGGTCATGGCGGCTTCTCTGCGGCTGCAGGGAGTCCGCATGTTGCCGTACTTGGACGACCTGTTATTGGTGGCAGGATCTCCAGAGCTCCTGTTACGCCACTTGGACCTGACCATTGCACTGCTGCAACGGCACGACTGGCTAATCAACTGGCAGAAGTCCACTCTAATCCCGTCTCGGAGGATTCTGCATCTGGGAGCCTTATTGGACTCGGGACAGCAGAGGATCTTCGTAATGTAGGACAAGATCTCTGCTTTACAGTCAAGGGTGCGCAGTTCTCTGCACAGCCGCCGGGTGTCCCTACACTCGGCGATGAGGTTACTGGGCTCCATGGTGTCGGTGTCACTCCAGACCTCTGCAGCACCTGATCCTGTCCAAGTGGAACGGGCTGCCTCAGTCTCTGAAGTCCCAGACGATTGTGCTCACCCCGGAGGTTCGCCTGTCCCTTGCTTGGTGGTTACAGACGACCCACCTCAACAAGGGACGTCCGTTCTGGGTTCCAAATTGGGTCCTGTTGACAATGGACGCCAGTCTTCGGGGCTGGGGAGCGGTTTTGGGTCCACACTTGTTCCAGGGCAGGTGGACGCCGACAGAAGCGGAGCTTCCCATAAATATCTTGGAAATTCGTGCGGTCTTCAATGCTCTCCAGCAGGCACATCGGTTTCTCCAGGGTCACCCGGTACAGGTCCAGTCGGACAACGCTACCACCGTGGCCTACATAAACAGGCAAGGAGGAACCCGCAGTCGGGCGGCTCTCGTAGAGGTCTCTCGGATCCTGGTTTGGGCGGAGCGCAATCTTCCGGCCATATCAGCGGTCTTCATCCCGGGAGTGCTAAATTGGGAGGCGGACTTTCTAAGTCGCCAGGACGTTCATCCGGGGGAATGGTCCCTGCACCCGGACGTTTTTCAACTGCTGGTGGACAGGTGGGGTCTTCCAGAGATCGACCTCATGGCGTCCCGGCACAACAACAAGTTGCCGGTGTACGGGTCTCGCACAAGAGACGAAGGGGCGTCTCTGGTGGATGCTCTGTCTGTCCGGTGGACGTTCCGGTTCGCATCCCTGTTCCCTCCGGTCTCTCTTCTTCCACGGGTAATCCGGAAATTCAAACAGGAAGGAGGGACGCTCCTGTTGATAGCTCCCGCGTGGCCCAGATGGCACTGGTTCTCAGACCTTCAGGGTCTGTCCGTGGTCAGTCCTCTGCGGTTGCCGCTACGACCGGACCTTCTGTCTCAGGGTCCTTGTCTTCACCCGGACCTGAGTCGGCTGTCTTTGACGGCGTGGCTGTTGAGACGGCCATGCTGAGGTCCCGGGGGTTTTTCCAGCTCTGTGGTTCGTACCATGTTGCGAGCTCGGAAACCGTCTTCCGCGAGGATATACCATCGCGTGTGGCATACGTTCTTCCAGTGGTGTCGACCGAGAGGTTATGCACCGCGGGAGTTTCGTCTGTCTCGGATTCTCGCCTTCCTACAAGCGGGGCTAGATCATGGGCTTCGCCTTGCTTCTTTGAAGGTACAGGTTTCGGCCCTGTCTGTTTGGTTTCACCGTAGGATTGCTACAATCCCGGATGTGCGCACCTTTATGCAAGGTGTTGTCCGCATTCAGCCGCCCTTTGTTCCACCTGTGGCGCCTTGGGATTTGGCTGTGGTCCTGAGGGCTCTCCAAGGACCGCCGTTTGAACCACTGGGCTCAGTGGATCTTAAATGGCTAACAGCTAAGACTGTTTTCCTTCTGGCTATTGCTTCGGCCAGACGTGTTTCTGAGTTAGGGGCTCTTTCTTGTAGACCCCCTTTCTTAGTTTTTCATGGGAACAGGGCAGTGCTCCGCACTCGGCCCGAGTTTCTTCCCAAAGTTGTTTCCCAGTTTCATGTTAACGAGGAAATCGTTGTTCCAGCCTTTAACTCACCGGGTCTTTCCGTGGGTGAGGCCTCTTTGGATGTTGTGCGGGCCTTAAGGACTTATGTTGACTGCACTTCTTCGTTTAGGAAGTCGGACGCTTTGTTTGTCCTCTATGGCTTCTGTAAAAAGGGTTGGCCTGCTTCAAAGCAAACTTTGGCAGCCTGGATCCGTATGGCTATTTCGGAAGCTTATCTTCATGAAGGCCTGCCGGTTCCTCCTTCTGTGAAGGCTCATTCCACTAGGTCTGTGGGTCCTTCGTGGGCAGCTCGACGTGGTGCCTCTGCAGTCCAGATCTGCAAGGCTGCTACGTGGTCCTCTGTCCATACCTTCGTGAGGTATTACAGGTTTGACACCTTCGCCTCTCAGGATGCTTCCTTCGGCCGGCGGATTCTCCTTTCTGCACAGGAGCGTCCCCACCCTTAAAGGATACTGCTTTGGGACATCCCCAAGGTATCCTGTGGATACCCTATGGACCCTGAAGTAGAAAATATGAGATATGGTAAGAACTTACCCTTGTTATCTCTATTTCTACGAAGTCCATAGGGTTCCACAGGACTCCCACCCTGTCGCACCTGTGCTGCAGATGGGCTTTGCTCTGGTCACCGGTTTTCCGTCTCCCTCTGGTGAAAATGTGATTCTTGTATGTGTCCAGATCTTTGTTCTCTCTCTTCCTTCTCCTCCTCCGGCCTATGGCTTGGTAACTAACGGAGATGCCTTGGCTCGGGGGCGGGGTATAGGAGGGGGACCTAATGCATCCTGGGAGGCTGAAAGCTTAACTCTTTGGTGCCCGATGACTGACGTCACACCTATACCCAAAGGTATCCTGTGGAACCCTATGGACTTCGTAGAAATAGAGATAACAAGGGTAAGTTCTTACCATATCTCATATTATAAACGCTAGCTGGAAACCATGTGTCTGCACAGGAACGATGTAGCTCTATAAACGCTAGCTGGAAAAGCATGTGTCTGCACAGGAGCGATGTAGCTCTATAAACGCTAGCTGGAAAAGCATGTGTCTGCACAGGAGCGATGTAGCTCTATAAACGCTAGCTGGAAAACCATGTGTCTGCACAGGAGCGATGTAGTTCTGTAAACGCTAGCTGGAAAAGCATGTGTCTGCACAGGAACGATGTAGCTCTATAAATGCTAGCTGGAAACCATGTGTCTGCACAGGAACGATGTAGCTCTATAAACGCTAGCTGGAAAACCATGTGTCTGCACAGGAGCGATGTAGCTCTATAAATGCTAGCTGGAAAAGCATGTGTCTGCACAGGAGCGATGTAGCTCTATAAACGCTAGCTGGAAAACCATGTGTCTGCACAGGAACGATGTAGCTCTATAAACGCTAGCTAGAAACCATGTGTCTGCACAGGAGCGATGTAGCTCTATAAACGCTAGCTGGAAAAGCATGTGTCTGCACAGGAGCGATGTAGCTCTATAAACGCTAGCTGGAAAAGCATGTGTCTGCACAGGAGCGATGTAGCTCTATAAACGCTAGCTGGAAAAGCATGTGTCTGCACAGGAGCGATGTAGCTCTATAAACGCTAGCTGGAAACCATGTGTCTGTCACCTCCTTTGGCACTGACCATTGTTGTGTGTCACTCTGAGAACAAAACATTTTTGGGGAAAGCGTTCTGCTTCCTCCATCACTGTCAGCATAGGATGCAACCAATCAGTAATTTTTTGGGGCAGGGTAGAGATACCAATTTGACAATGTCCATGTTCCTTTGTACACAGTCAAATATAATGTAAATGTAAACCCTCTATGGTGCACTCATTTTTAACCTGATCCTCATACAAAGATAATCTTCCACAGACCTGTTTCTCTGCTATCTGAGCTAATGACCACCACCATGAGCTAAATAACAGAATTTCACACTATACACAAACAGGAAACTTAGTGGGTGCAGAAACAGACACCCACATATTCAGATCTTTTCAGTTTACAAGTTTTTGAAACTTATTTGTAAATATTTGTAAGCATTTGTAGACTTTCCAAAAGCAGAAGTAAATTGTCATTACATTTCTGTTTTTATTTAAATATTATTTTTCATTATTTCTCTCTGCATGTTTTATTGTGCCTATGTACACAATGGTTATTGCATCAAACTGGATGATGGTTGATGAGTTTATGCAGTTTGTTGAAAGAGGAGCGTGCTACTGTGCAGACTCCAGTCTTCCTGTCCCTCCAGCGAAGCTTAATATCCTCTTCCAAGATGGCCACCAAGATCACTACTGAGCATGTGCAGGGACCATCTTGGTGGGAGACAGTGGTCTCCTACTTAGCAGATAATAACTGGGTCTTTTATATAGGAGCTATTAACAATGTTCCAGCATCCTGCAACACTACCTGCCAGCAGCATGCACTCACCGACTGGTGAGCTGTATAGAACCCCGTTTGGCTCAAGCTCCGCTCCATCACTAGTGTGCATGTAACCGTGAGTACGGCTGTACCAGCTATCTGAGAACAGGAGAATATCTCCGGCACTGAGAAGGGTACTTTACAGATCATAACTTCACTGTGACACTTCCGCTATGCAAATCTAGTCCCTTACTCTCCATAAATGGGAGCCTAGTAATATAGAACTGTTACAGGGAGTGTCAGCACTTAAGTTATAAGAGGTCAAACACCCTCTTACCCAAACATGAAATATACGCTGCAATTGGCAAATATAGGGTGACCCCCACCAAAAATAGACAATCAATATATAAATTATTAGCCAGATTAATGACATTATAATACCTGGCTGCTTCCTCAGGCAGTGTTGAGATGTGAGGTCATTGGGAAGAAGAGGCTCTTCAGTCTTGTGCTTTTTGTGTTTGGGAACCGCTCCTCAAATATCTACATCATTTTCGCTTTGTGTTCACAGTTAATGTTTCATAAGTACTTAGAATTTTATATTATTTTGCTACCAAGTGCTTAAAGCCTTTATTTATTCATACCATACATAAAATGGTAATATTCCAGAGACGCTTGACTTTTGTAACAAGCCATTTTGATTATGATTTCCAGCGGTCAATGTTAAAAATGGAGAAATTTTCAAAGCAAAATTTCAGGACCACCAGCCAGATGAGGATCTAAGATCCGCGTACATCCTAACAGGAGGACATGTAAGTATAATGTTATATGTTCATAAAACAGGAACTGACATTTTTTACATCTCAGCCAATAAATTATTGGGTGGAACTGAGATATTCCATAAAATTAGGGTGGTGCTGACAGACTTATTGCAGAAAGAGAGACTCCTGGCTACAGAATCTCTGTAGGACCAATCATGCTTAAGCCTGCTAATGACACGGCTGTGCATAGGTGGCCTGAGGCCTCATAACTTAGAACTAGGATGGCCGAATAGTAACCTAAAATGTACAAAAGGGGTCATCCTCTGTATATAATGTTACATCTTTAGGGGTTTTCCTACTCTGAGATCAATGTCTGGAGATCGTGCATGGCACTCCACTACTCTCCTTCATTGTGCTAACAGTGCTGCAGCCGCTGGTAAAAGGGCCGGACTCCAGACATCAATTTGGCTGCATATTGTGAGAGAAGTGGCACACTGATACAGACTCCGTCCCTCGCTGATTTGTCATGGACTGCATGTATATTTGTACGCAGTTGTTTGGATTTGTGAAGACGCCAGTGGGTCAGTAATATCCTGGTGGTTGAAACATTTGCATATTTCTTCTTCCCTCCATAACGGAAACAGTCTTTAGTTAGTGGGTATAGGCTTGAGTAGGAATCCAGGCACTACACAGTTAACTTTTTTCTCCCTGCAGCCTAGGCTCCTTCTCCCCTATACCTCGCCCCCAGTGCGCCAGTTTTTACTTTGGTGCCGTCAGGAGCGGAAACTGTTTAAACAGGGGGCTGCTTTTAAGCAGCCTCATGTTCTACTTTCTTTTATTTATTTTTTTAAGAGTGGGCAGCGCTAGGCGTCCTACAGGATGCCTATGCTGCCTCTCAACCAACCCCCGGCATCGGCGGCCACAGCGCTGGCAAGTGGGTCAGCTTCTTCACCCGGGCCCTCAGCAGCACACATGGGAGTCGCAGCCGGAACTAGCAGTGGAAAAGGTAAGAGCGGATCCCTGCAAGCATGGGCAGCTTTGTAGCAGCTGTGACCGCTGTTGCGGGAGACCACCGGCGGTGCTGTCAGTAAGCATCCAGGCTGCCTGGGTGGGCGGTGGGCAGTGGGCGCTTCTAAGGAGGTGGCCACTTCCCAGGAGGTCCATGTCAGAAGGGGGAAGTAGGCTCACCCTCTTAGCTCCCCCCCCCCCCTTTGGCACATCCCCTCATAGTAGCCTTCTGTCGCAGGGCTTTCCCTCCTCCTCTCCCCTCCCACACAAACATGTTGTGTAACTGCAGGACTTGTACCATGGTACTTTCTCCTCAGGCACCTGACCATAATGGGCTCTGTGTCCAGTGTTTTGCAGCAAGAGGATCAGTCGGCCATAACTTCCAGCCAGGAACCGGCTTGGGGTACCTCTCTTTAAAAGGTAAAGTTGCAGTTGGTTAATAAACTTGCAACCCCCAAGCCCGCTCCCCCTGCTCTTACCTCTACAGGGGCCCAGTTGTACATTCTCAGAGTACTTTACAGCCGACTGTCGTAGAACCACTATGGATACAGTCCTTCTTGCAATCAGTACAAGGGTTAGCCCAGGTGTCAGCATCTTTCCAGCAGATGCTGGACAGGGGCCAAGCACAGACCCTCCAGGCGAGAGAGTTCTACACCCCTGTCCAGTTATGATTCAGATTCTTGTGTCCTCAGTCCATGAGGACAATATGTCCAATGCTTCAGATGTTGATACCTTTCCTATCCCGGAGAATTCCCTACCTCCGCATCAAGGATGCCGAGCAGGCCCCTAAGGCTAGCGCTCCGGTGTTCAAACGTCAGAAGATCATTCCAGCAGAGTTCCCTTCTTCTGTTTAGCTAGAGGACCTCCTAGCGGAGGCATGGGCTCACAGTAATAAGTGCTACCAGGTTTCTAAGCGCATTGCCTCCTTTTATCCACAGTCTGCTGCGGATTGGGCCAAATGGGAGCCTCCGCTGGTGGATGCTCACATTGCCTGCCTAGTCAAGAACACTACCCTTCCTATTCCTAATACGGCATCCCTTAAGGATCCGACAGATAGGCAGTTGGAATCTTCCCTTAAGGGGATTTATCCTCATGCAGGTGCCATCGCACCTCCAGCTCTAGTGTCTGCTTAGGTGGCTAAAGCCATTGGGGGTTGGGCAGACACCCTTGAAGATTGCACTCAGCACGGGTACCCATTGGAATGTGCTATTCTCTTTAGTGGAGCACAACTTGGAGAGGCAGCAGTAGACACTGGTATCTTAACCTCCAAGGTGTCCGCATCCTCTGTGTCTGCTAGAAGGCCCTGAAGGCTCTTCTTTGTTCATGGGACATTCTCTTTGAGCCAAATTTAGACAAGATCATGGCCAAGGTGGCTGCGTCCAAGTCTGTCTACCTCCCTTCTTCGGCAGCCTCTAGGTTGTGAATCTCATTTTCACTCCTTTCATCAGCATTGTGAAGCAAAGGCCCAGCCTCTCTCAAGGTTCTAGGTTTACTCATCCAAGGGTTCTGTACTAAACAGCCCTGGTCTATCAAATGCCCTGCCACATGATGGGGTGGGCCTCAACCTGGGGGATCTCAGTGTGGGAGGCCGACTGCTGCTGTTCTCCGAGACCTGGATGGAGACCACGTTGGAAACCTGAGTGCAAGGTTTTTTCCTCCCAGGGCTGCATCCTAAGCTTTCGGGAGCAGCCTCTGATCCAATATTTTTTCCACAGGCTTTCTGGTGGATCCAGGCAAAGCAGAAGCACTTCGGGAGTCCATTCTCTCCCTGCTGGCCTCCAAAGTAATTGTTCCAGTTCTCCTGTCTCAGAGAGGCAAGGGCTTTAATGCTTGGTTGAGAAGTTGAATGGTTCCTTCTGGCCAATCCTCATCTGATGACCCTCAACAGGTACTGTACTTGTGGGGTCCCCTGATTCTGCATTGAGGGCCTGACTCTGCAAGGATCGTAATTGCAAAGCTGCATGCAGGCAGCTTTGCAATTGCGACCCTTGCAGATATGGTAATGCAGCAAGAAGCATCACGCCTCTTGTGTATTACTTATCCGAGCTACATTGTCCTCCTTGGACTTCCAGGATGCCTATTTGGATGTTCCTATCCGGCTCAGTCACCAGGGCTTCCTGAGGTACAATATGTGGACTGGAAGGAACATTTACAGTTTCGGACATTGCAATTTGGAGAAGTGCCATCTGGTGGCCTTGCTGGATTCCACAGTTCAGTGGGTCTTCCTCCCAGCAGAAAACTTCGGGACCCACAGACCATGTTACGTAAATTCTTACGTCATTGCTGAGTGTCAATACACTCTTGCATGCAGATCCTGGGCTCTCTTATCTCCACCTTCGACATGGTGCAGTATGCCCAGTTCCACTCCTGGTCTCTTCAGATGGAAGTTCTGTCCCAGTGGAGCAAGCCACATCGGCAGTTCAAGGCGCAAATGATCACCCTCTCTTGGGAGGTCCGGCACTTCCTCAGGGCACTTCCTTGGGAGGTCCGGCACTTCTTCAGGGGTCTCATCTGGACAAGGGCTACCCCTTTTGGATTCAGGATTGGGTCCTCCTCACCACCAAGGCAAGTCTTCGCAGGTATTTAATACTGATTGCTCTGCCACTTCTCCAGCATCATCTGGTCCAGGAACAGTCTGACAGCCGCCGCCTACATGAACCATCAAGGCGGCACTCGCATTTGTGGTGTCATGAAGGAGGTGTCGCATTCTCAACTGGGCAGAGAGTCCTCTTCAGGCTCTGTAAGTGGTTTTCATATCCGGAGTCCAGAAATGGAAAACGAGTTTCTCAGCCACCAGGACATTCACTCAGGTGAGTGTGTGCTTCATTCAGACGTCATTCAGCTCCTAGTTCTTCACTGGGGTTTGCCTGACATCGACTTGATGGTGGTTAGGCACAACCACAAGCTGCCAAGGTACTGCTCTCGCACAAGAGATAGGGGGCTTTCTGGTGGATGCCTTGGCAGTCTAGTGGACTTGTCGTCTCATGTACATCTCCCCCCCCTCGATCTTGCTGATTACGTGGGTGCTCCGCAAATTGAAGTTGAAAAGCGGTACTGTGATCCTGGTAGCTCCAGATTTGCTGTGGTGGGCTTTATATGCAGATCTTCCAGGCCTCCATTGACCGTCTACTGCATCTTCCTCTGCAGCTGAATCTTGTGTGTCAGGGCCTGTGCTTCCTTCCGTATCTGGCCCATCTCACTTTGATGGGGTGGCTCTTGGGACATCCAGCCTGACCGCCCTGTTTGTTCCTCAGGTGGCTCCATGGAACTTGTGTTTGGTGCTTTGGGCTCTTCAATCGTTTCACTTTGAGCCCTTGAACTCTGTGGACATTCTTTTACTTGCTATAGTATCGGTCCACAGTGTTTCAGACAGCACATTGTCTTATCGCTCCCCATTTCTGGTCTTTTGGATCGGGCTGTTCTTGGAATATGATTGGCTACCTTCCTAATGTAGTTTCTCGGTTTCATATCAATCAGGAAATTGTGGTCCCTGCCTTTCAAGCACCTGATTCTTCGCAGGAAGAGGCCTCTTTGGATGTCGTGAGGGCCCTCCAGATGGAATCAGGATTAAATACCGCCGGACGTGAGCCCGACAGACCTAATACCGACGCCAGAAGTTGAAGATCTCGACAAGGTACTTTTTTTTTTTTTCCCCTATCGCTAACCTTTCCTTAGGAGTGCCTAACCCTAACCTCCCCCTCCAAGTGTCTAAACCTAACCCCCCATCTCTGCTCCCTAAACCTAGTCCTCCCGGGGGGGTGCCTAAATCTAACTTTTCCCTAGCCTAACACTCCCGGGTGGGCGGCAGGCGCCTAGCCCTAAGTTCCCCCCAGGAGCTCCTAAACTAACCTCCCCCCTCCCCCCCATGTGGCTGTCCGCGTCCGGCTTACCTTCGTTCGGTATGCCGGGCATCGGGCTCCCGGCGTAGGTGTAATGACAGGCGTCAGGATTTCGATGCCTGTCATTAGTCCCGTGCCGGGATTTGAGAGTCTGGAAGCTGGCGGTCGGCATCTCGATCGCCGGCTTATTGACCGCATCCCCTCCAGATATGTGTGGACAGGACCAGGGATCTCCGTAACACTGAGTCCCTTTTTGTTCTCTGCTTTTTACAAACTGGGCTGGCCAGCTACAAAGCATACTATGGCCAGATGGATCAATTTGACCATCCGTCATGCTTACGCTGCAGTGGCTACTTCTTGGGCAGCTCGACATGGCATCTCTACGGAGCAACTTTGTAAAGCAGCCATGTGGTCTTCTACCCATACTTTTATTCATTTGACACATTTGTTACCACAGGCGCAGCATTCAGGTGAAGGATTCTGTGCGCAGCTCAGGAGCGTCCCCTTCCTTAGGGAAATAGCTTTGGAGTGTTCCACTGTCTAAAGCCTGTGTCACCTAAAGAAGATTTATTTTCTCAACAGGTTGAATCCTTATCTTCGAATCCCACCCTGACCCACCTAGCTTGCAGGATGTTTGTTCTGCTTCCTGTTCCCCTGTCAGTATATTCTGGGTGTGTGGACCTGTGTGTGTGCCAGTCTTCCTTCTTCTCGCTCCTGCCTTGGGCTTGCTAACTTATCTGGCCTGCCTGGGACTGAAGGCATGGTATAGGGGAGAAGGAGCCTGGGCTGCTGGGAGAAAAAAAATTAACTTTTTGGTGCCTGGACTCCTACTCCAGCCTATACCCACTGTCTAAAGCCTGTGTTCCCTATGGATTTCAAAGAAAATTATTTAACCAGGTAAGAACACAAATCTCCTTTTTTGCACAGAAGCTGCGTAGAAATTCGCAGTGGCATTAGCGTACATGTCTCAGTTAGGCCCATAGTCAGGTGGAGAGTACAAAACTGATATAAGTCCGTATCAAATACACACTTATCAAAATCGCATGTCTGCAAAGGTTCCTCATATTTTAGTTACAGATAAATGCTTTAATTTTAGTTTCACCTTTAGCATGATTTTGTGTTTGACATTTTAGTGTTGCTGACTTTGTTTTAGATGGTAAATATTTATGATGCCAAAGCCGAACAACTAAATATAGGTCCTTACTCCTGGACGACTATACCAAACATTGATTATTGGCTGAAGCAGGACGACGAACAACTTTTACATGTGAGTAAACTGTTCCAGACATGGTGAATTCCCAGCTGACAATTTAAAGTAATGAGTAATGTATTTACTCCTTGAGAACACACACAGGTATTAATACGTATTATTTCAGTGTGACTATATCCATTAAAATAGGTAAGATCAAACAAGATTAATTTCTCCTTCATACTTCATGGCAGCCTTACCCTTGAGATTACATCCCTTTCCTTAGATTAGACAGGAAGTTTTTTCCCTCCTCCAGGGTCCACTCACTCCGGGTATATAGGTTCTCTCCTCCTAGTCTTCATTAGTCTTCCTCTTTCCAAGAGACAGGAAAAAGTTTGCAGAGCTAGTGTAGAAACTGCATTATTTTTGTTCCAGTTAGGACTTACCTAATTTTGTTCCAGCAAAATGCGCCTCTGGTAGCAGCGGCTGAGGAGGGTAGCACCCTAGGGAGAAGTGGAGGCTTCATCTAATGGGTCTCTGTGGCGCCCGAGATGATTAATAGTGGTCGGCATATCTTTCATGGGGGAGTTGGGGAGCGCGTCTTTCTGGTGCTTCCCCCGCTATAGAGTAGCACAAAGTGCAGCGTTCCCTGCCTGTAGTATGGGAGTTGCGCTGCAGGTAGTTCGCGGCGGGTGAAAGTCCCGATGACGCGGCTGTCCCAGCATACCCGCCGGCTCCCAGAAAGAGTTGCACTGGGGTCAGAAAGTTCAAATGGCGCAGCGCACCGGAACATGGAATTACTGAATCCTCCAGTTCACACAACAGCGGCTATTGGTGCCTCACAACAAGATGGATAAATGGCTTTATGTGCCCACAAGAGGTAAGTCCTCATAGAGGGCATATTTGTTGCTTTGTGTTAGAATAGAGTAGTTTTTTAAAAAGTGTGTTTGTTCTACAGTGTGTCTCCAACTTCAGGAGCTAGGAAGAAAACCTGCAGAAAGAAACCTTTATCAAGGATTTGCCCTGCATGTGATAAATCTTTTTCTGCTAGCAAAGATGCTGAATTTTGTGATAATTGTCAGAAGGAATCTTCTCATGTGCATAGTCAGTCTAAGCAATTGTAGCAGTTGATGGATTAGATTAAAAAATATTTTGTTACTAAAGATTAATTTTTGAAGGCACAGAGATCTAGAGCTCAAACTAGTTTGGACTGTGATTATGAATCATTCTCACCTGAGTTTGTTCTGGATAATGATGAGGAAAATGTATCTAGTGAAGAATCTGCTGAAGTACCAGATGATGTTAGAACATTTAATCTAGATACTGTGGATAGTTTGCTAAAGATTATATATAAATCTATGAATTATACTACAAAGAGGAAGTCTCAGAACAAGATTTTCTATTTGGTGATGGAGTCAAGAAAAGCAGACATTTTCAGTGCATAAGAAAATGAAAGAAATTATTGAGAGAAAGAATGGCAAAGTGTTTATAAGCACTTGGGGAATGTCAAAAGGATTGATGAGATGTATTTTATGAAGGATGAGACGTTTTTGGCCTGGTGGACTGTCCTTAAAGTTGATGCAGCAGTCGCTGAATTTGGTTTTAAAACCACCATCCCTTTGGAGGATGGAGCAGTCCTGAAATACAAGATAAGAGGGTTGAGAATTCTTTAAATAAATTACATAACTCTGTGTCAGTAGCCTTGATATCTGGTGTTGCAGTAGCGTCAGTATCCAGAACTCTGAGATTATGGGTGGCTAATATGCAAACGGATTTAGAAGAAAAAATGTAAAGAAATTATTTACAGTGAAGTCTTCTTATTACATGACGATTACAGAACACTGACACATGCCGGTAGGGGCAGACTTTTGCAGTTCCACAGTCAATGGAAAAGATCGATTCATGACCGTTGGGTCTTGGATATAGTATCAAGATGATACAGAATAGAGTTTTTTAATGTTCCAAAATAAGCAAAGTTGTGGAATCCAGGGTTCCAGAGTCTATGCTGGAAGTCGAGGTGTTTGAAACAATATAAGAGAATTACTTCAACAGCAGTAGAATTTGTTCCGCAGTTGGAAGAGAAGAAAAGTTTTTATTCTCAAATTTTTCTCGTAGAAAAGGCAACAGGCGGATTCCGAACCATCCTGGATCTCAGGTGTTTGAACAAATGTGTAAAACTAAAGAAGTTCCGCATGGAAACTCTGAAAACCATCCTAATGGTATAATACAGAATGATTTTCTTGCCTCGATAGATCTGAAAGATGCCTATTTCCACATTCCGGTGTGTAGAAGGGACCGGAGATTCCTGAGATTTTGCATTCAATGAATTTACTTGTCTACCATTCGGGCTAGCAACTTCCCCAAGGACATTCACAAAAGTGTTGGTGACTCTTGTATCTTGTCTAAGAACACAAGGTATAGCAGTATGGCCATACCTGGACGATCTAGTGATTGCTGGAGATTCAGCATAAGTAGTGAAAGCAGCCGTGCAAAGGACCATAGAGTTTCTACTGGGTCACAGATGGTTAATAAATTGGGATAGAGTCTTTTAATTCCATCGCAACTAATAACATTTTTGGGGGTGCTGATAGACGCTCGAAAATGCAATATAGCACTATCAGAAAAAAGATGTATAAAGATTTAAAGGTTGTCTGCTCTTGTTCAAGCATGCGACAAAATTCAGCTACGTCTAGGGTTATGTCTATTGGGAATGATGTCATCCACAATAGATACGATCCCATGGGCGAGATGGAAAATGAGGATGTTACAGTGGAACCTACTTCGGTACAGCAGGAGAGGATTTCCTCTATCCTGCCGGATAAAATTACATTAGGATACGAGATATTCTCTAAATTGGTGGAAAAGTACAGAAATTTCAGAACAAGATCGCTGTCAGAAAAACGGTATTTGGTTATAACGACCGACACAAGCAGAATTTTCTACACGAAATTTGCAAGGATCCTGGAATGCCAAAGAAAGATTGTCATCAAATCAAAAGGAAATGTGGGGAGTTTGGTATGCTATAAAAGGTTTCCAAGATCAATTGAAAGGAAAACATTTAAAGATATTCTCAGACATTATATCAGTAGTGGCATATCTGAATCGTCAAGGTGGCACCAGAAGTAGAGTCCTAATGGAAGAAGTATCAACTATTCATTCTCTGGCAGCCATTCATGTTCCAGGGAAGGACAATGTAGTTGCAGATTGTCTCAGCAGAAACAAGGTGTTATCAGGAGAATGGGCATTGGATATCCAAGTGTTCCGGGAAATAGTAAGAAAATTTGGTCGTCCACAGATAGATTTGATGGCAACTCATCTGAACACAGTTACCTCGCTTCTTTTCCAGATACAACCTACCGCAAACAAGCAGAGTGGACACATTCTCTCTACCATGCAGTTTCAAACTGGGATATGTGTTCCCACTGTTGCCTATGATTCCTCGCGTACTGAGGAAAATCAGAGAAGAGAGGGCAAAGGTGATAGTAGCATGGTTCCCGTCAGTAGTAATGAGGGCAGTGGAAGATCCATGGCAGTCATGCCAGGCTTGTTACACCAAGGACCACTGTTACATCCAAATCTTCAAACTCTTCATTTGACGGTATGGAACTACTAGAAGGGAGTATCTGAACAAGTGGCACAGTTTCTGCTGCAAGCAAGAAAGATAGTGTCCTCTGATATCTATTATAGAATATGGAAAACGTTTATATTCTGGGCTGGACCAAGATTGATGTGATGAAAGCTAGTACACCACAAGTATTAATATTTTTACACGTTGGGTTTGAAAAAGGTTTAACGACTTCAACCATTAAAGTGCCGATAGCAGCACTGAGTGTTTTGTTGGTTGAGAGATTGTCTGAGGAAAATCGTATAAGTTTATTCTGGCAAGCAATGAAGAGAGTACGTCCTCAGGTAAGATCAGTTTTAGCCCCATGGGATTTGAATCTGGTTTTGAATGCTTTAATGAAGACTCAGTTTGAACCATTACATCAAATTCCATTGAATATATTGACGTGGAAGGTAGTTTTCCTTACAGCTATCACTTCAGCAAGACGAGTGAGTGAACTTCAAGCATTATGGGCAGAAGAACCCTATTTGAATATCCTGTCGGATAAAGTTGTCCTCTGGACAAATCCAAATTTCTTGCAAAAAGTGGGAAAGTTTTCTGTCTATTTAAGTTAAAGAATTTCGGAAGACTAAACCTCTAATTTTTCTGCATGCAGGTGCAAGGAATGGAGGGGCTCCCACAAAACAAACAATTGCAAGAAGGATCAAGCAATTAATTACATTTGTGTATGAAGAAAATGGGCATAAAGCTCCAGAAAATTTGAAGGTACACTCGACCAGGGCAATGGCGGCCTCATGGGCAAAGAGGGCTGAAGTATCTGCTAAGGATATTTGTGCAGCAGCTACCTGGTCATCTGTTCATACCTTTTCAAGGCATTATGCTTTGGATGTTGCAGAAGCCCACGTCGGAAGTCATGTCTTCAAGGGGGCAGTGACTTGAATAAATTTCAAGTATTTATGCATCTTTATTTGGTCTTTTTATTTCCCTCCCGTATAGTTATGCTTTGATATATCTCAAGGGTAAGGCTGCCATGAAGTATGAAGAAGAAGAAGAAAAAAGCAAATTATAATTTACCGATAATTTTGTTTCTTCGAAATACTTCATGGCAGCCTATAATTTTCCTCCCTTTATGTGTTTTTTTCCCGAAGTTTAGGAGACACTCAAAAGACTAATGAAGACTAGGAGGAGGGAAACTATATACCCGGAGTGGGCGGACCCTGGAGGAGGGAAAAAACTTCTGGTCTAATCTAAGGGAAAGGGATGTAATCTCAAGGGTAAGATTCCCATGAAGTATTTCAAAGAAACAAAATTATCGGTAAGTTATAATTTGCTTTTTTAACACGCTGATTCATATTAAAGGCAATGAAATTCAGATGAGCGGATATGAAGTATCATTACCTTTTCTAGTGTGGAACCTGACTGACAGTGACGTGAGGTGAGATCAATGGCTGGGGAGGCATACATGGAGATAGCTAGATAAAACCAAAAAGTCACAACCAGTGCTCTTCAAAGCAAGATGCAGCTATAGGCCTGGTGCTCGCCTGAAAACACCCAAAAACATAAATTTATGAAAAATAATTGGCCCAGCGCAAACTTCTTATTGGGGAAATAATTTCCAATTGTGGCTGTTCAATAAGGTATACAATATCGTTCAGTCCAGAAATTAAATGTTCTTCAAATGATAACCATATGATGTCATAATTCAACTTAAACCCAGTAGACGGTCCAATATTTGTCACTTTATATCCAACTTCTGTGCAGAGGTAAGTCTTTCTGTCACTCTTATGCCGTACCTCTGGTCGCTCAGAATGAGTGTAAAGGAGACAGGAGTGTGCAATAGTGTAACACTAAGTTTTATAGACGTGACCAAGTTAAAAACAGAAGTGAAACCGCGTACAAGAATGCATGGTGTATATTCGGACCATCAAGCATTTAGGACATAAATAAAGGTACCCCCCGGGAACAGGAATCCACCAAATAGGTCCAAATCTGGAACAGCCGCCCTCCTCTGGTCATCCACCAATGCGTTTCAGCTACTATGAGCCTTTATCAAGGTGTACTGGGCTAGTTATATCCCCCTCTCCAGACCCTTCTTGGTGGATCCGTTTGGGGGAGTGGCCTTTACATAGAATCTCACAATTTTCATTTGGTTACATGTAAACATAAAAACATATGATCATGTAGTTACTTACACCTAAAATACAATTAATTAATAGATTAAGTACATTTGATATCCTCAGACTGCCTTACCCCAACTTCTGGTTTCCCATGGCCGAAGTTGGTCCGTGCTGGTTTCGCCGTTACTGTAACGAATCCATCACCCATAGGGTTTTACAAGCGAGGTCCCTCTTAGCCTAGGATATACTCAAATTATTCAGTGTTGGAATTACTCTAAAAGGCTGGGCATCTTTTCGAATGCCTCATGCGTGTGTGTGGAACGCATGATCTTCCACTGACATCACTGGACGTGCGTGTTGGTGCTTCCGGGTCTGCGCTTCTATTCTGTCCTCCTGGAGTGCACAGAAATTCTTGCATTCCGCTCATCCATGGAACACAGAAATCGGAATTAAAAGTTTATATGGAGATTAAAAACTTGTTAAATATTAAAACGAGTTAATAATCATATATGTTAAAAATTTAGTTGATACACCAATAAAAAACCACCACCCCGTCTGGTTAAAAAATATCCCTAAAGGTCAAATAAGAAGGATCAGACAAAATTGTACCAATTTGGAAGTCTTTAAGGAGCAGGCAGAAAACCTAAAAATGAAAATTCATGGCCAAGGGGTACTCTTCAGTAGAACTTGAAGGCCCTTAGAAAAAATTAAAGAAATCAATAGAGACACATTATTTTTGCCAAAGATATGAGAAAGGAAAATTTTTTTTATATACAACTTTTAACAGCCGAACAAATAGAGACAATTGTTAATAGACAATGGCCCTCATTCAGAGCCGCTCGTTAGCGGCAGTACGCTCGTTCCGAGCGATGTTTGCACATCTGCGCATGCGTACGCTTTTTAGTACGCATGCGCGAACCAGTCAGTGCGGCCGAAAATCGTTTGTACGCTATATAGCGAGTGCCTGCTATTTTGAGTGACAGAATGAGGCGTATGTGGGTGGTAACAGGGGAAGGTGCTTGAAAATGGGGAGTGGAGATCCGAACGCAGGCGTGCTTAAAGGTCAAAACGGGCGTTTTATGGGTGTGTATATTTAAAACAGCAGCGTCAATGACCACGTCACTGGGTTATTTTAGAGCCAGAACTGCTCGCAAATTTGTGGTAGCAAACACCAACCACAAGAATAGCGAGCAGTTCATACGCTGGTCGATGTACTCGATTAATCTAATAAATAGCGGACATGACGTATGGTGCGAGCGGCCAGGGGGCGTTTTTAACAAATAAACGAGCGTATGTTTTGCTCGTTCGTTCAGACTTAGAGGTGTGAACAGACTGCAATGTGCGTACGGATCATTTGAATAGCCACCCCTTGTTTTTAAACGAACGACCGCAAATAGCGAACGGCTCTGAATGAGGGCCCAATGGCACCTTCTAGAGAAGGTTTCTGTAAGAAATCAACATTTGTGTAAAAAAAAACAAAAAAACGGCCAATTTGAAGATCTAATTAGTGAAGAGTTCTGTTCCGCCATACAGGGAGGGCAAAATTAAAACGAAGGGTTTCCACCGATGTGGAGTCTGCCTAATGCAGGGCTTGACAAATTTTTGTAAAATCTAGGAACTAGCTAAAAAGTTTAGGAGCCAGACCATGCAAGAGACCAAAATATATGAAAACTTGTAGAGACCATACAGTATGAGCTAAAATTCATATTATACAACACAGTAGGGCCTAAATTCATATTATGCCACATGTGGAATAATGAGTAATAAGTACATAGGATGAAACATGTAACTTTTGGGGAGGGGGAAGGAAAGAGGCACACTTGTAGATGCTACTGTAACTGGCTGTCTCTGTCTTTCCAGCCAGACCCCCACAGCACAGTACACACAAGGCAGCAGGGAGCACACACTCTGCATACAGCACAGTACACACATGGCAGCAGGGAGCATTCACACACACTACATACAGCACAGTACACACATGGCAGCAGGGAGCACACATACACTACATACAGCACAGTACATACATGGCAGCAGAGAGTACACACACTACATACAGTACATACATGACAGCACAGTACACACATGGCAGCAGGGAGCATACACACTACATACAGCACAGTACACACATGGCAGCAGGAAGCATTCACACACACTACATACAGCACAGTACACACATGGCAGCAGGGAGCATACACACACACACTACATACAGCATAGTACACACATGGCAGTAGGGAGCGCGCACACAAACACGCACAAACACACACACACACACTAGATACAGCACAGTACACACAAGGCAGCAGGGAGCATTCACACACACTACATACAGCACAGTACACACATGGCGGCAGGGAGCATTCACACACACTACATACAGCACAGTACACACATGGCGGCAGGGAGCATTCACACACACTACATACAGCACAGTACACACATGGCAGCAGGGAGCACACATACACTACATACAGCACAGTACATACATGGCAGCAGAGAGTACACACACTACATACAGTACATACATGACAGCACAGTACACACAAGGCAGCAGGGAGCATACACACTACATACAGCACAGTACACACATGGCAGCAGGGAGCATTCACACACACTACATACAGCACAGTACACACATGGCAGCAGGGAGCATACACACACACTACATACAGCATAGTCCACACATGGCAGCAGGGAGCGCGCACACAAACACGCACAAACACACACACACTAGATACAGCACAGTACACACAAGGCAGCAGGGAGCACACACTCTACATACAGCACAGTACACACATGGCAGCAGGGAGCATTCACACACACTACATACAGCACAGCACACACATGGCAGCAGGGAGCATTCACACACACTACATACAGCACAGTACACACATGGCAGCAGGGAGCATACACACACACTACATACAGCATAGTACACACATGGCAGTAGGGAGCGCGCACACAAACACGCACAAACACACACACACACACTAGATACAGCACAGTACACACAAGGCAGCAGGGAGCATTCACACACACTACATACAGCACAGTACACACATGGCGGCAGGGAGCATTCACACACACTACATACAACACAGTACACACATGGCGGCAGGGAGCATTCACACACACTACATACAGCACAGTACACACATGGCAGCAGGGAGCACACATACACTACATACAGCACAGTACATACATGGCAGCAGAGAGTACACACACTACATACAGTACATACATGACAGCACAGTACACACAAGGCAGCAGGGAGCATACACACTACATACAGCACAGTACACACATGGCAGCAGGTAGCATTCACACACACTACATACAGCACAGTACACACATGGCAGCAGGGAGCATACACACACTACATACAGCATAGTACACACATGGCAGCAGGGAGCGTGCACACAAACACGCACAAACACACACACACTAGATACAGCACAGTACACACAAGGCAGCAGGGAGCACACACAATACATACAGCACAGTACACACATGGAAGCAGGGAGCACACACACACTACATACAGTACAGTACATACATGGCAGCAGGGAGTACACACACTACAGACAGTACATACATGACAGCAGGGAGTACACACACTACATACAGCACAGTACACACATGGCAGCAGGGAGCATACACACTACATACAGCACAGTACACACATGGCAGCAGGGAGCATTCACACACACTACATACAGCACAGTACACACATGGCAGCAGGGAGCATACACACACACACTACATACAGCATAGTACACACATGGCAGCAGGGAGCGCACACACACACACACTAGATACAGCACAGTACACACATGGCAGCAGGGAGTACACACACTACATACAGTACACACATGGCAGCAGGGAAGGAGTGACATACAGACAGAGAGGCCAGGAGTGGCAAGCACGCCCAGCATGTAGAGAGAGGCCGCTCACCTGCATGGTGCTATACAGAAAGCAGCTGCTCCTACCGGGCTCATTGAAGAAGCCTTTGGCCGGTGCAGAGAGAGGATCTTCCCAAGGTCCCGCCCCTGCCTGTTGTCGGAACAGCTTCATCCAGGCCATGAGATCCCCGGTGGGGTGGGAGCAGACATTGCAGCACCAGGCACGGGGGGCACAGCTGGAAGCTGCTGGTGCTGTGTGTGTGGACCGCTGCACCCGGGAATGCCCGCTAGCCGAAGCATATGGTAACTTCCGGTTTGTGGGACAGGGGTTTATGTAAGCGTACACACAGTGACAGTCGGAACCTCAAACCCAGATCCTAGCTGCTCCCGCTGCCGAACTGTGGGCCTGATTCAGAGCCGCTCGTAAGCGGCCGCTCGCTCGTAAGCGGCCGCTCGCTCGCTCTGAGCGATGTTCGCACATCTGCGAATGCGTATGGGTCGTAATACGCATGCGCCAACCAGTCAGTGCAGTCGAAAATCGTGTGCTCGCAAAATAGCGAGGGGCTTGTAATTTGAGTCACAGGATGAGGCGTTTGTGGGTGGTAACAGGGGAAGGAGCTTGAAAACGGGGAGTGGAGATCCGAACGCAGGCGTGCCAAACGGTCAAAACGGGCATTTTAAGGGTGTGCATAATTAACAAAGCAGTCATCGACCACGTCACTTGGTTGTCTTTTAGCCTGAACTGCTCGCATGATTGCGGTAGGAAAATGCTACCACAAGAATAGCGAGCAGTTCATACGCCTTTCGATGTACTCGATTAATAAAATAAATAGCGGAGATGATGTATGATGCGAGTAGCCAAGGGGCGTCTTTACAAAATAGCGAGCGCATGTTTCGGACGCTCGCTCAGACATAGAGGCGTCAACAGACCGCAAAGAGCGAGCGCTCAATTTAAATAGCTAGCCTCTTTTTTCTGAACGAGCGAGCACAAATAGCGTCCGGCTCTGAATGAGGTCCTGTGTCCACACTCCTCCTATGACAGGTGGAGTGTTGTTTTTCTTTTCTTTTTTGTGTGTGTTTTTTTTTTTCCCCCCCAACAATTAGCTTTATTAGAAGCATACCTGGGTCGGTAAAACTTGTAGCCAGGACTAAAATTTTGTTCGCCATGGCGCCCTGGCCTAATGTGTAGAAACCATCAAGGGCAATCCAGTGAAATGGAACAGTACAGTTCCACCATAACAGGGACTAATTTATTACTTGCAATAGCAGTAATTGTGTATATCTTATAGAATGTAAATGTGGTCTGCAATATATCAGACTTACTACGAGACCCTTAAAGGAAAGGTGATCTGAACACCTATGAAATATCAAAAAGGGCTTTGAAAAACATTTTTTCAATGTCCCAATATTTATGCACCTGACTGTATGTTTATATGTAACCTAATGAAAATTGTGAGATTCTATGTAAAGGCTACTCTCCCGAACGGATCCACTAAGAAGGGACCAGGGAGGGGGAGGATATAAGGATCTGTTCATTACTAGCCCAGTACACTTTGATAAAGGCTCATAGTAGCTGAAACGCGTTGGTGGATGACCAGAGGAGAGCGGTTGTTCCAGATTTGGACCTATTTGGTGGATTCCTATTCCCGGGAGGTACCTAACTTATGTCCTAAATGCTTGATGGTCTTAATATACACCATGCATTCTTGCACGCTGTCTCACTTCTGTTTTTAATTTTGTCACGTCAATAAAACTGTTACACTATTGCACACTTCTGTCTCCTTTACACTCATTCTGAGGGACCAAAGGTACAGCATAAAAGTGACAGAAAGATTTACCTCTACACAGAAGTTGGATATAAAGTGACAAATATTGGACCGTCTACTGGGCTTAAGTTGAATTATGACATCCTATGATTATCATTTGAAGAACATTTAATTTCTGGACTGAACGGTATTGTATACTGTATTGAACAGCCACAATTGGAAATGATTTCCCTAATAAGAAGTTTGTGCTGGGCTAATTACTTTTCATAACAAATGGAGATAGGTCTGAGTGCTGGGAGCCTGTTTCACCCCTTTACTCACTGTAACTCTCCCCTCACTACAGTAAATTTCTGTGATTCTCCTACCTGCATCACTGTGCCTTCTCCTGCTGCTGTTGACTTCCGATCTCTAAACACTGCAGGGCACTTCCTGGTACATGACCCATCCAAGGTGTTTATCAGTGCTCAGAGCACGCCCCCCATACTCAGAGGCATACCTCTATATAAGCGCTCTTTCTGTGCAGCTTACTGGCCGTGGAGTGGCCCCGCCTCCAGCTCTGCAAGCAGTCTGACTATACAGAAGCGAGGATGAGTTGTTGCTGCCTCATCTCTCATTTCCCTGCAGTCCCAGTGAGCTCCACTAAGCTAGTACAGGTTGAGTCCGATATCCAAAATGCTTGGGACCAGAATATTCCGTATTTTGGAATATTTGCATATCATAATGAGATATCTTGGGAATGGGACCCCAATATACAAACAGAATGTATTTATGTGTTATATACTCCTTATACAGACAGCCTGCAGTTCATTTTATACAATATATTCAATAATTTTGTGGCTCAAACAAAGTTTGTGTACATACATAAAATTCAGTTATGTTTCATATACACCCTATACACACAGCCTGAAGGTAATTGTATACAATATTTTTAATAATTTGTGCCTTAGACAAAGTTGGTGTACATTGAATCACCAAAAATCAAAAGTTTAATTGTCTCAGTCAAGCCAAAATTTTTTCGTATTTTGGAATATTTGGATATGGGAGACTCAACCTGTAAGTGTTAACTATAAAAATGATTACAATAAACAAAGAAGATGTTTATAAGTTATAAATATCTTCTTTGTATTATCCTATTAATTTTTATATCAAATCTCAGGAGTATGACAGGGCAGGCTGGACTTTGATACAAAAGTTACAATATATGCAGTATCAACCTGCTGGATTTGACATAAGACAGTGGTTTCCAAACTTTCTTGAATCGGCACCCTAGAGTATCAGCATTTTTACACAGCACCCCTGGGACAAAAGTATATATATATTTTTCTACATCAGGGTCCATAGGGTATCGACAGGACGGTATGCAATCGGGAAGCCGACTGCCTAAATACCGGCAGCCGGCTTCCCGACTGTCATATCCCGGCAAGGGTGAAGACGCCCGGCATTTCCCCGACGCCGGGAGACCGGCGCCCGGCATCCCGATTGTAGTGATGCCAGGCGCCGCGAGCGGACAGCCGCGGGGGGGGGAGGGTTTGGTTTAGGGCTCCCGGGGGGGACTTAGGGTTAGGCACCCCCCCGGGAGGGTTAGGGTTAGGCTAGGGGGAGGGAGGGTTAGGGTTAAGCACCCCGGGAGGGGGACTTAGGGTTAGGGCCCCCCCCCCGGGGGACTTAGGTTTAGGCAGCGGGGAAGGGGGTGGTTAGGGTTAGGCACTTAGAGGGGGGATTAGGGTTAGGCACTTGGGGGGGGGAGGTTAGGGTTAGGCACCCCTAAGGAGGGTTAGGTTAGACAATACTTACCTATCCACGATCGGGATTTCCAGCGCTGTCGGGCTTCCGCTGCCGGGATCTCTGCTGATGTCGGGCTGCCGCTGCCGGGAATTGAACCGCCGGCCATGCGGCCGGCAGTATTTCATACCAATTCCCACAGGATACCTTGGGGTATAGGTGATTATGTCAGGCATCGGGCACCATAGAGTTAAGTTTTCAGCCTCCCAGGATGCACTAGGGTCCCCCTCCTATACCCCGCCGCCGAGTCATGGCATCTCAGTTTCGTTGGTGCCCGGCTCTGAGTCGGAGCACCTGTTTAGAGGGGGGCTAAGGATAGCCCCTGAAGTTTTCTTCAAGGCAGCTGTGGCTGCCCATCTGGAAGTACAGCATGGACAGTCACTACTGACATCCATGCTGTCTTCCCTACACCCCCGCCGGTACCAGAACCCCCGGTACTGATCCGGGGATGCTGGTAAGCATCTGGGGTCACGGCTAGCGGTGACCCCAGATGTTTTGGACCATGGCCGGATTCAAGGGGGCAGCAGGTAAGCAGCAGGGTCCCGCGGTGGGTCCCCGCTGAACACATGGTCCAGAGTCCCCAGGCAGGGGGCTCCCTGGGGACTGGCTGCAGCATGGAGCCAGGTAACAACCTGCGCTTCCACTACCCCCCTGGGACAGCGGACCGCAGCTGAGCGGTAGCGCCGCGGCGTCCCAGGGGTTAATTGCATGCCAGGGGAGCGCGCCTTCCCTGTACACAGCCGGCGCCTCCCCCGCTGCACACAGCCCTCTCTGCACCTGCCGATTGGCCCTGTGGCAGCGCTCCTCCCCCAGGCCGGCCTCCTCTCTGCTCCTCGGTGGCCATCTTTACAGAAGCATGGTGAACGCTTCTGGAAGCTGCTGATCGGTGGCATCGTGGTCTGGGTCCCCCGGCATACCTCTCCTCCGTTGAAACTGGTCTGTGTATGCAGCGCTGTGTCCTACCAGGCTCTGTGTCTGCGTAGTTGAGGATCAGCGCTGATAGTGCAGGGATTAATTTCTTTGCATTGTATGTGACTACTGCTAGCATCTGCTGCCTGTACTTTCACTTTCTACTGTCAGCCATTTCACTGTCCCTGCTCTTCTTCTGCTAAAGCCCTTGCGGTGCGGTGATTGCAGGGTGGTTCTCCCACTATACGAACGAGTATCTGTGAGAGGGGTCACATACTTACCATCATGTCTGAGAGTGAATTCCCTCTCCAGCTTCTGTGTACTACGTGCAAGGTACCAATAGCGGAGATGGAGGGTAACGCGGAGGGGCTATGTCGGCAGTGTTTTTTATTGGCGCGGCCATTTACTGTCACGGCTCCGGTACAGGAACCGCCCTGGGCTTGTTTTGCCAAAGCACTTACAACCCTAGTGGGCCAGTTAGCTCCGCTACCTGCGTTCTCACGATGGGATTGTACCAGCAGTCAGTGGTGTCCTCACCCATGCAGGGTTTGCCGTGACAACTGATGGTACCCCACAGTCTCCCTATTTCCCCTCCTCAGGTCTCTCAGGAGCCTGCGTGGGTTAATTCACTGACAAGTTCTGTACAGCATTTGTCGGACGTGTTACAAGGGGAGTCTGTGTTGCGGCCACATAAGCGGCCGGTGGAGTCTCTGTCCGCTCCTTATGAGGATGACGACGTGACGTCCGATGATGGGGAGATTCTGGATCTATCTGACCTCTCCGTACTAAAGAGTCGGTTTATATTCCTGGCCTTATTCGGGCAGTCCGCACAGCTTTAGTTATTGAGGATGACGATCCTCCGTTGTCCAAGTCCAAATATGCCTTTTTTAAGGATATTAAGGGTGACGCCACAGTATTTCCTCTTTTGGGTCAGTTAGTAGACCATTTAGAGGAGGCGTGGAAACATCCTGGTAAATGGTATCAGCCTCAAAGACTCTTAGCGGTGGCTTACCCGTTTGCGGACAATTATTTTTCTAAGTGGGAATCCCCTCCACAGGTGGATTCTCATGTGACATGCCTCCTTGAAGGATGCTACGGACCGTAAGGTGGAGATCTGCCTAAAGTCCATTTATTCCCTTGCGGGTTGGGGGCATCCAGACCGGCTATGGCCGTATGATGGGTAGCCAGAGCTATGGAGCGCTGGGCTGATAGTTTGGAGGCGTCTATGGATTCCGACTGTTCAGCTGAACAGGCCGAGTTGGTAGGCAATTTCCGGGATTCGGCCACTTACATCAATGAAGCGGCCTTGGATATCAGTACCCTCACATGTCGGATTTCTGCGGCAGCTGTTGCTGCTCGTCGCACCTTATGGTTGCGATCCTGGAAGGTGGACGCTGATTCCAAAAAGGGATTGGAAGCTTTGCCCTTTAATGGAGAAGTCCTATTTGGTCTGGATCTGGACAAAATTGTGGCCACGCTGGCGGCAGCCAAGTCTGCATGTCTCCCGTCTGCTGCGGTCCCTTCCAGTTCGGGTACGTCGTCCTTTCGGCCCAGGGCCCAGGGTAGGCCTAAAGCACAGTCCTTTCCCCGACAGGCTGGCCCCAAGAAATCGGCAAAGCCTAGGAAACAGGCCTGGAGTACCAGACATCTGGCCCCTAAGTCTGATGACAAGCCTGCGGCCTGACGGTCCGGGCCTCCCTTTGGGGGATCCCAAAGTGGGAGGTCGGCTGCTGCAGTTCGCCCAGTATTGGTCGGTAACTACAACAGACACTTGGGTTCACGAGGTGGTTTCTCACGGGTATGCCCTCTCCTTTCGGCACAGGCCCCCGTCCCGATTCTTCACCACGGGTCTTCCCTTAGACCAGAACAAAGCCATGGAACTGCGGAAGGTTTTGCACACTATGCTCCAGGCTGGAGTTATAGTGCCTGTTCCATTCTCCCAGAGGGGCCAGGGTTTCTATTCCAATCTATTTTTGGTGCAGAAACCCAATGGGTCGTACCGTCCGATTCTCAACCTCAAAGCCCTCAACAAGTCCTTGCGGGCGCCGCGGTTTCGGATGGAGACCCTACGGTCCATCATTCTGGCACTGGAACCTGGGGATTACATGGTGTCGTTGGACATACAGGACGCTTACCTGCATGTCCCTATTATTTTGCGTCACCAACAGTTCCTCAGGTTTGCAATCCGCAACGATCACTTTTCAGTTCCGGGCGCTACCTTTTGGCCTGGCGACAGCACCACGTGTGTTCACCAAGGTTATGGCGGTTATGGCGGCGTTCCTGCAGCTGCAGGGAGTCCGTCTGTTGCCGTACCTAGATGACCTTCTGTTGGTAGCAGGGTCTCCAGAGCTCCTTCTACGCCACTTGGATCTGACGATTGCAGTTCTGCAATGTCACGGCTGGTTAATAAACTGGCAAAAGTCCACCCTGATCCTGTCTCAGAGGATTCTGCACCTCGGAGCCTTATTGGACTCCAGTCAGCAGAGGATCTTTGTGACGGGAGAAAAGATCTCTGCCTTACAGTTGAAGGTGCACAGTTGTCTGCAGAGTCGCTGAGTGTCTCTGCACTCGGCGATGAGGTTACTGGGCTCCATGGTGTCAGTATTCGACATGGTGGAATATGCCCAGTTTCACTCCAGACCTCTGCAGCAATTGATCCTGTCCAAATGGAATGGACTGCCTCAGAGTCTAATGTCCCAGATGATGGTGCTCACTCCGGAGGTTCGCCTGTCCCTAGCCTGGTGGTTGCAGACGACCCATCTCAACCAGGGTCCTCCGTTTTGGGTGACGAACTGGGTCCTGTTAACAACGGATGCCAGTCTTCGGGGCTGGGGAGCGGTCATGGGTCCACACTTGTTCCAAGGTCACCCCGTGCAGGTCCAGTCGGACAACGCCACCACCGTGGCCTACATAAATTGGCAAGGAGGAACCCTAAGTCGGGCGGCACTCGTAGAGGTGTCCCGCATTCTGGTCTGGGCAGAGCGCAATCTCCCGGCCATATCAGCGGTATTCATCCCGGGAGTCCTCAACTGGGAGGCGGACTTTCTCAGTCGTCTCTGCACCAGGACGTCTTTCAACTTCTGGTGGACAGGTGGGGTCTTCCAGAGATAGACCTCATGGCGTCACGGCACAATAACAAGTTGCCGGTGTACGGGTCTCGAACAAGAGACGAAAAGGCGTCTCTGGTGGATGCTCTGTCCGTCCAGTGGACGTTCCGGTTTGCTTATCTCTTTCCTCCGTTTTCCCTTCTTCCACGGGTAATCCGGTAATTCAAACAGGAAGGAGGGATGCTCCTGTTGATAGCTCCCGCGTGGCCCAGGCGGCACTGGTTCTCAGACCTTCAGAGTCTGTCCGTGGACATTCCTCTGCGGTTGCCGCTACGACCAGATCTGCTGTCACAGGGTCCTTGTCTTCACCCGGACCTGACTCGGCTGTCTTTGACGGCGTGGCTGTTGAGACGGCTATGTTAAGGTCCAGGGGGTTTTCCAGCTCTGTAATGCAAACTATGCTAAGAGCTCGGAAACCATCTTCTGCAAGGATATACCATTGTGTGTGGCATACCTTCTTCCAGTGGTGTCGACCGAGAGGTTACGTCCCTTGGGAGTTCCGTCTGTCTAGAGTGTTAGCTTTCCTACAGGCGGGACTAGACCATGGGCTTCGCCTTGCTTCTCTGAAGGTACAAGTGTCTGCCTTGTCTGTCTGGTTCCATTGTAGGATTGCTGCAATCCCTGATGTGCGCACCTTTATGCAAGGTGTTCTTCGAATTCGGCCACCTTTTGTTCCGCCGGTGGTGCCTTGGGATTTAGCTGTGGTCCTGAGGGCTCTCCAGGGATCGCCGTTTGAACCACTGGGCTCAGTGGACCTTAAATGGCTGACAGATAAAACAATATTCCTTCTGGCCATTGCTTCGGCCAGACGTGTTTCTGACTTAGGGGCTCTCTTCTGTAGACTCCCTTTTCTGATTTTTCATAGGAACAGGGCGGTGCTGCGCACTCGTCCTGGATTCCTTCTCAAAGTTGTTTCAAGTTTCCACATCAACGAGGACATCGTTGTGCCGGCTTTTAACTCACCTGATCTTTCAGTGGGTGAGGCCACTTTGGACGTTGTGCGGGCCTTAAAGATTTATGTTGACCGCACTTCTTCGTTTAGGAAGTTGGACGCCTTGTTTTTCCTCTATGGCTTCCGTAAAAAGGTTTGGCCTGCTTCAAAGCAAACTTTGGCAGGTTGGATTCGTATGGCAATTTCAGAAGCTTATCTTCATGAAGGCCTTCCGGTTCCATCCTCTGTGAGGGCTCATTCCACTAGGTCTGTGGGTCCTTCGTGGGCAGCTCAACGTGGTGCCTCTGCAGTCCAGATCTGCAAGGCTGCCACGTGGTCCTCTGTCCATACCTTTGTGAGGTATTATGCTTTTGACACCTTTGCCTCTCAGGATGCTTCCTTCGAGCGGCGGATTCTCCTTTCAGCACAGGAGCGTCCCCACCCTTGAAGGATACTGCTTTGGGACATCCCCAAGGTATCCTGTGGATACCCTATGGACCCGGATGTAGAAAATATGAGATATGGTAAGAACTTACCTTTGTTATCTCTATTTCTACGAAGTCCATAGGGTGCCACAGGACTCCCGCCCTGTCGCACCTGTGCTGCAGATGAGCTTTACTCTGGTCACCAGTTTTTCCGTCTCCCTCTGGTGAGAATGTGATTCTTGTGTGTGTCCAGATCTTTTTTCTCTCTCTTCCTTCTCCTCCTCCAGCCTATGGCTTGGTACGTAACTGAGATGCCTTGGCTCGGGGGCGGGGTATAGGAGGGGGACCCTAGTGCATCCTGGGAGGCTGAAAACTTAACTGTATGGGGCCCGATGCCTGATGTCATCACCTATACCCCAAGGTATCCTGTGGAACCCTATGGACTTCGTAGAAATAGAGATAACAAAGGTAAGTTCTTACCATATCTCATATTTTTTTTAAACAATAATTTTTATTGCATCTTTTTTGTTTTTGTAAACAAAAAGAGTGGGGGTACAGAAATAATAAAGGGAAAAAAGTACGGGGGGGGGACAGGCAAATAGCATACAAAAAGATCAAGACAACATATTAAATACAAAACAGTATCAAAATCAGTGTATGACATACACAGGCAGTAGGGAAAATTCGACATCTTTAACGGCGGAACCCAGACACAAACCAGAAAAGGATCCCCAGAGAGTCAGATTGCGTGTACTCATGCCAGCTGAACCACTTTATCATCGGCAAGTTAGCAGAAGGGGAGTAGGGGCAATTTAAAGTTTCCATCGGGACAAAAGTATTTTGAGAGATTTAGCAAAAATTATTAAATTAAGTAAATTGTGCTGCTGTTTGTCCACAGATTTTATGATCAGCAATATCAGTGCTGATGGCTGGCAATCACATTGACCATAAATAACTTGATATGTTCCTGGACCACCAACCCGTGGCACCCCTCCAATTGGCCAGAGGCACCCCAGGGTGCCACGGCACGCAGTTTGGGAACCACTGACCTAAGGGATCCTATTCTCTGAAATAAAACCTAGATACTACATAAAGGTCTTATTTTCTGAAGTAAAATCCTAGATACTAGCAACAAATTGAATACTCGAGACAACAGTGTGCAGCCAATATTTTACATCACACACTTTTTTTCTTTCACATTCTTCTTTATAACTCTTTAATACTTCACTTGCTTTAACCCCTTATGGGAATTTTATTTGTGAATATTTGCATGAATAAATAAATACTGTCATATTTCAGTTATAACAGAATGTAAAAGAGAATCCCGCACCAGGCTATCTGTAATATATTCCTTAGTAGAGTGGGGGCAATCTATCTGCTATCCATATGGATTAAAATATATAATGAAACCATAGGTGCTTATTATCTTGTTTTTAACAATAAATTGGGGAAAAAAAAATGTAATTCTTGTCACACAATTTTTTTTCTTGTCTATCACTCTGTACTTTTGTGTTATATAATAAAACATTTTATTTATATTTTGCTTCAGAATGCCCTATTTTAGGGCATGTTTTGTAATGGAGTACTAATGTGTAGTTGTGAGCAATAGATAGCATTTCATTAAGATTGACAATGGTAAGAGGCAATAGATAACCTCCCCTTTTTATTTTTGGTATATTTGTCAGCAAGAGCATAATAAAATAAAATATTTTTTAAAGTATATCGAATAAAACTTATAATTTTTAAAAAAACAGGGGTTTTGAGTGCACCCGGAGTTTAAAATTGATTCCTTTTTCTTTCTTGATATGAATATAGACTGTCATATTTGTTAAATGCATTGTTATAAAAAGTGTGACATCATAAGAAATAATACATTTTAAATATACTAAATTTTTATTTTTTTTATGCTGCTATTATTGGGATGAGTGTACCAACATCAAACTAACTTTCCTTTCTCTTCTTCATTGCTGACCATATTGTCCTGACATTTTAATAAGAGAAGATTTTCCTAGAACCTGTACATGCAGGTCTCCTGCCATGGAGATTCACAGAAGCAGCACTAGATACTTCTGCTTGTGTGAATAAAGAAGCATTTCCATCATCACTATTCTCTTATTTTACAGAGTTTTTCTACCTCCCCATTGGCAGAGCCTCCACATTTTGTGCAGCACATGAGATCAGCACTCCAATTTCTAATGGACAATCCCCATCCTCAGATGTCCACATTTCCTGATGGAAAGCCCCACTCTTACAAGAAGAAAGATAATGGACAATGGGAAAGGATCTAAATCTCCTCTCCCCAATGAGTACTTTTAAATATACCCTACAATGGACCATGCTGCTTTATGTCTATGCAAATTCCTTATGATGATGATTGGTGTGCAGATCAGTAGCATAAAATGAGACACAAACTGACCAAGTATGACTGAGTTAGCATTGCCTATTTCTTTACAATACCCTCTACTAGACATAATGCACCAAGTCACCTTTTCATGGTGGTGTTCTCCATTTTTTTTAGTCTGCAGAGGTATCAGAGGATGTCCTTTGACATTAAAATAGAAGTAAAAACAATTATAGGATTTTTATCTTTATTTCCACATCTGCCAACTAATAGATATCTGCACCAAGATAGTTCTGGACTATGGGCCTGATTCAGGAGTGCAGGAAAGTGCCCTGCTGATCGCAGATTCCAGAATATTGGGAATCTCCGCTTGCATAGGACCCATTCTGCGAGTGTGCAGAATGGGTCCAACGTAATCACATGCAGAACCCTTGAATGCCTCTGCCTGTTTAACAGACAGAGGCATTTAGGGGACGGGGGCAGCTTACATTCCCGGAAACGGACGTTTTTGTCCTGTTTTCTGGGAGTGGCCAGCCCAGAATCTGCTTTGATCAATGCAGTGTCCTGGGTCACAAGCCGGCCTGCCTGAGTATGGTGAGGCCTACTGAGCTGGCTGGAGGCCTGGCACCATCGATAGTGATCCCAGCCTGCGACCTCTGTCACAGTGCTGGGATCGCAAATGCAGCAGGGGGTGTAATACACCTCCTGCTGCATTTGCATAATAGCAGGCATCACAGTTGCAAAGCTTCCTGCGTGCAGCTTTGCACTTGCAATCCTTGCTGACTCGGTCCCTAAGTCCCAAGACTATTATCTGTCTACTGCCATGAGCTTAAGGCTTATGTGTTCCTTTATACACTGGATTTTCTCTTTTTTTTTTTTCGTGTCTCATTTTAAACTCCTATAGCAGTTCATTTATTATATTATTCCACCTCATTTTAAACTCCTATAGCAGTTCATTTATTATATTATAATATTCCACCTAGAGTGCATTTTGATTTACAGGTCTCCTAAAAACAGTTTGGTTGGACTGTCTGAATAACAACCAAAGGGAGGATTCAAGTAGCACCAATTGTTTTTCGGGCGAATAAAACAGGACCACTGTTTTATTTGCCAGAAAAATTATTCGTTTTCAGACTAATATACATAGGATCGGTGATCAGGTCACAGACCTATGTATTTTCACTGCCACGATTTCAAAAACAGGGCAGTTAATGGGAAATGTTTTTCACTTGCCTTAGGCAGGTGAAAAAAAGTCCCCATTAACTGCTAGCTTCGGGGCAAATTTAATAGGTCCCGGGGGATCAATTAGCCACAGTAAATTACCGCAGCTAATTGAATTCTCCCCCCAAGACTTTCTTGGACATCTCCATGATATAACATGCAGTAATTCAGTACTATATATCAGTTGGTATTACTGCCTCACAGTGTTAGGGTCATGGGTTCAGGTCTGACCAGGGTCCTATTCGAGTGGAGTTCTTCAGTTCTCCCTGTATTTGCTCTCGGTACTGTGGTTTCCCCCACACACAAAGGTCTGACTAAATTAACCTAAGTGTGTGTGTGATAGGGAATATAGATTATAAACTCCAGAAGGTAGGGATTTATGCAAAACAGGATTTTGGTACTCACTCATAAATCCTTCTCCAATTCCATAGGGGACACCAGAGGCTTCAAGACAGTGGGTTACAGACGTGTGCTAAGTGGGAGCTGGCACTTTAAATTTTAGAAGTGTAACTAGCTTATCCCCCTCTATACCCCCACCCCCCCTACAAGACCAGTCTTAGGAAACTGTGCTAGAGGAGAGCTGAGAAAAAATAACCGGAAGAGGAGGAGGCGAAACTAGTACACAGAACAATTAGAAGTTTGATGTAACATTAACACAACAACAGTCATAACATAAAATGACCACAACCATGGCAGGAAGGAACAGCGCAGGGTGGACGGCCAGTGTCCCCTATGGAATCTGAGAAAGGGATTTATCAGTAAGTACCAAAATCCTGTTTTTTCCTTCATCCACTAGGGGACACTGGAGGCTTCAAGACAGTGGGGATGTACCAGAGCTCCCATCACGGGCGGGAAAGTGCCTAGAACCCTGCAAAACAGTCCAGCCATACCGCGCTGCAGAGGCCGCAAACGTGTCAAATCTATAAAAACGGATAAAGGCATGCCGGCCAGACTAAGTGGCTGCTCGGCGAAGTAACTCCATGGAAACCCTGCGAGCAGCCGCCCTCGAGGAACCCACTGAGCGAGTGGAATGCGCTGTAATAGAAGGAGGAGGCTCCCTAGATGAGGGCACATATGCCTGTCTAATGGTCAGACGAATCCAGCGGGCCAGCGACTGTTTGGAAGCTGGATAAGCAGCGCGAGCAGCATTATACAAAACAAATAGAGCGTCTGTTTTATGTATGGCTGCAGTCCTCTCCACATAGATTCGAAGAGCCAAGGATCTTAAAGAAGGTGAATCCTGTGAAGCACAGGTACCACAATAGGTTGGTTGATGTGGAAAGCTGAAACCACCTTTGGAAGGAAATCCATTCTTGTACGGAGTTACGCTCTATCCGCATGAAATACCAAGTATGGAGGACGACAGGATAGAGCTCCCAGTTCAGACACCCTCCTGGATAAGGCCAGCACGAGAAGAAGTGTTATCTTCCATGAAAGGTATTTTAACTCCACAGATCCCAAAGGTTCGAACAGAGAAGACTGTAAGAAGGAAAGGACGAGATCCAAATCTCATGGAGCCGTAAGAGGAACAAAGGGTGGTTGTAACCGTATAATACCTTGCAGAATAGTCTGCACCTCCGGTATCAAGGCCAGCCTCTTCTGGAAGAAAACAGATAGAGCTGAGATTTGAACTTTCAGAGAACCCAGACGCAGAGAAACTAGCTTGCAGAAAAAAATGAAATCTGGCTAGTTTGAATTCTGTAGGAGGTGACTCTTGCCATTCACACCATGAAACATAAGCCTTCCAAATATGGTAGTAATGTTTCGAAGTAACCTCCTTGCGGGCTCGAAGCATAGTAGGGATTACCATGGATGGGATCCCTCTACGTCTTAAGATGGCCCTTTCAACAGCCACACCGTCAATGTAGCTGAAGTCTGGATAGACTAAAAGGGGAAGTAATCGGGAAGCCGACTGTCTTATCCCGGCAAAGGGTGAGATGCCGGGTGTCTGGATGTAGACGCCCGCATTTCCCGGACGCCGGGAGACCGGCACCCGGCATCACAATCGTAGTGATGCCGGGCGCCGCGGGGGGGAGGGTTAGGTTTAGGGCTCCCGGGGGGGACTTAGGGTTATGCACCCCCCCGGGAGAGTTATGGTTAAGCACCCCCGGGGGGGGCTTAGGGTTAGGCACCCCCCGGGGGACTTAGGTTTAGGCAGCGGAGAAGGGGGTGGTTAGGGTTAGGCACTTAGAGGGGGGATTAGGGTTAGGCACTTGGGGGGGGGGGGAGTTAGGGTTAGGCACCCCTAAGGAGGGTTAGGGGGGTTAGGTTAGTCTATACTTAAATATCCACGATCGGGATTTCCAGCGCTGTCGGGCTTCCGCTGCTTCGAACTCTGCTCCTGTCGGGCATCAAACCGCCGGCCATGCGGACGGCGGTATATCATACCCATTCTGACTAAAAGATTCTGTAGCAAGAGATCTTCTCTCAGAGGTAGGATCAGCAGAAGTTGAATGTTGAAATACCAAGCCACTGACTCCAGGTCTCTCGTCCGAGAGCAGTAGAGAAGCAGTTGATGATTTTGTCTGAATGCCATTAGATCGACTTGCGGAAGAACCCACCGTTGGACAAGCTGTTGAAAAACCTAAGGATGTAGTGCCAATTCTCCTGGATGCATGTCCTGCCGGCTGAGGTAGTCTGCCTCCCAATTTTCGAAGCCCGGAATGAAGATTGCCGAGATTGCCACCACAAACTTTTCCACCCAGATTAGAATTCGGCTTACTTCTTTCATAGCCGCCCGACTTCTGGTGCTGCCTTGCCTGTTTATGTATGCCACTGTGGTGGCATTGTCTGACTGGACTCTGACTGCTCGGGCGTGCAACAGGTGATCTGCTGTCTGAAGACCCTTATTTCCAATATGTTTATCGGCAGACTCACCTCCTGTAATGTCCAGCGGCCTTGGAAGTGGTGTTCCTGAATCACTGCCCCCCCCCAGCCTCTCAGACTTGCATCTGTGGTGAGGAAAGTCCAGTCCCACACTCTGAATCTCTTTCCCTCCATTAGGTGTGCCGAGTTCAACCAACAGAGAAGGGATATCGGAGTTCTGGGACTTAACCTTACACGTTGGTGAAGGAAAAGATGGGATCCTGTCCATTGTGAAAGGTGGTCTATCTGAAACATCCTGGAGTGAAAACGTCCGTAAGGAATGGCCTCGAATGCCCCAACCATCTTCCCCAGAAGTCGAATGCAGACATGCACAGATACCCGAAGATGTCGAAGGATCGTCCTCGCCATCTCCTGAGTGGATATTTCCTTTTCCTGAGGGAGGAACACCCGCTGACATAATGTGGCAATGATCATTCCCAGAAACTACCCTTGTTTCAGCTGCAGATGAGACTTTGGAAAGTTCAGGATCCACCTGTGACGATTGAGAAGCCTGTGAGTCACTGCGATGTTCTGCAGTAATTGGTCCCTGGAATGAGCTTTCAGTAGGAGATCGTCCAGGTAAGGGCTAATTGTGATCCCTGGTTTCCGAAGGAGACTCATCATCACAACCATGACCTTCGTGAATACCTTGGGGGCTGATAAGCCGAAGGGTAATATTTGAAACTGGAAATGTGAGTTCTGAACTGCGAATCTCAGAAATGTCTGGTGAGGTGGGCAGATAGGCATGTGAAGGTAGGCGTCTTTGATATCTAGGATTACCATGAATTTGCCTTCCTCCAAGCCCGCAATCAGCGACTGAAGGGACTCCATTTGAACTTGAAAATTCTCAGGTAGGGATTGAGATCCTTCAAGTTCAGAATAGGTCTGACTGAGCTGTCTGGCTTCGGAACCACGAAGAGACTGGAGTAGAAACCCTTTCTGGTCTGATTCCTGGGAACGTGGACCACCACTCTCGGGGATAGAAGCTTGTCTATTGCTTATTGTAATACGACAAACCTGTCGTTGGAAACTGGTAAACCTGTAGTAAAAAACCGAGGTGGAGGTTGAAACTAAAATTCGAGCTTGTATCGCAGAATGATGGGATCCCAGACCAAGCGTCCGTACAAGATTCCGTACATACTTCTCTGAAGTCCCGAAGACGCGCTCCCGCTCTGGGTTCCCCCAGGTGAGAGGGAAGCCCGTCATGCACTAGGCTTGGTAGTGGACTTAACCTCCTGTTGAGTAGATGTTGTTGCTCTCTGCCACATCCTCTGGAACCATGGTCCTCCTCTGAAGCGACCACGGGAATGTCCCGGAGCACGAAAGGACCGGAACGAGGGTCCAGAGTAAGATCTTACAGAGGGTGGAGCCGCAGACGGAAAATAAGTGAATTTACCCCCAGTAGCCTGAGAAATCCATTTATCTAGTTCTGCTCCAAATAAGACACTTCCTGTGAAAGGAAGTGCTTCCACAGCTTTCTTTTGATTTTGCATCCAACACTGCATTCATTGAATCTGTCATCCAACACATGCAGTAACCTTATAACGACCCGCGATCTAAGTTCGCGGGTCCCTATAGTAAGCAAGCTAACCTGGTAGATATCGATCAGGTCTGCTTGCTTGCACAGACGACGGTAGTTGGTCAATAACTACCATCGTATGGTCATTTGCAGGGGCCAGAAACTGTCTGATTTTAACGATAGGATGGTTAAAATCTGACAGCTTATCGTTCTGTGTGTAAGCAGCCTTAGACAGACGCGACACCAATGGACCTACTGTAGGAGGCGTCTCACAAGATTTTCTGCTATCTGCAGGAAAAAGATTTCCGCTGGGACATCTGAAATTTTTTATCCAGATGTCCCCAAGCAGAAATCAGAAGAGAATCCAGCTCTTCTGAAATTGGAAATGTAATAGCTTGTCTTTGTTTCTTTAAAAAGAAACACTGTCATGCAGGATCCTTGTCCTCTTTGAGACCTGTGGAGAGGATCCCATTGTCGCGGGAAAGAGCCTGGCTTTTGTGATCCCAGCTATAGATTTAGCTATAGACAGCGCCCATGCTCTCTTTCCGAGAAGCCTCCAGCCCTGCAGAGAGATGGGACATGACAGACGTAACCTGTTGTTCAGGATCACAATTGTCACACAATAGGGATTTAGATGACTGCCCCAGTGTAAACTTTTCAGGTAAATTACTTTTGAGACGCCTTAGAGCCCCTTCCAGTCATGATACATACAGGACCCACACAAACAACAGTAAAGTGTAGTGAAAAAGGTCAAAGGTAGAAATGGAGATTCAGAGAGGCAGGAGAGAGCCACACTTGCCCTAATAGTGCTCCTAGCAGTGCTAAAAAACGCTAGGCATAGAAGTAACCACTGATAGTAACTACTTTTACTTATCTGCTTTAAATGCTCTCCTGACCAGCCTAAACGCCACTGTTTACTTAGTCTAGGTCAGGCTAACAGTTTCATGCAGCAGCTTTGCTTAATGCAGCAGTCAGTGTCCCTTTGTGTAATGACCGCCAATACACTTCGAGAGAAGCGCTGGAAGGAAGGAGCAGGACTCCAGAGCTAGTCTCCAACCCCCCTCCTCCTCCCTCCCTTCCCTGTGGTGCTTAACTTTAATCTATAAGCATGCTGTGTGAGGGAGACCTCATATAGAGTACATGCCGCTTGGCTGCCCCACTACTCGGAGCAGCTTGCTGCTGAAAATGATGCCTTTTATGTTAAGCCTGGCTACCCCACGAGTCAGGGAATACTCACGCTGCTGTGTCCGCGACTAATGGGGGACCACTATGCATGCTGCAAGCATGCAGAACCCTTTTTATGAGACAGTGGTCTCTCTAGTCAGGGACCCCAGGTGAATTGCGAGCGGGTCCCCGCGGAAGCTCCAATGATGCAGACAGGCAGTGCAATTGCTGCCTGTCTGTTCTTCATTTATTCTTTACTTCAACGCAGCCGCGCTCTTACTATACAAAATCGAAGACCCTGAGGAGAAGTGCAAAAGCACTACCAGCTCCCCTTGGGCATAAACTAAGACTGGGCTTGTAGGGGGGTATAGAAGGGGAGGATCTATTTACACTTCTAGAATTTAACGTGCCAGCTCCCACTTCACACACATCTATACCCCACTGTATTGAAGCCTCCAGTGTCCCCTAGTGGATGAAGGAGAAATTAAAATGATGAGTAATGTAATGCTGCTACCTCCCAAGTTTGTTTGAGGAAGTATCAGCTGAAATTGACCTGTTAATAAGACTAGTAACACATGTGTGATAGAAGCAGGTATAACAGTATCTTCGATGTGACAGTTCACGGTTTTTGTGTCTATTCTTCCAAATCTTTAAATAAAATGTGTTTACCCTTCTAGCTTAGACTGTCCTGTGCTAGAGAGGCTAATTTCTACCAACTATACATAACAATGAATTTCAGATAGAGCAGAAGAAACCTGACCTCTAGTGTTTCCATCTCCTCCTACATGGTAGGGGCTTAACTCTGGCTTTTCTTCAGTGCTCACAAAAGCCATGCTGAGGAACAGGTGTACAGCCATGGCCAAAAGTTTTGAGAATGACAAGTATTGGTTTTCACTGCTTCAGTGTTTTTAGATCTTTATGGCAGATGTTACTATGGTATACTGAAGTAAAATTACAAGCATTTCATAAGTGTCAAAGGCTTTTATTGACAATTACTGCAAATATTGACATTTTGCATAAACTTAATGTGTTGACCCTTCCTTTTTTAAGACCTCTGTAATTCGCCCTGGCATTCTGTCAATCAACTTCTCGGCCACATACTGACTGATGGCCGCCCATTCTTGCCTAATCAACGCTAGTTTGTCAGAATTTGTGGGTTTTTGTTTGTCCTCCCACCTCTTGAGGATTAGCCACAAGTTCTCAATGGGATTAAAGGTCTGGGGAGTTTCCTGGCCATGGACTCAAAATGTCAATGTTTTGTTCCCCGAGCCATTTGTAGCACCTTGCCATAAGGCAAAAGTGATAACTATCATTCTGGAAAAAGCATCGTTAGTCACCAAACTGTTCTTGGATGGTTGGGAGAAGTTGCTCTTGGAGGATGTTTTGGTACCATTCTTTATTAATGGCTGTGTTCTTATGCAAAATTGTGAGTGAGCCCACTCCCTTGGCTGAGAAGCAACCCCACACATGAATGGTCTCAGGATGCTTTACTGTTGGCATGACACAGGACAAAGACTTTTGGAGGATGGCAAGAAGGGCAGCAAAGAAGGCACTTCTCTCCATGAAAAACAGGGACAGACTGATAATCTGCAAAAGATACAGGGATTGGACTGCTGAGTACTGGGGTAAAGTTATTTTTTCTGATGAATCCCCTTTCAGATTGTTTGGGGCATCTGGAAAAACGCTTGGGCGAAGAAGGAAAAGTTAGTGCTACCATCAGTCCATCATTGGGTCCATGGCCAGGAACTCCCCAGACCTTAATCCAAGTGAGTATTTGTGGTCAATCTTCAAGAGGCGGATGGACAAACAAAACCCCACAATTTCTGACAAACTCCAAGCATTGATTAGACAAGAATAGGCACCCATCAGTCAGTATGTGGCCCAGAAGTTGATTGACAGCATACCAGGGATATCGAAAAAGGGTCAACACTGCAAATATTGAATCTTTGCATAAACTTAATGTAATGGTCAATAAAAGCCTATGACACTTATGAAATGCTTGTAATTTTACTTCAGTATAACATCTGACAAAAATGTCCAAAAACACTGAAGCAGCAAAATGTGAAAGTCAATACTTATCATTCTCAAAACTTTTGGCCATGGCTGTATACTGAAAAGTGATTTACATCTCACTGATCAGAAGAGACCCAGCAGAACTAAACACAAGCAATGAGCGTGTGTTTTTTTAATAAGCAATCATTGGGACCTTACCATAATACAGAAAACTATGAGAGGATGTATGGCATACACAATGATTCTGTTCCAGTATTTCTCCAATTATGACAATGTATTTGAGATATGAGATGTGTTTATCTTTTCAAACTGATGGTAAGTCCTCTGGTCAGTGACTGTTACTTCCCTCTTATAGCTGCAATCAGTAAGAAGGAATATTATTTGAGAAGAAATTGAGACCTGTTAGAGTCAATGCCCACACTATAGAAATTATCATATTGAATGGAAATGTCAAACTGCCTCTTTCATCCATGTGGGACACTGGAGACATTGGTCAGGATGGCTAAGCAGTCTAAGGCATGGTGTTCAGATCCCACTACTATGTTTTTCCCAGATTCAAAATGGAATCCCTCAGATCCATTCTCCAATCTTTGGAGCCAGGAGACTTCAGGGCCTCCTTAAGAAATCATGGATGTTTACCTTCATGTGCCAATTTGGAGAGACCATCAGGCTCTTCGGTTTGCAGTCCTCTCAGACCAGTTCCAATTCCAGACGTTACCCTTTGGTTGTCAGTTGTTTCTTTGGTGTTTACAGAAGTAAAGTCTGTTATGACTGCGGCCCGTCATCTGCAGGGCACCAAGGTCATTCCTTGGACAATCTGTTAATCTCACAAGACTGTCTGCCTTAGGTGCTCACCTCATACTTGCTGGAGTTTCACGGGTGAATCTTAAATTTTCAAAAGTCTTCCCTAGTCCCGACTCGTGGCCCCCCTAAGAGCTCTACTGGATAGTCAGTGGCAGAGGGTCATCCTTCCAGCAGAATAAAAATTTAAGTATTTCAGTCCATTGTTCATTTGCTTCACAAACAATGGATGGTATCCATAAACTTTTGCAAGAGAGTCATTACAAACCGGTGGAATTTGCACAGTTCCATTCTGACAAACCAGAAAGAACTGTTATCCAAATGGAACCAGTCTCATTCCCATATCCGGTCACAGAGGAATCTGAGAAAAGGATTTAACCGGTAACTACAAAAATCCATTTTTTTCCAATTGCAGGGGTCTCATGGCAAAACTAATGTCCAATTAAGGGTATTTGGTTGCCGATAGATGTTAAAATACCTTTATTACAAATAATTTGACTATGCTGTCCAAGTCTGTTATTTTGTTGCATTTGACCATATTAACTTAAAAAAAAAAAAACCAGAACATGTCACTCACCAAATACATTACTTTACTGGGCATATACTATACCAGAGGTTCCCAAACTCAGCCCTCAAGGCACCCTAAAGCTGGGCATCTGGCTGGTTGGAATAAAAACCTGGTAATGTATGGGAGCAAATAACTATCGTCCATTTGCTCACAAACACTGGAAAATAGCCAAAAATGGTTGTTCAGACAATTTGGTTAAAACACACAAATGTAACCAATTTTAACAATTTTTTTTGTCCTTTTTTCAGTGTTTAAAACCATATGATCGACTGTCATTTGCTCCCATACATTACCAGGTTTTCATTCCAGCCAGCCAGATTGCACAGATAAATGACAGAAAATTGTATAGTGTATGCCCAGCTTTACGGTCTGAGTTTTAAGGATATCCATGCTTGACCACAGGTGACTTAATTAGTAACTTTGTCAAGTTTATTTAACCACCTGTACTCCACCATGGTTCTCTCTAAAACCTGAAATGTTGGGGTGCCTTGAGGACCGCCTTTGGGAACCTCTGCACTAGACCACAGATTTTCAAACATGGTCCTCAGGACCCCAAACCGTGCATGTTTTACAGGTCTCCTCACAGAATCACAAGTGAAATAATTAGCTCTACCTGTGGATATTTTAAAATGTGTCAGTGAGTAATGAATACACCTGTGCACCTGCTCGGTGACTTAAAAAACCATGAACTGAGTGGGGTCCTGAGGACAGAGTTTGAGAACCACTGCACAAGACAATTATCTGTCCAATCTGGTTGGTTGGAAACCTGGTAATGTATGGGAGTAAATGACATTCGACCATATGGATTTCGAAACACTGTTTTCGCTTTCCGGAGCTTGATGCATATGGGGAATGCAGTCAAACGCCGGTTTGACGAAAGTGCATTCCACCCTAGTACTGCAAGTGCAGCAATGTTTATATAGCTTGTATTCTATGGTCTGCGATGTTATGTACTGTAAGTCTTATGCACTTTTTTTTCTCCTTTCGTTTGCACCGTCTCCGCTTATGTACTTTGTAAGGCGGCAGACTCCTTGTGGCGATGTATAAAAGGTTAACTTACCACCAACACCACACTGCATGACTAACATGAATCAGTCTACATTATCACACAGATGAAAATGTTGACTTTATTCAAACATGTATATTTATACAGTTTAATTCAAGAAACAAAGGTAAACTGTAATCCACAATCTGAAATATATATTTATAAAAACAGTAGAAATTAATTTATTATTATTTTTTTTTATATAGACTGAAATTGATTTCCCGCCCCATGCCCCAAGAGTACATTAATGTAGACTTCATTGCACCAATAAGCAGTAAAACAAACTGAAGGAGGAAGACTCTTGGCTGTATTAGCATTTAAAAAGAAGATTGCACTCCCTAAATTCCGGTGCTAGATGCAATGAATGTCTGCTTGTGTTTCCCAACACTTCATTAAAGGACCACCATACATATTATACTACATAGAAGTAGTACAAATAACATACTTGTCCAAATCAGAGGTATGTCATTGTATTTCCCTATACGATGTTAAGTACAAGCTATTGTTCTGTGTTAGCACTCATTTCAGACATGCACCCTCTGTGTGTCTTTTATTAGATGTCAAGACTGGATCATGTTCTGTAGGAGTAAATAAAACCTACCCTGTGATCACACCGGAAATATATTCCAGTCTAAGCTTCAGAAATATGAATATATATTATGTTAGCTCTTTTATGTTAGAAAAAATGTAAAGTCTAGTGGTCCTTTAAGGAACAGCAGCATTAATTCATCTGCAGTGCACCCAGATCCATTTAATTACAAACCTTTTTACAGTTTCAGTGCAAAGAAACGTGATCAAAGTGAAAATGCAGTGTTAACATTCAGGAAATATTTATTTAGTCTCTGTGTTCATACTTAACCCCACAATGCATCATCACACGCTCAATGTTCTGTTTGCCACAAAAGTCTGGTCACAGACCTGTGCGCTTCAGTGGAATGAACTGAAGAGTACAATATCATTCAACAGAAATTCAATGTGAATCTAACGTGGTGCTCAGCTCTTTCTAAACATTCATTAATAAAATTATATTTTATTTGCAGTCATTAGAACAAGTAGGTCAGTTTCTTTTCTGTGTTTGTTACTTGCAAGACACGCTATACACAAGTTGTGATAAAGCCGACACGTTACTCCAACCAATGTCAACAGTGTGATCATTATACTGGCATGCTACATGGAACTTCTGGATGGATACCTGCAGTTTGACAATTCCAAATATTAAATAAAATAGTGCATTTTCATTATACAGTACTGGCAGATTAACTGACAAATAGGATCAATAAAAAAAGGTTGTAGGATTCTTCAATAATATTTTAGTTATGTACACGGACAAAATTAGCCTACTGACAGATTTAGTTTTAGAAAGCCTGCATTTCCGGACCTAAGACCCTCATAAAATGGAAAGCTAAGTAGTTCATTAAAATACACTAACTGTGCAAATAACAAGACTTATAGAATGCAATGTGCAGAACTACTGCCCGTTTAATTGAAAGTAAACGCTTATATTTAAGATGTAGATTTTTTAGAATTAAAGTTTCATCTGAAAAGAAAACTTGAACAAAAATTATAATTACAAAGTAATATGATTGATTATAAAATCTAACTCTTGAAATTACAAGATGTGCAGTAAATGTAGTTACCATTTGTAGAAGTAGCAGTATTGTGACGCTGACCTCTCCCTACAGAATAAGCCTAGATTTCATTTATATTATTTTTGCACATAGGTTAATAATTTAGTACAGTATTTGCTACTGTAAGATTGCATGGCACGGTTCACATTTCAAATCAATTACCACCCTTACACCTAAAGAGTTCATCTCTGGTTAAGTGTTCAGTAACAAAACACTTTGCTTTATCTTAGACTTTCAGACTCCACTGTCTTAATGTCCAACGGTTCGGGCTCCTGGGATTCCTCACTTAGAGATTCGCTGGACAGGCTGATTGGTTCACTGGGGATAGAGGGGGGCTGCGGTTCTGGCGTAGGGGCAGTCTCCAGATTTTCCACTTCCTCCAAGTGACTTATTGAGCTGGTCTCGCTCATTGCATCAGAGTTCCTGGATAGTCTTTTAAACAACTTCTGACCTGATAAAATAACAGAGTAACAGGTTGAAAACAATGGCTTTACAAGGCATCAAAAATAATTTGTAACAGTCTAGTGTAGGGGTATTCAAAATGCAGCCCTCCAGCTGCTGTGGAACTACATATCCCAGCGATCCCTGCCACTGTTTTAGCGTGCCCTAACAGCAAAACTGTGGCATGGCATGCCTAGGTTTGTGTAGTTCCACAGCAGCTGGAGGGTCGCATGTTGATTACCCCTGGTCTAGTGTGCATATATTTAGAAACGGGTGTCTGACCGATCTGTATGTGGAACACGCCAAACATTAGAGATGGGAGGGACACCATTTTCTTATATGAGTACTGCAGAGCACAGGTTTTCAACTCCAGTCCTCAACTACCTCCAACAGGTCACGTTTTGCAGATTTCTTTAATCATGAAAAGGTGAGTTCATCTATTTTGTTCGATCAGTAATTATCCCACCTGTATCCAGACAGAAAAACTGAAAACATGACAAGCTGGAGGTACTTGAAGATTGGAGTTGAAAACCCCCGCGGTAGAGCATCATACCTTTTATTTGTGTGTAGGAGAGAAATTCATTTAGCTAGAACAGGGCTGGCACTTTACATGACTAATCAAACTTGACCAGGGCTGCGCTAGGGAGGGAGGGTGATGGTGCCTTATGAGCCGGCTGGGCTTAGAGCAGACGCGTACCTCTGCTTCTAATCACTTGCAGTCTCCTTTAGAGGAGGAACTCTGTAGCCAGTTATGTCACACTAAAAATAGGGCCTGATAGGAGGGCCAATAGAGGAATCGGGGCTGTACGTGTGGACACTGCACACAGTAATAGGTTCAGCTGTGACTGTTAACTATATGGCCGCGCACTGCTACACTATAGCAACAGGCAATGCTGGCCCACACCCATCGTCCCGCATACAATCTGGAGGTGCAAAAAGAAGGGCCGGACCCAACTGCCTGGTGGGCTGGATTTTGCCCACCCAATATAAAATGGAAGAATCCTTTTATATCCTTGTTTAATCCAGGAAATGTGTGTGTATTTTTCCCAAGGCAGATATGGCTGGCTTTTATCAGAATACTGCTGAAAAATACACAGTTTCTGCCAGCATTACACTGGGTGGACTGAGTTGATTGGACACACGTTGACCGGTGACTCCCAACTTTGGCCATATTCATTCTGTGTGTGACATCTCGACGTTTTTGTGGTACATGTAACACATTTTGCTTGTTTCAATTTAACATTTTTAAAATAATTATTATTTTTATTTAAGTCTAATAAGTGTCTGGTATCAGCAGCCTAATTAGATCCCAGATAGTGGGACCATTTGTCAAACGCTTCCCTTTCAGCTACAGGGGAGATTTGGGACTGGAATTGTCATGACACTTGCTTGTGATGCCAGGGGCTTGGCTTCTCTTCAATGGCAGCTAATAAAATGTACTGGAACAAACCTTGCTGTCTATTGCTCATTGAACCTCCAGAAGATACAACACAACAAGCAAGTACATGTAAGTGGATACATTAGACTGGACATTATATAAATTACATAAGTGCTAAGCAGTATGTATGGGGGATTATTGAGGTCACTACTGTACATGGTACCTGGATGTCTTTTTGCATATTCCGAGGTTGGAGTTGGGGGAGGACTTGTTCCGGTTTGTGCTTTGGACGTATATGTTGTTTCTGTTGATTCTAGTGACCCTATTGAAAAAAAAAAAAGAAAGACTGTTTTATTTTACTAATATGCAGGGTACAGTATGTTGTAAAATTATTAAAATAGCAGACCAAGCACAAAGGGGTTGACTCTGTGTTGATTAGAGAGATATAGTAGGTTAGATTACAACACTTGGGCGGATTCAACCAGCAGCTCACGTTTCATGTTTTTCAGCCAGTTACGGTAAGTATATTCTGTCCACACCTCTATAGGGTGAGAGCAGAATCTGTCCGTAATGTGAAAGCCACCAAGACCCATTCCGATGGCTTCCACATAAATGAATCAGCCCCTTGGACAGCCATTTATATGGGCAGATGTGTTCTCTGGGGCTGTACAGAACATATATTCCGGCATGTATTGTTGGCAAAGAAGCACTTGAAATATGGTTAAAGGGAGAGAGACAACATTATCTCACCTGCTGTTAAGTTAAATGTTCTGCCCTTTGGTGTAGCTTGAACAGGAGAAAGCCAATTAAGCACTGACCCAAACAGAGGGATCTGCCGTAACACACCCTGTGAAACACATAAGATCCAATAGGGGACATTTAAGTATGCTGCTCCCTGCCACTAAAAGAACCAACACAATACTGCACCTCCCGCTTACCTCCTCTAACAGTCGCTCATCGTTGGCCTGCAGTAGTTGTACTTCAGCTTCCATAATGCCTTTTCTGACCACTTCAGTCATGTTTTCAAGCAGCTGCACAGGAAAACACTAAGTAAGTCTGGTTCAATCTCAGCAATAAAAATAAATATAATTTCCATCTCTACTGAACAAAAATTATGTTTATAGCCATGGTTGTAAGGACAAATGTTTTCTCTGATATCTTTTCTTTATCCCACCCAAGCTGACAAAACAACCAACCGGGGTGTACTTAGGGTTAGGCGCACCCCCCCCCCCCCCGGAGACTTAGGTTTAGGCTAGAGAATGGGTGGGTTTGGTTTAGGCACTCAGAGGGGGGTTAGGGTGAGGCACTCCTAAGGGAGGGTTAGGGGGGGGGGGAGAAGATTAGGGTTAGATAGTCTACTTACCGATCGGGAATTGGATGCCTGCCGGTCTTCTGCTGTCGGGATTTGAACCGCCGGGCATACGTCTGACGGTCATTTATAACGATCCCCCAGAAGGTCCCTCAGAGCAGCAGCTGCAGGAAAATTCTCTTCCTGCAGCCGCCCTCACTGTTTATCTGGTCGGAATATTGCGAGCAGATAACGCACAGCCTGGTGTGGTCAGAAAAATGCGACCATGCCAGGCAAGTGGTTAAAAACAATTTTTTTTTGTGCTTAAGAGTTCGCAATCAATACGGCCCCACATTACTTTTTTCACTTTGTAAGTGTGCCTAGTTCATCGCCATTTCAAAGTGGAACCATAGTGCTAATAGGCAGCCATCTTCTTTTGGCGAGTTGCAGAGAATGGGAAAATGTGCCTTTAAAGGTTTTTATGACTCCTAAAATAACTGCTCAGTTTATTGTGATCCTAAAAGTGAGGGAACAATGGGTCTGTCTTTATTACGTTTCACTTTTCCTACATATTTTTATTACATCGTTGAAAGTGCACCTAAAAATACACATAACTGTAAAAAAGGAAAATGCTTCCCAATAACACATTTCTGGGCAGCTAGTGAATTCAGTTTCTTCTGAAGGAAGCAGTGTACCTTACCTAAAATGGATACATTTGCGCAATGTAGGCACAATTATACTGTATAAATGACCACTAATAGACAAACTATGATACAATTTATGAAAATAGTAAAAAATACAACGACCGGCGTCACTAATAATAAAAGTTCACAGTTATATGTATTATTAGTGACGCCGGTCGCTGTATCTTTTACTATTTTCACATTTTCGTTTGGGATTTGCCCCAATCCTTCTTATTAAAGCTGACACCTTTGGGTAGTGCGTCCTGCTATATATACTTTTCACTTTAAATTTCTCACTACAGTATAACACTTTTAGTTGTATATTTATCTGCTGTTGTTGGTTGGTGCCATAGCCATCACATTTGTTCTATATGATACAATTTAGTAGCTATGCAGTTTAACTGAAAAGGTGACCATTCCCTCACCTTACTGTCCTCGCACTGTTGCAATAACATTCAATATGGGTGACAGGGACAACAAGGTAGAAGGGATATCAAGTCTGTCTGACACCATCAATGCCTTTTGGGTAATGTGTGTAGAAGCAGTGGTTCCCTGTCATTGCACTAGCCAGGTGGAGGTAGACCTTAGTGTAAATCCACGCCCCTCTCCCAGTATCATTCCAATAAGCACAAACAGACCAACAACACTAAATTATGTGTACATACCTTTGTGTTTTCCTCTATGTCTCGGCCTATCATTGCAATGGTTTCTACCAATTCAGAGACATCCAAGTCTTCAGCTGCCATGCCTATGTAAATACAATTTTTCACAGCCCCAAACTCAGGTCCTGTGGTAAAGAAAAAAATTAGATGTATACAAGAAAAACAATGATCTACTACAGATAAGGATTTCCTTCATTCACCAAACTCACAATATAGTTAAATCAGAATATTTTGATCTGTGCCATGCATGGACTAGTAGTCTCTGAAATCCAAAATAATTATATATCTAGAGAATGTTCATGCAACCATGGGCCTTGTTCACATACTTGTTTCTCAAGGATCAAACGAAAAAAAAAATACACTACATAGCCAAAAGTATGAAGGCAAATGTAATTATTGTGTTTTTCTAGATCACATTTGCCCATTGCTAACAGGTGCATAAAATCAAGCATACAGTACTGCCATGCAAACTCTGCAGCCAAACATTAACATTGGAATGGGTCATCCTGAAATGCTCACTCAACAGGGCACTGTTATAGAATAGCACATTTCCCTGATAGAGCTGCCCTGGTGAAGTGTAAGTGCTGTCATTGTAAGGTGGAAACATCTAGGAACAACAAAAGCTCAGCAGAGAGGCAGTAGGCCACACAAACTCACAGAATGGGACCACTGAGCGCTGAAGGGTGTAGTGCAGAGGTCCTCAAACTCGGTCCTCAGGACACCACACACTTCCCATTTTCCAGGTCACCAAGCAAGTGTACTCATTACTCACTGACACATTTTAAACGTTCCATTGGTGGAGCTAATTATTTCACTTGTGATTCTGTGGGGAGGCCTAGAAAACATGCACTGTTTGGGGTCCTGAAGACAGAGTTTGAGAACCTGTGGTGTGGTCTACATAACCATTCTTGCGGATCATTTACACCTGTTCATGTAAGTGTTAAAATAGATGTGTTAATGTGACTGGGTTCGTTTGTAATGGTGTATCGGTCAAATTACAGTTATACAGTTATACATATTATTAATTTTGTCCTGTGTAACTGGACTGTTTTAAATAAATGAATATAAATAGGTAAAAATGGAGAGCATTAAAACAGTATTATAGTTTTTAAATGTAATAAATATATTTACTTGAATTGTAGAAAGTAGCAGACAATATAATGCATAAATGTCAGCATTCCTTCTCCCACTTATATTGAAGTGGTCAGGTAAGAGACTACATAAGTATGTGGTGTAGGGTATACAAATAGTCTGACCTCAGTTGCAAAACTAACTGTCAAGTTCCAAACTGCCTTTGGAACCAACATTAGCACAATAGCACCATGTATAATGCCAAACATCAGCTGGAGTGGTTTAAAGCACATCACCATTGGACTCTGCAACAGGGAAAACATCAGTCACCATTTGGCAGTCTGATGGACGAATTGAGGTTTGGTGGATGCCAGGAAAACACTTCCTGCCCAAATGTGTACTGATAACTGTAAAGCTTGGTTGAGGAATAATGACCTGGAGCTATTTTTTATGGCTTGGCCTGGGATCTTTTGATTCAGAGATGGGGAATCTTCATGCTACAGCAAACAATTACTTTGTAGAGGAAGGCCCTTTCCTGTTTCAGCATGATTTAGCCACTTTCATCAAAAAATGGTTTGACAAGTTTGTTGGAGAACAACTTCAGTGGCCTGCACAGAGCCATGTCCTAAATCTCAGCAAATGCGATCCAGATATTATTGTTCTATATCAGTGCCAAACCTCACTAATACTGTTCCCATCAGCCGTTCCAAAATCTAGTGGAAAGCCTTCCCAGAAGAGTGGAGACTGTTATAGCAGCTAAATGGTGGGCCATCTTCCTATTACTGCTCATGGTTTTGGAATGATATGTTCAACAAGCACATAAGGGTGTGATGTTTGGGCATCTACATACATTTTGCATGAATTTCAGAAATGTGTGTGTGCTAAACAGACTAAACTAAAAACATAGGGTCTCATTCATACCCGGTCGCAAGCGCTGAGTGCTCGCAACCTGGTCGATTTAAAAGCCCTGCGCACGCGCCGCACTGCGCGAGCGCAAGCCCCGGAGCTCACTACAAAAGGGGCGGCTGTCGATGGTGATCGACAGCTTGCCCCGTTTCGTAGGCGGGGCGGCTACACAAACGGAGGCGTTCCTGACGGGAAGCCTGCCGTTTTGTGGGCGGCTGCATTGACATCAGCAGTGATGTCAGTGGGAAGCTTCCTGCTCGATCAGAGCAGGAAGCTCCCTGGGGCTTGCGGTTGCTGAGACCCAACCTTAGGGTCTCGTTGTAAGCCCCGATGGTCTTGACCATCGCGACCATCAACCTGGTCCATTAACCCACAGCTTAGCTAGCGACCAGGAGGCCGCACTTAAAAAAAGAAGCGGCCGCCCTCATTCAGAATGAGCGGTCGCTTCTTGCGAGCGCCTCTGAATGAGGACCATAGACCCTTAAGCGAATAGCCTGGATCAAAAAGTCAAGGTTCTAACTGTTTCGAGCAGATAGACTATTACGCATCTTTAGAAAACCCCTAAAGACAATGGACCCCCACATGCCGACAAGACATGGCCCATGGGGTGCTGCAGTTACTGTGTTATGGTGTAGGATATTTTCAGTTGGGAGGCATTAGGACCCGATACAGCTGCAGACTGGTGGCCACTACATAACCATTCTTGCGGATCATTTACACCTGTTCATGTAAGTGTTAAAATAGATGTGTTAATGTGACTGGGTTTGTTTGTAATGGTGTATCGGTCAAATTACAGTTATACATATTATTAATTTTGTCCTGTGTAACTGGACTGTTTTAAATAAATGAATATAAATAGGTAAAAATGGAGAGCATTAAAACAGTATTATAGTTTTTAAATGTAATAAATATATTTACTTGAATTGTAGAAAGTAGTAGACAATATAATGCATAAATGTCAGCATTCCTTCTCCCACTTATATTGAAGTGGTCAGGTAAGAGACTACATAAGTATGTGGCAGAAACAAGCTCTTTACACATTGTGGAGCCTCTTTTGAAATAGCGCCGGTACAATTCTTATCACTCAGACAGGACAGTCTCTTCTGTAGGACAATGCGCCACCGCACAGGTCCATAGCCAACAAACTATGGCTGGATGAACATTCCTCAGAGTTTGGCATCATAAGTTGAGCCCCTTGTTCGCAGGATTTAAAACTAATAGAACACAAGTGGGATGCCGTTCAACATGCAATCAATGTCATGGTTCCACCACCGGCGAATATTAGGGAATTGTGGACAGTTATTTAGGAGGTATGGTGGGCATTAACTACAGAGAGCTTGTGGAATCTCTGCCTTGTAGTGTTGCTGCTGTAATCCGATTGAAAGAAGGACCTATGCATTACTAGAGAGGGGTCTCAGTTTTTCTGGCACATGAGTATTAACTCCCACCACACACAACTTCATATATTTCAATGGACACAAACACACACATCTCATACTGCAAGTCATAGTGGGCGCAGATTAACCCCCTCCCTATAATAAGGATGTTTGGAGACAAGGACCTCTCTCTGCATAATCTGCAGATCCTTAAATTGATAATATAAAGTAGAGATTGCAGGTCTATATCTTCTATAAATAGATCTACATACACAAAATTGGTCATAATTTAGATAAACATTTATTTTTTTTGATTGCAGATTAATTTGACAGATAGGCCTGTCTATCTAACTATTGTGTTACAGATTGGGTTAAGCAATTAATGTACAGTGTGCTAATTGGATTTAATGAGTCAATAATATGAACAGCTAAACTAGGGGTCAGGGAACTTTTTTACCTTTTACCCCAAAACATATTTAGATACGCCGACGTTACCCCCTTGATTTGAAGGGAAGGAAGTCATATAGTAGTGCCCCCATATAATGCCTCTGTAGTAGTGCCCCCATAGTTATGCCCCTGTAGTAGTTCCCCCATAGTTATGCCCCTGTAGTAGTGCCCCCATATAAGGCCCCTGTAGTAGTGCCCCCATATAAGGCCCCCATATAATGCCCCTGTAGCAGTGCCCCCATATAGTGCCCCTGTAGTGCCGCTTGTACAAAGAAAAAAAAAACACCTTAATCCCCGCTCCTGTATCCGCCGCCATCCTGTCCACCTGGCTGCTCCTCGGAACTATGGGAGAGACGTCATGAAGTCTCTAGCATAGTGCGCATGGGGAGAGCCGGATGCTGGAGTTCAGAAGAGAACTCCAGCCTCCGGCTAACGCGGTGCTGCATGGAAGGAGCCGGGCGCCCGCTGGTGGTAACATCTCAGTGGGCGTCTGGCTTAGAGCCTCCCTGCGGCGCCGGGCTGGAGGTCACTGGCGCCGCGCCAGTGACCTCCATTCCTGGGGGCAATGATTAATATGCATGCCCGGCTGTCCGTCCATTACCCCCAGGAATTTCATTTTTACCCCATTTGGGGTAATTTACCCCTGTTCCCTGACCAGTGAGCTAAACTGTAATTTTCCACCACTCTTCACGTAAAAAAAAAATACATAAATGAAATATGAGGTACTCATTTGCTAATGACATCTACCTATAATTAAGCAGAAGGGTAGTTCAACAACAGGGAGACTAGGTTAAAATAATCATGGTAATTAATGGCTTAATATTTCAGAAAGATAAATGCGCTTGTTTTCTACGCAAAGACACATAATCAATACCGGAAGAGAATGAGAGATCGGACTCCAATTCATTTAGTTTCTTCAGCAGTGACACATTAATCTTTTCACGTTCAGCTTCTCGTTTGCCGACATCCAGTTCCTCACTTACATGCTCGTACCTATGGGGAGGAAACCACTTGAGAAAAGAATATTGTGTACATTTTGCCCAGGAACAGAAAGGGTGCTGATAGGATAAATGTGGTCAGGTGAGGAGGAGGTGAACATACACTGATATAATATAATAATGTAATAGTAAAAAATGAAGTAAAATGGAATAAAGCAAAGTGGCTGTCATAGACAGCCAGAGAAACCCTGACAGCAAATAAGGATTTTATATATATATATATATATATATATATATATATATATATATATATATATATATATATATATATATATATATATATATAATATATATATAAATAAATAAATAAAGGGGAGGAGCTTTTACCTGTGACCTCTATATTTTATTTAAGCCAGTGTCCCCCAATTAGATGCTACAAAAATGTCTATACATTAGATGTAGTAACTGCTTATATAAAAACACAGGGGCCGATTCAATAACAGCAAGTCGCCACCGGAATGGCTTTGTGGGATAGGTCTCGCTCTTTTCTGCCCACAGCCAATGGAGGTGTTACTGTAATTGCTGTCATATACGCAGCGCACATCATGTAAAACTGCTCAAGTGTAATTGTATCTGCTCCACGGAATTTTATAGCAGACATAATACATTCTGAGAAATACCGTCTGCCTGAACTAATCATAGGTTTTCATTAGTTTCTATTACATCACCTCTCCTCCAAATTGCCCACACTGAGCTCTTGAAGTATTTCCAGAAAAGTTGTTATACAAACCCATCTGCCATTTTAGTAGCACTTTTCTAATTATATTCTATTATATTAATGTGTTTCCGGAGGCGGGGTAACCAGTGCTCTGCACAGTAGTCTTGTGCTCTGTAATGCTGCCATTCAGTCTTAGCTAAAGCTAGTGGTGCTTGTGTTAATAGGAAGTATGTGACTATGCAAGCTAATAAGTAGCCAATGGGTCACACACTCCCACTTGTCCTGAGCACTGAGGGAGTTCAGTTATATAAATTGTGCCCATAAGTCCTACGGGTGGTGAATTGATGACATCATTGCCCATCTGCACTCTGCCCTGCACTACAGAAAAAAAAATTCAAAAGTGCCTAGGGATGGGAGAGATTGAGCACTTGTAGAGCTAGAGGTTGGGGGAAGGTCACTAAAAGTGCTCATCTCCCAATCCTGGCACTCAAACGGTACCCACATTAGAAGTGGGATGTCCCCTCTTTTAAACAATCTTGCCCCTTAGAAGCTAATTGTTGATGATCACATGTGATTACCAGGTATTACCCTGACATTCCAGAAACATTAAGAAGACCAGGTATGTGGAAGGAGCTTCCCCATCCTGGATCCAATAAGCTTAGGGACATCATCAGAAAGAGCGGAGTACTCGCTTTCAAATGATAAAGCCACTTAGCAGTTGTTGGTGATCACCAGACAAAATAATTTCTCTATATTACAGAAATACTAAGAGAGCCAAAGAATGAAGAGAGGGCACTAAAAGTGCCCGATCGCCACCATCCAGGCTCCTCCCGATGAGCAGTATATATTAACACCCTGCACTACAAGAGCGTTACTAAATCCAGAGATAAAGTTGGTTATACACAAGAGCGTTACTAAATCCAGAGATAAAGATGGTTATACACAAGAGCGTTACTAAATCCAGAGTTAAAGATGGTTATACACAAGAGCGTTACTAAATCCAAAGTTGGTTATAATGTCCACATTACATCCCCCCCTCATTCTGACTTCAATAAACTAACTAATTTAATCAGTTAGGTTGTCTAGTTTCCAAAACTGTTCATGATGTTGGGTAATTCATACTATTCCTACACATTTTATACTTTTCCTTAAATACTTTGCAAACTAGTTTCAACTAAAAGGACATTTATAATATCTTCACTTGAAAATGGAAATGTAAGTGGGTGTCAAACCCTGCTTTTTGCCGTTCTGAAAGAGTGGACCAAAGAACCACAACGTATTTTATTAATTTCTCAACGCTATTTTCAGCCATTTTGGATAGATTTTATTTGCAGTGCCAGGTGGCATAAGCAGATTTATGTTATTTTCGGAAAATTCAGAGCTTTCAGAAAATAACACGGTACAATGTGCGTGGGTACTGCATAAACAAGCACTGATATTGGAATGTGACCAGCCGGAAACGTAGCCTTAGCGGTGACAAGGTTAAAAGATAATAACTAGAAGTCAACAGCTTTATAATATAAAAGCAAAAACGTTGGCATGTAGGATAACAGTTAATGGCATTGTATTAAGGAAGTTACACAATACTACTTTTGGGCTGGAGAACAAAGTAAATTCCTCCGTACAATTTGGATAACATTAACCCTAATCGGTACAAGTACCGAGTAGCTGGATCACTTCTAGTACTACCGGGGCCATTTAGTGCAGTTGAAATATATGATTGGACACATTGGACATTTTGGAGTTGCATGCGTTAGGATAGTGGGACAGATTCCCAATACTGCAGCCTGAGGCCTCCATTAGAACTGAAATTCAATTTGAATCTGTACACTCAATCATGCATGCAGTGCAAATACTTCACTTTCACTTAGCATTCTTTTGTTCTCTTACATATATAAGTAAATTGCAGTTTAACTACAGGTTGAGTCTCCAATATCCAAATATTCCGAAACAGAATATTCTGAAATGCTGAATTTTTTTGGCATGACTGAGATAATGAAACCTTTGATTGTTGATGGTTCAATGTACACAAACTTTGTCTAAGGCACAAATTATTACAAATAATGTATAAAATGACCTACAGGCTGTGTGTATAGGGTGTATATGAAACATAAATGAAATTCATTTCTGTACGCAAACTTTGTTTGAGCCACAAAATTATTGAAAATATTGGATAAAATGACCTGCAGGCTGTGTGTATAAGGTGTATATAACACATAAATGCATTGTGTGTGTATATTTGGGTCCTATTCCCAAGATATTTCGTTATTAAGTGCAAATATTCCAAAATACGGAATATTCTGTTATCCAAAATACCCCTGGTCCCAAGCATTTTGGATATGGGAGACTCAACCTGTATATATTTTTCGCAATCTTGCCTCAAAACATGTTTAATAAACCCTTGAGCCTGGTTTCCCTACAGTACCTTAGAATACCAAGTCCAGCCCAGCTGTAGTCCACAACATAGGACAGTCCAGCTATCCTTTCCACTTCTAGTCTGAACTCTTCTTTCAGCTGCAGTGTATTCTGAATAACAGGGATTTTCATCCTTATACATTCCACCAACTGATCGACATCCTCCGCTGTGGTGCCTAGAACTAATGACAAACATACAGTTATATAAAAACACTGCTAAAGTGGACATATAATGAGTTACTGAACATTAAAAAGGAAGTAGTATGGAAGAGGGGTATGGGGACCCTGTGTTTAAGGACTGTCCATGTTATATGGGTATATCCGCTGTATCACAGAAAACTAAACCTGCATTGCTACAGCTCTGTTTGTTAAACTATATTGTTAATGCTCTGCAATTTCAATAAGTCATGGTGACCTTTCCAGGTTTATTTATCTGCCATAAATCTTATATGGAAATCTAACAAAACACATAATACAGGATGTAATAAATGAGCATCCAATTCAGCTCGTCACGTTGTTATTTCATGTAGACAGCAATTCTAGAAGAATTCTAAACAGATTCAAGAAATATTTCAGAAGGCGAAACTGGTCAGCGAGTTTAATCTTATATGGCCAAGTATAGCCAAGAGTTAGAGGTGTATTAAGCCACTGTCGATGTACAAAGTTAATAATGCATTTCATCATACAACCAGTACCCATAACCCTCCCCCTAACCCACCTTACCCGCAGCCTAATCCTTAGCCCTCCCCCTAACCCTAATACTTACCGTCGGGATGCCAGCGCCGGAATCCCGACCGCTGAGATAGTGACTACATCCCAGTGCACTACACCAATATCTATGTGAATAAGTCCTTTGGGTGCACTCTGACACAGACATTATCCCCATCACCAAGTAGAGAGATTAAAACTAACGTAGAACGAAACATACCTGCAGAGGTCATCAGGGGATTAAAGCGCACACATGTGCCTTCATCTTCCAGTTCCACTATGTCCACCCCACAGGATGGAACAAGTACAGCCAGCTGTTCTCCAAGCTATGGATAACAATATTGTCAGTTACAACTCATGCTTCAAATACCTAGCAACATGGAACCCATACCATACAGCTGTACAGTGAAATCCCCAACACAGTTCTAAAATAAGTGTCTTACCCACTGATTCATAGCATCACTCTCCCTCTCAATGGTGCTCAAGCTCAATGTGGAGTCTATAAAACCCAAAACACAGTTTTATTTTAGAAACATAACTAGGTTATTTTAAAATGTATTGTAATATTGAAGTTTATAGGATAGTTCCAAACCTGATTTTGAACCCTCGTGAAAGAATTTGAATACCACCACTGGTGATCTTTCATCATGTTCAACCTAAGACCGAAGAGGAGAGAGTTATATATGTGAGGTTTAAAAATGCATTTGTACAAGTACTACTGCCATACAGCAGATTGGAATGGGTATGTAATGCCGGTTGTCAGGATGCCTCCTGTCAGAATACCGACAGCGGCATCCCAATGGTTGGTATCTTGACAGGGGTCAGGGATAAGTATGCTTACCCTCCCCCTATAACCCTCCCTTCTTGTAGCCTAGCCCTCCATACCCCGCACCCTAACCCTCCCCGTTAGTGCCTAACCCCCCCCCATCGTGCCTAAACTTAACCCTCCCCCCTTAGTGCCTAACCCTAACAGCCCCCCCCCCTCCAGTGGTGCCTTGCCCCCCACCCAAACCTAACCCTGCTACGCTCCCTAAACCTAACCCTCCGCGGCTAACCCTAAGGGCGCCCCGGAATTACCTCGGCGTCGGGATTATGATAGGCATCGGTATTTCGATGCCCATCTTAAGTTCCTTGTCGGGATTTCAGTGTAGGTATCAAGACCGGCGGCATCACAGCCGCCGGTCTGATAACTACATCCCAGCAGATCTATACCATGCACTTTTCACTGCAGTCTCCTGTTCTACGCTTATGTAGAGCTGGCTGAGAAGAAAGCCTTGGCATTCTTTAACTTGCCAGTGTTACTGTACGGAATCACAGGGGTAATTTGCAACTGTACCCAAGTACACTTTAGACAGTGCTGCATATTTAGAAAAATTCCTTATCTGAAAAAAACCACAGGCCTGATAAATTACTAATACGAGAACTCACACCCGTAGAACAAGAATGGTGGCAATAAGTATGCCGAGCAGTTTAATTTGAGACATAGCAATTACAAGTTAGGTGTGTTCCAGCTTTACAGGTGCTTATAAGCAAGGCTCTAAATTCAGTACACTACCAACGGTGACCTGTGCTTACCATGGGTTTTATAACTAAAAGACGCTCATTGGTGTGGCATAATTAGTGTGAACCAGATTCAGTATTAGCATCATGTTATGACCCACCCTATAAGAGCTTATATCATACACAAATGACTGAGGTTTTAGTGCATACTGTACCGAAGTTTTGATGGAACTCAAATTCTTTAAACTTTCCAGCAGCCTTTGACTCTGTTAGCGAAACAAAAGTGAACATGTAACATGTGAGTACGGTTATAGGGAACAGCTGACTTTACACATTTTACTGCACACATACTTTTCATAGGTTATTGTTTGTTTGTTTTTTTAAGCCCATAACCTTTCAAATAAAGTGAAAGATACCTTTGTACTATCCATTAAGCATTCTTGTTAGCATATATGTGTGTGTAAATAAAATATTTATTACAAACTCACTTAATGATGCAAAAGATAATAGTTATCTGCACTGGTTCTAAAATAGTTGAACTGTGAATGTTATTGTTCTATTATTGTATTGCAAACTACGAGTGAAGTAAAAGGGGTACTATAGAGCAGGGATCCAAGGACTTTTGGGGTTTATTCAATAACATGATGCTTAGAGCAATGCAATTAAATAAAAATGGATTTTGAAGTGGTTGCAGTTTCTGAATTCATTTTCTTTCATTCCTTAACCAACCAGTAATAATACACTGCAAATAAGCCTGTAAAGCGTGGGAGTTTAGAAAATGTTCCAATCAGATCTCCATTTTAAAAGTGTCCTTTACAAGAAGAGTAACGGCTAATGGAGCATACACACGGTCAGATTTGTCAGATGAACGATTAAACGATTTGAACGATTTTACCAAAGTTTTGAACGATTTTTGACTGCATTAAAATGAATGGAATCGTCCAAGTCTGACTGCAAACACATCAGATGTCAGAAATCGTTATCTGACCATCGGGAACGCGCATCGTTGATCGTCCAGGCATGTCAGATATGAACGATTTTCCTTCAGATATGAACGACTGAACGATTTTTAAATCGTTATCGTTCATATCTGAAGGAAAAATCTGACCGTGTGTATGCACCATAATAGTAAGAGCCAAGAGTGACCTTCCTTCTATAGTAAGAGCCAAGAGTGACCTTCCTTCTATAGTAAGAGCCAAGAGTGACCTTCCTTCTATAGTAAGAGCCAAGAGTGACCTTCCTTCTATAGTAAGAGCCAAGAGTGACCTTCCTTCTATAGTAAGAGCCAAGAGTGACCTTCCTTCTATAGTAAGAGCCAAGAGTGACCTTCCTTCTATAGTAAGAGCCAAGAGTGACCTTCCTTCTATAGTAAGAGCCAAGAGTGACCTTCCTTCTATAGTAAGAGCCAAGAGTGACCTTCCTTCTATAGTAAGAGCCAAGAGTGACCTTCCTTCTATAGTAAGAGCCAAGAGTGACCTTCCTTCTATAGTAAGAGCCAAGAGTGACCTTCCTTCTATAGTAAGAGCCAAGAGTGACCTTCCTTCTATAGTAAGAGCTAAGAGTGACCTTCCTTCTAGTGGTAGAGGCCACCTTGTACCAACAAGACATTAATGTAAGAGCTAAATTAAGCCGCGTCCTTCAGGGGTTTATAGGAAAATGGCTACAACCATCCTGTGCTGACAAACAGAGTGAAATCAGAATCAAGTAAATATATTGAGTGTCTGTCTATGAAATTTCAAGTTACTGAAAATAATGTTATTATTCATTTTAATCTGAGACGCTGGCTGGAGTCGTCTGACGTAAAAAGACGCCTCCAGCCAGCGTCTCAGATCAGATACCTGCGTCCAAAGATGCAAAATGGGATTAACATTGCGGAACTGCTCAGCTGGGGCCAGGAAGTCTGCGTCGGAAGACACAGACCCTGGTATCTGCATTCCCACAATATAGTGGCGTCACGCCTCCGTTTTATGGAAAGGTCCCTGTCTCCGCCTATTCTCCATCCACAAACGGCCCAACCTGTCAATCAGGCTGCGGCTACAAGGGCACTCCGACCAAAGTCACAATTGCATCGCAGCACATGTGCAGTGCGGCTCAGCGTGTGCGCAAACCACACACACCAGAGTTGTATGCAAACCATCGGGTCAGAATGAGGCCCTAAATCAGTTCTTGGTGGGACCTCATGAAGTGTTAGGAGCAAAATTTGTGTTTTATGGTTTGCATGCAGGAAAAATACTGAGTACCACAAAAATTCTGTGCAGCTTTCTTCTTACACTGCATTATAGAGTTGAGCTAAAAAGCCCCTTCCTTTCCTCAATAAATCTGTCTGCGCATTTAAATTGGTTTGGCCAAGGTAAATAAATATGTATCACTTATCTCCGGAATTCCTCCTAACTCTAAATGAAGTCATGTATGATATGGGAATAAAACAGACGTCATTATTTTGTGTGCTGTAGTGAATACCTCTAAATACAGATTGCATTTTCTTTAATATTTAATCTGAGTGATTGAGGCTTATAACAAACATTTAAGGCAGAGGTTCCCAAACTCTGTTCCCAAGGCACCCTAAAGGCCCCTACACACTAGACGATATTTTGAACGATTTTGCAGATTCCAATGCATCGGAACAACAACTCACCAAGTGTATACGAACTATGCACGCTCCCGCAGCGGCGTCTGTCGCAACTTCAGGTCTTTTGTACATGCAAACTCATTAACGATTTCCCATAGATTGTGCAGTGTGTATGCTCTACCGAACGACCAGGCGATATGGCTACATTATATAGTTAACGATCTAAATTTATCTAACCACCAAACGATGCAAGATATATCATTTGGTTGTTTGTTACATTGCATAGTGTGTATGCACTAGATCAGTAGTGTCAAACTCTGGCCATCCAGCTGCAGTGGAACTACACATACCAGCATGCACTGCCAGTTTTGCTACTAGGGCATGCTGAAACTGTGGTGGGGCATGCTGGGATGTGTAGTTCCACTGCAGCTGGATGGCCCCAGTTTGATACCACTGCACTAGATCAAGGGTGGGCAATAGGCAGCCCTCCAGGTGTTGTTGAACTACAAATCCCAGCATGCCTTGCAACAGTTTTAGCCTGGCCAAAAAACTGTTGCAGGGCATGCTGGGACGTGTGGTTCTACAACAGCTGGGGGCCGCTTATTGCCCACCCCTACACTAGATCGTGCGCCCGAGAGGTCAAGGGAAATCGACATTGCATAATTTGCAAGTTGTCTAGTGCACTGCTGAACGCAGACTCCCGATGTTTGGGAATCTACGCAGGACCCATTCTGTGAGTGTGCAGAATGGATCCTGCTAACTCGTCCGCAGACTGGAGGCAGACTGTCAGTGATTGACAGTCTGCTGCCGTTTGTGGGTGAAGAGGGGCAGGCGATGCCCTCAGTTCCCCGAAACGGAGGTGTGTCACTGCCGTTGCGGGGGAGGGAAGAAGCCAGGATCTCCGTCGGCTGACGGAGATTTCCTGGCCTGTTCCTCTAAATTGCGGCATCCGGCTGCAGGAGCCTATGGGTCACCGCAGCCGGCTGTTGGTACGCAGATTATCCGGTGCTGCATTGGACAACGCAGCTCGGCTAAGAAATGCACAGGTGGTGTGATGCCTCCTGGTGCCTTACCATATCTGCAAGGATCGCAATTGGAAAGCTGCCTGCATGCATACATCATATACAGTATCTATAGCCTGCGTGCAGCTTTGCAATTACGATCCTTGCAGAATCAGGCCCTGAGTTTGGGAACCTCTGACTTAAGGACATGCTGAATTTTCAACCACATAAAAAGGGATCTGTGTGCTACAGCCAACATGACATATGCAGGGCCGCAACTAGGGGAGGGCTAAGGGGGCACGTGCACCGGGTGCTGGATTGGAGGGTGTGCAGCTACGAAAGAGGGGAGTGGCGGAGTCTCTGCAGACCAGAAAGCAGTGCAGCGTGCGCAGGACACAGACAGAACAATATGACGGACGCTACTTTGATCGGGGATGATGAGCGATCTGAGGGCTGTTGCTGGCTCTGGCTCAGCAGCATGAAGGGGGTGTGCGGGATGTGAGCGGGTGCTGTGTGGCCTCAAACACACCGGCAGCACTGCATTCATGGTGTAATGATTGCAGCCCATTCATTACACCAAATTACTGTCTTGCCCCGGGTGATGAAAATCCTAGTTTCGACCCGGACATACGATAAAGCCTTGTTTTTAGTATGCCTGTTTGTGATGAAAGATTAGGAGCACATACACTTTTCTTTTCCTCTGCGAATTGTACAGTTACCACAGTGCCAGTTACTGAATCCACTCTGACTGTATCACATGGCAATGAATGGGAATGGCAACTATTTTTATACAGTGAAACACTCCCTCCTGATTGGCCTCAACATAATCCAACGCTGTTCTCGTTATCTATTCACATTGATCCAAGAGTTCACTCACCTTGAAGGAATGGTGAAGATGTTTTGTAACAAACACTCCAGAATGAATAGTATACACACTTACAAAAACAGTGAGTGAAATAAGCTGCACTAAACCAATGACATTAAAACTTTTTTATTTTTAAACTCCATGTATACGGAGCTAGTCTTTCTGTTAAAGGGAAAGTATAAGAACAAGTTGAATGTTTGTCATTGATTCCCAATGAGCAGCATGTACCCCACATTGTGTCTGTGGTTATTACAGGTCAGATGCTTGGACCGGCTAGATTTTAGCCTAGCCTTTCCCACTTCATCCAAGCCGACACAAAGACACACAGGAATTAACATGCTAAAATACTATGTGCTGCTGTTTATAGGCTATTGATTCTGATGGTTTAATGTAATCACTTTACCTCCTGTTTGTCTGCCTGTCCCTTATTATTAAGAATTGCAGCTAAAAATCACTGTAAAAGGTGATGAGTGACTTTTACTGCACATATAAATCTATTACGTATAGCCCATGGCAGAGGGAAGCTGCTTACACCAGCTGGAGTAAAGGCATGGGGACATTTCAGGAACTGAAGTAATGAAAATATGAAGATAAAGTGGAGACAAAGAAATATTCTAATTGTACTTCCCACAATGTTATTTTATTCTCTTCTCATAAATGCTATACTGTTTTACGGTAACGGCTGTTATTTTTGAACTTGTAGATTTTATTAGAGACTCTAGAAGTAGAGTTTACACTATGCCTGGAAATGTATTCATCAACATAGCTAAAAACATAAGCAATGTAGAGACATTCCATCCATAGAATGTATGGTTAGGTACATACCAGTTGAGATGTATGTTTTATCCGCTCAACAATCCCATTATGACCAAGATATTGCAGAGATAACCACAGTGGCAGAGCCCGAAGCTTCTCCACAGGCTGGCTTGTAGTGAGCCCGGCAGCAAGAGACTAAGGGAGACATTGTGGAAATGAGTTAACAGAACGCAGTGCAAACTATTCACAAGCACAATGAGATACATTTTTACAAAATACAGTAATTGTTCCTTTTATGGCAGGAGCCGTAATTAATTGTTCCAGTACTGAAAGAGGGAGGTATTTCACAAAAAAGTAATAGGGTGTGCAATGTTTTACTTACTCTTATAATTTTAGCTATGCCATCACTCACCGCTGGATGTAGCATTAGTTGCCATGTAAAAGGAGAGAGTTATGGTATATCTTACCCTTGTTAACTCTCTTTCTTGGAAGTCCATAGGGTTCACAGGGACACAATGGGGTGTAGGTGGTACTCGGAGGACCAGACACCGGTAGAAAAGCTTTTTTCAATCCCAGGATGCTCCGGTCCTTCCCCCTATACCGTGCCCACAGCCCGAAGGCAACTCAGTTTTGTTGACAAGCCCAAGGCAGGAGCAGGATAGGAAAGAAAGAAGACTGGTACACTGAAGAATCACACTCACACAGAAATAGGAACAATGGACCACATCCAAAGTGGTCTCACCTGCTGAGAGGTCTAGAGATTGAAAGGCCGGAACCACAAATTCCTTATTGAGGTGGAAACGAGAGACCACCTTGGGAAGGAAGCCAGGGTGCGTTCGAAGAACAGCCCTGTCCGGATGAAAGATTAGAAATGGGTAGCGACAGGAAAACACCCCTAAATCCGATACCCTACAGGCAGATGCTGTAGCCAGAAGAAACAGTCTTCGCAGTGAGTCATTTTACATCTACTGAATCCAGGTGATCGAATGGAGGTTCCTGAAATGCTTGGAGAACCACTGGCAAATCCCACAGAGACACAGGAGGGACAATGGGAGGTTGTATTCGTAGAACACCTTGCAGGAAAGTGCGAACATCCAGTAGCTGAGAAATTCTGCACTGGAACCAGATGAATAGAGCAGAGACATGCACTTTCAGAGAGGCTAGGCGGAGTCAGAGATCCAATCCAGCTTGAAGAAAGGCAAGGATTCTAGAGCCCCTAAAAATCTGAGGGTCCTAGTTTCTAGTAGCACACCACTGGAAATATGTATGCCACACCCAGTGTTAAATCCTGGCTGAAGCCGCTCTGAGCATGGTCTGGACCACAGAGTTAGAAAACCCTTTAGATCTTAGGAGGGAAGTCTCAAGAGCCAAGCAGTTAAAGACAGACGGGCTGGGTCCGGATGTAGACAGGGACCCTGGGATAACAGGTCTAGTCATAGATGAAGATGGAGAAATGTCTACAGAGAGACTTTGATGTTCGGAGTACCAATGGTGTCTGGGCCAGGCCAGAGCTACCAATAGGACCGTGCCCCCTTCTTGCTTGAACTTCCAAAGAACTCGGGGCAGAAGGGACACTGGAGGAAAGAGGTACACCAAATGGATGGTCCACTTCACAGATAATGCATCCACGAAGGCTGCGTCGGGGTCCCTCGTCCTGGCCCTGTACAGTGGAAGCTTGTGGTTGTGTCGTAAAGCCATGAGGTTCACGTCCGGTAGGCCCGATTTGTCCACCAGGAGCTGAAAGACTTCTGGATTGAGAGACCACTCCCCTGTATACACGTCGTGACGGCTGAGGAAATCCGCCTCCCAATTGAGAATCTCTGGGATGAACGCAACTGAGATGGCTGGAAGATGGCATTCGGCCCATGTGAGAATGCGGGACACTTTTGCCATTGCTGACCGACTTCGAGTGCCTCCTTGGTGATTGAGGTAGGCCACTGCCATGGTATTTGCAGACTGTATTTGTAGTGGCCTGCCCTCAAGAATTTCCTGAGCCAGAGTGAGGGCTTTGTAAATACCTTGGAGTTTCATGATGTTAATTGGTAAAATCGCCTCGGCTAGAGTTCAGCTTACTTGGAAGGACTGCTGGCCGGTCACTGCGCCCCACCGGCGGAGGCTTGTGTCCGTGGTGAGGAGTGTCCAGTCCGGGATGCAAAAGGGACGACCCATGTTTAGGTGGGAAATCTGTAGCCACCAGGATAGGGACAGGCGAAACTCCGGAGAGAGGCCCATCATCTGGAATCTGAGCAGATGAGGCAGTCTGTTTCACCTGGAGAAGATCAGGTGTTGTAGGGGTCTGGAGTGAAGCTGAGCGAACTCCACTATGTCGAAGGTGGACACCATGAATCCCAAGGTCTGCAGTGCAAAGTGAATTGACACTCGGCGACTGTGGAGTAATCTGCACACTTGGTGCTGTAATACAGGGATTTTGACTGCTGACCGGAAGATTCTCTGAGCCTGAGAGTCCAGGAAGGCTCCCCATATGTACCATTCTTTGAGAAAGGGTCAGGGAAGAATTTTTCCAGTTGATCTCTCAACCGTGCTTTGGTTACTTGAAGACGGTAGTGAAGAATTTCTGAGGAGCTTGCTAAGAGCAAGAGATCATCCAAGTATGGGAGCAATCTGATCCACTGACGACGAAGATAGGCTGCCATAACTGCCATGATCTTGGCAAAGAGAACCTGTATTGCTGACTGTCGCGTTCTCAGTGCAATTTACATAAGATTTGTCGCACCTGCCACAAAGAAGATTGCGTATAATTCTCCTAAAGAAACAACGAATAGTGGCTGTGGCGTTCAAATCATACTCCAGAAGAAATAGATTAAATATAAATGCATTTCACTAATTAAAGAGACATTTTCATGTCATTAATTTGACAAAAACACATTAAATACTAAACATATACATAAATAACTCTATGGCTGTAATACTTTAGATTGCATAATATATGTAAAGAACATGAAAAAAAAAATCTTTATCCATATATAATTAATCCGTTTTTCTTATGGTAAGATGGGAAGAAACAGAACGTTACAAATAACTGCAACAATAGTTACTATCCACACAGATTGAAATGTGCAAGTTGCACTATGTAGAAGTTCCACACTCTCAAATATGTTGGAAATCACAAAGGTATTATAACCAATATTGTTTAAATGAAATGCATATTAAATATGCAATGTGCTATTTGATGTCCCTTTCAATAGGTAGTTATGGTATATAATACCTGGAGTGTGTTATCCGTATCGTTGTAGTGATGGATGCCGCAGGTAATGCTGACAATGTCCTCGCGGTTATAACGTAGCTGCCGGCAATTTAATCTCCCTATGTAGGCTTAGTATGCAGATATCACCACTATCCATCTGAGAGTGGTGGGCGGCACAGTAGTCTTGGCAGTGTGGCACCCTCGGTTATCATGGCAGACACAGAAACTCCGCACTCTGCGGGGCAGCTCATTGAAAGTTAACTGCTCGCCTGGGGTGGTGGGCGGCACAGGTGTCTGGCCAGTGCGACACCTCCGGTAATCGAGTCTGCCTCGGGATCTCCCAACCATTGCTAGGCAGCTATTCGGAGCTTAAAGTAAATTATAGTGGTGCGCTCTGGGACAGTAAGTAGATGTAACTTAATGAAAGTGTCAATGCATTAGTGATTATGATTTGACCAATGTCGTGTAGATAGATACCAAAGTCCCAATTTAACGGCTGAGAATCTGTCAAACTGTAGGCAGGGTGTTCTTAAAAAAAAACGTTGTTATAAATAATTGACTGGATGGTGTTACGATGTTTATCCTTATCCGGGATTACGTCTGTGGAGAAGTAATGCTATCTCTCATCTAAAAAATGCCCTTGGATGGTCCCATCGATACAGCTGTAATATTATCTGTAGGATGGGTGTTCTTACAGTGTGCTTCGAGGTACCAGAACCGCCTTTAACTCCTCTCCACCTCAAATATAATAGTGGCACAGTATCAGGGATCTTGGAAAACGCTATCATGCAGATAGGTAAGAAGGAATCGTACTTACCCCGTATGTTGTATTGCTCCTGCTGGTTCTCCTCGTCCCGGTGCTTGTATGGATATATATGAGGGGATATGGTGGGTAAGGAATGCTGATGTGCACTGTTATAAGCTGAAAACAACTACAGACTCCGGTCTGAATTGAACTACTTTATTTAAACTGAATATAAAATCCAGTAGGTCATATCATCTAAAAAAAAGCTTCCTGATATAGGAAACATATGGCTGAGAGCATAACCAATATGGGAATATACAGAAAAAATCTCTCATAAAAAGTCCTTGTCAATAGGGGGCGTGTCCCAACGCGTTTCATCCGTTTTTCGGGGACTTTTTCAAGGGTGCCCACCCTCCTGTTTAGTCTCCTTATATAGGCTGTGGCTGTCTGTGGTTTCTCTATGTGCTGCGTGCACTTCCTGGTTGCGCGCACACGCACACGCGCGTCATAGTCTCTCAGTGCTGCCTGGCACTAGAGTGTGTATAGGACTCTCCATATGCTGGCCGCGCATGTGCGGTCTCCGGCGGCCATTTTGTCATAGGTACAGCCCAATGTAACAACGCTGATGTATTAGCCAGCGCTGGATTGTGCATAGGAGTCCCCATAAAGTGTCCGCGCATGCGCGGTCTCTTGTGGCTATCTCTAGCCCTGCATCCTATTGTTAATAGTTCTCTGCTGACACTTTATTGTATGTCTAAACGGAAGCCATCTTGTCTATGATTATTAGCAATATTTACACAGTTGCACAATCATAATCATAAGGTGGCTGTTCTAATAAGTAGTGATAAATAATTAATAATTAATATGGTGATTCTTTCAACACATTACTGTCCCTATTTTCCATTACCACTCCTATAGTGACCATATTGCACGTATTGTTATCCCTATACCGCTTGGGTGACGTGTATATATAAGTATATATAATTATATAATTGTGGATCATATAATCAGTTATGGATAACTATATAACAAATTCTATAAGGAATGATTATAGTTCTTCCATAGTATATGATTATAGGTGAACCAAGGTACTATTAATTAAAACAAAGTGCTGGCATTCATTCATTCACGTAATTAGTTTTGAATAGGGTTATTAGCGTAAGCATAAGAGGAGGATTATATCAAGATCATATTGATTGCAGTACAACAAACTAAGAGCAATCATCCCATGTATAAACATAAATACTGGTCCTTTATTCATTAACATACGTGCAATATGGTCACTATAGGAGTGGTAATGGAAAATAGGGACAGTAATGTGTTGAAAGAATCACCATATTAATTATTAATTATTTATCACTACTTATTAGAACAGCCACCTTATGATTATGATTGTGCAACTGTGTAAATATTGCTAATAATCATACACAAGATGGCTTCCGTTTAGACATACAATAAAGTGTCAGCAGAGAACTATTAACAATAGGATGCAGGGCTAGAGATAGCCACAAGAGACCGCGCATGCGCGGACACTTTATGGGGACTCCTATGCACAATCCAGCGCTGGCTAATACATCAGCGCTGTTACATTGGGCTGTACCTATGACAAAATGGCCGCCAGAGACCGCACATGCGCGGCCAGCATATGGAGAGTCCTATACACACTCTAGTGCCAGGCAGCACAGCAGCACTGAGAGACTATGACGCGCGTGTGCGCAACCAGGAAGTGCACGCAGCACATAGAGAAACCACATACAGCCACAGCCTATATAAGGAGCCAAAACAGAAGGGTGGGCACCCTTGAAAAAGTCCCCGAAAAACGGATGAAACGCGTTGGGTCACACCCCCTATTGACAAGGACTTTTTATGAGAGATTTTTTCTGTATATTCCCATATTGATTATGCTCTCAGCCATATGTTTCCTATATCAGGAAGCTTTTTTTTAGATGATATGACCTACTGGATTTTATATTCAGTTTAAATAAAGTAGTTCAATTCAGACCGGAGTCTGTAGTTGTTTTCAGCTTATAACAGTGCACATCAGCATTCCTTACCCACCATATCCCCTCATATATATCCATACAAGCACCGGGACGAGGAGAACCAGCAGGAGCAATACAACATACGGGGTAAGTACGATTCCTTCTTACCTATCTGCATGATAGCGTTTTCCAAGATCCCTGATACTGTGCCACTATTATATTTGAGGTGGAGAGGAGTTAAAGGCGGTTCTGGTACCTCGAAGCACACTGTAAGAACACCCACCCTACAGATACCTCGAAGCACACTGTAAGAACACCCATCCTACAGATAATATTACAGCTGTATCGATGGGACCATCCAAGGACATTTTTTAGATGAAAGATAGCATTACTTCTCCACAGACGTAATCCCGGATAAGGATAAACATCGTAACACCATCCAGTCAATTATTTATAACAACGTTTTTTTTTAAGAACACCCTGCCTACAGTTTGACAAATTCTCAGCCGTTAAATTGGGACTTTGGTATCTATCTACACGACATTGGTCAAATCATAATCACTAATGCATTGACACTTTCATTAAGTTACATCTACTTATTGTCCCAGAGCGCACCACTATAATTTACTTTATTACAATTCAGAGAGGGTGGGATACCTCTATTGGTGGCGCAGCTAAAGACAATTTATACGAGAGACCCAGAGCGCTGTAAAACCCTACTTGTCTAAGCTATTCGGAGCTTGGCTGCTCTCGTGGATTACCGATAAGACTTGCAGGTAGCAATCAGTAATTTGTAGAATGCAGCGCGCAGCCGGAATGTACTGTATGGTAGATGTATATGAATATAAGCTCAACGCGTTTCCGTGCTCAAAGGCACGTTCGTCAGGAGCAAAATAATTTTATTATATTCTACACTGAGGTAGAAAGTACGTCTACCCATGGAAGAGGCAAAGGATTTGCAGGGAGTACCTGCTGTGGCCATCCCATAGGGGGAGCTACCACAGGGACCTCTAGGTGGTCCACAATTTGTGCCTACACCTGTGAAAAAAGCTCAGGCTGCTTGTTATTCTTGCCTTTACTAGACATAGCTGCAAGGATAATTGTAGCACACAATCTGGCACAGTGTAGTGCGCAACACAGATATACAGTATGTGATAGCCCTCACAAATATAGGTAGATGTGAGGTACAATGAACCCCCTATACCTCAGTATGCCAGAGTTATAATGAAAGAAAGGGAAAGGTATAAGCTGACAGTTGTAGAAAAAATAGACAGCAGTGCTAGCACAAGCCACATACAATGCAGAGCATGCAATATAACTGCATGGGCACTAAATTCAACTACACAGACCGCAGTGGCTGGTAGGAAATAGCGCTGTATAACCTGGCTCCTGGGAGAGGTTTACAGGGAGACCAGGCCCAGCGTTCCCGGAGACCTGAGGCTGATGCAGAAAATGGCTGCCGTCAGTCTCTGAGAGGGTGGAGGGTGAAGGAGGAGCAGCTCAGGGGCGGCAAGACCGCAGTGGAATGGCGCCCTGAGCTGGGGGAGGGGCCGCCGGAAGGGGGCCTACTCCCCTATGCTAACATCAACCACCGAGTCCCTGGCCATTGTATTCTGTCCCCTGTGCCAGTATAGTATACCTTGGTGGTCTAATGGAGTCCCGGACGAACCGGTGTCCACATCAGCGCCTCCAGTCTGTCTCCTGAGACAGGAGGTAAGAGGGGACCTGCCTTACCTGTCCCCTTGAGTCCCGGCTGCAGTCTGGGGTCCATGGAGCCCTGCCAGCTAGGTCCCCCCGGAGCCTCGCCGAGATTACTTAGCCGAGGGCTGGAGTCATGGCGCCGCGGAGGGGTGATGGAGCAGCAGTGCAGACGTCCAGAGGACTGTCTAACGCTGCTTGCTTTATTATGAAAAACCTGAAAGTAAAAATAAATCATAAAAATAAAGCTAGGGCTGCTTATAGCAGCCCCATTGTTCTAACGGTGATCCAGCTCCTGACGGAGTTGCCTTCAGGCTGTGGATGGGGTATATGGGGAAGGACCGGAGCACCCTGGGATTGAAAAAAAAGCTTTGCTGTTGGCGTCCTGTCCTCCAAGTTCCACCTACACCACATTATCTCCCTGTGGAGCACTATGGACCCTGAAGAAGAAATATCGTTCACTATGAATCATGCAATCTACCACCCCTCAACAGCCTTCTAAACTATAGCTGCCTTCAGTGCAAATCATTGGAGAAAAAACCCTAATCAGAGGCAGAACTAATGAGTGGTGGGCCCAGGTGCAAAAATATGCTTTGAGATCACCCCCCACCCCTAAAGAAAAACAAAAGGCGGCTAGAACTTTGTTGCAATGAGTGCCTGTGCAACATCACTACACTACTGTACATCCCTCTATATGCTGTACGTTAGTACACTACATCAAAGCACTACATCCCCCCCTATACGCTGCACTTACATCACTACACTACCTCTCAACACTAGATGACTACCCTGAATCGCTGCATTGCATCCCCCATTCGCTGCACTATACAACTAAACTACAACCGCGCCCGCGCCGCCGCCCCCCATTCATATGCTGCTCTACATCACTGCACTACATCTCTGGGCAGCACAGTGTAATGGTCACCATTACTGCCTCACAGCACTGAGGTCGTGGGTTCGTTTCCCACTATGGCCCTACCTGTGTGGAGTTTGTATATTCTCCTTGTGCTTGTGTGGGTTTCCTCCGGGTGCTCCGGTTTCCTCCCACACTCCAAAAATATACTGGTAGGTTAATTGGGTCCCAACAAAATTAACCCTAGTGTGTGTGTGCATGTGATAGGGAACATAGAAAGTAAGCTCCACTGGGGCAGGGACTGATGTGAATGGCCAAATATTCTCTGTAAAGTGCTGCGGAATATGTGTGCGTTATATAAATAACTGGTAATAATAATAATAATCTCCCTATACGGTGCACTACATAGCTACACTACATCTCCCTATATGGTGCACGACATCACTACACTACATCACATCCCCTATATGTTGCACCATCACAACACTACATCCCCCTATACGCTGCACTACATCACAACATCCCCCTATACGCTGCACTACATCACTACACTACATCCCCCTTCATGCTGCAATATATCACTACACTACATTCCACCCATAAGATGCACTACATAGCTACACTACATTGCTACAAACCACTTACATAGGCTTTAGAACTTGCACCTACATGTGATTTTCTAGCACAACAGAATATAAGAGACCTTTCTGGCTAAACAAAATGTGGATAATGGAGCATGTTAAAGAGGATGTGTTGACGTAAAGATATGAGAACATGCTTTAGTTTAGCCGCCTAAACTTTATCATCATCAGTTAGGAGCAAACACATTATGGAGCAAATTTCTCACCAAAGATGGATCCTCATGTCGATACAAGGTAACAGCAGGGACTGCTGGTAGGCCCAGCCATGGTCCAAGTGTTAGTGTCATACTGTCACACTTCGTTGCAGCCTAGTTCATAAATAAAAACATAAATAAAATTAACATATTAATTTCTCATGGAAATAATCATTTAAAATGAACCCCAAGTACATGGTTACAGCAAGTAAGCCAACCTAGACCAAATTAGCCCAAATTTGCAACGTGTGAGTTCCCACTGACCAAATTGGTCTGGATTTGAATTATTCCCATCTGAAAATGCAGTTGAAAACTGCTTATGACCATTATATTGGCTGAATGCAATAATGGAATCCCATGTGATATACATTCATTTGGAGATTTAGCCTGACCGCTGCACAGTCTGTTCCAGCTGGTCACCTATACCTGTGGCCAAATCCATCACGGATCCAGATAGTCAGCAATTAGGCTTATTGGCTGAAACTTAGCAAGTGGCACCAGTCAACCAATGGAAGACACTTTTTTTTCTTATGGATTTCTAAATAATTAATTAAATTGCATCTGCCAACGTGACTTCAAAACCAGCGTTCCACTAAGTATTATCAACATGTACCATAAAATGGATGTAAGAGTTAAGAGCAGCTAACTGGAATGTCATGACCGCCTCAAAGGCTAAACTGATTGTTTTCATAGACTCCAATGACTGGAGAATTATAGCCGGGTTATTACACCCATTAGTCTTTATGTTCTTTTGTTGCTTAATTGTGTTCCAATATTCACAACCGTATAGCTACAAAAGGATTATACTACAATTACTAATACCATTGTCAATTAACTGTAATATAGCAGCATAGGTCATCAGCAGATCCAAGACATTTACATACAGCAAACAGCACAAACATAATGTACCTGGTAACTAGCAATAGACCTGGATATTTATATAAATGTAACATGCTACTCTATACCACAGCTCTGATGGTCATGGGGCAGGTCTATGGAATATTGTTTTCCTTAGACAATACCACTGTGCAAGTAAAAATGGAAATAAATATAGTGGAAACGGGATCACTTACCAGCACAGAAGTACTGACATGACCTAGCGCCAAGGTTGCCAAATTTACTCTGAGAAAGAAAATAAAATATTTTAATGTCAATTAAGTATTTATTGCCTTCCTTCAGCCATACTCTAATCTTCTCTATAAATATTTCAATGGATATTGCAGAAAGCAATTTTCTTTCTGCTAAAAGATTTTTGCTTACTACATTGGACGGGAGAGAAGGGGCAGCTGTTGCCGTACAGCACAGTATTAAATATTAAACACTGGCAGCATAGCTGTACCTCGCTCTGTGCTAACAGCCTGGACATAAACAAGCCATGCTGCATCGCAACCACAACTACTACCCAGATCTCAGCACTGTCTTCAAATCTGGTTGCATAGAAAATGCCAATAAATGTGGGCAATTAATTGCGACAATAATTTGCTGGGTGAATTCTTTGTCCCCAAAAGATTATAGCAGAAAAAGTGTTTAAAAAAACTGACAATACTATGTCCCCATTTGATTTGGGGATTCTGAAAACAAAAAATACTTTGAATCTCAAAAGAAAAACTACAGTGCATTTAAAAACACCAATGTATACCAAAACACCAAAACAAAGGATTAGCCTACCCCTCTACATGCAGCCATATACTGTACTGGTCACACAGCTCTTTTAGTCTCCCCAGCTTGTCAGTATGTCCTGCTCCCGGAGTACCTACAAAGCACAGAGTTTACCAAGCACAATTACATACAGATCACTAGTTTTCAAACTTACAATATCTCCCATAAACTGTAAACTAATGCATGTGCACACTGTATTCTTACTCAAAATCTCAAGTGACTACAATGGAAACAGTCAGATATTACAGAAGTGGTTGTGCAGGGGTGACCAGGATGTCAAAGTCTAAGGGGGAAATGGAATTAGCTGCCAGGTTCCGTTATAACCTGGCTCGCTAATGCATTGCGGGATATGCAGGCATGGAAAATCTTCACTTGTTTTAGCTTTCACCCCATAGAGATGCAAGCAAAAAAGAAGTGAGGTTTCTGTACTGTATAGTCTGAACCCTGTGCAGATAGAACTTCACATGGAACGGATTCAGCCCCTATGCCTGTAGATTTAATAGATTCTTAGGGGTAAATTTACTAAAGTGAGAGTTTTTAGGAGAGAGTTTTAAAAGTGATGTTGCCCATGGCAACCAATTAGATTCTAGCTATTATCTTCTAGAAGGTGCTAGTTAAATGTTAAGTAGAATCTGATTGGTTGCTATGGGCAACATCACTTTTAGAACGCTCTTCTAAAAACTCTCACTTTACTAAATTTACCCCTAATACCTAGAACCACATTTGATGCGTAAATGTTGAATTGCTTATCATTTAATTTTATTTAGCAGCAATAAATGTTTGTTTTTTTTATTTAAAAAAGACTGGAATAGAAGGAAGAGTAACACACCAGCATTGGCCACCAGGAGGAGAGGCAGCTTTCCAGATTGGATGTCATCCTTTAGAAGTCGATCCAGTAAGGCTACATCCTGGAAGTACATGAACATAAGAAATTGATGATACTATTTTAATAATTTTAATTCTGAAACAAGATGTAAAGGAGTAACGTAATGGTTTAAAGCAGTTACACAATAGCTTGACTGTACATAACAGTAACTAATCCTAAAATAATACAGTAGTTGAATATCACATTGCATTGTATTTTGCAACATTCCAAAAAAAAGTTACTGAATATATCTGTCCTCCTGTCTGTCTTCAGCGCTGCCCCTCTTACCCCTCATCTGTCTATTGCTCTAATCAACACTTGATTTTAGTGTAGATAACGCTTGGCATCACAGGTTTTCTTTCCATTTTTACGATTGTACTTTCTGGGACGTCCTCATATTTTCTCCTCTAGTAGTGTGTTTTTTCTTTCTGTGTGTGTCCTCTGCATCCCTGTGTGCCTTTGTGCTTCTACGGTTATACATTTTTCATTGTTGATAATGTTGTTATTGGTTATTTCAGGAGTGTCTGTGTTATCACTATGAGGTGATATGTGAGGAGTACGTATGGGAAATAACAGAAGTGTTTGGAGACTGTAGATGTGTGTTACGTTGGAACTCTCTGGAACAGACATCACTAACACTGGGAGGAAGGGTCAGTGTTTATACCAACTGTCATTAAGGAGGAAATGTATTATTAGGGCACATGTCGTTCTGCTAAAGCGGTTCCTGCTTCGCCTCTTATTGAAGTGATGCAGGAAGCAATAACACTAAGAAATATTATCATTTCCGTCACTTTATCGTAGTGCTGATGCACTGTGTCATGCCTCCTGGCTAGCCTTAATTCGCATTCGCAGAAGTATGGCGCATGTGTGAAGATGTGCCGTCAGGCACCACTGGACTCCGTACACCTACTGGGAGGTAATGTGTGAAAAAATTATAAGCCATAATAGTGAGCTTATTGTTTTTTTAAGAAAAGCTGCTGGAGTACCAATGCCATACAACTATATGGCGGCAGCGATATCAATACATGTATGTAGAGACCATAGAGTAAATGCATTAATACATGTTGCTGATCATTATAACTGTCATATTGTGCTGGATGTTCATATTCTTTATTTCAGTCCTATCAGGTACTAAAGAACTATTGCAAGAAGGGGGTTATATAGGGAAGGAGCTACATTACAAATGCACTGAAGCAGTGCAAAATCCTGCATTGCACCCGCTATACCCCAAGGTAAGTAGTGTCCCCCAAGAAGTATATTAGAGATATATAAATATTTGCACACTGTTACAATATGGTAAAAGTAAATTCTATTGTCAACGCCATATTTTATATTTCTCACCAACATGTATATTTACATTTATGTGGGCAGTCATTGCTAATCACACAGCCCTGAAACAGTCTAGCAATAATAAACATTTAATTATATATAGGACAATTAAAGTCAATTAGAACACTACTCTCCACATCTTCAAGGGATTAAACATCTTGTAGGTATAACACTGTGATCGAAGCACAAGAAAGAAAAAGGATTGTGCCTAGACATTACTGAATATTGTTATTAGAAATTACCATCTGATGAGGAGATCCAAACATTGTATTGCAAGGCACACGACACAAGCATGACAGAGGAAGTCCAAGCTAGAGAAAGAGAATAAACTTGGTCATACACTGTACACTGCACATACAGGAGTAATACAGGAATATGAAGCATGCAATGTTCTCTAACAGATATGTCCATCTAGCAGCAGCAGGTCAGCCCTATAAACACATTGTGTAGCTTTAGCTTCTCCATGACAATTGTTTTTTAAGATTTTGGACTTCCTGCCTACAGATACTATAACATACATGACCACATATCCTCAAAGAGATGAATATCATTTAGTGCATCAATACTATGTGCTGATGGGGACCCTGCTTGTGCAGTCACATTGTATAAGTCAACTTCCCAAATTGAGACCAACTAGCACATTCCACCAATTTTGTTATAGGTTTTGTTAAAGTTACACCCCACCCATTTTGCATGGTGTTCCCTATACAATGCACAATATAAAAACATATTTACAATGCTATGTTACAATTCTACAAAAAGAAAGCACAATCACTGCACAAAACACTATACAAATGTAACCAGCATAACATGGCGCAGTTTTTTTAGGGAAGCGCATACATCATCTGAACAAGAAACTTAGGACCTCATTCAGAGTCGGTCGTTGCGGCCGCACGGTCGTACGCCACCGATGTTCGCTATACTGCGCATGCTATACTGCGCATGCGTAAAGTTCACAATGCGCGTGTGCAAACTAGCCGCTACGATCAGAAATTTCTCTCTCCTTGAACACAGCCAGGTCGGTAGTTTGAGTGACAGAACGAGGCGTTTGTGGGTGGTAACAGGGGAAGGTGCTTGAAAACGGGGGAGTGGAGATCCGGACGCAGGCGTGCCTAATTATGCGAACAGCATTTTATGTGAGTGCATACGGTTTATGGGAGTGCATAATTAACAAAGTAGCGTCATGGCACATGTGACATGGGAGGTTTTTACACTGACATGATCGTAGAGCTTAAGAGAGGGTATGGTCAACCTTAAGCTCTACGACCAGTTTCGATGGTTCCCGATGGTCTCGATTAATCCTTATATGCCCGGAGATGACGTGCAATGCGTACGAGAAGGGGGCGTATTTTTTTTTTATTCCGACCGCTTCCTCCCCTTGGTCGGCCAGCTACCGATCCGAACTTAAAGACACAACTTGCGAGGGAGTCATTTGAATATCCGGCCCCTTTTCCCGTACGACCGTGCGGCCGCTTCGACTGACTCTGAATGAGGTCCTTAGTCTGTACACTACAGTATGAACAAACCCTAGTCATGAACAGATTCAACTTCACCAAATACAATCAGTTATTTTGTTTTGAATATAGTCAACCATATATGTACAAATAAAACCTATGCATTTCCTTAAAAAAACAAAAAAAAAACAACAACACATAGATAGCTTAATTTTATAAAAAAAAAATATCTATCTCCATACCTGGTTACAGAGGTACTGGCCAAGGCCAGGTCTAGAAGCAGCACTCATGTAAATTACAGGCTGTTTGTTAAAGAGAACGTTAAATCCTTCCGTCGTGTAGTCTTCATAACGAGAGTGGATGACAAGTCTGCATACTTTGAGAAGACCCTCCCGATCATCCTCGTGGTAATAGGCAGTACCATTTTCATATCTGCAGGAAAGCATAGGAGGTAGTCTGTGGGTGCTGATATTCCAAGCTCCATTTCTTAACAATCAGATAACTGATCCAAGTAGGAGCTTTTCTAAAGAATTTCAAGGGAATGATTATCAGTCACCCCCTTCACAGTATGCAGTGTTGTAACTTTGTTGGGGCCCCTGGGTTTTCTACTACTGTACCTAACTCATGTGTGGCTCCCTGCCCGCCTCAATTCCCCTCCTCACACTGCGCTTATAACATGCGGCCCTGGGCTCAGTAATAATCATGAGAAAGCCCATATCATGAAACACTGGCCTTCATTCAGAGGCGGCCGTACGGTCTACGACCGTACGGCCGCCTCGATGTTTGTCAAGTGCGCATGCGCACGAGGGAGCCGGCTCCTTCGTGCGCATGCGTGAGACCCGCTACGACCGACAGCGCCGGTCGTAGCGGGTCTCTTTCCAAAGGGGACGAGCTGTCGATGTTGATTGACAGCTCGCCCCGTTTGGAAGGCGGGCCGTGGGGGAGTGGCAGCCCAAACGGAGGCGTTCCCATGGGAACGCCTACCGTTTTGGGGTGGCCCCACTGACATCACTAGTGATGTAAGTGGAAAGCTTCCGGTTCTGACAGAGCCGGAAGCTCTCCGGGGCTTACGACAACTGAGACCCTACCCTAGGGTCTCGTCGTAAACCCCGATGGTCGTGATGGTCAATGACCATCGCAACCATCACCCTAGCGGTCGTTAGAGCTGTGGGTGTAAACCCACAGCCTAACGACCGAAACAGAGGCGGCCGGTCAGGATGCAAGCGGCCGCCCAGTTTCTGAGCGACCGCTTGCATCCTCCGACCGCCTCTGAATGAGGCCCACTATGTGCTGCTGTAGGCATTCCGATAAATTGACTACAGGCTATGCTTATCTGCAGACATTTAACTGGACACACGAGGGTGGTATATTTTGTAGACATTCATCATGTCAACATTCAAAATGTCAAATTGCTAATATTGACACAGTCATATCAACATGCGCGAAATGTCGATATTTATTAAATGTCGACATGATTAGAATGTTGACAAAACGTCCCTGCTGATCTAGCGGCGACTTACCGGCTCCAGAGATGCCTTACAGTCCGGCGATCATCAGATGATTACTTCCGGCGGATCCAGTGGCAGTTGCTGTGGTGAGTATGCCTAGCCCCTAACCACCCTCCCCTCCGGCATCCTAGCCCCTAACCACCCTCCCCCTCCGGCATCCTAGCCCCTAACCACCCTCCCCCTCCTGCATCCTAGCCCCTAACCTCCCTCCCCTCCTGCATCCTAGCCCCTAACCTCCCTCCCCTCCTGCATCCTAGCCCCTAACCTCCCTCCCCTCCTGCATCCTAGCCCCTAACCTCCCTCCCCTCCTGCATCCTAGCCCCTAACCTTCCTCCCCTCCTGCATCCTAGCCCCTAACCTCCCTCCCCTCCTGCATCCTAGCCCCTAACCTCCCCTCCTGCATCCTAGCCCCTAACCTCCCCTCCTGCATCCTAGCCCCTAACCTCCCCTCCTGCATCCTAGCCCCCCCCTTTCGCAGCCTAAGCCTAAGGCGGCGTACACACCTATAGATTGGACATACCTATCTGTCTGGTGGGAAGAAATATCTGGTAATGAGGGCGAATAATAAAAATTTGCTCCCAAACACTGGAAAACAGACCAGCTTTTCCTGCCCACTAGACAGATTGGACAGATATATCTATAGGTGTATATGCAGCCTAACCCTCCGCTGGCAGTCCATGCAGAATGCCGGCGTTTCACATGCTGACATTCTGCAAACGCCGACATTTTCAATGTCAAAATCATACCTGTCAACAATATGAATGTTGACATTTTTACAACATGTAGGACACACGCATGCCAAAGATGAAGAGTTACAAAAAAGTACTCTAACCCTAATCAAATGAACCTTGAAAAGTGTAATAGTATAAAACAAGGTAACCACTACCTGTAAACGTGTGTACCATGCTTATTCCTTTCTGCTTCTATTACCTGAGCACTAGTTGTAACATTAAGTGTAATAAGAAACTAGTACTAGTCCTTATTAACAAGTTTTACTTCACAACTAGAGTTTGGTTTAGTATATTGTACAGGGTAGTGTGGTCTCTAAATCAATAATTTCGACCATGACTGTAATAAACACAGGACTTATTAGCTGAAGGTACCTGAACAGTCTGCAGAGCCACAGAGTGGTGTCCGATAGAATCCTGGTGGTCAATTTCCTGAGTCTCTCTCTGTCCAGTACGGAGATATACGCTGCTAGACTATGTCCCAGCAGTGCCATGTGACCCTGTTCCCCAACATTTTGAATCCTACTAAGAAACAAAAACAGTAAAAAATAAATATACATGTTGAGTGTCTAACAGCTTTCAAGACACAAGAAACCTAGACATATAAATGTCAAAGTGAACTAGTATTTACCCTGACTAAACTCCAGCACTCAGGGATCCCAACCGGATCAGATGTGTTATATTCCTTCTATCCCTGTGTGATACTTTAACAATAAAACCTAATAAGAGTCAGTGACTCCTTTCTGATGACTGACATTTGTGAGCGCCAGCAAATATATCATTACCACTTGACCTATTGCAGACACACGAGGACTGGAGTGGAGTCTAAAGCTCTGTAAATCTGACAGAAAAAACTAATAATGGATGGGATTACAAAGCACTTTCAGAATCTATAAACACTGTAGCAGGAGAACATTCTAAAACGCATAAAACACCATCTATGCTTGAAATTATATGAGCTCCACCAGATTTGTGGAAGAATGAAAAAAAATACAAAGCTGACAGCCACATACATGACAAGTGAACAAGACGCTGTATTTATGAGACAGTGCCCATCTATCTGATCTTGAGGAAGATTAAATTCCTTTTCTATGACTGAGTGATTACACTGCAATGCATTGCAGGTCCCTGTCAGTGAAGGAACAAAGCAGTGACAGAGGATTTTATTGCCAACATAAAATTAGTTTTCCCTCGCAGCTTTGAAGTCACAGAGTGCATGGTCTATCCACTCTAATAGCCAGTTGTCACTTTGTGATAACTCTTGTCCCATTCACACAGTCTATTTCAGGCTACCAAGTCTACACAGTCTGTGAGTTAGTAATAATACCAAGTGCCCACCGTCCTTTGCAGTATAGTAATAAACAGGCTATTGGGGAAAGGAGAATCTGTAAAAACAGCTGCAGCTCCAACAATATATATAGTAAAAACTGAGAAACGGTTTCCACACAAAAATCATGAAAATTTTTTAATTTTTTTAAATACAGTATCTTTATTGGTCAAAAACATACAATGATGAACCAAACAGTACATTCTAAAATATCTTATTTTATATAAAGCAACCATAGTTCAAAAACATGATTAGATTTGAATCAAAAAGATAAACTTGAACGAGTTAGGACATATTTGTGCTTTAGTGTAGAGAAGGACTGGTTATTTTTTTTTTTCCAATTTCACCAGAGGTACCAAAAATCTGCATATCTAGGGGAGGCCCTTATGTTACTATGAGTGTATCAGCTCGCAGTGGTGTTTATAAACCCGATGAATATGACTGCTAAACAGAGCCAGCCAAAGAATTGTAATTTATCATGTGAGAGCAAGTCTCCTAAACTATCTGGATATGAGAACATTACCGACGACAGTGGGAGGAATCAGCATCTTGGCTACACAACCTGGAGCAGAGGGTCGGGACAGGAAGATTTCCTCTGATATGGCAGAATACACACATTTACTATGATGATCCACTTAGGTTTTAAAGTGCAAACGACGATCATTGTTTTAGAGAAGCAAACCAGATTGACTGCACAACAAATCCTTTTTCTATACAAATGTGGAGATGCAAATACTTACCGATAGGACTGTGGCTCGTCTTCTTCATCTTCATACATAAGGGTCTGCACCAGCTGCAGAATGCTCACCATGTTCTGACCACTGAAAGGACAATTAAGTCAACCTCTTCTTTATACAAGTTTATCCTCATTTCTAGCTGTGTTTGCTCTCAACTTTACACCTATAGCGATATCTCACAGGTTGGTGGGTCCTGTGTCAGAGCACCTGGCAAGCGTAGAAGTCGCTTCTTGTGACCTATATTTCCCACCAAAGAACCATTTTGTGTAATACAAATTCTGGAAATAAACAGTATGGGTATGCACTGCAACCCAGGTAGAAAGAAAGTGACCCATTTATGAATGAATTTGGAGTTAAGTGCTGGTACAGTATATAGTAGGCATAACGCAGAGGCCTAAAGGTGCATACACACAACGATTTAGTAAATGAATGATTTTAGTAAACGATTCTCATTAATTTTTTCAAAGGAAAAATTAACGAAAATAGTTTACTAAAATCGTTCATTTACTAACTACAAACGATTTTTGCATATTCTCTTAATGAAAATCGTTGAGTTGGTCAGTCTGACTGAACTACAAACGTGAACGCGCATGAATGATCATTTTTCATCGTTTTAACTCAGAAAGTGAATGATTTTTTCAACGATTGAACGATAACGACGTCGTTATAGTTAAATCGTTCAAAAAATCGGTGTGTGTGTGTGTATGCACCTTTACTGATAACGGTTAACATAGTTCACTACTCAGCTTCAAAAGCACAAGAAATAAAATGAACAGGACATACTGGTGACACAGTGTTCACGAGTGAAAGCTACAAGGATCAAATGATGTAAAACCACAACTCAAGAGAATCAGGGTGCTGCTCTAAACTTAAAACATTTTTTCAAATTTTTTATACTCTTCTTGTAACCATTATGAATGGAGATTACCTACCTACCCCCCCCCCCCCCCCAAGGAAATATACTTTCTAAACTGAATGTAATTGTATCAAGCTACATAAAATACACACAGATTCCTACATCCTAACATGGTCTTCCCACAATGTAGCGCAAAACATGTTTCTATGTATAAAATTCACCAGTGGAAATTTCTAACAAACTAGTATAAAGCAAAAAGATGCTACTGCTAATAGTAGGCGTATTGTAAGGGTCACTTTTGTAGTGCAGTGTACAAAATGACAGCAACATATATGGGTAAATATGGCCAAAAGCAACTATTCCTTACCACTGTTCACACATGTTCCACATCTTGTCTAAAAATAAAGGTTTTAAAACCTTAAAACGATATCACATTTATGTAATCCATACAATTCACTCTATACTCTCCCGTTTAATGTTTGTGCATGAAGTTAGTCATCTACTGAGCAGCTTAAATATTAATGAATATATACAACATAGGACCAAATTGTGGAAAGCATGCCGCAAAAAAATGCAGCTAGCAGGCACGTGCGCTGCACATTCACACCCGCAATCCATAGGATCTCATGGTGCAAATGCTCCTGTGGCGTGGCATACTGTGCCGCATGCGTAGCAATCACATGGCGATGCTTGCACAAGTTTGCCACATCGGTGGCAACGATGGAGAAGGACACATATACATGTTCTAGCAGAAAAATGCTCAGTGAGCTTGACCCGATTCAGAGCAAGTCCTTCATGGAGCGAGTAAGTGTGGCTGTATGCCCCACTCACGATACCGCCAGAGTCGCATAGGGCTGCGAGCAAAAATGTAGGAATCCAGGGTAAGATCGGGTCGCAAAGGGGGTCGAATTGTACACCGCAACTCGCCACCTTCACTCCTAATTGCGTTGAGCCCAGTGTGTGCCTAACACATTTCCTGCAATATCTAATTGTAAGAATGTGCCACTTGCTCTGAGTTACCACATGGATATTTAAATTATTGCCTTTAGCAGGAAGTACCAACAGAGGGGACATAGCACATACAACAGATCTTTTCTTCCAGAAAGGTGTGCGTTTTATTAACCATACACTGCAGTCATGCTTTTATTCAAGCTACAATATTACCACTAGGTAAGGACACAATGACAGGTATGCGTTTGTAAACATACAGCTTAAGCTGGGTACACACTATACGATTCATTGTACGATATATCCTTCCGTCGAGAATCTGAACGAGATATTGTAAGGATCGCGTAGGGTGTACTCCAGATACATTGTTGGCGATGGACGTATATTGCATCATCCCATTTGTTGTTCTGCACAGCAGATGGGACGATGCAATGAAATACACCATGCCGCTATATGCAGCGTGTAACAATATATTGCACCATCGCACACCGGAACGTGTACAGCACGCACAATGTATCGTTACATCGTGTCATTTCGCCGCTAGGTGCACATTGCATAGCATGTACCCAGCTTTAGAACACCCTACAATTGCTATAGTTGTGGGTGATTTTATGATCAAACCATGCATCAAATATTATGTGCACAACAGCCAGAAGAAAATTACCAACGAGCCAACAGCACTCACCTTCCCTGAAGTGGTCCAGGGATATCTTTCCTTGTGTCCTTTTCATCTTCCAGTGACCTATTAGTAACAAAATAAAGATATACAGTATAAGACAAACACATCAAAGCAGAAATTGTAGCAGATGAAAATGTAAGAGGTGCTTTTAGGAATAGGCGAATACATACTAGTACAATATATGGCACGTCTAATATTTGGATTGCATAGATTCTGCCTTTATTGGTAGAGTGTACATTTATTATGCTTCTTATCTATTAGCAAATAATTCAAATCCCCCAAATCTCTTAGGAAAGTTACTTCTTTCTATACATTGAAACTGGAAATTCATTCCGGAGTGAAACAGGCTAGCCCATCTCTGACCGGCTAGTCACAGGTTCTTGCCATTTTCTATAATTAATTTTATATTGTTGAAACTAAGACCCTGTTTTATGAAATTTATTACCTTGGCAATGTTCTCTTATTATACAGTGTAGTCCACACATGGTGCAGATACAGCATTCACGTGTGGTTCTCCCTCTGTCTGCAGGCATCAGTGGCAGACAATTACAGCAGAGGCTACTAAAGTCACCTACCAGGGATAAAGCATCATTTGTAAATAATATTTACATTTATATATGTATTGGAGAACTGAGTCTTTATGCTCCTAAAAAAAAAGCAATTAAAAGAATGGAACAGCCGATGGACAGCTATGTCTGCAGATATAGCTGTCCATCGGCAAGTGTGCACGGGCGATCATCCGATCACCCGTACACATGCAACGGCGAGGAGGAGGTCGTGGCGCGACCCTCGGCCAGCGGGACCTATGGCTGCCTGGAAGATGATGGTTGTGTATATGAACGACCATCATCTAAAGATATATCTCTGCAGTGTGTTCCTACCTTTACTGTACTCCTTATTTACACCCTCATCTATAAAATGACCTAATCCTATTCGGTTACTTTTTCACCGTTCACGCATGTCAATTTTTTATTATAAATATTCTCACTTGCAGCTTCCTCTTGTTTTATCCCGGCATCTCCTGGTCGCCCCTATCTGCTCACTAGCCGACTCCCCCTCCATCTGGTCACCTCCCCAAGTACCTTCAGTCACATCCTCTGTTATTTAACACACACACACAGTTATCTGCCTGACAAGTTCTGATGGCAGTCCTGAATACAGCCACCGATTTTCGACCCAGGTGTTGCCAGCACACCTCGAGTACACCTTGCCGCTGAATTCAGCTGCCAGCACAGGGTACATATACAGTACAGATCTCCCCGCCGCAGATATTTGCTGCAACAAGTAGCGCTCTTTCTAACCCTTCAGTCGGTGAACTGCACTGCTTGCTCCTGGCTTGTGCACTGCTGTTCTGACAAACAAATCCTGCTGCAGATACAGCTTCACCAGTGCTCTCCTACATCTAGAGTTGGTGAGATATACTCCGTTATTGTGTATCATCACTGCAGCCATTGTATTCATACTGTATTTGGCAGGGACATCTGCATAACAGTGGTACAACGGGGTTGGTATTATTAACAAAAAGGAGGTATGAAAGAATAAAGGTGCATACACACGTAACGATTTTTTGAACGATTTAACTATAGCGTCGTCGTTATCGTTCGATCGTTGAAAAAAATCGTTCAGTTGCTGAGTTATAACGATGAATGATTATCGTTCATGCGCAATCTTGTTTGTAGTTTATTCTGACTGACCAACTGAACGATTTTCATTAAGGGAAGTTACAAAACTCGTTTGTAGTTCAAAAAATCGTTCATTACACTTTAAAAAATCTGACAGATAATCTGACAGAAAATTGTCCATAAAATCGTTAGTAAGAAAATCGTTGCGTGTGTATGCAGCTTAAATGGTAGTCCAAGCATGTTAAACCTTAACACAGTGATCTATGGGAGTTTCACTAAAGCTGCATAGACACACAAAACGATTTTGTTACCAACGATTTTATGAACGATTTTCTGTCAGATTTTTTAAAGTGTAATGAACGATTTTTTGAACTACAAACGAGTTTTGGAACTTCCTTTAATGAAAATCGTTCAGTTGGTCAGTCAGAATAAACTACAAATGGGATAATCGTTCATCGTTATAACTCAGAAACTGAACAATTTTTTCAACGATTGAACGATAACGACGTCGTTATAGTTAAATCGTTCAAAAAATCGTTGTGTGAATGCACTTTAAGGATCCTGTAGCTGCTGCAGCCGCTGACACTGTAACATAGCAATTTGCATGCAGATACACCCGCAGTCACACACAAAACATAGGCATGCCGCGTATCATTTCAATCAGCGAAGCTGCTTGTGCATCCTATTTGCATCACTCTGTGAATAAGATGCATGTGAAGGTAAAAAGTCACATGAAAAAACCCTCTGCGCTACCGAGTCACAGGGCTCTCAAGCGTTATGTGTAACCCACGGAGGATAGATGTACATGGACACATCTTTATGTCAGGATCCAACACTTCCTTGATGGCTGTACATGGAACTTCAATATTGCAACTGATGTTTAATAAATGGCCAGGTTGTCAGGGTGGAGCCGACCTACCTCTGGCCTTCTTCCAGCATCTTCATTGCTTCATTAAGATTTTTCCCCATTTCTGTCAAGGTCGGGTCCACCATCTACAAAAATGGCAGAAGAGAGAAATAAAGTCACCCAGCAAATAAATCATAATGCAACACTAAAGAACATCATGCTGCTATGGAATGCAGGCCTATAGGCAGATTCTGTATACTTTTATTATAGGTACACACGTTATCATATGGAGAGTCTGGTTTAAACATGCATCCTGTATGCTAAAGTCATGTTAATGTAAGTAAATACATGAAAGCAAACACAAATGCCAGTTGACTTTGCACCATATAATGTAGTTTGTGTACACGTGGTAAATCAGCTAGCAACTCACAGTAGGATAAAAAATATGTCACAAAATCATTTTTATTGTTTCACCTGCACAAATTACAAAAATGCCAAACCTAGATACATGGAGAAATGTGGGCAGAGGTATCACTATTGTAATGCCTTTCTGCAGGAAGACTGGTCACTTCCCCAAAAATTGTAGTCCTACCGATGTGTCCTCTTACACTGTTGCTCAAGTACCGGCAAATAGCTCCTCTTGGCACGCCAGGTCCCGGATGACTCAGCAGTGTGTCTCTCGTTCAAAATGTGCATCTTATTCGCATAAACAAAACTGGGAGAAGCCAAATTATCAGTGCAATCTAGCAAACATACCCCTGTGAGTGGTGCTTTGCTGCAACTATGATGCAAATAAGATGCAAAATGTATCTCTGAGGAAGGGGAGGGGGGGGGGGGGTTTCAAATGTTTCGCTTCCCCCTGCTGGGCGTCTATACGAATAGGCGCCTGACAGAGCAATTAGAAAGTTTCTCCGTTCGGGCACCCATTTGTATTTAACGTTGCTAAAAGCACCGGGTTTAGTCGTGCAAAGCGGTAGACCCGTCTAAAGAAGTGGTTAGGGCTCCCAAACCAACAGACCTTGCACACATTTCTTTTTGCACCTCAGGTGGCTGTGAGCAGAAATGTGCCCCCCCCCCCAGCAGCTTTAGACATCTGAACAGGGCAACAACTGAATTGCTCCAATGGGCGCTCAATCCTATAGACGCCCAGTGGGAAGTATCCAAAACAATTGAATAGCAGCCTAAGCGTTTCAGTCGCACCGGGCATCTCACACTGTATCGCATATAGATGCTAGGTAAATGAAAGCACATCTGCAACAAATTATTCACTCATATCGTGCGGTCATTCACCAGATCGTGTGGTGTGTACAGACTGCACAATACGTTGTTCTGTCGCATCTGCCGTCTTCTAATGTGTACCCAGCTTGAGATCCACCTGATGCACTTTCCTACCAAACTGTCCTATTTTGGATCGCTGAAAAGCTTTTTATGAATTAACAACTGAACTGGCTGCTAAGAATTTGTCACTTGCCAGGTGTGTATAATAATAGGTCACTTGTGAACATGTACATAAAGGCATGCTGAAATGAGTTTCCATCTACACACAAGTGCATCTCTTGGGCTCATGCCCAGTTACATGCTTTTAGTGATAAAAAGAGCATTAAAACATAACTTTTAAATGGTTAGTCCACACAACTTTACTCTGAAATAACATCTCAATGAAGATTTGGGCACAGAGCATGTTATTTTTCATACAAGGTGCATTGAAGAGTAATGGGGGGCATCCACTAGACGATTTTATCCCTGTCCAACCTCTTAACGATTTTCCCTTGAAGTTTCCCCTGAAATTCGATCTTCCACTCTGAACAATGTGCAAAAGATTTGCAAATGATTTGCAAAAGATCGAACGATAAACTATGTTGTTTGAATCTGTGATTGAGAGCTTTCAGCTATAGTGGGCAGATAGTGGTTCATTGTTTGATCGTTCAGTGTGAACGATGTGTAAACGATGTGTAAACGATGTGTAAACGATGTGTAAACGATGTGTAAACGATGTGTAAACGATGTGTAAACGATCAAGTGAAATTGACCTGCATGTTCAGTCGATGGAGGAGACGATCAAACGACCAGCGGGAGCGCATCGTACATCGTTAGAAACAATTACTGCACGATTTGCAAACGATGTTCAAACGATGTTTGAACGATTATCGAACGATTTTATCATTATCGTTCAACTTTATCGTCTAGTGGATGCCCCCCATAAGGGGTATATTTATTAAAGTGAGAGTTTTTGGAAGTGGAGATGGCGCCCATAACAACCAATCAGATTCTACTTAACATTTAACTAGCACCTTCTAGAAGATAATAGCTAGAATCTGATTGGTTCCTATGGGCAACATCTCCTCTTCTAAAAACTCACTTTAGTAAAAGGAGATTTCTGTACTTACCTGTTAAATCCTTTTCTTTAATTCCATAGGGGACACAGGCTTTACGCTGGGTATAGGTTAGTGGAAAGGAGCCTGGGCACCAGACAGTTAACTTTGTCAGGCACAGCCCAGGCTCCTCCTTCCCCCTATGTCCCACCCCCTGCCACAGGCTACCTCAGTTAAGTTAACAAGCCTAAAAGGTGCCTACACACTAGACGATATTTTACACGATTCACCCGATTTCGACGCATCGGAACAACAAATCGCGTAAAACATGTCCAAATCGTGAGTGCACATCAGAGTGGGAGCCCTGTGTCCCCTATGAAATCGAAGGAAAGGATTTAACAGGTAAGCACATAAATCTCCTTTTCTTCTTCCTCTAGGGACACAGGCATTACACTGGGACTTCCTAAAGCTAATCAGCTAAGGGAGGGGATGCTCCTGGTCTGCGCTAAGAATATAACAGATAGAAGAGCAAGTGGGTGCGCAAAGAAAAGCAGCAAGTCGGTGACCTCTGTAGTTCCCACACCTCCACCAAAATGAAATTACATAGGAAAAAAATTATATAGCAATCATATGACCTGCGCTCCTAAATAGCCAAATGTCAATAATCGGTCTGGGACCTGGGAATCAGAATAGTATCTGGAGCTGTAGTCTCACAAATCCAGCCACAATGTACCCAGAAAAAAAGAAGGTATTGTGTACATATAGTGAAGTACAATTTAATAACATATAAATATATACACATAAAAACATGTGAAAGCAATATAAAACATGGGAATCCCCAAGGAGGCAATAAAGATGACGTTTACCGGATCAGTGCAAGAACAGTCAACAGGCAGTTCTTTAAGGAGCATGTGATGTCAAACATCAGAAAAAGTCCCGGTCACTTCACTGGTTCAGCTCCCAAGCATCGCTCCGTGATAGCCGCGATCCCTGTCAGCCGCCTGGATCTCCGTATAACCGACGCGTTTCAACCCCCGTTCTGGGGTCTTTTTCAAGGTGAGTTCAAATGGTGAATGAGCACCCCTAACACACTGTCCCTTAAAAACCGATCTTATTCAATCGGATCGGCGCCGGCACAGCTGATCTCTATACATGAATCAACTACAGAGTCCATGATCCTTTGCTGCACCAGCGTCGTCCGCAATCCTATTCCACGTCACTTCAGGTATATCCATAGTAACCGGACCATTTACTCATCCCCTTGTGTCACGTGATCTCTCCATGAGGACATCCCGATACGTCACACCCTGGGTTTTCATTATCAAGTGATTACACCCTTATTCGTTGATATGGATACGGTAAACATTAGACTCGTCACATCGTTTTATCTCCATAGTTGTTTTATTCAAATTCGATGCCTGGATATCCAGATTGTATGTATCATAAATGACATAATAAAAAATAATCACATTATAGCGCATTATCTTATGTGCACATAAAGCATCAAATATCTTATATGGGCTTTATTAGAAAGTGCAAAGTGCAATGAATAGCTACAATATCAGAAGAAAGTGCAAAACAGCATTAAGTAACTACAGAAACCACTTAATCTCGAAATCGAGATTTAGACCTCCTGGGGTCAAAGTACCACAGTCGAAGATACTTTTCATTTCAGCTACAGCCAATTGTTTAGTTACATCATTTCTCCGCCAATGGTCCACTATGTGCCTTAAACCTACAAACTGTTTGATAACCACAGTATTACAATTATGTATTTGTTTGAAGTGATTTGAAAGTGCATGCGTTTCAAGTCCTTTGCGGATATTTCTTAAATGCTCCCCTATCCGAACTTTTAGGGGCCTAGATGTTCTGCCTATATAAAACAAATTGCAGCTGCATTCAATTGCGTATATCACACTTTTGGTGTTACATGTAATAAAGTCGCTGATAGCACAACATTTACCATTTATTATAACTTCAGTAGTTTTATTATGTCCATCTCCTTTGATGCCTTTACACCCCAGACAGAGCTCACATCGATAAAACCCTTTTGAAGTGATACCCCCCCCTTTTTAGAGGTATTTGGTAGGGCACTTTTAACCAAACGTGAGCCTATATTGGGGGCCCTTCTGTAAATACATTTAGGTTTCATTGGGAGATGGGGACCTAAAACAGAGTCTTTCTGTAAAATGCCCCAATGTTTACTCAGTGATTTTTCTATATATTTATGTTGACTACTATAAGAAGTTATAAATGACCATTCCACAGTAGAAGGTTTCTCATTTATTTTCCTGTTGTTTTTCAATAACTCCTCCCTTGGTATTCTCCCTACCTCTTCCTTCACTTTTATCATAAGATTGGAGGGATAACCTGATGCTGCGAACTTGGCCTGCATATCATTTGACTGCATCTCGTACACTTCTGGTTTGCTACAGTTGCATTTCAGTCTCCTTAGCTGACTACCCGGGATAGAATGTAACCAATTGGAATGGTGACAACTGTCTATTCCAATGTATGCATGGGAATCCGTCGGTTTAGAGTAATTCTTAGTATGTTCAAATCTATGAATGTGGAGAACTTATTTAACAATATGGTGGGGGCATATTTTAATCCTTTTTCTAAGACAGCATTTTCCTGTTTGGATAATAGATGTGTACTTAAGTTAAATATTTTGACTGTCCCACTGGGGCTGCGCTAAGAACCCTTCGCCCAAAAGCCGCACCATGTGTAGCGAAGGTATCAAAAGATTAAAATTTCAGGAACGTATTGGCAGAAGACCACGTGGCCGCCTTACACAGCTGCTCCACAGAAGCACCACGTCCTACTGCCCATGAAGCTCCCATCGACCGGGTTGAATGAGCCCTCACCACAGCCGATGCAGGAAGATCTGCCAAAGCATAAGCGTGGTGAATAGTCAAACGGATCCATCTGGCCAGAGTCTGCTTAGTTGGTGGCCAACCCCTATTGCGAAACTCATACAGGACAAAGCGAGAATCTGTCTTACGCAGGTCCTTTGTTCTGTCTACTTAAATCCGGAGGGCCTGCACCACATCCAGAGAGGCTTCCTCCGGAGAAGAACTCGGAAAGCAGGAACCACAATCTCCTGATTGATTTGGAACCTGGAAACATTAGGAAGGTAATCTGAAAGATTAGAAATGGAGAGCGACAAGATAAAGCGCTCAAGTCCGACATCAGTCGGGCAGAAGCTATGGTAAGTCCTCCAAACGCGATGGTAAACTCTAGCCAAAGAGGGCTTATGTGCATTAAGCATAGTGTTAATGACAGACCTAGAGAATCCTTTAGCTCTTAAGACGGATGTATCACGAGCCACTCCATCAAAGCTAGACAGGGCTAGATCCAGATGAAGGCACAGGCCCTGAGACAAAAGTTCTGGCCACAGTGCAAGACGCAGAGGAGCGTCGACCGAGAGGCCCAGTAGGTCTGTGAACCATGCTCTTCGCAGCCACTAAGATCACCTTGCCACCCTCCAACTTCAATTTGCGGAGGACCCAAGGAATCAGAGATTGGAGGAAAGATGTACAGGAGTGGGAAGGTCCATTGAACTGCCACAACATCCACCAGAAAGGCCTCCGGATCTCTGGTGCGAGAGCAGTACCTCGGCACTTGGTGATTGTGCTGAAATGCCATCATATCAATGTCTGGGAAACCCCAACGAAGGACCAGGAGTTGAAAGACCTCCAGGTGTAGGGCCCAGTCGCCTGAATGAACTCAGGAAGTCAGCTTCCCAATTTTCAACTCCTGGAATGACACTGTTGTCCGGGTTTGAAGAGACTTCTCCGCCCACCAGAGAATACAAGATACTTCCCTCATGGCGGCGCTGCTGCAAGTGTCTCCTTGATGATTTATGCAAGCGACAGCGTCGCATAGTTGGACTGTACCTGCAATGGGCGACCTCGAAGGATAGGCAAGGCCTGACAAAGAACACTGTAAACCGCTTGAAGTTGCAGACTGTTGATCGGTAACCGACTCTCCCAAGCCGACCACAGACCCTGAAAGGTCTCCTGCCAGGAAACCGTCCCCCACCTCCGAAGGCTTGCGTCGGTGGTGAGGAGGACCCAGTCCTGAACCCAAAAGGCATGTCCCCCAACTAGATTGGACTCCTGGAGCCATAATCATCTGGGACTTGAGCTGAAGATGGCATTTGTTCCAACAGGGCTAGAATTTCCAGCTGTATAGGCCGGGAATGCAACTGTACCATGTCAAAGAAGGAGACTAGAGAGCCCAGTACCTGCATGCAAGAATGAATGAATTGCCACCCGGCGGCGCTGTAAAAACAAACGAATCCTGGACTGCAAGTCCAGAACCTTGTCTGCTGGGATTAAAACCAGCTGAATTTGGAGTTCAGAAAGGCCCCCAAATGCACCATCACCTGAGACGGAGTCAGAGAAGACTTCTTCCAATTGATGACCCATCCATGAGCCTGGAAAAGATACACAGTGACTCGGACGTGCTCCCTGAGAATCTCCGGGGACTGGGCCAGGAGAAGCAAGTCATCCAGATATGGCCTAGTTCGGGATCGGCGAACAGGGCCCTCACCGCAGCAGCTTCCATACATCTCCCATGCTGGAAGCCCAGACTGACTCGCTCTTACCGGACTTCTCCGTGTCCTCTGGTTGCAATCCAGGTCACGGCATCGCAATTTAGCAGGCTCTGCCACGACCCTGACAAAATCACCAGACCACACAGGTTACTGGTGTTGCGGCGCCGGTGGGGGTAGATGGAGTCGCAGCAAGGGGATCTTATAAGACGCCCTGCTGCTAAACTCAGAGTTAAAGAAAGAAAGAAAAAAAAACTTGGGACTGTTTTCAGTCCCGTACGGTTATAACGGTGTGTCTCCTGCAGCACCAAACGAAAAACTGAGTACCTGAGGCGGGGTATATATGGAGGAGGACCCAGTGCATCCTGGGACCGGAAAGAGTTGACTGATAGGTGCTAGGTTTCCTCCAAACCACATATTCCCCAAGGTAGTTCCTGTGGACCCTATGGACCCTGAAGAAGAGAAAATTCGGATTCCCCAGCTCCGAAGATGAGCTGCCATGACTTTTGTGAACACACGAGTAGCCGTGAAGAGTCCAAATGGTAAAGCCCGAAACTGGAAATGATCTTCCCAGATCGCAATCCTGAGTAATCGCTGATGACCGAGATGGATGGGAACATGCAAATAGGCATCCTGGATGTCCAGGGAAGCCATGGCTAGAATAATGGAGCGGAGTGATTCCATTCGGAACCTGGGAATCCTCAAGTACCTGTTGAGAGACCACAGGTTGAGAATTGGCTTCTTGACCAAAAACAGATTGGCAAGCCCCTTTGGGAACCGGAACAATGATCCCGGAGGCCAGAAGAGAGCGAATGGACTCCTTCAAAGTCTAGAGGGCTTCGTTATAGTTCAATCGAGTTATAACGATGAACGATAATCGTTCAAGCGCGATCCCGTTTGTAGTTATCGTTCATCGTCCATTTCAGACTGTCCAACATAACGATTTTCGTTAAGGGAAGGAACATTTTTCGTTCACCGTTGTAAAAATCGTTCATTACACTTCAAAAAGAGTTTACATTTTCAAGGGAAAATCTGACAGAAAATCATTGGTTACAAAATCATTACGTGTGTATGTCAACAGTCAAATGTCGCCACTATAAATGTAACAATGTTGGCAAGTGTTTTTTTAACTTTGTTTTATTGAAAACACCACTATACATTCATAGAAAAAGTACTTGTTACAGAAACAACAAAAATCAGAGGATTACATCTTGGAGCACATGAACAATATAGTACATAGAAAAAGTTAAATATAATAACAATACGTAATGGTAGGGGGAGCTGCGCGGACGTCATCCAAGATCTATAAGGAATTGTCATAATCATAGGAAGTTTTTAACTACAGTAGCCATCAAGAATTACAGGAGGATCAGCAGAGAAAACCCGCTGTTTATACCACAAAGTACACTTATGAGAAGCCTTGATATGCTGCTGGAACTACCGAGGTGTTGTGTTTTTTTTCTTGGGTGCATGCAATACTCAAAGTGTCATGTTTTGAAAGATGCCATATCCTATGACATGTCACTCATTGACAAACTAGAATGATTTAATCACATGAGGGGAAAAAAAAAAAAAAAGCAACACACCTTAGGTAAGCAGAGTAAATAGGAGGCAGTGTTTACAGTCCTCTGAATACACAGTACCTGCTCTGTGTAATTGTGACAGGACTCTCTTTTGCATGCACTCACCCTGCTTGTACTTGTGTGCAATGCAGAATTTGAATACTAGATGTACATACAATTCTGACTCGACACACACATTAGTCTGACTTCACTAAACATATGAGCAGCTTGAAATCTGCACCTTGAGTTGGAGTCATAGATTTACATAGGCTTCTCCCAGTCAGAGAGCTAAAGGAAGCAACATTATTGTGCTCTTTGTACTTTGCACACCCAACAAGAACAAGAATCACTGGTTTGTGCTTCCAATGGACACTATTTTTAGCATCAAAACATGCTACTCAGGTCAGGCTTGCCCCGTTGTCTACAATCCTGTGTAAGGCTGGGAGAGGAACACAGTCCTCATTAAAAATGAATTGTGTTTCTGAAACACATTATGATCCAGATTTAAGTAGACCAGGAAGAAGAGAACAGGCGTGCTGGGGCAAATATTCCAGCACAATAATAACTGCAGCTGGAAATAGTAGCATATTTAAGCAGGATTTACAGAACTGTCAAAATAAAATATAATGCACTATTCAGCTATGTTAAATAAGTCTGGATAAATGTAATCCTTCTGCTGTGAGAACTGCAGTTTCTGCCTTTGCATGTGTAGCATAACCCAGCTACCAGCATCAGGTAACATGGGGAGGGGGACTTCGTAAGAGGGAGGGACAGGAGTTGGATCATTCTGTGCTGAGGCATTTAGTGACTACTAAAACAACCTACCTATTCCCTATTCACAACAGAACTTGCAAATAACAAATACTAATTATTGGTAATTTGTTACCCCAATATTATTACTGCAGATGCAAACAAGTAGGAATCACAGTGTTTGTAAACCATCAATACATCTGTTGAACTTGAAAAAAAAAAAAAGGTGTGGGATTCTCCTTTTCTCCTTTAGTTTGCCATAAAAAAAATATTTTTTTTATTTTTTTTGTTAGAAATCCCTCTAATGGAAAACAGTTACCAGGCCCAATTAATTTAACCACTCAACAGGCTGATATTTACCCCCCCCCAAAAAAAAACACATTCAGAAATCACCTTTTTTTATTACGTTAAGCACATTTTTTTTTTAAATTGTTTAATATTTTATTTAAAAAAAAAAATAATTCATAGACTGAAGCACCAGAACAGAGAGCAACACCAGGCAGGAAAGAGGAGAAAGGGGTTGTGACAGGTGCATGGTGCTAGAATGAACACTACATCCCGTATTAAATCTGGCTCTAGCTGCTTTACTTTTGAAGACAGCAAATATCCTCTGTTGTGATACATCTATTTAAGGGGGTTGAGTTAAGTGTAAATCATCAGATTTACATAGGGACAGGTTATGAAAAAGGCAAATAAACTATGTGAATCATCCACACTGAGACGACTGATAAGAATATGATTATTTGGATGAACACGTCCTATTTCTTAAAATTGTAATTTAAAAGAGGAATATTTAAAATCTGTATGTATCTGTTGTTTTAGCAATCAATTTTTCAAACAAACATGAAATTATTGCTTAATTAAAAAAAAAAATGCTTCTAAATATAATACCATCTTGTCATATTTATATGCAAAGCCATTAATTACAATTCTTGGTTTTTGACCAAGACTCAGAATGGAATTCTGCACTTCATAGCTTAAAAAATGGGTAATCAAAAGAGAGACAAAGATAACATTGTTGAAAAGTAATAGTCTATTAGAAGTCAACTGAGATCTGCAATAAGCAGGCTGTCGTCATGCAGATTATCAGGATATACAGAAGTGCTGACATAAGACAGCGCTGCCACACTTTTACCAACAGCAGTTGTCAACACGGTCATAGTTCTGTGACTGAAGCAGAACTAATTCTATTTATAATGTCAGGGATTCGCGCTTTCACACCATAGTCATCTTCATACTGCCAAAGACTTCAGAAGTATTTAATGAGGTTTTCACTATTATGGAGCGTACACACGGTCAGATTTGTCAGACTTGTCAGATTTGTCAGATGAACGATTAAACGATCTGAACGATTTGAACGATTTTAACAAAGTTTTGAACGATTTGAACGATTGAACGATTTTTGACTGCATTAAAATGAATGGAATCGTCCAAGTCTGACTGCAAACACATCAGATATCAGAAATCGTTATCTGACCATCGGGAACGCGCATCGTTGATCGTCCATCGTTCAGGCATGTCAGATATGAACGATTTTCCTTCAGATATGAACGACTGAACGATTTTTAAATCGTTATCGTTCATATCTGAAGGAAAAATCTGATCGTGTGTATGCACCATTAGATATCAACTACTGTACTGATACAATGAACAATTTTAGTTTGGCACTTAGATAGATACTATACTGTGCAACAAGAAAACCCAGATAATCTAAATATGCCAGTGACTATTTTGCTCAAGGAAATTATTCACTGGTATTTTCCTCAATGTAAACTTATGACATCAAAAATGTAAAAACTTTGCAACCAAACAAACAATGAGCTAGATTTACAAAAATAAAAATAGAACAAACATTTGGCAATGGAGCAGCGCAGAATCCGCATTGGTGATGCACCAACTTGAATGACGCTGGAGCACATCTTCACCATGTACGTCAGAGCAAGATGGCAGAGATTGCGGAGGAGCAGAACTCTCCTGGGTCTCCCTGATGCATGGGATACAGGTCACCACTCTTGTCTCATACAAATGTTACAATCCCTAGGTCTTCAGGGCACGGTCTGATCAGTTCATACCATGTCAGGTGATCCAATGCAAATTATCTTACCATTTACTTTTATTCTATACACATTTAACACTAAGGGCGGAATTCAATTCTCTCCAGCCCCTATCGCCCCCGACGGAGCTATTCTATTCTTGCTCCTGTCGGGCGCGATCAGCTGCCAAGCGCTATATTTCAGCTCGCAGCCCCGGGGGATGAGAGCTGAAATGTGCGAAAAGTGACATGTTTGGGCGCCCAAACATCACTTTTAGCGATCGCGCCCAGCACTTTGGTCGGGTTTAGCTGCTTTACGCGGCTAAACCTGACCTCTATGGGCGCGATCAGCGTGAAATTCTGGCACAATTGAATAGCGGCCCGCGATCTCCTGTCACTTTAGACGGGAGATGCGGGCCGCGAAATCAATTGAATTCCGCCCCAAGTGTCTCAAATATACATTTGTTTTTACATTTGATATTTGACTGCAATATAGTGCAAAATCAGAAATTTCCATACATCACTATAAATAAAATATACTAAATATATAAAGATCCAATTAAGATCCCAACTTGAAATTTGGTATGGAGAATCATAAATCATTAAAGCTGCACAGACACACAACAATGTTAGTAACCAACGATTTTAGTGAACGATTTTCGTCCAGATTTTCCCTTGAAAATGTGAACGAAAATAGTTTATAAAAATCGTTGGTTACTAAATTAATGAACGATTTTTTAATCATGCATACAGTGAATGGACATCGTTCATTCTGTACAACATGAACAATTTTCTGAATGAAAATTGTTTATTGGACAGTCAGAATGAACTACAAACGTGAACGCGCATGAACGATTATCGTTCACCTTAAAAAGTTGAACGATTTTATAAACGATTTAACGATAACGACGTCGTTATAGTTAAATCGTTCAAAAAAATCGTTGTGTGTACGCACCTTAAGAGATAAAGTCAACACTTTAAACCATATTTTCTTTTTGGGATATCCATTTTTAGCCACCTAACTGTCACGGTCACATGGGATGTAGTCACGGTCACATCCCAACATACATATCACATCTTGGTCACATACACCAACAAACATATCTTCGCTATCTCAAAATATCTCCCTATTCGACCCCTCCACTCTGTCTCTCTCATCCAAACCGATTACCTGCTCCCATTCAATCACAGTTACACGATTTTTTCAGGCTACACCCACTCTGCAGAATGTTCTCCATCACACAAGAAGACTTTCTTCTAGTCTCCAAAATATTCAAGCAATTCCTGAAAACCCCTTAAAGCAAGTTTATCAAATTCCACAACCACCCATGTAACTTCCATTTATTATTCTACCCAAATAACTTTGCTCTGCATAGTTCACACAAAACTTACATATGTTCTCTTTGCTACACTCACACAACTCACTGTGCCCAGGCCAACTTTGGTGTATTAATGGATCATATAACCCACCGAGAACCTATGCAATCTGTCTTGACCAATTTAGAATATGAAGCACAATATGTATCAAATGCCTATTCCCAACAGAGTGTAAGCTTGTTAGCAGGGCCCTCTTTGTCCATGTTATTACACAGTCTCGTCTTACTACTCTTTTGTTCCAAATGTAAAGCGCAACAGATAATGCTTGCGTAATATAAATAAATGTTAATAAAAAATAATCTGTAGAGACCTTAATTCTTGTTACCTTCCCGATGTCCTCCTCCTTCTGAGGAACAAATGGGAGGGTGGCCTAGGCTCTCTCACTGATTAGCAGTGGGAGTATATTTTGTGCTCCATTACATTTACTATTCCACGTTTCCAATACCAACAGATTCACTACTATATAGTTCATAGATCCTATTGTACAGATGGATGTTGATAGTACTGTAGATAGCCATAAATACCATGCCAGATTGTGATCTAGCAGAGAGTTTTGCCTCCTTACCCATTGCCCCCTTTCTCCCCCCACATTCCTCCTCTTTTCTCCCTCCACCTCTACACGCCAACTTACTTCTCTCTGCCCACGCAATTGCTAAATTCCTTGCTGACTACCAATTGCATGTGACTGTCTCTAATTTCCAAAAACCGCTCAAATTGTTGGGAGTTTTTTTATGATCGAATTAGGTCAAGAACATCTATTTAAAACTTATCCAAAACGATTTAAAAAAAAAAAAAAAAATCACATACCATTAACATTGATTTTTTAAACTATCGACCACTGATATTGGAATATCGATCATCGGGACATCACAACTTTACATTTATACTGTAGCTGCTCCTCTTTGCAGCCGCCGAGAGGGGGTACTGCCGGGCTGCTTGATTGTAGTATTCGACAGCATGACAGACACTGTGGGAGGGTGCAGGGACACAGAGGGGCCGGGAGGAGACTCTGCCATTAGCGGCTGCTGGAAGATTATCTTCCAGCAGCCGCCCAGTGGGTGTTTCTGATTGGTCGCATTGTTTGCAACCATGGGCCATATTCAATTAGGTGTGAAAAGCCGTTTTGGAAATAAAGTATCGCAAGTGACGTCATTTCGCTATGCAAAAAGTTTCCTCCATATTCAATTCCAGAGACTTTTCGCCGGTGCGAAAACTCAATGCAACCGGCGAAAAAGTTTTGCCTATGAATAGGTGTTGAAAAAAGTGCAGAACTAGGGTTTTGGGGTGGAAACTTCGGAAAACCCCCCTGCACCCTTGGGACAGTCCCCCAAAGGTAAACTGCGTCAAAAAAAAACTTTTAAAAAATACTTTAGATCACACCAAAAAAGTACTTTAATTTTGGGGGCAAAAAAGTCCAAAGTTGGGGGACAAATTTAAAAACTAGCGAAATAGACTCCAGGGGGGTCCCCAAGTATGCTCCAGGTGTTTTTACGTTTGCAGGTGGATTTTTTTTAAATCCGAACGGCGGATCAGCCAATTAATTGTAGAGGGTTTGCCCAGCATGATCCAGCAAAACAGAATAACCCAAACTGCGATTAAAGAAATCTACAAAACATGACCTGTTGGTGGTTGATCACTGGAGTTGAAAACCACTGATCTAGACATTTGTGGAAGTTTTAAAGTTTAAGGATTAAATTGGTCACTTTAACTAAATTCTTTACTCTTATTTCTGCTATCACTTACATTCCAAACAATATATTCATAAATTATATATTCTCACCCTTCAGTGTCACCCTTGTCTGTCTGCACCTCTCTTTAAAATGTAAGCTCTTAAGAGCAGGGCCCTCTTCCCTTGCGTGCTGTTCCTTCCTTTACTTACACAGTCTACTCCATACTGCCAATGGCACCCAACCCTTGGGTTATGCCGCCCTGTTGTCTATTTGAGTATTAGGACTGCTGATGCAGCAATGTTTATACAATGACCATGTTCTGCAAGTCACTTTTATCTTGTTTCATTCATTCTGTTTCTGCCTACCTTGTAAGGCGCTGCGGACTCCTTGTGGCGCAATATAAAGGATGATGATGATGATATTATAATAATAATAATAATAATAATACTACTACTAAATGTCTCCGTGCTATGCTGCCAATACCGACTCTAGAATGGTGAAACACCTGCAGAGATTCTTTTAGCTCATTTCTTACACAAGTTGAATGACCCAAATTGCAGTAGGATGCCAAAATGCTGCTTACTTTTTGAAGACGTGATAAAATAATGAACAATTTTAGACAAACTATGGCTGACAGTCATGCAGATTCATGAAACGCATACCTGAAAACTAAGTGAACTGCAGCCAATTATTTTACTTACTAGTACAGATGGGTAAATCACAGTGCCACAATAAGCATACACAATTTATTTTTGGAAACTTATAAGATGATTAATGCTGTACAAATGTAATTAGCATAAAAGAAAGCACAATAGCTTGGTGGCAATTACATGACAAGTTTCATCTTGCAGCTGTCGGATTTCATGTCAAATAATAACTGTGGGCATCTACTGTACACAGAATAAGAATACAAAAAGCCTGAAATATATAAAAATATATAAAATCTGATTTAAGGTATTAAATATATATGTATAAAGTTATTAGTTTGTTTTTTCCCCTAACAAGCATTATCTTGAAAAAATATTTTTAAATGGTATATATGCCATATTATACACAAAAGTTTTTGGGATAGTCCACAAGCGCTGTCTCGACGAAAAGATTATTTAATTCCTCCAATATGCATATTGGAGGAATCAAATTATCTTTTAGTTGAGACAGCGCTTGTGGCCTATCCCCAAAACTTTATGTATAATCTGGTTAACATATAGGAAGGATGTTTCTAGGGATAGAACTGAGCTGCAGTAACAATACAATAAAATGTTGATCTGTACTACTACAAATATACTAAAATTGAGATTTCATAACAGGTTCTGTAAAACTTAACTTGTTTAAACAGGGGAAGATCTTTTGTACCAACTAATAAATTATCAGATTGATTCTCAAGCGGGCAACACCAAGTAAGGAAAGGGTTTGTGTTACCGATTCCAGAGCCATGGTTCATACAAGACCATGCAATGGTATTGAGTGATTATCAGTGCACACAAATTTGTGTCACTAGCCAACCATATTTCCTTGTGCCATTTTGGACAAAACAAAAATGGCCAGTTTAGCTGATCACATATGATTTGCATAGGCAGCTTCAGGTACTCTATAATCCCTCTACCTGCTGATAAGCAGATTTTATTTCTTGTCCTGATGAACAATAGTTTTTTGGGGGTCTGTAGTCCATGGTATCATGAAATCTGAAAAGCTAGGAGACCATGATTTCAGGCTGTTTTCATCACTGACCATGTAGATTTGTCTCCAGCAGAGAACTACCTGTCCCATCAATTGGAGTTTCTCTCCTCAGGCAAAGCCTCATGCAGCATCTACAGAGCTAAAATGAGTTGGCTGTAAAACCTGTCTATACACAACTGCTGGGAAATTATAGAAGCAATATGAACACACCAGAGAATCTGAGTAGTGCAACCAGAAAATAAATGTGGTCAGACATAAGAAAATACTTTCATAAAATTCTGAAGTATAAAATATATATATTATTATATGTAATTTATAAAATAAGTAGTTAAGTAACAGAGCTATAAAATCTAATACTGCCCCAGGAAATTGGGTAAAGTTGGCAACTATATATCTTTAATTTATTGCATTTGTTCAGAACAATTTTTACACATAACAGTCCACCAATAAAAACCTAAAGACCTATTACAGAAACAAGACCATAAACTGTGCCATTTATATATATTTAGATACAGTTAAATGGTAGCTATATATGCTGTACCTCTATTACACGTAGTGTTTATTATGTTTCCCGTGTACAATGCAAGCCTGTTCTGTAGCACTGTGCAATTGTGGAAACAAACACAACACACCATGAACAATATAGTAACATAAAGGGGTCAATTCATCAATTAGGTGCGAGTTGGGACCTGCGAGACGTTCTCACAGTGAACTTAACTGCAAATTCCATTTGCAATTTAATTCCAAACTCGCATAGATTTTTCAGAGAAAATGAGTGTCTTTTGCACACCCCCCTGAGCAGGAGAAAAAGGTAAGAAAATTCTTTATTTTAAAAGAATAAATGTTTGGACAGTGAAGATCCTTTGGTACAACCCTACCAATGAATAATCATGCACTTGGAGGGGTTTAAATAGCATAATTTGGCCAATAAAGACATGTCAGTTTTCAGGTGAATTTATCTAAAAAGCTCAATAGTGGGTTAAATGCCCCGGGACAGGTACGCGGGGGCGTAAATGCCCCGGGACAGGTACGCGGGGGCGTAAATGCCCCGGGACAGGTACGCGGGGGCGTAAATGCCCCGGGACAGGTACGCGGGGGCGTAAATGCCCCGGGACAGGTACGCGGGGGCGTAAATGCCCCGGGACAGGTACGCGGGGGCGTAAATGCCCGGGACAGGTACGCGGGGGCGTAAATGCCCCGGACAGGTACGCGGGGGCGTAAATGCCCCGGGACAGGTACGCGGGGGCGTAAATGCCCCGGGACAGGTACGCGGGGGCGTAAATGCCCCGGGACAGGTACGCGGGGGCGTAAATGCCCCGGGACAGGTACGCGGGGGCGTAAATGCCCCGGGACAGGTACGCGGGGGCGTAAATGCCCCGGGACAGGTACGCGGGGGCGTAAATGCCCCGGGACAGGTACGCGGGGGCGTAAATGCCCCGGGACAGGTACGCGGGGGCGTAAATGCCCCGGGACAGGTACGCGGGGGCGTAAATGCCCCGGGACAGGTACGCGGGGGCGTAAATGCCCCGGGACAGGTACGCGGGGGCGTAAATGCCCGGGACAGGTACGCGGGGGCGTAAATGCCCCGGGACAGGTACGCGGGGGCGTAAATGCCCCGGGACAGGTACGCGGGGGCGTAAATGCCCCGGGACAGGTACGCGGGGGCGTAAATGCCCCGGGACAGGTACGCGGGGGCGTAAATGCCCCGGGACAGGTACGCGGGGGCGTAAATGCCCCGGGACAGGTACGCGGGGGCGTAAATGCCCGGGACAGGTACGCGGGGGCGTAAATGCCCCGGGACAGGTACGCGGGGGCGTAAATGCCCCGGGACAGGTACGCGGGGGCGTAAATGCCCCGGGACAGGTACGCGGGGGCGTAAATGCCCCGGGCCCGGGACAGGTACGCGGGGGGCGTAAATGCCCCGGGACAGGTACGCGGGGGCGTAAATGCCCCGGGACAGGTACGCGGGGGCGTAAATGCCCCGGGACAGGTACGCGGGGGCGTAAATGCCCCGGGACAGGTACGCGGGGGGCGTAAATGCCCCGGGACAGGTACGCGGGGGCGTAAATGCCCCGGGACAGGTACGCGGGGGCGTAAATGCCCCGGGACAGGTACGCGGGGGGCGTAAATGCCCCGGGACAGGTACGCGGGGGCGTAAATGCCCCGGGACAGGTACGCGGGGGCGTAAATGCCCCGGGACAGGTACGCGGGGGCGTAAATGCCCCGGGACAGGTACGCGGGGGCGTAAATGCCCCGGGACAGGTACGCGGGGGCGTAAATGCCCCGGGACAGGTACGCGGGGGCGTAAATGCCCCGGGACAGGTACGCGGGGGGCGTAAATGCCCCGGGACAGGTACGCGGGGGGCGTAAATGCCCCGGGACAGGTACGCGGGGGCGTAAATGCCCCGGGACAGGTACGCGGGGGCGTAAATGCCCCGGGACAGGTACGCGGGGGGCGTAAATGCCCCGGGACAGGTACGCGGGGGCGTAAATGCCCCGGGACAGGTACGCGGGGGCGTAAATGCCCCGGGACAGGTACGCGGGGGGCGTAAATGCCCCGGGACAGGTACGCGGGGGGCGTAAATGCCCCGGGACAGGTACGCGGGGGGCGTAAATGCCCCGGGACAGGTACGCGGGGGCGTAAATGCCCCGGGACAGGTACGCGGGGGCGTAAATGCCCCGGGACAGGTACGCGGGGGCGTAAATGCCCCGGGACAGGTACGCGGGGGCGTAAATGCCCCGGGACAGGTACGCGGGGGCGTAAATGCCCCGGGACAGGTACGCGGGGGCGTAAATGCCCCGGGACAGGTACGCGGGGGCGTAAATGCCCCGGGACAGGTACGCGGGGGCGTAAATGCCCCGGGACAGGTACGCGGGGGCGTAAATGCCCCGGGACAGGTACGCGGGGGCGTAAATGCCCCGGGACAGGTACGCGGGGGGCGTAAATGCCCCGGGACAGGTACGCGGGGGCGTAAATGCCCCGGGACAGGTACGCGGGGGCGTAAATGCCCCGGGACAGGTACGCGGGGGCGTAAATGCCCCGGGACAGGTACGCGGGGGCGTAAATGCCCCGGGACAGGTACGCGGGGGCGTAAATGCCCCGGGACAGGTACGCGGGGGCGTAAATGCCCCGGGACAGGTACGCGGGGGCGTAAATGCCCCGGGACAGGTACGCGGGGGCGTAAATGCCCCGGGACAGGTACGCGGGGGCGTAAATGCCCCGGGACAGGTACGCGGGGGCGTAAATGCCCCGGGACAGGTACGCGGGGGCGTAAATGCCCCGGGACAGGTACGCGGGGGCGTAAATGCCCCGGGACAGGTACGCGGGGGCGTAAATGCCCCGGGACAGGTACGCGGGGGCGTAAATGCCCCGGGACAGGTACGCGGGGGCGTAAATGCCCCGGGACAGGTACGCGGGGGCGTAAATGCCCCGGGACAGGTACGCGGGGGCGTAAATGCCCCGGGACAGGTACGCGGGGGCGTAAATGCCCCGGGACAGGTACGCGGGGGCGTAAATGCCCCGGGACAGGTACGCGGGGGCGTAAATGCCCCGGGACAGGTACGCGGGGGGCGTAAATGCCCCGGGACAGGTACGCGGGGGCGTAAATGCCCCGGGACAGGTACGCGGGGGCGTAAATGCCCCGGGACAGGTACGCGGGGGCGTAAATGCCCCGGGACAGGTACGCGGGGGCGTAAATGCCCCGGGACAGGTACGCGGGGGCGTAAATGCCCCGGGACAGGTACGCGGGGGCGTAAATGCCCCGGGACAGGTACGCGGGGGCGTAAATGCCCCGGGACAGGTACGCGGGGGGCGTAAATGCCCCGGGACAGGTACGCGGGGGCGTAAATGCCCCGGGACAGGTACGCGGGGGCGTAAATGCCCCGGGACAGGTACGCGGGGGCGTAAATGCCCCGGGACAGGTACGCGGGGGCGTAAATGCCCCGGGACAGGTACGCGGGGGCGTAAATGCCCCGGGACAGGTACGCGGGGGCGTAAATGCCCCGGGACAGGTACGCGGGGGCGTAAATGCCCCGGGACAGGTACGCGGGGGCGTAAATGCCCCGGGACAGGTACGCGGGGGCGTAAATGCCCCGGGACAGGTACGCGGGGGGCGTAAATGCCCCGGGACAGGTACGCGGGGGCGTAAATGCCCCGGGACAGGTACGCGGGGGCGTAAATGCCCCGGGACAGGTACGCGGGGGGCGTAAATGCCCCGGGACAGGTACGCGGGGGCGTAAATGCCCCGGGACAGGTACGCGGGGGCGTAAATGCCCCGGGACAGGTACGCGGGGGCGTAAATGCCCCGGGACAGGTACGCGGGGGGCGTAAATGCCCCGGGACAGGTACGCGGGGGCGTAAATGCCCCGGGACAGGTACGCGGGGGGCGTAAATGCCCCGGGACAGGTACGCGGGGGCGTAAATGCCCCGGGACAGGTACGCGGGGGGCGTAAATGCCCCGGGACAGGTACGCGGGGGGCGTAAATGCCCCGGGACAGGTACGCGGGGGCGTAAATGCCCCGGGACAGGTACGCGGGGGGCGTAAATGCCCCGGGACAGGTACGCGGGGGCGTAAATGCCCCGGGACAGGTACGCGGGGGGCGTAAATGCCCCGGGACAGGTACGCGGGGGCGTAAATGCCCCGGGACAGGTACGCGGGGGGCGTAAATGCCCCGGGACAGGTACGCGGGGGCGTAAATGCCCCGGGACAGGTACGCGGGGGCGTAAATGCCCCGGGACAGGTACGCGGGGGCGTAAATGCCCCGGGACAGGTACGCGGGGGCGTAAATGCCCCGGGACAGGTACGCGGGGGCGTAAATGCCCCGGGACAGGTACGCGGGGGCGTAAATGCCCCGGGACAGGTACGCGGGGGGCGTAAATGCCCCGGGACAGGTACGCGGGGGCGTAAATGCCCCGGGACAGGTACGCGGGGGCGTAAATGCCCCGGGACAGGTACGCGGGGGGCGTAAATGCCCCGGGACAGGTACGCGGGGGCGTAAATGCCCCGGGACAGGTACGCGGGGGCGTAAATGCCCCGGGACAGGTACGCGGGGGCGTAAATGCCCCGGGACAGGTACGCGGGGGCGTAAATGCCCCGGGACAGGTACGCGGGGGCGTAAATGCCCCGGGACAGGTACGCGGGGGCGTAAATGCCCCGGGACAGGTACGCGGGGGCGTAAATGCCCCGGGACAGGTACGCGGGGGCGTAAATGCCCCCGGGACAGGTACGCGGGGGCGTAAATGCCCCGGGACAGGTACGCGGGGGCGTAAATGCCCCGGGACAGGTACGCGGGGGCGTAAATGCCCCGGGACAGGTACGCGGGGGGCGTAAATGCCCCGGGACAGGTACGCGGGGGCGTAAATGCCCCGGGACAGGTACGCGGGGGCGTAAATGCCCCGGGACAGGTACGCGGGGGCGTAAATGCCCCGGGACAGGTACGCGGGGGCGTAAATGCCCCCGGGACAGGTACGCGGGGGCGTAAATGCCCCGGGACAGGTACGCGGGGGCGTAAATGCCCCGGGACAGGTACGCGGGGGGCGTAAATGCCCCGGGACAGGTACGCGGGGGGCGTAAATGCCCCGGGACAGGTACGCGGGGGCGTAAATGCCCCGGGACAGGTACGCGGGGGCGTAAATGCCCCGGGACAGGTACGCGGGGGCGTAAATGCCCCGGGACAGGTACGCGGGGGGCGTAAATGCCCCGGGACAGGTACGCGGGGGCGTAAATGCCCCGGGACAGGTACGCGGGGGCGTAAATGCCCCGGGACAGGTACGCGGGGGCGTAAATGCCCCGGGACAGGTACGCGGGGGGCGTAAATGCCCCGGGACAGGTACGCGGGGGCGTAAATGCCCCGGGACAGGTACGCGGGGGCGTAAATGCCCCGGGACAGGTACGCGGGGGGCGTAAATGCCCCGGGACAGGTACGCGGGGGCGTAAATGCCCCGGGACAGGTACGCGGGGGCGTAAATGCCCCGGGACAGGTACGCGGGGGCGTAAATGCCCCGGGACAGGTACGCGGGGGGCGTAAATGCCCCGGGACAGGTACGCGGGGGGCGTAAATGCCCCGGGACAGGTACGCGGGGGCGTAAATGCCCCGGGACAGGTACGCGGGGGCGTAAATGCCCCGGGACAGGTACGCGGGGGCGTAAATGCCCCGGGACAGGTACGCGGGGGCGTAAATGCCCCGGGACAGGTACGCGGGGGCGTAAATGCCCCGGGACAGGTACGCGGGGGCGTAAATGCCCCGGGACAGGTACGCGGGGGCGTAAATGCCCCGGGACAGGTACGCGGGGGCGTAAATGCCCCGGGACAGGTACGCGGGGGCGTAAATGCCCCGGGACAGGTACGCGGGGGGCGTAAATGCCCCGGGACAGGTACGCGGGGGCGTAAATGCCCCGGGACAGGTACGCGGGGGCGTAAATGCCCCGGGACAGGTACGCGGGGGCGTAAATGCCCCGGGACAGGTACGCGGGGGCGTAAATGCCCCGGGACAGGTACGCGGGGGCGTAAATGCCCCGGGACAGGTACGCGGGGGGCGTAAATGCCCCGGGACAGGTACGCGGGGGCGTAAATGCCCCGGGACAGGTACGCGGGGGCGTAAATGCCCCGGGACAGGTACGCGGGGGGCGTAAATGCCCCGGGACAGGTACGCGGGGGCGTAAATGCCCCGGGACAGGTACGCGGGGGCGTAAATGCCCCGGGACAGGTACGCGGGGGGCGTAAATGCCCCGGGACAGGTACGCGGGGGCGTAAATGCCCCGGGACAGGTACGCGGGGGCGTAAATGCCCCGGGACAGGTACGCGGGGGCGTAAATGCCCCGGGACAGGTACGCGGGGGCGTAAATGCCCCGGGACAGGTACGCGGGGGCGTAAATGCCCCGGGACAGGTACGCGGGGGGCGTAAATGCCCCGGGACAGGTACGCGGGGGCGTAAATGCCCCGGGACAGGTACGCGGGGGCGTAAATGCCCCGGGACAGGTACGCGGGGGCGTAAATGCCCCGGGACAGGTACGCGGGGGCGTAAATGCCCCGGGACAGGTACGCGGGGGCGTAAATGCCCCGGGACAGGTACGCGGGGGGCGTAAATGCCCCGGGACAGGTACGCGGGGGGCGTAAATGCCCCGGGACAGGTACGCGGGGGCGTAAATGCCCCGGGACAGGTACGCGGGGGCGTAAATGCCCCGGGACAGGTACGCGGGGGCGTAAATGCCCCGGGACAGGTACGCGGGGGCGTAAATGCCCCGGGACAGGTACGCGGGGGCGTAAATGCCCCGGGACAGGTACGCGGGGGGCGTAAATGCCCCGGGACAGGTACGCGGGGGCGTAAATGCCCCGGGACAGGTACGCGGGGGCGTAAATGCCCCGGGACAGGTACGCGGGGGGCGTAAATGCCCCGGGACAGGTACGCGGGGGGCGTAAATGCCCCGGGACAGGTACGCGGGGGGCGTAAATGCCCCGGGACAGGTACGCGGGGGCGTAAATGCCCCGGGACAGGTACGCGGGGGCGTAAATGCCCCGGACAGGTACGCGGGGGCGTAAATGCCCCGGGACAGGTACGCGGGGGCGTAAATGCCCCGGGACAGGTACGCGGGGGCGTAAATGCCCCGGGACAGGTACGCGGGGGCGTAAATGCCCCGGGACAGGTACGCGGGGGCGTAAATGCCCCGGGACAGGTACGCGGGGGGCGTAAATGCCCCGGGACAGGTACGCGGGGGGCGTAAATGCCCCGGGACAGGTACGCGGGGGCGTAAATGCCCCGGGACAGGTACGCGGGGGCGTAAATGCCCCGGGGACAGGTACGCGGGGGCGTAAATGCCCCGGGACAGGTACGCGGGGGCGTAAATGCCCCGGGACAGGTACGCGGGGGCGTAAATGCCCCGGGACAGGTACGCGGGGGCGTAAATGCCCCGGGACAGGTACGCGGGGGCGTAAATGCCCCGGGACAGGTACGCGGGGGCGTAAATGCCCCGGGACAGGTACGCGGGGGCGTAAATGCCCCGGGACAGGTACGCGGGGGCGTAAATGCCCCGGGACAGGTACGCGGGGGCGTAAATGCCCCGGGACAGGTACGCGGGGGCGTAAATGCCCCGGGACAGGTACGCGGGGGCGTAAATGCCCCGGGACAGGTACGCGGGGGCGTAAATGCCCCGGGACAGGTACGCGGGGGGCGTAAATGCCCCGGGACAGGTACGCGGGGGCGTAAATGCCCCGGGACAGGTACGCGGGGGCGTAAATGCCCCGGGACAGGTACGCGGGGGCGTAAATGCCCCGGGACAGGTACGCGGGGGGCGTAAATGCCCCGGGGACAGGTACGCGGGGGCGTAAATGCCCCGGGGACAGGTACGCGGGGGCGTAAATGCCCCGGGACAGGTACGCGGGGGCGTAAATGCCCCGGGACAGGTACGCGGGGGCGTAAATGCCCCGGGACAGGTACGCGGGGGCGTAAATGCCCCGGGACAGGTACGCGGGGGCGTAAATGCCCCGGGACAGGTACGCGGGGGCGTAAATGCCCCGGGACAGGTACGCGGGGGCGTAAATGCCCCGGGACAGGTACGCGGGGGCGTAAATGCCCCGGGACAGGTACGCGGGGGCGTAAATGCCCCGGGACAGGTACGCGGGGGGCGTAAATGCCCCGGGACAGGTACGCGGGGGCGTAAATGCCCCGGGACAGGTACGCGGGGGGCGTAAATGCCCCGGGACAGGTACGCGGGGGCGTAAATGCCCCGGGACAGGTACGCGGGGGGCGTAAATGCCCCGGGACAGGTACGCGGGGGCGTAAATGCCCCGGGACAGGTACGCGGGGGCGTAAATGCCCCGGGACAGGTACGCGGGGGCGTAAATGCCCCGGGACAGGTACGCGGGGGGCGTAAATGCCCCGGGACAGGTACGCGGGGGGCGTAAATGCCCCGGGACAGGTACGCGGGGGCGTAAATGCCCCGGGACAGGTACGCGGGGGGCGTAAATGCCCCGGGACAGGTACGCGGGGGCGTAAATGCCCCGGGACAGGTACGCGGGGGCGTAAATGCCCCGGGACAGGTACGCGGGGGCGTAAATGCCCCGGGACAGGTACGCGGGGGCGTAAATGCCCCGGGACAGGTACGCGGGGGCGTAAATGCCCCGGGACAGGTACGCGGGGGCGTAAATGCCCCGGGACAGGTACGCGGGGGCGTAAATGCCCCGGGACAGGTACGCGGGGGCGTAAATGCCCCGGGACAGGTACGCGGGGGGCGTAAATGCCCCGGGACAGGTACGCGGGGGCGTAAATGCCCCGGGACAGGTACGCGGGGGCGTAAATGCCCCGGGACAGGTACGCGGGGGCGTAAATGCCCCGGGACAGGTACGCGGGGGCGTAAATGCCCCGGGACAGGTACGCGGGGGCGTAAATGCCCCGGGACAGGTACGCGGGGGCGTAAATGCCCCGGGACAGGTACGCGGAGGCGTAAATGCCCAGGGACAGGTACGCGGAGGCGTAAATGCCCAGGGACAGGTACGCGGAGGCGTAAATGCCCAGGGACAGGTACGCGGAGGCGTAAATGCCCAGGGACAGGTACGCGGAGGCGTAAATGCCCAGGGACAGGTACGCGGAGGCGTAAATGCCCAGGGACAGGTACGCGGAGGCGTAAATGCCCAGGGACAGGTACGCGGAGGCGTAAATGCCCAGGGACAGGTACGCGGAGGCGTAAATGCCCAGGGACAGGTACGCGGAGGCGTAAATGCCCAGGGACAGGTACGCGGAGGCGTAAATGCCCAGGGACAGGTACGCGGAGGCGTAAATGCCCAGGGACAGGTACGCGGAGGCGTAAATGCCCAGGGACAGGTACGCGGAGGCGTAAATGCCCAGGGACAGGTACGCGGAGGCGTAAATGCCCAGGGACAGGTACGCGGAGGCGTAAATGCCCAGGGACAGGTACGCGGAGGCGTAAATGCCCAGGGACAGGTACGCGGAGGCGTAAATGATGTGGGACAGGTACACGGAGGCGTAAATGATGTGGGACAGGTACGCGGAGGCGTAAATGATGTGCGACAGGTATGTGGAGGTGTATTGATGGGAAAGGGCTTTTTGAACTTGCAGATGAGAGGTAAAAGTGTTTATTCTGATGTCTTACAAACTTATATAAAATCACTATATAGATATTTTTCTGTACCCCAAAATGCTGGAAAGACTGTAATGAAAAACACTTGTTTGCTTTCATTTTTCAAACATTAATAAAAAGTGCAAAAATCAGCGATTTCACACCGTTTAAGAATCTCCAGTACTTTCCTTATGGCCTAAAGCATCCTTATATATGGTTCTGCTATCTCTGTTGTAATATTTTTGGGATCCAGGATGTTCCCCCACGTTTTCATACACTTATAGGTCACTTTTTGTAGAAAAGTTGCAAAACTGCGAATTGTCATTTCTAATTGAATCTCACATTTCCCGGGGGGAGCGCCTTCATACAATGTATGATTTTCATGAAAAGAAACTCACTTTTGCAAACTTGTTCCTTGAATTGACCCCAAAGGCAGAAAAAAAGAAGCTGGTGCCTTATAAGAGCCCATAGAAACTTACATATTATTGCCTACATTAAAAATATATTTAGGCAGACATTTTTAACAAATGTGGAAAATATAAAACAGCATTAACATTAATATTTGATTTTGGTTTCAAGTTTTATAAGCACATTTTTATCATCATCTCTTTAACTACATAAATGAAAGCGTGTTATATATAGGCTGGGCAATTAGCAGTACCTTATGAGGGTGTGGATAGCTAGAAACTAATATGTGACAATACAGTGTAAGCAATGTATTTAGCAACATGATCAAAGTCGTTACATATGAGGTGACTGGACAACTTCTTTAGGGGATGTCTCCGGCAGGGCCTGGCCGACAAAAGCAGAGTTCCCGGCAGCGGAAGCCAGACAGCGCTGGATATCCTGATCGTCGCTAACGCAAGTATAAACTAACCTAACCCCTAACCCTCCTTAGGGGTGCCTAACCCTAACCTCCCCCCCAAGTGCCTAACCCTAATCCCCCCTCTAAGTGCCTAACCCCCCCTTCCCGCTGCCTAAACCTAAGTCCCCCGGGGGGGGTGCCTAACCCTAACCCTCCATCCCCCTAGCCTAACCCTAACCCTCCCTCCCCCAGCCTAACCCTCCCGGGGGGGTGCCTAACCCTAAGTCCCCTCTGGGTGCCCTAAAGCTAACCCTCCCCCCCTCGCGGCTGTCCACTCACCCTTCGATCGGGATGCCGGGTGCTGGTCTCCCGGCGTCGGGGAAATGACAGGCGTCTAGATATAGACGCCGGTCATTTATCCCACGCCGGGATAAAGCAGTCGGGAAGCCGGCTGTCGGGATTCCGGCAGCCGGCTTCCCGATTGTATACCCTAACTACAAATCATCATCGGACTTGATTCAATTCAACGCGAATTGTATAGTGCTGGGAAGGAGCTCCCGGAGCTATTCAATTCTGTGCGCTGTTAGGTCAGGGAATGCCTGTTCTCCCGTCCCTCTCACCTTAAACAGGGTGTTTAGTCGCAAGAACGGCCATTCTCTGACTAAACTTCCCGGCATGATGCTATTTCTGTTGCGCTAAGGGCAGAAAACAGCATCATGCCTGCAGTTTTGTCGGATTTCTGCTCGCACCCCAGGAGGGATGAGAAAAGAAATTCTTAGTCGGGGTTAACAGCGCTTAATTGAATAGCTCCGGAAGCTCCTTCCCGGCGCTATTCAATTCGTGTTGAATTGAACCGAGCCCATAGTAGATTAGTTGCATAACAGCTGCTGTTCTAAAATAGGTTTATGATCAAGTCTCGTCTATACTTTGAAGGTCTAAAAGGTGGCCATACATCTGCGACGGATCGCCGCGATGCAGGGCTGCGATCAGAAATTTCCGATTGCCATCGGAAATTTTCGATCGCCCACCATCGATGTTCTGCGATCCGTTGTCGTATCGCAGACACTTGACATGTTAAATGTCCGCGATTTGACAATTGCGATCATTTTTTGATCGCAATCGCCGAAATCCAACATGTTGGATTTCTGCGATCCTCCGATGCTGGGTTGCAGCATCGAGGCAATCCATCGCAGATGTATGGGGCCCTTTACCCTAAGTGGTGATTGCATTGAATCAGCTGGCTACGATTGGAAAACACAGGAAAGCAAAAGTGCTGGCTTATAGGCTTTTCTCTCAGATAAAGAGTTTCAGTATTGGAGTCCACAGTCATGTGTATACACCAAATAGAACAGAATTTATTATTGCTTGTGACAAATCAGTCATGTGAAACAAGAACAAAAGGATATTAATTTCCATAACTGCGTCCAGAAAACGTTCCAATATGTAGAACAACTAAATCTACACACTGTCCTTGCAGAACATACATACTTCTTGCTGTAGGAGGATGTGTGCGCAGAGAGAATACAGCAACCACGTCTAACTGTGAAATAGCTACACACACACACACACACACACACACACACACACACAATCACTGCGAAAGTATTTTACAAACCCATGAAATACAGTGACCTACATACAGATGAGGGACAATATTAATAATTCACGTAAAGGCATTTTATTAAATCAGTAGAACTGGTAGCGAAAATGGGATGGCAAAATAAAACTCAATGAAGTGATGCACAGAATAAGAGTTTGAGTGTGATATTATGTATGGGTCTCTACATGCACAGACAATTACGAATAAAAGTGTATGGATTTTCAACTCTCCTGTAATCTAGACAAAATAAAAACGGTAAATTAGAAGATAATCATGGCTCTGTATGAGAGTAAGGCCAGTTACCTAGGATTTCACTTGAATCTTGTTAAGGGGTAGATATACAGACATATTGGCAGCTTGTGGGTCTTATATTATTAATTATGTATCTACGTTACTGAAAAGTTATTAGTATGCAAGAGCCACTTTTTGCAGTGCCGCATACTTATTGCATGTACTTAGCATGCTCTGCTGGTCCTGGATGCCAGGAGTTGGTACACGGAGGAGTGAAGGTAACAGTACTCAATGTTTTGCAACATCAGTAACCTCTCCTAGGAGATTAGGGCAGAGATAAATGTTACTTTTAGAAGTTAATCAGTTCCACCTTTGTTTTAAAGAAGACCTACTAAACTGGTGAAATGTCCTTTAACCCATAAATGAGCCATGAGGTAAAGCTGTGAGCTTCAAACTGGGCGACGAGATTAACTAATGCTGTCTGCAGTGGAACTACAGCCTACTACTGGCTCCAGAGCAATGTCCAGGACCTCCAGAATCAGTCCCAAGCCAGAAGATAGCTGCAGTACGGCACTCAGGATAGCACAACCAGAGCCTCAATGCCTTAACTGAGGGAACTCCCGCTAACGCGTCTCCTGATAAGAAATCTAATAAAGCCCTGATATGCTCTCCCATAATAGCTTCACTAGAAGATCATGTATTAACAAGAACCTACATGACATTACATGTTATATAATCTTTAGCAAAGAAAAATAAAATATAAACATTTCAGTTAACTATATATCCAACACAATGTAACATTCAGTTTACCAAAATAAAATTTTTTATATACTTAGTGGCAGATTAAATTACCCTCGGACTGATTTGTGCGGACTGTTACCTAGGGTAAAGTGGCTCAATTTCAGACCTGCAATCAATCTGAAAGCAACCCCGAGGAAACAGGTTAATGCTCTTTTCTGCTCTGACCTCCAGAATGTAAACGCTTTCCGGTATCTTGCGAGCAGAGAAATGTGGGGGACTTACAAATCAATGATAATAATAAAAATAATGACAGCAAACACTAACAATAACTGTGACAACTACAAGCTGAATCCAATGAATTTGCCTCGCACATGAGAGTGGGAAGAGTTTCCATTGTAACTGTGTGTAAATGCTGGAAATGTCAACAGAATTCACCCCCCTCGCGGCCCTGTCTCACCCCAGATTTGTTGATTTATACACACAGCCCTATGTGGCTGCAAACAAAAATCCGGTGGTACTGTAAGTGCGGAATATAGCCGCACTTAACATTGCAGGGTCATTCCACATCAGTTCAACCAGGGGGTAAATTTACTAAAGTGAGAGTATTTAGAAGTGGAGAAGTTGCCCATAGCATCCCATATCAGATTCTAGCTATTATCTTCTAAAAGGTGCTAGTTAAATGTTAAGTAGAATCTGATTGGTTATAGGCATCATCTCCACTTCTAAAAACTCTCACTTTAGTAAATATACCCCCAGGTGTGTCCACCACCCATCATAGATTTAAAAAAAAAAAAAAAATTTTAGTTAAGAGAGGATGTAAAGAAAACTATTTGACAAATATCTCGACTGTCTGACCATTAGTTTCCAAAATATTGGATATTTCAATGAAACTATTGACTAATCGCAGCTTATTCCAGTTTATTTGAAGTATCACGGGTGTTTATTAAGCAATCACCATAAAATTTGGACCCCTAAGGTAACTTTACCTCCCGAATCCATAAATCTAAACCAAATTACTTTATCTGTCTTACAGCAAAAATTCAAGATTTTGGAACAGCAAGGTTAAATCAACATTAGATGTCCCAATTTTGTTTAGGTGCTTAACAAATCTGTACATTACCACATAAAAAAACAGCATGGTACTCTGTTTCATAGTGGAGAAAAAAAAATAATGAAGTTGATGTTTGATTACTGTTGTGCTGAATACATAATTTACACAAACCATGAAATGTAAAAAAACTTAAACATAACTGAAGTTGAGTCAGCAATAACATTATTTTCCCCTTGTTTGGACCCTGTTGTAACGGTCTGTAATTTTCCTTAAAGTGTCAGCGGACAGTGTATATTGCTTTCCAGTACTTCCTTGGATAGAAGGCACTTCCATTACACAAAGGACGTGATTAAAAGGAACAAAACACTTATCTATCACAGAAACCACCTCATGTAAGAAAGGCATTTAATCCATGATTAAGGACTGTTGGGAAATTTCCCATCAGCATCTTATGCGACAAGGAATTCCCTAGCAAGCCACCATTATGGCAAGAACCCTTCCTAAAGCATTCTTCCATTAAAAACTAGAGTTACAGAAAATGTTTATATTTACCTTGAATTGATTTGTACATATCAATTTGGCATCTTAAAAGGTGTATTTATTCACCTAGTAAACAAACATACAGCTCATTAGGATGTAACCCTTCATTCCAATTATTAGTGAAGCAATCAGCCCAGTTTGCCTTGTCTAAATGTTTCTGTAGCCAGTTATTATCCTATTCTGTGTCCATATTTCTTGATACCATTAACTAATATGGAGCAGGGATCGCAAATACGCGCTACAGCAAACTGGGAACCCAGTTTTAAAAAACTGATTGGGTCCTGTAGGACCCGCTGACGCTGTGTGTGCTGCAGTAGCCAATCGATGCACGGCGGCGGCTCCCCTGCCAATAGCTGCACAGCGGCGTCTCCCCGGCTAATCCCTGCACAGCGCCTCCCCCCAGCCAATCACCACGCGGCGTCTCCCCCCAGCCAATCACTTCGCAGCATCACCCCTGCTAATCGCCTTCTCCGTGGAGCTCCACTCTGAGTCTGTTTGCACTGCATCCATCGGACAGAAGTATTGTCGGTGCTGCTAGGCCCATCTAGCAGCCGGCGCTCCTTCAGCAAGCTGAGCTCTGTGCGCGCAGGAGGCAGGGAAGGTGGATGGGACAGGAGGGAGCTGCAACAGTGACCTGACCGGGGGCTCCCAGCAAAAGCAAGGAGGTAACCTCTACCCCATGTGCGGTCTATCCTTACCCCCTCCCTACCCTCAGTTCTGCCCCAGCTGCTATTCTAACCCTATCCGTAACCCCAGTACTGCCTGCTCCTAACCCCTCCTTGCACCCCCCCTGTACTGCCCTAGTTATCTACCCTTACCCCTCCCTACACCCAGTATTGCCTGTCCCTAACCTCTACCTTGCCCCCAGTACTGCCCTAGCTGCTAATAACTTTTACCCTCTATGCCTCCAATACTGCTCCAGCTGCTATCTACACTTGTCCGCTCTGTACCCCCAGTGCTGCCCCAGCTGCTATCCTGACCCAGCACTGCCCCTAACCCCCTCCTTAACCCCCCACCCAGTCCTGCCCCAGCTGCTATTTACCCTGCTTGCCGCTAACCCCCGCCATGCCCCCCAAGTACTGCGCCAGCTGCTACCATTGCCCCTCCCTAGCTGTTGCGTGGATCATGTAAAATCATTTTTTGTTTTGCCAAGTTCCTGGATTACTGAGGAGACTAGCACCAGGATATAGGCGAGTATGATTTCTTTGTTTGCAGAGCCATTCATTAAGGATATTCTACTGGACAAGGGGACAGACATCTGGTATAGGTAAGTATGTGTGAATGGATATGTATGTGTAATAAAGTTATACTGTCACGGTGTGTGTGTTTTGTCTATTTTTAACTATTTATTTTACAGTGAAGTTACAGGTGCCGCATGTCTGCTGGCACTTGTTGTTCCACAAGTGCAAAATTGCAGGCATGCTGGCACTTGTAGTTCCACTGTAAAACACATTATTTGGCCCACCCATTCCCACCAAACCAGCGGTAAGGGGAAGAGCCCCGGGCTTCAGCGTAAGTCTGTGGTGCTCGGGAGGGGGGGACCCTTCTTTGGGGGGTCCCCGACTCCCCGAGATCACTGGCTTGCGCTGACCGATTTGGGGTGCTAATGCTTTGGACCTGGAGCCCCGGTGATTGGGTCTCCAGGCTGTGGCATTACACCCTGGTCGGTTGGGTTTGGTGCTGGTCTTAAATATAGGGGGATCCCCACGTTTTTTTTCCACCTATATTTAAAACCAGAACTGGTCCCTGCAGCCTTGGGTTGGTTTCTAAAATACGGTGGAACCCTACACATTTTGTTCCCCATATTTTTAGAAACCACCACTGGCTGGCAAGCTTGGGGCTGGTTTGGCTTTTGGGGGGAGAACCTTATGTAATTTTTTTTGTAAATTTTCACCCCGTTTTTTTACAGGTTAAACAAAACGGGAATTTTCGGGAAATATTCAAGGGACCCCCCTAAAGATGTGTAGACATAGGGGATGACAAAGGGTACCCCCATTTTTAATTCCTGAAGGAAGTCGGGTTTCTAATAGCTGCGGCAGGTGCATTAATGCGGCTTTGAATAAGGTGATGCAGAAGAGCATTTAGAAGTTTTTTTTAGGGCAAAACAACTATGCCCATCAATTTTGGGGTACTTGAAAATGGGGTTCAGTATATTTTAAAGTTGCTAAAGTTACTTTAAAAAATCGTGAAAAACCCACCAACCGCAAGCACCTGCAATGAAAAAAAAACACCTGGGGCATACTTGGGGACCCCCCCCAGAGTCAAGTTCGCTAGTTTTTAACTTTGTCCCCTGAATTTTTTATTTTTCACCCCAAAATCAAAGAACATTTTTGGGGTGCCCTTAAGTGTTTTTAAAAAATTTATGACACAGTTTACCTTTGGGGGACTGTCTGAAGGCTACATAGGGGTTCCTGCAACATTGCACCCCAAAACCCCAATTCTGCACTTTTTAACACCTCCCATTCATAGGCGATACTTTACCGCCTATTACACTGCATTGACTTTCCGTCTAGGCGGAAAGTCTTTCAAATTGAATACGGGGTAAAACTAAAATAGGCGATAATGAAATCATCAGCGGTAAATTACCGCGGATCCAGACTTAACGCCTCAAATTGAATACGGCCCAGAGAGTCGGATTACCCCATTTAAAAAAAAAAAAAAACAGGTTAATAAAGATATGCTTTAATTTTTACAAATATCTTGTCTGATTTGACTAATCAAAATTTATGTTAATGAGTGTCCCAACAAAAGGAATTACTTGTTGCTTTGGCATCTGCTAAAGGTTATTCTTTTGAGAATCCTGTGACACTGACCCACTTATAATGGAATCCAAAAATAGAAGCAATATTGGTCTAGCACAGTGGTCAGGGAACAGGGGTAAATTACCCCACATGGGGTAAAAATGAAATTCCTGGGGGTAATGGACGGACAGCCGGGCATGCATATGAATCATTCTATAATATAGAATGATTCATATGCATGCCCGGCTGTGCCACATGGAGGTTCTAAGCCAGATGCCCGCAGAGATGTTATTACCAGCGGGCTTCCGGCTCCTTCCCTGCAGCGCCGCGTTAGCCAGAGGCTGGAGCTCTCTTCTGAACTCCAGCATCCGGCTCTCTCCATGCGCACTATGGGAGAGACTTCATGACATCTCTCCCATAGTTCCGAGGAGCAGCCGGGCGGACAGGATGGCGGCGGATGCAGGAGCGGGGATTTAGGTATGTGGTTTTTTTTTGTACAAGCGACACTACAGGGGCATTATATGGGGGCACTACTACAGGGGCATTATACGGGGGCACTACTACAGGGTCATTATATGGGGCACTACTACAGGGGAATAACTATGGGGGCACTACTATATGATTTCCTTACTTTCAAATCAAGGGGGTAACGTCTGCGTATCTAAATATATTTTGGGGTAAAAGGTAAAAAAGTTCCCTGACCCCTGGTCTAGCACAAACTAAACTTAGCTCCTCTAGCACATGTGGGTGGATACCACCTAACCCAATTGCTTTAACTGTCTTTATTTTGCACCAGTCACATTTAATGGTGTGCATTCCCTTACTTTATTATTTAGTGGCTTAATAGAATATTATATTTATTTTTCTTGCTGTTCAAGTACTTGAAAACATTTTGTTCTCTAAACCCTCCTTTGGCTACCCATTGTATAATCCACTATTCTTGACTGTTTAGACCTACTGCAGACCTATTTCTTTCTCACTAATACGACAGTGGGATAACCTAGCCTTTTCCTCTGGACTCTCCTTCAACGTTCCCTTGACTTGATCTAAAGCAAATTTTGATTCTTAGATAACTTTGAAAAATGATGCTCTTTCCCGTCCTTTGCACAATAAGCTGAATATGGTTTTTCTAATTGTCAAGTTCCACCAGTCTCTGAAGAGAAGACATTTTTACCTCTCTTAAAAGAGCTACCTCTCAAACAGAGGGCCGTATTCAATTAGCGGCAAAAACTAAAAAAAAATTCGCCGTTGGCGAAAACGGAAGTTTTTTTTTTTTACACCATTGGCGAAAACGGACGTTTTAAAAAAAAAAAAAAAAGTAACATTTTTGGCGAAAACGGCAGTAGGCGAAAAAAAAAACTGGACAACAGTTCTCTCCATTCCAGACCAGGAGACGAAAAAAAAAAAAAATCCATATCCCTAATGATAGATTGGCGGAAAAAAAATCATAAGTTGCATAATACTATGGCGAAAAAAGACAGCACAAATTTGGGGCAAAAAACCCCCCAAAACATTGAAAATGGTTTTAACGTATTGGGTCTGATTTTTGTAATCATTTTTTTTTTCTTTTAAAATTGCATTTTTACGAGGCGAAAATATACTTACACCCATTTTAATGTACCCCAAATTTACGTGGAACAGTAATTTCCTGGAAAGAAAATGCTTTCTATCTCTTTTCAACTATTTTTTTTTTTTTTACGCCCAAAATTTGCACGGTCGTTTTTTGCCAAAGCACGCAACTTACGATTATTTTTTCCGCCAATTTATCATTAAGGGGTGTTCAAAGGTTTCTGAAAGAAATACCCACATTTTTAGACAAAAATAGGGATTTTGATTTTTTTTTTCTCCTGGTCTGCGATGGAGAAAAAACTTCTCTCCAGTTTTTTTTTTTGCCTATTGCCGTTTTCGCCTGTTTGCCGAAAATGTTGTCTTTTTTTTGCAAAAAAAACCATCCGTTTTCGCCACTAATTGATTACAGCCCAGAGACTCTCTCTCCATAATTACTTTTTTAATGGTCTTATTTCAAACCTTTTCAATTTATTTCCTGTAGCAGATGCCAAAGACTTTGCGAGCTGGAGTAGTAGAGTGACATGGGAAACACACATGATACATGGAAGTACTTACATTTTAGAAAGGGTTATCAAATATTCACTGGTATAATGGTCCAGTTAACATACAAAGCATAATTCTAAGCATGTCAGATCTCTGCTGGGGTGACTGCGGCTAGAAAGGGAACTTAACAACACATATCTGATGGACCTCTCTCAAGCAGTGGTCAGAGGTTAGAAAGCGGATTTTCTCCATCACAACAGCGATGATCCCTCCTAACCCAACGTTTGCTCTACTTCACCTCCCATTTCCAGAGGCTACTAAACAGCAGAATAAACTTTTTGGGCACATACTAAAATCCAGGACACGTTAAATGACTGCTTCCAACATAAAGCCAACTAAATCTCTACCTAAAGTAGAGTGTATTTCCATATAATATATAACATGTAGTCAAGACTCATATGCAGGGTATTCATACCGCCCAGGTCCTAAGCGGTCTACCATAGCTTAGCACTATGTTGGTCCTTCTTCCAGAGACCCTCTGGGTACACCAACTTTGCATACTGGCCATGCTCCCGCCAACTGTACACTTTAATAGTGGATGGGGCGAAGGGGGCCACAGAACCGGCCATTTCTAAGGGCCATACATAGCTCATCGTTACAACACTGGAGTCACCTTAAACTGCCATCTTAGTACTTTCAAAACTTGTATTTTTCTATATAAACATGATTGTAGTTTTAATGCATTGTCCATATTTTGTCACAACTGTATATGATTTATAACATACTTGAAAACTAGCTGTGGCTCTCAATGTACATTTTCCTGGTAAAATATTTTATAAACAACATGCCTGCAATTGCCAAATCAGAGAATGCTATATTTAGGGAAGGGATACTTTTGCCGGATATAAAAAAAGAAAACAGTCACTCCAAGAAGGAAAAGTCACTCCTTTATTTGTTATACAAAGCACACAATTACAGAAAGCCTAGTGAATAGAGGTATCAAGGTAAAGTTAAAGGCTAGATATGCGCTGTGCCTGCCAGGATACAAAGCATTGTCTGATGTTGCAAATAATGTTTTATACTTTGTCTATTTGTTTAAGGATTGGGTCATCAATCGGGTCACCAGTCAACAAAGCCGGAACCACATCTGCTAAAAATCCTCGAAGCAGTTCTTCAACTTCTTTTAACATTGACACTTTTTCCCATGCTATCCATTTTGAAAATATTCTAACCATGTTTAGGTCTAGAAAACTATAAAATCTTAATCCACACGAATCCTCTTGGGAGACGGACCTTGGCCCGCCACCGGACGAGGAGGCTTGGGACGACATGAGACAGGCTATTGCCAGATCCTCTATTTCTACACAGTTTAAGGAAACACCATATAAATTATACTACCGCTGGTACTATACCCCAGTGCGACTCTCACAAATGTTTCCTTCTACCTCACCCCTCTGCTGGACAAATTGTGGCCTCCGGGGTACTCTTACCCATATCTGGTGGACTTGCCCAGTCCTCAATATTTTCTGGACCTCGGTCCATACCCTTATAAATCAGCTCTTTGAAACTCCGATTCCACGGGACCCATGGATTTTTCTACTATGCTGCCAAACAATTAATAGCCCGCCAATGGAAAAATCCTCTCCCGCCATCTCTTTCTGCCTTGAAATCACAAATTTGGTATATTGCAGCAATGGAGAATATTACTTACTATCTCCATGATAGGGGCCATCTATTTGCCCAAGTGTGGGCTCCTTGGCTCTCCTGTGAGGGCACCCCCCACTCTTGACCCTTGTATTTCCTCCACTGAACCCATGTGCGGCGGGAGGGTCTTACTCCCCACTCCACTCTTTCGTGTTTATATGCTTTACTACCTTGGATAGGTACTCCTCCTTGTTTTTGTTTTAATATCCTTTAAATATCTTTCAGATGTTTTAATTTCTATAATAGTCCTGTTTCCCTTCCTTACACCTCCACCCCGCCCCCCCCTTCTTCCCCCCATACCCTATTTGCTTTTAATTTTGTTTACATATATAGATCTATATTGTATTTTCTTTATATATTTGAAAATGTGTCTCATTGTTGAGGCTATTTGTACTCACGCCTGTTTATATGCGCAGTCTGTTTATTTTTATGAGCGCTTTAAATAAAGAATTTAAAAAAAGAAAAACTATAAAATCTTAATATTCTATTATATTATGCCATGTCAACACACATACGCATCCACCTAATGAAATAAAAGGCAAGCGTTCTTGTTTCATAATTGAATCACTACACTCCCAGGTAAGATTAAAAATTCACCCTATATAGAGCACCAGTCGCCAATGGCCCAGATACTGCACAGGACAGGAGAGGATGTCACGCTGGCACTTTAAACGCTTAAGCACTTTTCAAAGCATTGACAGTAACACTTTAAACATGTACAAAACGCTCTCTAAATTAAATACATTATATCTGAGCAGACCAAGTCACATACAGCGTTTTAAGCAGACATTATTACAGATGTGTCCTGATACAGGATTGTCACAGTCACATCAAACAGCCCTTCTCTGCATCTCAGGTCCCGCATGAGTTATTTTTTTTTTTTGCATCATTTGAGCTTGAATGTGTGTCTTAAGTCGCACCACAACAGCACCGATTAATTTGATATGCAACATTTGAATGTCTGTGAACGTCTGAGTCTATATATGAAATGCTATTTTGCAGCGGCCGTAGATTTTTCTGTTGTACATATTCAGATTCAGTCACACACAGATATACAATGCTGCATGTCAAATGAATTAGTGCAGTCTTGTGAAATGGTTTTACCACATCGTGTTACGACCAGCAGCGGCTCCTGCCCTCTTACCTGAGGGGGGCTGCCGCTGCTTCTGGTTCCGGCGCCTGCACAATGAGTGTCCGGGACTTGCGCATGCGCGGCGGTAGCATTGCGCATGCTCATAACACTAGACCGGGTTTCCAGGGCTGCATTGGTAGATGCTACACTGCACGGTGCAGCTCACTCGCGACAGGTGTCTCGCACCGCATGGTGTAGTAAGGCTAGGTGTATGACGACACATCTGTAGCTGACAAATTAATAAGCATTGGGCTTTTCCAGCAGATATAAAAAGGCTAAGATATGGCCTCAGCACTTCTAGAACTGTAAAAGTGCAACCCCAAAAGGAAGACCCTGCTTTTAACTTTTTCAATACTTGACAACCACAAAGCTTACAAAGGACAGCTGGGCTGTTTCCAATCAAACAGGCAGCACCTACAATACAGACAATACTGGTTTAGCTTCATTGGAGCTAATTACTAGCTTGCAATGTGCAGTGTTTCTGAAAGCATATATCAATTATAGCAGAGAACAGAACTGAGCACAAATACTGTAGTTTTTATTAAAGGCTTAAAAACCCAATTAATTGATGACAAGCAGTTAAATGCAAAGTATATTTTCCCATGACTGTTAATCTTGTGATATCTTTCCAGGCCTGTTGATACTAGCATGCTTGGGTCAGCATTGTGGAACGGAGTACATTTCCTTACATATCTTCCCTTTAAATTTCTTAACTAACAGTGCACAAAAAAAACGCAATACAAAAATTGTTGAAAAAGCAAATATACACGAGTGTGCTGGCCCAAATAACTGTACAATGTTTTTCAAAATATAACATGCCACAACCCATAATGTTTACATATCAATGGGCTCGATTCTATTCAACGCAAATTGAATAGCGCTGAGAAGGAGCTCCTGGAGCTATTCAATTCAGCGCATTGTTAAGCCCGGCTAAGGATTTATTCTCGGACCCCTCCTAGGGTGCGAACACAAATCAGACAAAACACTTGTCACAATGCTGTTTTCTGTCCTTAGCACGTTCTTGCGATTAAACACCATGATTAAGGCGTGAGAACAAGCATTCTCCAACATAACAGCACGCTGAATTGAATAGCAAATAATTCTATTTGCGTTGAATTGAATTGTGCCTGTGATTTTTAAGGACTTTTTTTTTTTTTTCTCATATCTGACCAGCTGCACTTGTTCTGTGATCTGGATGCAAGTCCTAGTACCTGTTATTAGGTTTCCTGTATAATAGGATTTATCAATCAATACACTATTGTGCCAAACAGTCCTTGTGGGCACGTCAGGTCACGTGCGACTCTGCTTTCGACGAGCAGTTTTTTTTAATTGAATGTGCGATTTTGTCGCGATGTGATGCAACAAAACCGCTTATCGAGACTGCGACGATTAATTTGATATGCAATATTTCTACATCTGTGCACAAAGGGGTTTGCATCTCTACACAAAAAGTTTTTTTTCATGCCAAGTTCTGTTGTGCTTCATCTGAGACTTTGTACATATTTAAAACTAATTCCTATGCGGTTAAAGTCACAGCCTGGTGTCTCTGGTATAGATTAAGTGCTATTTCGCTATGTCTACAGTGCGAATTTAACACAGAAAAAGACGCCACTCTACACCGCTCAGCTCATTCGAGCCAGGCATTTCGTGCAACATGGCGTATTGAGGATAGGTTTAGGTGAACACATCTGTATATGGTGTGGTCCTGTTAACGATGTGGCTTGTTTATTTTATTCATAAAATGCTAGTGTTCCTAGATGTATCTCAGATCAACTGACAGGCATGATGGAAAAGACTTCCATTTTGTTTAAAAAAAAATGGTTTATTTATATTTATATAAGACTTGCTCTGTGCACATTTTTGATAGACATTTGTACTTGTAACCAACTGTGGGTTTGAAAGTGTCAACAAATGTTGTAAAAAAGTTTTAAAGCCAACGTCATTAACTCCAGTGTTTACTGTATTACTGCCTCAATAGGTTAGGGGTGAGTATTTCATATTGTAACATATGTTTTTACCAGGATATGTTGCAATTGTGGGTAAATAAATAACATTGGTTTTAATTAGGACTTTTTTCCTGGCTAATGTACAGTATTTTGAGCTCAAACTTTTGGGTCAATTCCCTGTTTTTGTTGATGTACTGTATACTTACATAAGAATATGCCCTCCAATACATCAAAGAGATGGAAATACTTTCAGCAATTCTCTTAGGCTTTAAATATTGTGAATGTTTTTGTGGTCACCTTTGTAATTATAAATAAAACATGCTGTGAACTTAAGGTTAAATGTTCATAACATATAAAAGCATTCTGGGTGCGGCACCTACCCTCTGTCCCCCTTGATACTTGCAAGCCCCCCCCCCCCCCCCCCTTCCCTGTGTTCTTTTATGTTAATGTTAAAAATCTTGGATAACCTTATATCTAGAACTGTAGACACTCCAGAATTGTTGTCACTTTATCTACGGTTTTTAGTGTGCATTGTAAAGTTAATATTGCCACTGATAAAGGGATGCAAAATATTCCCACCTCTATTGGCCGTTCTTATATTTCACATTTGTAAATTTTAATTTAAAAAAATAAAAAATTCTGGAAGCTATGTTATATGTTAATGCATTTCATCAACTGTGTTCACTAATGCAATAAAACATAACAAAGACCAGGCCTGTTATCATGGTTGAACTGATTACACTCCAGTTGTATGATGCCATGTCAGGTCACATTGCAGGAACTATACCATTTAATATGGTCACGCAAAACTCCTCCATATTGATTGGATAAATCATACATTCACCCATTTAAAATGTATAACTCTGTTGTTAATTAGAAATTGCAAAAATATTCCATGAACAGTTTAGTCTGGGATAGGTTGTTAAATAAGGTGAGTCTCCATCTAATCTCATCATTATAAGGAAGTAACCAGCCCCCCTTCTGTCATCCTACAAGGAAACGGCAGTCTGAGAAAGGCATACAGGGCAGGTTACTATAAGCTGCAATGGGATATGCTGGTGCTATATATATATATTTATATATATATATATATATATATAATGTAAATGTTAATACTGTTCAACAAAACTTACATTAGCAGCATACAAATTAAATGTTCGCTTTACAAGTAGACAAATTAAGCAATGTGTATTTCTCATAGAGGGAGCCACTTTAAGCCCATTGCATAAAACAAACCTTTGTCAACTGTGCTTGCTGCATGCTATATTGTACCGTATATATATATATATATATATATATATATATAAAATCACTGTAACAAAGCATGATACATATATATCTGCATTAAAGCACTATCCAATTAGTTACATCTAGTCTCCACTATGCAGGTCCCGGATATACACCAACCATACATATACATGTATAGTGTTACACCCCCAGCCCCCGGGTAACACACAGAGCAGCAGGTGACGGACATCACACAGACCTGTGGGAAGGCTCTCTGGCTCTGCATTTTGGCTTCTCTTGTGCCGGCCGGTGACAGCTGCCCTGTGTCGCTGCGTTCCTCCCGGTGTTTCCTACGCCCGCACTTCCGCCTTCCCTCCGGCAGCTCTGTGTCTCCACGCTGGCAGCGCTGACGTTTCCCAGGCAGCGCTTGTGCGCGTCCACGAGAGGTATACGGTGTGCGTGCCTGAGTGCAAGGCTACAGCGCAGAAAAATGCGAACCCATGTAGTTTGGTCTCTGTCGGCGTCCGTATTGCAGCTGTCACTTAGGGATCGGCACATCAGGGAGGGAATGGGCTATTACGTCAGGTAACCTGTTCAGTTTCACTGTCACATGATGTATTACAGAATACGGATACAATTAGGCAGCCTGGCCAGCCAGTCGCAGAGCAGGATGTATTATTTGGGTGTGGGGGGTAGGGGTTTAGTCAAGGAGGCAAGTTTTGGGGCGGCAAACTTAACATAGTTGAATTAACATAGTTGAATAATTAGTCCACCAAGGGCAGTGTTACCGTGCCAACTTGCAGAAACCAGAGGTTCAATTTCTCGAGTTCTTCTACATCTTAGTATCACAAATTAAATAATTAGCACTACCCGTGGATCTTTTAACATGTATCAGCTAGTAATATATAACCTGTGCACCAACTAGGAGATCTGGAAAACATTCACTGTTAGGGATGTGCTACTATAGAGCCCAATATGTACATACTGTATATGTCCAGGGCAGTGCTAGGTTATTCTGCTGCTCCCAGACTCCTGGACTTGCTCAAATACTCTGGAATGGTGGCCACATCTAAAATAAAAGCATTCAGCTCAGGCAGGATGGCCCTACTGCCGCATCTAATGGCTTATTGTGATTGCTGGTCCTGTTTATGCTGGAATTATGACTCACAATACACTTTGTATGATGCATGGTAAAGCTGGTTAAGTGCTAATTCTAAACTCTTCATGGACTGGCCACACTCACTCTAAAATCAAGCATTTTGAAACCCCCCTCTAGAAATCCTGCATTTGCCACTGCTGAGTACAAACTAAGCGGATTGGAACAATATATATCGTACACATCGTATAGTGGACCTGATTCAGACCAGCTCGCTAGATGTGTTTGCACGCTAGATGTGTATGCAAATTTCGGCAAGGCAAGCGATCGCACGGCTAGGCATTAACACGCCCACTATGTCCTAGTGTGCGATCGCATTGTGTATGTAGATGCCCACCAGCCTATTATTAAGACGCCGACTTGCGCATGTCATCCGCAGGAAGTGTATGCAACCATCGGTACATCGAGCACCGTCGGATGCGATCGCAGCGCTTGTGGCTGACCATACCCTACCGCAACTACTGCGAGTGATTCAGTGTGAAATACAACCAAGTGACGTGTACTATGATGCTGCCTCTTAATCATGCACGCCCATGAAACGGCGTTCAGATGCTCAGGCCTGCCTGCATTCCCACCTCCACTCCCCCGTTTCTGGTGGCCAGCCCCTGTCACCCCACAAACGGCTACTCCTGTCACTCATTCAGCCGGGCAGTCTATGTGCTGTGAGCGAATGCCTTCCGTTCGAACTTTTTCACGCACGCGCATTGTGATGCGTACGCATGCGCAGAGTGCAAAAATCTGGCTGTGTGCGAACGCAGCCTAGAGAGTGGGTCTGAATCAGGCCCAATGTGTACAACCAAACTGTTTCACTGCATCCTATCATCTTCATGTCCTGCACATGCAGCATGTAAAGCAAGGTACACACCATTGCGATGGAGCCACCCAGCGGCAATGTAAAGATACATAGCATGCGCCATACGCACTGCACAATACTGTATATGACGGCACAATGTGTTGTTACATGCTGCACGTTACAACACTGCGTCGTTCATTGCATCATCCTATCTGCTGTGCAGTAGAGCAGATTGCAGGATGCAATGACTGACCGTCCTGAATGACAGATCTGGAGATGCTAGGCACGCCCCTTAGTGATGTAAATGGGGCGTGCCGATAGGCCCCGCCCCTTTACGTGTAGGCCATGCCCCCTTTTCGGGAGTGCGCGCCTCCAGCGCGCAGATGTCCCGACTGCTTTTGGACAAATGTTGGGAGGTATGCTATACGATGTGTACAATATATCATATAGTGTGTACCCAGCTTAACGATGCATCGTGCCGACATACATCGGATCATGCAGTGTGTATGGTGCACGCAATGGGATCGTTACATCACAATACACATTAAACGTGTGGATGTTATCAAATGTTTTTACCTAAATTCACAACATGAAAATTTAATTTTTCACACAAATTTAGGACGAAGCTTTTGCCGGGACACAGGCTCCCATAAGAGCTCATCCCGGTTAAGAGCTGGAAGCAGAGTCTGAGTTTGGCATAGGCATGTTTACTACTAATGCACAGCGATCGGCCTGCGCATGCTTCATCAGTGGGCAACAGACGTAAATATTGCGAAGCAGAAGCCCATAGGATAATGCCAACTGGCATTAGCGGCAGGGGCCAAGCTTGGTAAATTCTGATAGCATAGCAGCCCCCATAGAACCCTAAGGAGGCTGCTTTGTAGACAGAAATGGAGGGACTGCGACAGATTTCGGCGCTATCTGCTGCAGTTCCTTCTTGTTAAACCCTGGATATCCTTACTGACATTCTTATATAATGTATTATGCATTAATTTCATATATTTGGAGAAGAACAAATTAAGGAATCTTAAATTATAATTGTATATTTTTTTATTATAACCACATCTATTTATTCATTATACCTATATAAAAACAAATATAGATATAAGTAGAATACTAATATGACTACTACAAAATTCCAAGCTATATGTATATTGCGCAATAATGATCCCAACTGCCCTGATTTAGGTAGGACAGTCCTGTGCTAACACGGATCAGGTCTTTTGATTACGTGATGGTTTAGAGATGTGCCTTTTCAATGACACAGCTGCACATGGACAATGCCCCAATCCAGCAAAGCTGGGTGGTAGGGTATGCGTTAGGTTTGTGTACTGCCAATCTCAGGGTCATATACAAAATTTTACCATGTTTCACATATCATGGTCCCACTCCCGCCTCCAAGATTTTGCCCGTGCTGCTCCAAACCTTCGGAACTCTCTCCCTATCAGACTCTCCTCCTCTTTACAATCCTTCAAACGGGCTCTCAAGACCCACTACTTCATCAAAGCATTCCAGCTCCCATCCTACTTTGCTGCAACATGCTCGTTCCTCCCTGTTTACCCAACCTGTGTCACACCTGTTTGTCTGCCCCTCCGCTTTAGAATGTAAGCTCTTACGAGCAGGGCCTCTACCCTCTTGTGCTTCTCCTTACTTTACTTTCACCTACTTCTTACCCCCCACCAGGGCACCTAACACTTGTTTGTTTACGCTCTGTTGCATATCTAGATGTTATGGTCACTAATGTAGCAATGTATATTATCCATGTCCTTGTCCTATTTTGTACTGTAAGTCAGTTGTCAAATTATTTGTTTATGTACTTTGTAAGGTGCTGCGGAACACTTGTGGCGCCATATAAATAAAGGATAATAATAATAATATCACAGACACCAAAATGCTCCAATAGGAACGTGTGTAAAAAAGAACCACAAATTGTGTTTGTGTCAAACTCTATATACCTCATAATCTGGAGGCCATGGAAACATCAAGGAGTAGTTGACGGTTCATTAAACCATCCACGTCTCCAGAGGGGGCTGGAATTTTTTTATTTTGTGTACAAAAATAGATGCAGAATTGTGTCCCTGTACTGATTGCAGAGGGCTTAACAAAATTAACTTAAATTACAAATACCCTCTTCTATTTATCTCAGAACTCTGATCTAATTCGGAAAGCCACAGTATTCTATAGAATTTACCTCAGAGGGTCTATAATCTGATCAGGATCAAAGAAAGTGTTGAAGGGACTATGACATTTAACACTCACACTGGGCATTATAAGTATTTAGTGATGCCTATGATTCTATGTAACACCCCAGCTGTCTTTCAAGTGTCATGCCCGGCTCCGAGGAATCCCCTACTGTGGTCCCGGGTTGAGGGAGGAATCAGAGGCGAGGGGCCTGAATTTAAGTTCTTCTCATCCACAAGTATCGGATGTTGACAAGACCTGACCAAAGGCACAGAGTCTAACCTGCCGGAAGGTGTTCACCAGTGAAACCTCCAAGCGGGATATGGGTTTAGCTGCTCCCGGCAAGCAGGTCACGGCCCTTTGGTCATGTTTCCGATACGAGTGTGAAATGGAGAGAGGTACACCGCTATGGCCCAGACGAAGTACTTTGGAGAAGTACTAACACGTATAGTTGACTCAATGGGGATTGCTTCTAGAAGTGGTACAAGAACAACAAGAGAGAAGGTCCACTGAGGAGTAGAATACTCTGCTGGCACTGGAGGAGGGTGGTAGTTGCGCTGACTGGGAGGGTGCTGACTGCACGGAGTGTGGATACTGGTGCACCATTGGTACAGAAGGTGATTCAGTGGTTGTACTTGGTTGGTGTGTACAGAGCACACAATGTGCGAATCCAGATGCGCCGGATAGTGGTTCCGAAGTTGTACCCAGTTGTGTGTACTGAGTACACAACGTGCAAATCCAGACGCACCGGAGGATGGTTCGGTAATTGTACTCAGTTGTCTTACTGAGTACACAACATGCGAATCCAGAGGGTGGTATCGAGATGATATTTGGAAATACCTCGAGAGTGAGGAACAGGAACCTGGAACGGAATGACAACAAGCATACACCAGTAGTGACGACGTTGCACAGGCAACTTCCTGGTGTCCAGAGCCCAGTTATATACCCTAAGGTAGTAGTTCATTGGAGATCAGCATCAGCTGACCGAGACTACGCTACCATTGGTTGAAGGAACAGTCAGGTGAGAAAGACTAACATGGCGGTGCCCATGACGGCATCTTCAGAAACCAAGACACGGAGCCACACATGGAAGTCCAAGAGCACCTAAGGCAAAATCCTCAGTGCGTCACTCGCCTCCGCACCTGATGTCTGACCACACGTGAAGTCAAGGCAAGCCTGTGCTGGGGTGAGTTATGGCAGGTCTTAGGCCGAACCCTGACATCAAGGTTTTGTGAATAAAATCTTGTAGACTATTTGGGAAAATTTATAGTATTTTACTAGGACAATATCTTAATCTTTTTCTTTTGAGGAACATTGTGGTCAGGTCAAAATGACACTGAAGAAATGAAGGTCATATTAGTTGTATGCTAAACCTGATAAATGTGAATATGAAGTAAATAAGGTAGTTTTTGTTAGGTTCTGTATGAAAGTTTATGAATCAGTTAAAGTGCAAACCATTATCGATTGTTCATTGCCCTGGGTTCTTACAGTCATACAGAGATTTTTTTTTTCTATCTTTGTTTTTATCTGAAGCTTTGGAAGTGTTAAAGCTGTTCAGGATAGTTTTATCTTAGCACAAATCTTGAAAGATCCTGATACCAGTTTACCATTTGCTGTTGAGGTGTAATGCCAGGTAGACACTTGTGCAACTGTCAATCATGCTGACCCTGGACATCGCATGATTGCCGGTACTCATAACAGCTATGTAATGAAGGAAGGACCACTGATTCCGTCCATCATTAATATGGACGCACCACCGCTTGCGATATGATCCAGTTGGCCGTGCAGCATGGCCAACCGGACGATATCGCATGTGTTTCCTGAGGGAGTGCTCAAATCATGCATATATACTGAGCGATATGCCCGATTTGTCATTCCGATTTGTCCAAAACAGCCAAATCGGAAAGACATTGCTCCAGTGTGTACCCAGCATGAGCCGCAGAAGTGAAGGCTAGGGCTGTGTGCCTCAATAATAGTGTCTATGGTAAAATACATCTTTGTGCATATTTTTTTATAAATCTGCATCTGTAGATATGAATTGTAATGTAGACAACAGGGAATTATAAAAATAGAAACAATTTGCGCTCCCCCTTGTTTATATAACTGTGTGCAGCTTTTGGATGACAGGTTCTTCCTAAACCTAATGGGAATCAATAAATAGATGTTTTTATCCGGCGCACTGATTATGAATATGTGTAGGACTATGGATCGGGGAAAAATAATTTTTATTTTAAATGTTAAAATTAGCATATATATGCATATATAAAAACATCAAATAAATTCATTGATCGGATAATAATAATAGTAAAATATAGAAATAAATCATATACATATATGTACAAACAAACAATATATGTTAAGATGCTGGCACATGCTTATCAGTCTAAAGGTGCCCATCCACTGGCAGATCAGGGAAAGACTGTACGATTGCGACATCGTAATCATACCGTCGGTCTCAGAGGGGTTGCAGTGCCTACACTGAACGATTGATCGTTCAGTGTAGGCATATCAATCATCCCCGAACATGGTCAATCTGTCGTTATCGGCAGATTGGACTGCATGTTAGGCCGATGATTGATGTTGGAAACGACCAGCAGGAGCGCGCATTGCTGGTCGTTTCTGAAATTTGAATGCACGATTTGCGGCCAATTACTGAGCGATTGCAAGATTACGATGTCATAATTGTACAGTGTAATCGGCTACTGGATGGGCACCTTAAGAACCTGTATTTTGTCTTCCTTAACCTAAGATCTAGCTAGTCATTTGCTTACTTCCCAGGGTGGAGATTACTGATAACCGATTATTTGTACTTGAGATTTTTAGACCAAAGTTCTTGATTGTCAGGACACCTCGCCTCAATAAGACCATTGATCTTCTCGCTTGAGATGTGTGGTGGCCATTGATTAAGAAAGACACAAGAGAAGAATATGTTGCAGCATACTTGTTGTAGAAATAAGGTTTTGAGAAGCAGACCAACAGGTATAGAGATTGTTTACCACTTGCGCAGTAAACCAGAGATCTGTAGCAGTTAAAATAACATGAAAGTAAACATCAATACATCTGACAATACAAACATTATATAAAGTGATAATAAATTTGCGCTGATGTCTGGAAAGATGATTCAAATTTAATAAGTTTATTTAAAATCCACTAAAGTAAAATGTCACAGTGCATCACTTTATGTAAATATCATGGATGGAAAGTACAATAAATATTTAAAAAGTGCAAACCATTGTATTATGGCTGTTTATGCAATGTGAAACAAATGGTGTTCCTGAATCATACCATAAGGAGATGGTGGTGTGTGTGAAATATCGATAGTACAAAAGGTCCAAATTAGGCCATTCAGCGACACACCATCTAGCTTTGCCCAAGTGTAGGAAGTCCTTTGGAGTCCAGGATACCACGGCACGGCATGGAGCACAACGCATTTTGGATGAAATCCTTTTTCAAGTTCATATAGCTGTGAGTGCAGATGGTAGTATTTAACTAGATTAAAACGGAAGTGGTTCCCTATGTGTTCCTGCGCCGATTCCCACCGCTTGCGGGACACTGCGAGTTCCGGAAACCAGAAGTATGCGTTCCACCATGATTCACCGGAACTGGAAGTGAGTGCGGATGACGTATTTCTGGGTTTTTGACACATGCGGTTCACTTGGATGCTCCGGTCATCTTATCAGGATAAATATGCGTGCCAAAGACAGGAAGTGAAGGCATCTTAACTTGGATGAATTATAAAGGAATTCCTGGCCATTTTTCCAATAAAACTAGTATGGTACTTGGTATTCCCATACAGTCCAACCCTCACAGGAAAATTGGATCATATAAAATGGTAAATCCGGCAGTACATAGAAGATAAAAAAGATAAGAAAAATAGGTGGTTAATAAGAAATATGTTCATTATATTAAAATTGCTACAAAGTGAATAAAACAAATTTAAAATGGGTTAAACTATTTTAAAAACCATTTTAACTCAAAATCTGAATTAAGGCCTTTTGGTATCAGACTATTTAGAGTGTATATCCATTCCATCTATTTTTTAGCTAGTTTTGATTCTATATCCCTGGATCTACATGACTCCTTTACTTGTTCAATACCTATATATCTTTTTATAGCAGACTCAGAGCTATTATGATATATTTTAAAATGTTCAGATAAAGGATGATTAGAAGAGCCTTTTCTGATGTTGTATATATGTTCCGACATGCAGGTTTTCAAATTTCTTTTAGTCTTTCCTATATAAAGGAACCCGCAAGTGCACTCCAATAAATATATTACATGTCTGGAATATAATGTGATGAAGCTATTGATATTAAATAATTTTTTATTGGCTTCAAATGAAGAGATCTTTCTAGAATTATTTTGACGGCTCGTGGAATGGCACATCAAACATGATCCACATCTGTGGAAACCCTTTTTTCTTTGACTCATGGGTTTTTGTTCACATAGGGTGCTTTTTACTAGTTTATCTTTTAATGAAGGTGCACGTCTATATACAAAAACTGTTTTTTTCTGGTAAAGTGTCCTTTAGAATAGGGTCTTCTTTTAGAACACGCCAGTTTTTAGAAATGCTCCTTTCCAGCTGTCTATAATGTGAGCCATATTGGCTTATTAAGGCCCTTTCAAACTTTGAATCTGTTGTTTTAGCATTTTTGTTATTACAGTCTTTTAATAGATCTTTTCTTTTAGTTTCTAATATTTTTTATTTTGCTTTTTGGAGAATATTCATGGGATAACCTTTTGCTATGAATCAGACAAAAATAGGTGAATACAGTAAGCGCTTCAATTGTTGATGCTGCACGGGGTTCAGGAGCGGTTTCACAATGGACCCAGTCTTTTATGTCTTACCAAAGGTCCATTGTGGCAGGTACAGAAAGCATTACTGCCAACCTCTCATATTTTATTGATCATCATTTAAATCCAGAAGTGTTAAAAATTCAGTCATATAGAAAGATACCACTGACATTCTCAATAAACTTAATGAGATTGAGTGGAAAGAAAGTTTCTTCCTAGTTACGGCTGATGTAAGTAGCCTATATACCATTATTGATCATTCTACAGAAATTATAACTACCAAATATTTTTTAAGAAAAAATAATATGGAAAAAGAAAAAGTACACTTTATTGAAGAGAGTATTAGGTTTATTTTAGAAAATAATTTCTTCTGGCATAATGAGAAATTTTATAAACAACAAACAGGCACTGCTATTGTCACTCGCTTTGCTCCATCATATGCAAATTTATTTATGGAATACTGGGCGGAATATAATATATGGACAAATAATGGATTTTTAGATAATATCATTAGATGGTACCATTTCATAGACGACAAAATGTTTATATGGGAAGGAAATGAAAATGACCTCAATGTCTTCTGTCAAAATATACATTGTAATTCTTTTAATATTGAATTATCTTTTAATATAAGTCAAGTTGAAATACCCTTTTTAGATTTGGTTTTATATGTGGAAAATAATATACTGAAAACAAAAACTATTAACAAACCCACCGACAATAACTCATATATAAATATTACAAGTAACCATCACCCCCTGTGGTTGAAAAATATTCCAAAGGGACAGGTGAGAAGAGTGAGACGTAACTTCGGAAGTAGGTGTTTTTAAAAATCAAGTAGAAGTTTTAAAACAGAAGTTTTTAGTTAAAGGTTATAACGACGAAAATATAGAGCACACCATTGATGAGATTTTGAAAGTAGACAGGAAAGACCTTTTAAAACCAAAGGAAAAAAAAGGCGGGAGCTCCATTTTTACCATTTATTACGTCTTTTTCAAACCAGTATAAAGATGTAGAGTTTATAATTAGAAAATTGACACTTGTTGGAAAAGGATGAGATTTTAAAATCTTTTATACCAAAAAATCCGAAATTTGTGTATAAAAAGCACCAAACCTGAAGAACAAATTAATAAAAAGTGCCATACCACCTAAAAGACCTGGTCGGATAAAAACAACCGGCTTTCATAGGTGTGGTCTTTGTATGATGTGCAAAAATAAATAGAAATCAATCGAGTAAACTGGAAGAATTCATGCCGAATAAAGGGACAACAGCCTACCAAATTTCAGACTTTATTACATGTAATAGTAAAAATTTGTGTTTACATGATTGAATGCACTTGCAGCCTTCAATATATTGGCCGCACATCAAGACCCTTATGTGAATGCTGGGGGGAGCATATTAGGAATATCAAAAAGGGCTTTGAGAAACACTCCCTATCCAACCACTTCAAAGAATGTCACAATAATTCTATTAGATATATTAAAACCGCAGTAGGAATTAAATTAGTGACACAACATTGGCGTAACAGAAATATAGAAAATAATCTCGCCAAAACAGAAATAAATGAAACTAATTTATGAATTAAATACATCCCGAATGGTCTAAAAAGTGACTTTGAATTAAAATGGTTTTTATGGGTTTTTTAAGTTTTTGTAATAAGCTCTATGTATATTTATATTGCCTGCTACTAGAAACCCCATTTTTAGCATTATTCAGTTTGTATAATCTATGCATTTTATGCAACATGTAGGGTTCTGTTTTATTAATTTTAGGTATATGTCTGAAAAAAAAGAAATTTCTATGTATTTGAATATTTTTATTTTGCATGTATTTTATATTTAATGTTTTATCAGTAACTTAATATGATGTGAGATATCCGGATATTTTAGACCCTGAAAAAACTGCAGTTACACTTTATAATATATTCAATATGGTGGTGCATTCCACTAGTTTCGATCCTGTGACCATAATTAGGATATACACAAAGATGACACCATGATCCAAAATGGCGGTGCGCTCCAGGGGACATGATCAGGTGACCCAAGGAAGTGACGCCAGTCGGACGTCACCACCAAGCTATGGCATTGAGGCTTGGTCACTGCACGTGAACGGATGTGCAGCTCCGACTAGGTATCGGGTATACACAAAGCCGGAAATACTCACATGCCATGCAGGAGGATGTGACGTCTAGTTGAGGAACCGGAAATCATGTGCGGGTCACATGTGACACGCAATTTAAGGTATATTTCTATCTTTTGACCGCAAACAAAAAAATGGCAGCTGCTCAATCAGTCTGGTAGTACTTTTTTCAGGTGCATGAAAGGGAGGGGTCATACCAAGTAGAAAAGGGAGAGAGGTTTAACCCCCTATTGTTCCTCAGCACACTGAATTATACTAGCAACAATATATGACACTATATGGTAATAGAATTTCAGAGATATTGGTTGCATGCATTTGCAAATACATGGGAAGCTGCTAGGCCTCGTCACGGCTTCTCTGTTACTAGCAGTCCCTAACACTAAAAGGTTCACATCCGGGGCGCAGAGCACCCCAAAATAATGTCCAGCCCAGGACCCCCCCAGAGCATCACATGAAAAATGGAAAAAGAGTGACAGTGCAGTGTAAAGTATAGATGTGTGCAAGTAATTATTAAGTGTTGAAAAAGAGGGTTAAAATATATGTGAAAAATTACATGAATAATTATCATGAGGCCTTACATTTGCATCTCGGGAGGCCATTGTGCATTTAAGAACAAAGCACTTATGGGTGTTTGGAAACTACACCCTTGGCATCTGGTATGCCTTCCCTATTATATTGGTGTATGGTGGAGGAACATTTTTTAAGTTTTATTTTATCAATGTATGTTTATCATTTATCAATGTATGTTTTCACTACTGGAGGCTTTTTTGTCTCTTCCCTTTTATGTGGCTTCTGAGCCTAATACTCCTATTATGAATAAGGAGAACGTGAAGGAGAAAGGAACAAATAGGAAAAAACTTTGTGAACAAGGACTTGAAATCTAAGAGAAAACAATTTATTTCTAAAGTCTGGACTGTATGTGAGAATATTCTTTCAGCATCTATGTTGAATATGTGTAATAGTGTGTCCCAGTAGTGGTGCGCAAAGGGGGTCACTCCATTGTTTGTTACATTTTGCTATGCTACAAAATGCTATCTTAAAGAAATGGAAAAAAAAAACGAGATTTTAGAAATCATCAACATGAAAACCAAAGATCCTCCGTTTTAATTAAGAATTGTTTTAATCCTTTAAGGGAGGAAGATGATTATGAGATGTCTTTTTTAGATTGGGGTCCGAACACCCACAGGAGATTTTAGAACATAACCTCAACCCGAAGACAAAAAAGAAAGGAAAAATAGGTGGTAAAAATAGGAAAAAAAAACTAAAAATTAATCCAATAAAAAAAATCAGCTAACAAAGACACTGAAAGTAAAGGCAAACCTCAGTTCATATGAACATAGCAAAACCTTTTGACACATATATAGATTTACAAAAATACATCAGGAAGCTGTGTATTAAAAATTATATTTCTCAAAGGAAAATAATGAATCTCACGAGAACAATATTTCAAAATTTAAACCAACATCCAGTTTCTACCCTAAACATGTTAAAGGGAATTGTATAGATTGTTTCAGTACCTGAGTAGAGAAAGATTTTAGAAATTTAAAACAAAAAGGGAAAAAGAACCTTAAAAAGAAGGAATATGAAGCGATAAAAACTTTAAAAGATAATGACCAAATAATAATAAAACCAGCAGATAAGGGGGGTTCTGTAGTGGTGCTAAATAAAGAGGATTATATCAAATAAATAAATCATCAACTAAATGATACAGATACTTATAAAAAATTAAGAAGTGATCCCACTTCAAGTATCATTGAAAAGTTGAAGAATCTCACAGAAAACGCTTATGAAAAAGGAGTTTTAACATCAAAGGAAAAAGATTATATAAATATATCTAGTCCAACCGTTCCAACTCTGTACATACTCCCGGAAATTCATATACACGCCACGAATCCTCCTGGGAGACCAATTGTCTCTGGATCTCACAGTATAACATCAAATCTATCAGCATTAATAGACCATTATCTACAGCTATTAGTAATAAAGAATAATGCCTATTTGAAGGATACTTCAGACACTCTAAAGAAAATGTAACCCATCAAATGGGACAGTGAGTGCATCCTAGCCAGTAGTGATGTTAGCAGTTTATACACCATAATTAAGTGGGAAAAAGGATGTGAAGCAGTAGCATTTTTTCTTGATCAAAGCGAATATTCTCATGAGTTAAAAGATTTTATTATTGAATCAATTTCTTTTATCCTACATAATAATTATTTTTATTTTAAAGACTCGTTTTATCTACAGATACAGGGTACAGCAATGGGCACCAGGTCTGCCCCTAGTTATGCCAATTTATATATGGCTTATTGGGAACATCTGCATATAGATCCCATTGAATGTATAGGGGCAAACCTGGTGTGCTGATACCATTTTATTGATGTTGTCTTTGTTATATGGAGGTGAAAATAAGAGAATTGTAATCATTTTTGCAATATTTTAAATCAAAATGATTTTAATATTAATTTAACTTTCATCACTAGTCCCACAGAATTGTCCTTTTTAGATCTAACCATCTACATTAAGAATAATCAAATACATACCAACATTTTTAGGAAAGAGACTGACTCTAATTCCTATATAAATATGGAAAGCGGACATCATTATAAATGGTTAGAAGGTATCCCTCTGGGACAATTCAAAAGAATAAAAGGAATTGCACAGAAAACAGAGTATGTGAAGAGGAGATTGAAAGGACTGAAAGACGATTCATAGCAAAAGGTTATCCCATGAATAAAAAGCAAAAGAAAACATATTAGAAACTGAAAGAAATTATCTATTAAAAGACTGTAATAACAAAAATTATAATAAAACAGACTCAAAGTTTGAATGGGCCTTTATAAGCCAATATGGCTCACATTATAGACAGCTGGAAAGGAGCATTTCTAAAAAACTGGCGTGTTCTAAAAGAAGACCCTATTCTAAAGGACACTTTACCAGAAAAAAACAGTTTTTGTATATAGACGAGCACCTTCATTAAAAGATAAACTAGTAAAAAGCACCCTACAGTATATGATCAAAAACCCATGAGTCAAAGAACAAAGGGTTTTCACAGATGTGGATCATGTTTGATGTGCCATTCCACAAGCCATCAAAATAATTCTAGAAAGATCACTTCATTTGAAGCAAATAAAAAATCATTTAATATCAATACCTTCATCACATGTAATTCCAGGCATGTAATATATTTATTGGCGTGCACTTGCAGGTTCCTTTATATAGGACAGGTGAAAAGATACCCAGGTGGGTATAAACAGGTGCTGAAATGAGTTGTCTTGCTAGCAGCTACTAAAAAAAGGGGAAGTCACTCCCTAGACTACATATAAAAACACAGAAGAAGATAAGTAGCGCTGGTAGGATTAAATAGCATATATAACATATAAACTGTGGTGTTAAGTAAATTCAAAAAAAGATTTATTACATATAAAAATGCTACTGATCCCACAAAAGGATATGCACAGTATACTAAAAAAAAAAAAGTTTTTTTTTGAAAAATAGGTCTGCCTTTCAGCCATATACATTTGTATTTATATATGTATGTTTTATATGTACATTTGGTGGAAACTAGCAATGGTTTTATCTGTGGTGTTTTTAATTGAAATCAGGTGCCATTTAACAACCCTACTTAAGGGTATAAAATCACCATGTTTGATACTCATTATTTACCTTTGACAAAGCTGCATCTAGACACAGGGAAACACGTCAGAACTTTTCTTGGATATCACCCTCACTTCACTGATCTATATTTTGATACCTTTTGGAATACTAATCCCATTCTACTAGCCCTTGGGGCTAAGGACTAAGCGATCTGAGAGACACCATCTTTGCTGCATGCAGACATTTGCTGCTTATTCACCGCATTAATTGAGGACCCACCATTTGAACTATCATATACAAGGGACATTCCTCTAGCGGCAATCAGATATACCATAAAGCAGCTCATTGTGCTACATAGGACACCGCATTACTTGAGGACCCACCAATTGGAATATAAGACCATAAGGGACATCCCTCTAGTGGCAACCAGGAAGAATATTTAATGGACAGTCTCTATTCAATTTAATAATCTATGGTACCCCACAAGGACCATACATGAAAGAACTATCACAGACTTGAGGTTATGGGTGAGAATTCATGATTTTAATGTTATGTGCATACTGTGCATATCCTATTGTGGAATCAGTAGCATTTTTATATGTAATAAATCTTTTTTTGAATTTACTTAACACCACAGTTTATATGTTATATATGCTATTTAATCCTACCAGCGCTACTTATCTTCTTGTGTCCTTTATATAGGAAAGACTAAAAGAAATTTGAAAACCCGCATGTCGGAACATATATACAACATCAGAAAAGGCTCTTCTAATCATCCTTTATCTGAACATTTTAAAATATATCATAATAGCTCTGAGTCTGCTATAAAAAGATATATAGGTATTGAACAAGTAAAGGAGTCATGTAGATCCAGGGATATAGAATCAAAACTAGCTAAAAAAGAGATGGAATGGATATACACTCTAAATAGTCTGATACCAAAAGGCCTTAATTCAGATTTTGAGTTAAAATGGTTTTTAAAATAGTTTTATCCATTTAAAAAAAATTTATTCACTTTGTAGCAATTTTAATATAATGATCATATTTCTTATTAAGCACCTATTCTTCTTATCTTTTTTATCTTCTATGTACTGCCGGATTTACTATTTTATATGATCCATTTTTCCTGTGAGGGTTGGACTGTATGGGAATACCAAGTACCATACTAGTTTTATTGGAAAAATGGTCAGAAATTCCTTTATAATTCATCCAAGTTAGATGCCTTCACTTCCTGTCTTTGGCACGCATATTTATCCTGATAAGATGACCAGAGCATCTAAGTGGACAGCAAACAAAGTGTCAAAAACCCAGAAATATGTCATCCGCACTCACTTCCAGTTCATGGTGGAACCCATACTTCTGGTCTCCGGAACTCGCAGTGACCCTCAAGCGGTGGAAATCGGCGCCGGAACATGTGGGGAATCACTTCCGTTTTCATCTAGTTAAATACTACCATCTGCACTCACGGCTATATGAACTTGGAAAAGGATTTAATTTGAAATGCGTTGTGCTCCATTTAATGCTGTGGTATCCTGGACTCCAAAGGACTTCCTACACTTGGGCAAAGCTAGATGATGTGTCGCTGAATGGCCTAATTTGGACCTTTTGTACTATTGATATTTCACACACACCACCATCTACTTATGGTATGATCCAGGAACATCATTTGTTTCACATTGTATAAACAGCCATAATACAATGGTCTGCACTTTCGCACTTTTTAAATATTTCTTTTGCACTTTTTAAATATTTCCATCTATGATATTTACATAAAGTGATGCACTGTAACATTTTACTTTGTGTATTTTAGTGGATTTTAAATACACTGATTCAATTTGAATTATCTTTCCAGACATCAGCGCAAATTTGTTATCACTTTATATTAAGCAGACCATCAGGATAACTGTCCATGGTCTTTATAGTAGAACTATGGGCCTGATTCAGACCCGCTCGCTAAGATGCATGCTCACGCTGCTGTTGATGGTATGCAGTGTGTATGCATTGTGCGCATGTGTATGAATTGCATTGCGCATGTGCATACCTTAGCAAAAGTTCACAATGCATTCGCTCGCTGCGCATAGACAGCCCAGCAGAGTGAGTGACAGGGGAAGCCGTTTGTAGGTGGTAACAGGGGCTGGCCATTAAAAACGGGAGTGGAGGTGCAAACGCAGGCGTGCCTGAGCATCTCAAAGGCGTTTTAGAGGTGTGCATAATTTTAAGACAGCATCATAGTACCCGTCACCTGGCTTGTTTTTACACTGAAATGTTCACAGTGCTTGTGGCTGCGATAGCATCCGATGTACTGATGGTTACATACACTTCCTGGACATGACGTGCACAAGTGGGCATCTTAAAACAGGCTGGTGGGTGTCTGCATACACTATGTGATCGCTGTCTAAGAAATATATACTGGGCGTGCTAATGCATTGCTGTGCGGTAGCACTGCCTGCACAATTTGCATACACATTGTGCGAGTGATCGCATCTAGCGAGTGGCTCTGAATCAGGCCCTATATCTCTTTAAGGGGTAAAATATTATATAGGTTGTTGTGGACTGTGTCATCAAAATGAGTCACTTTGCACTTCTGATAGGTTCACCATCAGTTAAGATAATAGCATCTGTATTTATTCTCAATGTATTTCTGCTCTATGTCTGTTTCTAAATTTTGCAGAGTTTTGTAGTACAATATTGACCTGTCGTTCTCGTTTGCCTATCGACCCCAAACCATTCAGACTCTGGAACAATTCCTCAGGTGTTTTGTGTTTGCATATCAACATTTTGATACATTCACCATCTAAGGTCTGCTTAATTTTTTGTGTATATGGGTATCACCCAAAGCATTGTTCACTTGCTCTTTATATGCCAGGTATGAGTTGTCAACAGTGAACAATCTGGAGGAAGGTGCAGACTTCTTTGAACCAATCAGCCTTTCAGATAGGGGGCTCTATTTACTACAATCCGCTTTTTGAATGCAGATTGTAGTGTGATATTACCGACTGAATTCGCATTGCGAATTCAGGCAATATCATAGGGATTTACTAAAAATCCCTTGCAGGGACAGAGCTTGCGATAAAGCACTGTCCCTGCGAATCCCCTCCACACACTTATCCCGGTATTTTCGCAAAAAATACTGTGAGAAGTGCCAACACACGCATGCGCCAACTAACCATCGCTAAGCCCTGCCCCACTGCTAAGCTCCGCCCCCATGATCGCGGACCCCCCGTGACCCCTAATTACACTTACCTGCAGTGATCTGTGCTCTGGTGATGTCCACCGTGGCTCCGGTCAGCTGACATCCCATTGACCGGGCCCCAGTGCAGGCTGGGAGACCAGCTGACCAGAGGGGAGACATCACCGGAGCCCCGATCACCGGTCCCTGGACTCAGGTAAGTTTTTGTTTTTTTTACAATTTTTTTTTTTTTTTTTTACAGTGTATCAGCGTGTGGTCTGTTTAGACCACACAGCTGATCACTGGGGCCAGCTCCGGGCTCTGGTCTGCCTGTTAGAGCAGAGCAGGAGTCTGGTAACCGGGGAAGACCCGGTGGCGTTATTATCACAGGGCTTTACCCGGTATTTTCTCACAATTTATTTTTAGTAACATTGGCCAGATCACATTTCTCATTTCAATTATGGAAAATGCGATCTGCTTACTAAAAATAAGTGATAATTAGGGCTTGGAGTAGAATTTTACTAATTCTACTCCAATTGCCTTTTAGTAACTTTAGGTGATACTAAAATAATGTAAAATAATAGATAAATAGATCCCTTAGAAATTTGCTGAGTAGCCCAGAAATGCTGCCTTTAAACTCAAAGGCCCAAATGTAACAGCCCACGAGTTGCGGGCGGTGACAAGATTTCAGGGATTTAGCTGCTCAATTTAAAGCAGCAATATTTTAAAAGTCAAAACCAGGTTTGTTGCCTGTCAAAGCTTAGTGACGATAGCAATTTAGGTTTTTCGGAGGGACCCCATGCTGTATGTGTTTCTGATTTTCCAGCTAACTACTTTGGCTGTGAGCATAGTGAAGTTAATGCCTGATAAAGGTTGATTCGCAAGCCTGCGTTCGCACGCAGCCAGCCAATGTTTGCATTCTGCGCATGCGTATAAGACGCAGTGCATGTGCACAAACTGGCCACAGCGGTCGGGAAGTGATCGCAATGAGCACGCAGAGTCTTCACACAGTGATTGACAGGAAGTGACCGTTTGAGGGTGGTGACGGGGGGTGTTCAGAGAAACGCAGGCATTAAAGATGTAGAAAGAAGATACCATGGTCGTAGCATGATGGCTGACTACTGCTGGATGATACACAGAGATGACACAGAAAAAGCTTATAAGCTAAAAGCGACTAAACAAGGTTTGAAGACAAAAATCCAAGAAAATAATTTTTTTCAATAATTATTGTTTTGTTTCTATTATTGTTTGATTTTATTGTTATTTTATTATGTAATTAAGACAAAAACAATGATATCATCTACACTTTCACAATAAATATGTCAAAAACAATTAAACTTCTTGGTTTTTCTTAAAAATGTATGTAATCCCCTCATAGGTAAATGTGATGTGGTAATTTTTGTTAATATACTATTTCTTGATGTTCACAGGAGATTAAGAATATAAAAGTATTATTAAAAAAGCTTTCAATACCTTAAATTTCACAGACCTGTGTTATTGGTGGTTTGCGCATGTGTCACAGCAGCCTTGCACACGCTAAAAATGAATTGCAACCTTGCACACGCTCGCTGTGAGGATTCACTCTCAATTGATTGACAGGAAGAGATCGTTTTGTGGGTGGTTACGGGCGTGTATTAGCCAGCGTCTGTGATTGCGCTTACAGAGAACAAAGCTACAGCGTCTCAATTGCCACGTCCATTCTGAGTGACCATAGACTCACTCAAGAAGTTGATGTTTTGAGGATCTGCGTCCAATGGTAGGTTTGTGTACACAGTTGCGGGCAGCTGTGAGGGCTCCGATGGGCGCCTCAATACAAATTATGCTGGCTGATGCATTAGCATATTTTAGCAATTACTAAGCGGCAAAATTCGCAAATGCGTTTGCACTAGCGTGTGGCTCTGAATCAGGCCTATTTTTATTGTGCATTTTTTTTCACACTTTACAAGTACCTGTCAGATTTAATTAGGTAAATACATTCTTTTTTAATTAACCTTGGAAGATATAATTTTCTACTGAGTTGTAAACAATTAAATTCCGTAAAATTTAGTTTCCAACATTCTCTACTTTATTTGAAACAGGACAATTACTGGACATTGTATTTAATTAAAAAAATATTATGTGTTAATGATAACTAGTTACGTTGAAATGTTCCTTTCTTGAGTGCATCATCAGCCTATCCACAGTGAAAACACCCAGTTTGTGGACAAAACCAATATTCATCCCTTTTGATTCACTAGAAAACAATGATGGGATTGGATCACATGGTCGACAGTTACCATGTCAACATTCCTGGTGTTGACACTAGTATGTTGACAGGTTTCAACATGTTGACAGACAACATGTCGACATCCTCGGAATGTCAACATCTGAAATGTTGACATTCTCAGAATGCTGTTGGTTAGAGTTTGGCGCCGGTTAAGAACTATGCCTGCTGAGATTGTCTTGAATTTAATCTTTTGGTGGATCTTGGATACTCCAGGTTGCAATGAGCCATGACAATGGCCATTGAATGTTGAGTTCCCTCTAACAGATGTCTCCATTCTTTCAGTGCCATTATGACTGCAAGAAGTTCACAGTCTCCAATAGTGTAATATTGCTCAGAAGGGGTTAATTTCTTGGAGAAATATGCATAGTGGTATAAGATTTTTGTTTAGGACCTTTGCATTGAGAAAGAATAGCTCCAGTCTCTGAGGCATATATGTCCAAAATAAACAGGTCCCCTGAATCAGGGTAACTCAATACTGGGCAGACTGAAAAACTTTCTTGAGTGTGTGGTGCTTGACCTTCTCACACAAATGACATGTTCTTTCGGATGAGGGCTGTTAGAGGCTACACAATTTTAGAAAAGTTTCTAATAAATCATTGCTAATAAAGTGAAGCCCAAAAATTGCTGGATAGCTTTGATATCAGATGGTTCTGGCCAGTCCTGGATTGCCCATGTCTTATTCCTGTCCATCTCAATTCCTGTATGTCATAGATAATATGTCATAAGAAATCTATTTTGCTTACTTCAAAGTCACATTTTTCTAATTTTGCATGTAGGCATGTCGACACTTTTGACATGAGACCAGTGTTGCTCCAAATCTTGGCAATAAATAAAAATGTATCTAAGTAGTTGATGACGAATTGATCTTGTATATCCCTGAAAATGTCTTTCACAGTGTTAAAAGGACACTGTGGCATACACTAGATCAAAAGACATTACAAGAGACTCAAAATATCTACAGCTAGTATGGAAAGCTGCTTTTTATTTATCCCCAGCACAGATTTTTACCAAAATATAGGCCCCTCTTAAAGCTAGCTTAGTAAAACATTTTGCTGTTGTAAACTCTTAAAGAGCTTAGAAATTAGTAATAATGGATAATGGTTTCTGGGGTAAATATAATAGGGTTGGGTATGGGATCCCGGCTGTCAGAATATCGAACATCCTAACAGTCACAATCCCGACACTAAGGGGTAAATTTACTAAGATTCGTGTTGGTCCCCATTTTGTCCCGTGTTTCAACTCGGATAGGATCGATCAAAAATGGCCGTTTTTTTCACTTTAAAAATTGGGAATTTACCAAGCTCCCGGTTTTGACAGGATTGTTTTGATCGATGGTGTATTTGGTCGATCCTGTCCGTTTTGAAGTCCTGATTTCACCACCCAAATTTCTCTCCCAAACAAGCAGGCTGCACATATCAGTGAAATATGTGCAGACTGCTTGTTTATTTTTCATATTTTAAGGGTTAAATTCTTAAAAAAAAATGACGTGGGATCCCCCCCCCCCAAAGCCTAACCAGCCCGGACTTGTCAGCCTGTCCTGGTACCTAAAATGATGGGGAACAAAATGAGTAGGGTTCCACCGTAATTTAGGTACCAGCACCAGGCTGCAGAGTCAGTCCTGGTTTTAAATATAGGGGAGAAAAAATTGTGTAGGGTCCCCCCTATATTTAAAACCAGCACCGAACCCAAAACGACTGGAGTGTAATGCCACAGCCTGGAGACCCTATTACCGGGTCTCCAGGGCCAAAGCATTTTCACCCCAAGTCGGTCAGGCCAAGCAGGGGATCTCAGGGGAGGTGGGGACTCCATGAAAAAGGTGTCGCCGCTCTCCCGAACCCCAGGCCATGTCTGAAGCCCGGGGCTCTTCCCCGCACCCCTGGAGCGGTGGGTACTGGGGTAATAAAGTGAAGAATAGAAGAAAACTATTGTATTTTACAGTGGGACTACAGGTGCCAGCATGCCTGCCCTTTGGCACTTGTGGAACTACAAGTGCCAGCAGGTGGCCGGCACCCGTACCCCCACTGTAAAATAAATAGTTAAATAAAAACATGACACACACCGTGACTAGTAAAGATTTATGGGGTCCCCACCTCTCCTGAGATCCCCGGCTTGGCCTGAGTGGCTTGGGGTGATAATGCTTTGGCCATGGAGCCCGGGTAATAGGGTCTCTGGGCTGTGGCATTACACCCCAGTCATTTTGGGTCCGGTGCTGGTTTAAAATATAGAGGGAACTCTACGCATTTTTTTTCACCCTATATTTAAAAGCAGGACTGGCCCTACAGCCTGGTGCTGGTTCTTAAATTACGGTGGAACCCTACTCATTTTGTTCCCCGTAATTTTAGGAACCAGGACTGGCTGACAAATCTGGGGCTGGTTATGGCTTTTGAGGGGGACCCCACGTCAATTTTTTTTAAAATTAACCCTTACAACACACTTTCAATTCATAAACATACACAAATCACACTGATTTGTGTATGTTGGATTGCAACTTGCAGCTCAGGAGGTGGTGCATTTCAAACTTTATTGAGTCCCCGATTTGAGTGTAAAATGTCCGAATTTAGCAAAATGAATAATGGTAAATACCCGATTTAGGCAGAAATGAGTGAAAACTACTTCCGAATTGAGCCAATGGTGATATCATTTCTATTGCAAAAAATGGCCGAATTTGTGGCATAAACCACCCGATTTCAACCAGAAAAAATGAACAAATCACCCAACTTTAATGATAGTAAATTCCCGATTTGCAAAAAAAGTAATATTATCACCCGAGACTGCAAATTGGGACCAACACGAATCTTAGTAAATTTACCCCTAACAGGTAAGTTCCCTAACGCTAACCCTTACCCCTAACCCTCCTCACCGGTGCCTGAACCTATCCTCCCCCACTAGTGCCTAAACCTAACCTCCCCGCACCCTAAAGCTAACCCTCCCCACATAGTGCCTAACCCTCCCCTCAGCGCCTAACCCTAAACCTAACCCTCCTCTAACCCCCAATACTTACCTTTGGGATGCCGGCAGTCGGATTCTGGTGCTGGTATTTAGACCATCGGCATCCCGTCACCCGAATGCTGACTACATCCCAATATAATAGCCTGTGAGATGTAGGCATTGACGAGTTCCCAGTAAGCCTGACCAATGTTTTAAATGGCCAATCATTTAAATTGTAAAACTAACCTGACCCCCCTTTTAAACATTGGACAGACTCATCGAGAGCTCGCCATTTCCTGCATCTCACAGGCTATTACATTTACCCTTCTAACTTTCAGTGTATTAAAATCTCAGTAATCTGTAATGAGGTACAAAGGTTTTGGTTACTTAATCATATATTAATGACAAACTGGGAATTGTGTTTAAGCCGGTCACCCCTGAATGGGCAATGCAGGATATATACCTGTCTGCATCGCTACCCAGATTAACTTCTGGGAGCTTATTATTATTGGCCAATACAGCGGTGGCACGCAAAAAAACAAAACAACAATTTACTGCAGTGGCTGAGCTCAGACACCCTTACCTCATGCTTACTAATGCCCAGTGTTTCCCATTTATTTCAATTTAATTGTCTAAAAATGTCGACTAATAAGTAGAGTGAAATGGAAAAGTTATTTGAAATATGGTTACCAAATATACACACCATCCCCCCCAAGTAAAGATTTCTCTTAGAATGGCAGTAAGACTGACCTTATGGTATAAAATGGAGATATTAACCTTGGTGGTGGGGGCTCCTTTATGAATGCCATTAATCCCCAGGCGCATGTTCCTGGCTTTGCACGGTTGACCATTGCTTCTGTGACCCTGCCTTCTTATGTATGCCTTCTATTGGGTCTTGAAATGCACATGAACTTTCCTCACTCTTTTCAGTTGCTTATATGTTAAAGAGTGTCTGTCACAGTATAATGTGCGCTTTTGATGTAACATTGGGCCTGATTCAGAGCCAGATGCAATTAGCGCTCGCTCGTCCAGAAAATAGGGGTGGCTATTCAAATGAACCGTTCGCTATTTGCGGTCTGTTCACGCCTCTAGGTCTGAACGAGCGAACAAAACTTGCGGTCGTTTTTTGGAAAACTACGCCCCCTGGCCGCTCGCATCCTACGTCATGTCTGCTATTTATTAGATTAATCGAGTACATCGACCAGGGTATGAGCTGCTCGCTATTCTTGTGGTTGGTTTTTGCTACCACAATTTTGCGAGCAGTTCTGGCTATAAAATAACCCAGTGACGTGGTCAATGACGCTGCTGTTTTAATTAAGCACACCCATAAAACGCCCGTTTTGACCTTTAAGCACGCCTGCGATCGGATCTCCACTCCCCGTTTTCAAGCACCTTCCCCTGTTACCACCCACATACGCCTCATTCTGTCACTCAAATTATCAGGCATTCGCTATTTTGCGAGCACATGAATTTCGACCGCACTGACTAACGATCCGTACGCATGCACAGTTGGGCAAAAATCGCTCGGAGCGAACGAGCGGCCGCTTACGAGCGGCTCTGAATCAGGCCCATTGTCTTTTATCTTGATTCTTATTGTGCCTCTTTTTTCTTATGTATACTGAACAGTTCTACAATAAATTACTTTGAAGAAAAAAAACCCTCTGTAATCTATGAAGGGCCTTTTCTGTATTTGTTGACAATAAAGATAGAAGCTCCAGCAGGAGAAGTGGAGTGGCCAATGAAGCCCCGGGCTAAATGATCACTTATATACTATTTCAAGTAATTTATTTTAAATAGACTGTAGGTGGTAAAGAGACAAAGCAGTCAGAGATTTGAAACACTGGTTTGATAGAGTTTACATAAAAAGAGGGAAATTATCAAATTGACCATACACTTCATGGAGTTGGGGCACTGGCATTTCCTGCATCTGCGATCCCAGCGTTGCGAAAGAGGAAGCATACTTGGGATCATCATCAGGACAAACGCCACCATCGGTCGCGATGGTTGTCCCTTTGGCCATGCTGCGGTAGCTAAAGCTTACTGCAGCCTGATCTGGTCCTGGCGGCTTGCGAGGCCAGTAAGTCTGCAATCATGGATACAGACTGTGGCCTCAGCACTCCCAGAAAGCGGGGGGCGACATGCCACAGTCTCCAAGAATGCAGACGACCCCGCACTTTCCCCGCAAACGCTTCTGCCTGTCAATCAAACAGAGGCTTGAGGGAACTCGGTGTGGTATCACAGGACCAGTTCTGCAGATGCGCAAAACAGGTCCTGTGCAAGCACAGACCACTTACCATCGGAGCTGTACACTAACTATCACTTTAGCGTACATCTCAGAATCAGGCCCTTAGTCACTATGGGGCTGATTCAGGATTGCATGAGTGTGCAGAATAGGTCCTGCGTAATTGCATGCAGCCCCTTCGATGCCTCTGCCTGATTGACAGGCAGAAGCATTTAAGGGGCGGGGTTGTATGGCTTTCCCGGAAACGGGTTTGTGTCCGCCCCGTTTTCTGTTTAGCTGCACCAAGCAGCCCGTGCTGCCACCATTCCTCATACGGCTTCCTAAGCCACTCCAAGTAGCTTCCGTGCTACCACCGCTCATCATACGGCTCCCCAGCCGCTCCAAGTAGCTTCTGTGCTACCACCGCTCATCATATGGCTATCCAGCTGCTCCAATTAGCTCCCGTGCTACCACTGCTCATCATATGGCTACCCAGCCATTCCAAGTAGCTTCCGTGTTACCACCGCTCATCATATGGCTACCCAGCCGCTCCAAGTAGCTTCTGTGCTACCACCGCTCATCATACGGCTACCCAGCCACTCCAAGTAGCTTCCGTGCTACCACCATTCATCATACAGATACCCAGCCGCACCAAGTGGCTCCCGTGCTACCACCGCTCTCCATTATACCTGGAGTCCAGTACCCTCCGGCCTTTCTCAGCATTCTAACCATCCTCCATAATACCTGGAGTCCAGTTACTCTCCGATCCTAGTTGGAGCACCAGTCGTGCCTCAAGGTCCTCTCGTATGATCCTCCTATCTATTTGTTCCTTCATGCACAGGAACTTCATCAGACCCAGCCTTCTTCAGAGAGCACCTGTGTCTAACCAAACAGATCCAGGACCCAGTACTGGGAACAAAGCCTCAAACCCCTTTGACTGTGACAGTTTGCACTGGCGCGATGGACTCGGCAAGTGGTCAAGGATCTGGGGTGGATTCCTCTCAAGATGTGCTATCTCATCTGGAAAGACAAGAGACCTCTCAGTTACAATTGATTCAATTCATTCAGGATATGTCGTCTCATTTGGACAGCATTCACGCCTTGCTATCACACCCCACTCCAGTTGGTGCTCAAGTTGCCTCTCCCGCTGTGCCACCTGCTCCTCCAGCACCATCTTCTGCTTGTCTTCAGCTTGCACCTCCGAGCAAGTCCTTATGCAGAGGGTTTCTGAACCAACGCAAAATTAATTTCGAGCTTCAACCTGCCAACTTCCCGACAGCCAGAACCCAAGTGGCCTACATCATCTCTCTGCTCTCTGGCTAAGCACTGGATTGGCCCTCTGGGAAAAATCATATCCTTTGCTTTCTAACTATCCTGAATTCATTGCCACATTTTGCAGAATTTTCGATGAGCCAGGAAGAACCACTTCCGCCTCAACTGATATTCTACGTCTCTGTCAGGGCAGCAAGACCGTCGGCCAATATGTCATCCAATTCCGAACCCTGGCATCAGAGCTCAACTGGAATGAGTATGCTCTCACTGCTGCCTTCTGGAGTGGTCTCTCAGAAAGACTCAAAAATGATCTGGCCTCCTGTGATCTACCACCCAAGCTGGGCGATTTGATCTCTCTCTGCAAAAAAAGTGGACTTACGTCATAGGGAGCATGCTCTGGAAAGAAGTCGATTTGATCGCGGTAGACCACGTCCGATTCCTCGTGTACCTTCTTCTCTCGTGGGTGAAGAACCCATGCAGGTCAACCGCTCTTGCTTGTCAAACAAGGAACAGCAGAAAAGGCGGAGAGAGAACCTTTGTATGTATTGTGGATCGTCCCAACATTTAGTTAGATCCTGTCCCATTTGGCCAGGAAGCGCCTCCTCCTAACTTATGACAGAGAGGTTAAGTTAGAAGTTGCTGTTGAATCATCTAGGAAGTCGGATTCCACCTCCAGGCTCAGTTGAAGCTGTCTCAAGGTTCTAGGGCTGTACTAGCTCTTCTGGATTCCGGAGCTGCGGGTAATTTTGTGACTGCGGACTTTGGCCCTCATTCAGAGCCACTCGCTAGCTGCAGTACGCTCGTTCCAAGCGATGTTCGCACATCTGCTCATGCGTACGGATCGTTATACGCATGCGCGAACCAGTCAGTGCGGCCGAAATTCATGTGCTCTCAATATAGCGAATGCCTGCTATTTTGAGTGACAGAATGAGGCGTATGTGGGTGGTAACAGGGGAAGGTGCTTGAAAATGGGGAGTGGAGATCCGAACGCAGGCGTGCTTAAAAGTCAAAATGGGCGTTTTATGGGTGTGCATAATTAATACAGCAGCGTCATTGACCACGTCACTGGGTTATTTTATAGCCAGAACTGCTTGCAAGATTGTGGTAGCAAAAACCAGCCACAAGAATAGCGAGCAGTTCATACGCTGGTCGATGTACTCGATTAATCTAATAAATAGCGGACATGACGTATGGTGCGAGCGGCCAGGGGGCGTTTTTAACAAATAAACGAGCGTATGTTTTGCTCGCTCATTCAGACTTAGAGGTGTGAACAGACTGCAATTTGCGAACGGATCATTTGAATAGCCACCCCTTGTTTTTGAACGAACGACCGCAAATAGCGAACGGCTCTGAATCAGGCCCTTTGTCCATAAACAACAAATTCCCATGAAGCTTTGCCTCGAGTTATCACCTTAACCGCCATCGATGGTAGTCGCATTACAAGTGGAACCATTACCCATCATACTATACCACTTAAACTCACTATCGGGGTGTTCCATTCCGAGGCATTGTCCTTCCTAGTGATTCCCAAAGCCTCTCATTCTCTAGTTCTCGGTCTATCCTGGCTGCAAAAACACTCCCCCCAAATTGATTGGTCAACTATGCTGATAACCTCCTGGAGGTCTTTCTGTTTTGAAAACTGCCTCCAGCGAATAGTGCCTGTTTGATCCTCTGCTCTACAAATTCCTGTGGGTCTGCCCAAACCCTATTTGGACTTCCAAGATGTTTTCAGCAAACAGAACGCAGATACATTGCCTCCACATCGAGATTGGGATTGTCCCATAGACTTGATTCCAGGGAAAGTTCCCCCCCAGAGGTCGTACATATCCATTATCCTTACCAGAGACTCAAACCATGTCGGAGTACATTAAGGAAAACTTAAGCAATGGCTTCATTTGACCTTCTACCTCTCCAGCTGGAGCTGGGTTTTTCTTTGTTAAAAAAAAGATGGTGGGCTTCGGCCATGTATTGATTATCGTGGACTTAATGACATAACAGTTAAGAATCGTTACCCACTTCCTCTTATAACTGAACTTTTCGACAGAGTCAAGGGAGCCTCCAACTTTACCAAGCTTGACTTAAGAGGAGCCTATAATCTGATTCATATACGAGCTGGAAATGAGTGGAAAACGGCCTTCAACACCAGGGATGGCCACTACGAATACCTTGTCATGTCTTTCGGCCTTTTCAATGCTCCAGCCGTGTTCCAATTCTTTGTAAATGAAATTTTCAGAGATCTTCTTTACAAATGTGTGGTTGTCTATTTGAATGACATTTTGATTTTTTCCCATGACCTCGAAAGTCATCGTGGTCAAGTAAAAGATGTACTTCTGAGGCTGCTTTTCAATCACCCTTTTTGTAAACTGGAGAAGTGATGCAAATAACACAGGTAATCAATAAGCGCAAAAGAACTGCAGCCGATTTGACAACTCAAAAGAATCCTTATAAGTTCTTTTGTACAAAATTTCAATAAAAAGAGTTCCAATCAGGCGCTGTTACTGTTCACAAAGAGAAAAAGCGTTTCTTACTTTATATATCCACACAATGTTCTTATATTGAATCTCCTTATGGATAATTTTCACTCTATTATTTCTTTCTTCCTCCTTTTTCCCTTCAGGAATCATAACCTTTCATTTCTTGCTTAAAAATTTCTCAAAGAGAAAGAAAGAACAAAAAATAGTGTAATTCTGTTTGATAAACAAAATAAGACAAAGCTTTTATTACACTCACTTGACATCCAAAAGTTAAAAACATACAGCGTCGCCAAGTTGATGCAATACAAATGGTACCAGAAAGTTGAAGTAGAGGTCCCGGACACCAACCACGTCCTTCAGTCCACAGATAATCCTCTCACCCACTTAACGCATTTCAGACTTAGTAGTCCTTCCTCAGAAGCGTGGTGAGAGAATGAGCTTCCCAAAAATAAATACAGACATCAATCCCAAAGTACCTCCTCCTACATGACATATATCCCCACCATTGGGAGGTCACATGGAGCTTGTTTCCCGGAGCCGGAAGTCGTCATTCCTGAGCGTCATCACCGTCAGCATCCGGGACGTGCATTCCGGAAACCGGAAGTTGTAACAACTTCCTACCTCTCCCAGCTGCGTCATCATCAACGTACTTCCGGTAAACGCGGCAGTCAGGTGATCCGATATGGAGTCTTTTTATATCCGGAACGGATAAATATAGATTTGCAAAATCCAGAAATGGATAATTTCATAGTGGTGAAGTCCCAAGTGCAATGCATACATAAAAATGAAATAGGTGTTGGCTTAAAATATCACCTAAATATATATCACATGATAAAACATAATGAATAAATACAGAATAAAAAATAGTGTAAAAACAGAGGCACAATTAATCTAAAAAACAGAGGCACAATTGATATAAAAACAGAGGCACAGTTAATACTATATAAATAAAACAATAATAGATAAATGATCATAAAAACCATTTTAATTCAAATTCTCCATTTAACCATAAAGGAACTAGAGTTTTAAGTTTATGGATCCACATCATTTCGGACCTGGCTAATCTCACCTCCAGGTCTTTCGATCTCCAGGTTGGGTTAATTTGCTGAATTCCACAAAAGGATCTTATAAGGTAAGGGTTAGATTCATGATGTAATTTAAAATGTGCTGAAACCGTGTGTGTTTTTAGACCTTTTTTAATGTTATAAACATGTTCTGCTAGTCTGACTTTCAAATTCCGACTAGTCTTGCCTACATATACTAAACCGCATATACATTCCAAGATATAAATAATATTTTTTGAGTTACAAGTAATGAACTCTTTTATATTATAATTATTGTCCTTTACTTGGAATTCTTTTTGTTTTGTCGAACCTTTCACTGTTCTGCATATTTTACACATACCACATCTGTGGAAACCTATACTCATATTGCTGGTTCGTTTATTAATATCTAATGAACTTCTCACCAATTTGTTTTTCAATGATGGTACTCTTTTATATATAAAAACTGGTTTATTTGGTATTTTATCACCGATCACCGGATCGTGTTTGAGAATCCTCCAGTGTTTCCTAAACACTTCCTCAATTTCCTTGTGTTGTGAATTGAAACTACTTAAAAAGGACCATTCAAATTTGTTTTCTTCTACCTTTTTACTGCTCTGTTTTACTAGAAGGTCAGTCCTATTGATCTTATCAACTTTATCATAGGCTTCCTTAAGACAACACGCAGTATAGCCTTTCTCCAAAAAAGGTTCTGTTGTATCATTAATCTGTACTTCATACACTTCTTTTTCTGTACAGTTACGTTTAAGTCATAGAAACTGACTGAATGGGATTCCTCCAGCCAGTTTTCATGATGTTGGCTATCTCTCACTATATAACTATTAGTGTCTGTCTTCTTTCTATTAGTTTTGGTATGTAATGATCCATTTTTCACATAAATATTCAAATCTAAAAACACAAATTCCACCTGGCTTATACTAAAAGTAAGTTGAATATTAAAATCATTTCGATTTAGTGATTGACAAAATAAAATCAACTCTTCCTCTGTTCCCTTCCAAAAAAATAAAACTTCATCAATGAAATGTTGCCAGGACACTAGGTTTTCCCCCAGTTGATCATTCCGCCATATGACCTGGTCCTCCCAGAATGCCATGAAAAGATTGGTATAACTGGGGGCAAACCTAGTGCCCATGCCATCCCAACCTGTTGGATATAATAAAATCCATTGAAGTAAAAATAAATATTCATTAAGATAAATTCAATGCTTTCTAAAATAAAATCTTTATCCATTGATGATAAAGCCGATAGATCTAAAAAATATGACACAGCTTGTAGACTTTTCTCCTTCTCTATTATTGTATACAGAGTGCAAACATCTGCACTAATCATACAATAATGGTTTTCCCACTCCATATCTTTTAATTTGTTTAACACATCACTTGTATCTCTCAAGTATGCTTTAGTTTTCTTTACCAGTGGCTGTAGGAACGAATCTATAACAGCAGATAAATTTGATGTAATGCTGTTTGTGCCTGAAAAAATCGGACGTCCTGGTGGATGGAGAGGGTTTTTATGTATTTTGGGCAGAGTATATATGGTTGGAACCGAGGGATATTTTAAATTGATAAACTCATGTTCATATTTTGTTATAACCTTATTTTCCAGTGCTCTATTCGTGAGTAACAACAGATCTTTTGTTATTCTAATTGATTATTTATCTCTGCTAAATAATCCTTCTTGTCCATTAAAACCACTGCTCCACCCTTATCAGCAGGTTTAATAATTAGAAAAGAGAATATGCAGCGCTGATAATAGATGCAGTTTAATATAAATATAAAAACAATACAATCATGAAAATAAAAACATCAAAATATAATTGGTATGTGGTAATAATGTGGATCCACTGCGATAGTAGATAGAGGTCCAAATAACAACCTCATAAAGCATGCATATTATCCTATAGGCACAATTGCTGCAGCAATATACTGGATGGGCACTGATGTAATGTCTCGTAAGGTAACTTGGGATATAGTTGTAAATCCAACAATGGGAAAGATTTTACCAGCTTATGTCCAGATAAACGAGGGTCCCAAAATTAGCGATGGTATCACACCGGCGAACATCCAACACACGGAAAGACCTCTAAAAGAGTGATGCTGGAACCAGGAATGGCGTCCCAAGTTGAGAAAACTCCAATACAGTTCCTGAATAGTGTCCAAAAGATGTGTGCCTGATAGGAAGAACCCCCAATGCGTTTCACTACCACCTGGTAGCTTTTTCAAGGTAGCTGTTTCAAAGCTACCAGGTGGTAGTGAAACGCGTTGGAGGTTCTTCCTATCAGGCACACATCTTTTGGACACTATTCAAGAACTGTATTGGAGTTTTCTCAACTTGGGACGCCATTCCTGGTTCCAGCATCACTCTTTTAGAGGTCTTTCCATGCGTTGGATGTTCGCCGGTGTGATACCATCGCTAATTTTGGGACCCTCGTTTATCTGGACATAAGCTGGTAAAATCTTTCCCATTGTTGGATTTACAACTATATCCCAAGTTACCTTACGAGACATTACATCAGTGCCCATCCAGTATATTGCTGCAGCAATTGTGCCTATAGGATAATATGCATGCTTTATGAGGTTGTTATTTGGACCTCTATCTACTATCGCAGTGGATCCACATTATTACCACATACCAATTATATTTTGATATGTTTTTATTTTCATGATTGTATTGTTTTTACATTTATATTAAACTGCATCTATTATCAGCGCTGCATATTCTCTTTTCTATATTGTTATATAGGAGGCTGACTACCTCCCCTTTTTGCAGCTGCTGGGAAAACTTCTCACCACAGCGCCCTATTTACTATATTTATAGTTCTATTCTTGCAGGTTTAATAATTAGGTCTGTATCATCTTATAAAGTTTGGAGGGCTAAAAATAAATTTTTCGTCAAATTACACTTTTTACTTTTCTTCTTCTGATTTACAATTTTTTCTGTTTCTGCATTCACTATTTTGCTAAAACGATCTATAAAACTCCCCTTTTGATGTATCGGGTAAAAAGATGATTTGGGTTTGAATAAGGACCCAGATGTCATGTAGGGGGAGGTACTTTGGGATTGATGTCTGTATTTATTCTTGGGAAGCTCATTCTCTCACCACGCTTCTGAGGAAGGACTACTAAGGCCCTCATTCAGAGCCGCACGTTACCAACAGTACGCTCGTTGCGTTCCGATGTTGACTAACCGTGCATGCGTCGGTGTTACACTGCGCATGTGCGTACGGCAGATTGCGAGCTTTTTTTCTCTCGTTCCTAAAATAGCGTACAGGAAGTGACATGTCAAATGTGATTGACAGAACAGGGCGATTTTGGGTGTTGACGGGGGTGGAGATGGAAAAACGCAGGCGTGGCGAGGCGTTTTTGGGGCGTACATACATTAGCAGATGCGAACGTCAAATGTGTTCGGACCGTCACATACGTCACTGGAACATCCTCTTTCCCTTCAAAATGCTCGCACAGTTTAGGGTCTGGATTACTCGACCACATTGGCGATGGCCTTCTCCTCCGTCCCGGGACTCCATGATGTTGCAGCGATTAATCGCGGGTGGTCACAAAAGCAATTAGTGTTGTATTGAAAACCGGCTTGGTATGTGTTTGGAAAGCAGTTTATTGGGATAGCACAAAACCGTACGCAGGTGGAAATCATACCTGCTAATGTCAGGATTACACAATCAATTGGCGTACATTTTTTTGGGTTTTTTTTGGCCTCAATTTGTTGTTTATGGCCTATTGTGACAATAATGTCATCATGTTTTAATTAGCTCCCCTTTTTTTTTTTAATGTGGAATTTGCATCGTTATGTGATTTTTTAAACGTTCCTTCAAGAGGCCTTTTTTTTTTAAAAATGAAATGGTTTTTTGTGTCCTTTTTTGCCTTTAGGGCCAGGATTAAATGTAACCCATTTGTACAATAATGTCACAATACAATGTCAGATTTTTATCATAAATTTATTGTTTAAACACAAACCAATTGGCATAATATTTTGTTTTCTTTTTTTCTGGCAAAGATACTTTTTATCAAAAATAAATAATCAATAACTGCTAACATAAACGTACAAAAATAAATTAAAAACATTTCACAAGAAAGGAGAGGGAAGTTTTGACCAGAAAGGAATATGAGCCAAGCACAGAAGGAGTGTGGGAAAAGTCGCCATTGCTGTCACCGTTTTTTCGCCCGTTTGGATGGGGGAGGGTGGGCGCCAGACCGGGTCCGGGATGCCATCGGGCTGGCCTGTCCAGAGGCAGATGTTGTGGCCTCTGGACTAGGCACAGGGCTAGGCACATTTGGAGGATTGGCTGATGTTGTGCCAGAGGTGGAGGATCCTGATGTTCCGGCAGGAAGGGAGGTCGGCTCCACCATGTGTTGGCGAACGAGCTGCTCCAGGGCATCGGCGATGCGGATGTTGGCCCTGGTATTTTCCGCCAGGGCCTGACCAATGGTCACGTTGGCCGCAGCATTTTGCTCCAGGGCCTCAGCCACCCGTATCAGACTGGCGTCCATCCTCTGCAGAATCTCCGTATGGAAATCCGATTTTAAATTGAGTTCTGTGAGGAGGCCCACTGCCTGCGAGGGGGCACGCCCTGGACTGGCTTCTGCAGGGTCCTCAGCCGGATGTACTAGTTCCTCCCCTGCAGAGCCAGCAGAAATTCTGCGGCCAAGGCTTCCCTCTGGAGCAGACTCATCCGCCTGTGTCTCTGTTGGAAAAATGAGAAAAGAGTCACATTAGAATCTACATATTGGCACAATAGCATTTCAGAGTTGGTGACATCACAATACTTACCTGGGCCAACATGAGGAGCCGCAAAGTCTGGCATGTCCGTATCCATGTTGGACACACCAAACACCTCCACAGGCTGCACACAACCCTGTGCCAGCTCTTCTAAATCCGTCAACTCCAATGACACAGGGGTGGGACCCCCACCTGTCCCCCTTGCATGCCTAGCCCTGTCCGCGAGTTTTTGCTTTAGGCGATATTTGAAGTCGCCCCATCTGTGGGGAAAAATGGAAGCCATTATCCTTTGGTTTAAAATGGGGTTTGTTTTTAGGGGGGGCAAGGGTTTACTTACCGCCGTTTGACATCCCGGGCTAGACGGACATAATCACCCACTCTATTGACAGCAACGGCTACCTCTTCCCACATTCTCCACTTCTGGCTTAGACTCATATTCCTGTCTGCCTGTGGCAGGATGTCCACACACTTCTGGATCAAAACCTCCATCTCCTTTCTTGTGAAATGTGGCTGCCTTTTTTTTTTGGCCGCTTTGGCCGGAATACTGGGCCCAGCAGCCTCTTCCATGTCATCCTCCTCACCTATTTGTGTAAATTTACAGAATGCACAAAATCACAACTTGCCTAATCTTATGTTTCAAATTAATCGTTGATAGAAAATGCATGAAAGACTTACCGCCTGACTCTTGGGCATTTTTTCCCTGGTCTGTCGCCATGTCTGAGGTCCAAACAAGAAATACACCAGAATTTGAATGTGTTTTCGTACGTATTTATACATGCGTCCTTATTTTGCGGCCGCATCATTGATTGTGTGGCCCTATGATCCCTCCTTAATTTGTGCGGGAAACGAAACACTATTTATGGCTTGGTGTGTCTCAAGTCGAGGTGGCGTTTTTGGATTGTTGGAGGTTATCTTGGCTGGAGTTTATTGATTGCGTAGAAAGGAGTTGGCGGTTGGAGATTCGTTTGTTGGTTAGATTTGCGTTTTTTTTTCCGTTATCTTTGTTGGTTTATATTTTTGGGACCTCGTTTCTTGATTTGGTAAGTCTTGTGAAGTCTAACTTTTGTTCAATTGTTGTTTCATTGTGTTTCGTATATTTTGTAATTTTTGGATCCCTAATTTCTTCTATTTTAGATTTTGTTTATTTTCGACCCCAAAGACCTTTTGATTTTGCATCTTAGATATTTGCTCTTGGTAAGTCCATTTTTTATCTTGTATTTGCAAACTAATTAGCGCATTTTCAGTAGTTACTCTTGTGACTTGTATTAGCGAACTAATTAGCGCATTTTTAGTATTTACTCTTGTGACTTGTATTAGCGAACTAATTAGCGCATTTTTAGTAGTTACTCTTGTGACTTGTATTAGCGAACTAATTAGCGCATTTTAAAGAGCTTAATAATCATTCTAACTTTTTGGTGGTTTATCTTTCGCTTTTTGAGCCAACATTTCGACCCGTTTTGATGTACTGTGTTAAATGTCGCTTTGCGGTTTTGCTAAATGGGTGTTTGGCATATTTTAACTTTGGTCTAGCACAAAATTTATAAACAAAAATGCACAGAGTGAAATGTGTCAAGTAATTTTGGTGTTTATTTTCAGTTTGGACGTATCATGACAATACCCCGGCATGTAAGCAGCAATGGATGGTATCATCAAGCTAAGTTGTTTTAATATAGTTTTGGGGTGGGTCAAAAGCCTTACTTTGAAATCTTTGAATTTCAGGTTGATCTGGGGCGGATTGTTCTGGCCATGCTCCCGGAAGCCGACCAACCTCAATCTCATCCCAGGCGTAGGCATCGTAGGCATGCAAGGCCCCAGATATTTCGAACACGTGTCACCCTTTTTGGAATGCCCGATGATGAGGTTTTAAGACGCTACCGTCTACCTCCCAAAATCATCATAGACACTCTCTCATTAATAGAAAGTGATCTTGAGCGGCAAATTGACAGTCCAACAGCAATACCACCACTGACGCAATTTATGGCGGTTACATTTCTGTGCCTCAGGATCGTTTCAAACAACGGTGGGAATAGTGGCGGGCATCTCCCAATCCTCCTTTTCCCGGATCCTGAGGGCAGTGATGGAGGCACTTTTCAAGCACCTCCATCATTTTATTCAAATGCCTTTGGATATGGGTGCCCTTAGTGTGGCCAAGGCCAATTTTTACCAAATAGCTGGCTTCCCACACATCATAGGGGTTGTGGATGGTACTCACATACCACTTCAGCCTCCAGCACGGCTGGAGGCAATATTTAGAAACAGGAAACACTATCACTCCCTGAATGTAATGGTGGTATGTGATGCCTCCCTCCAGATCCTGTCCCTGAATGCTAAATTACCAGGAAGTGCACATGACTCCTTCGTCATCCGGCAATCAGGGATATGGCAGAAATTAACCAACCTACAAGCTGGTGATGCGTGGCTTCTGGGTAAGTGGAGACCTTTAGTACATAACAATGTTAAGCTTGATACACAGTGTTCCTGATGTTGTCTCTTATTTTTCACAGGAGACAGTGGATACCCTTGCATGTCCTGGCTGCTCACTCCTTATTTGGCTCCCACACCAGGCCCACAAAGTGAGTATAATTCCGCACTTACAGCCACCAGGCAAGTGGTGGAGCGCTGTATCGGCCTTTTAAAAGACCGATTCAGATGCCTCCACCGCTCTGGTGGCGAGCTCATGTATTTGCCGGATATGGTGTCGAAAATTGTGGTCCTGTGTGGGATATTTCACAACATCGCCATTATGAGTGGTGTCCCAATGCAGCCAGAGGATGCCTTACCTGAGGATGGCCCCCCCGAGGTTGGTCGGAGGTCAGTATGTGGGGGGGCCATACGCGATGATGTGATGGCCAGATTTTTTAGGTAAGTTTGACCAAAACTACAGTGTTTATACCTAATGTGTTTGTGTTTGTTTGCGAACATCTAATTTATTTGGATTTTTTTCACCATCTTCTGTTTGTTCACATAATCTTTGGCACTCCAACGCTCACTACTTCCTGCTACCCTTACCAAACCTGGATCTGGTGATTTGGGGCATATATTCTGGAACCCATATCGCAACGCCATGTTTGTGGAATCATGTTGGCATGGTCCTTCGTCAACCAGTTCTTGATTGTTTTTTTAATTTAAATATTTTATTTGTATGTGTTGTATTTGAGTTTATCACTGTGGTTTTTTTTGAGGGAGTGACCACTTTGATTTCTCATTTATGTTGTGAATAAATGTTTGGAGAGTGAAATGGTCTTCCTTTTTTTGGACGTTAACAGCAAGTGTAACCAGGTTAACACACCTTACATTTGACTAAGGGGTAATCCAGTACTGACACCAGTTGATGTAAACTGAAATATGTTTTCAGGTTCCCAACCCACACCAAAAGGAAGCCTGTCCAAACCTTTGGATTTGGAAGATTGGCCTAAGCAGCTTGCACACCAACTAGGAACCTGTAAAATGTAGAAATATCTAATTGACACTACACCCAAAAAGGGAAATGACATTGTTACTATTCTGTGTTTCTTGTGGCTGATTTACATACAAATACAAAACACAATCTAACTTTTAAAAAAGGGAAATCCTTGCAGGAACAGTCAACTTATGTCAGGGTTTTTTTTTTTTTTTTTTGGAAAAAAAGAATGAGCCAGAACATATATTCGAAATAAACAATTTATTTACAAAACTAAAAAAAACAAAAAAAACTACTGGCGAAGGATGCCAGACAGCCGGTCAAGGCCCACAAGAACGCCAATGACATGTTGGCGCATCTGGCCAACACATTCGACCACCTCTTGCCGACGCCTCTGTTCCTCTGTGTGTGAGAAAAGTGTGTGGATTAATAAAACAATAGGGAAGCCACATTAACAAAAAAAAAACACAACGAAATCACTCCTAAACCTAAAAAAAAGAAACCAAAACAAAAAGGGAGTGCTGCCAAAAATACCAGGCCTATGTACAAATTCCCACAGGTGTGATATGTGTATGTTGAAACCAGCAGGAAGAGGTAAAGGCAAACTGCTAAATCACCAAAAGTAAACCCAAAAATCACGAATAAAGGCACGACACATGATTACATACAAACAGTTTGTGCTTAAAAAAAATGCGAAAGAAAAACATACCGGGAGCCAAAACGGGAGCTCCGGAAGTCCCTCCATGTTCTTCCTCGGAGGAGCCTTCATTCCCCAAAGAACGGGGAGGGGTAATGACGGACTCCGGGGAGGGGGTAATTGTAAGAGGGGTGGGTGGAGGAGAGGGGGAAGTGGGACGGAGGGGAATGAGGCCCGACAGTTCCGGGAGAGGGTCTGGGATGGCTGGGGAGGAGTGGGGTATAGGGGAAATATTTGGGGTGGAGTGTTGGCTGGGGGTTGGGGATAGTGGCCGGGAACGCCGTCTGGCCGGACGGTGACGGCGTAGTCTTGGCTGTCCACCTAAAATATGTCAAACAAATTGAGGTTAGTTTCTGGCCAAATCCGGGGCCCAAATAAAAAAAAAAAAACCACCAACAAAAAACATGCAAATAGGAGTAGAATGAAAAAAACAGAAATAGAGGGAAAACATGCACACGCAGATATGAGGACAAATAATAAATAGGACAGACAGGAAAACATGCACACGCAGATATGAGGACAAATAATAAATAGGACAGACAGGAAAACATGCACACGCAGATATGAGGACAAATAATAAATAGGACAGACAGGAAAACATGCACACGCAGATATGAGGACAAATAATAAATAGGACAGACAGGAAAACATGCACACGCAGTTTGCCCCACAAACACAAACATGAAAACCACAATACATAACACTTACTTTCCAGTATCTGCATGCGAAAGCATGCCAGCAAGCGGGGCGTTCGCCGTTGCAGGTCTGACCACCTGCGCTCCAGCTGCCCGATGTTGCGGCGTGAACCTAAGGACCGCAGGCGGGACTGTGCCTCCGCATACGCGGAGCGCTTCTGCCGGTTGGTGATGGGTGGAGGCTGGCTGGTGATACGGCGATCCATCACCTCCGTAAGCACCAGCAGCTCGCGCCTGGTGAATGCGGAGGCTCTCATGATGGCAATGGAGTTTTTCATACAAAACATTTTTGATAAAGTGTGCAAAAAATTTCTGATTGGCTAATGTATTTTGGAAATTAACAGGAGCAATTTTATTGGTTAGTGTATGAGTCATGTGTTCAACAGGGCCAGAAATCTCTGGAGAGTTATGATAGGCTTGATGCAGTGACATGCGTTTGCAAATTTAAATAAAGAAATGAACCCCGGAAAATATGCGAGGATCCACAGCAATAGAACAATTGTTTAATTGTGGTTCACATGTTTTTTGAACAATAAAAGCGAATGTTCCATCCGTACGTATTCTGCGGGTAAACACAAACACGGACAAGAGTAAAGTTTCTTGCATTGTGTTGAAAAAAAAAAAACAATTAAGCTAATTGATACATTGATTGGCATGATACGATTGAGGGAGGTAGGCAGAATAAAGGAGCAGGTAATCGACATCTGACAAGGCCACTTCCGTTTCACTTGTGCGTGCATTCCCTTCAAGCCATTTCGGGGATGTACGCTCGCTATTTCGCGCGCTCGTTAGTTAGAGGAGGGGTCGCCTGAGTTTAGGGAGGAATTTTAGATGCGAACGAAAATACGAGCGAGCCATTGAATTTAAATAATTTTGTACGTACGCCTAACGTACGTGCGCCCGCTTGCGAGTGGGTCTGAATGAGGGCCTAAGTCTGAAATGCATTAAGCGGGTGAGAGGATTATCTGTGGACTGAAGGACGTGGTTGGTGTCCGGGACCTCTACTTCAACCTTCTGGTACCACTTGTATTGTGTCAACTTGGCGACGCTATATGTATTTAACTTTTGGATGTCATGTGGGTGTAATAAAAGCTTTGTCTTATTTTGTTTATCAAACAGAATTACACTATTTTTTGTCCTTTCTTTCTCTTTGAGAAATTTTTAAGCAAGAAATGAAAGGTTATGATTCCTGAAGGGAAATAGGAGGAAGAAAGAAATAATAGAGTGAAAATTATCCATAAGGAGATTCAATATTAGAACATTGTGTGGATATATAAAGTAAGAAACGCTTTTTCTCTTTGTGAACAGTAACAGCGCCTGATTGGAACTCTTTTTATTGAAATGTTAAACTGGAGAAGTGTCTTTTTGAAGTTACTGCAGTACCCTTCTTAGGGTACATAATCTCAGGTACAGGTCTTCGGATGGATCTCTCTAAATTACAAGCCATTCTTGACTGGTCTCCTCCTTCATCGTTGAAATCCATACAGTGGTTCTTAGGTTTTGCCAATTATTACCGCAAGTTTGTTAAGGGATTTTCCACACTGGTGGCACCTATCACAGCCCTCACTTGTAAAGGAGCAGATCCAACCAAATGGTCCATAGAAGCCACTTCTGCCTTTAAACTCCTTAAACAGGCGTTCATCTCTGCCCCTGTCTTAAAACATCCAGATTTAACACGACCGTTCATTCTAGAAGTTGATGCGTCTTCCGAGGGAGTTGGAGCAGTTCTCTCTTAGCGTTTTGAAGATGAGAAACTTCATCCCTGTGGGTTCTATTCCCGGAAATTTCTGCCAGCAGAGAGGAACTATTCCATTGGTGACCAGGATTTACTCGCTATAAAATTGTCTCTTGAGGAGTGGCGATATCTTTTAGAGGGGGCTCAGTATCCCATCACCATTTACACGGACCACAAGAATTTACTGTATCTAAAATCTTCTAATTGTTTAAATCCATGGCAAGCCAGATGGGTGATGTTCTTCTCTAGGTTCAATTTTAAGCTTTCCTATCGTCCGGGACCACAAAATTGCAAAGCCGACGCTCTCTCTCATTCCATGGAGAGTGTTTCCGAACAGCTCCCTGAACAGTCTCATCCAATCCTAGATCCAACTTCTTTTGCTGCTATCAACATCTCCACAACACCTTCTGTTAGAAAAACATTTGTTGCTCCTCATCTTCGCAAAAAGTTATTACAGTGGGCACATGCGTCTCATTTCCCCGGACACTTGGTATTGATAAAACTTTGGAATTCATCAGGCGATCTTATTGGTGGCCTTCCATGAAAGCGGACGTTGTCTCCTATATTTCTTCATGTGTCAAGTGTGCCCAACACAAAGTGCCCCGGCAGGCTCCATCTGGGCAACTCCAACTGCTAGCCATTCCTACACAGCCATGGACACACTTGTTAATGGACTTTATCACTGACCTTCCTCCATCTCGAGGTCACAACACAATCTGGGTTATCGTAGACAGATTTTCCAAAATGGCCCAATTTGTACCCCTCACCGGGCTCCTGTCTGCGCCACTACTTGCTCAAAACTTCATAAAGGAGATCTTCAGACTTCATGGTCTACCAAAGGAAATCATCTCTGATAGAGGAATACAGTTCGTGGCAAAGTTTTGGAGGTCACTTTGTTCGGCTCTTCGGCTGAAACTTAAATATTCCACTGCATACCATCCTCAAACTAATGGTCAAACTGAAAGGGTCAACCAGGACCTGGAACAATTTCTTCGTACTTTCATCTCCTCCTCTCAAGATGACTGGATCGAGTTTCTCCCATGGGCAGAATTCGCCCACAATAATCAGTATCATACTTCCACCGATTCAACACCTTTTCTTACTGTCTTCGGTCGTCATCCTCGGATTCCAGACTTTCCTTTACTCCCGGCTCTGGATGTGCCTGCCGCCAAAATATCCCTTCAACAATTCTCTGACATTCAGAGAAAGGTCCGTTCCGCTCTCACTAAAACATCAGCTCAGTATAAGAAATTTGCTGACCGCAGAAGACGAGTTGTTCCAAGTCTGCAACCCGGAGATATGGCCTGGCTCTCCACTTGAAACAGCAGACTCCGAGTACCCTCGATGAAATTTGCTCCATGTTATATGGGTCCATTTTCAATTACCAAAGTCCTGAATCCAGTGGCTTACAAGCTACAACTACCTCAACATCTTCGCATTCCTAATTCCTTACATATTTCACTTCTGAAACCATTGATTCTAAACAGATTCCAGAAAGATCTTCCTAAAGTCTTTAGTATTCAAACTCAGCAAGGAGAAGAATTAGAAGTTGACAGGATCCTAGACTCTCGTTGTCGATACATTCTTCTCCAATATCTCATCGACTGGAAAGGTTATGGTCCGAAAGAAAGGATCTGGATAAATGCTTCCGATGTTCATGCTCCTCGCCTAGTCAAAGCATTCCATACGACGTTTCCTCATAAACCAAGTGTCCAGTGGCCAATCATGAAGAGTGGGGTACTGTCACAGCCCATGATAGAGACCCCAGAATCAGACCCCTGCACTTACCTGTCAGGACGCTGCGTCGCGACTCTCTGGCCGGTAAGCTCCTACAGGTTCCCTTGTGCCTCTCGACGTGGGTGGTCTCTCCTCCTGATCTCCATCGGCTCTTTCATTCTGTCTGCTGCCTCGGGTCCTGCATCTCAGCTGCGGTCCTTCGGCCAATAGGCACGGCCATCTTGGATTGCCCATGTGACACTATCTCTGCCAATGGAATGCTTCTCCCTCATTCTCAGCCAATCAGCTCCCTGCACTTCCAATTTAAGGAGTTCTACAACTCTCACAAGTTGCCAGTGCAACTAGTTCCTTTAGTTTAATTAAGTGAACCTCCTCACTGCACTCCCCAGAGCATTTACTACTGTTTAGCCGCACCAAGCAGCCCGTGCTGCCACCATTCCTCATACGGCTTCCTAAGCCACTCCAAGTAGCTTCCGTGCTACCACTGATCATCATATGGCTACCCAGTTGCTCCAAGTAGCTTCCATGCTACCACCACTCATCATATGGCTACCCAGCCGCTCTAACGAGCTTCCGTGCTGCCACTGCTCTCCATTATACCTGTAGTCCAGTACCCTCCGGCCTTTCTCAGCATTCTAACCATCCTCCATAATACCTGGAGTCCAGTTACTCTCGGATCCTAGTCAGAGCACCAGTCGTCCCTCAAGGTCCTCTCGTAGGATCCTCCTGTCTATTTGTTCCTTCATGCGCAGGAACTTCATCAGACCCAGCCTTCTTTAGAGAGCACCTGTGTCTAACCAAACAGATCCAGGACCCAGTACTGGGAACACAGCCTCAAACCCCTTCGACTGTGACATCCACCATATACTCCATAACTGAATGAGCTCCCTGTTTCAGGTTCACTAGCTAAGATTCAGCCATTACAGCTTGGTGTGGATCATCAAAAGTCAAGGCAAAATAAGCCTTGGATCCTGCTTTTCCAAAAATGGCATGGCCCTAGCAAAAGCTTCTCCTTTAAGTAGCATCAGCATCAGCCATATTTTTAAAGCATGATTATCAAAGGTATTTGGATGAATTTGGAAGACTAATACTCCTTTCAGACATACAGAGATTCCCAGGAATTTGGCCTGCCTCGGCCAAATTCCCGGGATGTCGCGTATTTCTGAAAGATACCTACCTGGGAACACATTCACGAGTAGCCGACCCTCCAATCGACCAGGGAATTTCCAAGGACTTAAGTCCCAGGAAATTACCCTGCTTATGTCTGAATGGTGCAACCCAAGAATTTACTCCCGGGCTTCACCAAATAGCTTGTGATTGGCCGGACACGGCTGCCTGTTGATGACATCATCAGCAACAGCTGGAGAGGGGAGGACAGACGCCACACATGCTGGGTAGAAATCAGTGCTACAAGGCTGATTTTGGTGCTGGCAGGGGACATAAGAATAGCTGCAGAGGAGGGTAGCTGCCATACATGCTGCAGAGAGCCCCGCGATGCAAGGGTGAATTTGGTGCTGACAGGGGACAGAGGAGCTCATTCAGACCCGGATGCTAAGCTGCGCTCTCTTGAAACCGTCAGGGGGCGGATATGCAAATTCCGCGATCGCACAGCCAGGCTAAAGGACACCCTCTATGTCTTAGAGAGCAACGGCAGAGTGCTCGCACGCCGGTGTAATGACGCCCATTTTCTTTCTTAGCACATGTCATCTCCAGGAAGTGTATGATTAATCAGTAATATCGAGAACCATCGGAGCTGCTCGGAGCCCTTGAGGTAGGCCCTATACCGCAGCAAGCATTGTGATCACGGCAGGCTGAAATACAACCAGGTGACGTGTCCAATGATGCTAATTATGCATGCCCAAAGAACACCGTTTTGATGCTCAGACATGCCTGCATTCGCACATCCACTACCCTGTTTTCCTGATTCTTCCCCTGTTGCCACCCACAAACGGCACTAACTGTCACTCAAAGGAGCAGCCCATCTGCTGGCTTCAAGCGAGCACTTCCCCATCGCACAAACTGGTTTGTGCGTGCATATTTTGCCGCACACGCATGCGCTGATGGGAGACAATCACCCTCAAGAGTACAGTGCCAGGTGTTCGTAGAGGAGAGCAGAGGAGTGCCAGGTGTTCACTGAGGAGAGGAGTGGAGTGCCAGATGTACACTGAGGCGAGGAGTGGAGTGACAGATGTTCACTGAGGAGAGGAGAGGAGTGAATTGCCAGGTATTCACCGGGGAGAGGAGTGGAGTGCCAGGTGTTCACTGAGTAGAGGAGTGCCAGGTGTTCACTGAGGAGAGGAGTGCCAGGTGTTCACTGAGGAGAGGAGTGCAGTGCCCGGTGTTCGGAGAGGAGTGCTAGGTGTTCACTGAGGAGTGGAGAGGGGTGCCAGGTGTGAACAGGTGGTTGCAGATCATGTCACATTGGAAGGAGGAGGAGGTCTGTGAGCTCTTACATGTGAGGGGAGAGGAGGAAATAAAAGCTCAAATCACAGGCACTGTTAAGGATGCCATGATCTATGGCAACATTTCAAAAATCCTGGCCAGCCGGGGTATTGCGAAGACACAGCAGCAAGTCCTTAATAAATTAAAGAGCCTAAAGCAGCAATATACAAAGGTTCATGACCTCAATCGTAACTGCAGTGGTGTGGGAAGGATGGAGTGGCCCTTATATGATTTATGCAGTTCCGCTTTTGGGCATACAGCACTATGCAACCCCATTGCCCTATCTTCATCAAGTGATGCTGGCACACTGTCTGCAACAACGACAGGCACGCCTTCAACAACTCCTGAGAACAGGCAGCAGAGCCTGGTATTATCGCAGGTCCTATTTAATGATGACCCAGATGAGGACTCATCTAACACCATGGTCACAAATGTCACCGCTTCATCGCAAAGCCAAGATTCAGAGTCTGAGCCACAGACCCAGGGAGAAATAACCACCCTACGCAGTAACAGTAAGTTCAATTCATGTAATGTTCTATTTCAATTTCTAGTATATTTTCTCTGGTAAAAAGAAATAAATATTTTGGCTATTGTATAAATTAAACCGTTACTTTAATGCTTCTTGGTTCTATATTAAACATGTGTTGTCTTACTGATGATTAGATACAGGGTGTTTAATGAAACCGTATTGTTTCTGCGTTCAGCTTGTAGTCGAGGATGGTCACCGCATGCACGGAGACGTGCTGCTTTTTGAATTTGGCCCATTTATTATCCTGTGTTTGAATAATTATTTTCATCTGTTGCTTAATGTTTTCTCTCTTTTACTTTCAGTTTTCACAGTGCCAACATGTAAAAAGAAGAAGAGCAAAGTAAAGGTCGTTACCAAAGCCATGACAAATATTCTATGTGAACAACTACGCGACCTAGATTCAGAATGGCAGGCTCAAGAGGATGAAAAAATGGAGGTCTATTTCGGCAGATCCGCACAAAGGAAAAAGCAAGGGTAATGTAATATTTAGTGTAAATGTAAAGTAAACAATTCTCCCAATCCTGACCCATAATATTCATTAAAAGTGTAAATAGTATTTTTTCAGAACTACCGTATGTAAATACGTTGGTAGTGTTTTACTGGTTAGTGGTGCTCCCCTGAGTCAAATATAATAACTTTGGTTACACAGAAGGAGAAGAAAAAGAATAAGACTCTGTGTGGGGGCACACTTATAGGGAGAAAGAATATATAAAACTTAACTTTTAATTTTTATAATAACTAAAAATAAGGGAGTTAATTAATTAATAAAATATTAATGAAAGTTTAATTGATATTAGTCACCACTACACAATGCGAAATATTAACTTAATGTCATCAAACAATATCATACTGTGATTTCTGTGCCGGTTATCCGTTATGCGCTCATTAATATTAATTTGTTAAAGTGAAATAAATTTCCTGTGTATTGTAAACCTCCAATAGAAACAGTATTGTTGATTTTGTATAAACAAATTGTACTGTGATGGAATCAAAACTCCTTCAAAAGAATATATGTGTGTACACACCCACATTATAGCGTATTACACAAAAGAGAAACAAATAGTATATATGCTATCTAAGTCAGGATAAATATACCGTATAAATATACACATAACTGTCACAAATCTTATCCCATCAGGCCGCTTAAAAATAGAAGGAAAAGAGCACCAATATTCACATATGCTGTTCTATCAGATAATATATGAAGGATTATAATAATACCATATGTTCACATAAGTGTTATATCGGTATGCTCTATATTTTATAGGTATACCAAGTTATCCTATTTGAAACACACTCATGGGTAGGTATGCATGTATTACCAACACTAATTGTGCAAATCTTCCAATATATGCTGTAACATCCTGTAAGCCCACCCTAAAAAGACAAGTTTCAGATAAATTCAACATACATACAAAAATATATTATAATAGGCAAAAATTACATTAGTATGATAGAAAGTTCCTGGGTGCACCCTTAAAAGTAACTGGGAACAATTATCATATAATGGATAACACCCTAATGCGGTGATATACTGGGATCTGTTGATCAATAAGCTTGTTGATAATTGCATATATTTGTTATTACATAGTTATCCTTTTAGTCATTGTGTTTTGCAGTATTGCAATGTTCATAAAGATGGAATATTTGTACACATTAATCTTGTGATTGATATTAGTTCTTATATACTTCCAGCAATATTGTGGATTTTGTTCCAAATGAATACTGTATCCAGGGCCGGATTATATGGAGGGCGACAGGGGCGTTCCTCCTAACCTCCCTCCCTAGTGCCTGAACCTAACCTCCCCCTTTAATGCCTCACCCTAACCCTCTCCCTAGTGCCTAACCCAAACCCCTAATCATCCCCGCTACTTACCTTCGGCATCCCGTAGGTTGGGATGCTGACGCCGGTATTCTGACCGGCATCTGTATTCTGAAACCGGTATTGTAAGTGTCGGGATCCCCTCTGCCGGAATGCAGAACGCATACCATATACACACACAGGCCTAGTTTTCTGGACAAATAGTTCCAGGAGATCTGGGTGGGGCTACAGGGGGTGGAAAAATAGAACTGTGTCCCCACCTATTTGCTCTATATGCCCCTTCTTTGTCTGTTGTTAATGTGCTCCTCACCTTCCCCAATGTTTCTTTGTGTGTTAGTCACCTCCTCACTTCTGTATGTTCATTAGTAATTACAATTAATATGCCACAAACAACACCCCGACACACTTTATTTTATTTTCTACACCCCCTTGCCCATCTGTATATTTTTTATTATGCTAGTCAGCCCCCCTTTTGTATGTACTTTATTGTGCTTATCTAGACACTTCCCACATCATAATATGGGTATGCCAACGGTCTAAATGCCGACCATAGGCATCTCGACTGTCTAATCCTGGCAAGGTTCTACTGACAGGTGTCGAAATCCCGACGGCTGTCATTTTAACCTACATCGGGAGCCCGACGCCCGGCATCCCAATCGAAGGTAAGCCGGGTGCCGACAGCCGCTGTGGGGAGGGTTAGGTTAGGGGCCCCCGGGGGGAACTTAGAGTTAGGCACCCCCACGTGAGGGTTAGGGTTAGGATAGGGGAAAGGGATGGTTGGGTTTAGGCACCGCCTGGAGGAGGACAGGGTTAGCCTCCCCCCCGGGAGACTTAGGTTTAGGGTTTAGGCTGCAGGGAAGGGGGGGATAGGTTTAGGCCATAGTTGCCGACTTTCTGGCTGCTCCTTCCGGGAGGGAGCAGCCAGATCGGCAGGGCAGTGGGGGGCATGGCCTAAAAAGGGAGCGTGTCCGGACGGGTGCCTGACGCTTGTAGGCGTCACGGGGGCGTGGTCACGCGATCGCGTCATTTTGGCCCCGCCCCGCTACACAATGCCGATAATACAGGCATTGTGAGGCAGGGGGCGGGGCCAAAATGACGCGAATCGCATCACTGGCTGCCCTCGCAGCGGGGGCTACTACTAAATTGCGGTGGATGATGGGGGGATCGGCGGCCGCCGGGAGGCTTGCCTGCCTTTCCAGGGGGCGGGAGCTGCACCCAATTATCGGGAGGCTCCCGCCCAAATCGGAAGGGTAGGCAACCCTGGTTTAGGCATGTACAGGGGGGGTTAGGGTTAGACACTTGGGGGGAGGTTAGGGTTAGGCACCCCTAAGGCAGGGTTAGGTTAGTGAATAGGAAAATACTTACCTTTCGGGATTAGAACCGCCGGTCTTCCAGCGGCGGCATTAGAACTTCCGGGAATGCGTCCGACGGTAAATCATAACGATCCCCATAATATGCTTTACACTCCCATCATAATATACTCCAGACATCCCTCTTCTATCATAATATGCTCCAGACACCCCATCATAATTATATGCTCCAGGCACCCCCATCCTAGTATGCATTAGACATCCCCCTTTGCCATAATATGTTCCACACACCTCCCCTGTCACAAAAAGCTCCTCAGTTGGGGGTGCTCAATACCCCCAACTGTCAGAACATACTCCACAAACAACCTTACACTCCCCAGACATAACATGCTCCATACCTACCTGGCATAACATATCCCACACCCCCTGCCATAGTATGCTCCACACGCACACACCCCTGGCATAAGATGCTCCACACAACGATGGCATAGCATGCTCCATACCCCCCTTGACACAGCAAGCTGTACACACACCTTGACTGTAATAACATGCTGCACCCCCTAACTGACATTACAAACATGCTGCACCCCCTAACTGACATTACACACATGCTGCACCCCCATCCCCCTAACTGACATTACACACATGCTGCACCCCTATCCTCCTAGCTGACATTACACACATGCTGCACCCCTGTCCTCCTAGCTGACATTACACACATGCTGCACCCCGCTAACTGACAGTACACACATGCTGCACCCCCATCCCCCTAACTGACATTACACACATGATGCACCCCCCTGACAGTACACACATGATGCACTCCCTAACTGACATTACACACATGATGCACACTCCTAACTGACATTACACACATGATGCACTCCCCTAACTGACAATACACACATGCTGCACCCCCTAACAGACATTACACACATGCTGCACCCCCCCTAACTGACATTACACACACGATGCACCCCCCTAACTGACATTACACACATGATGCACCCCCATCCCCCTAACTGACATTACACACATGCTGCACCCCCATCCCCCTAACTGACATTACACTCATGCTGCACCCCCCTAACTGACAATACACACATGCTGCACCCCCATCCCCCTAACTGACATTACACACATGCTGCACCTCTATCCTCCTAGCTGACATTACACACATGATGCACCCCCCTAACTGACATTACTCACATGATGCACTCCCTAACTGACATTACACACATGATGCACTCCACTAACTGACATTACACACATGATGCACCCCCCTAACTGACATTACACATATGCTGCACCCCATCCCCCTAACTGACATTACACACATGATGCACCCCCCTAACTGACATTACACACATGATGCACCCCCCTAACTAACATTGCACACATGCTGCACCCCACCCCCCTAACTGGCATTACACACATGCTGCACCCCCATCCCCCTAACTGACATTACACACATGCTGCACCCCTATCCTCCTAGCTGACATTACACACATGCTGCACCCCTACTCCCCTAACTGACATTATACACATGCTGCACCCCGCTAACTGACAGTACACACATGCTGCACCCCCATCCCCCTAACTGACATTACACACATGATGCACTCCCTAACTGACATTACACACATGATGCACACCCCTAACTGACATTACACACATGCTGCACCCCCTAACTGACATTACACACATGCTGCACCCCCCCTAACTGACATTACACACACGATGCACCCCCCTAACTGACATTACACACATGATGCACCCCCATCCCCCTAACTGACATTACACACATGCTGCACCCCATCCCCCTAAATGACATTACACACATGCTGCACCCCCATCCCCCAAACTGACATTACACACATGCTGCACCCCCATCCCCCTAACTGACATTACACAAATGCTGCACCCCCATCTCCCTAACTAACATTACACAAATTCTGCACCCCCATACCCCTAACTGACATTACACACATGCTGCACCCCATCCCCCTGACATTACATACATGCTGCACCCCCTAACTGACATTACACACATGCTGCACCCCCTAACTGACATTACACACATGCTGCACCCCTATCCCCCTAACTAACATTGCACACATGCTGCAACCCCATCCCCCTAACTAGCATTACATACATTCTGCTCCCCCCTAACTAACATGCACTCCACTAACTGACATTACACACATGATGCACCCCCCTAACTAACATTGCACACATGCTGCACCCCCATCCCCCTAACTGACATTACACACATGCTGCACCCCATCCCGCTAACTGACATTACACACATGATGCACCCCCCTAACTGACATTACACACATGATGCACCCCCCTAACTAACATTGCACACATGCTGCACCCCACCCCCCTAACTGGCATTACACACATGCTGCACCCCCATCCCCCTAACTGACATTACACACATGCTGCACCCCCATACCCCCAACTGACATTACACACATGCTGCACCCCCATCCCCCTAACTGACATTACACACATGCTGCACCCCATCCCCCTAAATGACATTACACACATGCTGCACCCCTTAACTGACATTACACACATGCTGCACCCCCATCCCCCTAACTGACATTACACACATGCTGCACCCCCATCCCCCTAATTGACATTACACACATGCTGCACCCTCATCCCCCTAACTGACATTACACACATGCTGCACCCCCATCCCCCTAACTAACATTACACACATGCTGCACCCCCATCCCCCTAACTGACATTACACACATGCTGCACCCCATCCCCCTGACATTACACACATGCTGCACCCCCTAACTGACATTACACACATGCTGCACCCCCTCCCCCTAACTGACATTACACACATGCTGCACCCCCTAACTGACATTACACACATGCTGCACCCCCATCCCCCTAATTGACATTACACACATGCTGCACCCCTTTCCCCCTAACTAACATTGCACACATGCTGCAACCCCATCCCCCTAACTAACATTACACACATTCTGCACCCCCATCCCCCTAACTGACATTACACACATGCTGCACCCCATCCCAATAACTAACATTACACACATTCTGCACCCCCATCCCGCTAACTGACATTACACACATGCTGCACCCCATCCCCTTAACTGACATTACACACATGCTGCACCCCATCCCCTTAACTGACATTACACACATGCTGCACCCCATCCCCCTAACTGACATTGCACACATGCTGCACCCCCATCCCCCTAACTAACATTGCACACATGCTGCAACCCCATCCCCCTAACTGACATTACACACGTGCTGCACCCCATCCCCCTAACTGATATTACACACATGCTGCACCCCCATCCCCCTAACTGACATTGCATACTGCACCCCCCTAACTGACATTACACCATACTTGCCAACAATCAGCTCCAGCCTTCCCCTAACTGACATTACACACATGCTGCACCCCCATCCCCCTAACTGACATTACACACATGCTGCACCCCATCCCCCTAACTAACATTACACACATGCTGCACCCCCATCTCCCTAACTGACATTACACACATGCTGCACCCCCATCCTCCTGACATTACACACATGCTGCACCCCCATCCCCCTAAGATTACACACATACTGCACCCCCATACCCCTAACTGACATTACACATATGCTGCACCCCTATCCCCCTGACATTACACACATGCTGCACCCCCATCCCCCTAACTGACATTACACACATGCTGCACCCCATCCCCCTAACTGACATTACACACATGCTGCAACCCATCCCCCTAACTAACATTGCACACACATGCTGCACCCCCATCCCCCTAACTGACATTACACACATGCTGCACCCCTTCCCCCTAACTGACATTACACACATGCTGCAACCCATCCCCCTAACTAACATTGCACACATGCTGCACCCCATCCCCCTAACTGACATTACACAAATGCTGCACCCCATCCCTCTAACTGACATTACACACATGCTGCACCCCATCCCTCTAACTGACATTACACACATGCTGCACCCCATCCCTCTAACTGACATTACACACATGCTGCACCCCTATCCCCCTGACATTACACACATGCTGCACCCCCATCCCCCTAACTGACATTGCATACTGTACACGCAGCTTGTCAGAACACGCTGTGCAGAAACTGCAGCTGATTTTTCATCCCCCTCTTCTCTGGTGTCTGCCTTCTGATGCTCTGGTCCGATGGGTGGAGGTCGTCAAATACGGAGGCTGAGCCGTGAGTTGTCTGTCACTCACGGCTCTGCTCCGCAAATGACCATGGGAGGAGTGGCTGTGGCTGGGCATGCGCAGTATGCCGTCCTGCACCTACGGACATTTTCCTTGTCCCGTGTAGCCAGCCCAGAATGAGCTTCTGGGCAGAAGCTCATTCTGATCTCTGGCTGTCACCTGACCGGGTGACTACTGTGCTGCCCAAGCGGAGCTGAGCTCCGATCGCGGCAGCGGTATGGGGAGATTGCAGAGCTGTGGAATGCCCCTAGGCATTGCAGATGCCCTAGGCATTTGCCTAGAATGCCTATGCCTAGGGCCGGCTCTGCGTGGTGGGTAGGCCAATAACCATGACCATGATTATGCCAAAACCTGTTTTATCATTTGCAAAATTCTATTGCAAAATGTATTATTATATATAATGAGTAATGTTGGAGTTGTGCATTTGTAATTCTTTTTTATATGTTTACAACAATAGTCTCCACAGGTAGCACCTCCCGTTGTATATATATTCAGGGTGTGCAGACTAGGGCCCCCTTTCCACATATTCTATTTAGTGTGGTCCTATGCACACCTGAAGGTATGAGACACCTTCAATCTAGGCTAGCAAACCTTCCTACCTGTCCCTTATTGGTTTTATGCAGGGATCTGGCATTTTGACTGCACTTTAACAAGAGGCACAATCTAGGTAAGTCCTAAAAATGTTTATACTGTAGTACAGCTATGGGTTGATTTTTGGGGTATTGGTCCCCTGGATTGCCGCCGATCCCCCCGGGTCCAAAATTACGCGCATGCATGGCCCCTCCCCGTCTCACCCGCAAGTGACATCTGCCCATCCAGCCACGCCCCCTGCCCTGCCGATCTGGCTGCTCCCTCCCAGAAGGAGCAGCCGGATAGTCAGCAAGTATAGTGTGAATGGTGCTACACGGGAATTTCCCAGGTAGAAGCTGTAGTGTGAAAGGGTGGTCTCAACCAAATACCCGGGAATTTGCACAGCAGAAATTCCCGGATCTGAGCAGGAAATTTCCCGGGTCGTATGTCTGAAAGGGGAATAAATGAAACAAACTGTCTGTACTGGCCCCAATTTCTATCTGAATAATTGGTTCTGCAGTAGCACCATCAGGTTTATGGGCCTGATTCAGAGCCGGATGCAAGTGGCCGTATGCTCGTACAGCGTACGAGCGAGAAAATGTAAATTAAAGCGCTCGCTCGTATTTTCGTTCGCAGCTAATCTTCCGCCACCTAGTCTCCCAACCCCTCCTCTAGCTAGCGAACGTTCAAAATAGCGACCGTCCGTCTCCTCTTTGGTTGCAGGGAACGCTCGCACAAGTCAATTCCGGAAGTGGCCCTGTCAGTTTTCGATTGCCTGCTATTTCATTCAGCAAACATATGTTCATCGTTTCATGGCAATCAATATATTAATTACCTTAATTGCTATTCACATGTTTTCAATCCTTTTTTTTTTTCATTGTCAATAAACTTTATTCTTGTCAGTGTGTGTCATTTGTACCGCAGAATACGTACGGTTTCACCAATGTTTTTTTTTTTTACAAATTACATGTTTTTAGGAATGATACTATTGTTTTCCGTTCTTTTTTATAGGCATATTTTAGTACTTTAATTTGTTTATTTAAATTAGCTTACGCATGTCACTGCATCAAGCCTATCATAACTCACATTATATTTCTGAGGCTGTAGGTCACATGACTCATACAATAACCAATACAATGCGTTCTGTTAATTTTCAAAGTACATTACCCAATCAAATTTTTTTAGGGCCTTTATTAAAACTGTTTTGTGTAAAAAAAATCATTGCCATCATGAGAGCCTCCGCGTTTAGTAAGCGGGAGCTCATGGTCCTCACCGAGGATCACTAGCCAGCCTCCCCCCATCACCAACCTCCGCAAACGTATGGCGTACGTGGAGGTGCGCCGGCGCCTGCGCTCCTTCGGCTATCGCCGAAATATCGGCCAATTGGAGCGCAGGTGGTCGGATCTGCGCTGCCGCATGCCATGCCTGCTGGCATGTTTGCGGTTGCAGATCAGTGAAAGTAAGTGTTTTTTTTTTGCTTTTTTTGTGGCCCTACCTGCGTGTGCATGTTTCCGGTATAGCCCTGTTTGTTTATTGCGGCCCTACCAGCGTGTGCATGTTTCCAGTCTAGCCCTGTTTGTTGATTTATGACATACCAGCATGTGCATGTTTCCAGTCTAGCCCTGTTTGTTGATTTAGGACATACCAGCGTGTGCATGTTTCCAGTCTAGCTCTGTTTGTTGATTTAGGACATACCAGCGTGTGCATGTTTTCCGTTTTTTAAATTTTATAACATTTTTGGTGTTGTCAATTTGTACCCAAACCCCAAAAACCAAAAATAAGCTAAACCTTTTTCATCCATCATTTAGGGGCTGAGCGCAGACTCCAACGTCGAGTCCGAAACCGACGTCGCCCTCGTACCCTATCCCCCACTCCCAGCCAAACCTCCTCTCCCCAACCTTCCCCAAATTCCCCCTTCACCCCAGACCGGCCAGTCCCTGAGGCCCCTCCCTCTCCTATTTTGGCCATCCCTCCAAATTCTCCCTCCCCTCGACCCCCCCTCTCTTTTCATCCCCCTCCCCTCCACCCCCCCTCTCTTTTCATCCCCCTCCCCTCCACCCCCCCCCTCTCTTTTCATCCCCCTCCACACCGAGCCAGATATCCCCTCCACCATTGGACCAGCACTGGCCCACCTCAGAGGAGGAGGATGTCGGGGCTCAACGAGCAGGCATCCCGATGACCGGTACGTTTCCCTTTTAAACTATGGTTGTTTTTGCATTTATGTGTTTTTGGTTCATGTTGTTCTTTTTCCTGTGCATTTCCAAATTGTTAAGTATTTCTAATGTTTTGGTTATATATTTTTCCTAAACAATGTCTAGGATGTTTTCCCCTGACACATATCACACATGTCCAAACACTCATACTTGTGTCTTTCTAGTTTACGGTACCAACAAATGTCTTTTTTTGGTGTACTTCGCCCTTTTTTTGGTTGGCTTTTTCTGTGTAATATTTATAGTTTGTATTTATACCATCTTTGCGTTTGCCATTAATTTTTTTAGGGACAAAAATTGTTTATTTTTTTAAAAGTAGAGTCTGATTTTTAACTTGTTTGCTAACATATAATTTAAGGTGTAATTTTATTAATACACACATTTTTTTTCCCCACAGAGGACCAGAGGCGACTGCAAGAAATGCAGGCAGGCTTGCAGGCATTGCGGGGCCATGTAATTGGCATGCTTGTGGTCCTTGACCACATGTTGGCGGTCCTGCGCTATTAATTTTGTTTGTTTTTTTACCCCCCTAAAAATTTTGTTATCAATAAAATATTTTTTTGTTTTCAAAAGTCTCATTCCTTGTCTGTAAATATTAGATTGTTTAACCTTCCATAAGTCGACTATTGCAGCATGTTTTTTATAGTAAGGAAAATCAGATTGTAGAAAGCGTAAGTATGTAAGCTGGCACATTAAACACATAACAATACCAATAGGTTTGGAGAATTCCCAGCATGTTTTTTTATATTTTTGGTGGGTAATGTAAATATTAATTCAAACCTGCTTAGGCCCAGTTTAGAAAACATACTGTTTCACCATAATACCTTTGTGGTTTGTTTTTAGCCACAAGCATGTTAAAATACTTAACAATTTAACACATTACAGGATTAGCCATTAAGAAAGTTTGCCTTTTTTGGGCCAGGTTACCCGTGCTTGTAATTTACCAAGGAAAAGTCTTTTTAACGTAAAACAAAATTTTAATACACACAAATAATAAACAGAAAGTGAATTGTGACAAACAATTCACACAGTGCAAACACACGCCAAAAAACAACCAACACCCAAAAACAAAACAAAAAACCCACTCAAGAACTGTTTGAAGAAGTAGCAGGCCAACATGAATCCACAAATGAGGCGAAGAAATAATTGTTCCCGAAGTTAGATCCAATGTGGCCACATGAAGACAATTTTGGGGATCAGGTAGTAGGCATCGTTTTTTCGGGTAATTTTAGGGAATAAAAGACAAAAAAAAAATTTAAATTGGCCATTAAAATCTTACATGTCTATATTGTGTCAATTAACTAAATGTTTTACAATAATTACCTAAAATATCTGGCCACCACATCATCGCATATGGCCCCCCCACATACTGACCTCCGACCAACCTCGGGGGGCCATCCTCAGGCAAGGCATCCTCTGGCTGCATTGGGACACCACTCCTTATGGCGATGTTGTGAAATATCCCACACAGGACCACAATTTTCGAAACCATATCCGGCAAATACATGAGCTCGCCACCAGAGCGCTGGAGGCATCTGAAAAGGCAGATACAGCGCTCCACCACCTGCCTGGTGGCTGTAAGTGCGGAATTATACTCACTTTGTGGCCCTGGTGTGGGAGCCAAATAAGGAGTGAGCAGCCAGGGCGTGCAAGGGTAACCACTGTCCCCTGTGAAAAAAACAAAAACAAACATCAGGACCATTGTGTAACAAGCTTTGCATTGTTTGCCACGGAAGGTGTCAACTTACCCAGAAGCCTCGCATCACCAGCTTGTAGGTTGTCTAATTTGTGCCAAATCCCTGATTGCCGGATGACGAAGGAATCATGTGCACTCCCGGGGAATTTGGCATTCAGGGACAGGATCTGGAGGGAGGCATCACATACCACCATTACATTCAGTGAATGAAAGTGTTTGCGGTTCCTAAAAATAGCCTCCAGCCTTGCTGGAGGCTGAAGTGGTATGTGAGTGCCATCCACAACCCCTATGATGTGTGGGAAGCCAGCTATTTGGTAAAAATTGGCCTTCGCCACACTAAGGGAACCCATATCCACTGGCATTTGAATAAAATGATGGAGGTGTTTAAAAATGGCCTCCATCACTACCCTCAGGATCCTTGAAAAGGAGGATTGGAAGATTCCGGCAACTATTCCCACCGTGGTTTGAAAGGATCCTGAGGCACAGAAATGTAACACCGACATTAATTGCGTAAGTGGTGGTATTGCTGTAGGACTGACAATTTGCAATTCAAGATCACTCTCTATTAATGAGAGAGTGTCTAGGATGATTTGTGGAGGAAGACAGTATCGTCTTAATACCTCATCATCTGGCATTCCAAAAAGGGTGACACGTGTTCTATATATCTGGGGCCTTGCATGCCTACGAGGCCTACGCCTGGGACGAAGTTGAGGTTGGTCGGGTTCTGGAACCATGGCCAAGATAATACGACCAACATCAACCTGAAATGGTAAGCCAGGTAGTTATTTTCGAAAAATTTGAAAAGAAAAATATACTTATCTTTTTTAAGAAATCCAAAGATGCTTACAGGCTGGGGTCTTGTCATGAGTAGAACAACCTACATTTCAAAAGTAGAAAATATATTTAGTTATTATTGGGAAAACTTGGATTGTGCACATTTTTTTGGCTTAAAAAAAAGAGAAGGGAGCACACATTAGTTCGGAAAAACACACGCTACATTTAGTGGTAAAACATGATTTTACACTGAAATAATAAAAACACATTAGTGCGCAAAATAGTACGCATTTTTTACAGTTAAAACAAGACACATGAGTTAGTTAAATATTACGCTACTTTTACAGTTCAATAAGCAGACATTAGTGCGCTAAATAGTACGTTCAGTTTAAAATAAAAACAACTCAAACATTATTTTGCAAAAGAGTACGCTATATTTAGTGGGAAGACATGATTGGTCCTACAACTCAAAAAAAATTACTTAGCGAAACATAGGTGAAGACCAACACATCGAAATTGTAACTTCATGAAACTAAAAACACTTACCAAAAACAGACAAATAACCCAAAGTCCAAAAACGTCAAGGGGGCAAGGCCAAAATAACTGTAAAAAAAAAAAAAAAAAAAACATAAGTACTAAAATTTTTTAACTATTTACTATTATTGTTTACGGTGGTTTGGAAAAAGACTTACTCAAAAACTCAAAAATAAAAAGGTAAACAATAAAAAAAAATCGAACGTAAAAAAATTAAGTAAGAAAACAAAAAAAAAGATCACACTAGAAAAATAGAAACTCCGAACTCCCAAATCCGCAAACAAACACCTCCTCCGTCAAACCTCCAACATTCATCACCCGCCACCTCGACTCGAGTCACACCAAGCCATAAATAGTCTCTATTTTCCCGCTCAAATTACGGACGGACAATAGGAGCGCACAATCAATGATGCGGCTGAATAATGCTGACGCATGTATAAGAACATCACTGAAAACCCCTGAAACTCTAAAAATGGCTACAGAGCAGCAAAGCACTGGCCAAGAGGCACCAGGTAAGTATTTGTCTTTTTGGCCCTAAAGGATTTTGTGGAAACAACATTTTAGGTACATTTTACATTAAACATTTTATTTACAATTTCCAAAAAGGTGTTGAGGATGGAATGGAAGAGGCTGCTGGCCCTAGCAGGCCAAGAAAAGCCAACAAAAAAAAACGCCAGCCACAATTCACAAGAACGGAGATGGAGGTTTTGGTCCAAATGTGCGTTGACAACCTGCCCCAGGCAGCAAGGAATATGGGTGCAAGCCAGAAATGGAAAATGTGGGATGACATAGCCAGTGCTGTCAATAGGGTTGGTGAGTTTGAACGAGCAACCCGGTACGTCAAACGCCGGTACGTACAAACTACATTTTAATAAAAAGTGTTTACAGGTCCAAATACTGCAGGAATAATGCCAACTTTTTAACCCACAGATGGAGCGATTTCAAATATCGGCTGAAGCAAAAACTGGCTGATAGGGCTAGGCATGCAGGGGGGACAGGTGGTGGTCCCACCCCTGTGTCAGAGGAGCTCACAGATTTGGAGGAGATGGCACAGGGGTGTGTGCAGGATGAGGAGGTGTTTGGCGTGTCGAACATGGATACCGACATGCCAGACTTTGCGGCTCCTCATGTTGCCTCAGGTAAATGTAGTAATGTTAATAACTCAGAAATGTGTTTTGGACAATATCTAGATTATAATGTTACTGTTTTCTCTTTTTTTTCACAGAGACACAGGTGGATGAGTCTGCTCCAGAAAGGAACTTTGGCCGCAGAACTTCTGCTGGCTCTGCAGGGGAGGAACCAGTAGATCCGGCTGGGGACCCTGTGGAAGACAGTCCAGGGCAATCCCCCTCGCAGGCAGTGGCCCTCCTCACTGATCTCAATATTAAAACAGATCAGCACACTTAGATTCTGGTGAAGCTGGATGCCAGTCTGCTACGGGTGGCAGAGGCCCTGGAGCAAAGTGCTGCGGCCAATGTGACCATTGCTCAGGCCCTGGAGGCAAATACTGGGGCCAACATCTGGATTGCAAATGCCCTGGAGCAGCTCGTTCGCCAGCAGATGTTGGAGCCGGCCTCCCTTCCTGCTGGAACATCAGGATCCTCCACCTATGGCACAACAATAGCCATCCCTCCAAATGTGCCTAGCCCTATGCCTAGTCCAGAGGCCCCAACATCTGCCTCTGGACAGGCCAGCCGAAGGACCTCCCGGACCCGTTCAGGCTCCCTCCCTACCCCGGCCAAACGGGCCAAAAGGCGATGACAGCACTGGCTAAATTTCCCACATTCCTTCTGTGTTTGCCCCATATTCCTTTATGGCCAAAACCTCCCTCTCCTTTCTTGTGAATTGTTTTTAAATTTTGTTTGTTTGTTTGTGGTTTGAAAATGCCACTTTTTTTGTTTGTGAATTTCTCAAAACATTTTTTTTATTTTATAGTTATCCATATTTTATTTATGAAAAAACACACTAAAAAAAAATTGTGTATAAAAATAAAAATAATTTGAAAAACTAAAAAATCTATTGTTAATTCATTCAAAAACTGGTTAAAAGGTAATCCCACTAACAAAAGTACAAACAATACAAATGAAATGTAAACATTATTTTTTTTTAAAAAAAGAGCAAGGGTTAAAAACCATGTAGGAGTTTTAATTAACACTTATCTAAAAAAAAAAAGGACGATTGTTTTGTTGGCCCCTAAAAAAAAAAGGAAAAAAACCAACATGCCTACAATATTGTTGGCATAAACAAAAAATAAAAAATAAAATGAAAAAAACGCAAATTTAAAAGACATTTGTAAGTTAATTGATTGTATAACCCAGAAATTAACAGTTGAGTAGTTCACCTGCGTACGGTTTTTGGCTAATAAAAAAAGGCTATTTGCTATACACCTTACAAGCATTTTTGCAGTTCAAAAGTGATTGTTTATGAGGCCTCAATTGATAAATCGGGAGACCATCGATGAGCCACGGGAAGAACGAAGAGACCATCGTCATTGTGGTAGAGAATACTAGACCACAAGCTAAGCGAGCAGTTTGAATGGAAAGTTGATCAGACAGTGACGTAACACTTTTTCCGTTCACATTGGCCAGTCGCATCAGAAAATTTATGTAGGCCCAAAAAACGCCTCGCCACGCCTGCGTTTTCCCATCTCCACCCCCGTCACTGCCCCAAAACGGACAGTTCTGTCAATCACGTTTGATATGTCACTTCCTGTTCGCTATTCGACGAACGACTGAAAAAATGATCGTAATCATCCGTACGCACATGCGCACTGTTACACCGACGCATGCGTGGTTTGACAACATCGGACCGCTACGAGCGTACGGCCGCTTTCGAACGGCTCTGAATGAGGGCCTATGTCCTGGCTGCTGCTGGTGTGTGCTCGTGGAGAACAGGTTGCGATGGATGACACAAACAAAAGCAGACCACATTTGTTACTGTATATATTTGTTACTCCAAGTTGTTCACTTATTGTACACTTATTGTCTAGATGAGAGTCAGTGCTAAGAGCTTATGGGCTCCTTTGGTGCTGCAAATCATCGACTGCGCAGTGTACAATAAGGAAATTGTCATAGCTTTGATAAACCTGCAGAAAGATACAATGAACAATCTTTTATGACCGGCTTGATTCCTTGCTGTAAAGTCTATTAATTTAAATTTGTAGTTGGTGCTACAGTGCCACTTGCCAATTATATATGCTTAAGAGTTTCAGGGATGCATACCAAATTTTTTTTTTACCGTATATATGCCTAACTATCGATTGATCAATCTGTCTCTCTATCTGCCTATCTATTATATTCTTTCACCTAGTGCTTGGTTTTATAGCAAGGGCAGATAGAAAGTGTAAGAGAAGATACTTATATGTTAATATCTATGATATATTATAAAATGTATATCTTGCAACATGCTATGGCATTGGCAAAGAAGATTGTAGAACTAACACAGTGGCTGTGATGTATTTACCCAACAGTGCTTGTCTACAGGGCCATAACTAGGGTGGTGCGGCCAGTGCCGCCACACAGAGAGCAACTGCCCAGTTGGCAGAACCGGCCACCCACCACAATCTCTGTCCGCTGGGCTCCCGCTGCTATATATATATATATATATATATAACTAACAGTGCGGTGTGCCCAGCTCTAACACTGCAGCCGGCAGCCTCACCCCTACATGCCACTCATTCCCTCTCTGGCCGCCTCCCATCCCGGTGACGCAAAGACTTTTGGGACATGAGACATCATGACCTCTCTCCTCCCACAGTTCCTAGGGTGAGGATCTATTAGGTCAGTTGCAGTGTACAGGGCACCAAAATGTCTAGTTAAGGCTCTGCTTGGGTATGTCCTGTGACAGATCTTCTATGGTGTCACATAATGGCCTCATATCAAACATCTTGTCTGCCCCATTCAGCATTACATTACACTGTACCTGTACTGGGTAAAAGACAGACATATGAGTGACTTCCAGGAGTGTATGATTGAATAGTTTAGGCTGTTAGCAGTGCTAGCGCCCCTCTCATGATCAGGCTATGGTGTTTCTCTGCCACGGAGTTGGAAGACATGGATCCAGCTTGAGGAGGGAACAGGAGGCAAGGGGCCTGGATCAGTGTCTTCCTCATCCACTAGTACCGGATGTGGGCGATAGCTGACCAAAGGTACGGAGTCTAACTTACTGGGAGGTGTTCACCAGTGACCCCTCCAAGCTGGATTTGGGCTTAAGCTGCACCCAGTAAGCAAGTGGCAGCCCTTTGGTCAGGTATCCTACACAAGTGGGAACGAATGTAAGAACACTATCCCAGGGAAACATAGGGGATAGATATTGGAGGATTAGAATAAAGTGATGTATAGAATACACACTAAATGGTTGTCAGACACTTAGCTGGCACTGGAGGATGATGTGATAAGATTGTACTTAAATACATTCACTGCTGCTTCAGCCCCAGAACTGGCACAGGAGATTAGTATCACAAGATGGTACTTGATGAATGCACCAAGTACACACGCTGTAGCTTTAGACACAGCACTGTCACATAAAGAATGGTATCACAAGATGGTACTTGATGAATTTACTAAGGGCCTGATTCAGAGCCGAACGCTCTGACCAGAGCGCTCGCTCTGAATCAGGGCCCTCCTCCATGAAAATGGAGCGTCCTCCTGGACGCTCGCATAGCTGTGGGTGACCACCCACAGCTTATGCGAGCGTCCATGATGATGGTCGCGATGGTCAAGACCATCGCGACCATCGGGCTTGCGACGGAGACCCTACGGTAGGGTCTCGCTGCCGCAAGCCCAGGAGTGATTTTGGCTCTATCAGATCCAACATCACTCCCACTGACATCATTACTGATGTCAGTGGGGCCAGCTTCAGACGGTAGGCGTTCCCATGGGAACGCCTCCATCTGGCAGCCACGCCCCCGGCACGCCCACCAAAGGGGGCATGCTGTCAATCAACATCGACAGCACGCCCCCTTTGGTGCGAGACCCGGAGCGATGGAGAGCCCGTCGCTATCCGGGTCTCGCGCATGCGCACGACGGAGCTCCCTCCGTCGTGTGCATGCGCAGTGGGGCAACATCGACCCGCTTGCGAGCGTCCTGCGCTCGCGAGCGGGTCTGAATGACCCTTAAGTACACATGCTGTGGCTTTTGACACGGAGTATAGGAGATGACTCTGAATAGATTGTACTCAGAAAACGTTCAGAGTACATACAATGGAGAACACACTAGAGTGACACACACGTCACTAGAGAGAATGGAGCTTGGAACCTGGAATGCTGCAACAGCAAGCTTACACTGAAAGTAACGACGTTGTACAGGCAACTTCCTGTTGTCCAGAGCCCGGTTATATACCATAAAGTAGCAGTCCATAGGAGGACACTGTCAGCTGACAGCAACCAATGCTACCATTAGGTAAAGGGTTAGTCAGGTGAAAATAGACTGTCATGACTGCGTCCATGATGGCAGCCGAAGAAACCAAATCATGGAGCGAGCACATGGATGTCCTAGCAGACCTTAAGTACAATCCTCAGCGCATCACTCGCCGCCGCACCTGGCGTCTGACCGCTCTAGAGATCAGGGGAAGCCAGCACTGAGGTGAGTAACGGCCGATCCTAGGCCGCAACCTGACATTACCAACCTATCCTATGCAATCATGGGGTCATAAAGTGGCCACTCGACTCAGGCAGCTGCTCATGGCCCATTATTACACTACAGATATACAGCAAATACAGTTAAAGTGCCAGACCAGCCCCTCAGACAGAACTATTTTAGAGCCTTATTTTACTGTTACTAAGATTCATTATGTGTGAGTTTCAGGTTCTCCCAATACCTGAATCTTATATTGTTTTCCATTAAGAGACAAGTCACTTTATATCTAAAACAGTGTCATTTATTTTCATACTAGTTGGAACTGTATCCAGCAGGTGAGGGCAGATTGCTGTAGAGCTCTCCTAAAGTTTTCCTGGAGTGCTAGAAGCCCCTATGATGTCATAGTGCCTAAAGCTTGTTTTTGTTTTTACTTTATTTTCAAAAGATTAGGAACAGGTGCATTAGGGCCTGCGGCCCAGGTCTAGTAAGCCTGGGCACATCTGGGCCTGTCCAGTCCAATATTGGTGCTGTGGTAATTCATCTAATAGCTGACAGGGGCTATTTATTTATTGGCAGAGGGATGGTAGGGCATTTTAGGATGGTGGAGGTGAGGCCTATTTAATGTAATAGCGAGGTCATGGTGAGATTCTATTAATTTAAGGTGGGTTGATGGAACCTGGTTGAATTTTTTTTTCATAAATGTCTCGCAAAAGTTATTCTGAAATCTAAAACTGCCACTATCTGAAGGAGTTTAAAGCAGCTACCTGTAGACCCTTAACGATATGCAGATGTTAATAGACCTGTAAAGCATATCAAATCTTATCATGTCGATGGAGCCCTCAGCTCTTATTCACCCTGAGATCTAGGCCACCAATATGTTGCGTGTCTACCTTCACAACTGTGTGACAGTTTCAAATGTTGGTTATCTGAATGGCAAGTAACAACTGAAATGAGGACAAATGAATTGGGTGCATCACTTTTACATTGAGTGTTGAATATTTGGAAGAAAAATAAAATGTATTATATTTTTTATTGGTATCTCTGCTGCAGCTTTCATCACCAAAATGACAGTAAAAAGGAGTGGGGTCCAAACTTCATATTTTTTTTTAGGGTACATTTATCCCAGGAGACTTTTGTTGCCAGTTTCAAATAAGTATTTTTTATAAACCATTTGTGTCGCACATAAGTTTGAATGCGACCGCATCTAGCGAGTTTTAGAAAACTGTGCTGGGTACACACTAAGCAATGTGTACCCAGCACAACATCACCGTCAACAGGACCCACCTTGCAGCAAATGCCGATGCCAGGTCCAATGGGGAGGTACATGTCATGCTGCATTCTGCAGCATGGCATCGTTAACGCCATCCCCATCGGTCCTGCAATAGGGCTTACATGCAATGTCGCTAGCGACCTGCGACATATCATGGGTACACACTAGTTGATGTAAGCGACATGTCGCTCCGATCCGCAAGATCGGATGACATATAGTGTGTATCCAGCTTAAATTACAAGGTGGGGTCTGCATGGCTCGGACTTGTTTTTCAAGTACATCTCAAAGATGCTCGATCGGATTGAGATCTGGGGAATTTGCAGGCCAAGTCAACACCTTAAACTCCTTGTTCCTCAAACCATTTCTGAACAATTTTTGCAGTGTGGCAGGATGCATTATCCTGCTGAAAGAGGACACTGCCATCAGGGAACACCATTGCCATGAAGGTTTGTACTTGGTCTGCAATAATGTTTAGGCAGGTGGTAAATGTCAAAGTAACGTCCACATAAATGCCGGTACCCAAGATTTCCCAGCAGAAAATTGACCAGAGCATCACACTGCTTCCACCAGATTGCCTTCTTCCCATAGTACATCCTGGGGCCATTTCTTCCCTAGGTAAATGATGCCCATGCATCTGGCTCTCTACATGATGTAAAATAAAATCTAATTCTTTTGACTAGGCCACTGCTTCCATTACCCCATAGTCTAGTTCTGACACTGACGTGCCCATTGTAGGCACTTTCAGCAGTGGACAAGGATCAGCATGGGCACTCTGACCGGTCTGCGACTACACACCGATATACACTATGTGTTCTGACACTGTACTATCATAGTCAGCATTAACTTTTTCAGCTATTTCTACTACAGTAGCTCTTCTGTGGGATTGGACAAGACAGGCTAGCCTTTGCTCCCCACTTGCATCAATGAGCCTTGGGTGCCCATGACCCTGTTGCCGGTTCACTGCTTGTCCGTACTTGGGGCCTGATTCATATCCGGTCACTATTTGCGGCCGCTTGCTGGCTAAAAGGGGCCGGCTATTTAAATCATGCGCTCGCACTGCGTCATGTAAAGCCACCCACTAGGTATTAACGAGCAGCCACACTATGCGCTCGCACCTGTATAAAGACGCCCCTTTGCCACTCGCAACACACGTCATCTCCAGCAGTTGTAGGATTAATCGGGAACATCGAGAGCCATCAGAGCTGATCGCAGCGCTTGTGGTAGCCTTTTCCCACCACAACATTGCGAGCAGTTCAGGCTAAAATACAACTCAGTCACTTGTGTAGTGACGCTACTTTGCTAATTATGCACACCCACTAAACATCGTTCTGACGGTCGGGCACACCTGCGTTCGCACATCCACACCCCCGTTCACAAGCACCTTCCCCTGTTACCACCCACAAACGGCACAATCTGTCACTCAAAATAGCGGCCCGACTATGGGCTACGGGCGAGCACTTTCCCATCGCACTGACTGGTTTGCGCATGTGCATTGCGCATTATACGCATGCGCAGTTTGTGAAAAATCGCTCAATGCGAGCGAGCGTATCCGGTCCGTATCCATAGTGTCCGGGTCTGAATCAGACCATTGGTCCACTTTTGGTAGGTACTAACCACTGCATACCAGGAACAGCCCACAAGTCCTGCCGTTTTGGAGAAGCTCTGACACAGTTGTCTAGCCATCACAATTTGGCTCTTGTCAATGTCGCTTAGATCCTTACACTTGCCAATTTTTCCTGCTTCCAACACATCAACTTCACAAGATTACTGTTCACTTGCTGTGTAATATATCCCACCCTTTGACATTTGCAATTGTAATGAGTTAATCATTGTTATTCACTTCATCTGTCAGTGGTTTTAATGTTACAAGAGATGGGTATATGTGTGTGTATGTATATATATATATAATATATATATATATATATATATATATATATATGATATTACCTGTTACATTACAACAAATGAATACATTGAAAGAGCAAGGCTATAGATAATGGTGAAGTGATTCTCTAATCACAATAATATACTGATGCCAAAGACGTAAGAAGTGACAGGTAAAAACCTAAACACTACCTTTCCATGCCAACACCCAAAAAAATGCCTTAGGCCACCATATTAATATCAAATAAAAACAATTGAATTTACATAAATATACAGTATGTTAATAAAATACAATCTCTTAAAATACAGTTTACATAATTGTAAGGTTTTCACTCTCAATGTATAAAAAAATCCACCCTGTCACAGCGTGCCGGGATCCTGATTCCTTTTACCAAGTCCGTCAGCGCTGGCTTCCTGTGGGGTCTGTAGTAACGTGGCGAGTGAAGGTACGTCAGCGCCCGCCATGGTGATCTCCTTGTGGCCGGCAGCAGAGCAGCAGACAAATAGCTCCAGGGGCTACTGCTTCTGCCAGCTTCTGTATCAGGTGGCCGCGGATCCCATAGTGGAGAGTGCGCCGCTCTGAATGTAATTTAAAGGGCAAGGTGTGCCAAGTGTAGTGTCACACTGGTGTCTAAGTTGAAGTCCTTCCCTATATAAGAATAGCTCAGAGCACTATTCAGTGCCAGAGTATAAGCTCCCAAATCATGCTCCAGCGTTCCTACCTCCAGGTGATTCCTACTGTTTGTTCCTGACCCTTGGCTTCATTGTGACCTGATTCAGTCTCCTCCCTGGTACTGCGCTTGGTTTTCTGGTTTTCACTTTGGCTTTTTTCCTGACCCGATATTGTCTGATCCTTGGTACCGTCCTGTCCGTTTGATTCTGACCTGTCGACTATTTTGTATGCTTCTTCGCACTCCTCTTAAATCCAGAGTACACCAGCACCTGTACTAGGGAACCAAGGCCCTGATTCAGACCCGCTCGCTGCCGGAGGCAGCTCGCAGGCCTGAAGGGCGTTTTTTTTTTTTTTTGGAGTCTGGCCTCCGGGCCGCTCGCTAAGCTGTGGGTGACCACCCACAGCTTTAGCGAGCGGCCAGGTGATGGTCACGACCATCATGACCATCGGGGCTTGCAACGAGACCCTTGTGGTCGGGTCTCGTCTGCCGCAAGCCCCAGTGAGCTTCCGGCTCTATATAGTGCCATATGGAGGTTTTTTGGGGTACCTCCAAGGTAAGTTAGCTCTCAGTTCATACATGTAGTGTTATCATGCAGTACATCAATTTGATATTATATGACCCAGAGTGGGTGCTACTATTATGTAGCAATAATTATTTTGGGGTGAGCGTTTGTGAGTTGGGCCCCCGGGGTTATTCTGGCTGGACCTTTATCATGGCATCACCACTTAATTCACATAGAATATTTTTTCACTTCTCTATTCGTTTGTATATTATTTATGTCATTTTAATTCTTTTACATTTCATTAACAATTATTGATTTATCTTTACACATCCTATCCTTTTACACTTCACTATCACCTTTTTTCCCCTTTTCATGTGATGCCCTGGGGATGGTCCTTGGCTGGAATTTTTTTGGGTACTTTGCTTCTCGGACGTGAACCCCTTAATGTTAGGGACGCTGGTATAGAGAAGCCTTGACGTTGGCCCAGCGCTTATTCATATATTTGCAAATGTATGTAAACCAATACCTCTGAATTTCTATTATCATGTAGGAGTCAAGTATTTTTGATTTATCTGCAGTGTGCTGGAGGGCAATTTTCTTTTTTTCTGTGTTCAGTGTAAACCCCGCCCTTTACAAGCACCTGTAGCATATCATTAAGCTGATTGAGCAACTACCATATTTTTTGCTTGCAGTTTGGAGGCATGAAGGGAGTCAGCATTAGGAGGAGGTGCTGATCCTTATAGTGCCATATGGAGGTTTTTTGAGGTACCTCCAATTTAAGTTAGCTCTCAGTTCATACATGTAGTGTTATCATGCAGTACATCAATTTGATATTATATGACCCAGAGTGGGTGCTACTATTATGTAGCAATAATTATTTTGGGGTGAGCGTTTCTGAGTGGGACCCACAGGGTTGTTCTGGCTGGACCTTTCTCATGGCATCACCACTTAATTCACATAGAATCTTTTTTCACTTCTCTATTCGTTTGTATATTATTTATGTCATTTTAATTCTTTTACATTTCATTAACACTTATTGATTTATCTTTACACATCCTATCCTTTTACACTTCACTATCACCTTTTTTCCCCTTTTTCGTGTGATGCCCTGGGGATGGTCCTTGGCTGGATTTTTTTGGGGTGCCTTGCTTCTCGGACGTGAACCCCTTAATGTTAGGGACGCTGGTATAGAGGAGCCTTGACGTTGGCCCAGCGCTTATTCATATATTTGCAAATGTATGTAAACCAATACCTCTGAATTTCTATTATCATGTAGGATTCATGTATTTTTGATTTATCTGCAGTGTGCTGGAGGGCAATTTTCTTTTTTCTGTGTTCAGTGTAAACAACGCCCTTTACAAGCACCTGTAGCATATCATTAAGCTGATTGAGCAACTACCATAATTTTTGCTTGCAGTTTGGAGGCATGAAGGGAGTCAGCATTAGGAGGAGGTGCTGATTCTTATAGTGCCATATGGAGGTTTTTTGGGGTACCTCCAAGGTAAGTTAGCTCTCAGTTCATACATGTAGTGTTATCATGCAGTACATCAATTTGATATTATATGACCCAGAGTGGGTGCTACTATTATGTAGCAATAATTATTTTGGGGTGAGCGTTTGTGAGTGGGGCCCCCGGGGTTGTTCTGGCTGGACCTTTCTCATGGCATCACCACTTAATTCACATAGAATATTTTTTCACTTCTCTATTCGTTTGTATATTATTTATGTCATTTTAATTCTTTTACATTTCATTAACACGTATTGATTTATCTTTACACATCCTATCCTTTTACACTTCACTATCACCTTTTTTCCCCTTTTTCGTGTGATGCCCTGGGGATGGTCCTTGGCTGGAATTTTTTGGGGTGCCTTGCTTCTCGGACGTGAACCCCTTAATGTTAGGGACGCTGGTTTAGAGGAGCCTTGACGTTGGCCCAGCGCTTATTCATATATTTGCAAATGTATGTAAACCAATACCTCTGAATTTCTATTATCATGTAGGATTGAAGTATTTTTGATTTATCTGCAGTGTGCTGGAGGGCAATTTTCTTTTTTCTGTGTTCAGTGTAAACCCCAGCCTTTACAAGCACCTGTAGCATATCATTAAGCTGATTGAGCAACTACCATATTTTTTGCTTGCAGTTTGGAGGCATGAAGGGAGTCAGCATTAGGAGGAGGTGCTGATCCTTAGAGTGCCATATGGAGGTTTTTTGGGGTTCCTCCAAGGTAAGTTAGCTCTCAGTTCATACATGTAGTGTTATCATGCAGTACATCAATTTGATATTATATGACCCAGAGTGGGTGCTACTATTATGTAGCAATAATTATTTTGGGGTGAGCGTTTGTGAGTGGGGCCCCCGGGGTTGTTCTGGCTGGACCTTTCTCATGGCATCACCACTTAATTCACATAGAATATTTTTTCACTTCTCTATTCGTTTGTATATTATTTATGTCATTTTAATTCTTTTACATTTCATTAACACTTATTGATTTATCTTTACACATCCTATCCTTTTACACTTCACTATCACCTTTTTTCCCCTTTTTCGTGTGATGCCCTGGGGATGGTCCTTGTCTGGAGTTTTTTGGGGTGCCTTGCTTCTCGGACGTGAACCCCTTAATGTTAGGGACGCTGGTATAGAGGAGCCTTGACGTTGGCCCAGCGCTTATTCATATATTTGCAAATGTATGTAAACCAATACCTCTGAATTTCTATTATCATGTAGGATTCAAGTATTTTTGATTTATCTGCAGTGTGTTGGAGGGCAATTTTCTTTTTTCTGTGTTCAGTGTAAACCCCGCCCTTTACAAGCACCTGTAGATTTATCTGCAGTGTGCTGGAGGGCAACTCCGGAATAACCAACTCAAGCAAAAGGCATTCCTGGGATATATAATTTCTGGCCCAAGGCTTTAGATGGATCCACAGAAACTCTCCGACATTGTCAACTGGCCTCATCCAATTGGGTTGGAGGTGATATAATGCTTCCTGGGTTTCTGCAATTTCCTCCGACAGTTCACCAGAAACTACTCATCTATTGCAGCTCCCATCACAGCCCTCAGAGTGAAACTAGAGAGGCTTGGTTGAAAACTTGGAAGCTTGATATAACTCCTCTTCATTCAGGATGACACTATGAGTAAGTAGCATAGCTGGGATGCGGAGCAGTACCAGCTATTTCAGGATTGCTGGGATACGGAGCAGTGTCAGCTATTACAGAAATGCTGGGATGCAGAGCAGTACCAGCTATTACAGGATTGCTGGGATGCGGAGCAGCTCCAGCTATTGCAGGATCATTGGGATAAGCCATACCAGCTATTGTAGGACCACTGGGATGAGCCGTACCAGCTATTGTAGGACCTCTGGCATAAGCCGTACCAGCTATTGCAGGATCGTTGGGATAAGCCATACCAGCTATTGTAGGACCGCTGGCATAAGCCTTACCAGCTATTATAGGACCGCTGGGATGAGCCATACCAGCTATTGTAAGAACACTAGAATGAGCCATACCAGGTATTGCAGGAACACTGGGATGAGCAGTACAAGCTATTGCAGGAACGCTGGGATGAGCCACGGAGTTCTGGAGATGGTTACTGCACTGAGTCGCTTAGCAGAACTCTGGCTGTGGTGATTTTCAGGAGAGACTGCAGCAGATCTGTGGACAACAAAGCACTGACAAATAGTGAGTGCTCAGGAAGCTTCCTTTATACCCCTGGCTCTTCAGGGATTGGATCGATGAGTCAGGAGATGGCACATTGGGATTCCTTTGGCTGTAAGTTAGTCACCTGACTGGAAACAACATGGCTACACCCATATCTGATTTTGGCGGGAACTCAGGCTTGGAGCACACTGTGGACATGCAGAGAGAATGGTAAGCACTAAAGGACTGGGGGCCTGATTCAACAAGGATCGCAATTGCAAAGCTGCATGCAGGCAGCTTTGCAATTGCGATCCTGGCAATAATGCAAATACAGCAGGAGGCGTATGACACACCTTGCTGCATTTACGAACCCAGCACTGCGATGGAGGTTGCAGGCTGGGATCACCATCGTGACCATCGGTGGTCGATGGTCGCGATGGTGGACAGTACCAGACGGCTGGCCAGATGAGTAAGCCTCAATTTATTCATGCTGGCCGGCTTGCAAGCCCAGCAGACTGCACACGTCCACTAAGCCCCTGGGCTGGCCACTCCCAGAAAAACACCAGCCCCCGCACCGCCCCTTAATTGCCTCTGCCTGCCAATCAGGCAGAGGCAGTCAAGGGCTTGCGTGCATCTTAGTAGGACCCATTCTGCACCCTCGCAGAATTGGTCCTGCACACGTGCAGATTCCCAATAATCTGGAATCTGCGTTCTGCAGTGCACTGCTGAATCAGGCCCTGGGAACAATACATCCACATGATCTCTGCAGTTTACATGCAGCATATCAGCTGGATTGCAAAACTCTGCATGTAATCAGGAGCCTGCAGCCAGGGCTGCCATTAGATATTGTGGGGCCCGGGACTGACAAAATAGGCATGGCCCCTGAGCCCTCCACCCCCTTCCCCCGCTACCGCATGAGTCATGACTTACCTTATCGCCTTGAAGAATGAGCCTTCTTTCTGCCATTCTCCTCCAGGTCTGTTTGGCGCTGCTCATCACACGCCGCGGCTCCTCTGACATCTTCCTTCCAGCGGCGTGTCATGATGTCATGCGCACCGACTCCAAAGGAAAAATAAAATTTGTATTGAACACGGGCATACGCAGGATTTTCGGGGGGGGGGGGAGTCTTATATACACACACATATGCACACATATATAGGGTATAGCTTATGCGTACATACATATATACATATAGCAAGTGAACGGAGGCACTCCAGAATAATGCAACAAAGCTAGGCAAATAGTTTCAACGTTTTGAGATTTTATTATCTCGTCTTCAGGATACATCCTAAAATTTCGAAACGTTGAAACTATTTGCCTAGCTTTGTTGCATTATTTTGGAGTGCCTCCGTTCACTTGCTGCATTTGGATCTCTTGCTGGGATACCTTGGAGGGCACCCGTGAAGTTTATCTGAATGGTGTTTGGAGTGCTGCCCGTCTGGCGATTATATATATATATATGTATATATATATATATGTATATATATATATAGTTCATTCCAATAGTGTGGTGTAGCAGCCACACACAAAAAGGAAAAGGTGTCACTCCTGGACTTTGTGAAAAATATTATATTGAAGTCATCAAATATACAAATAGTCTGGCCGACATTTCAAGGTCTTACGACCTTTTCACAGTCCTGATGAAAAGGTCGTAAGACCTTGAAACGTCGACCAGACTATTTATATATTTGATGACTTCAATATAATATTTTTCACAAAGTCCAGGAGTGCCGCCTTTTCCTTTTTGTGTGTGGTTGCTACACCACACCATAGGAATTAACTTTATATACGCTGCAGGAAGGCACCTGGTGGCATTCTCTTCTTCCTGAGTGCCGAGCGACAAGTTGCATATATATATATATATATATATATACATATATATATATATATATATATATATATACACACACACACACACATATTATACAGTTTATAGCAAACATGTATATATTATATATAACACACATATACACATTAACACATACATGTACATATATACACACTAACACATGCATACACATATATACACACACAGTATGTACACTCACACAGTATGTACATTCTGACACATACATACACATATATACACACTAACACATGCATACACATATGCACTCTTACACACATACACTAACATACATACACTATAACACATACATATATAATACACATATATACACACTAACATATATATATACACACTAACATACATACACATATATACACTGTAACACAAACATACACATATATACATACTAACATACATATATGTACACACTAACATATATACACTGTAACACATACAGACACATACATACACATGCTAAAACACAGTACATACTTATTATTACTTACATTTTGATGCAACAGGAGGTTGCTAATGATAGCGGGCGCCTCGAATCATTAGCCCCGCCCCCTCCACAATGCTACGAATCGCGTGTGTATGGGGGCGGAGCTTCTCACCTTGGCTCCACTCCCATTGCAGTCACAGGCTGTAGAGGGGAATCTGGCCGGCCCATGGGAAGGGGAAGGGTGAGGGGAATCTGGCCGGCCCATGGGAAGGGGAAGTGTGAGCTGTACATCGGGGGTAGGATCGGGCACGGGCCCCTCCCATACTGCAAGGGTCCGGGCCCGGGACTCTAGTCCCGGCAGTCCCCCCCTGATGGCGGCCCTGCCTGCAGCTCTCACGGGCAGAGAGGCTCACAAGGGCACAATCAGTCCAGAAGGGGAATCCAGCAACTAGCAACATAGACACATGCTGCAGCTGAACAGATCTCCTAGGCAAATCTGCATATCCTAATCTTTAGAGCGCACAGAGCGGGAGAGGTGAGTCACAGGACAACTAGCAAAAGATGAGGGAAATAAGTCAGGATCATGACAAAACCCATTCTTAACTCTGTTAGCTTTGTAGTGGTAACTAGCAAGATCAAAGTTCCTCCAGGGAAAACATTTATAGCACCCGAACTCCGTGCAAAGCTTCCTCAGTGGGCACATTTGTCATGCTTCAGTGGTAATGCAGGTGTTTAAAGAACCTTGGAGCTAATCCTCAGTGGATATTGGTTGCCAAATGTACGTCGAGATGTCATGAATTTCATGTCAGACTGGTATACCTGTGCCCAACACAAGGTTCCACCACATTCTCTGTCAGATTCCCTGTTTCCGCTACCAGTGCCTGATCGACAGTGGACCCACATCTGCATGGACTTGCTGACAAGTCTATCTTCCTGCCAAGGGTTCAATACTATCTTGGTGGCGGTGGACAGATTTTCCAATGGCACCCACTTTGTTCCATTAAGCACCAAAATTGGCAGAAGCATTCATAAGCAAAGTCTTCAGGATGCGTGGGTTCCCCATGGACATTGTTTCTGACCGAGGAGTGCAGTTTACCTTTAGAGTCTGGAGAGCGTTATGTAAGTGCTTTGATATCAACATGAGCTTCTCTTCAGCCTGCCACCCTCAGAGTAATGGTCAGATAGAGAGAGTGAACCAAGATTTGGAGAAGTTTATTTGGATTTATGTTTCTGCCAATCAAGATGATTAGGTCTCTCTGTTACCATAGGTCGCATTCGCCCACAATAATTTGTTCCATGAAACGTCGGGTCACCCTAAGTTTTTTATTCAGTATGGTCTGCAGCCAGTGTTACCAAAGTTGCCGGTCTATCAATCAGTATCACTTCCAGCTGTTCGTAGTACTGTGAACCGGTTCCTCAACATCTAGAAGGAGGTAAAGGAGAATGTGAATAAAGTCTTGTCAAGGCACCAACTTTCTACTAACAAAAAGAGTAGTAAAGTTAAATTGTTGTGTTCTGGTGATAGAGTCTGGTTATCAACCAAACATCTGCACCTGAAAGTACCCACTGTGAAATTTGCTCCCAGGTTCATTGGCCCCTTTCAGATCCTCCAGTGGCATACTGGTTTAAAACTTCCTGGTACAATCAGGACACCTAATGTATTCCATGTTTCTCTTCTAAAACCACTGGCTATCAATTGGTTTTTGACACCTGGTAATCCTGCTGCGGCTATTCCACGATGATCTCCTTGTGGCCGGCAACAGGGCAGCAGCCAGATAGTCCCGGCGGCTGCTGGCTTCTGTATCGGGTGGCCGCTGCTCCCATAAGGGAGAGCGTGCCACTCTGAATGTAATTTAAAGGGCCAGGTGCACCAAGTGTGAAGTCACACTGGCACCTACATTTAAGTCCCTCCCTATAAAAGGATAGCAGAGTATAGGCTCCCAAACCGTACTCCTGTGTTCCTACCTCCAATAGATTCCTACCTCGTTCATGACCTTTGGCTTTGCTCGTGACCTGATTCCATCTCTTACCTGTTACTGTGCTTAGTATTCCGGTTTTCACCTTGGCTGCATTCCTGACCCGATATTGTCTGATCCTTGGTACCGTCTTGCCCATTTGGTTCTGACCTGGTGCCTATGTTGTATGGTTCATCGCACTCTGCTCCAATCCAGAGTACACCAGCTAGGGAACCACGTCTGAGGGTTGTGACCTGAGTGTCAGGCGCAGCTAAGTTAAAACCTCCTTGCGGAGGAGGGGTGTGGTATAAGAGATAGACAGTAATTAGAGAGACAATGTCTAGATAGACACCAGATGTTAGTTAGTCAATAGTTAGACAGGGACAAAGGTTGACAGGGACAAAAGTCAGACACACTAAAGTTAGGCATGTAAAAAGGTCGACAGGTACAAAAGGTCAACAGGGTCAAAAGTTCGACATGAAATTGGTCGAAAATGGTTGGCTTTTCTTTTTTTTTAGCCCTAATCTTCACCCTAACCCTCCCCTTGGTGCCTAACCCTAACCCTCCCTCCTTGTGCCTAACCCTAACCGTCTGGGTAAGTGCCTGACCCTAACCATGGTGGAAAGTGCCTAACCCTTCAGTAAGTGCCTGACCCTAATAAGAAAAAAATAAAAAAATTGTCGACCATTTTTGTGTCAACCATTTTCATGTCAAACTGTTGACCCTGCCGACCTTTTGTTCCTGTCGATCTTTTTACATGTCTAACTTTAGTGTGTATGACTTTTGTCCCTGTCTAACTATTTACTGTCTAACATCTGGTGTCTATCTAGACATTGTCTATCTAATTACTGTCTATCTATAGTCCGGAACCCCTTGCAGAGGTCCCTGGTGAATACCTTTGGCACTCAGTACTGGGTCTCGCCAATCCCGAAGTACAGGCTAGCATCTACTGCTATCTGTGAGTTTATGTACACACCCTTATTTTAAGGGTACATATTTCAAGTGTTTGTCCTTTAAAGTGGATCCCACAGCTTCTTCTTTACCCTACGTGTTTCGTCTCCTTACGAGACTTCACTAGGGGCATAACACATTTGCTTTTCTGCTAGAAATGCGTAAGGGGAGGGGCCCTAGATTGCACACCCTAAGCACAATGTGAGATGCTACCTGCTGAGACTAGTAGTGCTACAAGCAGAGTGTGCACTTGGAATTTTTTTCTTTTTCTGCTAGAAAAAAATTCAATAAGGTGTCTGGAAAAATTAACTGTACCACCTTAGAATGGGTGCATTTCTAATTAGACACAAATAGGTGTAACGATCAGGATGGGTGTAACGAGACAGGATAATCATACAATTAATAGAAATGACCCTCGTCACACTTAGCCAGCAGGAAAATCTGTGTGGATCTGTGAGCCTGTCAAATTGATATACTATATATACTAGCTGTTGCCCGTGGCTCCGCCTATGATGGAATTACTTCTCCCAATATTTTTTTTATTTGAGGTATACAGACTGGAGGCAGTAGCGCCGTCACCCATAACATCCACCAGTGTCATGTGTGCCCTGTACACAGACTGCTATGGAGACTATCCCAATCAAGTGAACGCAGGCCAAAACACCTCTCTCCCCACCACTTACAGGCCGCGCCCACATGCCTCACCTATCTCTTGCTTCGATGATGTCAATAAATTTTGTCTTTGGTATTGCTCAGCTTTTACTTTATGGATCGAGATGAAGCAAAGTACAGGTTACTTCTAGGACTTTCCACTACAAAATGATGCAGTTTCCATGAAAGCCGGTACAGTCGTTTTTGCGCCAACTTGGAACAGACAGACATAGCGTTCTTATTTTTTTTATAAATATATATATATATATATATATATATATATATAAACCACTAACACTTCCTGAAGCAGCAAAGTGTAAAAACCAACACTCACTTTTACTAGGCAGAAATGTTCCTTTATTCACTTAGTGATAAGCGGCAGCGCTGCAACAGCTCAACGTCCATTTCAACTGTTATGTCAGTCTTCCTCATGGGCTACTAAAAGTGAGTATTGGTTTTTACACTTTGCTGCTTCAGGAAGTGTTAGTGGTTTATGTTTTGTTTAGGACCGTGCACCCCCTTGCCTATTATGAATGAGTGCTACCCTCTGATCTACATATATGTACATAAAAATCACAGGGGCTCTGAACTCACCATATTATCTAACAATAATAATAATAATAATAATAATAATAATAATAATTCACATAATAAACAGTGGGGTTTTGGTTCATGAATTGATCAATGCATTTAAGCCTGCAGCCCCCGTCACGGGACCGCACTTTACTGCAAGTCCCTACTGTCACAACTCTCGGGTGGATTATGGATGCGGCCCGTATTTAGGGAGTTGGCTAGACCTATGCCTGAGGCGCATCTAATGTGCCGGCGGTATTCACCAGGGACCCTTGCAAGAAGGTATGGACTTGGCTGCGTCCGACACAGGTCGAGGTCCTCAGGATAGGTTCCCTTATACAGGTGCTGATAAACTTTGGATGCAGTGGAGGAGACGTATAGCTTACTCGACAGGCTGGGTCAGAACCAAACGGACTAGACGGTACCAGGGAGCAGGCGTAAACAGGTCACAGGGAATAGCCGAGTCAAAACCAGATATCACATGCAGTACCAGGGGTCAGGCAAAATCAGGGTCACAAACGAAGCCAAGGTCAGAAACAGGTAATGGAATATCACAGGAATGCTGGTGTATGGTAAATGAGCCTATACTCTGGCACAGGAGTGTTCCCAGAAACTTCCTTTTAAAGGCAGGGCTAGAATAGGTGCCTCTGGTGATGTCATCAAAGGAAGTGCACTGACCCTTTAAATCTTCCTGCAGAACGTCATGCGCGCCCCTAGGGGAGCCGCGGCTGCCTGCACATGCCGCAACAGCGGGAGGCGGAAGCAGCCAACGCCGGGATCTCCCCGCTGCCATCCGCCGAGGGAAGGGACAGAGAGTCGAAGGAGGCTTTGTCAGCAGCGGGCGCCGGGTTCTCCCTACCAGCTGCTCGCTGGAAAACCAGTGGTGCCGGACCCGGTAAGAGATAACCGGCACCGAACACCCCACAAATGTCTTGTTAGGAAATTTCTGATGGAATTTTTTTTAGTAGTTGAGGTGCATGAATGTCTGAGGCCTTGACCCAACACCGTTCTTCTGGGCCATAACCCTTTCAATCTACCAGGAACTGTACCGATCCCCTTGAAAACCTGGAGATCAGGATTTGCTTCACCTCATACTCCTCCTGATGATCTACTGAAATCGCAGCAGGAGGACTGCAAGGTGTAGAGAAACAATTAAGCACCAGAGGCTTCAGGAGAGATACATGAAACACATTAGGTATCCTAAGTGTACCTGGTAATTTCAAACGGAATGCCACCGGATTGATCACTTGAAGAATTTGAAAAGAACTGATGTACCTGGGAGCAAACTTCATAGTAGAAACTTTTAATCTCAGATGCTTGGTTGCGAGCCAGACTTTATCACCAGGACTTAACAACGGGCCCTGCCTCCTCTTTCTGTCTGCAAAAACTGTATACCTTGAAGAGGCTTTGTACAAATTTTTTTTTACCTCCTTCCAAATATTGCAAAACCGATTCACTGTACCATACACAGCTGGAAGTGGTACTGACTGGAGACCTGGTAACTCGGGTAACAGTGGGTGCAGACCGTACTGAATAAAGAATGGAGAATGTCTCAACGCTTCATGGTACAAATTATTGTGGGTAAACTCAGCCCAAGGCAACAGAGAAACCTAGTCATCTTGACTGGCAGAAACATACATCTGAATAAACTTTTCTAATTCTTGGTTTACTCGCTCCATCTGACCATTGCCTTGTGGATGGTAGGCCGAAGAGAAACTCAAATTGATGCCAAAGCACTAGCATAATGCTCTCCAGAATCTAGCGCTAAACTGTACCCCTCAATCAGATACAATAGCTTTAGGAAACCCATGCAACCTAAAGATTTCTCCAATAAACACTTCCACCAACTTAGGTGCTGAGAGGAGTCCTTTTAATGGAACAAAGTGAGCCACCTTGGAAAATATATCCACCACCACTAGAATAGTATTGAACCCTTGGCATGAAGGTAGATCCATCACGAAGTCCATGGAAATGTGAGTCCAAGGACAATCAGGCACTGGAAGTGACAACAAAGGGCCTGATGGAGAGTGCGGAGGAGTCTTGTGCTGAGCACATATAGGACAGGCTGCCACAAAATCCTTAACATCTTGACGGACCATCAGCCACCAATATCCCCTGAGGATTAATTCCAGAGTTCTGTTCCTGCATGCCCATTAAAACATGAAGAATGTACCCACTGAAGCTACAAATGTTTTCCCCGGTGGAATCTTGCCCTTGTTGGTAAAAGCTACAAAGCAGCAGGGTTTAGAATGGCCTTTTCTTCCTTTAATTCCTCCATTTCAGCAGAACTGAATGCTCGAGCCTTGACATTCTTATTACCTGGCCGGTAGGTAATCACTAGATTGAACCGATCAAAAAATAATGACCACCTAGACTGATGGTAATTTAGACAATGGGCCGTTTTAAGATACATCAAGTTCTTATGATCGGTATATACTGTCACCGGAAAGTTGGCTCCCTCCAACAGTATCGCCATTCCTGGAGAGCCAACTTGATGGCCAGCAGTTCCTTATCTCCGACAGCATAGTTTCTTTCTGGCACAGAGAACTTCTGGGAGAAGAACCCACAGGAGTACCACTTGTTTTCTTTATCCCACACCAACCGTGGAAGCGTCCACCTCCAAAAAAAAGCTAAATCACAATTTGGTTGCCTCAGAATAGTCGCTGAAAGGAAGCATTGCCTAATTTGGCCAAATGCTTCCTCTGCCTCAAGTAGCCATACATGAGTGTATTGACCCTTTTTGGTAAGAGCAGTGATGGGGGCTGTGATGGACGAATAATTCCAAATGAACTGGTGGTAGAAATTGCAAAGCCCCAGGAAACGTTGAATAGCTTTCAACCCTACTGGATGGGGACAGTTTGTAATGGCAGCAAGCTTCTCTGGATCCATTCTAAGACAGGAACCCGAAATGATGTACTTCAAAAATGTTAGTACTTTTTGCTCGAAGGAGCATTTCTCAAACTTGCAAAAGAGCTGGTTAGCCCGGAGTCGTGACAGTACCTCACACACATTGACGATGACTTGCCATATCCTCTGAAAATATCAGGATATCATCCAGATATACCACCATGTACTTGTATAACAGGTCCCGGAAGATATGCTTCATGTATTTTTGGAAAACGGCTGGGGCGTTTCTTAATCCAAAGTGCATGACTAAGTACTCGTAGTGGCCGTCACGAGTGTTAAAGACCGTCTTACACTCGTCTCCAGACCGGATTCTGATTAGGTTGTAAGCCCCACGCAGATCAAGTTTAGTGAAAATCTTTGCCCCTTTTATTCGGTAAAATAAGGTCCAGAATGGTAATTGCATTCAAGCCCCTGTAATCGATACATGGTCTCAAACCTCCATCTTTTTTCTTAACAAAGAACATGCCAGCTCCAGTGGGTGTTTTAGACTCCCTGATAAACCCTCACTCTAGATTTTCCTTAACGTATTTGGTTACAGCCTGGGATTCTGGAAGCGAAAGGGGAAAAATTCCTCCACGGGGTGGCACCTTCCCAGGTAGTAGGTCTATAGCACAATACCACTCCCGGTGAGCAGGAGGCATCTATGCTGCCTTTTTACTGAATATGTCTCTAAAGGATGGATATGGATCTGGAAGTTGGTCTTCCGGAGAGACGACTGAGCTTAGAATAACACGGTGTGGAGGTTTAACAGCTGATAAACAGGACCCACGGCATTGGGAACCCCACGAGAGGATTTGAGGTTCCTTCCAATCTAGAATAGGAGCATGCTTGTGGAGCCCGGGAAGACCTAGAATGATCAGACTCTCAGCTGACGGAAGAATATAGAATGTTATCAATTCTTGATGAAGAGCCCCTACTTGTATGGTGACTTTGGTTGTTCGCGAGTGAATGGTAGCCGTAGGAAGTTTATTCCCATCCACTCCAATGATGCAAAGGGGGTTTTGCAGTGGCATACTCGCAATCTTTAACTCTTCGACCTTCTTAGCCGTAATGAAATTACCATCGGCACCCGAATATAAGAAGGCCTTGATAACTTTGGAATAATTTCCCAGAGTTACATCGATGGAAAACTGGGAAGTGACACAGTTTTTTGGGGTGTATTGAAAGACCGACTTGACTGGAACCATGGGTAACGTGAATAGCTCTTTTAACATAAGAATTGGATAGCAGTGAGAACTGCCTTTGATGATGAATGACTGGAAGTGGAAACTTGAAATGTTAGAGTGGGACCAGAAGGAACTTGGAGGGACCGGACTGGGACTGGCAGGAAGGCTTACTGAGCTGGATGGGGTACCAGACGACGGGCTTGCAGATGGATGGTAGCACGGAAGCTACTTGGTGCGGCTGGGAAGCCGTATAGAGACTGATGGTAGCACGGGAAGTACGTGGTGTGGCTAGGGAGTCATAAGGTGAGCGGTGGTAGCTCGGGAGCTACTTGGTGTGGTTAGTGAGCCGTGAAGTGAACGGTGGTAGCACAGGAGCTACTAGATGCAGCTGGGTAGCCATAAGGAGACTGATGGTAGCTCGGAAGCTACTTGTAGCGGCTAGGGAGCCGTGTGGTGAGCGATAGTAGCATGGGAGCTACTTGGTGCGGCTAAGGAGCCGTAGATGGTTGGTGGTAGCTCGGAAGCTACTTGTCACGGCTAGGGAGCCGTAGGTGGTTGGTGGTAGCATGGAAGCTTCTGGTTGCGGCTTGGGAGCCGTAGATGATAGATGGTAGCATGGAAGCTACTTGTTGCAACTTGGGAGCCGTAGTTGATAGGTGGTAGCGTTGGAGCTACTGGTTGTGGCTTGGGAGCCATAGATGATAGATGGTAGCGTGGAAGCTACTTGTTGCAGCTTGGGAGCCGTAGTAGATAGATGGTAGCGTGGAAGCTACTGGTTGCGGCTTGGGAAGCCGAATGGAGATGGCGGTAGCAGGATTGCTGGACACAGCAGGTTTTCAGATAGAACTGGTCTAGGAAGCAGCAGGAGCCTGGGATACACTTGTACTCAGAGATACAGCTATAGAATAAGCTGTACACCATGGAACATAACGAGATGTTCAGGCCCAGAGTGCTATCAGGAGAGGACATATATACCCTGGGTCTGGCTGCAATTGGTGGATATGGACAGGTGGTCTGGTAGTAGCATTCTGAATGGTGGAAGGCACAACATGCAGAGGGAGTATTCATCTCTGCAGCACTGAGTCAGAACTACACCTGTGATTCCAATCAGGGCTAGCAGTGTTCACAGACAGAGGAGAGTCCAGGTGGCTAATTACTGTGGGAAGGAGAGCAGTCTGCACACACAGAAATGTTACAACCAGCATGATTCGGAGCAGATCTCCCAGGTGAATTACAAACACAGATCCATGGAGCAGCTGGCAGAGGTAAGTCTCAAAGCAAAGGTAAAAACTAGCCATGGTTGTGACAGGTCACAGGGAATAGCCGAGTCAAAAAAGATATCAGATGAAGTACCAGGGGTCAGGCGAAATCAGGGTCACAAACGAAGCCAAGGTCAGAAACAGGTAATGGAATATCACAGGAACGCTGGAGTATGGTAAATGAGCCTATACTCTGGCACAGGAGTTTTCCCAGAAACTCCCTTTTAAAGGCAGGGCTAGAATCTTATTGCGAATTTTATTTTATTATACATTTTATTATACATTTTTATTTACATATTTTTATTTCCTAGGATTACTATATGCCTTTAAGACCTGGCAATTACCTGTTTAACAGTCATGTGCTTGATTGATATCGAAACCGAGGAATATATGTAGCTCTTTCACAATTATCAGCTTTTTCATGTTTACTTTTATTTTATATTTATTTTATTTTATTTTTTATTATTTTTTATTTTTCATTGTCATTTTTAACATCTATTTTTAACAATTTTAATTTGTAATAAAGATTTATTTGAATGCATTTAAACATACCAATGAGACAACGCAAAAAACAAGGGAATCCAGCTACAAATTTACAAGTTCCAGAGAAGAACCAATGAGAGCATTCCTGTGGGGATTTAAGAAGGCTGGATTCCACTTGACAGACACCTTGAAAGAGTCATTCATTGATGAAACGCGTTGGTGTTAGAAGGATCCCGTACTGACCACCCATACAGAAAGCGGGAGCGCAAGAAGTAGCAGAAACCCCCGTCTCCGGCCTCGCGATTCAGAGCCAGGAAGAAAGCACGGCTGGGAGAAACCCAAGCAGGACGACAAAGCACACTGCACACAGCCGACTGAACCTGTCCCGACAGTTGCCAGCTGATCCCAGCCCACGCTGCCGGTAGGGAAAGTTAGGGTGAGTAACCGCTGCTCCGCTTCCAGTCTTACAGATACAGGATCCCCACAACTAATTTAACCATTCCAACACAACACATTTTTTCAGTGAAAGAGTTATAAACATCCCTGTGTTTTCATGTATCACATTCTAGCCCTCCGTTAATTCAGCATTTGCTGGTCTTATGTGCGTATAATTCTGTGTAATTTTTATTATCTTTATTTTTCAACACAAGCGCGTCTACCCTCCCCCTTTTCCAAAAGGGCTAGAAAAGGCGCCTCCAGTGACATCAAAAGAAGTGCACTGGCCCTTTAAATCTTCCTGCAGAATGGCGCGCGCGCCCCTAGGGGAGCCGTAGCCACCTGCACACAGCCGCAACAGCGGGAGCCGGAACCAGCCAGCACTGGGATCTCCCCGCTGCCGTCCACCGAGGGAAGGGACAAAGAGTCGGAGGAGGCTTTGTTGGCAGCGGGCGCCGGGTTCTCCCTGCCCGCTGCTCGCCATAAAACCAGTGCGGCCGGACCCGGTTACAGATGACCGGGGTCTGGCACGCTGTGACACCTACTCTATTGCTCAGAATTATAATATGGAACTATCCATAACATTAGTGTTAAACTCAGGGTATGCTATCAAGGTTTAAAGCTCACAGCAACTTTGGTTTTAACGTGAGACAGTCATCAAGCACACCTGTTGCAAAGCATCTAGGAAAACAGCTGACACAAGTTAGATTAAACAGGTTTAAATGGTGTGCATGAGAAAATGTGATCACAAAATGATTAATTATAAAAATTAATCAAAGAAACAAAAAGCACTAATCCACGGCATTCACCATTCCTAGATTTGGGGTGCAACATGGTATGTGACCACATTGTTTAAATAAAAATCACAGGGGCTCTGCACTCATCATTTTAACTAACAATAATAATAATAATACACATAGTAGACAGTGGGGTTTTGGTTCATGAATTGATCAATGCATTCAAGCTTGCAGTCCCCGTCACAGGACCCCACTTTACTGCAAGTCCCTACTCTATTGCTCAGAAAAATAATATGGAACTATCCATCAAATTAGTGTTAAACTCAGGGTATGCTATCAAGGTTTAAAGCTCACAGCAACTTTGCTTTTAAACGTGAGACAGTCACCAAGCACACCTGTTGCAAAGCACCTAGGAAAAAGCTGACACAAGGTAGATTAAACAGGTTAAAAGGGGTGCATGAGAAAATGTGATCACAAAATGATTAATTATAAAAATTAATTAAATAAACAAAAAGCACTAATGTGATGGATAGTTCCATATTATAATTCTGAGCAATAGAGTAGGGACTTGTAGTAAAGTGGGGTGCCCTGATGGGAGCTGCAAGCTTAAATGCATTGATCAATTCATGAACCAAAACCCCACTGTTTATTATGTGTAGTATTATTATTATTGTTAGTTAATATGGTGAGTGAAGAGCCCCTGTGATTTTTATTTAAACAACGGGACGCATGTGCAGCGTGACTTGGACGCATGCTAAAACTGCATCAGATGCCAAAACAGTGTCCACCTCTGAATCAGGCCCTGAAAGTGATTAATCTCAATCTCTCAGGAAGAGGGAGAGCTGTGTCACCCACTGATTGGTATGTATTGTTTTGATTCTCGGACAAGTACTGTCCGGGATTACCACCCGTCCAAACTCTGGACAGTCTGGCAGTTTTCTGTACTGTCTGGAGTAATCCCGGACAGGTGGTAACCCTACTCTACCTCTGTGAATTGGTTGTCAACTGGGCATAAACACAGAAGAGAATCATTCTCTTGGGGGTGTTGCCCGAATGCCACTATATTCTGAGTCGTTCATATGCCTAATATTAGGTAGATGTAAGTGGTAATGATTATGCTGATGGCTGCTCTGTTACAGAAAAAATGGAGCAGTTTAATGCATATGCATCAGGACGAGTGTACAGTCATATTAGCATTCCCTTTGCAATCCATTCACATTCAGAATACAGCCACATTCGTACCTGCGTGGGACTCTGTTGTGTGTAAACCCTTTTTATCCATCAATAAGATCATAAAAAGCTATTTTAGGCTATTTTGAAACACACAGTACAGTGACCAGAATGACTAATCTTGCTGGATGGCATCAACCTGCTGTGTAGGTCGTGCACAAGAGTATGTCATGGTTGAGACAAACAGACAGCAATTGTTTAGAGATATAGATTGTGGTCAGTGGTGCCTGAGATGCTGACATTCACTGTAGAAGATAGCTGCAAATAGCAAACGTTAAAGAGCCAGTTTATCTTACACTTTCTGATTAATTTGCCAATTGAGCAAGAAATTCCTATTTAGCACTGAACTACACAAATGCTCCCCACAGCACACTACGTATTTCAAGCTGCTGACTAAAATACTACAAATGTGCAGAAATGTATAATTTTATATTAGATTTGATATTGATGCATGGATTCTGTTTTATGCCCAATAAAATCTGATCACTATGAAAATCTGAAGTACTGTACTGTAGATAAATTATTACATTCTCAATAAAGGTTATGCTAAAGCACTATTTACAGTGTGTCTTTTAATGAAACACAATGGTTTGATGCTGATGTGGATGCATTTACTTTATGTCCAAAATGTTCAGCCGAAATCTGTATTGCAAATATGTCACATTTACATGTTTATTCTTAGTTGCAAATATTTTAAAGCATGTATGACTCAGCATGGAATGATAAATGCCTCTGCTGCATCTTATTAAAACATGTGAAACCTGTGTTGTGTGATTTAAGTATATCATGATTTGTCATACTTGATTACTCTCCTGGAACATCCGAGAGTCTCCAGAATTTTGGGTGGCTCTCTCCCAGAAAGCAGGAAAAGTGGGCAAGTCTGTGGCATCACACCCCCTGTACAACCCGCTTCACTGCACATCCGTCCTCCCCTCCACACACACACACACTGCCGGCCTGGCTCACAAATAGTTAGCAAGTGTGCAATGTGACCATACTATACTTGTGATGATATTCATCATCATCAATTTCATAATGATTTGCATTTTAATGTGTAAATAAAAATAATCAAATAATTTAATTAAAAAAATGTCATTACAATTAAAAAAAATAGTACCAAATCATTACCACCAAAGGGTATCCAAACAGTAGTACTTATAACCTGGCCGGCTAACACTATAGTGGGGGGGACTAACTGCATAGAGCAGCATCCAATTACAAGCTATCACAGTGTTGGTCAACCTAAAACAGGTAAATCTACAGGAAAACAACATAAGCCTTGATTCAACTAGGTTGGAGTGTCATCTCATCTCGCCCCCTCTCACCCCGAAATTGTGGATTTTTGTACGCAGCCCTATGGATTGTAAACAGAAATCTGTGAGTTCAGAGTTACCGTAAGTACAGCATATGGCCACACTTCCGATTTACGCTGACTCACGGCTAATTGAATTTACCAATGTTACAGACCCAGTTTGCAAAACTAATATTTAAAGACTCCCACAATTACACGAGCACCAATTTATTATTCAACCAAATCTACAGGGATTTATTTTTTCCCAGATTAACAATGAAATTAAATAAACAATCCCCACATTGATGATGCTAGTCTGTTCATTGACAAGCTTTGCTGTGACTTACAGGTAAGGCCTGTTGCCAAATAACCAATACAAAGCAGCTTTGCTCTGATTGTTCAGAGTGTGAGAAATATGCTCTGATTGCTTACTCTGGGGCCTATTCATCAACACTAAAATATTGGTTTTAAGGACATTTTCCTTAATTACCGTTATTTTAGTATTCATTAACACACTTGGTTAATTTTCACACTCCCCTTACTGTAGTATGGGGATGTAGAAAGTAGGCTATTCATCAAATTCCCAAAAATATGTATTTTCGGAATTTGATGGTGTTACTAAACGCCACTCTCAGGTGGCGTACATCGGGTTATACTTACCTGCTTTTAGCGTGAGCAGGTCCTCCTCGGCTCCCTCTGTCACTCCCTGGTCCCTGCTCTGGCTCCGGCTGCTGTTCAGACACAGACTGTGTTCGCAGAACACAGTAAAGTTTAAAAAAAAACAAAAAAACAGAATTACCGCATCTGTAATCAGTGCTGAGCATGCGCCGCTTTTGCAGATGTAAAGGCGCATGCGCAGCACTGATTACAGCTGCGGTAAATTAGAGCAGGCAGGGAAAAGTATCTATTTTCTGAATAGCTGTCATCGCAAAAATGACAGCTTTTCGGAATAGATACTGATGGAGAGGAGGAATGATGAGTTCCGCTGGTAATTAGGTAGAACTCCATGCGAGTTCTAAACCTAATTACCTCCATCGATTTTTTAGTTATGATGAATAGGCCCCTCATTGTGATACTTATGCCTATCAGGTCCGTAGGCTGCATTTCTTTCCAGGGCTTCAGTGAGCTTCACATTGCTGACTGCTGCTATCCCTCCTTGCTATAGGGGCAGACCATTTCCCTGACTATATTCCTGCGGTGATATGATCAATTCTGTGTATGCTCCTGGCTATTGTCTGAGTCCTCCCTGCAATATCACTGGGGCTTACTGTATCTTTGAACTCTCCATGTTCTGATCCAGGCTTTGTCCATGTTTCCTCTCAGCATTATCCCTGTGGCTTATCTGAGACCTCCCAGTGTACTGATCTTTCCTTTGTTTGTGACTCTCCATTCATACTCCCTGTGGATTAAACAAACCTTAAAGGTGCATACAGATGGTACGATATATTGTTACGATATTGAACGATATATCATTCATATCGGTCATTTTTATTCAGTGAATGATCAACGATGCGCTTACCCGCATGAACGATAACGATATCTATGATCGTCTGTACATGCAGGCCAATCTGGACGATATCGTCAACTTTGCCTGTTCAGAGATGTGGCAGGAGGACTTCACTGAAGATATCTTTGAAATATATCTTTCATGTCGTTGGTTGTACAGATCGTGCCATGTGTATGCACCTTAATTGTTTCCCTTTAACTTGTCTGTAGTGCAGGACAAATGATATTGGGTGTACACATTGATAGATATCTTTCAGTGAGGTCATCCTGCCACATTTGTTAACATGCAAACCGTGATGAAATCGTCCAAGTTGGCCTGCATGTATGGACAACCATCAGGGCCGTAGAGAGCGCCGCCGGGCCCAGGTTAAGAGGGGCGTTGCCTAATCACGGGAGGCGTTGCCACTCCCCCTTGAGAAAAAAAATACTTTTGAAGCACTGACGCGCTGGGGAGGGGGCGCTGTTAGCACCTCAGCCCAGCACAAAGCCAGGTCGGGGGGCGCGAATAGTGTGATCACTCCCCTCCTCGGGCATAGGAGATTGCACGCGGCTGCTAAGCAGCAGCCACACCAATCTCCCACTGCTGCTGCAAGGGATAGAGGAGGGAGGGGGGTGGCACGGACCCGGACCCCCGCCGGGCCCCTATGGAAGCCCGGGTAAATTGTGCCCGCTCCCCCCCCCCTCTCGGCGCCTCTGACAACCATAGATATCGTATATCGTCCATGCGGGGACGCTCATCATTTGTTGTTCCTGGTTATTTTCCACTGGACTCGTTGCCTGGGTTCTTTATATATTCACTGGTTTGTACACAACTCTGCTAGAACATCAAGTTGTACACACATTTCCAACACATACCGGGTGCAGTGAATTCTAATCCTCCTTGTGGGGTCCCTGGTGAACACCACTAGTGCTTTAAACTCCGCACCCTTGATTCTTGTAGTGCAAGTACTGGCTGATAGCGCTGAATCCATAATTACACATAGAACTGTGACAGTGGGCAGTTTATGGCTGTCAGAACTTCATGGAACCATGAGTACCACATTCAAATGCTTACACTGTACTGCCCCTTCACCCCCTGTTCATGGTTGTTGGGAGGGGCAACCAGTCAGGGCTGTCTTAACAGCAGTGTGGGCCCTGGGCAAAGCACTGGGGCCCCTAGCCACACATGATATTGTATTATTGCAGCAATAAGCCCCGTCATCATACATCATAGTGAGATTTTGTCCAGGTATAATTATAGGATTGCGCAGTGATTTGGTTCATGCTGCGCAGCTCAACCCTTACCTATGCTAGGGGCAAGCAGTACTGGGGGTAGGAAGGTAGTAAGGGTAGATGGTAGTACTGTAGGGGCAAGAAGGGAGTTAAGGGCAGGAAATACTAGAGGCAGTGCTGGGGGTCTGGAGGGGGGTCAAGGTAGCATCTGGGGCAGTACTGGGGCTTAGGAGGGGGTCAGGATACAGCTGGAGCAGCACTGGGGGTAGCGAAGGGGTTAAGAAATAGCAGTTAGGACTGTTACCTCCTTCCTCCGGATGGCCTCCTGAATGTAGTGAGCTGGGACAGAGCACATGCAGCGCTGCTGCCGCGAACCAAGGGGGATCTGCCGGCACCGATGTCGGGAAGGACTGAGTACATTGGTGGGCAGAGATGGAAGGAGGTGCTCCGAGGTGGTCTCTGGTCAGTGATGGATGATACGCTACCGGCGGCAATTGGTTGAGAGATGCTACTGGCAGCGATTGGCTGAGAGAGCGGGCCTGCAGGACGTGCTGTGTCTCCCAAACCAATCGCTGCTGCTGCGGACACAGAACCAGGGCTGCCATCAGTAATTTTGGGACCTGGGACTGAAAAAATAGGCAGGGCCCCTGGGACAACTTTCCCTTTCATGCTACCACTAAGTCTCAGGAGTCATGACTTACCTTATCGCCCTGAAGAATGCTCTTTCTGGCTTCTTCTCCTCCAGGTCTGGCTGGCGCTGCTCCCCAAGCGTCACGGGTCCTCTTCCTTCCAGCAGCTTTTTGTGATGTCATGAAGTCACGTGCACCGACAGCAAAGAGAAAAAAAAGGATTATTGAACAGGGGCTAACACAGGATTTTCTGGGGGGAAGGGGTTCTAATATATATATATATATATACATACATACACACACACATATATATATATATATATATATATATACATATAACATGTATAATATATATAACACACATATGTACACATTAACCCATACATACATACACATATATACACGCTAACACATATGTAGTATACACACACTAACACATATAAACCCACTAACATACATATACAGGTTCGGTAAGAATAGCCAGCGGCTGAATAGCCTCCGGTTCAAATACCAATGCCAGAAGCCAAATCATCTACAATCCCGACAGTGGCGGTAAGTACCCTAACCCTCGTCCTCTCCCCCCTAACCCTCCCTTCGTGGTGCCTAACCCTAACCCCCCATCCCGGGCTAAGTATCAGGATGGCGGGGGTAGGGATGCCGTCGCCAGTATAGTGTCTTCGGGATATCGTCGTCAGAATTATACCAGGCGTCAGTAATCCGGCGTCGGTCTATCGACATCTGGGATCCTGTCCACCGGCATATTAAACGTATACCACATACTGTCACACGCCACCCTGGAGACCCCAGAATCAGACCCTGTCGCTTACTTTTGCGGGAGCTGACCCACGCTGTCTTCCGGCTCCCGCGCTGTGCGCTGCTTCCTTCTCTCTCTGGCCGGTCTCTGCTGTCCTCTGGAGGGTCCCGCTGCTCTGCTGCTCCCACGCTGGCTCCTGCTGGTCGCTGGTCCCCGCTGACTTCTTCTGAGAAGCGCTGTCCTCCGGTCCATGGGCGCGGCCATCTTGGATTGCCCATGTGACTCCACTACCACCAATGAGGAGTCTTCTCCTTCTCTCTCAGCCTGTCAGCTCCCAGCGTCCACTATAAAAGGTTCCCCAATGCTGACACAAGTTGCCAGTGCAACTACTTTCTTAGTTCTACTAAGTGAGCCTTCCCACTGCGCTCCGAAGGTGTTTCCTGCTAGTATTCACCTCTCAGCTACCAACGTCTACCCAAGGCTATCCAGCCGCTCCACGTAGCCACTCAGCTACCAACGCCTACCCACAGCTATCCAGCCGCTCCACATAGCCACTCCGCTACCAATGTCTACCCACGGCTATCCAGCCGCTCCATGTAGCCACTCAGCTACCAACGCCTACCCACGGCTATCCATTCGCTCCACGTAGCCACTCAGCTACCAACATCTCCACACGGCTATCCAGCCGCTCCACGTAGAAACTCAGCTACCAACGCCTATCCACGGCTATCCAGCCGCTCCACGTAGCCACCCAGCTACCAACGTCTCCACACGGCTACCAAGCCGCTCCACGTAGCCACTCAGCTACCAACGTCTACCCACGGCTATCCAGCTGCTCCACGTAGCCACTCTGCTACCAATGTCTACCCACGGCTATCCAGCCGCTCCACGTAGCCACCCAGCTACCAACATCTACCCACGGCTATCCAGCCGCTCCACGTAGCCGCCCAGCTACCAACATCTATCCACGGCTGTCCAGCCACTCCACGTAGCTTCCAAGTTACCACGCTACTTCTACATTCCTCAAACTCCTATCAGTTCGCTGCACCCTCTCATGCGGAGAAACTTTATTAAGCCAAGTCTCCTCCAGCGAGCATCTGCGCCAAGTAATACAGGTCCAAGGCCCAGTCCGGGAACACAGCTTCCAAATCCCACGATTGTGACAGTTTGCACTGGCCGGATGGACTCGGCAAGTGGTCAAGGATCTGGGGTAGATCCCTCGCAGGATGTACTATCTCGTCTGGAAAGACAGGAGACCGCTCAGGCCCAGCTGATCCAGTTCATCCAAGATATGTCGTCACGCTTGGACAACATTCAGTCCTTATTGGCTCATCCCACTCCCGCTGGCTCCCAAGCCGCCTCTCCTCCTGTGGTGTCACCTGCTCCCCCGCTTCTACCTCCTGCTCGTCTTCAGCTTTCCCCTTCGAGCAAGTTCGATGGCAACCCCAAATTATGCAGTGGTTTTTTAAACCAATGTGAAATCCAGTTCGAGCTACAATCCGCCAATTTTCCGACAGCCAGAACCAGGATGGCATATATTATCTCTCTGCTCTCTGGCCAAGCACTCGACTGGGTCTCGCCCCTTTGGGAAAAGTCGGATCGTCTGCTCTCCAACTATTCCGAATTTATTTCCACATTTTGCAAGATCTTTGATGAACCGGGAAGAACCACTTCCGCATCAGCTGATATTCTACGCCTCCGTCAGGGTAGCAGGACCGTCGGTCAATATGTAGTCCAGTTCCAAACTCTGGCCTCAGAACTCAATTGGAACGAGGATGCTCTCATCGCTGCCTTCTGGAGTGGTCTTTCAGAAAGACTCAAAGATGACTTAGCTTCCCGTGACCTCCCAACCAACTTGGACGATTTAATTTCCCTTTGCAACAAGTTGGATCTTCGTCATAGGGACCGTGTCTTGGAAAGAGGCAGACTTGATCGCGGAAGGCCAAGTCCATCTTCCTGTTTACCCTCTCCTCCTATGGACGAGGAACCCATGCAGGTCAACCGCTCTCGTCTATCGGCTGAGGAACGGCAGAAAAGGCAGAGACAGAACCTCTGTATGTACTGCGGATCTTCTCAACATTTAGTTAGATCCTGTCCCATCCGTCCAATTCGTCCGGGAAACGCCTCCTCCTAACTTATGACAGAGAGGTTAAGTTAGGAGTTGCCATCAAATCACATAGGAAGTCTGATTCCACCATCCAGCTCAGTTAAAGCTTCCTCGAGGTTCCAAAGCTGTATTAGCTCTTCTGGATTCTGGAGCAGCAGAGAACTTTGTCACTACGGACTTTGCCCAGAAATATCAAATCCCCATAGAAGCATTGCCTCGAGTCATCACTTTAACCGCCATCGATGGTAGTCGCATTACCAGTGGAACCATCACCCATCGTACAGCACCACTTAGACTTACTATTGGGGTGCTTCATACCGAACAACTGTCCTTCCTAGTGATTCCCAAAGCCTCTCATTCTTTAGTCCTCAGGCTACCCTGTCTACAGAGACATTCACCACAAACTGATTGGACCACTATGCAAATAACCTCTTGGGCTTCCAATTGTTTCAAAGGCTGTCTTCAGCGGGTAGTACCTGTCTGATCTTCCGTCATACAGGATTCTACAGACCTGCCCAAAGCTTATGATGGGTTTTTGGACGTCTTCAGCAAACAGAGCGCAGATCTATTACCTCCCCATCGTGATTGGGACTGTCCCATAGATCTGATTCCCGGGAAGAATCCTCCTAGAGGCCGAACCTACCCTCTAACTCTCCCCGAGACTCAAGCCATGTCAGAGTACATTAAGGAAAACTTAAGTAAAGGCTTCATTCGACCTTCCACATCTCCAGCCGGGGCTGGACTTTTCTTCGTAAAAAAGAAAGGCGGTGGGCTGCGCCCGTGTATACACTACCGGGGTCTTAATGAAATAACTATTAAGAATTGCTATCCTCTTCCTCTCATAACAGAGTTATTCGATAGAGTCAAGGGAGCCACAGTTTTTACCAAACTCGATCTAAGAGGGGACTATAATTTAATTTGTATCCGTCCAGGCGATGAATGGAAAACGGCCTTCAACACCAGGGATGGGCACTATGAATATCTCGTTATGCCCTTCGGCCTCTGTAATGCTCCAGCCGTCTTCCAGTTTTTCGTCAACGAAATCTTCCGTGATCTTTTGTACAAGTCCGTGGTCGTTTACTTGGACGACATTTTGATATTTTCTCAAGACCTCCAAACTCATCGAGACCAGGTGAAAGAAGTCCTTCTGAGATTGCGGTCCAATCAACTTTTTTGCAAATTAGAGAAGTGTCTGTTTGAAGTCTCAAGTGTACCATTCCTGGGGTACATTATCTCAGGAACAGGCCTTCAAATGGATTCTTCAAAATTACAAGCCATTCTTGATTGGTCTCTCCCTTCTTCCTTAAAATCCATACAAAGGTTCCTAGGGTTTGCCAACTATTATCGCAAGTTTGTGAAAGGTTTTTCAACACTGGTAGCTCCTATTACAGCCCTTACCCGTAAGGGAGCAGATCCAACTAAGGCCCTCATTCAGAGCCGTACGCTCTGAGCAGAGCGCACGCTCTGAGCAGAGCGCACGCTCTGAATGAGGGCCGCCCTCCATAAAAATGGAGCGTCCTCCTGGACGCTCGTATAGCTGTGGGTCACCACCCACAGCCTATACGAGCGTGCAGTTTGATGCCCGCGATGGTCTTGACCATCGCGACCATCGAAACTGCGAGCCGGAGCCTGCGGTTGAGGTTTTCAACCGCAAGCCCCGGAGTGATTTTGGCTCTATCAGAGCCAAAATCACTCCCACTGACATCACTAGTGATGTCAGTGGGCCGGCTTCTGATGGGAGGTGTTCCCGTGGGAACGCCCCCGTCAGGGAGGCACGCCCACCAAAGGGGACGTGCTGTCAATCAACATCGACAGCACGCCCCCTTTGATCATACACAACGAGCGAAGGAAAGTCCTTCGCTCGTCGCGTCTGGCGCATGCGCTCGACGGAGCTCCCGCCGTCGTGTGCATGCGCAGAGCACAACATCGACCCACTTGCGAGCGGACAGCCGCTTGCGAGTGGGTCTGAATCAGGACCTAAATGGCCCGTCGAAGCTACCTCAGCATTTCAACTCCTTAAGCAAGCCTTCATCTCCGCTCCCATCTTAAAGCAACCGGATTCCACCCGGCCATTTAACCTGGAGGTGGACGTATCCTCCGATGGTGTCGGTGCTGTGATCTCCCAGCGGTTTGAAGATGAAAAACTTCATCCCTGTGGTTTCTTTTCCCGGAAGTTTTTGCCTGCAGAAAAGAACTACACCATCGGAGATCAAGATTTACTCGCCATGAAACTAGCCCTCGAAGAATGGCGATATCTTCTAGAAGGAGCTCACTACCCCATTACCATTTTTACAGACCACAAGAACCTGCTTTATCTTAAATCTGCAAATTGCTTGAACCCTCGTCAAGCCCGGTGGGCCATGTTTTTCTCCAGATTTAACTTCAAACTCTCCTATCGTCCCGGCTCACAAAATCTCAAAGCCGACGCACTCTCCCGTTCCATGACGAGCGACCCTGATCTACCCATGGATCAGCCCCAACCAATCCTGAATCCAGCTTTCTTCGCCTCTACCAAATTATCTTCTATACCCCCGGTTGGGAAGACTTTCGTCGCTCCAGAACTCCGCAAGAGGTTACTGCATTGGGCCCATGCTTCCCGGTTCTCTGGTCACTTGGGTATGGATAAAACCCTTGAGTTCATACAGCGGTCCTATTGGTGGCCTTCGATGAAAAAGGACGTCAGGTCTTATGTGTCGTCATGCATCAAATGTGCCCAACACAAAATACCTCGGCGGGTTCCACACGGTCAACTCCAGCCTCTTGCAATTCCATTTAAGCCATGGACTCACCTCTCTATGGATTTTATCTCTGATCTTCCTCCATCTCGGGGCCACAACACAATTTGGGTTAACGTGGATCGCTTTTCTAAAATGGCTCATTTTGTACCTCTTACTGGGCTTCCGTCTGCACCTCTACTCGCCCAAAGTTTTATAAAAGAGATCTTCAAGCTCCACGGCCTTCCTCAAGAGATCATCTCCGACAGGGGAGTACAGTTTGTAGCGAAGTTCTGGAGGTCACTCTGCTCAGCCCTTCAAATAAAACTAAAATTTTCTACCGCTTATCACCCCCAGAAAATGGTCAGACCGAAAGGGTCAATCAAGACCTGGAACAATTCCTGTGCACTTTTGTCTCCTCCTCCCAAGATGACTGGATTGAACTTCTTCCTTGGGCCGAATTTGCTAACAATAATCATTATCACACGTCCACCAACTCAACTCCTTTTTTTACAGTTTTTGGTCATCATCCTCGAGTGCCAGATTTCCCTCTTCTTCCAACATTACATGTGCCCGCGGCCAAGATATCTCTTCAACGGTTCTCCAACATCTGGGAGAAGGTTCGTTCCTCTCTGACTAAAACCTCAGCCCGGTACAAGAGATTTGCTGACCGCCAAAGACTAGTGGTTCCCAATTTCCAGCCTGGGGATATGGTCTGGCTCTCTACCCGAAACCTAAGACTCCGAGTTCCCTCAATGAAATTTGCCCCGCGGTACATTGGTCCATTCCTAATTGTCAAAGTCTTGAATCCTGTGGCCGACAAGCTAAAATTTTCTCCATTTCTTTGCATTCCAAGTTCTTTCCATATTTCTCTTCTAAAACCAGTGGTCTTAAACCGATTTCAGAAGGTCCTTCCCAAAGCTTCTAGTGTTCAAACACAATAAGGAGAGGAGTTCGAAGTTGACAGAATCTTAGACTCCCGTTGTCAATACAATCGTCTTCAATACCTCATCGACTGGAAAAATTATGGTCCGGAAGAACGAATCTGGATAAATGCCTCCGATGTCCATGCGCCCCATCTGGTCAAAGCGTTCCATATGAAATTTCCTCATAAACCAAGGAAGTGTCCGGTGGCCACTCATGAAGAAGGGGGTACTGTCACACGCCACCCTGGAGACCCCAGAATCAGACCCCGTCGCTTACCTTTGCGGGCGCTGACCCGCACTGTCTTCCGGCTCCCGCGCTGTGCGCTGCTTCCTTCTCTCTCTGGCCAGTCTCCGCTGTCCTCTGGAGGGTCCCGCTGCTCTGCTGCTCCCACGCTGGCTCCTGCTGGTTGCTGGTCCCCGCTGACTTCTTCTGAGAAGCGCTGTCCTCCGGTCCATGGGCGCGGCCATCTTGGATTGCCCATGTGACTCCACTACCACCAATGAGGAGTCTTCTCCTTCTCTCTCAGCCTGTCAGCTCCCTGCGTCCACTATAAAAGGTTCCCCAATGCTGACACAAGTTGCCAGTGCAACTACTTTCTTAGTTCTACTAAGTGAGCCTTCCCACTGCGCTCTGAAGGTGTTTCCTGCTAGTATTCACCTCTCAGCTACCAACGTCTACCCAAGGCTATCCAGCCGCTCCACGTAGCCACTCAGCTACCAATGTCTCCACCCAGCTACCAAGCCACTCCACGTAGCCACTCCGCTACCATCTACCCACGGCTATCCAGCCGCTCCACGTAGCCACTCCGCTACCAATGTCTACCCACGGCTATCCATTCGCTCCACATAGCCACCCAGCTATCAACATCTACCCACGGCTATCCAGCCGCTCCACGTAGCTGCCCAGCTACCAACATCTATCCACGGCTATCCAGCCGCTCCACGTAGCTTCCAAGTTACCACGCTACTTCTACATTCTTCAAACTCCTATCAGTTCGCTGCACCCTCTCATGCGGAGAAACTTTATTAAGCCAAGCCTCCTCCAACGAGCTTCTGCGCCAAGTAATACAGGTCCAAGGCCCAGTCCGGGAAAACAGCTTCCAAATCCCACGATTGTGACACATACACATATATACACACTAACATACATACTAACACATACACACTAACACATACATACAGTATATACACACTAACGTACACATACATCCATACTAACACATTATATATATATATATTAGGGGTGTGCACCGGCCACTTTTTGTGTTTTGGTTTTGGATCTGGATCTTTCTTCGTGTTTTGGATCTGGATTGGTTTTGCCAAAACCACCCTTCCGTGTTTTGGGTTCTGGGTTTTGTGTTTTGGATCTGTATTTTTTTTAAAAAAAGCATAAAAACAGCTAAAATCACAGAATTTGTAGGTTTTTCTGCTCCTATGCTATTATTAACCTCAATAACCTTAATTTCCACTCATTTCCAGTCTATTCTGAACACCTCACACCTCACAATAGTGTTTTTATGTCCAAAAGGTTGCACCGAGGTAGCTGGATGACTATGCTAAGCGACACGAGTGGGCGGCACAAACACGTGACCCATCTAGGCGTGAAACTGCAGTGGCAGACAGGATGGCAGTTTGAAAAACTAGGCCCCAAACTGTACATAATGCAAAGAAAAAAAAGAGGTGCAAGATGGAATTGTCCTTGGGCCCTCCCACCCACCCTTATGTTGTATAAACAGGACATGCACACTTTAACAAACCAATCATTTCAGCGCCAGGGTCTGCCACACAACTGTGGCTGAAATGATTGGTTCGTTTGGGCCCCCACAAAACAAGCTGGCAATTAATCTGTCCCTGCACAAACTGGCTCTACGGAGGCAAGATGTCATCCTCATCCTCCTCATCCACCGATTCCTCACCCTCTTCAGTGTGTACATCCTCATCCTCACAGAGTATTAATTCGTCCCCACTGGAATCCACCACCACAGGTCCCTCTGTACGTTCTGGAGGCTGGTCTCCCTGGAAGAGTTGATAATTCATTTTATGAACATCATCTTCTCCACATTTTGTGGAAGCAACCTCCTACGCCTTTCGCTGACAAGGTTCCCGGCTGCACTAAACACTCTTTCGGAGTACACACTGGAGGGGGGGCAACTCAGGTAAAATAGAGCCAGTTTGTACAGGGACCTCCAAATTGCTTCTTTTTCCTGCCAGTACAGGTACGGACTGTCTGACATGCCTACTTGGATGCTGTCACCGATGTAATCCTTTAACAGACAGACGCACGCTTGTCGCTGCTGCTTTGAGGATGCAAGTGCAGCTACAGCCCGCACAATTCACAAAGACAGAAAAAAAAAGAAGAATATTTTTATTGTTTGTGTAGCACACTTTGAGGGTGTCACCACCCTTTAACAGACAGACGCACGCTTGTCGCTGCTGCTTTGAGGATGCAAGTGCGGCTACAGCCCACACAATTCACAAAGACAGAAAAAAGAAGAAGAATATTTTTATTGTTTGTGTAGCACACTTTGAGGGTGTCACCACCCTTTAACAGACAGACGCACGCTTGTCGCTGCTGCTTTGAGGACAGTATCATATGCAGTGACAGTAGACTTGTCAGAAATTGTTGGCACGTCCTTCAGTCCGGACCAGATGTCCAAACCAGCCCTTGACTTATTACACAGGCGCACGCTTGGCGCTGCTACTATGTTGATGCATGTGCGGCTACATCGCACACAAGTCACAAACACATTAAAAAAATAGTTTTTTATTTTTTGGAGCACTTTGAGGGTTACACCACCCTTTAACAGACAGACGCACGCTTGTCGCTGCTGCTTTGAGGATGCAAGTGCGGCTACAGCCCACACAATTCACAAAGACAGAAAAAAGAAGAATATTTTTATTGTTTGTGTAGCACACTTTGAGGGTGTCACCACCCTTTAACAGACAGACGCACGCTTATCGCTGCTGCTTTAAGGATGCAGGTGCGGCTACAGCCCACACATTTCACAAAGACAGAAAAAAAAAGAACAATATTTTTATTGTTTGTGTAGCACACTTTGAGGGTGTCACCACCCTTTAACAGACGCACGCTTGTCGCTGCTGCTTTAAGGATGCAGGTGCGGCTACAGCCCACACATTTCACAAAGACAGAAAAAAAAGAACAATATTTTTATTGTTTGTGTAGCACACTTTGAGGGTGTCATCACCCTTTAACAGACAGACGCACGCTTGTCGCTGCTGCTTTAAGGATGCAGGTGCGGCTACAGCCCACACATTTCACAAAGACTGAAAAAAAAAGAACAATATTTTTATTGTTTGTGTAGCACACTTTGAGGGTGTCACCACCCTTTAACAGACAGACGCACGCTTGTCGCTGCTGCTTTGAGGATGCAGGTGGAATCTAGACGGGATTTGGAACCGGGGACACACTACCTCCATCAATTGTCTAAATCCCACTGCACTAATGGCGGATACCGGACGCATGTCTAACACCAACATAGCAGTCAAGGCCTCAGTTATACGTTTTGCTTCAGGATGACTGCTGTCGTACTTCATCCTAATCGCTAGGGACTGTTGGAGGGTCAATTGTTTAGTAAAAGTAGTGATGTTCCTACTTCCTCTCTGGGATGATGAACAACTCCCAGCAGCAGCAACAGCACTAGGAGGAAGTGGTTCTTGATCTTTCCCTATTTTATTTTTATCGGAGAAAGTTTGGTCCTCCATTTATGTTATATTGATATATACGTGCGGCTAAAGCGCACACAAACACAGAAAATATTTTTTTATTTTTGCTGGAGAGTAGTGCACTTTGTGGGTTACACCACCCTTTAAGAAATGAGCCAGCCGTCTCTTTACTTATGGGACACAGGCGCACGCTTTGCGCTGCTCCTTTGTTGATGCACGTGCAGCCACAGTGTACACAAGTCACAAACACAGAAAAAATTTTTTTTTTTGGTTTGGACTGGAGTGTACTTTGGGGGTTACAGCACCCTTTAACGGTCAAGCCAGCCGGCCCTTTACTTATGACACAGGCGCACGCTTGGCACTACTTTGTTGATGCACGTGCGGCTACTGCGCACACAATTCACAAACACAGAAAATATATATTTTTTTGGTTTGGACTGGAGTGTACTTTGGGGGTTACAGCACCCTTTAACGGTCAAGCCAGCCGGCCCTTTACTTATGACACAGGCGCACGCTTGGCACTACTTTGTTGATGCACGTGCGGCTACTGCGCACACAATTCACAAACACAGAAAATATATATTTTTTTTGGTTTGGACTGGAGTGTACTTTGGGGGTTACAGCACCCTTTAACGGTCAAGCCAGCCGGCCCTTTACTTATGACACAGGCGCACGCTTGGCACTACTTTGTTGATGCACGTGCGGCTACTGCGCACACAATTCACAAACACAGAAAATATATATTTTTTTGGTTTGGACTGAAGTGTACTTTGGGGGTTACAGCACCCTTTAACGGTCAAGCCAGCCGGCCCTTTACTTATGACACAGGCGCACGCTTGGCACTACTTTGTTGATGCACGTGCGGCTACTGCGCACACAATTCACAAACACAGAAAATAATTTTTTTTTTGGTTTGGACTGGAGTGTACTTTGGGGGTTACAGCACCCTTTAACGGTCAAGCCAGCCGGCCCTTTACTTATGACACAGGCGCACGCTTGGCACTACTTTGTTGATGCACGTGCGGCTACTGCGCACACAATTCACAAACACAGAAAATCATTTTTTTTTTGGTTTGGACTGGAGTGTACTTTGGGGGTTACAGCACCCTTTAACGGTCAAGCCAGCCGGCCCTTTACTTATGACACAGGCGCACGCTTGGCACTACTTTGTTGATGCACGTGCGGCTACTGCGCACACAATTCACAAACACAGAAAATATATATTTTTTTGGTTTGGACTGGAGTGTACTTTGGGGGTTACAGCACCCTTTAATGGTCAAGCCAGCCGGCCCTTTACTTATGACACAGGCGCACGCTTGGCACTACTTTGTTGATGCACGTGTGGCTACTGCGCACACAATTCACAAACACAGAAAATATATATTTTTTTGGTTTGGACTGGAGTGTACTTTGGGGGTTACAGCACCCTTTAACGGTCAAGCCAGCCGGCCCTTTACTTATGACACAGGCGCACGCTTGGCACTACTTTGTTGATGCACGTGCGGCTATTGCGCACACAATTCACAAACACAGAAAATAATTTTTTTTTGGTTTGGACTGGAGTGTACTTTGGGGGTTACAGCACCCTTTAACGGTCAAGCCAGCCGGCCCTTTACTTATGACACAGGCGCACGCTTGGCACTACTTTGTTGATGCACGTGCGGCTACTGCGCACACAATTCACAAACACACAAAAAATATTATTTTTTTAGCACTTGGGGGGAGCACCCCTGATGGACAGAGCACCCCCTGGACAACACTACAGCACCCCTTTAGGACTGGGACACTGCACAGGACTTTGGAGTGGACACAGCCCCTATGAAGAACTGACTGCACAACACAGTCCAGCCAGCCCCTATGGACTTTGAAGTAGTGGACACAGCCCCTATTAACAACAGCAGCACAGCACAACACAGCCAGCCCCTATGGACTTTGAAGTAGTGGACAACAGCAGCACAGCGCAGCACAACACTACTCTGCACTACACTACACTACACAGCCCAGCCAGCCCTAACTCCCACCCTCCCTCTTCACTGTCCACAGCCGAGTGAGAAAATGGCGCCGACGCGGGTACCTTATATAGGATCCAAAACCCGCGAGACTCGGAAGGCAGGATCATGACGTTTTGCCTCGATTTCAGATCCGAGTCAGGACCATCGCGACCATAGGGCTTGCGACGAGACCCTTGTTGTAGGGTTTCATTGCCGCAAGCCCCAGAGAGCTTTCGGCTCTAACAGAGCCGAAAGCTCTCCCACTGACATCACTTGTGATGTCAGTGGGGCCGCCCCCAGACGGTAGGTGTTCTCATGGGAACGCCTCCGTCTGGGCAGCCACCCCCCGGGCCGCCCACCAAAGGGGCGTGCTGTCACTCAACATCGACAGCATGCCCCCTTTGGTGCGAGACCCGGAGCGACGGAGTGCCCATCGCTATCCGGGTCTCGCACATGTGCATGACGGAGCCTGCTCCGTCGTGCGCATGCGTTCTGGGCCACCATCGACCCGGTTGCGAGCGCTCAGCGCTTGTGACTGGGTCTGAATCAGGCCCAGAGTGAAAAGTGATAAGAAAGTGATAAGGTGCCAGATAATCAGCTCCCAACTGTCATCTCACAGGCTGTGTTTGAAAAATTACAGTTGGGAGCTGATTGGCTGGCACCTTATCATTTTCTTATCACTTTTCACTCTGTCTCCTAACACTGCTTAGTAAATAGACCCCTACATGGTGTACCAGGTTACAAGTCTTAGGGGTATATTTTCTAAAGTGCAGGTTTTTAGAAGTGGAGTTATTGCCCATAGTAACCAATCAGACTAATTTATCTAGCACCTTCTAGAACAGTGATTTCCAACCTCAGTCCTCAAGGCACACTAAAGGGGGGCATCCACTACACGATTTTAGCAGGCAATTGAACAATAACGACGTCATTATCATAATTGTTTAAAAATAATTTATAAATCGTGCAGTGTTTGGTCGTTAACGATCAACGATGCGCACTCCCGCTGGTCGTTTGATCGTCTCGTCAGTCGACTGAACATGCAGGTCAATTTCACTTGATCTATTAAAGATCGTTTGCAAATCGTTCAGACTAAAAGATAAAATTGCAAGGGAAAAACTCAAGGAAAAATCGTTTAGAGATTGGACATGTACTAGATCGTCTAGTGGATGTGCCCCTTTACAGTCCTGGTTTTAGTGATATCCATGCTTAAGCACGGATGCTTAAATCAAAATAACTGAGGTACTAATTAAGTCACCTGTGCTCAACTGTGGCTATCCTTAAAGCTGCATACACACACAACAATTTTGTTACCAACGATTTTCTGAACGATTTTCTGTCAGATTATCTGTCAGATTTTTTAAGGCGTAATGAACGTTTTTTTGAACTACTAACGATTTTTGCATATTCCCTTAATGAAAATCGATGAGTTGACAAGTCTGACTGAACTACAAACTACAAACGTGAACGCGCATGAACGATTATCGTTCATCGTTTGACTCAGAAAGTGAATGATTTTTTCAAACGATTATCATTAAACGATATCGTTTAACGATAATTGTTCAAAAAATCGTTGTGTGTGTATGCAGCTTTAAACTTGGACTGTTAGTGTGCCTTGAGGACCGTGGTTGGGAATCCCTGTTCTAGAAGATAGTAGCTAGACTCTGATTTGTTGCTATGGGCAACAACTCTACTTCTAAAGTTCTGCACTTTAGTAAATATACCCTTAGTGTACAGTATATGACAATTAAATAGCAAGAAGTAGGTGAAATGGACCTGAATAATCAGTAGTCACACTTACAAACAGCCCTATCCCCATGGACACATTTATTTTCATTATTGTCTGCCTACTGAGGGATTTCTATGAGATCGATAGTCTACTAGGCATTAGCAATTATTTATGTGACTCTGCTTAGGCATGCTGACAGGTATTATTTGCTCTGTCCATGTATCAAGTCCCCCACCTTGCAGTCTGCAGGCTATGGTGCTGTTGGTTGCAAGGATGGACATTAACATTGGCAGTAACAGAAAGATATATTGCGTGTCAGAGCAATCCATCACTGCTTCTTTTAGATAATGATCAGGTCAGGTGCATGCCAGATAAAGAATAGTACATGTATGGCACATTTTCATCCTATTGTCATTGTTCTGCCATGCTGAGTTATTTGTGTATAATTATCAAAAAGTAAACAGTGTATTATTTTAAATAAAACAGAAATACGGTATGCAGCCATAGTGTCGGCATTCAGAATGTCCACACTGTAATGTTGAATGGTTCTGAATGTCGACATTCAGAATGACGACAACTTCGTTCACAATGTCGAAATGTTCATCATATCAACATGTCAACATTGATAAAATGTAGACATGTTCAAGAGGAATGGATATGAAGTCCTGGGGGCTGAATAGCCGCCGGTTCATATCCCGCCGCTGGCAGCCCAAAGGGAGCAGATCCTGACAGGGCAGGTAAGTACCCTATCCCTACCCCTCTCCCCCCTAACCCTCCCTTACTAGTGCCTATCCCTAACCTCCCACCGGGGTTGCCTAACCCTACCTCCCCTCTAGGGGTCCCTACCCCTGCTACGCTCCTGAAACCCAACCCTCCCCCCCCCGCAGCTAACGCTAAGGGCGCCCCGGACTTGCCTAGTTCGGGCTGGCGTCCTTCGGCATTCTGGCATCGGGATTAAGATAGGCATCTGTATTTCGACCGCCGGTCTCATAACTACATCCCGTTCAAGATGTCGACGTTATGTATGCATGCCTATGTCATGAACATATCAGCACTGCCGTTAGGAATTGGGTTAGATAGTGTTGTTGACATTCACATCATGCATAAAGTCAAATAACGCGATATAGATCCTGTAGACATGCTAAATGTCAACATTTAGACCATATAGAGTAGACATTCCCATGTCGTCATGCTGAATGTCGACATTTGATTGTCAAACTCAAATACCACACCCCAGAATTACTATAGCATGCTTGTTCAATATGTCAGACTATAATGTGAGACTCTCGAACATTTAGCAGTCCCTTTAACTTTAGATGTACCTACCAATTTGGCTCTGATTTGTCATCCGGTTTTGGATTTGCGAAACTGCCGTGACTAGTTTTGGATTTGCATATTTTTTTTAAAGTGACAAAAAAAAGCTAAAATCACATAATTTGGGCCTTTTTTGTCCCTAGAGTATTATTAACCTTAAACCTCAAACTGCGCGGATCACAGAGCTTATAGCGGCACGTGAAGAAAGCGCACTAGGGTAAAGCGCACCAAACACTACAAACAACAGAACTACAGTATATTTTATTTTTATTGTTTTAAACCTGCAGCTCAGGTTAAACTGTGTGGATCACAGGGCTAATAGCGGCATGTGAAGAAAGCGCACTAGGGTAAAGCGCACCAAACAGTACAATTTACAGCAGAGTACAGCGCAGCATAAAACAACGTGAAACGTGCAACTTATACACAGTCACTTTAGAGTACAGCCACTCGTGGACACAGCACAGCCTGAGGCAATACAGCAGAGTATAGCGCAGCACACAGAAGCCTGCAGTATGCCCACTATAGACAGTCACTTTAGAGTACAGTCACTCGTGGACACAGCACAGCTTGAGCCAATACAGCAGAGTACAGCACAGCAAATACCAGCGTGCATCACAGAAAATGGCACCAAGTCACGACTGCGGCACCTTATAAAGAATCCAAGTCCCGCGAGAATCCGTTGCCGGGAGGATGACGTTCAGCCTTGTAGTGGGATCCGAGTCTGGAGGGAAAATCCGAGCCGCGGCTCGGGTGCTCTCGGATCCCCAGTGTTCGGATTCCTTGGAATCCTGACTGCTCATCTCTACTCAGATATAATGTGGTCAAATAACCAACTGGGCCCAAGAGCCAGGTCAGCAATAGCAGAACAAAATCATGGTTGGTGAAGGTCTTTTTTTCTTCTAATTTTGCATAGTTTTTAGGTCCAGGCATGGGTTGAAGCACAGGGCCTGATTCAGACCCGGTCGCAAGCACTGAGTGCTCGCAACAGGGTCGATGGTGGCCTAGAGCGCATGTGAACGACGGAGCCGGCTCCGTCGAGCGCATGCGAGACCCGGATAGCGACGGGCAATCCGTCGCTCCGGGTCTCGCACCAAAGGGGGCATGCTGTCGATGTTGAGTGACAGCACACCCCCTTTGGTGGGCGGGCCGGGGGGGGGTGGCTGCCCAGACGGAGGCGTTCCCATAAGAACGCCTACCGTCTGGGGGCGGCCCCACTAACATCACAAGTGATGTCAGTGGAGAGATTCCGGCTCTGTTAGAGCCGAAAACTCTCTGTGGCTTGCGGCCACGAGACCCTACCACAAGGGTCTCGTCGCAAGCCCTATGGTCGCGATGGTCTTGACCATCGCGACCATCATCCTGGCCGCTCGCATTGAGATCATCTCCAATCGCCGGCTCGGCACGTGATGGCGATGAAGTAATTGACCAGACAATAAGCCGGGTCAGGCCGCCAGTCTGAAAGGGGTCTCAGCCGGGTCGCATCCAGGATGGCCCCGGCATTCAATGCCTGAGGGTTGGTTTTGTGTTGGAACAGGTGTGGGAGACTAAAGAGGAGATTTGAGAGGCATGGATGAGCTTTGGTGGTTTGAGCCAGGACCTCTTCATGTATAGATGTGAGGAGGTAGAGATACGGCAGTGGATGAGGGGCCCTAAGGCGAGAACAGGCATAGAAAGTCTTTATTGAACAGCAGGTTGGAATGGAACTGAATATATACCACTGAGTGAATGAGCAGAATCGGATTGGGGGCCTGATTCACTACAGAACGCAACTGCAAATGCAATAGTGATTACGCACGCAGTTCAACTGTGATAGTATGCTAATCCATTGCATGCAATGCACCCGCTGCACTACATAAGAATGCCCACTTACCTTACACACATCCTTCATTTTTAGCAAGACTGCGAAACCATGGGTACAATCGAGTACCATCGCAGTCTCACGCACACTTGTACAGGCTCTGACCTCACTCACAAATTGCTAACTTCCATGCACGCAATCAGGCCTCAGGATGCGTAAGGCATCGTAGTGGATAATTTATGCACGCTCCTGCAACGGCGTTCCAATGCACTGGCACGTATGCGTTCGGCCAACCCCCCCCTGTTACCACCCACAAACGACACATCCTGTCAGTCACTCTGCGATGGGTCTGCGTAATTCCTGCGAACACTGGGCCTGATTCAGACCTGTTCGCTAGATGCGGCCGTTCGCTCCCAGCGTATGCAAATTCAGCTAGGTGACGTCAATGCAGGCGATCGCACGGCAAGGCATAAGCACGCCCACTATGTCTTGCCAAGCGATCACTTTGTGTTTATAGACGCCCACCAGCCTATCTTTAGCTGCCCACTAGCGAATGTCATCTCCCGGAAGTATATACAACCATCGGTACATCGGGAACCATCGGAAAAGACCGCAGCGCTTGTGATTGACTGTACCCTACCGCAAGCACTGCGAGCAGTTCTGTGTAAAAATCAACCAGGTGACGTGTACTATAACGCTGCCTGTTAATTATGCACGCCTCTGAAACGGCATTGTAACACTCAGGCAAGCCTGCGTTCGCACCTCCACTCCCCCGTTACTACTGGCCTGCTCCTGTTACCACCCACAACCGGCATCTCCTGTCACTCATTCCACTGGGCTGTCTTTGCTGGGCGAATGAGCGCTTCCGAATCGCTCAAACTCGTTTGCGCACTGCAAAAAAATACACATGCACACATGCATAACATTGGCCGCATACGAGCGAGCGGCTGCTTGCGAACGGGTCTGAATCAGGCCCACAGTGGCTGGTTTGCGTGCGTAATAGCAACTGCATTACTTGCTGATTCAGGCCCTGGGGCTGATGATGCTGGATTGAGAGCTGGATCTGTTTGAGGGCCTGATTCACTATGGATTGCTATTCTGCTTATACTGAGGCAACACAGTTGCTAATATCAGCGGTGACATTTAAAGTTTGTATTCGCATTGCGATCGCAGCTTGACATAAGGACGCCCACTTACTCACATCCGTATACTTGGCCAACAGAGAGAAACAATCGGTAAAATCGTACCCATACGCACAGTTAATGCAGACCTCTCTCAGGAATTGCTTACTTCAGCGCACGCTATGAGGCCTCAGGCGGAGTCTGGTATCACAGTGGATAATTTATGCACGCCCATGCAACGCTGTTGAAACGCACCAGCACGCCTGTATTCGCCCGACCACCCCACCTGCACCACCAACAAACAACACTTTCTGTTAATCACTCTGCCATGGGTCTGCGTCTCCTCTGCGATCGCTGTCCCAATCGCAGTGGCTAGTTCTCACACGCGCACTGCAATGCAACAATCAACCTGTCGAAGCCGGATAATTGGCTGAGACCGAATCTGTTTAAAATTAAATCTGTACAACGCCATTTTGCGAATGGCAACAAGACGCCATTTTGTGACTGGCCACCCAGCGCCATTTTAGCGAATCTCACACATTATAAGTACATACGGCGATGCTTTTATTTAGCATCATGCGATTCCCACGCAATAGAAAGATGTTAAAAATACTCATTATATAAATACAGACAGTTACTAAAACATATAATATGATCAACCCTGCAAAACACGTACCACGGTGTACTCCACAACACACGTAGTCGCACAACGCTAACTAGCGTCTTTTCTCAATACCCCAATACTTACATACTGCACACTTACATAAAAAGGTTCCTTAGCATTAAGGTTAATATTTAACGGTTTATTTATTATCAGTAATGTTGTGAAATACATGTTATTTGATATCTAAGGTTTAGTGCATGATAAGCAGACCGTGTTTGGTGTCATTCTAAACTACTGTGTCTTTGCAAATTTCCAGTTCCATCGGGGAGAAATCGCAACATGTGTCTGCAAATTGTGGATCATAGAGAGTTAGGCATTAAATGTATCCTGTAATGCAGCCAGTTTAGATTTGTTATGCAGCGGGAAAATGAATGGACACAAAGAGCTGTTGGAGGCAGAACTGTGACCATACGAATTGACCTATGAACTGTACTGTAACAGAAGAACCAGGAAGAAGAACCAATGGAATCATGCCAACCTATTGTATTGCCTATCTCTGTAAGAGTATATATGCAGGCTCTCTGAAACTTGATGCTAGTCTTCTTGCTTTGCTGTTGACAGAGGGTTCATCTTTGATGCCGGGATCTGGATTCAGAGCGCGTGCGTATGTAACGATTGTACCTTGTAACTGTATAATTTGTTTTACGCTAATTGTATTTAGAACACAGAATGTAACTATCTGTTTTTATGGTGAATAATAACTTTTTGTGCTTTGGAACCACAATCAAAGTCTGAAAGCAATTATTTCTTGTGCGAATCATAACGCTAAATAGCGACAATTTTAGAGTGTATAGATAGGTAGGAATCGATAGTTGGGGGCTCGCAGAGTTAATCACGCTACCGGTCACACGGTAACACATGGTCAGCGATCTCTCAGCAAAAGGGTGGAGGCGCCATAAGCAGGAAAGAAAGCATTGTGCTTTCGAATACCTGCTACCACTTTGTTGCTGAGAGCCCGCTACCTGTTATTGTGTGAGTTCAAGGAATGCTGATTAGAATCCAGGGACAAGGGATGAAAGTTTGTTTTCCTTCCTTGATAGAATTTTTATGTTAAAAGGGGAAGTCGCAAAATAGCGTAAGGATAATAATACGTTTTTGTGTAGCAGTCGCATTATTGTGTATGCGGCTAGTCGCAGAATAGCGAATACGTATTTCCTGTATTGCTGCCACGTGTTTTCAACAAAGCCGTTGAGATTGCATTGTGATGCTGATAGAGTGATAACATTGTTGTAAATATCTTAAGTCGGTGTTGCCAAAATCTGAACGAGCAGAAAGCTCCCCACTGACATCACTGCTGATGACAGTGCGGCCACCCACAAAATGGTAGGCGTTCCTTAAGGAACGCCTCCGTTTGTGAAATCACCTCCCCGCCCCGCCTACAAAACAGGCCGAGCTAATGATCAACATGGACAGCCGGCCCTTTTGTAGTGAGCTCCATGGCTTGCGCACGCACAGTGCGGCCACTGCGCGTGCACAGGGCCTAACCATCGACCCGGTTGCGAGCGCTATGCGCTTGCGACCGGGTCTGAATGAGACCCTTAGTCTCTTCCTCAAAGCCCGATCGTGTCATTCACACAGAGGAATCAGAGCAGGCTTTCCTTAATCTTAAGAATAGTCTGACAAGAGCACCTGCATTGGGAATACCTGATTATGAAAAACCTTTCGATTTGTATTGTACGGAAGCTAATGGTTGTGCAGCAGGTGTCCTCACACAAAAACATGGTGATGCCAGTAGGCCCGTAGCATACTACAGTGCACAATTGGACACTGTGACAAGATCACTCCCAACGTGTTTAAGAAGTGTAGCAGCAACTGCTCTATTGGTCAGTAAGAGTGAGGATGTAGTATTAGGCCATGATATGATTGTCTATACTCCCCATGCTGTATCTGCTTTGCTAAACTCTGCCCAAATCAGACATGTCTCCTCAGCTAGATTCACAAAATGGGAACTAGCTCTAATAGCACCTGCAAACATCACTATCAAACGGTGCAGCACGTTAAATCCAGCAACGTATTTACCATATGTGCAACAGGATGCACAAAGGGTGGAGAGAGGTGAGTCGCTGGCGGAAGGTGAGTTCTGCAGGTATATTGATGCACATGATTGTATGGAATATCTGACTCAAACCTTTACTGCAAGACCTGACATACGGGATACACCTTTAGAAAATGTAGATGTGACATTTTACATGGATGGGAGTTGTCATAGACAAACTGACACTGGAGAGTTATGTACAGGTTATGCTGTGGTAAATGACGAAAATATCATAGAGGCCGAACCTTTAGGTCCACCTCATTCAGCCCAAGTGGCGGAGCTGGTGGCATTAAGGAGAGCGTGTGAGTTAGCAGAAGGTAAATCTGCTAATATCTACACTGACTCTAGGTACGCCTTCTGGGTGGTACATGATTTTGGTGCTCTATGGCATCTGAGAAATTTTATGACAGCAGCAGGCACACCAATCGCACATTCCAGACATATAAAAGGACTACTGACAGCGATCCAACTGCCTAAGACAGTGGCGGTAATTAAGTGTAAAGCCCATAAATGTGAGGATGACCCGGTGTCACTGGGCAACAATAAGGCAGATGATGCTGCCAAATGGGCAGCGTGGTTAAAAGTAAATGTGCCAATTAATCATGATAAATGATGTTCCAAACGACTGACATGCAGAAATAAATTGAGATGCAAAATTTGTGTTCCATTCGGGAAAAGGCAGTCTGGAGGTCCAAGGGATGTGGGCAAGAGTCCTCTGGACTCTGGAGAGATGGACAAGATAAGCCAGTGGCTCCCAAGGCGTACTACCCAAGCCTGGCTGAGGCAGGGCACGGTCTGACTCACTTGGGAAAGCAAGGTATGTGCAAATTGGTGAGAGCATACTGGTGTGCACCGGGTTTTTCTTCTGAAGCAGAAAAGAGAGCAGGGTCCTGTCTGACCTGCTTGAGGAAAAACATTGGGAAAATTATCCCTACCAAACCATCCCACATTCCTCCGATGGACCTTTTCAGGTAATACAAATTGATTTCATCCAATTACCACCCTGCAGGAATCTCAAGTATGTATTAGTGTGCACTGATGTGTTTTCTAATTGGGTTGAGGCATACCCAGCTGCCACTAATACTGCTGCGTTTACTGCTAAGAAAATTGTTCAGGAGTTTGTATGCAGATACGGTATCCCTAGAATTATTGAAAGTGATGGGGTACTCATTTCACAGGTGATGTGTTCCAAAACATGTGTAAGTTGATGGATATTAATAGTAGCCTTCACGCCCCCTACCGACCGCAAGCCAGTGCCAAGGTGGAGAGGATGAACGTTACTATTAAAAATAAATTAAGTAGAATCATGGTAGAAAATGGACTTGGTTGGCCAGAAGCACTACCACTTGTCCTTCATAGTATCAGGACAACTCCTAGACCCCCTCTCAATCTGTCCCCCTTTGAAATACTGTTTGGTAGACAACCTCATTTGATTATAAGTCCACAGGAAGATTTGAAAAGTAACAACGAGGTAACTGTAAGGTATCTTATAACAATGAGTAAACAGTTAAAACAGCAACAGCAGAAACTGAAATTGTTGTCACGTGATATGTCTGAAACAAACTGTCATGATGTTGAACCTGGAGAATTTGTTATGATCAGAAATTTCTTGCGTTCAGGTTGTCTGACAGATCGGTGGGAAGGTCCATATAAGGTGTTGCTGATGAGTACAACTTCATTGAAGGTGGCGGAGAGAGATACCCGGGTCCATTCCACTCACTGTAAGAGGGTCAACCAACCTGTGGAGAGACAGGGCGCAATCGAGGCAGATAATGTGGACCTGTCAATTGCAAGCCTGTTCCAGGAGGGTGAAAGGTTACAGTGAGATATCTGACCTAAAGACATTTGTAGATCCGAGTTTTCAGCAATGGATTGGTCTGCTGTGGTTATCTTTGTGTTTTCTCCCAGAGTCCTCATTATCTTGGGTTGTTTCGGGATCTCTGGTTTCTGTGACGGAGGACAGAGGACGGAGAGAGGAGCTGATGGTGATGTCAATGGAGTAGAGTCGGGAGGAGGAGTGCTAAACCAACCGGGGGAGTATCTGACCAAACCCAGTACAGTAATTGCTAAGAGCTCTGCTATTCTGTATACTCGGAGTCAGTGTGAAGGTCTATCGTCTGAGGATTATTGTATGTGTGAGTTCTGTGGGTCCGTAGTCAATGAGAGATGCATCCAACAGTGCCAACCTAAGTATAACCAGTATTGGGGTGGGTATCCTTTAGAGGATTACCATACCATGGTGGGCAATGTTTTAAACTAAACCGACTGTTGGGTGTGCTCTCACGTGCCCCAAGGACAGCATAATGTAGGGTTAGTGCCATTCACATTTAATGTTTCTGAGGTTTTTGAATCACAAAGAGGGCATGCACTGGATGGAAAATTTCTTAAGTCCAAACCACCTCATTTTAAACTCCACCAGTACCAAGTAGATAAATCATTTTATGTTTGAACATCACCAACTCCAATGAACCAGGAAGTTGGGAGGTGACTGGGAATAACCAGACGATGACCTTCTCACTAAGAGCTGATCATGAGCCTATGAATTATGAACTGTTACGCACAATTAGATCGGGTGGAAGACACTTCCGGTATAAATATACACTAAGTAACAAAGAAATGATTGGTAGGGTACCAGAAGGATATTGTGCCAAGATATTACAACGAGAAACTTGTATGAGTCAAATGGGAAAAACTGAAGTAGGATCACTTGCTAGGGAAATGTGTGGGTTACTGATGTTTACTATTCCTTATGTTCTCCCCGATGATGTATATTTTATATGTGGTAGAAAAGCGTATAAGTGTCTCTCTCCGAGTTCCGAAGGTTTGTGTTACCTGGGAAGAGTAGTCCCAGAGGTTATGACCCTTACACATGGTGAAATGCTTGGTATTCATAAAAACACACCATCACCATATCTTCAAACACAGTATGAACACAGAGACAAAAGAAATATGATACCTGGTGACGTACATAAAGCCACACAGTTAATTAGTGAGACAACTGGCTTTCAAGTTTTAGTCGCATCGGACTCCACCAGGATCGTTCATGGGTAAACAAAATATTAGATATATCCAAGATCTTGCAAAATTAATAGATAATATCACCTAGATGTATGATGACACGTTTAGATATACAGGTAGGGAGTTGCAAGCTTACAAGAAAGAATTCGTGCAACATAGACTAGTGTTAAATTATTTAACAGCTGTCACTGGAGGGTATTGCGTAACTTTGGCCACCCAGTTTGGTGTAAAGTGTTGCACATACATTACAAATAACTCTAGTGACCTCAAGGAGGTGATAGACCGGAAGATGGACGAAATTCTACAGCTGAAATGGGAATTTCGGAAGAACCATAATGCTTCAATGGCTGAAGTAGAGGAGAAGGTAGAGGAATGGGTTTCATGGTTGAACCCAGTGAAATAGGAGAGTGGGTCCAGGAAATGATTGCGAGTATAGGTAAACTCCTGATCCTCATATTGGTTGTCATCATAGTAATTGGTGTATGTGTCAGGTGTGTTCCTACTGTGTTGAAATATGGAAAATGTAAAGATAAGGTAAGCCGAAAGAATGAAATTTTGATGGTGGTTAGAAGTAACAATATGAATACTGAGGTAAATGTAGGACTGCATTACATCCCTGAACTAGAAGGTACCATCAGATGATGTATAAGATTTAGACATGCATGAAATTTATTATGAAATGTTATTTCAAAACATCTTAAATAATGTAAGTCCCTATTCCCCTTCAAGACTTCCTTTATAGGATTGGTGCATCCCCACATCTTTCCCATGATCTCCCAAGATCCGTGGTGTGCGTATAAGTGTAGTATTATGTCCCTCCCAGAGACACATTATTGATGGATTAAGAACCACCTTGTGCCATCCCATAATATAACATTAAATAATGTGTCATAGTGTAAGCGTAAATTAATTTTAAAAATCAGAGTGTGATAGCATGTTGTTTGCTATCAAAGGGTGTACTGTCGAAGCCGGATAATTGGCTGAGACTGAATCTGTTTAAAGTTAAATCTGCATGACGCCATTTTGGGAATGGCAACTAGACGCCATTTTGCAACTGGCCGCCCAACGCCATTTTAGCGAATCTCACACATTATAAGTACATGCGGCAATGCTATTATTTAGCGTCATGCAAATCCCACGCAATAGAAAGATGTTAAAAGTCATCATTATATAAATACAGACAGTTACTAAAACATATAATATGATCAACCCTGCACAACACGTACCACGGTGTACTCCACAACACACGTAGTCACACAACGCTAACTAGTGTCTTTTCTCAATACCCCAATACTTACACACTGCACACTTACATACAAAGGTTCCTTGGCATTAAGGTTAATATTTAGGTTTTATTTATTATCAGTAATGTTGTGAAATACATGTTATTTGATATCTGAGGTTTAGTGCATGATAAGCAGACTGTGTTTGGTGTATTTCTAAACTACTGTGTCTTTACAGATTTCCGGTTCCATTGGGGAAGAAATCACAATAATGTGTCTGCAAATTATGGATCATAGAGAGTTAGACATTAAAATGTATCCTGTAATTTAGCCAGTTTAGATTTGTTATGCAGCGGGAAAATGGACACAAAGAGCTGTTGGAGGCTGGACTGTGACCATACGAATTGACCTATGAACTGTACTGTAACAGAAGAACCAGGAAGAAGAACCAATGGAATAATGCCAACCTGTTCTATTGTATTGCCTATCTCTGTAAGAGTATATATGCAGGCTCTCTGAAACTAGATGCTAGTCTTCTTGCTTTGCTGTTGACGGAGGTTTCATCTTTGATGCCGGGATCTGGATTCAGAGCGCGTGCGTATGTAACGACTGTACCTTGTGACTGTATAATTTGTTTGCTCTAATTGTATTTAGATCACAGCATGTAACTATCTGTTTTTATGATGAATAATAACTTTTTGTGCTTTGGAACCACAATCAAAGTCTGAAAGCAATTATTTCTTGTGCGACTCATAACGCTAAATAGCGACAATTTTAGAGTGTATAGAGAGGTAGGAATCGATAGACTATTTGCGTGATGGAATTGAATCCGATGTTGAAGAATTGATTAACTTGATTGGTTTGAGACCGATGTTGAAGAGTTGAAGAACTTAGGGCCTTATTCAGCCTGGTTTGCACGCACCCACTAGCTGCGAAAATATGCTAATGAATGCAATCGCACGGCATGCAGCACTAAACCAAGCCACCCATCACTGTATAAAGCCGCCCACTTCTGATGACATGCATCCGCAAGTCAGTGAAAACATCGGTAACATCTGAGCCATTTGCACAGTTGTGGTTGACCTGACCCTACCTCACAAACTGCTAAACTTCCTGTCACCATCTAGACCTCTGCCAGCGTATACAATCTCAGGGGCTTAATTATGCACGCCCCTGTAACGGTGTTCAAACTCACAGGCACGACAACATTCCACCGAACACCCCCCCCCTCTCCACCCCTAAACGGTCACTTCATGTCAATCATTATGCTGTTGTACTGCGTGCACACTGCGAACGTTTGGCCGGTTCGTGCACGCATGCTGCAATCCATACGCATGCGCAGAGAACAAGCATCGACCGGCTGCGTGTAAACGAGTTGTGTGATCCAGGCTGAATAAGGCCCTTAATTCATACAAGTCTGATGTTGATGAATTGGTGAACTTCATCGGTTGGGACCAATGTTGATGAATTGATGAACTTGTTCGGTTGGAACCGAAGTTGTTGAATTAAAGAACTAAATTGATAAGTGTCCGGTGTTGATGAATCAATGAATTTGATCGGTTGGGACAGATGTTGATGAATTGAGGAACTTAATTGATAAGAGTCCGATGTTGGAAGCATCGGATGAGATCGATGGTTAGAGGTATCTGCTGGAACCAATGGTTGCTGTAAGAACAAGTCTCAGTGGTAAAACCAGACTGGTGTGCAAGATGGTATAGGAGACTTGTTTAGCAGATCTAGGAACTGGACATAATGGACTGGGGGCCTGATTCAGTAAGGATCGCTATTGCGATCGCAGCAGCGATTACGCATGAATTCTGATTTAAAAAATATGCTAATGATTGCAATAGCAATGTCATTGTAGCCAAACATAAGGAAGACCACTTTACCTTACACACATCCGTAATACTTTGCAAGTCTGCAAAACAATCAGCAACATCGAGTACAATCGGAGCCTCATGTACAAGGTCTGACCTTACTCAGGATTTGCTAAACTCATCGCACGCAGTGATAGCCCAAGCGTATGCATGCCCCTGTATCGGCGTTTAAATGCACTGGCTCCACCCCCAGTCACTTCCTGTCAATCACTCTGCGATGGGTCTGTGTAGTAACACACTGCAATGCATACGCATGGGCAGAACAAAAATTGGCCTATTGCGTGCGTTACCCCAGTTGCAATTGATAGTGAATCAGGCCCTGGAACCGTTCAGATACAAAGTATCTGGGAGCTCAGTACTGAGCTGTAACTTCAGCAAGAAACAACATTGTACTGGCAATGAGGGCCAGTCAGGAAATGGAATTTATAGGGGTGGATGCCCACAGATTGGATGCTGCAATCAGCTGGTCTGAGAGCAACGCTCTGAGTGGAAGCAGAGCATCAGATGAGTCCAACATGGCTGCGCCCATATTGTTGTTCTGGAGGGAACTCTGGCATGCAGTTTGTATACCATCAAGCTAGGGAGACTTGCTGTGAGCAAGTGACTGCGGAGATCCATCTCCATGCTCAGTGACAGGACACATTCGCATTCAACTCCATGATGATTCTGGACTTTGGGTGCTTTTGGAAGTGTTGAATTAAACCGGTTGAGTATAAGTGGTTTCATTAAAGAAATATGGAAGGAATTAGATATCCTCAGGAAGGGAGGTGGCTTGAGTTTAAATGAAACTGGGTTTATTCAACACTCAGTGGCAAACGGCCCAATGTAGCGGGGGGCAAATTTCATGGATGGCACTCTTAACCGCAGATTTCGTGTAGAAAGCCAAACTCAATTACTTTCCTTGAGACTGGGAACTGCTCTTCTTTTCCTGTCAGCAAACTTCTTGTACCGCTCGGAAGAATCTTTCCAATTCTTAGAGAAGTGCTTCAAGGTGCGGTCAGCACCTGGAACTTGTGGGGCAGGAAGAGGCTGAAACTCAGGAATTTCAGTGTGAAGATCATAATAGAGTTTGGAACCAGATGAAAAATGGTATTGATTGTTGTGACAAAATTCTGCCCAAGAAAGCAGTTCAGCATAAATGTCCTGAGAGGAGGATACAAATAAACAAAGAAATTACTCCTGGTCTTGGTTGACTCTTTCTGTCTGACCTTTGGGGGTGGTAGGCAGTGGAGAAATTGAGTTTGACTAGAAGTGAAGACTACAAGGAATGCCAAAACTTGGTGACAAACTGCACACCCCGGTCAGAGATGATTTCCTGAGGTAGTCCATGGAGTCTGAATATTTGTTGTATGAATAACTGAGCCAACTTGGGAGCCGACAGAAGACCGGTAAGGGTATGAAGCGAGTCATCTTGGTGAACCAGTCAACAACCACCCAGGTGGTGTTGAAATTGTTTGAAACTGGAAGATCGATAATGAAGTTCATCGACAGATGTGTCCACGGCTGATGTGGAACAGAGAGGGAAAGTAACTGCTCAGCAGGAGACTGTAGAGGCACTTTATCTCTTGTAACAAGTGCGCACAGCATAATGAAGTCTTGGACTTCTTTTCTAAGAGAGAGCCACCAGTAAGATCTGGAAATGAACTCGAAGGTCTTTTGTATGTCTGCATGACCTGCGAAGCGGGAAGCATGAGCCCAATGTAGCAGTTTCTTGCATAATGCGGGCTTGACAAGAGTTTTCCCAACAGGTGGTGAGGATTCTACTCCAACTGAAGAGAAGGCCACTGGAACAATGATGATATGCTTCTCAGTGGATGTAGTCTAATTTTCTTGCTCCATAGAGGGCATTGGCCTTTTGCTTCTGTACCACGAATAGACAATTTGAAGTTAAATCGTGAGAAGAAAAGAGCCCATCTGGCTTGACTTGGATTCAGACAATGGGCTGTCTTAAGATATAAGAGGTTTTTATGTTATGTGAGAATGGAAATGGGATGCACAGCTCCTTCCAAAAGATAGCACCACTCCTCTAAGGCTAACTTAATAGCGAGAAGTTTTTTGAACCCCAATAGAGTAGTTGCGGTTAGCTGGAGTGATTTTTTTGGAGACAAATCCACAGAGGCTGAGAAGACCATCAGGAGCATGTTGAGATAGCACAGCTCTGACTCCTACAGAAGAAGCATCAACTTCCTAGATGAACGGCTGTGAGACATCAGGTTGACGACGAACAGGATCTGAAAAGAACTTCTGTTTGATTTTTTGGAAGGCTTCCTTTTCTTCCTCTAACCATTGGGATGGATTGGCACATTTCTGGGTGAGCACGGTGATAGGTGCAATGATGGTGGAAAGTTCTTTATGAATTTGCGATAGTAGTTCACAAACCCAAGGAAGAGCTGTACAGTCCTGAGAGTATAAGGAAGCGGACATTCCTGAATTGCTTGGAGTTTTTCTGGGTCCATTTAGAGACCAGAACATGAAATGATATATCCCAGGAAGGAAATAGACTTGACCTCTAGGACACACTTCTCCAATTTGCAGTAAATATGATTGGAACAGAGGCCCTGATTCAGAGCCGGACGCTCTGACAGAACGCTCGCTCTGAATCAGGGCTGTCCTTCATTTTTAGATCGGCCTCCTTGCCGCTCATATAGCTGTGGGAGACCACCCACAGCTATTGGGAGCGGCCAGGAAGATGGTCACGATGGTCAAGACCATTGCGACCATCGGGCTTGCGATGAGACCCTTGTGGTAGGGTCTCGTTGCCGCAAGCCCTGGAGTGCTTTCAGCTCTATTGTGATGTCAGTGGGGCCGGCCCCAGACGGGAGGTGTTCCCATGGGAACGCCTCCATCTGGGCAAGCACGCCCCCGGCATGCCCACCAAAGGGGGCGTGCTGTCACTCAACATCGACAGCATGCCCCCTTTGGCACGAGACCTGGAGCGACTGTTTTCCCGTCGCTATCCAGGTCTCTCGCCGCCGTCATGCGCATGTGCACTGGGCCAACATCGACCCATTTGCGAGCGCTCGGCGCTCGCGAGCGGGTCTGAATCAGGCCCAGAGACGTGTCAGAACCTCCTTTACTTGCCGGTGATGTTCTGCTAAATCATTGGCGAATATGAGAATATCATCAAGATAGACAACAACATGTTTGTAGAACAGATCACGGAAGATCTCATTGACATAGTGCTGGAATACTGCGGGAGCATTGCTGAGACCGAAGGGCATAACGAGGTACTTGTAGTGACCATCGCGGGTGTTAAATGTGGTCTTCCACTCATCTCCCTCCTGAATTCTGATGAGAGTATATGCTCCTTGTAAGTCCAATTTGGTGAAGATGGTGGCTCCACTGACTCGGTCAAAAAGCTCTGTGATCAGAAGCAGAGGATTGCGGTTTTTAATGGTGATGTCATTCAGTCCCCTGTAGTCGATGCAGGGGCGCAGATCTCCATCCTTTTTTTGTCAAAAAAGGTGGAAATACTCCAGGTTCTCTTGGACATTGTTAGCCATGGCCTTTGTTTCTGGGAGCGATAGCGGATACGTTCACCCTCTGGGAGGTGATTTCCCAGGGATTAATTCAATTGGACAATCCCATTCACGGTGAGGAAAAAGAATATCAGCACCAGCTTTACTGAAAACATCAGTTAATCCTTCATAAGGAGAAGGAGGAGGAGGAGGAGTACCCAAATGAGATGGTATTGTAGAGCATATTTTTTGGAGTCAAGAACCAAAGCAGGAAGGACCCCAAGCGATGAGGTTCTCCAGTCAATTTGAGGATTATGCAGAAGGAGCCAGGGCAACCCCAGAATTATGGAATGCAATGCCCTGGGTATGACAAGAAAATGTAAAAGTTCAGAGTGAAGAGCACCAATCGTGACTCGCAAAGGTCAAGTCTGAAGAGTAATGGTAGCCCCTAGGATGCAGCTTCCATCAACACTTGCTTGAAGCACTTGGCTACTTGAAGAGAAACTGAGAGAATGCAATTGGATTTTTTTGGATAGAAATGAACTACTCCTAATTTAGCCTCTCCTTGCTGAGTTTGGAGCAGGAATTTCCCGGACACTTGGGTCAATCGTTTAGCTGATGACATGGTATAAACAGAGATTCTCAGACTGTCACCTTTGGCGTTCTTCCTGTAACAGGCGAGAACGATTGATTTGCATCGGTTCCTCAGGAGAAACTGACTGAGGCAAGACTGTCACCCGAGGCTTGGAATTAATGAATCTCCCTCTCTCAATAGCATGTTCTTTAAAACATAAGTCCACCTTGGTGCACAGGGAGATCAAGTCCTCTAATTTGTCCGGGAGATCACAAGTAACAAGAACATCTTTAATTTTGACGGATAAGCCGTACTTGAAACTGCACCAGATACTGACCTATAGAATTTGAACTCTGGCATAGACGTAGAAGGTGTGAAGATACAAATGACACTCTCCCAGGCTCGTCAAAGATTCGTCGGAATGCCATGACAAATTCCTTGTATGATGTTAGAATGGGATCCGATCTTTTCCATAGTGGTAAAGCCCAGGCTAAGGTGGATCTAGATAAAAGGGAGATGATATATGCTACACGGGTACGGTCTGTAAGTAAATTGCCGGGTTGGAACTCAAAAACTGTATTTCACATTGATTTAGGAAACCTCTGCAATGTTTGGGCTTCCCATCAAATTTTGCTAGAGATGAGCGGTTCGGATTCTGTTCGGGTGTTCCCCGCCTGACTCGGATCAACGTTCGGGGCCGAATGGTGGCCTCCTGATGTCGGATTCTCGTGAGAGAATCCAATGTCAGGGCTCCTCTAGTGTAGGGCAGTATTTGTGTGTATGTTATGCGGTCAGTGTATGATGTGAGTGAGGGTATTTGTGTATCTGTTATACGGTCAGGGTATGATGTGAGTGAGGGTATTTGTGTGTAAGTTATGCGGTCAGTGTATGATGTGAGTAGGGGAATTGTGTATCTGTTATGCGGTCAGGGTATGATGTGAGTGAGGGTATTTGTGTGTAAGTTATGCGGTCAGTGTATGATGTGAGTGAGGGTATTTGTGTATCTGTTATGCGGTCAGGGTATGATGTGAGTGAGTGGTATTTGTGTGTATGTTATGCGGTTAGGATATGATGTGAGTGAGGGTATGTGTGTGTATGTTATGTGGTCAGGGCATGATGTGAGTGAGGGTATTTGTGTGTCTGTTATGTGGTCAAGGCATGATGTGAGTAAGGGTATTTGTGTATCTGTTATGTGGTCAGGACATGATGTGAGTGACTGTATGTGTGTATCTGTTATGTGGTATGGGCATGATGTGAGTGAGGGGTATTTGTGTGTATGTTATGTGGTCAGAATATATGTGAGTGAGGCTATTTGTGCGTATGTTATGCGGTCAGAAAATGATGTGAGTGAGGGGTATTTGTGTGTGTTATGTGGTCAGGGTATGATGTGAGTGTGGGTATTTGTGTATCTGCTATGTGGTCAGGGTATGATGTGACTGAGGGTCTGATTCAGAGCCGCTCGTAAGCGTATGGGTCGTAATGCGCATGCGCAAACCAGTCATTGCGGTCAGAAATCGTGCGCTCGTAAAACAATGAGGGGCTGCTAATTTGATTGACAGAATGTACCGTTTGTGGGTGGTAAGAGGGGATGGTGCTTGAAAATGGGGGAGTGGAGATCCGAACGCAGGCGTGCCTAGTGGTCAAAAGGGCATTTAATGGGAGTGCATAATTAGTAAAGGAGCGTCATCGACCATGTCACTTGGTTGTCTTTTAGCCTGAACTGCTCGCAGTGATAGCGGTTAGAAAATCCTACCACAACCTCTGCGAGCAGTTCAGATGCCTTTCGGTGTTCCCGATTAATCTAATAAATACCGGAGATGACGTGTGATGCGAATGGCAAAGGGGCGTCTTTACAAAATAGCGAGCGCATTTTTCGAACGCTCGCTCAGACATAGAGGCGTCAACACACCGCAAAGAGTGAGTGCTCAATTTAAATATCCGGCCCCTTTTTTAGAATGAGCGTCCGCAAATAGCGTCTGGCTCTGTATCAGGCCCTGAGGGTATTTGTATATCTGTTATGCAGTCAGGGTATGATGTGAGTGAGGGTATTTGTGTGTCTGTTATGCGGTCAGGGTATGATGTGAGTGAGGGTATTTGTGTGTCTGTTATGTGGTCAGGGTATGATGTGAGTGAGGGTATTTGTGTATTGTTATGCGGTCAGGGTATGATGTGAGTGAGGGTATTTGTGTGTCTGTTATGCGGTCAGGGTATGATGTGAGTGAGGGTATTTGTGTGTCTGTTATGTGGTCAGGGTATGATGTGAGTGAGGGTATTTGTGTATTGTTATGTGGTCAGGGTATGATGTGAGTGAGGGTATTTGTGTGTATGTTATGTGGTCAGGACATGATGTGAGCGAGGGTATGTGTGTGTATGTTATGCGGTCATGACATGATGTGAGCGAGGGTATGTGTGTGTATGTTATGTGGTCAGAGCATGATGTGAGTGAGGGTGTTTGTGTGTATGTTATGTGGTCAGAGCATGATGTGAGTGAGGGTATTTGTGTGTCTGTTATGCGGTCAGGACATGATGTGAGTGAGGGGTATTTGTGTGTATGTTAGGTGGTCAGGGCATGATGTGAATGAGGGATATATCAGTGTGTCAGTTACAGGGTCAGGGAGTGGTGGTGAGAGGAATTATAGATTGTGCATTGTGAAATATGGGGTCCGTGAGCGATAGTAAATGACGGGTATTTCAGTGTTTGAGAGATGGTCTTAATGAGTGGTAACCATATCAACATAGGTGACTACTATCAGCCTACCAAAATGTGTGTGTGGGGAGCAAATATATGCGAGTAGGGAATGATCATTGAGGTTGTTGAAGGTAGGTGCTAAATATGTCCATCATGGTGCTCGTCCCTGTACAGACCACTACCCACAGTACTGGTCACCCCCCTCTAGGTTAGTCACACCCCTGTGATACTGGTCACACCCCTGCGGCAGAATACAATAGGCCCTTTCTTAAATTGCAGCTCCAGGCCCATGTGGACCTTAATCTGGCACTGACAATATCACGTATGAAATGAATTTGGAAAACCATTTCATAACTTTTAAATTGGAGATAGGAGACATAGGGCTTGATTAGGAGTTGTATGCTATTTGCATCACCGCTGTATCGTTATACACAACAGCAATGTGAAATTATCGTAATGCGGCAGGAGGCAGCTTGTGTAAGCAGACACCCCCTGCTGGCCTCTTAGAGGGCACTGCGACCATTGTTGCAGACACAGTTCGGCACATGCGGAATACTAATTCTGCGCATGCGCCGATCAGCATCCATGTTTCTCATAGACTAAGGTATGTCTGTGTTACATTTCACTAAATGACATCAATTACTTTCACATTTTTAAGGAAAACTTTGGGGCCAATAGCGAGTGATACACCCTGTAGAAGTGTGTGGAGTCCTCCCACAAAATGATAACCAGCACTAGTACTTGCAGCCTAGGCTTGTAGTCGCAAAATTGGGTGGACCAAAAGTGTGGGGGAAGGACCCATGCTACAACCAAAACTAGGCTTTATAGGGTTGGTCCACTGTAGCAGTTGGACCCCCGGCAAGATTATGAAACTCTCTTCAGCGAAATTAAGCCCTAAATGTATTGGATGAACAACCCAGTAGTGTGCGTATGCATCTGAGCGTCTGTGTATAGAAATATATATACATTTATATGTGTGTGCGTTATGTGCATCAATGTATGTGTGTGTTGTGCATACGCAGTTTAGTGCATCAGATTGTGTGACGCAAAGTAGTGTCATGGAAATACATCATCAGACCATCGACGACCAGATCGTCAGATAATAATTGTGTGCGATCATAACCAATTATTTGACTTTGACAGTCCACCCTTTGATAGCAAACATAAACTATCACCTTCTATTCTTAATCTACTTAGTCATGCTTAATAAATTATTATTCAATGTTCTAGATGGTGTGACACAATTTGGTTACTGAACCGTCAATAATGCATTTCGAGAAAGGGTAAAACAACCCTTATACGCACTTAGCGGCTCTATAGGGGACCATTGGTAAGATGTGGGACCTCATCGAACCTATAAAGGAAGTTTGGGGGAACTGAAACTACATTATCTAGAATGTTTAACAGAACATTTTACAATATTTTATCATACATGACCAAGCCTAATCACATGTTATTTATCTGATGGCACATTCAATTTCAGGATTGTAATGCAGTTCTTTATTAACCTTAGTACCTATACCACCATCACTCACTACCATCAACATTTCATTTTCACGATTTACCCTGGTGTTACATTTTCCACTTTTTATCACAGTAAGAACACATCTGACACATAAACCAATTATTAAGATGACAACAAGCATAAGAATAAGCTTACCTACATTAGCAACCATCTCCTATACCCACTATCCCAGACCGGCGAACCATCTTACAGGGTTTAATCATGAAAACCATTTCTCTACCTTTACCTCTGCCTCATACAGTGAAGCATTATGGTTCTTCTGAAACTCCCACTTCAGTTGTAGGATTTCATCCATTTTCCAGTCTATCACCTCTTTGGGGTAATTAGTATTATTGGTGATGTACGTGCAACACTTGACACCAAATTGGGTGGCCAAAGTCACACAATATCCACCAGTAACAGCTGTCAGGTAGTTTAACACTAGCCTATGTTGTACCAATTCTTGTTTATAAGCCTGTAGCTCCTTACCAGTATACTTGAAAGTGTCATCATACATCTTGGTGATGTTGTCTATTAATTTAGCCAGGTCTTGGATACATCTAAAATGTAAAGTTCCCCGAGTGATCCTGGTGAGGTCTAATGCTACCAAAATTTGGAAGCCAATTGTTTCACTAATCAACTGTGTAGCTATATGTTCTTCACCAGGTATCATATTTCTCTTATCACAATGTTCATACTGTGTGTGTATGTATGGGGGTGGTGCGGTTTTATGGATACCAATCATGTCATCGTGTAAGGGTCATAATTTCTGGTACCACCCTTCCAAGATAACAAAAACCTTCAGAACTCGGAGAGAGCCTCTTGTATGCTTTCCTTCCACATATAAAATACACATCACCTCGAGAATGTAAGGAATAGAATGCATCACTATCATAGAACACATTCTGACAAAGGATCCTGCTCCTATCTCTCTCATCTGACTGGTACACGTTTCTGGCTGTATAACATTTGCACAGTATCCTAATGCTACTCTGCCAACCACTAATTTGCTGTAACTACGCGTGTACCGATAACGGTAGTATCTCCAATTTGATAAAATACTGCGTACAAGTTCAGAATCGTTAGGCTCATTATCTGCTCGGTGTGAAAAGGTCATTGTCTGATTGTTCCTGGTCACCTCCCAATTTCCTGGCTTATTGAAATTGGTGATATTTAAGCACAACAGGGATCTATCTACATGGTACTGGTGGAGCTTAAGACTAGGGGGTCTAGATATGTTAAATTTCTTGTCCACCGTTCTTCCCCCATGTAATTCAAGTACCTCTGCTAACTTTAATGGGTATGGCACTAATCCCGAGTTACTATGTCCTTGAGGTACTTGTGAGTACACCCAACATTCAGTTTGATTTAAGACCTTACCCACTAAGGAATGATAATCCTCTAAAGGATGCCCGCCTACATACAAATTACTCTTGGACTGGCATCGTTGGATGCATTTCTCATCAATTAAAGACCCACAGTATTCGCAAGTACAATATTCATCAGACAATAACCCATCACACTGTCTCTGAGTTGCATGGCTAACAGATCTTCTAGCAATTCCAGTACTGAATTTGACCATATGCCGCCCTGATTGTTTTATCGCCCTCCTCTCCTGACCCCACTCCATCGACATAACGGTCAGCCTCCCTCTCCGCCATCTGTCCTCCGTCACAGAAACAGGAAATCCCGAAACACATAAGGATGAGGAGAACCCTGGAAGGAAGCACAAACACAAACCCAGCCCGCCACTCCATTGCTGGAATAGTGGTCTGCAAAATTTCTATAGCGCAGGTGTTCCACTGCAGTCTCTAGCTCTCCCAAAAAAGGCTCGCAATCGACAGGTCCACGCTATCTGTCTCGACTCCGCCTTGTATCTCCTTCAGATAGTTGACCTTTCTTCAGTGAGTGGAATGGACCCAGATATCTCTTTCCGCTACCTTCAATGACGTGGCACTTGTCATCAACATCTGATACAGACCTTCCCACCGATCTGTCAAACAACCTGAGCATAAGAAATATCGGATCATAACATATTCTCCAGGTTCAACATCATGACAGTTTCTTTCTGGCATTTCATGTGACAACATTTTCAATTTCTGTTGCTGTTTTTTCAGCTGTTTACTCATTGTTATAAGATATCTCACAGTAACCTCATTATTACTCTTCAAATCATCCTGTGGGCTTATAATCAAATGAGGTTGCCTCCCAAACAGTATCTCAAAGGGTGACAGATTAAGAGGAGGTCTAGGAGTGGTTCTGATGCTATGGCGGACTAGCGGTAAGGCTTCTGGCCATCCTAATCCAGTTTCAGCCATGACCTTACTCAGTTTGTTCTTAATAGGACCGTTCACCCTCTCCACCTTGGCACTGGCTTGCGGCCGGTAGGGGGTGTGAAGTCTACTATTGATACACATAAGCTTACACATGTTCTGGAAAACATCACCAGTGAAATGAGTACCCCTATCACATTCTATGATTCTAGGGATACCGTATCTGCATACAAATTCCTGAACAATCTTTTTAGCAGTAAAAACAGCATTATTAGTGGCAGCTGGATATGCCTCTACCCAATTAGAAAACACATCGGTACAAACTAATGCATATTCGAGATCCTGCAGGGTGGTAATTGGATGAAATCAATTTGTATTACCTGAAAAGGTCCATCTGTCGGAGGGATATGAGATGGCTCAGTTGGTATTGTCTTCCCAACGTTTTTTCTCAAGCAGGTCAGGCAGGACATTGCCCTTTTTTCAGCTTGAGAAGAAAAGCCTGGGGCACACCAATATGCTCTGACCAATGTGCACATACCTTGTTTTCCCAGGTGAGTCAGACCATGCGCTGCCTCAGCCAGGCTTGGGTAATATGCCCTAGGAGCAACAGGCTTACCTTGTCCATCTCTCCAGAGTCCAGAGGACTCCTGACCACATCCCTTCGATCTCCAGACCGCCTTTTCCTGTAGGGAACACAAATTCTGCATCTCAATTAATTTATGTGGGTCAATTGTTTGGAAGACCATCATTTTGTTAACTGGCATGTTTACATTTAACCCCACTGCCCATTTGGCAGCTTCATCTGCTCTGTTATTGCCCAACAACACTGGGTATTCCTCACAGGTATGGGTTTTACATTTGATGACGGCTACTGCCTTTGGTAGCTGGATTGCTGTTAAAAATCCTTTTTATGATGTGAGTGTGCGACTGGTGTACCTGCTGCTGTCATAAAATTACTCAGACACCAAAGAGCCCCAAAATCATGCACTACCCCAAAGGCGTACCTGGAGTCAGTATAGATATTAGCAGATTTACCTTCTGCCAGTTCACATGCTCTCCTTAGTGCCACCAGTTCAGCCACTTGTGCTGAGTGAGGTGGACCAAGTGGGTCGGCTTCTATAACGTCTTCGTCATTTACAACAGCATAACCTGTGCATAATTCCCCTGTGTCAGTTTGTCAACTCCCATCCGTGTAAAACATAAAATCTGCATTTTCTAGTGGTGTGTCACATATTTCTGGTCTTGCTGTAAAGGTCTGGTTCAAATATTCCATACAATCATGATTATTAGTATCCCTGCAAAACTCACCTTCAACCAGAGACTCACCTTCCACCCTTTGTTCATCTCGAGGCACATATGGTAAGTACGTTGCTGGGTTTAACATATTGCACCGCTTAATGGTGATATTTGCAGGCGCCATCAGGGCTAGTTCTCATTTTGTGAACCTACTGTAGCTGAGGAGACATGTTTGGTTTGGGTTGCATTTAACAAGGCAGACACTGCATGCATGTATAGACAGTTGTTTCATGCCCTAACACTACGTCCTCACTCTTATTTACCAGATGAGCAGTTGCAGCTACACTTCTTAAACACATTGGGAGTGATCTTGCCACAGTGTCCAATTGTGCACTGTACTATGCTACAGGTCTGCTAGCGTCACCATGTTTTTGTGTGAGGACAACTGCTGCGCAACCATCAGCCTCTGTACAATATAACTCAAAGGGTTTTTCACAATCTGGCATTCCCAATGCAGGTGCTTTCGTCAGACTGTCCTTAGGGTTAAGGAAAGTCTGCTCTGTTTCCTCAGTGTGTGTAACACGGTCGGGCTTTGAGGATGAGATTAAGTCCTGCAATGGTAATACCAACATAGAAAAACCTTGGATCCGCGTCCTGCAGTATCCACACATGTCCAAGAAGGTATGGATTTGCTGTTGGTTTTGCAGCAGTGTCATGTTCTGTATGGCCTGGATTCTGTCAGTTGTCAAATGTCGTAGCCCCTTGGTTAGACAGTGTCCCAGTGTCCCAAGTGGCATGGCTGAAATTTGTCCTTTGCAACCTTGTGCCCTGTTTGTGAGAGCTGAAGTAACAACAGTTTAGTATCATTTAAACATGACATAAACACATCAGAGCACAACAACAAATCGTCTACATACTGAATTAGAACAGATCCATTGGCTGGTTGAAAAGATTGCAAGCAGTCATGTAAGACCTGAGAGAAAATACTGGGGCTGTCTATGAAGCCCTGGGGAAATTGTGTCCATGTATATTGTACCCCTCTGTAGGTGAATGCAAAGAGATATTGACAGTCAGGGTGAAGAGGGACAGAGAAGAAGGCAGAACATAGGTCAATGACAGTGAAGTGGGTTGCAGATGGTGGAATCTGCATGAGGATGACAGCTGGATTGGGCACTACGGGGAATTGGCTCTCAACTACTTTAACTCCTCTAAGGTCCTGTACTAACCTATAACTCCTCCCCCCACTCTTCTTTACTGGAAAAATGGGACTGGGACACTGGCTGTACGGACTAGAATTCTCTGCTGCAGTAATCTCTCAATTATGGTATACACCCCTAGCTCCACCTCTGGCTTTAAAGGGTACTGAGGGATTTTCGGAGCCTGTCTTCCACCTTTTAAGTTAACCATTACAGGAGCTACATTTGCCATCAGTCCAGTGTCCTGTCCATCTTTGGTCCAAAGGGAACCTGGTATTTGAGATAACATCTCTTTTACTTGAGATGGGCTTTGTTCTAAAATGGTAGAGTGGAGTTGCCAATATATCCCTTACCTCATGCACAGCCTTCTCTGGGATATCTAGGAATATACCATCAGGGGTACAGTAAATGACACATCCCATTTTACACAACAAATCCCTTTCCAGCAGGTTAGTAGGAGCCGCCGCTGCCAGGAGAAAGGAATGCTTGGTTTGCAGCGGCCCAATAGTAACCTCTGCAGATTTGGTTAGAGGATAATGCTGCACTCTCCCCGTTACTCCCATTGCTGGTACTGTCTTGTTAGTAACCTGTAAATTAGATGGAGAATTTAACACGGATCTGGTCGCCCCTGTGTCTACAAGAAAAGTATGATTAGTACCAGATATATCAACTGTCATTGTAGGTTCTTCCCTAGTATTCTCAGTTAACCTGACTGGCTGTAGACTACAGGTATGACCTGACCCCTAGCGCTGACTATCACTCTCTAGCAGAGCATTCACTGCCACTATGTGAGCAGGTGATTGTTGGACTTTTCTGAATTATGTGGGTGTCCTCTCTGTGTGTAATTTGGTGTTCCTTTCCTAGGTGGCCCACACTTTTTCACATTACAGTACCTACTTATGTGTCCTAATTCATCACAATTATAAGACCTTCATGGTTGGTTTGTGTTTTGTGGCTGTGCGGGTTGATATGTGTTGAGATCTTGTAATTGTGCAGGGAAATATGTGTTTTGTGGCTGTGTATATGAACCCTCTAAAGCCTGAATGCTCATTGCCATTAACCTTTCGCTTTTTGTCTCTTTCTTCCTGAGTATGTTCTTATCATGGTCTATTGCTGACTCTCTAAGAGCATCTACAGTAATTCCTCTCCAGCTAGGCTGAGAGGTTTGCACCATGCAGGGGCGTAACTATACCTACAGGGGCCCCATAGCAAAAAATTTTATGGGCCCCCCTCTCAGCCCGCGGCCCCCAATCTCGTCCCGCTCTTGCCCCCCCCCCGGTCTGAGGCCCCCCCGCCAGTGGCGTAACTTCATCCCAGGTGCCCGGAGGCAAGATAAATGTTGGTGCCCCCCCCAAACTAAAATGTACCACCCCCCAGCACCTATGCCAGCCCCAGCTGCCACCGCCCCCCTTATGCAATTCCTTTTATTTAATGTAGTGCTCCCCAGTAATGGTCCCCCTATGCAGTACATCCAGTAGTGAGGCCCCTTGTAGTTGCCCCCAGTAGTGAGGCCCCTTGTAGTTGCCCCCAGTAGTGAGGCCCCTTGTAGTTGCCCCCGGTAGTGAGGCCCCTTGTAGTTGCCCCCGGTAGTGAGGCCCCTTGTAGTTGCCCCCAGTAGTGAGGCCCCTGTAGTTGCCCCCAGTAGTGATGGCCCCCACCGCACGCGCGCACACACACACAAAAAAACCAAAAACAAACACTTACCTTATCCCCGCTCCAGTGCTGCTGCCGTCCATCCCCGGCGTCCGCTCCTCGGCACTATGGGAGTGACGTCATTACGTCACTCCCATAGTGCATTGCTACCGCCAGGAGGATAGGAGCCGGGCGCCCGCTGGTAACACACTCAGCGGGCGCCCGGCAAATGGAGGGTGCAGGGGTGCGACCGCACCCCTTGCACCCTCCGTAGTTACGCCAATGGAGGTGGAGCGCCGATCAGCGGCGCTCCTTCTCCATGCAGCTCCCGGAGCAGGTAAGTGCAGTAGAGGGGAGTGAGGAGGGAAGGGCAGCGGACAGCGGCCTGGCACCGTAGGTGCAGGGGGAAGGCCGGGCCCCGGGTTGGTCCGGGCCCCATAGCAGCCGCACCCCCTGCACCCACGGTAGTTACGCCACTGGCACCATGGTTTTTAGAGTGTCTTTGAGACCATCCATGAGTACCGTTACAGCTACCTCCCTGTGGTGTATATCATCCTTTATATTTTCTATCCCAGTGTACTGGGATATCACCTGCAGTGCCCTGGTGAAATAGTCTGCTGCAGATTCACTATCTTTTTGTTTGATAGTTAACTGGAGAAAGATCTTCACTATCACTGGAAAATATACGGCCAATTGTGTGACTATACGTTGAATGTTAGCCTGATTATCCTCGTCAGTTAAGGATACATTTCCATCCAACACACAAGCCGTAATAAACTTTTTCACGTCGGTATTGGGAGGGAGACATGCCCTTAACACCACTCGCCAATCTTTATTAGTTGGCTCATGAGCATTACCTAAATCCCTAACAAATTTCTGGCACTTGGCTAACTCTTTCCTAGGATCGGGAAAGTCTGACATTATGGAATGTAACTCTGCTCTCGTCCATGGACAATGCATTGCTACATCCCTCATAGGAACTACACCCTCTCTATCCAGTTTCCCTTGGGGAATAGTTATTGTACGGACCGGATGTATACCAGCCACATTGCTATGTTCAGAGTTAACTACGGGGCTTATGGTCTCGGTACTCTGCAGGTTCAGTCTTTTACTGCTACGCACTCCACTACCCTCACCAATTTCCACTTCTGCTACAACTAGGGGGTCACTTACTTTCCTTGTTTCTGTAGTACCTCTAACAGATTAACAGCATGTGCAATGGCTGATATTACTGTGGGTTCATCATCTTCTACATACACATTTTCTTTATGATTACTTAGCACAAGGTATAAATTACTTGTTACATTTTTATAATTTTTGGTATCGGCTGTACCTTAGGGCGGTGGAGGTGCGCATGCGCTATCCCCTTTACCTTTGGTAGTGCTACCTTGCGGTGCGTGCGCACTCCCATGCGGCGCGTACATGACGCTGTTTTGTGTCACGTACACGCTCCCTTGCATCACGTGCGCGACACTGTTTTGCACCACTTGCACGCCGCTCAGCCACGTGTTCCCCTCGTGCTGCCACAACTTTAAACAGTCATTGTATTTTACTCGTTTCTTCAGTGATTTGACTAAACATATGCTATCTCTTACATTATTTAGTACCTCCAAATTAAAACTGGCAATTTTAGGGAAAGGCTTTTCAAATCTTTTGGTCATCTTGACCCATATGTCACAGTACCCAGTAGCATACGCACCATACTTTGCATACATTATGTACCTTGCCAAACCTGTTGGCCCTTCCATGAGCAGCACATCATCGACCATTTCTAGCGTTTGCTTAGCACCCATCTGGGAAAAATGCTTAGCAACTTATCACTAGAGAATTTCGACTGGTGAACAATTTCATGAGCTACGTTCACGCACTCCTTCCCGTTGTGCACAGCCGGCCAGCTAAGCGTTTCAGTCAGCTTACACAACGAGGAGCAGAACTACTGCCTATTGCGATCTATCCTGCTTGTGGCGAATTTAACCAAGCTTCTTCCACTCGCTTCCTACTTTGAGTTACTTTCACCTGGTAGAATTTAAGTGTTCCAATAACACTTACCCTTGACAGTGATTTCTTCCCCACAACTACCCAAGTCACAATCACAGTTTATGCAACTATGCGGCCAGATTGCATTGCTCAGATGGGCTTTGCGATTACTATTGGGTTTTGGACCGAAAAAGAACCGCTGGTTTTTCGTAGCACAATATACCTGCTTTTTATACTGGTCCGGTAGCAGTTTGCCACGTCAGACACCTACCGAGTTTCCCCTGTCTCTTTTCAACAGTAACCTTTTCACATCACAAACACAAGGTCACTTTCATATACACCTTTCGTTTTCTGCGCAGAAAAACTTTTACCCAACTCTAGCAGTGCAATTTAGAGGTTTTACAAAGTAATCACGCTATGCATATAACAAGACTGTGTATCAAAACGATTGTTTAAACACGTGGCAGCAGTAAAGGCAATACGTATACGCTATTGTGCGAATAGCACTTTAGCGCCAAAAGCGACAATAAAAGAAACAAACTTTTCTCTCTTGTCCCCAGGTCCCCAATCAGCGCTACTTAAAATCACACAATAGCGGACATCGGTTTCACAACACTGAATGGTAGCAGGCTTTGAACACAGTGCGTTCTTACCTGGGTATGGCGCGCCTTCCACCCTTTGTTGAGGTACCGAGATCCGTATGCTATCGTGCGACTTCTGGTAACGTGATATCAACTGTGAACCCCCATCTATGGATACCTCTTAATCGCTAAAGTGAAATAATTGCTTTCCAATCCTATTGTGGTTCCAAAGCACAAAAAGCTATATTATGCAAGAAAAATTATAACAAAGTGGGCTACTGCCCTAGGAGTCACAGTGCACAATCTTATTCACATTACACCGCACATTGGCCCTCATTCAGAGGCGGTCGGAGGATGCAAGCGGTCGCTCAGAAACTGGGCGGCCGCTTGCATCCTGACCGCCCGCCTCTGTTTCGGTCGTTAGGCTGTGGGTTAACACCCACAGCTCTAATGACCGCTAGGGTGATGGTTGCAATGGTCATTGACCATCGCGACCATCGGGGCTTACGACGAGACCCTAGGGTAGGGTCTCACTTGTCGTAAGCCCCGGAGAGCTTCTGGCTCTGTCAGAGCCGGAAGCTCTCCACTGACATCACTAGTGATGTCAGTGGGGCCTCCCCCAAACGGCAGGCATTGCCTCCGTTTGGGCTGCCAACCCCGCGGCCCGCCTTCCAAACGGGGCGAGCTGTCAATCAACATCGACAGCTCGCCCCCTTTGGAAAGAGACCCGCTACGACCGGCGCTGTCGGTCGTAGTGGGTCTCATGCATACGCACGAAGGAGCCGGCTCCCTCGTGCGCATGTGCACTAGACAAACATCGAGGCGGCCGTGCGGTCGTAGACCGCACGGCCGCCTCTGAATAAAGCCCATAGTGTCCCTGATTCACATTGCACCATAAAATAGTGTCTCTTATTTATGGTACGACACACAGTAGTGCCCCTTTTACACAATGCCCACAGTAGTGACCCTTTTACACAAAGCCCACAGTAGTAATGCCCCTTATACCATGCCCACAGTAGTAGTGCCACTTATACAATGACCCCAGCAGTGGTGTCCCTTACACAATGCCCCCAGTAGTGGTGCCCCCTATGCAGTCCCCTTAGTAGTAGGGCCCCCTATGCAGTGCCCACAGTAGTAGTATGCCCCTCAGTAGCAGTGCCCCCATTAGCAGGCCCTCAGTAGTAGTGCCCCCATTAGCATGCCCCCAGTAGCAGTGTCCCCAGTAGTAGTATGCCCCCCAGTAGTAGTGCTCCCATTAGCAGGCCCCCAGTAGTAGTGCCCCCCAGTAGTAGTGCCCCCATTAGCAGGCCCCCAGTAATAGTGCCCCCAGTAGTATGCCCCCCAGTAGTAGTGCCCCCATTAGCAGGCCCCCAGTAGTAGTGCCCCCATTAACAGGCCCCCAGTAGTATGCCCCTCAGTAGCAGTGCCCACATTAGCATGCCCCCAGTAGTATGCCCCCCAGTAGCAGGCCCCCAGTAGTAGTGCTCCCATTAGCAGGCTCCCAGTAGTAGTGCCCCCATTAGCAGGCCCCCAGTAGTAGTATGCCCCCCAGTAGCAGTGCCCCTATTAGCATGCCCCCAGTAGTAGTATGCCCCCCAGTAGCAGTGCCCCCATTAGCATGCCCCCAGTAGTATGCCTCCCATAGCAGGCCCCCAGTAGTATTGCCCCCATTAGCATGCACCCAGTAGTAGTATGCCCCCCAGTAGCAGTGCCCCTATTAGCATGCCCCCAGTAGTATGGCTCCCAGTAGTATGCCCCCCAGTAGCAGGCCCCCAGTAGTAGTGCCTCCATTAGCAAGCCCCCAGTAGTAGTGCCCCAATTAGCAGGCCCCCAGTAGTAGTATGCCCCCCAGTAGCAGTGCCCCCATTAGCATGCCCCCAGTAGTAGTATGCCCCCCAGTAGTATGCCCCCAGTAGCAGTGCCCCCAGTAGCATGCCCCCAGTAGCAGGCCCCCAGTAGTAGTGCCCCCATTAGCATGCCCCAGCAGTAGTATGCCCCCCAGAAGTAGTATGCCTCCAGTAGCAGTGACCCTGTAGCAGGCCCCCAGTAGTAGTGCCCCCATTAACAGGCACCCAGTAGTAGTGCCCCCATTAGCAGGCCCCCAGTAGTAGTGCCCCCATTAGAAGGCCCCCAGTAGTAGTATGCCCCCCAGTAGCAGTGCCCCCAGTAGCATGCCCCCAGTAGCGCCCCCTTACAAACACACAAAGAAAAAAAAGCTTACCCGAATCCCCGCTCCTGTCGCCTTCCACTCTGCTCTATTACGTGCGGAGGGAGCCGGAAGACGGAGCTCATGAGTGAGCTCCGACCGGCTCCGTCCATGCAGCAGCCAATGAGAGTCTGCTTGACTCTCATTGGCTGCTATTACAAACACACAGCTGCCGCTGGCAGCTGTGTGTTTGTGTCTGTGTAGGGCAGACCGCTATCACAGCAGTCCCTCACTCACATCATACCCTGACCGCATAACAGATACACAAATACCCTCACTCACATCATACACTGACCGCATAACTTACACACAAATACCCTCACTCACATCATACCCTGACCGCATAACAGATAGACAAATACCCTCACTCATATCATACCCTGACTGCATAACATACACACAAATACCATCACTCATATCATGTCCTGACCGCATAACATACACACAAATACCACTCACTCACATCATACCTTGACCGCATAACATACACACAAATACCCTCACTCACATCATGTCCTGACCGCATAACATACACACAAATAGCCTCACTCACATCATATTCTGACTACATAACATACACACAAATACCCCTCACTCACATTATGTCCTGACCACATAACAGATACACACAAATAGCCTCACTCACATCATACCCTGACCACATAACATACACACAAATACCCTCACTTGCATCATGCCCTGACCACATAACATATTATTATTATTTATTATTTTTTATTTATATGGCGCCAGAAGTGTTCCACAGCACCTTACAAAGTACATAAACAAATTGTAGACAAGCGACTTACAGAACAATACAATACAGGACATGGATAATATACATTGCTACATTAGCGACCATATCACCCAGATAGGCAACAGAGCATAAGCAACCAAGTGTTAGGTGCCCTAGTGGTAAGTAAGAAGTAAATGACACTAAAGTAAGGAGAAACACAAGAGGGTAGATGGCCCTGCTCGTGAGATCTTACATTCTAATAAGGTGGGGGAAGACAAACTGGTTTGACACAGATGGGGTAGATGGGGACACACAAATACACACAACATACACACACTCACTCATAACATACCCTAATACTGTTTACAAAATCTGACATAAAAAGAAAACACCAAAAGAAAATGACATTTTAATATCTTAAATTAAATTGTCTTACCTCTTAGTGGACCCGTTGTTATTCACACCTCCACCCGCTGGTTATATTACGCAGAAGCTTGTCATGTTGAGACTGTTGCTGTTTTTCTATCACTGACACAGGACACAAGGGTAACCCATTGTAGAAGAGGGTTCACAAAACTGCAAACAAAAAAATTGCACAAATACAGTATATATATTAGGGATGGACATCGGAAGCCCACCATCAAATGATGGCACCATTGAAACTTTCGATGTGATGGTAACTAACCATCCCATCATAAGAATTTGATGGTCAAAGCTATTTAAATGACTAGTGGCAGGAGGTGGAGCCTCTGTGAATGGGGCGGAGCCTCACAGCACCCCCGTTCCCGTCACTGTGGGGGCGTGTCCAGCACTCTCTGAGAGGCTGGGTTCCCCCAGGTTCCCCCCTACACAGAGAATAGATGCCGTACACATGCGCACGGCATCTATTCTCCCACTGCTCATCCGCTGCTCCTATGCAGAGCAGTGGTGTGTGCTTTACCCCTGCAGCCAGCCATCGGATGGGCATCGGAAAGCTGCATCCGATGGCTGGCAACTATTGAGTTCCCGGTATTCAATGGAAAAAGTACTTCCATCGAATCAGAAACATCGATGGTTGCTAACCATCAGTTTCCGATGTCCATTTCTAATATAAATACATACACAGGTAAATAGAATATATATTATGATTGTAATAATAATGTTAGTATAAAGGCTACCTATCTAAATATATTAACCTCTAAACATCTCATAGAGAAGGTAAATAGGGTTAGTAATAATAACTGCCATTTATCTATTCTGACTACAGACCCAATTTACCTTCTCAGGGTTTATATAGTTAGATAGATAGCCTTTATTCTAAATTTACTATTGCAGTCATAATATATATTTTATTTAGATTATTCTTTGCATCTAACATTTTTATCTTTGTGTTGTCTTTCTTCCTTTGATATAAATCTGACTATAAACCGCCAGGGATGTGATTAAATTATTAGCACCGGCGGCTGTCAGAGCAGGGAGCCCGACTGATCAGAAATGCACGATAAGTCCTGCTGTTTGAGCGCCCTAACCGGGAATTTAAATGGGTTTAGCCATTTTAACCAGCTAAACACGGTTAATTTAGATGTGATAAGCGTGTTAATTAATGGGCTACAAAAAAACAATTTAATTGCAAAACTGGGCACCCATTAATTGAGAGCTTAAAAAACAACTCAATCACCCCTAAGCCTGAATGTCATGTATTTTTCTCCCCCCTCTACCCAAAACTATATGTGTTGCACTAAGCTTCCAACCTTATCAGTGTGTCCTGCATTGTGATACCCCCTCATCTGTATGTTCTGTCTTGTGCTCCTGACATCATCTGTATGTTCTGTATAGTGCTACCCCATCATCTGTATGCACTGGATTGTGTCCCCTTTCCCCTCCTGTGTCCATTATTATGTTCCTTCCCATCCTCTTTGTCCATTATTTTGTTCCTTCCCATCCTCTGTGTTCATTATTATGTTCACTCCCTGTGTCCATTATTATGTTCCCCTGTTTCTATTATTATGTGCTCCCCTGTGTCCATTACTATATCCTCCCCATGTCCATTATTATGCCCCCCCATTATTATGTGCCTTCCCACTTTGTGTCCATTGTTATGTCCCCCCTCTGTGTCCATTAGTATGTCTTCTCCCCTCTTTGTCCACTATTATGTCCCCCCTCTGTGTCCATTGCTATGTCCTCCCCCCTCTGTGTCCATTGCTACAGTATGTACTCCTCCATCTGTGTCCATTATTGTGTCCCCCTCTGTGTCCATTATTATGCCCCCCCTCTGTGTCTATTATTCTATCCCCCCTCTGTGTCCATTATTATGTGTCCCCCCTGTGTCCATTATTATGTCCTATCCGTCCCCCCTTTGTCCATTATTTTGCTCCCTCTGTGTACATTATTATTCCCCCCCTATGTCCATTACTTTGCTCCTCCCCTCCCCCCTTCATATGTTTAGTGTTCTGATCTCTCCACCCCTTGTAGTTCACTTACCTTCTTCTCTCTGTCCCTCTGCTTCAGCTCCTCCTCCAGGCTTACATCTTCCACAGGTCTTCTCCCCATTGACAGGTAGGTCAGGTCAGGTGATGCTAGCAGTAAGATCCAGTCAGTAGTGCCTCATCCTTTGTCCACCACCATGCGTGATGTCACATGATGTATAGGAGGGGGTGGATCTGAGACACACTACGCGGTGCAGGGAGGGAGGGCTTGTGAAGGCAAGCCCTCCACTGCGATGGTCTAGTATGATAGCCAGGACTCGGATAACTGAGAGGATTTTCCCGGGTGGGAAGTTGTTTTGGCGGTAGGGTTTGAATGGTCAGGTGCAGAACCTCCGGTGACCGCTGGTGGTGACAGGAATTTTTTTTTCCTTGTCTCCAGCGGATTCTCCATGGTAGTGTGGGCCTAGTTTCATGAGAGGGCCTGGAGCTGCAGCTCCACCCGCCCCATTGTTAACCTGGCCCCGGATATTGTAGTTGATGTTTCAGGGCCATACAAGAACATAGGTAGTGTGAAAAAAAACCTAGGTCCAATGGGATCCCTCCCAGGGTCCCCAGAGGCTTGCGCATGCACTGGCCGATGACTGTGCATGCGCAGAAGGACTCCCGGGTCATAAACCTGGAAGTCCCCACACCGGAAAGGACAGCTCTTATGCATCACATCCAAAATGCGTGGTTAATGCATCCCGCACCAGGGGCCTGATTCAGAGCTGGACGCTCTTTGTGAGCGCTCACTCTGAATCAGGGCGTCCCTTTTTTCTTTTTTAAAGACGGCCTCCTGGCCGCTCGCTAAGCTGTGGGTGACCACCCACAGCTTTAGCGAGCTGCCAGGTGATGGTCGCGATGGTCACGACCATCGCGACCATCGGGGCTTGCGACGAGACCTTTGTGGTAGGGTCTCGTTCCCGCAAGCCCCAGTGAGCTTTCGGGTCTAATAGAGCGGGAAGCTCACCCACTGACATCACTTGTGATGTCAGTGGGGCCACCCCCAAACGGCAAGCGTTCCTTCGGGAACGCCTCTGTTTGGCCAGCCACCCCCTGCCCGCCTCCAAAACGGTGCGAGCTGTCGATCAAAATCGACAGCTGCCCCCTTTTGGTGCGAGACCCGGAGCGACGGAGCGCCCGTCGCTAGCCGGGTCTCGCGCATGTTGGAGCCGGCTCTGGCGTGCCAAACAGGATCAGGCCCTGAGTCAGAGTATAGCCCCATATATCACACCTGCTCCCACATGTGTCACAGAGTCTAGCCCCCCATATATCACACCTCCCTCCCCTCCATTACACCATGTCATAGTCAGGAAGAAGGAAACAGTGACCCCATGGGGCTGCAACCTTAAAAAATAAATAAATAAAGTGCCCGAAAACGACAGTGCCCTCCCCCTGAAGCTGCCACTATATGCATATATGGCATTATTATTGCCATGCAACTGGTACTATGTACAATATGGGTAAAACTGAACGCAGGAATATTTCAACTGTACTAAATAAATTATATCTAGTATCTGATTGGTTGTTATGGGAAACACCATCACTTGTCCTCTTTAGAAGGTTTAATAAATCTTCCCTAAGTATTGTTGGAAATTATCTCGTCTTTGGCTTCATCTAAGCAGAGTAGTAAGAGGGAAGTACCACATTCAACATTTGCTTTTGTCTCTTCTCTCTCTCTCTCTCTCTCTCTCTCTCTCTCTCTCTCTCTCTCTCTCTCTCTCTCTATCTCTCTCTCTCTCTAATCTCTTGAACCACAGGATGGATTTCAATGGGGTTTTTCGATATTCTATACAGCATTGGTCGAGGGAGATTTATGTATGAACCAGTCATCTGTGACAAACGGGAGCCGAGTAGTGACGATTTTACCAGTGATGTGCGGTGAGGTCACTGGCTGGGGAGGCAGACATGTATAAAAACACAGTTTTTATATAAAAACTCTGGAGCATGACAAGTAGTATGATAGGGGAGGGAGTATGACACCTTACTGCACATCACTGGATTTTACTTAAGCAAGTCACAGAAACTGTTGTGCTGTGTGAGTGAGTGACTGACTGCTGCTGCAGGGGCGAATGCTGTGCTCTGATTGGCTTTCTGAGACAGTGAAAGCCAATTAGTGCTAGCAATGTGTCTTGTTGCTAAGAAGCAGTCTAGAGAGGGTAGAGAGTCGGGGACTAAGCAGGGTCAAGGTCTTAGGCAGACAGAGAGTGAGAGACAGCCTCCAACGAAACCCATGAAGATGCCCTGATGCAGACACAGTAGCCAGCAAGGTGCCAGGGGAAGCATAGCTATCAAGAATTAAAAAAACAAACAACCATCGGAACATCATCAAATCATTTCAGTTTGATGGTGACAAACATCAGACCGCCACCATCAAATGGTAAAAATACTACCATCGGAACAAAAACATTGATGGTTAGTAACCATTGGATTTCGATGTCCATCCCTATGGTGAACCTGCAGATGGACTCCGGCCACCACTCCACCGTGAAGAGCTTCCTCCCGCTCAGCCACACACCCTCAGTGAACAGGAGGCACCTCCCATGGAAGTCAGCCCTGTTCTTGGACTGGGCCACCACAACAAGGAAGATCAACAGGAAGGCCAGGAAATACAGAGTACATTGTGCAAAGAGGACATTGTGCATCACCAGGTTCGACAGCTGGGGAGGGGTGTGCATGGAGGCTGCGGAAATATGCACAGGTGTCCCAGCCCCGGGCATATGCTGCCGATAATGCCTACAGTAGCTGCAATACAAATCTCTGGGCAGCAGCGGTAGGGGTTGTGGTGACACTGGTGAGAAGCAGGGGGCTGTGGTTAGATGCAGAGGGCTGTGGTGAGATGCAGAGGGCTGTGATGAGATGCACAGGGCTGTGGTGTGATGCAGGGGGCTGTGGTAAGAACCATTGGCAGAAGTGAGAAGCAGGGGCCTGTGGTGAGATGCAAAGGGCTGTGGTGAAATATAAGATTCTATGGTGAAATGTAGGGTGCTGCGATGCAGGGGGCTGTGGTGAGATAAAATTGCTCCTGTTGCGGAGCTGGGGCGGATCCCTAGTTTTTATATCTAATAGAAGGATTTGCATACCTCCCAACTTTTAAACGGTGGGAAGGACACTTGCACACTTCAAAATGCATGCGCCTGAAATTAGGGGGCTGGGCCTATCATAAAGGGGCATGTCCTCGCGAGAAATGCTGTACCTGCAAGCCACTCCCCCCATTTTCATCATGCGGGGGGGCCCTCAGCCTCCTCTGGAGCCAGCAAAGTGTATATGGATGACGCGCACTATGCCCCAACTTCCCTCGGGCACTGCGGTCCACAGGTGGGACAGCGGGACAGTGCCTGTAAAATGGTAACAAAGATTGGCAATGACAGTGAAGGAAGGAAGTTACATTCTGATCAGAGCACACACATAAAACAGAAACAGCAGTCAAAGCATTGGGCAACTGGAAAATGTGATATTGGATTGTATCATCTGTGTTGAATATATATATATATATATACTAGCTGGAGTACCCGGCGTTGCCCGAGATTTTAAGAATGTCTGTTTACACATCATCCTCCAACAAACCTGTCCTTAGGCAGGCCTCACAAAAGTGTGAGAAACTTCCCCATCAAAAGTCCTAGGACCTGTAACGGTGTAAAGCAAACTTCTGAGATAGAAGCATGCAAAATGTGTTGGATGTATAGTATAAACACGGCCAAGAGCTTCTGTTGATCTGATACCAAGATGACCATCTACAGCAACTCCCTGTTTTCTGTGCAGAAAAACTTTGGGAGAAGCATTCCATGTGTAATATTTTGGCAGCTCACAGTACAGCAGGGTCCTTGCAAAGTCATCATTTTGACACAGTTCGAAGAAAGAAGTCAATGTTGTTGCGTAATTTGGTATAGTCAGACAGCTGAGAATGCTGGGAAAGCCTGCTAAAGCTATCTTCGATAATAAACATTAAGATCATGACAAAACATGACAACACAAAACGCTCGCTCCGGGGCCCTACCCATATGCCGTGAGGGCCCGCAATGAGCGTACAGCCAAAATTGTGTTTTTTAATTAATTAAAAGTTAACAGTAATTTCAATTTAAAATTTTTTTAGTTGCCTCAGGCATGTTTTAATACGCTCGTATGTAAAATTTCATGATCTTGGTTTGTAAACTGTGAATTTGTATAGAAGGACAGAAGGACAGAAATAGTATAATCTAGCTGGAGTACCCGGCGTTGCCTGAGATTTTAAGAATGTTTGTATACACATCATCCTTAAACCAGTGACGGACCTAGACTTTATCTTTAGGTTGGCGTTTAAGAATTAATACTGACTCCTCCCCTTTCTACTCTACGTTATTGCCCCCCCCCCGCTGCGTTGGTTTCTAGTTTTCTCTGGGGGGAGGTTGGGAGGGTCGCAGGGTTCCGGGAGGCTTGCCTGCCTTTCTGGGGGGCCTGGAGCGGCACCCAAAAATCGGGAGGCTCCCAGCCAAATCGGGAGGGTAGACAAGCCTGAGTCATACACATACATATACACACACACAAAAACATGCAAAAAAACCCAAAATAAAGTGATGGCATATTTTAAAACAGGAGTCTTTTATTTTAGCATCACCAATGATATCTGACATTTATATACACATAGTCACACCCATGCTGATACCACTAAGTGAGTGATATATATCCATGCTGACCATAAAACCTAGAGCAGCAGAGACTGGTAATTGAAAAAAAAAGCTTTAAAATCACAATTCAGTAACCAAACCCTCTCACTGTTTTCTTGTACAGTCAGTGTTGTCTATGATTGCACGCATTCACTGTATCCAGAGTCTGCCTGAACTGCAGACTTGAGCTCCCCTCATTCCCTCTGGATCAGCCACTGGGTGGTCCTACCTGGCTGTAGATGGTCCTCACTCTTCAAGTTCTAACCATTCTGCATGTGTAAAACACAGTCCCTGTCACAGCCAGTCCTGTCAGTAATCAGCATGTCATTCAGTTTCACTTTTACTCTCCCTAGTCACATGCTGGGTTGCTCCAGCGGTGGCCATCTTTGTTAAGGGCGCAATGACTCATGGGATTTGTAGTTTGCAATTTACTGCTTATAGATTGAGCAGTAACGGACGGCTGGGTGCCTGGGTTGACAGCTTACTCATTTCAACTGTATGTGGCTGACACGGCAAGGTCCCAGCTGGCACCTGCAACTGACCCCAGCCTCTGCACTGCCTGCTTGATTAGTAGGTGGTCGGGGCTAGGGCTGTCTGTGGTACAGGGGGCGATCATCTTGATCGCCCCCCCTCCTTGATCCGCCACTGCCTCCAATCCATCAACAGTTCTAAGGTCTTCGGAGGAAGTAGGACCGGTAACGGTGTAAAACAAACTTTGGAGATAGAAGCATTCAAAATTTATAGAATGTACAGTGTAAACACGGCCAAGAGCTTCTGTTGCTCTGATACGAGGATGACCATCTACAGCGACTCCCTGTTTTCTGTGCATAAAAACTTTTGGAGAAGCATTCCATGTGTATTATTTTGGCTGCTCACAGTACATCATGATTCTTGCAAAGTCATCATTTTGACACAGTTGGAAGAAAGAAGTAAATGTTGTTGCATAATTTGGTATAGTCAGAGAGCTGAGAATGCTGGCAAAGCCTGCTAAAGCTCTCTTCGATAATAAACATTAAGATCATGACGAAACATGACAACACAAAACGCTTGCTCCAAGGCCCCACCCATATGCCATGAGGCCCCACAATAAGCGTCCAGCAAAAATTGTGGGTTTAAATTAATTAAAAATTAACAGTATTTAATTTTGATTTAATTTTTTTTTAGTTGCCTCTGCAGTGTTTTAATACGCTTGTATGTAAAATTCACGATCTTCACTTGTAAACTGTGGATTTGTATAGAAAGATAAAAGTACAGAAGGACAAATTTTCACTTTGATATAGTAGAGAAGATAGAAAAGAAAAAATAGTAGATAAGCTAATTCCTTTTGTAATTCCATACCTGACCTGTAGAGGGCAAATGCTATGCAAAAATTGTGTTTTTTAATTAATTAAAAAGTAACAGTAATTAACTTAAATTTAGCAGAGAAGATGGAAAAGAAAAAATAGTAGATAAGCTAAATCCTATTGTAATTCCGTACCTGACCTGTAGAGGACGAATGCTATAGAAAACTTGTGGTTTTTCATTAATTAAAAATTAACAGTATAAGAAATCTACCTATCTACTGTTATTAACAACTATACCTAACAAACTCTCATTTGCTGTTATGTATTGATTATACCACAACAAATTTATACGACACACTTTGTTAACTCTGCGTGCCTTAGTTGAACATATTCTCTTTTACACAATAATTTCACTGGGTGGCGGCAGAGTACAGTCACTTTTTCATTAAAACATTTTCCACTTCTTATGTTGGGACAGTTTCTCCTGTTATTTACTTTCGAAAAGTAATTCTGTGATTCTGTACACTGTTTTAGGGGTATTACTTCAAATTTACTACTGTAACCTGTGTATAACCCAATTAACACAATTTCTAATGACAGTACATTATAGGCGACCACCAAATTTTGATGTAATTTTTTCCTGTAATTAGTATGTAATTACATAAGATGAAAAAGGGGTAACGTTTACAATTCTATTACTATAACCTTTTAGATAAGTAACAATATCGCAGACATAGAGATATTGGTGTGACCAACTACTGTAGCTTAATAAGTCTTACTCTTTGCTCTGGGTTATTGGCCTACAGGGTATGGACAAATATTTCCCTAAAGCTTCTACATCACCTGATACACCATCTACGGTTAACATGGGTAAATCAAATAAAACTGCAGGGAAAAACACTCCCTCACCTTCCCCTCAAGAGACACAAAAAGCTTCAAGCTCTGCCATTTCAGGAGCTATTCCCATAGCCTCATTGCCCATGCTAGAAATGGCGGAGGTAATTTCTAAAGTATTGATGCCTCAATTTGATAAAAGACTAGATGGAACTGAAATGAAAATAGAAGCAGCCCTAACTAGAATAGATGTACATGCTACACGTTTAACTACTCTAGAGTCGAGAGTTAGCGATGTAGGATACAGGGTCCAAAACATCCAGGATGGTACCTCCTCTCATTCTTCCACTATCCAGGCTCTCCAGGATAAAATCGATGACCTGGCAAATAAACACCGTAGAAATAATCTAAGATTCATTGGAATCCCTGAATCATACAAAGGTTCACAACTTCTCGATTTTCTTGCCAAGGATTTACCTTTGGCATTAGACATTATTGATAATTTGGGTACTCCTCAAATAGAGAGAGCCCATCGCTTGGGCTCAGAAAGACAGGGAGAAAACAATAGACCCAGTCCTGTCATAGCAACATTTTTAGACTATAGAGCTAAGGAACAAATTCTGACAGCATATAGAAAGTCGAATCCACTGACAATCCAAACACATAAAATTATGATTTTCCAAGATTTGTCAGTGTTGGTTGCTCAGAAATGAAAAGCTTTCTCTGAGGTGTGCAGCTATCTTCATTCCCACAACCACAGACTTGCTCTCTTATATCCGGCCAAATTGAGAGTATTTGAAGATGGCCGCCCAATATTCTTTGATGACCCTGCACAAGCAAAACGCCACTTCTTGCCCTCTCACTCACCCCCTAGGTCACCTTGATTATAAAAGAGATGGAAAGTCAAATACTAAATGGTTGATAATGGATCATATGGTACATGACTGAAATTTATGGTAGTACCATAAAGGAAAGGAGAAAACAATATATATATTTTTACCTTCACTAATAAAGAAAAGGTATACCTCTATAAACTCATCCCAGAGAGTTATATAAAAGACCATTGATAAATATAATAAAGTAACTCAGTTTAGATATTATAGCCTAAATATTTTATTTTTCTTTGGGTTGTATTAAAAAAATTAATATTGTGAAGGGTTATCTATTGGCTTTTAAGATTAGATACCCCTACCCTCTTAGGGTGTAATTGAAATTGATGTTATTGTTGTTTTGCTGGATAGTCTGGATAAGTGCAGTTAACCCCAGGTTGCACCTATTCATTTTTTTTGTTGGTTGGAAAAATGAAAAGTCGAGAAAAGTGAAGCAGGGAATCACATGTGGTTTTGTTATGTTTGTTTTCTGTCAATGTTTTGTGAAGTACTTAATGTTTTGTGTTATCTGTCTGACGGTCGCCCAGGGGCCTACATACCAACAATTATTATTGGCCCACCCCCACATAGTAGACAGTGAAATAAAAACAATCTATAATGTAAATGTCGACTGGAAATGCAGACACTAGATTTCGAATAGATGAGTTGCCTACCCATAGTCCAGTGGGATTAAAAATTGTCTCATGGAATGTTGGGGGATTAAATTCACCTACTGTATAAAACACAAAAGGGTCATAACTCACCTTAAAAAACAACATCCAGGCATAATGTTTCTACAGGAAACACACTGGCAGTTGGGAGATGAGGCTGTCCTCCGAGCCCCGTGGATAGGTACTTGTATCACAGCTTGTCATCACAATAAATCCAGAGGTGTCGCTATTTTGTTTAAACATGATTTACCATATAATATCCTGAATCAAATTATAGATAAACATGGGAGATTTATAATACTAGATATTGAAATTAGACACTCTAAGTTTACTTTGATAAACATATACGCGCCAAACTCAGGCTCCCCGACTTTCTTTATACACTTAATCAAACTATTACAAAAAAGAGACAATTATCCCTTGATAATGGGTGGAGACTATAATGAAATTCTGGACCTACTCATGGATAAGACCCCCCACCCCTTAGACAAGATACAGCCACATGGAAAATACTTCCATCTCTACTAAATACACTAAACTTGACAGATCCTTGGCGGTTGCTCAATCCTACAAATCATTCATATATACATTTATCAGCCGCACACGGCTCCCTGTCCCGAATTGATTATATTTTGCTATCGGACTTTCTGATGGGTAGAATAGAAAAAGCAAATCTAGACAATATTGTAATTTCAGATCATGCCCCAATATCAATAACTCTAACCTTTTCTTGTGATAACTATCAAGATAATATCTGCCGTTTTCCAGTAAATATTACATTATCAGAGGATTTTAAAGTATATCTAAAATCAAAATGGTCTAATTTTGTAGATGACAATACTGAGCACTGGGACAATCCTAGTTTAATGTGGGAGACATCTAAAGTTGTATTACGGGGACATATTATTAGCTATATGGCCAAGCACAAGAGAGATATGTCTGCAAATAGACATTCCCTGACCGCAACGGTGCATCAAGCATTTAATGAATATACCACAGATCCCTCCCCAGATAAATGAAGCCAATATAAACAAGCTCGACAATTTTTGGAAGACTTTCTTCTCACCCAAGCTAAACAGAACATATCTCTAAACACACATATTATAGCAGGCTGTTTCCTAGCTAATATGGCTAAATCAAGGAAACCTAGAATTAGCAATACTCAACCCTACAACTAAATCCCTTGTCACTGATTCACAGAATATCCTTTCTTTATTCAATGAGTATTATTCTACCCTTTACTCCCCGCAAGCCATTGATAAGGAACAGCAAAAATTGTTGTTAGATGAGGCGCGTCTTCCTATGCTTCAACATGATCAAAGGGAAATTTAGACGCTGATATCATTGAACAAGAGCTCAGAGATACCATAAAGGTATTACCAACAAAAAAAGCTCCTGGGCTGGATGGTTATTCCGGGGAATATTATAAAATTCTCCAGGAGGATATCTCCCCATTGTTATTGGATCTATACAGACATATCCACCATAATTATCCTTTTCTTATGTTCTTTAATAATTCACATACCATTCTTCTATCTAAACCAGAGAAAGATCCTCTTTTACTAGGTTCATACCGCCCTATTTCTCTGTTGAATGTGGACCTAAAAATTTTAACAAAAATAATGGCCACACGTCTAACAAACATTTTACCGTCATTGCTAACTGAACACCAACTAGGATTCGTGTCCGGTAGGCACTCAGTGAAGGGTATTTGTGCTGCTCTGGCCGCTATTATAGCATCCAGTAAATTGCCTAATGCCCAAAACATGCTTCTCAGCCTTGACACTCACAAGGCGTTTGATACGGTCCTTTCTCGAAGACAATTTACCCCTGATTTCATCAGACTGATTCGATTTTTATATAATTCACCCACTACCGCATTACTAGTAAATGGAATATGTGGCTCGCCAATAAAACTGGGTCGAGGTACGCGTCCAGGCTGCCCACTTTCACCCCTATTATTCAATCTCGCAATAGATCCTCTCCTTCGTATCCTCCAGCAGTGGCCAGAATTTCGTGGGGTTGAGATAGGCACAAAAAATATCAAATTCACAGTTTATGCAGATGATATTCTACTATACATTGCTGATCCTCAATTTACTTTGACAAAAATTATACATAAGATTGGACAATGTGGCGACATCTCGGGGCTTAAAATTAATGAAAATAAATCCACTGTGATGTTACTACATCCCACTTTGCACATCCCGTCGTGAGGTTCCTCATTTTAATTTTCCTGGGCCTCCTCACATTTGGATTATCTGGGTATTCAAATACCAAAAAACCCTGCTCTTTTATATGAAAAAAATGTCACCCGCATAATTCAAAATATTATGGATGAGCTTCGAAGTTGGCAACATTTGACTCTCTCATATTTGGGGAGAGCGACTTTAATAAAAATGATGACATTCACTCGTCTTATTTATGTGCTACAATCACTACCTATTTTACTCACATCAAAAGACATTAAATTTATTAATAAATTATTTAGGTCTTTTATATGGCAGAATGGTAGAGCCCGGATAAGTTTAAGAAAGTTATATCAACCTAAAGCAAATGGGGGGATAAACTTCCCGAATGTCCTTGATTATAATCATTCATCACTGCTGAGGATATTGACAGATTGGTTACATGACAGGGATGTTTATGCCAATACGTCAATAGAGTCACAATTTCTCCTCACTATGGATTTAAGGTATTTCTTACACATATATGACCAGGAAGTACCAATAGAAATCAGAGACAATCCTCTGCTCATGACAACTAGACGTTTGTGGCATATTTTGCGTCATAGACTACGACTCAATGCGCACAAATCAACACATCTCCAATTGTTGCGTAATCTGGACTTTCAAGAAGGACAGGCGACATACCCCTTTACAATATGGACGGTTGGAGGTGTGCATACTATAGGCAATTTGTTGGAATTTAACAAGAAAAGACCCCTGACGTTCCTAGAAGCAACGGAAAAATGTGAGACTTTAAGGGCATATTCCCTGGCATATTTCCAGGCAAAACATTATATCGCATCAATAGTGCATCAATAGTGCATGCATTTTCACCCACCGATTGGAACAACCCACTAGATAGATTATTAGGTAGACAGAACCCCAACAAGAAGGCCATATCTACATATTATAAATATCTTGGCGAAGAATTGGACCATACATTGTTCAGTCAGGGTATGCGCCAGTGGTTAACTCAATTCCCAACTCTCGCAGTGGAGGACTTAATACGAGGGTTATCAAGATCATGGGAACTATTAAGTGCTAGCACATACAATGAGTTATTTTTAAACAGTTACCACAGAACCTATTTATCTCCCCACAGAAGATACAGAATGGGTCTGTTGGATACTCATACATGTCCTAGATGTGATACAATAGAGGCAGACTTATATCATTGCATATGGCAGTGTCCAGTAGTTCAGGGCTTTTGGAGAAAAGTCAAACAAGATGCTGAACTACACCTGGTAAACTACGTACCCTTCACACAAAAATGGGCGGTACTAGGTATTTTTCCAAAAGGGCAGAGACTTACCCAAGGCAGCAGAAAACTATTAATAGCTATAAGCGCTGCAGCTAAGAAAACTGTCTTACAGGAATGGATCAGCCCAACTCCCATAACATTGTACAAAGAAAAACTGACATTTTTTTTAGAATGGATTGGGTGGTGACAAGGCCCTGAGTCAGAGCCGGACGCACTGACAGAGCGCTCGCTCTGAATCAGGGCCGTTCTTTTTTTTTTTTTAGAAGGGCCTCCTGGCCGCTCGCATAGCTGTGGGTGACCACCCACAGCTATAGCGATCGGCCAGGAAGATGGTCGCGATGGTCAAGACCATCGCGACCATCGGGCTTGCAACGAGACCCTTGTGGTAGGGCTCGTTGCCGCAAGCCCCAGAGTGATTTTGGCTCTAACAGAGGCAAAATCTCTCCCACTGACATCACTTATGATGTTAGTGGGGCCGGCCCCAAAAAGGAAGCGTTCACATGGGAACGCCTCCGTTTGGGCAGCCACTCCCCTGGTCCGCCCACCAAAGGGGGCGTGCTGTCACTCAACATCGACAGCTCGCCCCCTTTGGTACGAGACCCGGAGCGACGGATTGCCCGTCGCTATCCGGGTCTCGCGCATGCGAACGACGGAGCCGGCTCCATCGTGCGCATGCGCACTGGCCCACCATCGACCCGGTTGCGAGCGCACAGTGCTTGCGACTGGGTCAGAATCAGGCCCCATGTTCAATAGAGAAAGGAAAGCCTCTTCTTTTTCCGAGACTTGGAAAAGTTATATCCCCACCTTGTCAGACACAATGCAAACACAAATTTATAACGGTATGCGTAGGGCACAATGGTATGAGACATGGACATTGATGGGAGACCTACCAATTCAATTACCAGAAAGGTGAACTATGCACCTGAATTGAGAAGGTTGGTTTGGTCGGTGGGTGATCGTCAGATGGAACCTTATTTCATCATATGTTTTTAATTTTTTATTTTATACTGTTAAGAGCTAATTAAGTATAAGCACATGTTATTTGATTGACAGGAATTATTGTTAAAATATTTCCAAGTGTTTAGTAAAAATAAATCGCAAGATTTAGGACCTCATTCAGAGTCGGTCGAAGCGGCCGCACAGTCGTACGCCACCAATGTTCGCTATACTGCGCATGCATAGGGTTCGCAATGCGCGTGGGCAAACTAGCCGCTACGATCAGAAATTTCTCTCTCCTTGAACACAGCCAGGTCGGTAGTTTGAGTGACAGATTGAGGCATTTGTGGGTGGTAACAGGGGAAGGTGCTTGAAAAAGGGGGAGTGGAGATCCGAACGCAGGCGTGCCTAATTATGCGAACGGCGTTTTATGGGAGTGCATACGGTTTGTGGGAGTGCATAATTAACAAAGTAGCGTCATGGCACATGTGACATGGGAGGTTTTTACACTGACATGATCGTAGAGCTTAAGAGAGGGTATGGTCAACCTTAAGCTCTACGACCAGTTCCGATGGTTCCCGATGGTCTCGATTAATCCTTATATGCCCGGAGATGACGTGCAATGCATACGAGAAGGGGGCGTATTTTTTTTCTCTTCCGGCCGCTTGCTCCCCTTGGTCGGCCAGCTACCGATCCGAACTTAGGGACGCAACTTGCGAAGGAATCATTTGCATATCCGGCCCCTTTTCCCGTACGACCGTGCGGCCGCTTCGACCGACTCTCAATGAGGTCCTTAGTGTGTGGAAATATATAGTATTGAGTTTGAGATGAATGAAAAATGTAAGCACTGATAGATTTCAAATATGTAATTGAACTCGGTTTGTATTTTTTATATTATGTATATGTAGATGATTCCCTTGCTTCAATTTAAAATAAAAATATATATAAAAAAAAAAAATTAACATTAATTAATTTCGATTTCAAATTTTTGTAGTTGCCTCCGCCGTGTTTTAATATGCTCGTATTTAAAATTTCATGATCGTGACTTGTAAACTGTGGATTTGTATAGAAAGACAGAAGGACAAATTTTCACTTTTATATAGTAGATATATGTATATTAGCCAAAATAGCCGTCACTCCAATAAAAATAAACAGCCACTCCAGGTGCCACTCCAAGTTTAAGGTAATACAATGCAATCAGCGAATGGCACTCCAGGAGATTTACATGTAAATCCAATGATAGAAAAAATGACTCGGACTCCCGAGTGAGTTCAATGTTTCATGAATTACTCATTTGATCAAGAGCACAATGTATACAAAACTCACATACCTTTAGAGCAGTACAATTCACCTCGTACACGAGGCCACCTCAGCCAGCAGAGGCACGATGACGTCACTAGGGCGCGCACCTAGCACCGACGACCTAGCATTCAAAGAGGGTGTGGCCAAGAGGAAAGTGTATACCCATCGCTACAGGGATAAGGGGCTGGGATATCTATGTAAACACAAGACCATAGAACAGAAGAAGCGATGATCAGATGAATAATGGTAAAATAAATAAGAATCAATACCTGCAAAACAAGGGCAAGTTACAAGTCAAATAATCAAACTGTATCACAGATAAACTTATAGCACCACGAGTCAGGATTGAGTGATCCAACCGATCAGGCATAACCTGAGAAACATGATAAAGGAATATAACATCCTACGACATCAGTGATCAAAAGAACAAAAGACAGCACATTACAAACATAAAGGAAATGAAAAATTCTCATTAAGAGCCAGAGGGTGAATGGTTTGCAATTCATGTATCCAGAATGCTTCCTTTTTTAAAAGGATTTTGTCTCTGTTACCACCTCTTAAATTAGGGGCTGTACAGTCAATCATCTTGTACTTGAGACTGGCTAAATTGTGTCTATACTCCTTAAAGTGCCTGCATACTGGCAAATCCGAAGGTTTCCCACCTAGTGCTTGTCTTATGGAGGATCTGTGCAGAGCCATTTTTTTCTTTAAACATCCTAGATTTTTTACCAACGTATAGGTAACCACAAGGACACTTGATGTAGTATATTACAAAACGAGATAAACATGTAAGAGGGAATCTTATTTTGCATTTCCTACTGGACCTGGGGTGGGTAAAATGATCACCTATATTAAGGTACATGCATGTGGTACAACCCAAGCATCTATAATTCCCAGGTTTCCTGGAGAGAAAATGCACAGGAATTTGTGTAACCTGCCCATAATATAATTGTGGATCAAAATATCTTTGAGGTTACGACCTCTTTTGTAACACGACATGAGACGTTTGTTAGTTAGAGCTGGTAGGTAAGGGTCCTGATTTACTAGAGGCCATGTTTTTATGGCCATCTTGACAAGTTGGTGACTCGCTGTGCTGTATTAATTGACCCAGATCACATTATCATCTATCGTTTTCTTAGAAGAGAGAGCAAGGGTACTGGACTTCGGAAGTGATAAGACTCTATCCTTGGCTGATTTCAATACCTTAAGGCTATATCCTCTTGCCAAAAATTTGTTAAAAGTATATCAGTTTGTTTCATGGCATCAGCACGATCGTTACAAATCCTGTACACCCTCAAGAACTGGGAAAATGGCAACCCCGTTTCAGTGATTCTGGGTGGTGGCTTCTAGCATCCAGGAACGTATTCCTATCCATAGGCTTGTGGTAAACTGAAGTAGTTAAGGACCCTTCATGGTTACTAATCAAGACATCCAAGAAATGTAATGAATAATCACTTACTTCATATGTAAATTTTACTGCATGATCAGTCCCATTAATGTCCTCCATCATAGAGACAAATTCATCCCTGGTACCAGTCCACAGTAGGAAAATGTCATCTATGTAACGAGTATAACCTTTGATCTTACTCGCCCTCTCCCAAACTGTAAAAAATACATCTTTCTCTACATCGAACATGTAGGCATTAGTGAAGCTGGGTGCCACGCGTGAGCCCATCGTGCAGCCCAGTCTCTGTATAAATAAGTTCCCATCAAAAAGGAAATAATTCCTAGTTAAAGTTAATTCTAGTAGCTTAATAAAGAGCTGAACATCTGGTCCTCTATAGTGGGGATCATCAGTTATTAAACGTCTGTTTGCCTCCAGCCCAGCCTGGTGAGGAATGCAGGTATAGAGGCTTACCACGTCCACCCTACATAGCAACCAATTGGTTGCTTGCTTATTCCATTCTTGTATTTTTAATAAAACAAGGTGGTATCCTTGAGGAATGTGTGTTCAGCCTGTAAAGCAGGTTGCAGATGAAAGTCCAAAATTTGAGAAATTCTGTAATAAAGAAAATCATTAGCTGCAAAAATGGGGTGGCCCGGAGGTCTGGACCAAGATTTATGGTTCTTAGGGAGTGTGTACAACAACGGTGTTACTGGAAAGTCTTGTGTTAAACCCTCAGCGATTTTTTTGGAAATAATGCAACCTTCCACCGCCTGACTCAATATGCAGTCAAGTTCTAGTTTTTTAAAGGCTGTAGTGGAATCATCATGTAATTTGCCATACACCAGTTCATTATTAAATTGAGAAAAATTTTCCGACTTATAATTAATCAGATCTTGTACCACTATCCTACCTCCTTTGTCTGTCATACGGATAACAATGTTCTTATAATTTTTCAAGTTCTGTAGGGCTATAAATTCCTCAGGAGATAGATTATTGGGTGATGCCTCACTCTTGGAGCAAACAGCCTCAATCGTGGAATATAAACAGTGGGTAAAAAATTTTTATGGATGGATTAGAGGAGCTAGGATCAAACGTAGATCATTTAAGATACGGAGCAGGATGTATGTCACCACTTGTGATACAAAAGTGTTCTTTTAGACGTAATTGTCTGTTCAGTTTAAAGACATCAATTATATCTCTAAATGAATCCAATCTGTTAGTTGGTACAAAGGACAATCCTCTATTGAACACTTTACTTTCATCCATTGTCAGGGGTTTAGATGAGAGGTTGAAGCCTAAGTGGCAAATTTACTAAGATTCGAGTTTGGTCGAGATGACAATCTCGGGTGAGTTTAGGCATGTTTTTCATCTCGCAAATTTACTAAAGGCAAACTCTGGTGAGTTTGGGAGAGAGTTCTCTCTTCTCACTCGAAAAACTTGGGTGAGATCGTGTAACCCTGTTTGTGACTGCAGATTGGTTAAGTTTAGTGCCTCCACCCAAGCTATTTACTGTTATAATGTAGTATGGGTCCACTTGGGCAAAACCCACCTAATTACTAAATTAGTGTTGCGTTACATAGAAACATCATTTACCTGCTATCTGTATAATTCTTCTCCACTGAATTCACTCTTTGAAATATCTCACCTAAGGATTATTAAGTAAATAACACCACAGTACAAGTTTCTTTTCTATATTTTGTGATAACTTTCAAACAGAGTTTTAAAGGTTTCGTACTACTAACATATTGAATAACACATGTTTATGTTGCAAATATATTAGAATAGTGGTTTTAATACAATCAATCATACTCTTATTATTAATATAGTAATTTATATTATACCTAGCAAATAGCTAACAGGATAAATAGCCTGTATATTATTACATACAAACACTGAAAAACATCACATATGAAATTATTTAGAAAAGTCTATGAATGAGTCTATCACACAATAGGCAGCCTGTGGCGTGCCTTTAGTCCTGCATCAGGGAGTAATCCCAATTTGTATTTAACAGAAGGATGTCCTCTGCTATAGTTCGCTTAGACTGAGCAGTATTTAGTTTGCTATATGTTCCGGGTAGTGTTTTATATCATATCCTGAGGACGGGTGCCTTTAGTACAGTAAATGTGCTTCTCCTGTCTCAAGTCCAGAATCCCGTTTAATATTGGCAACTATTGTAGCGAATCACCTTTTAAAGTTATTTTCTTTTGAAAACAGAACCTCAGTAATATTGCTACTACAGTCTGCTTTTTAAGGATGTCTCATGGCCCCAGGGATTAGTTAGTGTAATAATGGTAATCTAAGCCAGAAGGTAATATCTCTGTAAATGCAATCACTGCAGGTCTAAATTAATCCAATCTCTCCCCCAGCACTTCTCTCCATTTGGCTATTATAAAAGTTTTATAAGAGTGACTCCTTAGTGTTTGTTATTAACTGGGCTCACCACCTCCACGTATAGCTGCTCCCAGCTGACTCCTTATGTCACTCAGGCAAATCTCTAGCAGCTGCCTCCGCCTCCTGCCTTCCTTCAGCTGTACTGAGCTCCTGCGTCACACAGCTCCCTGCCTGAACTCCACTATCTCAGTGGCCAGATGCTGCTGCGGCTACTCCTCCGATCTGACGCTGATGCTGTCAGCTTAGTGCAGATGCTGCTCTGCTCACACTGGCCTGACTGAGCCTGTTACTCCATCTCTGCTGTCATCTCAGCTCTTAAGCCAGACAGCATGGAGGTGATCAGGTCAGTCAGCACTGGAGGGGGATCAGGAGACTGGCAGTTACTAGACTGGCAGTTACTAGACTGGCAGTTACTGCTGCTGCAGTGGCATTTATAACCTTGCTGACCTGTCCATGTGCTCTTTCTAGAACTATCCCTCCATGCAGTGTATGAGGTGCAGTAAATCACTTTCACTGGGGCCATGTTTCACCCCTTCACACTGTACATATAATAATTATACACAGTCATATTAAACACATACAGATACAATACTATCTTAAAGATGTAATATACACACATATAGTTCTGTTTTATTTTACATATTTTACACCCTATATGGATTATCCCTCTTTCTCATACTTATTAAAGGGTGTTACACTCTCCCCCTGATGCACAAACAAGGAATTTGAAAAGAATCTTGTGAGTGCATCAACAACTTCATGTATTGTAACTATGCCCCTTTTACAGTACTATTTTTATTCCTCTTATACCCATTTACTGTACATTCTATCTCCACCCTACATTTCCCTCATCCACCCAAAGTAAGGCCACGAAAAGACTATATTGGGATGGATTATGCGAGGTACTTCAACGGGTTGTCCTAAAGTGTCATAGGTTAACATCATCGGAGGCCTAACATTCCTCTTTGGTCGTAGAAAGGTCTCTACCTTCCCTAAATCATTTTCAGTTTCAAAGGATTCCTCACCCAGACTCTCTGAATCCTGTAATTCCAACTGAGGCGCTTCTAACGGAGAAAGTTCATAGAGTGTCACCATTGAGGACTCATTGGTATCTTCACTCTCATTATCTCTCCCTAATAGCTCAGGAGAAAACAATTCTCTTCTTTGTTCAATATCAGTAGGTATGTTGACATCCCTTGAAAATGGGGAATCACAGTAGTAATAACCTCCTTTTTCCTCACTGTGGGAGAGGTCACTTTCTGTAACACATTCCTCATCCTTCCCTCTTTTGCTACGACAAACAGGGATTGAAGAGTTTTGTTTACTTTCAAGCCCTGGCTGAAAATCTAAGAGAAGTCTAACTTCCCGACCTATATGCAATAAATGTTGCCGATGATAGGTTTTAATTGGGCCAGAAGCCCCTTCCGGCCTAATCTTGTAAGAGGGGGTCTCTGGAAGCTGTTCCACAATCTCATATGGTTCAGGATTCCATCGGTTGCTCAGTTTGTGTTGGGAAGAATGTCCTAAATTCCGAACCAGAACTCTATCCCCTGGTAACAGTAAATGTTCACGAACTTTAGAATCATAGTGCACCTTGTTCTTTTCTCCTAATTTCTTAGCTGCTCTTTGTGCAAGTTGGTGTGCCTCATGCAAATCTCTCCTTAATTGCTCAATTGTATTTTGTATGGGGAATACAGCCAGCTCTTCCTGTGGTGGTTCCAAAACAGACATCTATTGGAAGACGGGCTTCTCTTCCGAACAGCAAGAAGTAAGGGGAATACCCCGTGGCCTCATTTTTAGTACAGTTATATGAATGTACCAGCAAACTAATGTACCGACTCCACTGAGATTTCTTACTAGGATCCAAGGTACCCAGCATATTGAGGAGGGTGCGATTAAATCGCTCTGGCTGTGGATCTCCTTGGGGATGATATGGGGTGGTCCTAGATTTCTTGATACCACATATGTCACACATTTCTCGTATGATTTGACTTTCAAATTCACGCCCTTGGTCCGAATGTATACGAGCTGGCAACCCATAATGAAGGAAAAACTTCTCCCACAAGATCTTGGCAACTGTAATAGCCCTTTGGTCTCTCGCTAAATAAGCTTGCGTGTAGCGAGTGAAGTGATCAGTGATCACTAATATGGATGACTTTCTATCCTCTCCAGACTCTATAGCCAGGAAATCTATACATACTAAATGTAATGGGCCATCAGATGAGATATTCTTAAGCGTTGCACTCTTTGTTGGCAAAGTCTTACGGAGAATACAGTTGCCACAGTTGTTACAATAGCGAGTCACATCTTCTGCCATTTTAGGCCAATAAAACCGATCTACAATCAATGCAAAGGTCTTGTCTATCCCAAAATGGCCATGGTCATCATGCAAAGATTTAAGTACTATGGAGTGGTAAACTTCTGGTAACACCAGCTGTTCTTTGACTTTTCCCTCCTTGGAAACTTTCATCCTATATAACAGTCCTCTCCTGATCTTGAGAAGGTTAAACTGTCTACAGAGTAATCGAGCTTGGGGGTTATCAGTAGATATCAGTGGAGGATGCTTTAGACCTTTTATCACAGCTTGTCTAACTTCTTGAATATACGGATCTGCTTTTTGCTCAACTTCTAGTTGACTGCGGCTTATTCTTTGGAGATCTCCCATCTCTACCTTAGATAGCCAGCAATAAGCTAATGGAAGTGCCTTTCCTGTGGCTCCTAACACTTCAATAAAATTCTTAGCTATTTGTTTAGCTGAGCTTTGGTGGCATAATCCTCTTACTTCAGAGGCTGGCACCTCTATCCATCCTTCCTCTTGCGTACCATCCGGTTCTTGTTTCAATATGGACAATGCATCTGCATCAATGTTACTTGTCCCTGGTCTATATTTTAAACAAAAATTATATACTGACAGGGCTGCCAACCACCTATGCCCTGTGGCATCCAATTTAGCCGTTGTCTGAACATACGTGAGGGGGTTATTATCGGTGTGGACCTCAAAGGCCACACCATACAAGTAATCGTGTAATTTGTCTACCACCGCCCATTTTAAAGCTAGAAATTCTAGTTTATGAGCGGGATAGTTCCGCTCACTAGGTGATAATCCTCGACTGATATAAGAGACCGGACGCAATTGAGTGTCATACAGCTGGTATAAAACTCCCCCAAGCCCTTCAAGGGATGCATCTATATGTAGAACATAAGGTCGGGATGGATCAGCGTATGCCAAGACTGGTGTATTGGTAAGGTGTTCCTTCAATTCTAGAAAGGCTTTCTCACAATGTTGAGTCCAACGCTCACCAAACTCCTCGTTAATCCGATAGTAAGCACCTGGGTCACTTTTCTTATATCTAAGAGAAGATTTTTTTAAAGGAGGATACCCTTTAGTGAGGTTAGTCAAGGGCTTTGCTATTTTAGAAAATTTTGGCACAAATCGCCTATAGTATCCACAAAATCCTAAAAAGGAACTTAATTCTTTTAGTTTGGTCGGCCTAGGCCATTCTTTCACTGCTTCCACTTTAGACGGATCAGCAGCTATTCCCTCTCGGCTGACAATATGGCCAATATACTTTACAGTTTTCTGACATATTTTACATTTTTCTAAAGATAGCTTAAACCCGTGAGCAATGAGACGATCTAACACCTTTAAAAGCCGCTGATTGTGCTCCTCTAATGTCTTACCAAATACAATGATGTCATCAAGATACACCACCACTTCTCGGAGATGCATATCTCCAACTGTCTTCTCCATACTCCTCTGAAACGTGGCAGGAGCTCCCTTGGTTCCCTGGGGCATTCGTAAAAATTCAAAAAACCCCAACGGACAGATGAATGCAGTCTTCTCAGCATCTTTAGGATCCATCAAGATCTGATAAAATCCACTTTTTAGATCTAGCACTGAAAACCACTGACTACCCTGTAGGCAATCCAAGGCCTCATCCACCCGTGGTACTGTGTATTGATCTGGTACAGTCCGTTGGTTAAGTTTACGGTAGTCAATGCACATGCGTACCTCTCCATTCTTTTTTCTTGCGACCACTATAGGTGAAGCAAAAGGGCTTTCCGACTCCCGAATGACTCGGCTGTCTAATAATTTTTTCAAATGCTCTCTCATATCTTCTAAATCAGCTGGCGCCAATCTACGGGATCTTTCCCTAAAGGGAGTTTCGTCGGTTAAACGAATTTGATGGGACACATTTGTGGATAAACCCAGATCCCACTCATGCTGTGAGAACGCAGCATTCCGCTGTATGAGATCCTTCACCAACTTAGATTTACTTTCATCTGGGATATCACTCCCTGAAAAGCACTCTTCAAAGTCATGTTGTGGGCTGTATTTGGTCTTGGCCTGCACTTCTTCAATTTTCCGATATGCCTCCAGGCAGGAGGGATGTATATGTAAGGAGTTGGCATAGGCTGTCCCTCCCACTTCTCGACACCACTGCGCCAAAGTTTTGAATAAATTTGCATTGGTTCCCAGAATGACGGAAGCCTCTCTTTCCTCTCCATCTGATTCTGGGCAAATTAAAGCCGTGGTATGTATTTCTCCATTCACTCCAGCTACTTCCAAGGGAAATTTTAATGTAATAGGTATGTACCCTAGATATGGGTAACTATGATCACTTAATCCCCATAGGATAAGACCTGACAAGGGTAATATAGGAATATCATCCAAATGATGTCTATACCAGTCCTCGAATATGATGGATACCTGGGATCCGCTGTCTAACAAAACAGTACATGGGTTTCCATTAACAAATGCTGGTATCAGTGGAGCCGGTCCCATCAATCCCTCAGGCACAGAGTAGCTGCCACTGTAACTCCCCATCACTTCCTGCTGATTCTTTAGGGAGCCGATGCGGGGTTCATCGGTCTCCCACTGGCGTTTCCCGATGAGTTCCTGCCTCGACTAGCCCGAGAGCCTTCTTCAACACCGTTCCATCTCTGATCACATTCAAACGCTCTGTGGCCAAGTCTTCCACAGCGAAAACACCTTTGCTGTCTAGTAACCCTTCCTCTTTCAGCAGTATTCATGGGCGTAGTTCCAGTGGGTGTTTTAGCTGCGTCATCTTTCTTCTTTATCTCCTCTTTCAACTGAAATGCTAGCTGCCCAACTTGCTCTCGTAACTCTTCTACTACTTAAGCTAAATGTTCAATAGGAGCTGTTGTTGTTTCATTCGTTTTAGGTGTCACCATTTTAACTTTTTTTACAGTCTTCTCTCGTGCTTCAACTAGAGCTTCTTCCTGTTTAACTTCCCTCATTAATTGCATAAAGGAAGGAGGTTGTCTGCTGACTGTAGTGTATCTCAGCCGCTGAGCGATTGGATCAGTGGTAAGAGCCCCTTCTATCAACTGTTGCATCCTTTTATCATTAACCTCTTCTGTTGTCATTCCCCCCTTTTCAACAATTTGATGAATGATTTTGTCAATGCGATACAGATATGCTGTCAACTTCTCCCCCACCTCTTGGTAAGTATGCCGCAACCGATACTTAAGATCATCTACATTCTCCATTGTCCCAAATTCTAATTCTAGAGCTGCAAGATAATCTCGGAAACTTATAGTAGGGTCATCTCTCCGAGTGGCATTTATTACTTCCATAGCTGGGCCCCTTAAACTTTCTACTATTCGTTGTTTTTTTATTGCATCAGGACACTGCCAGTCTTCCGACAACTGATGTACGGTGTCTTTCCAAGCTTCATAGCTGTCTTCTCCAGTGGGTACCGGCCGAATCCCAGAAAAAATCCTCAAGCGTCTATACCCTCCCTCATGATGAATTCTCCCAAATTCATCTACTAGCGTCTTTACAACAGTCACCATCGCATTGTTCTGGTTTGTATCAGCATTAGATCCTTGGTCCTGAGTATTACTCCCCATATTCTGTAAATTCTCCCCATTAAAGGGTGTGGAACGATTATGAACAGATTCCCCTGCCCCTATACCACTGCTTGGCTTTTCAACTGGCCAAATAATATTCCACTTCTGTCCATCTCCATCAGGAGTGGGTATCCTAACAGCAATCATATCCCTTTCCAGCGGTTCCTTGGTGACTACTAATGCAGCGCACACTACTCCATCAATTTTTTCCCAAAAATCTACCACTCGTGGCTCTTTGATGCCGTACAAATTCTCAACAGCTAATACTATCTGAGCACTCCGAACATCGCTCAGATTCCCCCCTAGGGCTAAGCAGTTCAGTGGGGGGACACTTTTCCTTTCACACCACTCTAAAATATCTTCCCTCTTTATTGACGCCATACCTTGATAGTAAACAGAAGATACCCCGAGGCTTCCCTGTCTCACTTTTCAGATCTCAGCAGTGACTCCAGTTGTAACCCTGTTTGTGACTGCAGATTGGTTAAGTTTAGTGCCTCCACCCAAGCTATTTACTGTTATAATGTAGTATGGGTCCACTTGGGCAAAACCCACCTAATTACTAAATTAGTGTTGCGTTACATAGAAACATCATTTACCTGCTATCTGTATAATTCTTCTCCACTGAATTCACTCTTTGAAATATCTCACCTAAGGATTATTAAGTAAATAACACCACAGTACAAGTTTCTTTTCTATATTTTGTGATAACTTTCAAACAGAGTTTTAAAGGTTTCGTACTACTAACATATTGAATAACACATGTTTATGTTGCAAATATATTAGAATAGTGGTTTTAATACAATCAATCATACTCTTATTATTAATATAGTAATTTATATTATACCTAGCAAATAGCTAACAGGATAAATAGCCTGTATATTATTACATACAAACACTGAAAAACATCACATATGAAATTATTTAGAAAAGTCTATGAATGAGTCTATCACACAATAGGCAGCCTGTGGCGTGCCTTTAGTCCTGCATCAGGGAGTAATCCCAATTTGTATTTAACAGAAGGATGTCCTCTGCTATAGTTCGCTTAGACTGAGCAGTATTTAGTTTGCTATATGTTCCGGGTAGTGTTTTATATCATATCCTGAGGACGGGTGCCTTTAGTACAGTAAATGTGCTTCTCCTGTCTCAAGTCCAGAATCCCGTTTAATATTGGCAACTATTGTAGCGAATCACCTTTTAAAGTTATTTTCTTTTGAAAACAGAACCTCAGTAATATTGCTACTACAGTCTGCTTTTTAAGGATGTCTCATGGCCCCAGGGATTAGTTAGTGTAATAATGGTAATCTAAGCCAGAAGGTAATATCTCTGTAAATGCAATCACTGCAGGTCTAAATTAATCCAATCTCTCCCCCAGCACTTCGCTCCATTTGGCTATTATAAAAGTTTTATAAGAGTGACTCCTTAGTGTTTGTTATTAACTGGGCTCACCACCTCCGCGTATAGCTGCTCCCAGCTGACTCCTTATGTCACTCAGGCATATCTCTAGCAGCTGCCTCCGCCTCCTGCCTTCCTTCAGCTGTACTGAGCTCCTGCGTCACACAGCTCCCTGCCTGAACTCCACTATCTCAGTGGCCAGATGCTGCTGCGGCTACTCCTCCGATCTGACGCTGATGCTGTCAGCTTAGTGCAGATGCTGCTCTGCTCACACTGGCCTGACTGAGCCTGTTACTCCATCTCTGCTGTCATCTCAGCTCTTAAGCCAGACAGCATGGAGGTGATCAGGTCAGTCAGCACTGGAGGGGGATCAGGAGACTGGCAGTTACTAGACTGGCAGTTACTAGACTGGCAGTTACTGCTGCTGCAGTGGCATTTATAACCTTGCTGACCTGTCCATGTGCTCTTTCTAGAACTATCCCTCCATGCAGTGTATGAGGTGCAGTAAATCACTTTCACTGGGGCCATGTTTCACCCCTTCACACTGTACATATAATAATTATACACAGTCATATTAAACACATACAGATACAATACTATCTTAAAGATGTAATATACACACATATAGTTCTGTTTTATTTTACATATTTTACACCCTATATGGATTATCCCTCTTTCTCATACTTATTAAAGGGTGTTACACTCTCCCCCTGATGCACAAACAAGGAATTTGAAAAGAATCTTGTGAGTGCATCAACAACTTCATGTATTGTAACTATGCCCCTTTTACAGTACTATTTTTATTCCTCTTATACCCATTTACTGTACATTCTATCTCCACCCTACATTTCCCTCATCCACCCAAAGTAAGGCCACGAAAAGACTATATTGGGATGGATTATGCGAGGTACTTCAACGGGTTGTCCTAAAGTGTCATAGGTTAACATCATCGGAGGCCTAACATTCCTCTTTGGTCGTAGAAAGGTCTCTACCTTCCCTAAATCATTTTCAGTTTCAAAGGATTCCTCACCCAGACTCTCTGAATCCTGTAATTCCAACTGAGGCGCTTCTAACGGAGAAAGTTCATAGAGTGTCACCATTGAGGACTCATTGGTATCTTCACTCTCATTATCTCTCCCTAATAGCTCAGGAGAAAACAATTCTCTTCTTTGTTCAATATCAGTAGGTATGTTGACATCCCTTGAAAATGGGGAATCACAGTAGTAATAACCTCCTTTTTCCTCACTGTGGGAGAGGTCACTTTCTGTAACACATTCCTCATCCTTCCCTCTTTTGCTACGACAAACAGGGATTGAAGAGTTTTGTTTACTTTCAAGCCCTGGCTGAAAATCTAAGAGAAGTCTAACTTCCCGACCTATATGCAATAAATGTTGCCGATGATAGGTTTTAATTGGGCCAGAAGCCCCTTCCGGCCTAATCTTGTAAGAGGGGGTCTCTGGAAGCTGTTCCACAATCTCATATGGTTCAGGATTCCATCGGTTGCTCAGTTTGTGTTGGGAAGAATGTCCTAAATTCCGAACCAGAACTCTATCCCCTGGTAACAGTAAATGTTCACGAACTTTAGAATCATAGTGCACCTTGTTCTTTTCTCCTAATTTCTTAGCTGCTCTTTGTGCAAGTTGGTGTGCCTCATGCAAATCTCTCCTTAATTGCTCAATTGTATTTTGTATGGGGAATACAGCCAGCTCTTCCTGTGGTGGTTCCAAAACAGACATCTATTGGAAGACGGGCTTCTCTTCCGAACAGCAAGAAGTAAGGGGAATACCCCGTGGCCTCATTTTTAGTACAGTTATATGAATGTACCAGCAAACTAATGTACCGACTCCACTGAGATTTCTTACTAGGATCCAAGGTACCCAGCATATTGAGGAGGGTGCGATTAAATCGCTCTGGCTGTGGATCTCCTTGGGGATGATATGGGGTGGTCCTAGATTTCTTGATACCACATATGTCACACATTTCTCGTATGATTTGACTTTCAAATTCACGCCCTTGGTCCGAATGTATACGAGCTGGCAACCCATAATGAAGGAAAAACTTCTCCCACAAGATCTTGGCAACTGTAATAGCCCTTTGGTCTCTCGCTAAATAAGCTTGCGTGTAGCGAGTGAAGTGATCAGTGATCACTAATATGGATGACTTTCTATCCTCTCCAGACTCTATAGCCAGGAAATCTATACATACTAAATGTAATGGGCCATCAGATGAGATATTCTTAAGCGTTGCACTCTTTGTTGGCAAAGTCTTACGGAGAATACAGTTGCCACAGTTGTTACAATAGCGAGTCACATCTTCTGCCATTTTAGGCCAATAAAACCGATCTACAATCAATGCAAAGGTCTTGTCTATCCCAAAATGGCCATGGTCATCATGCAAAGATTTAAGTACTATGGAGTGGTAAACTTCTGGTAACACCAGCTGTTCTTTGACTTTTCCCTCCTTGGAAACTTTCATCCTATATAACAGTCCTCTCCTGATCTTGAGAAGGTTAAACTGTCTACAGAGTAATCGAGCTTGGGGGTTATCAGTAGATATCAGTGGAGGATGCTTTAGACCTTTTATCACAGCTTGTCTAACTTCTTGAATATACGGATCTGCTTTTTGCTCAACTTCTAGTTGACTGCGGCTTATTCTTTGGAGATCTCCCATCTCTACCTTAGATAGCCAGCAATAAGCTAATGGAAGTGCCTTTCCTGTGGCTCCTAACACTTCAATAAAATTCTTAGCTATTTGTTTAGCTGAGCTTTGGTGGCATAATCCTCTTACTTCAGAGGCTGGCACCTCTATCCATCCTTCCTCTTGCGTACCATCCGGTTCTTGTTTCAATATGGACAATGCATCTGCATCAATGTTACTTGTCCCTGGTCTATATTTTAAACAAAAATTATATACTGACAGGGCTGCCAACCACCTATGCCCTGTGGCATCCAATTTAGCCGTTGTCTGAACATACGTGAGGGGGTTATTATCGGTGTGGACCTCAAAGGCCACACCATACAAGTAATCGTGTAATTTGTCTACCACCGCCCATTTTAAAGCTAGAAATTCTAGTTTATGAGCGGGATAGTTCCGCTCACTAGGTGATAATCCTCGACTGATATAAGAGACCGGACGCAATTGAGTGTCATACAGCTGGTATAAAACTCCCCCAAGCCCTTCAAGGGATGCATCTATATGTAGAACATAAGGTCGGGATGGATCAGCGTATGCCAAGACTGGTGTATTGGTAAGGTGTTCCTTCAATTCTAGAAAGGCTTTCTCACAATGTTGAGTCCAACGCTCACCAAACTCCTCGTTAATCCGATAGTAAGCACCTGGGTCACTTTTCTTATATCTAAGAGAAGATTTTTTTAAAGGAGGATACCCTTTAGTGAGGTTAGTCAAGGGCTTTGCTATTTTAGAAAATTTTGGCACAAATCGCCTATAGTATCCACAAAATCCTAAAAAGGAACTTAATTCTTTTAGTTTGGTCGGCCTAGGCCATTCTTTCACTGCTTCCACTTTAGACGGATCAGCAGCTATTCCCTCTCGGCTGACAATATGGCCAATATACTTTACAGTTTTCTGACATATTTTACATTTTTCTAAAGATAGCTTAAACCCGTGAGCAATGAGACGATCTAACACCTTTAAAAGCCGCTGATTGTGCTCCTCTAATGTCTTACCAAATACAATGATGTCATCAAGATACACCACCACTTCTCGGAGATGCATATCTCCAACTGTCTTCTCCATACTCCTCTGAAACGTGGCAGGAGCTCCCTTGGTTCCCTGGGGCATTCGTAAAAATTCAAAAAACCCCAACGGACAGATGAATGCAGTCTTCTCAGCATCTTTAGGATCCATCAAGATCTGATAAAATCCACTTTTTAGATCTAGCACTGAAAACCACTGACTACCCTGTAGGCAATCCAAGGCCTCATCCACCCGTGGTACTGTGTATTGATCTGGTACAGTCCGTTGGTTAAGTTTACGGTAGTCAATGCACATGCGTACCTCTCCATTCTTTTTTCTTGCGACCACTATAGGTGAAGCAAAAGGGCTTTCCGACTCCCGAATGACTCGGCTGTCTAATAATTTTTTCAAATGCTCTCTCATATCTTCTAAATCAGCTGGCGCCAATCTACGGGATCTTTCCCTAAAGGGAGTTTCGTCGGTTAAACGAATTTGATGGGACACATTTGTGGATAAACCCAGATCCCACTCATGCTGTGAGAACGCAGCATTCCGCTGTATGAGATCCTTCACCAACTTAGATTTACTTTCATCTGGGATATCACTCCCTGAAAAGCACTCTTCAAAGTCATGTTGTGGGCTGTATTTGGTCTTGGCCTGCACTTCTTCAATTTTCCGATATGCCTCCAGGCAGGAGGGATGTATATGTAAGGAGTTGGCATAGGCTGTCCCTCCCACTTCTCGACACCACTGCGCCAAAGTTTTGAATAAATTTGCATTGGTTCCCAGAATGACGGAAGCCTCTCTTTCCTCTCCATCTGATTCTGGGCAAATTAAAGCCGTGGTATGTATTTCTCCATTCACTCCAGCTACTTCCAAGGGAAATTTTAATGTAATAGGTATGTACCCTAGATATGGGTAACTATGATCACTTAATCCCCATAGGATAAGACCTGACAAGGGTAATATAGGAATATCATCCAAATGATGTCTATACCAGTCCTCGAATATGATGGATACCTGGGATCCGCTGTCTAACAAAACAGTACATGGGTTTCCATTAACAAATGCTGGTATCAGTGGAGCCGGTCCCATCAATCCCTCAGGCACAGAGTAGCTGCCACTGTAACTCCCCATCACTTCCTGCTGATTCTTTAGGGAGCCGATGCGGGGTTCATCGGTCTCCCACTGGCGTTTCCCGATGAGTTCCTGCCTCGACTAGCCCGAGAGCCTTCTTCAACACCGTTCCATCTCTGATCACATTCAAACGCTCTGTGGCCAAGTCTTCCACAGCGAAAACACCTTTGCTGTCTAGTAACCCTTCCTCTTTCAGCAGTATTCATGGGCGTAGTTCCAGTGGGTGTTTTAGCTGCGTCATCTTTCTTCTTTATCTCCTCTTTCAACTGAAATGCTAGCTGCCCAACTTGCTCTCGTAACTCTTCTACTACTTAAGCTAAATGTTCAATAGGAGCTGTTGTTGTTTCATTCGTTTTAGGTGTCACCATTTTAACTTTTTTTACAGTCTTCTCTCGTGCTTCAACTAGAGCTTCTTCCTGTTTAACTTCCCTCATTAATTGCATAAAGGAAGGAGGTTGTCTGCTGACTGTAGTGTATCTCAGCCGCTGAGCGATTGGATCAGTGGTAAGAGCCCCTTCTATCAACTGTTGCATCCTTTTATCATTAACCTCTTCTGTTGTCATTCCCCCCTTTTCAACAATTTGATGAATGATTTTGTCAATGCGATACAGATATGCTGTCAACTTCTCCCCCACCTCTTGGTAAGTATGCCGCAACCGATACTTAAGATCATCTACATTCTCCATTGTCCCAAATTCTAATTCTAGAGCTGCAAGATAATCTCGGAAACTTATAGTAGGGTCATCTCTCCGAGTGGCATTTATTACTTCCATAGCTGGGCCCCTTAAACTTTCTACTATTCGTTGTTTTTTTATTGCATCAGGACACTGCCAGTCTTCCGACAACTGATGTACGGTGTCTTTCCAAGCTTCATAGCTGTCTTCTCCAGTGGGTACCGGCCGAATCCCAGAAAAAATCCTCAAGCGTCTATACCCTCCCTCATGATGAATTCTCCCAAATTCATCTACTAGCGTCTTTACAACAGTCACCATCGCATTGTTCTGGTTTGTATCAGCATTAGATCCTTGGTCCTGAGTATTACTCCCCATATTCTGTAAATTCTCCCCATTAAAGGGTGTGGAACGATTATGAACAGATTCCCCTGCCCCTATACCACTGCTTGGCTTTTCAACTGGCCAAATAATATTCCACTTCTGTCCATCTCCATCAGGAGTGGGTATCCTAACAGCAATCATATCCCTTTCCAGCGGTTCCTTGGTGACTACTAATGCAGCGCACACTACTCCATCAATTTTTTCCCAAAAATCTACCACTCGTGGCTCTTTGATGCCGTACAAATTCTCAACAGCTAATACTATCTGAGCACTCCGAACATCGCTCAGATTCCCCCCTAGGGCTAAGCAGTTCAGTGGGGGGACACTTTTCCTTTCACACCACTCTAAAATATCTTCCCTCTTTATTGACGCCATACCTTGATAGTAAACAGAAGATACCCCGAGGCTTCCCTGTCTCACTTTTCAGATCTCAGCAGTGACTCCAGTTGTAACCCTGTTTGTGACTGCAGATTGGTTAAGTTTAGTGCCTCCACCCAAGCTATTTACTGTTATAATGTAGTATGGGTCCACTTGGGCAAAACCCACCTAATTACTAAATTAGTGTTGCGTTACATAGAAACATCATTTACCTGCTATCTGTATAATTCTTCTCCACTGAATTCACTCTTTGAAATATCTCACCTAAGGATTATTAAGTAAATAACACCACAGTACAAGTTTCTTTTCTATATTTTGTGATAACTTTCAAACAGAGTTTTAAAGGTTTCGTACTACTAACATATTGAATAACACATGTTTATGTTGCAAATATATTAGAATAGTGGTTTTAATACAATCAATCATACTCTTATTATTAATATAGTAATTTATATTATACCTAGCAAATAGCTAACAGGATAAATAGCCTGTATATTATTACATACAAACACTGAAAAACATCACATATGAAATTATTTAGAAAAGTCTATGAATGAGTCTATCACACAATAGGCAGCCTGTGGCGTGCCTTTAGTCCTGCATCAGGGAGTAATCCCAATTTGTATTTAACAGAAGGATGTCCTCTGCTATAGTTCGCTTAGACTGAGCAGTATTTAGTTTGCTATATGTTCCGGGTAGTGTTTTATATCATATCCTGAGGACGGGTGCCTTTAGTACAGTAAATGTGCTTCTCCTGTCTCAAGTCCAGAATCCCGTTTAATATTGGCAACTATTGTAGCGAATCACCTTTTAAAGTTATTTTCTTTTGAAAACAGAACCTCAGTAATATTGCTACTACAGTCTGCTTTTTAAGGATGTCTCATGGCCCCAGGGATTAGTTAGTGTAATAATGGTAATCTAAGCCAGAAGGTAATATCTCTGTAAATGCAATCACTGCAGGTCTAAATTAATCCAATCTCTCCCCCAGCACTTCGCTCCATTTGGCTATTATAAAAGTTTTATAAGAGTGACTCCTTAGTGTTTGTTATTAACTGGGCTCACCACCTCCGCGTATAGCTGCTCCCAGCTGACTCCTTATGTCACTCAGGCATATCTCTAGCAGCTGCCTCCGCCTCCTGCCTTCCTTCAGCTGTACTGAGCTCCTGCGTCACACAGCTCCCTGCCTGAACTCCACTATCTCAGTGGCCAGATGCTGCTGCGGCTACTCCTCCGATCTGACGCTGATGCTGTCAGCTTAGTGCAGATGCTGCTCTGCTCACACTGGCCTGACTGAGCCTGTTACTCCATCTCTGCTGTCATCTCAGCTCTTAAGCCAGACAGCATGGAGGTGATCAGGTCAGTCAGCACTGGAGGGGGATCAGGAGACTGGCAGTTACTAGACTGGCAGTTACTAGACTGGCAGTTACTGCTGCTGCAGTGGCATTTATAACCTTGCTGACCTGTCCATGTGCTCTTTCTAGAACTATCCCTCCATGCAGTGTATGAGGTGCAGTAAATCACTTTCACTGGGGCCATGTTTCACCCCTTCACACTGTACATATAATAATTATACACAGTCATATTAAACACATACAGATACAATACTATCTTAAAGATGTAATATACACACATATAGTTCTGTTTTATTTTACATATTTTACACCCTATATGGATTATCCCTCTTTCTCATACTTATTAAAGGGTGTTACACTCGCAAACTCGAATCAACTCACCATCGGGCAAACTCGGAAGTACTTTTCATGAAAAATATGAAGTTTGCAAATTTACTAAACTTCGAGATTACAATCTCGGGTGAGATTAGAGCAAACTCGCAGAGAAATTGAAGTTTTAAACACTCCACCTCCTGAGCTGCGAGTTTGCCAGAAACATACATAGATCAGTGTTATTTGTGTATATTTCTGCATGTGTAGTTAATGTAAAGTGTTTATATTAAAAAAAAAAATACGTAGGGTTCCCCCCAAAAATACATAACCAGCCCCGGACTGGTCAGCCAGTCCTGGTTCCAAAAATTACAGGGAACAAAACGAGTAGGGTTCCACAGTAATTTAGAAACCAGTACCTGGCTGCAGGGCCAGTGCTGGTTTTAAATTTAGGTGGGAGAAAATTGCGTAGGGGTCCCCATATATTTAAAACCAGCACCGTACCCAAACCGACCAGGGTGTAATGCCACAGCCAGGAGACCCTATTACCGGGTCTCCATGGCCAAAGCATTTGCACCCCAAGCCGTGGATCTCAAGGGAGGTGGGAACCCACCAAAAAAGGGGTCCCCCTCACAAAATCCTAGGCTTGGTCTAAAACCCGGGGCTCTTCCCCGCTCCTGGGCTGTAGGTATGGGGGTAATAATGTGTAAAATAGTATAAAACTATTGTATCTTACAATGAAACTACAGGTGCCATCATGCCTGCCCTTTTGCACTTGTGGAACTACAAGTGCCTGCAGGCAGCCGACACCTGTACCCCCACTGCAAAATAAATAGTTAAAAAAAAAGTGTACACACACACCGTATACAATAAAACTTTATCACATACACCTATACCACTCACACATACTTACCTGTGCCAGCTGTTCTATCCCCTTGTCCCATGTAGATTCCACGGATGTACCTGGAAAAAAGATCCCATACTCCCCTTCATCCTGGCGCCGCGCTTCATGGCATCCAAGTTCTTGGCAAAATAAGTAAAGGAGTTACGCGATCCAGGTGCAAGTATATGGTGTGACATAATACTAGCACCTCGCGAAATGACAGATGACCGTGATCATCTGTTATTTCCCACGGGCCGCTAGCCAATCAGCGGCCGCTTTACATGTAGCGGACGCTCATTGGCTCGGACCCATGTATAACCAGCCAATGAGCGGGCCCTTCATGTAAAGCCTGATCCACCATTTCAGAAAGTTTCTTGGTTTGTCAATTGGACTGCAGATGATAAGTGCAAGATTCTTCTAGAATCTACTAGCGAAGGAGAATGTGCAGAGGGAGCCTCACAGTCAAAAAACCAGAAACCCCCCTCAGGGGTGACTACTCGCGCAAAAAGAGACCCCCCCAGACAACCAACAAGGAGAGGAGGGCAGTGGTCGCGGACGATCAAAAAGAACTGTGAAAACGAAGACTTAGGGGTAAATTTACTAAGATTCGAGTCTGATCGAGTTTGTTTTTTATAAACTTGATTTGCACCACCGAATCTCGGGTGATTTTATGCCTGCACATGAAGATGAATAGAAGTAATTATTTACTTGGGCATAAATTGCTCATTATAATCATATTTATGAATCCACTTAGAAAATACACAAAACAATTGTAATCTGCACTGTTACTGGGATTTAGTTATGTGACCGCCGCAATAAGATGCCGACGGCCGAAATCCTGACCCACGGCCAGAACACCAGTGCCGGAATCCCAACCACCAGGCAGAACACCGACGCCGGAATCCCGACATCAGTTGAGATGCTGACGCAGGAATCCTGACAGCCGGCATTCATGTAAGCATTGCGGGCTGGGTTAGCTGTTAGCTGCTGGGGTTAGTTTTAGACACCACGGGGAGGTTAGGGTTAAACTGCGGACAGGGGAGGTTAGGTTTAGCACCAACGGGGGGGTTGGGGTTAGGCACTAAGGAGGGAGGGTTAGGTTTAGGCACTAAAGGGTGAAGGTTAGGTTTAGGCATTAACTGGGAGGGTTAGGGTGCGGGGGGGAGAGTTAGGGTTAGGATGCAGGAAGGGACGGTTTAGGGGGTGAAGGGGGGAGGGTTAGAATACATACTCAGCCCCTGTTGTGATTCTCAGCATCGGGATGCTGCTGTTGGTATTTTGACAGCTGGCATCCCGAAAGCCGGTCTCCCATACCCAACCCCTGTTACTAACCTCAGATGGCATTTCAGTCCCATTTAATTACTTTAATGAATTTGCAACCATGAAGGGTATTATCTATGTACAATGAATGTCTATTTCTGCATGTAATATTACTATTTCTATTGCACATGCTGATATTGCTGCTGTACTTCAAATTCATATATTTTCCATGCACAATAATTCCCTAAAGAAACAAAAGGATATTTAACTACTTGGAAATGAAATATTTTTCACAAGTTTTGGATGCAATGCCGTTGGCTACACAATTGTATATAACATTACCAACTGCTTAATATGGTATCACAATATAAAAAATGTGCTTGTCTCAAAAACTGGAAATTTTGTAATACATGTCACCCTTAAACAGAGCTCATAAATCATCAAACAAAATGTAAATGATCAGGTTTTGAGAGTAACTGAATGCATAATGATTTCTTTTAAACAGGAGATGCAACTTTCTATAACAGATAGGAGTGTGTCTTTTGTTGCTCATCCTACAGGAATTAGGTAAAGATAACTCCTAATAATTTGCATATCTTTCCTGCGGCTAGTTTGTGCCATATTTAATTAATGTCTTTCTCTGGGAGATCAGCACTGGCTAGAAATTTATAAATTAAGAAGTATTTTAGAAATTGACACTTCGGATGCTGCTAAAATTATTCAGCGAGGTTTAAGTGCAGATTCATGTCTTGAATAGCTTTAAAATTTTAATTGCTCTTAGAACTTCAAGTGGTGCTATTAGCCCATCATATACATTTTAATCAATTACAAATAATTAAGGGAAAACTATTAATTGTTTGACTGCTTCAATGGTATGCTAAGACTTTAGTGTCAGTGTCAATATGTCATTTTGTCTAAATCCTAAGTGTGGGCCCAGGCTTGCTGGGTGCCTCGGCATACCTGAAGTACGTGGTTGGTATAATTTCAGTTAGATAAATCTCACCTCTTTTCGTGTGTGATGCTTACAGACAAGTTATATTCTTTCCTTGTAGTTTGTTAGGTATACCAATGGAAACCACTGCCACTTACACACTAAAGGCCCCCATACATGATGCGATATAGCAGCCGATCCGACAGATTGATACGATATTGCTGCTATAACGTACCGTGTATGGGCATGATATCGGACAGAGCGCCCTCCTGTGGGGTTGTACATCGCACCTCCAGATCTTACTGCAGGTTGATTTGATCGGGGAATGCAATCCCATGCACCGCTATGCGGGTATGGTAGAGGGGTGCTGGCATATCGGCCACCCGATCCCACCGTGTGTGGGGACCTCCCGATATGTCGTCCGTCGGATCCCCCGTCCCGTTTCAAGGTTCATATCGCACCGTGTATGGAGGCCTTAAGTAAAAAAAAAAAGAAATGTCACTTATTTATAAAGTTAATTTATTAAAAGGTCAGACTAATAAAAATCAGTGGGCAACAAATAACAGAAAAATGGGACTCATACACAACCCTATCATAGCAGTGTTATAGTCACCATTCTCGAACTCTGATCCCGTCGATTAACTCTGATGTTCTTTACTCTGCAAGCACAATGACACCCTGCTTCTGTGCAGACACACAGTGTAGCAAACTCCACAGAGTCTAAAAGTTACAATTCACAGTTCCTTCCAGTATGCTAGAAGTTGGCTGTTCTTATTTTATGTTAGGGTTAGCAGACAGACTGCATTTATTCAGTTTATATTCCTATAGATTGTAAGCTTGCGAGTAGGGCCCTCTTACCTTTATGTATGTCTTTTACGTATGTCTTTTATGTATGTATGTATGTACTGTATGTACGTATGTACTGTATGTATGTATTTTACAAACCAGTAAAATGTTAGTTGATTCAAATTGTAAATCGCAATGGAATTTGCTGTGCTATTCAAGAAACTGTTAAATAAATAAGTTTCCTCAGATGCAGCAGTTATTTCATGATAGTGCCACATTTCCCGGACTCTGTAAGGTCGCATGTTTTTATACTCTAAAAAAAATATACGATCGGGATGCCAGCTGATGAATTCCCGGCGCCGGAATCCCAAACTGCGGACAGAACACCAGCTCCAGAATCCCGACATGAGATGCTGACGCCAGGATCCCGACAGCCGACAGGCGGCATCCCGATCATAAGGGGGGGGGTGTGTGTGTTAGGGTTAGGCACTAAGGGGGGAGGGTTAGGTTTAGGCACTAACCGGGAGGGTTAGGTTGCGGGGTAGGGAGGGTTAGGGTTAGGGTAGGGAAAAGGTGGGTTCTCGCGGATCGAAATTGCAAAAATATGCTAATGTCTTCAAAAGTTCACCCAAGCATCGGGACGCCCACTGCTGCTTTCTCATATCCGTCTGACGGCGTACAACAGCATTAACATCAGGAACAGCTACATAAATCAGGCAGCCACGCAGCTGCTGAGTGAAGTCTGACCTGTCTCAAACACTGTGTTTCTCCTGAAACGCTGAGAGCTCTCATGCTGCAACTTTATGCACACCCAAGAAACAGAGTTTAAATGGTCCCGATGTGCCTGCGTTTTCTTAGTGACCCACACGTTACCTCCCCAAACGCTGACTACCTGTCCCTAGTGAATCCTCTGTGCGTGCGTAATTCCAAACCAATCACTGCCCGTGCCCAGTACTGCTTTCATTCATGCACAATGTCTAAAAATCATTTCATCTGCGTAAATATCGGCATTGCATAAACGTCTGAATCAGGCCCCTTGCTTGCTGCTTGGACCATCTACTGCCTGTGTACAGCACCTACTCTGCTCATTCATTACCACCTGGAGTGACCCCTGCTTTGGTACACGAATGTTGCTCCTTGCTGTCTCTACTTTGCCTGCTGGTATCATTGGAACTGCGTCCAGCACATTATCATCTTTTGCGCTGTTGTGGTACTATCGAGTCAGTGAACTTATATTTCATAGTGTCCTGCTTCTATCTAAAACAGCACTTGATAAGTAACTAGTACCTATACCAGTGTGTGTACCATTATTGTAAGTAAACTCTGCCGTGGGTAACAACTAACTGGTGGTGAATAGTAAGTTCTGCTCTAACCATTGATTAAACCTCTCCGTCTGGCCGGTAATCTGAGGGTGAGAAAGAAGAAATGTCTGTGCATATATGTAAAGAATTGCAGAAAGGTCTCCAGTACCAGGAAGGGAATTGTGTAATGTGTACATCTGTTGGAGACTATAGACTCTGGGCATCCATGGAGTCTGTAAATATGTTTTAAAGATTTAATAAAGCTTGGAGGGAGATAACATTGGAGATAAATAGCACCAACCAATCAGCTCTTAACTGTCACTTTACAGGCTGTGTTTGAAAAATGACAGTTAGGAGCTGATTGGTTGGTGCAATTTATCTCCAGTTTTACCTCTCTCCAAGCTTTATTAAATCTCCCCCTTAATAAGATGTTTTGCCATATTAGACAACAAAATTAATATTGTTGTGAAACCTTCAGATGGGTAGTTTGGAAATAAAAACAAATAAATGTTCTTCCACCGACCTGTGTGTGCGGCTAAGGTTTGATTTCATGTGCTGGTAACAGCTGGGTAGATATAGTTCTGAAGAAACTGAAACATAGCTCCAGATTTGTTAGAAAGTTGAGGCCACCAATAATATCTAGAAATGAGATCTTTAATTTTGTGGATGATCTGGATGACCCTCTACCTTAGTATTGTCATATTGATGTAGAACCTCACATCTCAAGGCAAGGGTTGTAATGAAGATATGATATAGCGGAGAAAATCAGCCATCAGGGAGTTTTTATTCCTGGATATAAGAGTGCAAACCTAATAGAAACTCATTGTTTCTTAGTTGCCACTGTTATTCTGTTAGGTAATGAGATGTAACTGCAGCTAAGATCTTATCTGCAGGTAGAATTGATAGATTCTTCTGAAAATATTCCTATGGTCTTTCAAATTGCCTAAATAATGCATCTGTCTTGCCATGTAAAAAGGACCATCTAGATTGAAATGAATTAAGCCCCTTGGCTCATTGTAGATATTCGAACTCTCTAAGATTGGTGAAGATGATTGGCATATTAAGCTGGGCACACACTGGAGTGATCTCAGCATGATATGTAGTTTCCGGACAAATCGGAACTACATATTGGCCGCATCGCTTAGTGTGTACGGCCAATATGCATGCTCCCGCAGACACTTGCTACATCGTATGGTAGGCCGTGCTGCACGTCTAACTGGATGATATCACAAGCAGCCCCATTCAGGATTGGCAACAGGGGGTTCTAAGGGTACACCTGTACCGGGCCCCAAGATCCGCAGGGGCCCCGAGGTCCATAGTGCACAAAATGGGGCAATGGGCTCACTGCTCCGGAGGTTGCAGTTCAGCCACCACCGACCACCGTGCATCTCGCTTGTAGCCTGGCTCGGGCATCGCTGGGAGCTCAGACGCAACCCGGGCCGGGCGCGACCTTCCAGTTGGCAATGTGGAAGCGTGACATCATAGATCATGTCGCCGGCACTGCACATCATCTGGTACAGCCGCAACTGTCACTGAAGGAGCATATGTGCCTGCTGTACACACATGCTGACTTGGCAGGCTGTAGTAGTAAGGGGCTGGGAGCTGGAGGCTGTGGAAGATAAGGGCTGAGGAAGGTAATGAGGGCTGAGGATGGTGATGGGATCTGCGGAAGGTGTTAGGAGCTGAGGAAGGTGATAGGTCCCAAGGATGGTGATGGGGCTGAGGATGGTAATGGGGCTGAGGATGGTAATGGGGCTGAGGATGGTGATGGGGGCTGAGGATGGTGATGGGGCTGAGGAAGGTGATGGGGGCTGAGGATGGTAATTAGAGACTGAGGGCTGACAAAGGTGATGGGACTGAGGGCTGACAAAGGTGATGAGAGGCTGAGGATGGCTGGCTGGCTGCAGAAACCATTCCTCCTACACTTGAAGCATCCACAGCCCTGTCAACAAGAATACCTTGGTAGAGACGACAGACAATAACTACAGCCTGTATCATTAGTGACAGAGAGACAGTGTGGTAAGTCATAGTGTATTTTTACTTTATTTAAAGGCTGGCATATCTTTCAATTAACATTATCATGCTTCACATAGCACACATGCAGGGGAGGGATGTGTGGGTGCGGGGTCATGGGTGGTGATGAGGAGGTGGGGTCCCCAGAGAGAACAGTGTATGGAACCCCAAGATTTCTGTTGCTGGCACTGGCCCCATTGCAGGTAATGAAGGACGGAACAAGGTATCGTTCCGTCCTTCATTACCGCGTTCTAATGTGTGCCCATGTATGTCGGCCCGATATATCAGCAGGGTACACATGGCTCAGTGTGTACCCAGCTTTAGTGCCTCCAAGCAGGTGCCACTACTCTCACAAAACCAGGTGAATGGTAAAACAGTTTCCTGTTGCCTACTCAGTAATTTTGCTCAGTTGGCGTCAACATTTTTGAAAAATAGGTTAAAGGATGATCCAAAGCTTGACACCTATCCTTTGTGATAGCACTGCATCTAGCACAGATTCTGATGCAACAACTGCTAGAATGAAAGGCCACATACGATTCTGATAATCTAAGATGGAGGCTGTTTGGAAAGCCTTCTTTAAAAGGTTAAAGACTTCTTGGTCTGCTATAGTACAGAGACAGTGTATCCTTTCAAATTAGTGCAGAAATAGGTTGTGTGATTATAAGTGTCCCTAACTTCCAGCTTAATAAAGATTTGAGCTGATCAAATTCTTTCAAATAGTTATAGCATAAGGGATAAAGGATAATGATTCCAGATTATAATGGCATTCATTTCAAGGCTAATGATTTACACAGGCAGCAAGTCCTTCATCCTTCTTCTTCTTTACAAAGAATATGGGCACTGCCGCCAGATATGTGACAGATAATAAATCCCTGTGACAGATTGCCATTGATATATTTATTAAGGGTAGCTATTTTATTGGAATAGGAAGTTTATATGTCCAAGCCCTTAGTACCAGATGTAAGGTTAAGTCACAAAGATAATAAGGTGATAGGGTGTTGCTTTTATTTATTAAAATGAGCAGTATAATACAGATAAGGGTCAGGAACAATAGTATTTGAAATTCCAACAGAAGTATAACAGAGGTATACTGTATGCTATAGCAAGCAGGCAATGTCTTCCATTAGTCAGAAGGAAAATCTTTGGAACTCCAATTGATATCAGGGTTGTGCTTGGCTAGCCATGATTTCTCCAGAACAACAGGACATTTGGGAGTCTATAGTTATACTCTAAATTTATACTGGGAAGTTACCAAGAATAACACTACTGTCTCTTTGTTTAAAAAACCCGAGAAAATTAGTAACCTGTGGAAAATTTCCAAGGGATAACTTTGGCCTTGGTCGTGATAGAAATTTGGAACTGTTTTACTAAACTCTTACTGATATATTTGCCCATGGAACCTGTCTTCGAAGACAATGACAGCAAAATTATATTACCCAAGGAACATTTAAAGCAATTGGAGTTGCAGAAAAATATCAACAGTGAGGAATGAGGTTTGTGACGTTTAGTTGATTGATGGTTAATCTTTAAGAAGTTGAGGTTCTGGAATTTCCCAAAGATCTTAGATACCTCCTAAGTACTGGGCATTCCACAGAAAGTAACATGAACTGGTGCAATAGTGAAAAAGGTTAGCCATCCTTTTGCACATCTTGACCACTGCCAGGTTAATCTGCATTAGGGTGAGGGACTATACCACAGGGCAGGTAATGGGGTGGGTGGTGTTCTGCCACTAGGGGGTTGTACGGGAATGAGTGATGGGAGATACTGTTACAATGGGAGCCCGTGGACATGCAAGACACCCCCTAGATATTTTTTTTTTTAATTAAATATTTTAATACAATTTTTAAATATGTTCTTAACTTGATTACATTAAAACAAAATGATAGTAACTGGTTCAAACCTTGAAGAGACAAGGCTAGAGAGTCTGACATAATGCTGCCTTCCCAAGTTGTGCAGCCAAGGCTAGTGCTTCTCCTTGTAGAAAAGCAGAATCAACTCCACTTTCAAAGTATCAATCAAGTAAGTTTGTGGGTTCATTTGGAAAGTCATAAATTGACAATACTGGGTGTGGTCTCCATAGAATATTTGGGCTGCTTAATCAATTGTTTGGAGCAGATGGTGGCACCCAGCTTTAGGTAATATAGCAGGGGAAGGTAACATTGTAACTTGTGCATTCTACTGTAGCTTGCAATGTGGTAAGTTGCCCATAAAGCAACTGAATGGCCTGGATCAGCACTACCTCACAACACTGAGTGATTGGTCCCAGCGGATTTCATAAAAGGTGTTAGGTTAATTGATCACAATAGCTGGACAAGTAGCTTACATGTTTCCCGATGGTTGGACCTCTGTGGCTGGAGCCCAAGTGGTTCACATGATCAGCCACAGCTGATATACAGAATAGTATCAGGATGATACAGAATAGAGAGAGAAACCTGCCAAGCAGGAAGTGTAGCCAGAATTGGCTAAGATTTGATACACAGTATTGCAATCAAAATTCCAGACAGGAATTTTAGTGAGGAAGAACAATGGTCCAGTACACAATATAGCAGTCAGGATGTTAGATAGGATTCAACTGGGAGAAATTTCTATGAATAGCATTCTAATCCAAGAGAAAGTAAAAAACAGAATGTGAGATAACTAAAGGACAAATTAAATACCAAATTTAATTAAAATTAGAAAAAAAAATTGCAAATATCATAAAGGATTTATTAAATTGTACATCCACAGGGAATAAATAATATTCAGTAAAACTCACAATGAAAGCATCCTGGAGTTAAACGAATACATGTAATGGGCTGCGGTCATAATACCCCATGTAACATTAATATACAGTATATAAAAAAAAGCTGCATATAGAAAATACATGCTAGATAATTCTGAAATTAAAAACACACAATATATCGACAGGTACGGGTTTGGTAACCTTATACAGGCAAAGGTCTGGCTCTCAGACGTCTCAGGTGTCTTATCAGTTTAACAAGCAGATGTCAGGTACACAAGTACAAAATGATACCCTTTCACATCTGTATGCCGGATTGCACCTGGGATTTTGTTCATGTGCCCATCCTGGGTGCGACCAGACTGAGACCTCTGTCAAGCTGGTGGCCCAACCTGGTTTATTGCCGGGTCGATGACGTCAACGCCATCATGTGGGGAGCCGCCATCATCTCCAAGCGCCAGCTCTTCCTATGCAGTGAACGGGACCCAGGTCGCATCGACCCAGGTTTCCTGTTCACACTGCACCGTGAGCCGGGTTGATCACGTGTTCAACACCTCTCGTGACCAGGGTTGAAATGCCGGGACACTCGACCTGCCTTATTTTAACCTGTGCCTTTCACACTGCACAGTAACCCAGGTTGCTGCACGCTCACATGCCATAACCCGGGTTATTGCTTGTAGTGTGCAAGGGGTATTAGAGTCTGGGACTAAGCAGGGATTTGAGATGACTGGTCTGGGTTGGCTACAGCATTAGTGTATACTGTATAGTCTTCTCTTGAAGCAGGTAGTAGTATAGTGTCCATGGAAATAAGCTGCTGCTTGTTAATAGTGAGGGTCTATGTAAAAGGATGTCTGCTCCTGTCAGTAGAATAAGAGTTATTTCTTTATAATGAGGCTTTGCTAAAAGGTTTTCTCATATAATGCAGTATTTAGTATCAAGGATAGGTTGTGATTAAGATGCCGGATCGCTACTCATCTTGAACATCTGTCCTGCCGTTATCAAAGGCAGTGCACCAAATCCAAACCTGTTTCTGTTACATGACGTCATCACTATACACCTCAACAAGTTGGCGATGAATTTCAACTGCTGCTGTGCCCTTTAGACGCAGATATCTGATCACACTATGCATCTCAATGTTTGACCATGTTTCCGCCAGCCCCGCCATCTTATAACTGATGTTGGGACAGTAAGGCCCGAATTCAATTAGCCGCGGATAATTACTGTGATCAACCATGAAGGCTGCAGTTAAGACAGATTTCTGTTCGAGTACGAGGAGGCGCAAACAGAAATCTATGTTATATGCCCTGATTGGAGATGCAGCAAACGTGTTAACCCATAGCTCCAGGAACTTATTCAGGATTTCATGGGTTAACGCACGTTAGCAGCTAATTTACGCGCAAGTAAAAGGGGCTGTAATTGGAGAATAAAGCCTGAGGCTACCACCTTATCCGGCACGGTAAATTACTACATCTAAGTGAATCCGTCCTTATGACTAATATGAGGTACAGTCAAATGGCCATGAGGCAGTGGCGTATCTATAACGGGTGCAGTGTGTGCGGGGCACACAGGCCCCTGGGTCCAGGGGGGCCCCGCACCGCACACACTGCACCCATATTTTTTTAAAACTTACCTGTCCGAGGTCCCGCGTCGGGTGTCACTGCTGCTCAGAACACCGGAAAAATGGCCGCCGCGGTCATTTTCTGGTGTTCTGCGCATGCGCAGAGTCTACCGCGCATGCACAGAACGCCGGAAAATGGTGACGTCAGTCGGCTGCCAGCCACCAAGGAGAGAGGAGGGGGCCCCGCACGAGGAGTGCACACGGGCCCCCTCCTCTCTTAAAATGCCCCTGCCATGAGGGAACCAGTGGTCTACCTGCTCTGGCCTGGTAGGAAATTAGATGAAATAGAGAAAATTATACACTTGAGAGGTTTTGTTACCTTACTAATTGAGCCTTGTGTGTGTATATATATCTTCTGCCAATGTCGGCGGGACTCACAGGTCTTGTACTAATAATCACAGAGAAATGTCTCCAATTCAGTATACAAGTACAAAAACACATGCCTTATATACTGCAGCCCCACACGTGCAACTAGCGTTCTTCCGGGCGCAGGAAGATAACGTCACGCGTGAGTGCCGCGTGACCATGGCAACACATCCACCATCACTCGCACAGGACCTGGCACCACCGGAACACCACGTATCCCCACCCATCAGATCTGCCCACCGTTCCCATGCCAAACAGTAAGTAAACAAAGAACACGCTGCTGTACAGCAGCCATATTTAACATATGCAAATAGCAGCACTGGCCCTTTAAAAAAAAAAAACAGGATGTTATAAGTGCATCGGTTGCACTACGTGTAGGTTTTTGGAGACAGAGGGCTTTGTTAACCATTCAAGATCAGGTAAACGTATTTGTTCATGACAAAGGTTGAATAAACCAAAATGTTGAACTGAATTGGAGACATTTCTCTGTAATTATTGGTACCCCTGAGGAAGGAGGGCGCCACTCAGTGGAGAATCATACTAAAGCTGGCCACACACTAGACCAGCTTACATCAAACCAGCCAACTACTTGATTGGTTGGAATGAAAATCTGGTAAGGGATGAAAGCAAAGGACAATCAGCATTTTGCTCCCAAATGCAGGTAAATGGACAAAACCTGTTGTTTGAAAAAATTGTTTAGATCAAATATTTAACAAACTTGTCTGAACGACCATTTTCATCTGTTTTCTGGCATTTAGGAGCAAATTGCTGATCATCATTTACTCCCATTCCTTACCAGATTTTCATTCCAACCAATCAACTAGTTGGATGGTTGGATGAAAGTTGGTCTAGTGTGTGGCCAGCTTTTGTCCGACGTTTTGGTTTACTAAACCTTTTTCAAGAACAAATGTCCTTGAATAAGGGATAGTAAAACGAAACGTTGGTCTTAACATGCTGTGACAGTGTGATTCTTTACCTACCTGGGATTCCTTCCTCAATTGTCTGCTTTTGCCTTAGGGAAGGCACTTGGGCAGTTTTACAACTTATTACAGCATATATATATATATATATATATATATATTCAATAGTTGCAATAAGCTCACTCATCTGGGCTTCTCATTGTAATGCAAAAAGACCTACTTTATTCTTTACATCATTGGTTCGACCGCATGAACGCAGTCTCTCTCAAGACACCATCAGTCATGTTCACTGGTTGTGTCTTGAGAAAAACCATGTTCCTGCCGTCGATACGTCGACTTTCACTATTGCACCAATGATGTAAAGACTAAAGTAGGTATTTTTGTATTACGATGAGAAGTCCTGATGAGTGAACGCTGCTTATTGCAACTATTGAATATGTGGAAATGGTACCCCCGCCGTCAGGGCCGGATTAAGGGGGGGGGGGGCGGGCGACAGGGGTGGTCATCCCCAGGCCCCCACATACAGTGGGGCCTCCACACAGGGTCAGTGTAGCCCTGCCGAGAACAGGTGTCCAATGACACCTGTTCCCAGATTGAGGCTCACTGCCGCGCTCCGGTATTACTGTATGCAGCAGCACAGTCAGTGCTGCTGCATACAGCGCAGAGCGGCTCCTGTGTCCTCTCATCGGTGTCACATGACATATTACGTCGATGACGCTGATGAGAGGACTAGGAAGCAGCTCTGCTGGGAGGTCCCGTCTGCATGCTGTCACTGAGGTAAGTCAGCGGCGACGGCGGAGCAATAGGCTCCGTGTGGTTTGGGGGTGGGAGGCTTCAGGGTGGCTAGGGGTAGGGAGAAGGGGGGGGCTCCATGTGGCTTGAAGGGGGCCCCCACAATTTAGTTGCCCTGGGACCCCCACAAGCCTTAATCCGGCCCTGCCCGCCGTGGATCAATGGGTTGTCACCCCAGGCAAAGCTTGAATGTTTGCTACAGTGTGTGCTGGCTATAGTTGGTGAACACACACACACACACACACATATATATAATATATATATATTCCAATATATCCGCACTTGCATCAAAGTATAAATCAGCATGGGGTGCACTCCTGCCAAATCAGTCCAGATACCAGACAGAGGGCGATAATAAAAATCCCAAAGGAGGCACTCACCAGAAAGACATAGCCAATAATAGGTATTTTATTCCAGTGTATTCCAAAATTATAGCAGCATAGTAGCAGCAATGTTTTGGTCACATCCAGACTTTTTTCTAGCCAGCAGCATATCACAGCAACCATCAGTCCCTTGGACTGAGACTGTATGAAACTTATACTTGATGGTTGCTGTGATATTCTGCTGGCTTGAAAAAGGTCTGGATGTGACAGAAACATCGCTGCTACTGTTGGGGTGACGAGGCTTCCTACCCCTGGATCACGGTATGCAAAACACTACTCCTGTGCTTTATCAATTTTCCTTACAGCCGGCTGGGAAGATAAGGAAACTCAACACACACTGTGATGAATCCACTTAGCTCTCAGAGGTACATACTCTTTGAGCCGACTTTTATAGGTTCAGAAAACTGCTGTCACAAACATTTGCCAAAAATGGTTTGACAGAATAGAATACATATGATTGGTTTTAACAAGTACATAGTATGTGTCAATGCATCTTCAGTTTGTCGTTTTTTCACAGTGTCCAGACTTAGGCCCTGATTCAGACCCACTCGCGAGCGGCTGTCCGCTCGCAAGTGGGTCGATGGTCTGCACTGCGCATGCGCATGACGGAGGGAGCTCCGTCGTGCGCATGCGCGAGACGCGACGAGCGAAGGACTTTCCTTCGCTCGTAGTGTCTGATCAAAGGGGGCGTGCTGTCGATGTTGATTGCCAGACGGAGGCATTCCCAAGGGAACGCCTACCGTCAGAAGCCGGCCCCACTGACATCACTAGTGATGTCAGTGGGAGTGATTTTGGCTCTGATAGAGCCAAAATCACTCCTGGCCTTGCGGTTGAGAAACTCAACCGCAGGCTGCTGCTCGCAGTGGCGATGGTCGCGATGGCCAAAACCATCGCGACCATCATCCTGCATGCTCGTATATGCTGTGGGTGTTGACCCACAGCTATACGAGCGTCCAGGAGGACGCTCCATATTTATGGAGGTGGGCCCTGATTCAGAGCGAGCGCTCTGGTCAGAGCGTCTGGCTCTGAAACAGGGCCTTAGTATCCTATTCTGGGATCATTCAGCTGCTGCTGTTGTAACTGCTCGTTCAGTATACCGTAATGTGCTTCAATCTCATGATATTTGTGTAAAGGAAAATGGCTTTTTTTGATGAATCATGCAGTATGTTTTAAATAAACACTATAAATTATTATAGACTCTCTCAATCCCCTCTTTTTATTAAAACATACTATCTTTCCCTTACTGGAGTCATGGCTTTCATAGTAACTATATTACTTCCATAGGCACCCTATGCAAGTAGATGCAAGCATCATTCATCACTAGAATACCAAGAATCCCAGCACATCTTTCCCTAGAAAGAGGGGTTTCTTCCAACATCAGTACTACAGAAAACACATTTATTCTTAGGTGTGATAAATGTAATTCTTTCACACGCTGAACACTTTTCCCACTTGGAGGCACTCTTCTTATGTGTGACAAAGAGAGTCCCTACTGGTGCAGATGCTTTATTTACCATTTTCCTAAAATCATAAGATAGATAGCAATTCCACAAAATGAGCAAAATTAATACAATCATTATAACGATTACTGGGTGAATGAGACCACTAAACATCCTTTTGACTGAAGGTAAGTTACCGTGAACACATCCCACCAATGGTGCTGTAAATTATCTTTTAATTGTGTGGCTACTTCCACCAATTTCTCTGCTTCTACAATTCTGCATTTGTGCATGATGGCAGAATAGTTTACTTTCTGTAAGTGGTGAGCAAGTTTTTCTGTATTATTAATGGCATTAATGATACTTTGGAGATAAACTGTAGGATTATGGGGAGGTATCTCAGTCACCTGAAATTCAAACTGTACATCTTCCTTCCCTGAACTTGTATCCATAACAAAGAAGATATATTAAACATCCTTCTGAATACTTGTTCGTTACCTGTCATTAACTGTGTTTGTGCTTTACCCTTTTGCATATTTTGATGCATGGTTCTGAGAGAACATTTAGTCCAATTAAACAGTTCAGAAACATTTGTTGACAGGTAAAGTGTTTTAACCAATGTGCTATTGAACACCTGTAAATATTCATTATCCCAAGATATACTGGCCTGTAATGGGGTAAATACTGTAGGCATCCATATAGCTTGCATTGTAACTAAACTTCTCCATATCTTCTCCTGCATTACTCATTTTGCTGGCTAAAGTTTCTATATCTATACTTAAGTAACCCTATACCTGTACCTGATGCTCCTAACAATGTATCATACCATTCTCTCTTTTGTCTGCTATAGCATTTTGGATCTGGGGCAAAGAAATATTAAATCTTAATATAGTGGTTTGTCTTTGGGTACCCACATTTACACAAGTGGAAGGAACTTTAACTAGTGAGTCATTCCTTATAGTGGGCTTGCTACTTAGGACGTACATCCTTGTCATTATTACTGAATTATTTGGTAATTGCGTGGTATTAGTGCAAACTAGCACTACACCTCTTTCTATAGTTGTTGGGCTTCCTATGGGTATACCAGGGTCCGTACTATTGACACACTGAATACCCTATGCCCACGTTTTCTTAAATTCTTTATAACCCGTAAACTTATCACACTTAATTTTTATTCCACTTATGATAGTAATATTATCATGCTCCCTTGGTGCCCAGTAGAGATGCCTTATATTATATTGTCCCAAACTTTTTACATATATCGAACCTCCTGACCAGGATACATTAAATCTGTGTAATTGGTAAGTCTGGTTACCATAGACTACCCTAGAGTACTCTATTTGTCCTCCTGTTGTCCCCTGGTGTGTGCAATACCCTTAGACTAAGTATAGCCAACATTATCACACAAAAAGGATTCATGATGGCGGTTCAATCTTGACCATCAACTTCTTGCAATGTGAGAGGTATATCCACGTGCTCTTTCCTCCAATTTTCACTGAAGTTGGTGTAGTCAACAGAACCTGATATGGATCTTGGCTCCAGAGACTTTCTGATATGTCTCTTAGTGTATACCCAATCGCCCGGTTCCAATGAATGTACACCAGGTACCGCTTCTGGGTCTGGAAGGGAGGAGAAAATGAAAAAATGGATGTTATTCACTTGATTACAAAGAGTAGCTACATAGTCTGTTAAATCTGCATGATTGTGCTGCAACTGTTGGGGATAACTAACACCCTGTCTTAGGAGGTCTTAAGATTAGTATCTCATAAGGTGACAATTTATGTTTCTTACTGGGGGTGGTTCTTACTGAATATAAAGCTATGGACAGACAGTCCACCCATGTCTTGCTTGCCTGTGCCATAATCTTTTGTATCTTTAGTTTGAGGGTACCATTTAGTATCTACATGCCCACTGGCCAGTTAGAGAAGAGGTCTGTACAAATGAAGGCGTACTCATATGTCCCCACCCTAGGCAACTGAATATAGTCTATCTGCAGTCTCTGAAATGGGTATAATGGCTTTGGTGTATGCCTTTGTGGTACTTTTCTGGTCTGTCCTGGATTGTGTTTCCCACACACCTGGCATGATGCTACGTATGCTGTAGCTGCTGCATTAAAGCCCGGTGCTATCCAGTGCTGGAGCACCGTGTTAACCATGGCCTCCTTTGAATTATGCACTGGACCGTGGGCCAGCTGGGTCATCAGGGGATATAAGGCCCTTGGGAGGCACCACCTGGTGGCTTTAGCCCAATGCATATTGACACAAGTGGCTCCCTCTTTCTCCCAGCCTCTCTTTTCGCCTTCTATGGCTTGTTCTTGAAACTGGTGTAAAGCCTGTATGTCCAAGGGGTCTTTCTTTGTATCTGTTTCTATACCATAGAGGTCTGGGATAGGTAACAGGGCAGCTTGCTTAGCCGCAGCATCTGCTTTGGCATTCCCCTTGGCCTCAGCTGTTTTCTCCTTGGTGTGTGCTTGCACCTTTAAAATGGCTACTCTTACTTGGAAGCTGTAAGGCTGCAAACAACAATCTAATGAGCTCAGCGTGCTTAATGGTTTTACCAGCCAAGCCCATAAAATCCCTACTCTTCTAAATAGGCCCAAAATCATGGGCCACACCCCAGGCGTACCTGGAGTCAGTGTAAAAGTTTGCTGTCTGATTTTCAGCCATTATACATGCCTCAGTGAGTGCCCTCAACTCTGCTTCCTGTGCTGAGCAGGAAGGTGGGAGTGGTTGTTGAATCAATACCTCATCTAAGGTGGTGACTGCATACCCTGTTCTTGGGGATCCTTCATGATAATATCTAGAGCCATCTACAAACAACTCCCAGTCTGGATTAGATAAGGGAACATCTGTCACATTTTCTAGTTCCTTCATTTCCATTTTCATAAGTTCAAGACAATCATGGTCAGAAAAATTTTGATTTGTATTTTTATGTGACTGTATTTGCAGTACATTATCCCCCTCATCATCCTCACTGTTGTGTTCCTTATTGCCATTACCTGGTATGTTATCAACAGGTGTATGTATGCCTCCCTCACTTTTCCCCTCTTTTGAATCCTGTGTTGGAAACAACGTAGCAGGATTCAACACCGTGCACCTGTTAATGGTCACATTGGTAGAGCTTAGTAGGGCTACCTCATACTTAATTAACCTGGCTGCAGAAAGATGCTTAGTTCCAGCCTGGTTAAGTATTTCTGTTACTGAGTGGGGAACCTGTATGATCAATGAGTGGTCCAGCACTAAATCTGCTGCCTTGTATTTAAGCATAACTGCAGCTGCTACTGCTCTTATACAAGAGGGTGCTCCTTTGATTATACTATCAAGCTGCAATGAATAATGTGCAAGGGGCCGTTGTTTACCCCCATGTTCCTGCACTAATACCCCTTGAGCATGTCCTTGTGTTTCATGACAGAATAACATAAAAGGCCTGTCATATCTGGGTAATCCTAGTGCTGGTGCTTGGGTAACTGCAGTTTTTATCTGCATAAAAGCTTTCTTCTGTTCTGATGTTAATATTACTGTTTTGTCTTTTGTATCTGTCAATGCATCTCAGAGGGGCTGCATTATGAGGGATGCGTTGGCAATCCATTCCATCAATACCCTGTTAGAACTAGAAATGCTCCTGGTGGTAGTGGGCTCTGACACTTTCTGTATAGCTGATATCCTATCTTGTGTCAAATGTCTTGTACCTTGAAAAATACAATGTCCTAAAAAGGTAACTTGTGCTTGAGCTGTTTGCAATTTTTCTTTTGACACTCTGCAATGTTGTTCACACAGAAAAATAAGTAATGATTTGGTTTCAATTTGACATTGTCCCTCTATATCTGCACACAGGAGCAAATCATCCACATACTGCAACAACTGGGTGGTCTCAAACTGTGGTCTCCACCCTTGCAGCATGATGGACATAGCCTCTGTAAATGCAGATGGAGAGGTTGCCCCTCCTTAGGGTTATCTAGTCCAGCAATACTGTTTGCCCATACTTGTAAAAGCTAAATAAAGCTGATACTCTGATGTAAGAGGTACAGAAAATAAATAAATAAATAAATAAATTAGCCAAGTCTATTACTGTGAAATGAGTTGCTGTTGCTGGCATTTGGTTTAATAAGGTGTGTGGATTAGGCACTATAGGTACATCCACCACCAACCATTTGTTTACCTCTCTTAGATCATGCACCATCCGATATTCCTGTTTACCATCTGCCCCACCTTCCTTTTTACCAGAAATAAAGGGGTGCTCCATGGGGACCTGCATTCTCTTATAACCCCTGTTTTCTGATATGCAGCAATCTGCCACTGTAGGGCCTTTCCCTGATCTCTGGTCAATGGGTATTATTTAATCTTTACTGGCACTACACCTGGTTTTAAGGTGAGTGTAACCGGTTGTACATCCAGTAATCCCACATCTGTTTTACCTTTAGACCATAATATTTCAGGGACTTCTGAAAGCCGGTCAGGGATCATCACTTCTATCTGTGTCTGGTGTTGCAGCAAATATATTGCTGCGGTTAGCTGACATTGAAGATCTTGCCCTGTACTTCCTTTCAGTATTACATTGCCATCCCTGTACTCAATGGTAGCTTGTAATTTATTAAGGATATCTGCTCCTAACAATTTAACTGGACAGGATGTGGAGGTCAGGAATTCTACAGGGACTTTAATTTCTTCTGACCCCACTGCAACTTTTATGGGCTTACTAACCTGTAAGGATACAGTACGTCCTGTTAGTCCTGTTCCAGGTATTGTCTGATTTGTTACATATTTCTTGGGAACATCTTCTGCCCTTAATATGGTATGGCTTGCGCCAGTGTCTATTATACAGTCAATTTGTTCCCCCCAGGTAGTGTCAATTGTATTATTCCGTTGGGACCTGAGGTATTAATAATGGATTGTGGGGGACCTGACACTGGACAGCCTATTTCCTATGGGCTATGTGCTGTTTGAACCCTTACTCCAAATTGCTCCCTTTTACTTATATTTCTGACAATCCCTTTTCATGTGCCCTGCTTTATGACAGAAGAAACATAACCCTTTCCTTTTTGCTTCATCTGGAGATACTTTCCTATTATCTCTAGTCTGTCTAGGGTCTATACTGATTTTGGGTTCTTACTCTTATCATAACTGCTGCATTCTGGGGATTTGGTTCAAACACCTCATTTGTAGTTACAGGATAAGCCTCTACAGATGTGTTTTGGTATGGGGGTGGACCTGTCCCTTTCTGAAAATACATCTGTTCACCCCCACAGTGTTTACAGCCACAAGGTTCATCATTATTGCCTGTGGCTTGCTTCTTGCACACCTGTGTCCTGTGTCTGTTTTTATTAAACATTCAAGGCATTAAGGTGCCTGACCATCCTAGGGCTAAAATTTCCTCCTGCATAAGGCAGTGGAGGAGCTGGTGGTGTAACTGGTGATAAGTGTGGAGGTGATGGATAATGAGGTGATCTGGTTAAGCCTTGTTGATCACAGGATTCTCCTGGCCAGGGCACTTGAGTCCCACAAAATTGATAATTAGTGTTAGCATTAGGTACACATTTACCACCTCCCGGGCATTTGATGCCATCTCTTACTGGTGTGGTAAATGGAGCCAAACTTGGGTATTTTGGGCTTAAATCAGGGGCTGTTAGTGATGCCTGTTGATTTACAATAGGGTTCACTGGGACAGGCCTCACAGTATTTGGACCACAATCTTCCATAAACTCAGTGTCTTGTGTTACCTCCTGTTCTTTATGTATTTGTTTGGCTACCTTTAACCAAGCCTGTACTTGCTTGCCTACTTTCTTACACTCTATCCAAGCGTTGTTTTCTTTTGCAAAGGTTTCCCATCTTACAGGATCCAGGGAACCCACACTGGGCATCCCTGCTTTCTGTAGTATCTTTTGAATATCTTTATGTGCACTTTTCCCCTCCCTGGATTCGACTAGATCCGCAGGAGCACATGGTAATTCTTTTACCATGCCTATACTGCCCTGAGCCCCTATTATGGGTTACCACTCCTAGTCTTTCCTGAATCCCCTGAGGAATCTTTATTTTATTCAAAATAACATTCACTTATTCCTGCATTCCTACTGGGTAACTATACAACAAAACCTATCTTATCAGCTTCAAATGCCTATGAGCTGGCAACCCCCTAATAACTGGACAAGCTACTACTGAACTATCCCTGCACAAATTACTGGGTAGCTAATTTATTAGTCCAACCCAGTCTTTATCTATCCTGGTAGCCAAATATGTTGACACCCTATGAAGCAAGCATATACCACAGGGATCCTCTGATTTCTTACAGCTATTAGATCAGGACTTATAAATGATCTGGTTTACTGTAATATCACTACACCCCTCATACCTTAGTTATATGTGGTTCATATATCAGACTCTGGAGACCTGTTATCCCTGTCCTTAAAAAGACAATACAGTATTCCCAATGTCACTATAACACTCCCACAGATTATGACCCACTGTTCTAATCCTTCTGGCATGCTACACAGATGAATAACATGTACATCCCTCCAGCCCCAGGCGCCCCTAGGGGTACCAATGAGGAAACGTGAAGGACCCTATCCCGAATCAATGGGCACCTTTCTCTGCACTCCTAAATACTTTTGCCGTGTTTAGGCGCTAGGTGTCACTTTTTACAGCTACTATGAGAGCAAGGAGATCAGTGAATGTCTCAACCCAGGGATCACGCGTCTCAAAAGACAGGACAAGCCTCTAATAGCAGATGAGAGGTGCAGTCTTTGGTTGACCATTTAAAGATCTGGTTCCTTTATATACATCTCACAGTTAGCACACATACAATCACACTCCTTTCACTCACTTCAAGACAAGACAACTTATACTTTAAAAGAGCAGGTTTGGCATACAATATATTCATAGATCCCCAATTAGCCCATCCATACTGAACCCCACAATACTAATTAGGAAGCGCAGAAGAGAGCATTGAAAAGCTCAAATGCGCATTTGTTTCTCAATACTCACCGATCGGAATTTGCTTCTGCAGTTCCAAATTTTCAAGTGGACATCCGTCAGTACAGACAGGCAGTTGGGGATCCCAGACGAGTCCCCCAGAAATGTTGGGGTGACGAGGCTTCCTACCCCTGGATCACGGTATGCAAAACACTACTCCTGTGCTTTATCAATTTTCCTTACAGCCGGCTGGGAAGATAAGGAAACTCAACACACACTGTGATGAATCCACTTAGCTCTCAGAGGTACATCCTCTTTGAGCCGACTTTTATAAGTTCAGAAAACTGCTGTCACAAACATTTGCCAAAAATGGTTTGACAGAATAGAATACATATGATTGGTTTTAACAAGTACATAGTATGTGTCAATGCATCTTCAGTTTGTCGTTTTTTCACAGTGTCCAGACTTAGTATCCTATTCTGGGATCCTTCAGCTGCTGTTGTCTTGTAACTGCTCGTTCAGTATACCGTAATGTGCTTCAATCTCATGATATTTGTGTAAAGGAAAATGGCTTTTTCTGATGAATCATACAGTATGTTTTAAATAAACACTATAAATTATTATAGACTCTCACACTACTATGCTGCTATAATTTCGGAATACACTCGAATTAGGGGCGTTTCTAGAGAGGATGGGGCCCGAATGCAGTCTCCGTCACGGGCCCCCTCCTTTCCGTCCGGTGGCCGGCTGCGCACTGAGCGGTGCCGCACTTATAGGCTCTGGGCACTAGAGTGTGCCCAGAGTCTATAGCGCATGCGCAGGTCACCGGGAAAATGGCCACGGTGGTCATTCTTCCTGGACTGCACATGCGCAAACGACGGGAAAATGTCTGCGGTGGCCATTTTCCAGCTGCTTTTACAGGTGCAGACACCAGAGCCGACATGGGACTCCTGAGAGGTAAGTTTTATGGGTGCAGGGTGTCCAGTGTGGGCCCCCCTGGAACCAGGGACCTGTGGGCCTGATTCAGAGCTGAACGCTCTGACCAGAGCGCTCGCTCTGAATCAGGGCCCTCCTACCTTTTTTTGGAGCTATAGCGAGTGTCCATGATGATGGTCGCGATAGTCAAGACCATCGCGACCATCGGGCTTGCGACGGAGACCCTGCGGTAGGGTCTCGCTGCCGCAAGCCCTGGAGTGATTTTGGCTCTATCAGAGCCAAAATCACTCCCACTGACATCACTAGTGATGTCAGTGGGGCCGGCTTCAGACGGTAGGCATGGGAACGCCTCCGTCTGGCAGGCATGCCCCGGCACGCCCACCAAAGGGGGCATGCTGTCAATCAACATCGACAGCACGCCCCCTTTGGTGCGAGACCCGGAGCGATGGAGAGCCCGTCGCTCGCCGGGTCTCCCGCATGCGTACGACGGAGCTCCCTCCGTCGTGCGCATGCACAGTGGGGGAACATCGACCCGCTTGCAAGCGTACTGCCGCTCACGAGCGGGTCTGAATGACCCCCTGTGTGCCCAGCACACCCTGCACCCATTATAAATCCACCTATGACTGTAATAAAATACCTATTATTGGCTATGTCTTTCTGGTGAGTGCCTCCTTTGGGATTTATATATATATGTATATATATATATATATATATATATATATCTATCCTACCCTCCAACATGACCTGTTCCATTAGGTACAAACACTCTGCTCCTGGACTTCCCACCTAATGTATGATTGCAGTCACCTGTGTGAACTAGGTAATTGATGAGACAGGTGTTTCAGTACAGGTGTCTGTAATCATACAGTAAGAGGGAAGTCCAGGAGCAGAGAAAATTGTACCTAAAGGCCCCCATACATCGGCAATTGATTGCAGCAATTTTGCAATTTGCAGTCGATTGTGTATAAAAATCTTTCCCTTTTTCAATCGATTGCAGACTGCAGAATTGCCACAATCGATTGAAAAAGGGAAAGATTTTTATACACAATCGATTGTGGCAATTCTGCAAACTGCAATCGATTGAAAAAGGGAAAGATTTTTATACACAATCGATTGCAAATTGCAGAATTGCTGCAATCAATTGCTGATGTATGGGGGCCTTAATGGAACGGGTCATGTCGGAGGGTAGGATATATATAGATATATATAGATATATATATATATTATATATATATATATATTTAGATTTAAAATAGTGAGCCTTTATGTAGTTCTTCCGGGATTCTTCCCACCAGTGGGCCATAATGTAGCAAGCAAACTGTATTTATGTCCTATTTGGACTGCAATGGATCAAACAAGACAGAAGAACATTATGGGTAACAAGGTTCTGCGGCATGGCTTATTAAATGAATGTTCATATTAAAATCATGAATATGTGTGAACTCCTGCCCATTAAACTGGGTATTCAAATATTCAAACTTATGTTGAGAAATATGAATTAAATTGACAATTAGAACTTTTACAAAATCCAATTAAAATCTGTAAATGCAGACAAAAGCTATGGTTCATGACTGCATTTGTATATATTCAGACAGAGACACTCTTGATTGTTACTTGGGTTTTTAGGGATCATACAGTATTTTTCTTTCCTCTCCTCTCTGCTTCTTGAACATTGATTTTAGCTGAGATTCATTTATTTATTTTTACTCAATGTTCTTTCTTCTCTGCATTTCCCTGCAGGCATTCTGCTAAGATCTTTATTTTGTTTCTCTCTACTTCTGTTTTCGGTACACTAGGGAATCAGAGCTCTGTAGAACACACCTGAAGCAATGCACCTCATCTTGAGCATGAGGTAATTTGTGTCAATCTCGATCAGTTCTCAATGAAGCTGGTTTCTGAGGCCAATCAGAAGGTTGAATTAACATTGAATAATACTATATGCCTGATTCTCTGAATGTCATAAAGCCGAGTATCCTGGGAACTTGTAAAGGATATGGGCATTACCACAGCTGGCCGATGAACAGTGCAGGTAAGTGTAGTTAGTCACTTATTTATTATGCTTTTTTAAATACATTTTTTATCAGTAATAATAACATTATGATATACAAATATGAGACGACACAAAGCCGATGTCATTTTATTATCATCACTTAATTAAGCTATAAATGAGATCCCAATGAGCAGTATTTGAGTAGATAATGTAAAGATTGTAGCTAATTTAAGGGATGGTCCAACAGTGATAGTAGGCTAATGCTGGCCATACACCTGCACGATTTCGGGCCGATTGCCCGATTTCGATGAGTCATAAGATCGATCTTGTGAAAATCGTGTATTTTTTTAGCAAGATCCGATGCGCGCTCCCGCAGCTCCTATAATCGGATCTTATGATCAGATGTGCAGCACATCTTGTCCATCGTATCGTGTGCAGATCGTGCCATTTATTTTATTCATGCGACCCATCGTGCAGAAATTCAAGTCGTTTCAATGACTGTTTCCCTTATGAGCATGTGAGACACAGGATCGATCTTACAACAGATGCTGTTCTAAGAAAAACAACAAACTGCCAGGGAGCTTCGGGGAATCGTAGGGAAATCGTTTGATAAATCTGATCTTATGCTGGTCGTGTAGGTGTATGGCCAGCTTAAGCAGGATTTTGAAGTGCTCATTTTATTTTTCTTTGCAGACACATTCAGATCTCAGACCGAGAACATGTGATTGGTCATGAAGAGCATTTGCTTAGAAACACTTCCAAAAAAACGTGGGTGGGTTCGCATCATGCTATACATATGGTGTACAAATACGTACTTTTCTTTTTTTTAACAAGGCAAACTTTCCTTCATTAAGGTGAGGGAAATATAAAGGAGCTTAGATGCAGACCTGCAAGATATCCCCTGAGAGGTGAGCTAATTCCAGGTTTTAGCCTGTGGAGTCATATCAGGCTACTGGGAAATATCGGGGTGGAGTTGGACACAAAGCAAAATTATGCTAATGCTGAGACGCCCACCGGCTGCAGCTCTAATCCGCCATGGTGCGCACTAAGATGCACCATTGAGCGGGCATCGGTCGCACCATCGGATTTCTTTGCAATCCTATAGTTGCTGTAATGTTTGTCGAATTTGGCTGCTGGGGTCAGAGGAACTGCGTCTTGCGACACAGTTCCTGACATCGGCACACCCACCACATTGAGACACCCCCATCCTGTCCACTGCACGGGACTGCCTATCGGAGTGCATGAATCTCCAAGTAGTTCCAATCTGCTTACGCATGCGCAGAGCATCTTACACCAGTGTGCATATGCAGTGCAATTTTTCAACAGGAACAAGCAGGAACTCAGGGCCTGATTCAGGGCCCTCCTACCTAATATTGGAGCGGCCTCCTGGCCGCTCGCATAGCTGTGGGTGACCACCCACAGCTTATGCGACCTGCCAAAAAGATGGTCGCGATGGTCAAGACCATCGGGACCATCGGGCTTGCGACGAGACCCTGCGGTAGGGTCTCGCTGCCGCAAACCCAGGAGTGCTTTTGGCTCTATCAGAGCCAAAAGCACTCCCACTTACATCATTAGTGATGACAGTGGGGCCGGACCCAGACGGTAGGCGTTCCCATGGGAACGCCTCCGTCTGGGCAGCCACGCCCCCGGCACGCCCACCAAAGGGGGCGTGCTGTCACTCACCATCGACAGCACGCCCCCTTTGGTGCGAGACCCATAGCGATGGCTTGGCCATCACTATTCGGGTCTTGCGCATGTGCACGATGGAGCTCCCTCCGTCATGCGCATGCGCACTAGGGCACCATCGACCCGCTTGCGAGCGCTCAGCACTCGCGAGCGGGTCTGAAACAGGCCCTCAGTTCATGAACCTCTCATTAACTATAACATAATGTTATGGGCCAAAATGTATTTTCCATAAGATAAGTTTAATCTCAAAGACCCTTCTGAGCACTTCTCTTCTACATACTATATTTATATATATTATGGTAGAATCACTGGAGAAGTCTGGGATGGCATATATGTGTGTCCCAGATTCCTATCATATTATCATATGTGTTTTAAAAACACCAGGAAAAGTCTATTATGCCAAACAGACCAGAAGTGTTGGCTTTTGGTAAAAGCCGGATAATGGGTCCTAGGGGTGTGGATATGAGAAGAGAAGGTAGGGCTCCATCCACAGACCATTCCAGGTGTTGGGCATTTCAGTCTGAGAGCAGGCTGATTAGAAGTTGCACCTGGAAGTGGCTCAGATAAGCTGTGTTAGGTTTTGGTTCAGTGTCTCACATACCCTGGGGAGAACAGACACTGAGGTTTGTTCAGAGACACTGTGATATTTGAAAGTGCTGTGTTTGTGTTTGTGGTAAGGCAGTAGGCCCTGCCACTTGTAGTGAGGGAATAACCTGTCTAGTTAGTGCCCAGACGGGCTAGGACTTATTTTTATGTTTTGTTTATTTGGTTGTTTATGTTACACAATAAAACTGGTTCCGACCAGCTTGCACGAAAACCCTGTACTGGTGTGCTGTTTCCTGGATGCTGTGTGTAAGGAGGTGTCCATCTACCCCAGGAGAGGGACCCCTACCCCGACTATTTCACAAGTGGTGGAGAATGCGGGCAAACACATATGATAGGAATCTGGGACACACATATATGCCATCCCAGACTTCTCCAGTGCTTCTACCACATATCCCCCCCTTTGTTTTGACAAGTGGGGTGGAACAACTGCAGCCCCCAAACAATGAACACACGACAAAGCACCTGCATTGGCTAGCTGGCTTCCTGGCCTGTGTTCGACTGTAAACTTAAAGTTCTGCAATGCCAAGAACCACCTTGTTATTCTCCCATTGCTCACTTTGTTCTCTGACATCCATTTCAAAGGGGCATGGTCAGTGATCAGCCTGAACTTCCTTCCCATCAAGTAGTACCTGAGAGTTTCTAATGCCCACTTTATGGCCAACGCTTCTTTCTCGACTGTAGCATAGTTTCTCTCATGTACATTCAACATCCTGCTTATGTAACAAATAGGGTGTTCTTCACCTTCTTTACTCTGGGACAGGATCGCTCTTATGCCTACATCTGATGCATCAGTTTGCACAACAAACTCCCTGTCAAAATCAGGGGTCATCAGAACTGGTTGGGCACACAATGCAATTTTAACCCCTGAAAGCCTTCTCTGCTTCAGGACTCCATTTAACCATGACTTTCTGTTTGCCTTTGTTAAGGTCAGTCAGTGGGACTGCAATGGTGGCAAAATTGGGTCTAAATCTCCTATAATACCCAGTAATCTCTAAGAAGGCTCTCACCTGCTTCTTATTCAGGGGTCATGGCTAGTTTTGTATTGCCTCAATTTTGTTAAGCTGTGGCTTTACCAAACCTTCGCCAACGGTGTATCCGAGATACTTTACTTCTTCCATCCTTATGCAACATTCTTTTGGGTTGGCTGTCAATCCTGCCCTATAGATGGAGTCCAACACTGCTTGCATTCTGGGCAAGTGAGACTGCAAATCAGGACTATGAATGACCACACCATCTAGATAAGCAGCAGCATACTGTCCATGGGGCCTTAGAAGTCTATCCATCATCCTTTGAAAGGTAGCAGGTGCCCCATGTAACCCAAAGGGCAACATCTTGTACTGGAACAACCCTTCTGGTACAGAAAAGGCTGTCTTTTCTTTGGCATTCTCAATTAATGGCACTTGCCAATACTCTGGTTAAGTCTAGAGTGGTTAAATACCTGGCTGTTCCTAGTTTTTCAATTAGTTCATCCACCCTAGGCATAGGGTAGGCATCGAACTTTGACACCCTGTTCAATTTTCGGAAATCATTGCAGAAACGTACACTCCCATCAGGCTTTGGAATAAGCACAATGAGACTTGACCACTCACTAAGCGATTCTTCAATTACACCCAATTCCAACATTTTTTAAATTTCTTTAGATACAGATTCTCTTTGGGCTTCTGGTAACCTATAGGGCTTTAGGTTAATCTTAACCCCTGGGTCAGTGATTATGTCATGTTTAATGACTATGGTTTTGCCCGGTTTATCTGAAAACAAAACCCTATTTCTGCTAAGAAATTCCTTAAGTTCCTGCTGTTGAACTGCCAACAGGGTTTTACCTATTGTCACTTTGGGAACCAAGGGCCCTGGGTTTACTGGAGGGGCTGGGATGGCTGACAGAGCTGCTCTATCCTTCCAAGGTTTTATAAGATTTACATGGTATATCTGTTCTGCCTTTCTTTTCCCAGGCTGGTAAACTTTATAATTAACCTCCCCCACTTTTACATTTTCCCTGGCTTTTACCAGAGTAGGGTCATTTAACTGCTCCACGGCAAATACCTCTTTTCTGACTTCCAGATCAGGCAGACGACCAACTGGTTCAATAACACTCCCACCTCAGTAGGAGGCACATCACTTGGTGAGCCACCATCATTCTCAGAATTCTCTGGTTCGCCAACCATGCTAGAAAAGGGGAACACCTCAGACTCTGAAGAAACTCCCTCTGCTACTACATCAGTAACCTTCTCAAATGGGTCGGGGTTATTTACTTCTACAACAAATCGACTTTCCCCAAACTTCAAGAAGTGAGCAAAGTGTCTTCCCCAATATTGCATCATATATCAAGCCATGCACAAAATTTACAGAGACTATCGCAGAACCACATTGTGTTTCTATGTTCATCTTTGTAGTAACATAATAGAGAGTATCCCCATGTATGCTGGTCACACCAACAGTTCTTCCCTTATGCTTCAAGGGGTTCACCAGTTCAGCTTTCACAAGTGTAACCAGGCTACCAGAATCTATCAGAGCCTCTATACTCTGTTACCTTCTACATTAACTATACACATTTGCTTATCTGTCCCAGCCTGTCGGTCAGCAGTACAGGCTGACTGTGCAAAGAAAGACATTCTGCGATTGACGTAAGCAGTATCTCATTGCATAGGTTCAGAGGTAAGTGAACAATTAGCAGAAATATGGGCCCTGATTCAGAGCCGGACGCTCTGACCAGAGCGCTCGCTCTGAATCAGGGCCCACCTCCATTAAAATGGAGTGTCCTCCTGGACGCTCGTATAGCTGTGAGTCACCACCCACAGCATATACGAGCGTCCAACAAGATGGTCGCGATGGTCTTGACCATCGCGACCATCGGACTTGCGAGTGAAAGCCTGTGGTCGGGTTTCTCAACTGCAAGGCCTGGAGTGATTTTGGCTCTATCAGAGCAAAAATCACTCCCACTGACATCACTAGTGATGTCAGTGGGGCCGGCTTCAGACGGTAGGCGTTCCCATAGGAACGCCTCCGTCTGGCAGGCACGCCCCCGGCACGCCCACCAAAGGGGGCGTGCTGTCAATCAACATCGACAGCACGCCCTCTTTGGTGCGAGACCCGGAGCGATGGAAAGTCCTTCGCTCGCCGGGTCTCGCTCATGCGCACGACGGAGCTCCCTCCATCGTGCGCATGCGCAGTGGGGAACACCGACCCACTTGCGAGCGTACTGCCGCTCGCAAGTGGGTCTGAATGACCCCCATGGCCCAAACCAACACATCGGAAACATTAAATCATACTATTATCAAGTCTATTATGGGGTAGGAACCTTCCTGGCCTGGCTGGATTATCTCCAGGTTCCAAACCCTCAGTCTTAAGTACATTCCACTGCCCAGCACCCTTCTCCCCTGGAACAGTCTTACCAGTGATCACCGGAGATCGCCGTTGCAAAATTGGGGCTCGGTGGGGCACAATCAACATTTCCTCAGCTGCCACATACCTCTCCACCAGTTCAACCAATGAGTCTGCTGTTTTAGGGTCTGCATGGCTCACCCACTTGCGCAGAGTTGCAGATAGAGACCACAGATATCGATCCATAAAGACCCTTTCCATGATCTGTGGTCCTGTTAGAGTCTCTGGCTGCAGCCAGTTTGTGGTAAGATGGACACCTCCTTGCACACAGTAGCCAGGAAACAGCACACCAGTCCAGGGTTTTTGTGCAAGCTGGTCAGAACCAGTTTTATTGTGTAACATAAACAACCAAATAAACAAAACATAAAAATAAGTCCTAGCCCGTCTGGGCACTAACTAGACAGGTTATTCCCTCTCTACAAGTGGCAGGGCCTACTGCCTTAACACAAACACAGCACTTTCAAATATCACAGTGTCTCTGAACAAACCTCAGTGTCTGTCCTGCCCAGAGTATGTGAGACACTGAACCAAAACCTAACACAGCTTATATGAGCCACTTCCAGGTGCAACTACTAATCAGCCTGCTCTCAGACTGAAAGGCCCAACACCTTGAATGGCCTGTGGATGGAGCCCTACCTTCTCTTCTCACATCCACACCCCTAGGACCCATTATCCGGATTTTACCAAAAGCCGACACTTGTGGTCTGTTTGGCATAACAGACCTTTCCTGGGTTTTTTAAAACACACATGATATGAATCTGGGACACACATATATGCCATCCCAGACTTCTCCAGTGCTTCTACCACAATATATTATACACAGGAGTCTGAAGGCTGTAGTTTCACTTTTTGGCCTCCGCTGCAGTGATGCTGGTGAGCAGCTAACAAACATAGGAGACAACACACTCCCAAGAACTACTGAGGAAAAAGAGATACTAGGAGATTATTCAGAAGCACTCACTACAGGCTATCTATACAGCGATATCTGGTACGCAGTTCTTTGTAGTCCTGTCCAGCTACTTTTGAAAAAATACTACACTATATCACCCCTTTTCCCTGGGCTTGAATGAGCTCTTTTTTAAGGTGATCCAGCAGATTACATTCTGTCCACCCCATCGAGTGTGAAGCCCCTGTACCGCTGGGATTCAGATAAGCTATAAAGATTTTTCTTTTGGTACGCACAATTATCTCGAGCACCTACCTTCACTGTTATCAACAATATTACACTATCAGGCGCATGTATTTTTAACCCTCTTTTCAGAATTACCTTAACCGTTGGCCAAACGGAACCCCAAGAAGACTGCTGCTGCCTTTATTTCAAGGATCAGTGACTGTGATTATAAGAATCAGTGACCTTTTATTTGACTTTAATTGCACTTTATATTTATTGTTCACTCATTTTTTATTTAATTATTTACATTATTATTCACTTGAGGGAAAAATTTTCTGTGTGCTGTCCTCTATATTTATATTATAGATAATGTCTATGTATAATTGTTTTTCTGTAGCTCCACCTCCAGTAACTCCATTGACAGTTCCTGAATCTATTTTACCAGAAAAATAAAAGAAGAATGTTGGTGTTCCGCTTTTAAATGAGTCAAGACACCAAATATATGATTAAGAAATCTCTCTTTATATATTATTTAGCATTTGCAACAATATTACAATTACAAATATTTAAAAATACTTCTATAAAAGAAGTCTATACAGACTAGTCTGAGTAATATGTAAAAAAAAATAAAAAATACAACAGCTGCTATATTCCTATTATATATATAAAAAATTCCCTGCTGGGAATCACATATACTTTTAAAACATATATGAAAAATGTCCAAAGACGCAGTGATCTCACCGGACCATAATAAAATTAATCCATCATCTCCGACCTCCAGGTCTTTGCACAGGATAAATATATATTTGAAGTCCTCCGTATGAAGTGAGGTGTTTCCAAAATTTTGGAATATTTGTATATCATATTGAAATGTCTTAGGAATAGGGCCCAAATCTAAACACAGAAAGCATTTATGATTCATATACACCTTATACACACAGCCTGCAGGTAATTGTATGCAATACTTTCAATAATTTTGTGGCTCAAACAAAGTTTGTGTACATACATGAAATTCATTTATGTTTCATATACACCTTATACACACAGCCTATAAGTCATTTTATACTTTATTTTTAATAATTTTGTGCCTTAAACAAAATTTGTGTACATTGAACCATCAAAAATCAAAGATTTCACTATCTCAGTCATGCTAAAAATATTTCCGTATTTCGGAATATTCCGTATTTTGGAATATTTGGATATGGGAGACTCAATCTGTATTGTAATTGTTAAGTTTTGTATGTGTGCTTTACAATATATACAAATAAAAAATAAATAATAATTTTGTTGACATTTATGCAGTTTGTACATGAATAATTTTTTGTGCTTTAGCAACATGTCAAGTGTTATATGCCACTGCCTGTGTGGAAGTTTGGTGTTTGTTTCCTGCAGATGTTACGTCAGTAATTCACAATGGTTATTGCGAATGTTGGGGGTATCAGCTGAATCTGACTTGACGATGATCCTGAATGGTTCTCTCCCAGTGAAGTGTTATCCTCTTCTGTGGTGCCATTGGGAGGTTAGCATTAGTGGGTAGGTGCGTGGGCATTGCATCAGTGACACAGGAGAATGTGGGTTAGTCACAAAATATGTACCTCATGTGGTATTGAGGTTGTGAAAATGTTGTGGCACTTATCTCCCCACAACTCCTTGTTATGTTGTTGGTTTATAGTGGTCTCAGTTCTCATGGGCGGGGTAATTGGCTGTAGAGGGACAAGACTGACCATTTAAAAAGTGCTGTCTAATACAATACCATGTGAAATCTTAGCGTCATGGCACAAAGGTATGTTTTTAGTCTATTTCTGATGTCTCCAGAGCTTGGAGCTGAGCTTTAGAATTTTTTTAAACAATATACAGTACTGACATAACACATTTTGGCAACCAGTAAACAATGGCGACCAGTAAACGATGTTGCTCGCAGTGCCTCAAATGCTGCAGCATGATTGAAATGTTGCTTGCATTTGGGGCATGACGAGGCGGCGACAGGCAGCTTCCCAGAAAATGGGGGGGTGTCGGCCCTGATTTCTGGGCATGCTGAATCTAATGACTGTGTCCTTAGATGCAGCTTGACTGGCTGCAGCACCATTAATGTCCCGGCCATCCTAAGTAAACTGAGGGTTACTAAGATGACCGATGTTCACAAATTCATGCATTGGGGGTCTATCTACTATGGACGACCCCTGCTACTTTTACATATATTTGCACAGCAGCTGGGTCCAAAGACGCAGCTTTGTGAACTGCGTCCATCTCTGAATCGGTGCCATTAACATAGGGCATGAGATGGCCGCATTTGCACAACCGCAGCATCATTGCCCCTTTACACTTTGGTACATAACATCCAGTTAGTAGCACAGACCCCTTTAACCCTATACATCCCCCCCTTCCTTCCTCATTCACCCTCCTGCAAGATCACCCCTTCTATTTAATTTCAAGGAAGCATTTCCTGCATTATTTTTAGGATTAATCCCTGGAGCACTGTGTCTCCCAATAAAAGGATTTTTTTGTCACACATTACAACTGACTATTGACAATGATTTTATGATACTGGTGATTACAAAAATATACACTAAAGTCTTACTACATAACCCAGCATCCATTTCATCTAATCATCCCCTCAGGCGCAGTCTATCTCTTGGTATTTTCACATTGTTTTAAGGGGGTGTTTAAGGTCCCTTCATTTAGACCTGCTGCCACCCCATAGTGAACACTGAGTATTTTTCTTTGATTGATAAGAAAAATACTTACCATATAAGTTCTATAATCACCATTTACATATAAATCTAGAAATATTCCACTATAAACAGGTAATATTTCATGAGATCTGTAAGTGTGACATTTTCCTTGGCACACACCATCTGAGAGTTGTGAAAAGTACTGTCCGCCAACAGTAAGGCAGATAGCCTGGTTACTATTTGTACTGGAAAGCGAGATAAATGTAACCTTTTCTGAACTGTAAATTTGGGGCTTTTCAAAAGTATAATTGGAAATGTCGAAAGCTGCAAGAATATGATTACTTGTTTAACAAGACTGTGAATGAAGATGAAAGGAAATGCCTCTGGATTCTGTGAATGGAAATACCAGGTCTGCTCTACTTCTAGAATAATTCATCATAGACCTTTTTATTGATTTCATACTCCTGCGATCACTCAAACAGAAATCATTTCTTGAACATATATCTATATTTGGATCTTCAGACATTGGATAATGTCAGCATGTGCCCAAGAAGCCTAGGCAATAACAAAATATTAAAGGGCAATTTTTTAGATTGTAAACATACTTCAGCTGTTGCAAATTGTATAATGTAAGCTGAATTCCATTGCCCATTACTTTATTCAGAATGGAACTAAACCTAATAAAGTAACTGAAGCATAATAGTAATTAATGGATATCTTACACAGGGGTGTATTAAGAGGAGGGGGCCCATGTGCATTCCCCGTCCGGCACACCCTCCTCTTTCCCCTGCGGCCAGCAGCAGACTGACAGCGGACCACAGCAGCAGTAGACTCTGGGCACTAGTCTGTGACCAGAGTCTACTGCACATGTGAAGGTCACCGGTAAAATTATGTGACCTCCATGCTCGCAGCAATTTCCTCACTGCACATGCACAAAACGCCGAGAAAATGGCCATTTTCTGGCGTTTTGTGGAGGGCTGAGACACCCGACGTGGGACCACGGAGAGGTAAGTATTAGAAACTATGGTGTGCGGTGTGGAGCCCGTGTGCACCGCACACCCTGCACCCATTAAATACGCCCTTCATGTTACAATAACTCAGTTGGTGAAATCTCCCGTGTCTTTAATACGTGGAAGTGCTGCCTTTTTCTAATTTTTTTTATATATAAATATATATATTTATATATATAATATATGGAAGGGGGGGTTGGAAAGAACATGTGCCTGATAGTGTAGTAAACTCAAAAAAGTGCATGTACTCAAAAATGTGCGTACCGAATAAAAAATCTTTAAAGCTTATCTGCAATTCTGCACAGGGATTCCACGTGGTGGGATGGACTCGGGATTCCAGTGGCTGGAAACCTTTATAGGAGGGGCTCAATCAGAGTCGGATGAAACAAATAGATATATAGTGCCAAATGTAATAGGGTGTCTGTTTTGGTAAATTGCGAGTTTGGTGCTAAACTCGCAATTTTTCACAACTCTCCAATGTAATAGGGTGTCTGTTCACTAAAACTCGCATTTTTCAGGGTTACTAAAACTCCCCATTCTCAAACTCACATCCAGATGTTTTCACATTGAAAACAATCAACTCGCCCAATGTAATAGAGTGTCTGTTTCAGACTCGCAAAAAAAAGATTACCAAAAGTCCCCAAATAATAGACCTGCTTCAGGCTAGTGAGTACATCCTGAGCAGGTCAGATTAACACAGAAACATGCACATATCCATGAGATATGTACATGTTTCTGTGTGTACTTATGTAAAATGTTTTTAAATAAAAAAAAATTACGTGCACCCCCTCCCCAAAAGCATAACCAGCCCCGGGCTTTATAAAGCCTGTTCTGGTTCTAAAAATACAGGGGCCAAAATGCGTAGGGGGCCCCTGTATATTAAGAACCAGCACAGGGCTTTGTTAAGCTGGTCCTGGTTCTGGAAAATCAGTGGACAAAACGAGTAGGGGTCCCCTGAAAATTCCAGAACCAGCACCGAACTCTTTCTAGCGGGGGGATAATGCCACAGCCAGGGAAAACCTTTCACCGGTTTCCCCGGCCAAAGCATTATCCCTGACCGCTAGTCAGTCCAGGCCGGGGATCCCTGGGGAGTTGGGTATCCCCCCAATAAAGGGGTACCCCTCTCCAGGGCACCCCAGGCCTAGACTGATAGCCCAGGGCTATCCCCGGCACCCTATGGCCGTGGGTGCCGGGTTGATAGTGTTAGTGTAAAGTGTAAAAATGAAGTTTCCATGTTGTCTTTAGTTGTAGAACAACAAGTACCAGCAAGCCTCCCCTGCATGCTGGTATTTGGAGAACCACAAATACCAGCATGCGGGGCATTACGGGCCCGCTGGCACTTGTAGTTCCACAACTAAAGAAATATGTAAATACGTTAAATATGTAAATACACAAACATACACAGTGAAAGTAAAATTTTAATTAAACATACATGCACACTCACACTCACACTCACACATACTCACCTAGTATCCGAAGTAATCCATAGGGGTACCTGAAAAGAAAAAATCCATACTCACCTCTCCTATGCGTCGATCACATCCACTTGTCCAAGTAGGCAATCCAGGGGTTAAAATAAAAAAACGCAAAAAAAACGATCCATGCGGACTGAGCAAAGGTATGTGTGTACACATACCTTTGCTCCGCATAAATGACCGTGGCACACGTGTGCCCCGTCATTGAAGAGGCCGCCAGCCAATCAGGGAGCATCTCCGTCGGAGCAGCTCCCTGATTAGCTGAATGCGGCCAGCCTGTGTCTCCCATAGACTTCTATGGTGTGAAATCCCCATTGAAGTCTATGGTGGGAAGCGCTACATCGTAGCCGCAAGATTAATAGAGGTTAATCTTGTGGTTACATCAATGATACAATGTCGCAACATTTTTTTATTTTAACCCCTGGATTGCCTACTTGGACAAGTGGACGTGATCGATGCATAGGAGAGGTGAGTATGGTTTTTTTGCTTTTTCAGGTACCCCTATGGATTACTTCGGATACTAGGTGAGTATGTGTGAGTGTGCATGTATGTTTAATTAAAATTTTACTTAGACTGTGTATGTTTGTTTATTTACGTATTTCTTTAGTTGTGGAACTACAAGTGCCAGCGGGCCCGTAATGCCCGCATGCTGGTATTTGTGGTTCTCCAAATACCAGCATGCAGGGGAGGCTTGCTGGTACTTGTGGTTCTACAACTAAAGACAATATGAAACTTCATTTTTACACTTTACACTAACACTATCAACCCGGTACCCACGGCCATAGGGTGCCGGGGATAGCCCCGGGCTATCAGTCTAGGCCTGGGGTGCCCTGGAGAGGGGTACCCCTTTATTGGGGAGGTACCCAACTCCCCAGGGATCCCCGGCCTGGACTGACTAGCGGTCAGGGATAATGCAGTGAAAGGTTTTCCCTGGCTGTGGCATTATCCCCCCGCTAGAAAGAGTTCGGTGCTGGTTCTGGAATTTTCAGGGGACCCCTGCTCATTTTGTCCCCTGATATTCCAGAACCAGGACCAGCTCAACAAAGCCCTGTGCTGGTTCTTAATATACAGGGGCCCCCTACGCATTTTGGCCCCTGTATTTTTAGAACCAGAATAGGCTTTATAAAGCCCAGGGCTGGTTATGCTTTTGGGGAAGGGGTGCATGGTTTTTTTTTAAAACACACAAAGAAGCCATCACGGATCTCAGTGATCTGTGATGGCTTCTCTAAAACTCGCACCTTTTAATGCTACTCGCATTAAAAGGTGTCAGTTTACCTAGTCCTAAACTCGCCTAAACTCGCAAATGCAGTAGCCTCAAGCTGAAAAGTTTGCAGGCTATTGAATTTGCGAGTTTCAGTACAAACTCGCACTTTTTAAAAGTGCGAGAAAGTGCGAGTTTGTACTGTTACTAAAACTGACACCCTATTACATTTGGCTCATAGTGTAGTACTTCCATAGTAAGTTACGTGACAATAAAAAATATGCGTACCAGAAAGCACTTGAATAACAGCGTGTAGTTATTTGGATCCTGGTCACTCCTCCAATATCCCTTAGCAACCCCAGCAGATTTCACATAGGTAGGTTATTGGCTTTAACCCATCATCAATGGTGATTTTATAAAAAGGGGTTTATTATAACACAGTATGGGGGGATATGGAATACAGGAACACATAAAATTATTAAAACAAATTAGGTAATAATGTGGTTATCTGCAAGTAGCTAGTATCCTTGAGAGAGACTGGTGCAATGGGCCCAACGCGTTTCATCCTGTTGGACTTCTTCGGGGGTGATGGCGAGTCTCTGGGGGTGCCCCTTATATACTGTACTAGTGAGGGTATTAGGCTGTAGTCACTTTGGCGCTAATCGCCGTTCTGCGCATGCGTAGTGTGGCCATTTTCTATGACGTCTATAATCTCCCATTGTGCCTCGCGGTTGGTACCACGCATGCGCAGTTCACGGTGACCAGTTCGTGACGCCTGCCATTGGTGCACTATTAGGCCACCAATGTATGAAATTCACCGCTAGTTACATGGGGTGAGAGAGAGGCAGGATGAGTAATACTCCGCCTTTAGCCGGACTCTCCTACACATATTAAAAGTTGTCAGCGCCCATTTTATTGGTTGTCTAGCACCATTCTGTAGCAAGCAACCATTTTATTGGTGGTACTGTATGTGACCCATAATGAAACAGACGGCAGCCATTTTCTTAGTTGTTCCTTAACTACACACTGGGAGCAGCCATTTTCTCATGGACAAAATGGAGATAGCAACTTAATACAACATAACACCATATAAAGAATGGGGAATACATTATAAAACTGTATCCAGCATAGTATAAAAATACAAATACAATATAGTAATGTAGCATCACATAAAAATACAAATAAAAATATATAATTATTTCACATAGCTTATAAAAAGGGGAGGAGAAGGGGGAGGCACATCTTCATACAAAATCTCTATACTGAGAAACAATAAATTAAGAGATATATACAAATATTGGATAAAACTCAGAGGATAAATGAAGACAACATATATATATGTTCAAAATGAAGACATAATATATATGTATAGCATACTTGCTGACATTCAGCTCCCTCCTTCCGGGAGGGAGCTGAATACCTGCATACTGCGGGAGGGGGTGACCAGACACTGATGCCGGATTGGGGGCGGAGCCGGGGCGGGGCCGCATGATCACCTCCTCTTCACAATGCCAACATTAAAGGCATTGTGAAGCAGGGGGCGGGGCACCGATGACGCGATGCAGCGCGAATCGCATCATCGCCCCCTGTCAATGCAGAGATTTCTATTAGTGGACGGGGGGGAGCAGGTGGCGGCCGGGAGGCTTACCTGCCTTTTCGGGGGGTCGGGAGCGGCACGTGATATTCAAGAGGCTCCCGACCAAATCGGGAGGGTAGGCAAGCCTGATGTATAGTGATAATGTATCATTAGAAAAGCAACTTAAAAGAACCCGGTACAGGCTTAAAAGCACCAAATTAACACTTTAAAATCTTAAAAGCACCAAATTCATAGTTTACAAACCCTAAAAACAGATAATAATAATAATAAAAGCAGTATTTATAAAAAAAAGGGGCAATCTCATAGCTGTCATTGAGGCCATGGGGTAATAGAGTATTCAATTCAAATATCCAGAACATTTCTTGCAGAGACAATCTAGTGGCCAAGTCCCCTGCCCTTGGGCCCAGTTTCACATGTTCAATACCTCTAAATAATAAATTCTCAGGGTTAGCATTGTGGTGTGTTTTCAAATGTCTGGATATGGAGTGGCCCTCAATTTGTTCTTTATGTTTGACATGCTCCTGGATTCTGAACTTAAGGTTCCTCTTAGTTTTCCTTACGTATTTCAGGCCTCAAGGACATTCCAATACATAGATAATGGAGCAGGTATTGCAATTAATAAAATATTTCCTGTTGAACGTTTTGCAGCCATCAAAATTGGAGAACACTCTTATTTTGGGATGTAGGTACTTGCACATATTGCAATTTTGGTACCCCCAAATTTGTGCCCAAATAGGGGTCCCCCAATTTTTGTATTATATATAGATATTTCTGCCCAATTCACTATAGTTGCAGGGCCTGCTCCTGTTAGTCCCTACTGAGCATGTGCAGTCAGGGGGGAAAAAATTAATCCCTGGGACAGTAACCCCTTTTTGCGGGAAAATAAAACACCCCCATTCATTGGCAGCCTAGGTGTCCAGGCAGAGAACTCTAGGGACTGCCTGTTGTTGGGGTTCCCCTATCCACTCAGGGAAGTTGGATAGTGGGGGGCGGAGAGAGATGTGAAGGTTTTAAAAGAGCAACCCCTCAGTAGAGGGAGTGAGGTGTGAGGAACTTTCTGTGGTGTACCCTTTGATCTGTGGAATATGGGGAGAGTGTGTTCACCCCTTGGTTGCCCTGGATTACAATTACTGTACTCCGTAGCAGAGAGCAGTACCCCACTGGAGTGTAATGCCAAGCCCCTACAAGTGCCTTACCATGGATTATAAATACTGTACTCCACAGCAGAAGAGGAGTACCCCACTGGATTGGCATACCAAACCTCTACAAGTGCCTGAGGTGTAATTACACTCACCTTGGAGGCTAAAGAACCCTGCTGAGCCTGCCCCTGCAGGACCCCTAGAGTAATCTCCACCTATACCTGTACCTGTCAACCACTGCACCCAGGAAGACTGTTGCTGCTGGGACTTGCTGGGAGAGCCGTAGGACGCCTTATGCTGTGGGCTGCCTGGAGAAGTGCCCGAAGACACGAAAGATCGGCACGGAGGAGCTGCCTACGGGATCAAGGGGAAGGAGCCCGCACAGCGACTTGACCACCAGCGCTGACCAGAGGGACGCCCACCTGGAGCAAGGCTACGCTGGAAGGACCCAAGAACACCGTGCAAGGGAAGAGACAACCCCAAAGGAAAAGGCTCAAGGACCCCTGGGCTGCAGTAACTTCTCTGCCAGACAGAGCCCTAAGAAGGGGAATTTCCACTGCAAGCATCCCTGTGTACTGACATCTGAGGACTGCTTCTTGGAGCTCTGGTGCAGTGCTAAGCATCCCGTAGCTTTGGCGGATTTTGTGGAGACTGAACAGCCACAGCTTGGGGTGAGACCTGTGCATTTCCTGGGTACCTGTCCATGTGCCTTTCCCCCTACCTTCCTCCTTTACTACCTCCCTTCACCCTCCGTGCCACCAGTAGTTTTGTCCCACTTAGAGGGCCCTGTATATATGTCCTGAGGCAGTATGAGGGATTTCTTTTCCACTTAGCACGCAGCCATGTTTAATAGTTAGTGAGTAGTACACTTAAGTGCCTGGGTTTGGTGCGCGATATTACCTAAGCAGTTATTAGGGAGGAAGAAGGGATAGGATACCCCCTTTTCTCATATTCATTGCTTATCTGGTGTTTTATCTTTCTTGTGAACCTCCAGTTTATGCTGGGAGGGGACGTGATTTGAGTTATTGTGTCAGCCCATGTCTGATGCATTTGTGATTATTGTAAAGGCTGTTTTCTTGCGATGTAATATATATGTAATATATATGTATTCGCTGGTCTTGGTGTAAATGCAAATGTCTCATTGCTAAAGTTTTATTTTGTTTGCTTGTACATATATGCCCACCGAGGCATTCTTTCTATTTATGCATGTATAGGTTTGCAACTGTCTCTGTGCCTAATGTCAGTCAATTGCTAATTGTTTGCTGTACTGTGATGGTGCATTGCTGGTTTTCAATATTCTAATGTAATGTATATTCATCCTTGCCAGTGCCTAATCTGTATGCTGACATTTCTCAAAATACTGTGTATTTTACTATGAAGCATTTACCTTGTTAATTTCTGGTGTGCAATGTATATCTAATGCTTGCTTAACCCTGTGTAACCCAATTCAGGTGGTAATAATGTGTGGCATAGGCATTTAGGTAGATTGTTCTTCTATTGTCTCAAGGCTCAAAGGCTGTGTTTAAGTTATTGCAAGTTGCCGGTGAACTACTGCTATCAGCATGGCCTCAGTGTTATCCCTGTTTTTCTCCAAGGCTCAACGACTGTGTTTAAATTATTGCAAGTTGCCGGTGAACTACTGCCTTCAGCATAGCCTAAGTGTTCTACCTGTTTTTTCTCGAAGAAAAGACTAAAAACCCCAAAAACTGTGTTTCCTTTGGTGACCTTTACTTGCCAGCTAGGGTCACCGGTAGAGGACAGGAAGGTTGTAAGTGATTACTTTGGAATTGAAAGTGGTGAGGTTGTATTCTGTTCATGATACATTTTATACTGCTGTTATTCACTGATTTGTAAAAATAAAACTGCGTTGTACCTTCCTTCTGGTCTGGTTACTGTGTCTGCAAAAGGGGATATTATTAGGCTTGCCTCTCTGTCACGGTGTGTTCTACCTCAGCTACGGGGAGATCGGCCACCAAAGCTTACTGAACACACCTGAACCTGGTGCTAGTGGTGCATCATTATAGAAACTTTCAGAGCATCACATAGGAAAATGTTGGCATCTATGAACAGGATACGGAGATTCCACACAAGCCTACCCCTACAGATACAATGTGTCATGACCAGGGTCTCTCGGCATGGTATACTGTGGAGACTCGGGTCACCTGGTGGCTTCCTGTACCCGCAAGCCGGGGAGTGTCCCGTTTCTAGCTAATTCTGGGTGCACTCAGCTAAGAGCAATTCTTCCGTCCTCTAAACATATTGACTCTGTGTTGTCCTTCGCCTTAGACATTAATTCTAGCCCTGTGCTTGTGTCTGCCCTTTTGGACTCCGGGGCAGCGGGGAATTTCATGTCGTCTCGGTTGGCAGATAAATTACAAATTCCCTGCAGCACCTTGGATCATTCTGTCTCCTGGACCTCTATTGATGGTAAATCTCTTTGTAATGGAACTGTGTCTAAGAGAACTAAACCTGTTTTAGTTCGTGTTGGAACTCTCCATGTTGAACATATCAGTTTTTTCATTATACCCAAGACTTCCCGTGAAGTTATACTCGGATACCCGTGGCTTTGTAAGCACAACCCCAGAATTGATTGGAACACTATGCAGGTCCAGTCATGGAGTGTGGAATGTCAAGTGTCTTGCCTTCTGAAGACTGACGCCTTGTCATGGTCATCATCCCCTGATAGTGGTCTAGAAACACTACGGATTACACCCATGCTTGGGGCAAAAGTTTTGACAGCTATACAACTACAACCACCTGTTGGGGAGTCCTTTGTAGCCCCAGGAGGGGTGCCTCCAAAGCCTCAACCCCAGAGGATGTCTCTAAGGTCTCAACATCAAAGGAGGTCTCCAGGGGCTCAGTCCCTTAAGGGATTTCTGAGTGTCCAGCCCCAGGATGGGGTTTTCAGCCCCATACCTCGAGAGGATGTTTCAAGTTTTGTTCCCCAGGAGGGGATTTCAGATTTATCACCCCTGGAAGGGGCCTCAGGTCTTGTACCCCAGGAGGGGTTTTCAGTTTCTAGTTCCTGTTTCTGTCAGGTCAAAGCTGAGGATATCCACGTTTCCAGTCCTGTCAACAAAGTCCACTTGGCTCATCCTGAAAAGCCTAGAAGGTATCCTGAGGCCACCCATAAAGGGGGGGGTACTGTCACGACCAGGGTCTCTCGGCATGGTAGTCGACGGGTAATACCTGTGAGGACGCTATGGCGAGGGGTGTCTGGCAGTAGCAGGGGTGCCTGGCGAAGAGCATTGGCTGTGCGTGGTTCTGTGGGGGCATACTGTCACTCTGGTCTGGTTAGGCCTGGTGGCGCTTCCGTTCCGTTCTGGCATGGGCGCCGCCATCTTGCCTCCGGACATGTGACCTAGTTGCCCTATCCTGGTGTGTCACATGCTCCTCTCTGACCAGTCATGGCTGAGCACTGGGGATTTAAGGGAGTTCAGAGCTCCCTTGCATTGCCAGTGCAACGTGTTTCTCTGCGAGAGCTGAGAGAGAATGTTCCTGTGCTTAAACCTGTCTATTGGATTCATTGCCTAAGCCTGCTTTTCCTCACCTGCTCCAAATCCTGCTGGATTCCCCTACCTCCTCCATATACCTTTCTACCTGCCTGAGTACCTGAACCTGCTGTTTCCCTGCACCTTGATTCATTTCATTCCCAGCTGGACTTCACTACCTCTGTCTGCATCAGCTACACCTCACCAAACCTGCATTCACTTACAGCTCATCAAGCCTGCATTCTGTTTTAGCTCACCATACCTATACTGGACTGTTCTGTCTGTCACTACCTGGACATTTGTTCATTAACCCTCACAACAGTTATCAAGTGAACTTTAGTGCTATACCTGGACTTTTGTTTGCCACTCCCATGTCTTCTTAGTCCCTTATTAAAAACCCCACTTTTTCATTTAAGTCTGCTCCTGTGTCTGCTTCTATCACCACTCCGGATCCACAACAAATTCAGAACCTAACACAATGGAAACCAAACAGTCATCTCCAAGCAGCAGTTCCCAGGAGGGGACCAACCTTACTCCTATCACCATGCCCTACTATTTTGGGGCCCCATGGCTGCCATGTTATTCTGGTGAAGTTGGGGATAAAGGAACTGGGAGTCTGAAAGACTTTAAAGCAAAACTGAGGTCCATGTTCAGATTATACTCGCTGACTGAAGTACAGAAAATTGAAGTCCTGATAGGAAAATGAAAAGGTTCAGCTTTAAGAGGTCACCTCCTGGCCAAATTGTGAAAAGACCACCATCGAACAGATATTCGAAAGGTTAACTATGACCTTAGAAAAAAAAGAAAACTATGTCAGAGCCGAAGATGCGGTTTTATGCCAGGAATCAGTAACATGAAGAAATGCTCCGTGATTACGCTTTTAGTCTTCAGGAGGCCTTGAAGGCCATTCAGCAAGCAGATAAAGATGAAGTGAGAGACGCTGATAAAACCCTAATTGATCAGTTCAAGGAAGGCATGAGGGGAGAACCCATGAAAATCAAGCTACGATTATTGCAGCTGCAAAATCCAGAAGCAACCTTCTTGGACTTTAAAGAAACAGCCATCCTTGTTGTGGGTGAAAATTCCAGGTCAGGAAATTGGGGAACACCTATTTGGGCACATATTTGGGAATACCACACAAAGGACCTCATTCAGAGTCGGCCGAAGCGGCCTCACGGTCGTACGGAAAAAGGGGCCGGATATTCAAATGAATCCCTCGCAAGTTGCGTCCCTAAGTTTGGATCGGTAGTTGGCCGACCAAGGGGAGGAAGCAGTCAGAAGACAAAAAAATACGCCCCCTTCTCATACGCTTTCCACGTCATCTCCGGCCATATAAGGATTAATCGAGACCATCGGGAACCATCGGCACTGGTCGTAGAGCTTAAGGTTGACCATACCCTCTCTTAAGCTCTACGATCATGTCAGTGTAAAAACCTCCCATGTCACATGTGCCATGACGCTACTTTGTTAATTATGCACTCCCATAATCCGTATGCACTCCCATAAAACGCCGTTCGCATAATGAGGCACGCCTGCGTTCGGATCTCCATTCCCCCGTTTTCAAGCACCTTCCCCTGTTACCACCCACAAACGCCTCCATCTGTCACTCAAACTACCGACCTGGCTGTGTTCAAGGAGAGAGAAAATTTCTGATTGTAGTGGCTAGTTTGCGCACGCGCATTGCGAACTTTACGCATGCGCAGTATAGCGAACATCGGTGGCGTACGACCGTGCAGCTGCTTCGACCAACTCTGAATGAGGTCCAATGTCCACATTTATACGCCCCCAAGCACTTGTTAATACTTTGCGTAACAGGTCCTGCTTGTTTGAGCATACTAGGGGCCAGGATGTCTTTAAAAGTTCTAGCTTTTTTAAAAATAATGGTGAGTTTATTTGGTAGGATGTCTGACAGGATGGGTCCGTTTTAAGGATCCCCCAGTATTTACTTAGAACCTGTCAGATTCGTCCCTCTTCATTGCTAAACTATGAAATGAAAGTCCTTTTTGGGCCTGGTTTTGTACTTCAGGAGTTCTTCCCTTTTCAAGGTTTCTGTTTTAGAGATTGCTTCTGATATCAGTGTTTCAGGGTAACCTTGTTCCTTAAAACTTTCTGCATATATATCTAGTTGTTTAGAGCAAACCTCTCTGTTGCTACAGTTCCATTTGATACAGTAGAACTGGGAGTAAGGGATATTATCCTTCCAACCTCTAGTGCCTTCACTTTTGTCATGTAGATAACTGTTGTGTCAACTGATTTTATGTGGATATCTCATTATTGGTTCCTTCCAAAATAACATCCAAGAACTCAATTTCTGTTTTCTGTAGATTGGATGTAAATTTTAAATTATAGTCATTTGCATTGATAAAATCCATACAATTACTAAAATCCTGCTCATTCCCTTTCCAAATGATGATAATGTCATCGATATACCTCTTGTAGAGGTTTAAATGGGTTATTGTTATAAATGTATTCTAATTCCCAGTTACCCATGAAGAGGTTTGCGTAATTGGGCACAAATATAGTGCCCATTGTGGCTCCACAAATTTGTAAAAATAACTGGTCTAAAAATTTTAAATAGTTTGATCTGCTGTTATTTGTCATTTTTATTTATTGCACATTGTAACTTTATAATCATGTTTTAAGCACATGGTTTGGGCACAAAAGGTCAGACCTTTGCCAAAAAATCTTTAATGAAGATAATAATCTGGGTAAACCAGAATAAGATGAAAACATTGATATATTTTTCTTGGATATAGGAAAACTTCTAATTAAAGAAAAAAAAATATGGTGGGATATCAAGGGCCTAGAATATTCCATTAAAGCCAACAGAATTCTGAGGGGCCTTTGCATTAATAAAATCCCTAGCATTGGCCAAGAGAACCTCACGTTCATGGAAAAATGGGATGGTATCCTCCATGACTGCTCAATTAACCTAATGAAAATGATTACGAATGAGAAAAAGAATCAAATAGAGGCTATTGAGCAACAAATTAAAACAAAGGAAACATCCATCCTTCCATAGTGAGACAAGGAGGAATTCAAAACTAATGAGGTAGTACTTCAGAAGAAACTTGAAAGAACTGAGGAAGAGGTGATTAGAACAAAGGAGAAAAAATTCCTAAGAGATAAATTAGATCATGAATATAATAAGATCACAAATTGGAGTCGCCCAAAGAATAACATTAATACCTATAATCAGTCCAGAAACAGTAAATAGCCATATAGAGAATGGAACAAGGTTCCAAAGAAACCGTATGTACAAAGAGGTAGATTTAATCCCATTGTCAGTCAGGAACTACCTTTAAGAAATAGATTCACTACACTAGAGAGATTCGACTCCAATAGTGATAGTAATTTTCTAAAAGCAGTAACATTTCTATCTTCTATGAAATGGTTAAAAAAGATTTAATTGACACCCAAAAGGATGTAACCTCAAAAAGTAACCTCACATATCAGGAAAAACAAGCACTAAAAACTTTACAAGATAATGATAATCTAATACTCAACCAAGCAGATAAGGCAGGAGGTTTGGTCATAATTAACAAGACAGATTACACTAAAGAAACTGTCTGGCTCTTAGGGGATCTGAATTTGCACAAACTCCTCACCAAAGACCCTACAAAGGTGTATGTGGAGCTCCTTAGGGAGGTACTAGTGAAAGGCCTACACAAGAATATTATTAGAAAAGACAAATATCAATACCTAATGATGTCTAGCCCAGTCCCAATATTTTATCATTTACCAAAAATCCATAAGGATATAAGGAATCCACCTGGCCGACACATCATTGCAGGGATTGGTTCCTTAACCTGCATATATCAGAATATCTTGACATCTTTCTTAATAAGTAGTGAAATAACTAAAGGATACAACTATTCTTTTAAACATTTTACAAGAAATTAGTTGGGACAATAGCTTTATGTGGGCCAATATAGATGTCCAATCTTATATACCTGCATACAACACTGTAAAGGTATCAACGCTTGCAGGAAATTTCTGGATAAAGATCCATCCAATTATGTAGATCACAAGTTTTTCTGTGACCTGGTTTTATTCATTTTAACACATAACTATTTAAAATTTTTAGACCAGTTCTTTTTACAAATTTGCAGAACCGCAATGTGCACTATATTTGTGCCCAGTTATGCAAACTTCTTCATGGGTAACTGGGAATTAGAATACATTTATAACATTAACCCGTTTAAACATATGATACATCTCTACAAGAGGTATATCGATGACATTATCATCATTTGGAAAGGGAATGAACAGGATTTAAATAATTGTATGGATTTTATCAGTGCAATTGACTATAATTTAAATTCACTTCCAACTTACAGAAAATGGAAATTGAGTTCCTGGATGATATTTTGGAAGGAACCAATAATGAGATATCCACTAAAACGTATATAAAATTAGTTGACACAAACAGTTATCTACATTACAAAAGTGGACACACTAGAGGATGGAAGGATAATATCCCTTACTCCCAGTTTTACCTTATCAAATGAAACTGTAGCAACAGAGAGGTTTGCTCTAAACAACTAGATATATATGCGGAAATGTTTAAGGAATGAGGTTACCCTGAAACACTGATATCAGAAGCAATCTCTAAAACAGAAACCCTGAAAAGGGAAGAACTCCTGAAGTACAAAACCAGGCCCAAAAAGGAAGACTTTGTACCCTTCATCACAGAGTTTAGCAATGAAGAGAGAAGAATCCGACAGGTTCTAAGTAAACACTGGGGGATCCTTAAAATGGACCCCATCCTGTCAGACATCCTACCAAGTAAATCCACCATTATTTTTAAAACAGCTAGAAATTTTAAAGACATCCTGGCCCCTAGGAAGCTCAAACAAGCAGGACCTATTAGGCAAAGTGCTTGGGGCCGTATAAATGTGGACATTGCAATATGTGCAAGTACCTACATCCCAAAAGAAGAGTGTTCTCCAATTTTGATGGCTCCAAAATGTTCAACATGAAACATTTTATTAATTGAAATACCTGCTCCGTTATCTATGTATTGGAATGTTCTTGCGGCCTGAAATACGTAGGGAAAACCAAGAGAAAACTTAAGTTCAGAATCTAGGAGCATGTCAGAAACCTAAAGAAAAAATTGAAAGCCACTCCGTATCCAGACATTTCAAAACACATCACAATGCTAACCCTGAGAATTTATTATTTAGAGGTATTGAACATGTGACCAAGAGGAGGTGACTTGGCCACTAGATTGTCCCAGTCAGAAATGTTCTGAATATTTCAATTGAATACTCTATTACCCCATGGCCTCAATGACAGCTATGAGTATGCCCCCTTTTTTTTTATAAATACTGCTCTTTATAAATACTGCTTTTATTATCTGTTTTTAGGGTTTTTAAACTATGAATTTGGTGCTTTTAAGCTTTTAAAGTGTTAATTTGGTGCTTTTAAGCCTGTAACGGATTATTTTAAGTTGCTATTCTAGTGATGCTTTATCACTATACATATATATTGTCTTCATTTTGAACATATAAAAATGTTGACTTCATTTATCCTCTGAGTTTTATCCAATTTTTGTATATATCTTTTAATTAATTATTTCTCAGTATAGAGATTTTGTATGATGTGCCTCCTCCTTTTCCCCTCCCCCCCGTTTTTTAAACTATGGGCCTAATTCAGAGCCGTACGCTCTGAGCAGAGCGCACGCTCTGAATGAGGGCCGCCCTCCATAATTATGGAGCGTCCTCCTGGACGCTCGTATAGCTGTGGGTCACCACCCACAGCCTATACGAGTGTGCAGTTTGATGGCCGCGATGGTCTTGACCATTGCAACCATCGCCACTGCGAGCCGGAGCCTGCGGTTGAGTTTTTCAACCGCAAGGCCCGGAGTGATTTTGGCTCTATCAGAGCCAAAATCACTCCCACTGACATCACTAGTGATGTCAGTGGGCCGGCTTCTGACCGTAGGCGTTCCCTTGGGAACGCCCCCGTCAGGGAGGCACGCCCCCGGCACGCCCACCAAAGGGGGCGTGCTGTCAATCAACATCGACAGCACGCCCCCTTTGATCAGACACGAGCGAAGGAAAGTCCTTCGCTCGTCGCGTCTGGCGCATGCGCACGACGGAGCTCCCTCCGTCGTGCGCATGCTCAGTGCAGACCATCGACCCACTTGCGAGCGGACAGCCGCTCGCGAGTGGGTCTGAATCAGGCCCTATGTGAGAAAATAATATATATCTTTATTATTTTTATTTTATTTGATACCACATTACAATATGATATTTGTATTTTTATACTATGCTGGATACGGTTTTATAATGTATTCCCCATTCTTTATATGGTGTTATGATGTATTAATTTGCTATCTCCATTTTGTCCATGAGAAAATGGCTGCTCCCATTGTGTAGTTAAGGAACAACTAAAAATATAGCCGCCGCCAACTTTTAATATGTGTAGGAGAGTCTGGCTAAAGGCAGAGTATTGCTCATTCTGCCTCCCTCTCACCCCATGTAACTAGCGGTGAAATTCATAGTTGGTGGCCAGCGGTATGCCTAATAGTGCACCCGTGGCAGGCATCACAAACTGGCTGCCGCGAACTGCGCATGCACGGTACCAACCGCGAGGCACCATGGGAGATCATAGACATCACCAATGACATCATAGAAAATGGACATGGGCCACTGCGCATATGCAGAACAACGATTAGCACTGAACTGACTACAGCCTAATACCCCCACCAGTACAGTATACAAGGGGTGCCCCCAGAGACTCACCATCACCCCTGATGAAGTCCAACAGGCCAAAACGCGTTGGAGTCATTGCACCAGTCTCTCTCAAGGATACTGGCTACTTGCAGATAAGCACTTCATTACCTAATTTGTTTTGATATTTTTTTGTGTTCCTGTATTCCATATCCCCCCATACTGTGTTATAATAAACCCCTTTTTGAAAATCACCATTGATCATGGGTTATTTCTGCTTGTTTGAAGCCAATAACCTACCTATGTGAAAACTGCTGGGGTTGCTAAGGGATATTGGAGGAGTGACCAGGATCCAAATGACTACACGCTGTTACTCAAGTACTTTTCTGGTACGCATATTTTTTATTGCCACATAACTTACTAAGGAAGTACTACACTATATATCTATTTGTTTCATCTGGCTCTGATTGAGCCCCTCCTATAAAGGTTTCCAGCCACTGGAATCCTGGGTCCATGCCACCACATAGAGGGGGTCATTCAGACCCGGTCGTTAGCGCAGATGCGCTCGGACCAGGTCGATGGCCCCCACAGAGCATGCGCACGACGGCGCCGGCAACGTCATGCGCATGTGTGAGACCCGCTATGACCGACAGCACCGGTCGTAGCGGGTCTCGATCCAAAGGGGGCGAGCTGTCGATGTTGATTGACAGCTCGCCACGTTTGGAAGGTGGGCCGGGGGGGTGGCAGCCCAAACGGAGGTGTTCCCATGGGAACGCCTACTGTTTGGGGGAGGCCCCACTGACATCACTAGTGATGTCAGTGGAGAGCTTCCGGCTCAGACAGAGCCAGAAGCTCTCCGGGGCTTACGACAAGGGAGACCCTACCCTAGGGTCTCATCGTAAGCCCATCACCGGAGCGGTCGTTAGAGCTGTGGGTGTTAACCCACAGCCTAACGACCGCAACAGAGGCGGGCGGTCAGGATGCAAGCGGCCGCCCAGTTTCTGAGCGACCGCTTGCATCCTCCGACCACCTCTGAATGAGGCCCAGAATCCCCGTGAGGAATTACAGATAAGCTTTAAAGATTTTTTATTCAATATGCATATTTATTTTTGAGCATGTGCAATTTTTTTAATTTACTACACTATCAGGCGCATGTTCTTTCCAACCCCCCTTTCCAGATCACATTTATCCCCCTGCACATCGACACTGCTCCGTCTCCTGCATTTGGTCATTGTGAACTTTCTGCAGTAAGTGAATGCACATTATTCACCCGGAGGATTTCACAATTTGTTTGTTACAATAAAATTGATTTGTTATTATATTTATTTTTTAATCTCTTTTATTTTCATTTTTGAGCAATACTACTTGTAGAGTACTAACACAACAGTATTCAAATAAAGATAACTGAAAAATACATATCAGTATGTACTAAGTTTATGAGGAGAGGGGTAGGTGGAGGAGATGGGGAGTCCTGGAAGATCTATTTATGGATATATTCTGAAAACAAGAAAAAGGTTGTGTTGAAAAGGGTCTGCTGTCTGTTGCATACATGTGTGCTACTGAAGCGGTTTAATTATTGCTCCAAGTCAGTGACTATGAAAGATGGATTGACAGTCAGACATTTCACCATTTGTGGTGAGGAAATAAGTCTGATCTAATATACAAGATGAGTAAGACAATCTAATTTACTATCCCTAGAGCACATAAAAATATCCTATTAGGCTTTTTTGATGCCTGTTTCTGTTGCCATCTTTCTAATAGATTGTAATTGCCAGGTCTGATAATAAAGTCTGCACGGATACCCGTTCTAATTCATACAATAACTCCACACTAAGGGCAATTTCAGGTGGGCGTTTTATAGATTGCTGTGGTTTTCTGATCAGGAAAGTGTAGCATTCTCATATGGTATAACACTTTCACATTAAACTGAAGGGGAATTGTGTTCCCTTGTTACACAAGAGCGATTAATTTGTCAAAACTATGCATAATAGAAAAGAAATACTGTAATCCCGAGATCTGTTCATCTTATACTGTCTAGTGTACCAGCTGAATGGCTCTATAAATGCTCTTTATTGATACAAACAAAAAAATATATACAGTTGTCAGCGCTTTGCGTTGTCTTATTGCAAATCCGTATTTATCTAATCGGCCTACTACAGGCCCTACAAATCATCAGAATTACCCATGTAATCTATTTAGAGATTGTGCTAACATTATCCATGTTTTGATTTTATCAATAAAATTCATTGCTGTTGTCAGGGCATTTACACTGGCTAAGATAATCAGTTTCAAGGTTTTTCATGAAAATGTATTTAATAAATTATTCATTTGGTAGCTTGTTAAGCTTTGATGTAAAAAACCAAATCAGAATAAAATATGGATGCTTTTAGTTGCACTTAGGTCCCAGACGTGGTATAGAGTCCACTGTTAAAGAGGCACCCCTTAAATATGAAGATATGTTCAGTTGTTAGTTTTCTTTCTTTACTTTACTTTTGTATCTTTTCAGAGCAGAGCTAGAACTTGCACAGAGAAGCAAAAGATGGCACAGTTACTTATTGCCTAATTTGATCAGAAATGACTCATACAACATAAAAAAAGATATGAGAGAGAGTATGAAGTTCATTAAATACAGTGTTTAGTTTTTACCTGCCTACTGTCCTGGAACGGCAGGGAGGCTCCTGAAAAAGTGGGCAAGTCTCCCCGCAGGCTGCCTACCACTGCACCAGCCACCACATACACGCCCTCCCCCGCAGGGGTGGGACGATTATGCAATTTGAGCTGAATCACGTCATCATGGCCCCGCCTCCTGCTTCACAATGCTGGTAATCTTGGCATTATGTAGTGGAGGCTGGGCCACGATCGTGCAATCGCACGACCACACCCCCTGCTCCGCCCATAATGGCGTATCAAGACCCTACCATGCCCCCCTGCGTGCTGTGCCGACCTGGCTGCCCCATCCCGGAGTGGGCAGCCAGAATGTCGGCAAGTATGGTTTAGTTTGATACAATAATTTACCTGTAACGGTATGACCGAAATAACTATGCACTATTAGGGGCCAGGGAAAGTGCTGTGACTCCCATAGATCACTTCTTACCATCTGTGGTGTATGTGTGGGGAGTTCAGCAAAAAGAGTCAGTGTCAGTGACAGGCCAGAGGGCTCTACAGAGATAAACTGAAACACTAGTCACTCATTCAGTGTTTTAGGTGCCCCCATAATGTTGGCACTCTTACTTCACCCAATGGTAGCTGCTACTGGATTGGCCAGTCAAAAAAAACTTGGTGAAAATGTTATTCACAGATACATAACAGAACTAAGCGAGTCATTTTTAAAAGCAGTACCAGCCCTAGTAAAAACAATGTTATGTGATGGATACAAACATTAACTCAGCAAACTGGCAGATTCAGATATAATGTATCATGATGTATGTTTTAACTTCCATTCACAGAATAATATACTTTTCCCTTTAAAATGCTTAGGGACAGGTATTTTAATAGTGCTCACTGGCAGGTGTCCTGGACATGGTTATAGAGAGCCAGCCAGGGCCGTTACACTTAGGGGGCATGGACTAATAGCAGGAGGCATGGCCAAACCCCCTTAGGAAAAAAAAAGAAATTACTATTTGCTGCAACACTAAGCGGCACTACATGCTGAGGTGGGGGCACTGTGAGCCCCTCAGCCAGGGGCAGCGGAGAGTCTCCATGGTCCTGCTGCAGCCCAGCACACAGCAGCACACAGCAGCTGCTGATAGGTAAGAGGGGGGCGGTGTTGGACCTGGGCTCCAACGAGTCCAGGTTATTAGTACCAGCACCCATCCCCCCCCCCCCCCCCCCCCGGTTTTGAATCGGGATCCCTTTGAAAATCATGTAAACTTTGACTGGTTTTTGGTATGAACACTAATAACATTCATTTTAAGTGATTCCCATGCAATTTTGACCACCTGAAATCACGGGGAGAGATCCGGTTTTCAGATCCGAGGTCAGAACTCGGTTCTACTTGGAACTGTAAAGTGATCCTGGACAGGGACTTGGTTTGACTTGCAACCCCTAAGTTCGTGTGTGTTCTATTTTCGGGAACCCAAACGACTCATCTCTAATTTTTATGGATTGGGATAGTGTTGTTGCTCTCCTATTCATATTTAATAGATACAATATGGAGCTGTACCAATTAGAAAACGTGTAATTTATCAATAGAAAAATGATAAAGCTTTAATTAATGTAGTACATTTAATATAACATTTACACTGTTTACAGTATTTTATATAATGGTGTCTGACTACCTTGATATTTTCTGTATTTCAGTCAGTTGTTTATATTCTTCACTGCTCCATATAATTCAACCCCCACAGAGGTAGTTATTCCACTTTACCGCGTCATTTAATTTACACTGTAACAAACAGATATTCCGTGTCTCTCCAGCTGTTGTAGTATTGGAAGTACCAGCACATGACTTAATTTTACACCTAAAAAAAATCATGAAATTATATAATTCCCAAGATACTGTATAACCTAATACATTTGTAAATGACAGTCTATGGGACCTGATTCATTACCGACCGCAATTGCGTTTATGCATGCACTCGGCCGATTGTTGGGTTCTACCTAAGTGTATGCATCGCAGTGCATGAACCGGCCAAAGTGATCGGGACTGCGATCGCAGTGACTATGCAGACCCATCGCAGAGTGACTGACAGAAAATGCCGTTTGAGGGAAGTGATGGGGGTGGTCGGTGAAACGCAGGCGTGCCAGTTCGTTTTAATGCCGTGGCATGAGTATGTATAAATTATCCATTGTGATGCCTTACACAGCCTCAGTACTCATAGCGTGCAATGAGGTTAGCAATTCTTGAGTAAGGTCAGAGCTTGTGCAAGTGTGTGTGAGGCTGTGATGGTATTCGATTGTACTGATGGTTTTGCAGTCTTGCTAAGGATTGCGGATGTGTGTAAGGTAAAGTGGGCGTCCTTATGTTGTGCTGCGGCACCATAGTGTTTGCAATGGATTAGCACACTATCGCAGTGGAACTGCGTGCGTAATCACTATTGCATTTGCAGTTGCAATCCGTAATGAATCAGGCCCTAGGAGGTCCATACTACAAGCATGCACAGACACACACACACACACAGGTAAATTTCGTCAGAAGCTAATCAGGCTACCAAATATGTTTCTAGGGACTTATTAGTAAAGTATATTTTGCGGCTGTTTTCAGAAGATTGCTGTGTTTTATAGTATCGGGGCTATTTAACAAGGGGGAACCCCAGCAGAGAGATATCTGTAGTGGTCCATCTTTCGAAAAGCAGTCTCCATAGTTGTTTGTGGGGACTGCAAGAAAGCCCAACTTACCAAGCTCCAAAAGGGTGACTTTTTTTTGGTGCTTGGCCCCAATCACTATTGCCATTGTAGCCCAATGTATGCACATGTGAAGAAGGCAAGCCAGGTCCTGAACAGATGCTATCATTTTACTCTTTATTTTTCACATTCGAGCGGGCTATTCTCAGAGCCACTGTTAGGGTAAGAGAAACTTGATAAATAGTTGACAATTTTATTTTCTTATTGCCATTATATGTGGTAATAAGAAATGATAAACTTTGACAGTTAATGATAAGATGGTCCCCTTATACCAGTGGTTCCCATACTGTATGCATCGCGGCATGTACAGGGGTGCAACGGTTTAGTGGTCCAGGTTGGTATCCAATTATTTGTGGTCCATGTGATAGACAAAACCAAATCTGGTCACTGCCAATCATAAAATATGTGCGCAAACAGAAGCGCAACCCTGTCCTCCACCACATAGCTGATTCTAAGGCCATATAGCTGAAGAATGACAGGTCAGCACAAGTTACCTCACTGAATCATTCTTACAGAATTTCACAATAAGAAAATTTTGGCCTAGGGGTGCCATGAAAATAATGCTGATACTCTATGGCGCATGATCCAAGAAAGTTTGGAAACCACTGCCTTAGAATGAATACCAGGACACTAAGGGGGTCATTAAATTGTTTTGGGTGCCTATATAATTGGGCGCCCGTCGAAGCAATTAAATTGCTGCTCCGTTCAAACGCCTAAAGCTGTGGGGTGACACATTTCTTCTCGCAGCCTCCTGAGATGGGAGAAGAAATGTGGGCAAAGGGCAAAAGGCTCTGAAGGCTCGCAAGCGGGTCGATGTTAGCGTAAGCGGGTCGATATTAGCCCAGTGTGCATGCGCACGACAGAGAGGGCTCCAGTGTGCGCATGCACGAGACCCGGATAGCGACGGGCAAGCTGTTGCTATGGGTCTCACTACAAAAGGGGCGTGCTGTCGATGGTGAGTGACAGCATGCCCCCTTTGGTGGGCGTGCCGGGGACGTGGCTGGCCAGACGGAGGCGTTCCCATGGGAACGCCTACCATCTGGGGCCGGCCCCACTGACATCACAAGTCATGTCAGTGGGAGTGCTTTCGGCTCTGATAGAGCCGAAAGCACTCCAGGGCTTGCGGCAACGAGACCCTACCACAAGGGTCTCGTCTCAAGCCCGATGGTCACGATGGTCTTGACCATTGCGACCATCTTTTTGGTCACCCACAGCTATACGAGCGGCCAGGAGGCCGCTCTAAAAAAAGAGAAGGACGGCCCTGATTCAGAGCAAGCACTCTGTCAGAGCGTCCGGCTCTGAATCAGGGCCAAAGGGGGTCATTCAGACCCGCTCGCGAGCGCAGGACACTCGCAAGCGGGTCAATGTTCCCCCACTGCGCATGCACACGATGGAGGGAGCTCCGTCGTGCGCATGTGCGAGACCTGGCGAGCGACGGGTTCTCCATCGCTCTGGGTCTCGCACCAAAGGGGGCGTGCTGTCGATGTTGATTGACAGCACGCCCCCTTTGGTGGGCGTGCCGGGGGCATGCCTGCCAGATGGAGGCGTTCCCATGGGAACGCATACCGTCTGAAGCCGGCCCCACTGACATCACTAGTGATGTCAATGGGAGTAATTTTGGCTCTGATAGAGCCAAAATCACTCCAGGGCTTGCGGCAGCGAGACCCTACCACAGGGTCTCCGTCGCAAGCCCGATTGTCGCGATGGTCAAGACCATCACGACCATCATCATGGACGCTCGCATATGCTGTGGGTGGTCACCCACAGCTATGCGAACGGCCAGGAGGCCGTTCCATTTTCATGGAGGAGGGCACTGATTCAGAGCGAGCGTTCTGGTCAGAGCGTTCGGCTCTGAATCAGGCCCAAAGTCCGTTGTTTCAGCACCCTTACCACTTTTTTAGATGGGTTTCACTTCTTTGTGCAGCTAAACCCAGTGCTTTTAGGTGTGTTAAATACTAATTAGTCACCCGAACGGAGAAACAATTGAATTGCTCCAGTGGGCACCTATTTGTATAGACACCCAGCAGGGGGCACACAAAACAATTGAATCACTCATACTAGTCACATTTTAAACACAAACATCAAATTTAAAGTATATTTATGCTAGGAATAAAAAAAAAAACAAATAAAAAAAACACCTCCCCTGGGTGGCAGCCAATCTTCAATAGGGGTGTGCAAGTGATGCCGTCGCCTGGGGTGCAGGGCTCTGGAGGCGACACGTCGCTGTCCCGCGGCACCTGTATGTGGCACCCTGTAACCCTACTGCAGAGCCGATCAAAGTGTCCAAGGGACGCTCCTGCACACACCCTGCAGCCTGTAGGATGCTTCAGGCAGTGCTTTACTTCATAGTGGCAGCGGCTTTGCTCCCTCAGTGCGACGTTATGATGTCACGGGTACAGGGACGAGGTCGGCACAAGGCATAAAGCCCTGCTCTGTCACTATGTAATGTATAATACGTAGGAGCAGCATACTGAAAAAGATATTTGCTTGTACGAGAGCTAAGCCTAACCTATGCTGATCTGTTTATTTCTAGAGTGTTCATCAAATGCTGGAATTGTGCAGTGTGCTCATCTCCAATATATCCATACGACTAGTACAATAATGTCTGATAACATTATTTGTCACAATCCCTTTGACAGTGCCGGCCCGCTCTGTGCACGTGCGTGAATTGAGGTCACACATGCGCACTAACACTGCTGTGTCACACCCAGTGTGAAGTTACACTACTACTGTCAGAGAAAGGGATTGCAGGGACAGCTGCTTTTCGGAGCAGCTGTCCTCGCACCAATCTGGAATTGCTCTGGTAATATGGTCTCCAACGCTGAAATTACCAGAGTATCGCGTGGGCAGCAATATGCCCTTTTGTGACAGTATGATATGAATAAATCCATCAACAAACAATTTGGCTTCAGCTGCATTACTTTTTAAGGATGTACACTTCCAGCAGCAGGGGGCGATGATGAATAGACAAACATTTGCTTGGTAATTCCAATGAAATGTTTGCAGCAAAGTAACCCAACTCAACACAATCGTGATTTCACAGTGTAGAGCGTGTTAACAGCATTATGTTATGTATTTCACTAGCCTACTCCAAATTTCTACACTTCATTACATGGAAATAATACTTTGACAATAATATCAGCAGAATGTAATTCATTCAGTATATATAAATAAATCAGGGCTGGCTCTGTGCGGTCGTACAAGGGCGCCGGGGTCTTGCAGTAGGAAAGTCCCGCCCTCCACCCCGATGGTTGCTGTGAATAATGTAAGCAGAAGGGAAAGGCGCAGTGAGGGAAGGGGAGGGGGGAAGACTGGATGGTACAGGTGTCGAGACACCTAGCGCCAGACCTCAAATATATGTATATATAAAATAATAAATCAGAAAAACAGACACAATCAATGCAATACAGCTGCCCTGGTACACTAAATACAATAAAATACATTGAGAAAGGTACTCAAGGTCTTCCTTAAGGCAATAAAAACCAAGGGGCTTTTGCCGGTCGCAAGTCTCCAACTTTATACTAATGCCTCTACAAGTCCGTCCTTGTGTACATCCATGAGTATGAGTGTGTAAGGACTGAAACGCCCACTTTGAGCGGCCAGAGACGCTGCAATCGTGCTTTGTGCATCTTTATATGCCATCATCAGTCGCAATATCAAAACTTACACCAGCTCTATGCTAGGTGTGGAGTCTGCATCTGGGTATGTTCTCTACAAACAATTCAGAGACAGGTCCGTGACACGCGCATAACACACCCATAAGAAGGTCCATCGCTGAGCATCTGAATAGCCATCTCATTGTCACCTCCCAGGAATGCCCAATACATTTTCAGTACACTTCTGCCTTCATACAACTGAAATAGCAACTGCGACTTTCTACAAACCTGCGTGGTGCGACTTAGACGCAGTAAGCATGCTTTATTCCCGGCAGTTTGGAGGTGAAAATGTCACTGCTTCATAAATAAAACCCTTTGGCTCCTGTACACAGGCACCTATTACTTCCATACAATATTAAAATGTATATTACGCCAATTAGAGGGACAGAGGGAAGACGACCTACAGCCAAAACAGTATTGTTGCAAAATTTGTATATAGACATTTTTCTGTGCATTTCTGTCTTGATATCTGTTCTAGCATTCTGCAGTTTTCTAGTTTTGACAACAGTCTTTCATTAACATGTAGCCTATGGGTCTGCATGTAATGGTGTCATTTCTTCTGAATGTGACTAATTCTGTTATGGCCACGAAGCATTCTAAGCTGGGTACACACGTAAAGATTTTCTGTCCAACCAGCCAACTAGTTGATTGGTTGGAATGAAAATCTGCTAACGTATGGGAGTAACTGATGATCAGCAATTTGCTCCTAAATGCCAGAAAACAGATGAAAATGGTCGTCAGACAAGTTTATTAAATGTTTGATATAAACAATTTGTTCAAACAACAGTTTTTGTCCATTTTCCGGTGTTTGGGAGCAAATTGCTGATTGTCATTTGCTTTCATACCTTACCAGATTTTCATTCCAACCAATCAACTAGTTGGATGGTTCGACGGAAAATCTTTACGTGTGTATGCAGCTTAACATCCACATAATAACAGTGAAAATACACGATTTAAGAAACAGCAAATCCTGGATATATACACATTTTGTAAGGTTCACTATACAATTCAAGGGTATGTTTTCTAATTATTGCAATAAATGCAGGATGCAGAATGTGCATGTTCAGTGAAAAGAATATACTACTATCTCTGGATGGGAGTGAACCATACATTTGCTCCAGATAATGTAAAATCGCTGCATTAACTTTGCATAAAACCACATTGATGTATCACAAAACAGCAAAAATTTCCAAGATTGCGTTTCAAGGCGACGATTTACAAAGCTACTTTGATAAGAGTCATCTTTCATTTTCTAGCAGCTCATGTCAATAGAGTACAGTGCCAGTATCTATAACATTGCATTTAGGTGCAGAATTTGCCTTGAACCACAGCTATCAGTCAGCTTACATTAGAAGTTCTGACGAGTGGGCAGCTATTAATATCTTAGTAAATAACAGCACCTGCTTGGGAAAGGATGATCAAGACAGGTAGTGAATAATGAATTACCTGACCGGAAAACCCCAGCTCTTGAGCCATTGAGAGCTGATTATTGTCATTCCCTGTTACCACTTGGCAGATGTAAGGTCCATGCTAGAAGCTCCCACAATTGGCAATTAAAATTAACTTTTAGCTGTGTACTTCCATTAACATATCGAACGCATGGCTGTAATTCGTTGCTATGGTTTACTGCCAATGTTTTACTGCCCATTTTACACCTAAATGCAGTGTTAGTTTTGAACGTGGCAGTATCTCTATCTATCTATCTATCTATCTATCTATCTATCTATCTATCTATCTATCTATCTATCTATCTATCTATCTATCTATCTATCTATCTATATCAGGAAGATCAACTACTAGATGCATCCTGTAGGCAATTTGTACCATACTAAAACTAACGCTTGGGGACAGCTGAGAGAGTGTCTATACTGTATTCTACCAGAAATACATATCGGTCTGCTCTTTAAAGTCAGTTAACTTGAATCAACGTTTAGATCGACAAAACACGTTAAATCCTGCCAGAGTAGACATCTGCTCCAAAACAATTCATGTTAACTTAACATAAACAGCTCCTCGAAACAGGGACGAGAAACTTGCTGTAGAGCCTGTGTTGAAATGTGAATATATATACATATATATATATATATATATATATATATATATACACACATATATATATATATATATATATATATATATGTCTGTGTGTGTTTGTGTATATGTATATTTAACTGTGAACCACATTGAAAGCACCTCGGCAGGCAATGGGTTAACCCCGTGCCCCCATCCATCTGCTGTACCCGGCTTTGCTGAGAGACGCGTCTGCGCACGCGTGCAGCATCCTCTTTGCTTCTGAAAGCTCCATAGGGACCCAGTAACGTCACAGCCCAGCCCTCCAGCCTCCCCCCTAAAAGCTGAGCTGTGGAGCCAAGAAGGAGACATGAGGATGGAGTGAGTGGGACCAGGCATAGTCCTCCCACCTCTATCACCTTCTCAGCCTACCGAATATCTAGACCAGAGAGGGATATATCCTAAATACACCAAGGAGGACGCAGGAGCAGGAGCAGACATGCACACATCCATAGAGTTAAAGAAATCCATCTCTGCCACCTTGGAGACAGACAAGCCAATGAAGAGCTATGGAGCAGTGGAGGAGACTGACTGGAAGGCAGGGGGGCTGGGGAGAAGAAGTAAGTAGCCCTGCTCATGGTATGCAGATTGTGATACATGGCATGGTAGCAGTCTCAGTATCCATTATGTTGATTTTCTACTAGCTCAGCTTTACTTGCTTACAGAATCCCATTCAGTCTTCATGCAGTATATGGACAAGCTGCAGACCTGATCTCAGCGCTCACATGCTGAGAGTGTCATTCTGTGTCCATCTGTTTTGGGACAGAGTTTAAGGAATGTCTGTATTGTAGCCACTTTGCATTAAAATCCCCAGTTACTTGTATTGCTACTGTCAGTACTGCACACACTGTAAACATTTCATTTACCTGAATTGTGCCTTCAAGTATTGCATTTATTTACTTTGATTTCCTTTCACCCAATATGGTCTGTTTTATACCTGCCAATATGATTGCCCAACATACTGGCAAGTCCAATAACTCATATGCAACACCTATTCAACCAGTTTTTAGGGATAATGCAGATGATTAAAGTCTGTATTATTTTATGACACACATTTCTCTATAATGTATATATTTGGTTAATGTTAGAAGTTGGCTTAATTATGTCAGTTGAGTAGTTGCTGCTAAAAATTCTATTTATTCAGCAAAGTATTCTGTCTGCCAATTGTAATTATACAATGTGCTGAATTCTAAGAGAATAACCAATGCATGTTAATGACTTTAGTGCAAATATGGGGCAATTTATTCACAATACAGTTATTATAAAAATTACAGTGGGTGCGTATGTGTCTGTCTGTGATGTTTTATGAACACTTTGTCACCTTCAGCCTTTTATATGAAAGTAAACAATCTAAAACATTTTGTAGCATACAACAATGAGAATGGGGAACAAAAGTATGGGACCTACTGAGTGTATGTATGTACGTATGCATGTATGTGTGTGTGTATATATATATATATATATATATATATATATATATGTATGTAAATAAGAGCATATAACAGGTACAGAAGACCATGTCTGTAGATTATATTTTATTGAAGCAATATACACAGTGTTCAGGTATCAAGTGAGACACAATGAATAACCTAAATACAGTGTGCTGTAGCTGACAATTCAGAACAACATATCTATCCAAAATAGAAATGAATTTACTGTACAATGATTATTAAAATACATGTATAATTAGCAATATTTTCCTCATCTAGTCCTTATTATTATTATTTTATTTTGCTTTGTTTGTCTGCCACATGGCTATAATATACCCTATTTATGCTGCACACTACAAATGCATTTGCATTGCTCTGTTTATATTGACATTGACATTTCATGGAACTGATAAATTGATGTGGACTTGGTTCTGACTAATGATTTCATGCAGAATGCTGGTAAAGTTTGTAATGTTTATTGTAGAGGCAATTGGAATATTAATGTATCCTTGTTACATATTTAATCTGGCTATTGTAACAAAATTCCTTGACTGTGTGTGGGAGATGAGTCATTCAGACAAGAGATCACACTGGATCTTTAGCGAGGCACCATTAAACAAACACCATGTATTGCCAACCGTAAGGAGATTTTACCAGGGAAACATTACAGACTACTATCCTAGATACAAATAGCGGTGGTCACTGTTTCTTGGCATTACATATTCTATTATGCTCTGATATTTGCAGGCTTTAAGCAATTTTGTGTTGTGTTTGATAAGATATCACAACGATGTAATTATTTTATGGTAATGTATTAAGTTGTCAAGTACAGTTTGGCACTTGAACTAGATAGACAGGAGGATTGGGGTTTTGGAAGACTTGTGATGATGTCTACTTTATTTTGAAAACATTTGATTGATAGAGGTTCAGTAATGTATACTGAATGAAGAGTGTAAGATATAAAAAAAATACCATTTGCTTCACCAAAAACTATTGGATCCCTGTCAGGGAACAGACCCTGTTACACTCAATATAGAGGAGCATTGGACATATCAGTCTTCTTGAATTAGTTTGATAGGAACATCACTACATTACTCAGCAGAGGTGGAACTGAACGGTAGTTTGGCTGTTGGGGGCCTGGAAGAGGAGAGGGGGGCCAAGTAATTCGTCTTTGTCCCCAGTTCTGAAGCCCTTGCATTCCCTTGAGGCCACCACTCTGCATTAGAAAGCTACATGTCTGTACTGTAGTATAGTGTGTTTGCACAGACATGGATAAAAGTAACATTTCATGTGAATCCTTTGAAGTGTGAAGTTCTGGTGATAGAATCTTTGAGTTGCATTACAGATGCCAGCACGCCCTGGGTGTCTTAATGGGTTTGGTCATGCAGGCATCAGGGCCTGTTGTAGTCGGAAAAAATTGATAAATACAACACACCAATAAAAAAAAAACAATTTATTAGAAATAAAGAAACCTTTACAAACAGCCCTCATCCACCAAATTTTTGCCCATTTATTTCCTGAGATGTGTGTATGTCAGTGTGTGTGAGTGTGTGTTCCTTTTCATCAGTTGGACTGGCCCACAGGGGTACAGAGGAAGCCCCCGGTGGACCCTACTGTCTGAGGGCCTACCACCTCCTCTACGGATCAGGTTCCAGACTGTGCACTTGAATTGTATGTTACATTATATAGCATAGGACTGGTATATTCTCAGGGGCTGTTATTAATCTGGTACATTATCATGCATGCACTAGCAGTATTTATTATATACTTAAAGGGGCCCAGACCATGCACTCTCTAATGCTTAGCCAAGCCTCTGTAGAGACTGGCTGCACCCCCTCTGAAGGCTGGCCACACCCCTAAGTATGGGCCCCTATCACTGCATACCTTGGTGGGCCCTTCATACCCCAGTCTGACACTGTCAGTCCCTGTAGACAATCCTGTGGTTAAAGAAAATTAAATACACTTAATACACCACGAGGACTTGATTCTTACGGAGCACCAACATGAAAGTGGCTGAAGTTTAATATCTCTTATCTACAGGCCCAGCGACAGGGGTGGTCTAAAGGTACACATGTACTGGGCCCCAAGGTCCAGAGGGGCCCCAAGGTCCATAGTACACAAAATGGGCAGCGGGCTCACTGCTCCGGTGGTTGCAGTGCAGCCGCCGCCAGGACCCATACCGGGTGCCGTGCATCACGCTTGTAGTAGCCTAGCCCGTGCATCGCTTGGAGCTCAGACGCGACCCGGGCCAGACGTGACCTTGCAGTTGGTTATGCGGCAGCATGATGTCACAGGTCATGTTGCCGCCACCGCACATCATCTGGTGCAGCCACAACTGTCGCTGAAGGAGCATGTGTGCCTGATGTACACACATGGTCACTCGGCAGGCTGCGGTAGTAAGGAGCTGGAGGCTGTGGAAGGTGTTAGGACCTGTGAAAGGTGATGGGACCTGCAAAAGGTAATGGGGCGTGCAGAAGGTGATGGGGGCTGCGGAAGATGATGGGAGCTGAGGAGAGTGATAGGTCCTGAGAATGGTGATGGGGGCTGAGGATGGTGATGGGGACTGTGACTGAGCATGTGATGGGGACTGAGTGACTGAGCAAGGTGATGGGGGCTGAGGATGGTGATGGAGGCTGAGCATGGTGATGGGGTTGAGGAAATTGATGAGAATGTGATGGGGGCTGAGCATGGTGATGGGGGCTGAGGAAATTGATGGGGATGAGAATGTGATGGGGGCTGAGCATGTTGATGGGGGCTGAGCATGGTGATGGGGACTGAGGAAGCTGCTGGGGATGAGAATGTGATGAGGGCTGAGCATGTTGATGGGAGCTGAGCATGGCGATAGGGGATGAGCATGGTCATGGGGGCTGAACATGGTCATGGGGCTGAGCATAGTGTTGGCGGCTGAGGAAGCTGCTGGGGATGAGAATGTGATGGGGGCTGAGCATGTTGATGGGAGCTGAGCATGGCGATAGGGGCTGAGCATGGTCATGGGGGGTTGAACATGGTCATGGGGGCTGAGAAAGGTCATGGGGCTGAGAAAGGTGATGTGGCTGAGCAAGGTGATGGCGGCTGAGGAAGCTGCTGGGGATGAGAATGTGATGGGAGCTGAGCATGTTGATGGGGCTGAGCATGGTGATGGGGGCTGAGCATGGTGATGGGGGCTGAGGAAGCTGCTTGGGATGAGAATGTGATGGGGGCTGTGCATGTTGATGGGAGTTGAGCATGGTCGTGGGGGCTGAGCATGGTCGTGGGGGCTGAGAAAGGTCATGGGGGCTGACAAAGGTCATGGGGCTGAGAAAGGTGATGGGGCTGAGCATGGTGATGGGAGCTGAGCATGGTGAATGGGGACTGAGTGACTGAGCATGGTGATGGGGGCTGAGGGTGGTGATGGAGGCTGAGCATGGTGATGGAGGCTGAGGAAGTTGATGGGGATGAGAATGTGATGGGGCTGAGCATGTTGATGGGGGCTGAGCATGGTGATGGGGGCTGAGGAAGCTGCTGGGGATGAGAATGTGATGGGGGCTGAGTATGGTGATGGGGCTGAGCATGTTGATGGGAGCTGAGCATGGTGATAGGGGCTGAGAAAGGTCATGGGGGCTGACGAAGGTCATGGGGCTGAGAAAAGTGATGGGGCTGAGGATGGTGATGGGGGCTGAGGATGGTAATAAGAAGATGAGGGCTGAGAAATATGATGGGACCGTGGGCTGACAAAGGTGATCAGTGGCTGATGGCTGGCTGCAGACACCATCCCTACTACCCCTGAGGCATTCACAGCACTGTCAACAAGAATACCTTGGAAGAGATGGCAGACAAGAACTACAACCTGCATCATCAGAGACAGAGAGACAGTGTGGTAAGTCATAGTGTATTTTCACTTTATTTAAAGTCTGGCATATCTTTCAATTAACATTACTATTCTTCACATAGCACACATGCAGGGGAGGGATTTGTGGGTGCGGGGTTAAAGGTGGTGGGGTTCGGAGTGGTGATGAGGTGGTAGGGCCCCGAGAGAGATCAGTGTATGGGCCCCAAGATTTCTGTTGCCGATCCTGCTTATATATCCGTTTAATGGGGAATATTAGCCCAAATGCAATGAACTGCATCTCCATAATATTGCCTCTGCCAGCCTAAAGAGTTGTGATGATGCAAGAAGGATCCATCCTTTTGTCCTGTTGTCTCCAAATCCTCACCCTGTCATCTGCATGGTGTAATTGGAACCGTGATTCATCTTACCACATGACCTGCTTCCAATTCCTGTGTTCCTGAGCTAACTGGAGGCGTTTCACCCAGTTTACAGCAGATAGCAATGGCATGCGGACTGGCCTTCAGCTTCCGTAGGTCATACAATGCAATGTGCAGCATACTGTTCATTGAGAGGCCATCTGAATCGGTCCGTAAGATTATCCGTAATTTGATGCACTGTTGACTGTCTGTGGGGCTGAACAAGTCTTCCCACACTCTGTTCAGGTTGAGCATCCAGTGCCGTTTATGACTAGAGGCCTTGTGCTCAGGCCCAAAATTTTTGTCTCTGTGTACACAATAACAAATGCCGCCCTCGAACAATTCTCCAGCGCAGTCATCTTGCTAATGCACGCACTGCTGCTGCGAGTGCCAACAATCATTCCAAGTTCAAAGTCAGATTGCGTTGTTTACCCATAACTTCATGAGTGATGCACTTCATTAGTCCCTGCATACCTTTGCCTTTCCGTACTTATACAGATACAGGCATCCTACGTCAGCATTATAAGCGGGAAAAGATTCCTCCCATAGAATGGTGGTTATAATAATTGGGTCAATAAGTGTATAAAGTGGGGAATTCCCACAGTCTGAGGTCAGACCAAGGGAAATCTCCACTGTATTTAAAAATGACTTGCTGCTAATGCTTTAAAACGTATAACAAGCTTTTAATGTTTCTTACACTACTATTGTGTCTTACAAACTAGATGCATCGTAAGTAATATGCACAGCTGAATCTTAGGCTATCTGCCGCTCTGCGTATATCATCTTTTTTTCTGCAAAATGTACATCTGTGTTTTAGACATTATTTGTGTCCAACTGTACATCAGCCCTTATATGTGTAACTATGTATATGTGGAATTTATATTCTATGGAAAGCTCATTGACAAGGGCAGTTAATGCAGTCTGCTGTGTGGGGTAAGACAGGAACACTTAAAGCCAAAAGAGACAAATTTATATCTTAAAAGTTTTTAACATTTTGCACATATATATATATATATATATATATATATATATATATATATATATACATATAGCACATTTTACTGTGTCAGCAATAAGTGGACAGCGAGGGGTGGTTCTAGGCCCACCATGGTGCCGCCACTTCCCTCCCACTTTCCTCCCAGAGTGCAGCACCCCCTTAACATTCTGGGAGTGCCAGATAATTCACATCACATTGTAAGGAGCATCAGAGTGTGGCATAATGTGTAAAGGGCATTTCAGTGTGGCATAATGTGTAAGGGGCATTACTGTGTGTGGCACAATGTATTATAAAGGGCATTACTGTGTGTGGCATAATGTGTAAGGGCAATTACAGTGTGCAGTATAATGTGTAAGGGGAATTACCATGTGCTGTAAACTGTGTAAGGGGCATTACCGTGTGCGGTACACTGTGTATGGGGCATTACTGTGTGCAGTATACTGTGTAAGGGTAATTACTGTGTGCAGTATACTGTGTATGGGGAATTACTGTGTGCAGGACACGGTGTAAGGGGCATTACTGTGTGCAGGATACTGTGTAAGGGGTATTACTGTGTGCAGGATACTGTGTAAGGGGCATTACTGTTTGTGCGACATAACAGCCTGGGTTGTGATTACTGCTGCAGCTCCTGGCCCTCCCTTTCTGTGTCTGACTCTGATCTCTGGCCCCTCCTGAGAGACTGTGTGAAAAAGGTGTGTATACCAGACAATTCATATCACATTGTAAGGGGCATTACAGTGTACTGTTCCTGAGTTTTATTCCTATGCTTTTTGCTATGACTCTGCTTCATTTTCTTGCCCTTGACCTCTGTCTGATTACTGGACTTTGGCCCTCATTCAGAGCCGTACGCTCTGAGCAGAGCGCACGCTCTGCATGAGGGCCGGGCTCCTTTTTCATGGAGCGTCCTCCTGGACGCTCGTATAGCTGTGGGTCACCACCCACAGGCTATACGAGCGTGCATTTTGATGGCCGCGATGGTCGTGACCATCGCGACCATCGAAATTGCGAGCCGGAGCCTGCGGTTGAGGTTTTCAACCGCAAGCTCCGGAGTGATTTTGGCTCTATCAGAGCCAAAATCACTCCCACTGACATCACTAGTGATGTCAGTGGGCCGGCTTCTGACGGGAGGCGTTCCCGTGGGAACGCCCCCGTCAGGGAGGCACGCCCCCGGCACGCCCACCAAAGGGGGCGTGCTGTCAATCAACATTGACAGCACGCCCCCTTTGATCGGACACAACGAGCGAAGGAAAGTCCTTCGCTCGTCGTGTCTGGCGCATGCGCACGACGGAGCTCCCTCCGTCGTGCGCATGCTCAGTGCAGACCATCGACCCACTTGCGAGCGTACAGCCGCTCGCGAGTGGGTCTGAATCAGGCCCTTTGTTCTTGATCACTACCTGCCCTGACCTCAGCCATTTATTGATTTATTGGTCACCGCTTTCCATTACTGTTAGCTCCTGAACCCTACCAGAGACTGCAATAGCTTTGTAATCAGTTAGTATCCTGAGTGCACCTTTTACCATCTGTCTGCCTCCTACTATGTTCTGTCCATCACATTTCTAATGCAATATAGACTGAAGTGCCAAAAGTCATGGTATAGATGCCTAGTATTGTGTATGACCCCCTCTAGCCCGATGAAGTGCAGCAACTCAACATGGCATTGATTCCAAAAGTGGATAGAAGACCTTTGGTGTGATGCTGTCTGGATAGCTTCCCACAGCTCCTTGATATTTGTAGGTTGCAACTTTCCAGAATACTCCTTGAACCAATTCTGGACAACTTGGGACCAATGACGCATTGCAATTTCCTGCTGGAATATGCCATCATTGTGGGGGGTACATGAAGTCCATGAAGAACTGCAAATGGTCATCAAGCAATGCAACATAGCGGTTACCGGTCAATGATGTGTTCAGGCGGACCAACGGACCCAACCCATGCCACGTGAACACTTCCCACACAATTATGGAACTACCACCAGCCTGCACAGTGCCTTGCTGACAACTGGGTTCCATGGCCTCATGGGGTCTTCGCCACACCCAAACCATCAGCCTGAAACAACTGGAACTGTGATCCATCGGACCACGCCACATGTTGACAGTCCTCCAGGGTCCAATTAGCGATCTTATGACCCCAGCTGAGGCGCTGTGTCCGGTGTTGTAGTGTTAACAGGGTACTCTGGTGGGTCTTATGCTCCTATATCCCATGGAAGCTAGAGAACGCTGCACTGACCTGCTGGATATGCGTCTGTAACCTCCTGCATTGAATGTGGATGTGATTTGAGCCACTGTCGCTTGTCAGTTACCACCGACAATTCTGACCAGAGGCCGCTGGTCATGATCATTAAGCTATATGGTATGTGGGGGGGGGGGAGGGATGCGCTAATCCACTACAATCTGACTACAACATGACACCATAGATCGAGAAATGTTGAATGTCCGCACAACTTTGGAAATTGAATGTCCCGTCCATTGGGCACCCACTATCGTGCCCTGTTTGCACTCCGATAATTCACATTGCCTTGCCATGAGCAGCATAGCTGGTGTTCAAACTGACTCACGAAATGTCAGATCACAAATGATGTAGGTCTGGGCACTTCCAATATGTTACAGTACAGTGTCACCACCTACCATTACCTTTACATACTGCTGTCCCATGACTTTTGGCACTTCAATTTACAGAGATAAGTAACTTCTAGAGTTTGGAAACCTGTGAGCATATAGCCCTCTATCGAAAAGACTGCCTGCTATATGTAAAGTCCTTGAGAATCAGTTCTACGGATCTCATTACCACCATGGGTATTACCCTGACAGAGGTATTGAAGTACTTGTATTATAGCCAGGGTTGAATAGGGGCATGCTTCTGTAGTGAGAGTATAGAGCAAATACATTTTTATAGTCCATTACCTACCCTTTAACAAGCTTATGCACTAGCTTCATGTTGTAGCCCTGCTCACTTCACTTCCTGCTTTAATGTATGTCCAGCATTTCAAGAATAAATGCACTAGGTTATTTAGCTAGTCCAACACATCTAATGTGGCACGTCTTGTGTGAAAGAAGTAATGTGATATAGTATGCTGAGAAAATATGAGCCTAGAAGTATAATTCCTGTATAATTTAGAAGCCGGTCTGGGAGAATTGCCCTCTCTTGCTGGCGGCCTGGAGCAGCACTTGATTTTTGGGAGCCTCCCGGCCGTTCCGGGAGAGTAGGTAAGTAAGGTCTTTTATGATCTAAAGAGTTAATAGACAGAACTGTGTATTTAGGTGATTATATTATCCAGTTTCCTATCATTTGCTCTGTGTTTTCCAACCTCATGCCCATTGATTCATGAGTATTAGAACGCTCGGATCCCTCTGCGTATACCCGGAACTCCTTCCCATAGGAAGGAGCGGTGCTACGAGAGCAAGTGCCGTCTGAAGATGGCGCTTGTTCTCAGCAGCAAATTCCAAAAACTTTCAGTATGGAGTTTGCTGGATACCAAGAGGGTCCAATCGGACCCCTGATGATAAATGGCCCAGTAACTTAAATATGCGGAAACTAGCGTTTCCACATTGTTACCAGGCCATTTATCGTTTGATGACTAGGCTCCTTATGGTCACATCTTTCTTTGCAAAAGTCCAGGCAACAAAGTTGATTTCATCAGATAAAAGATGATTTTTGCATTGCTTACAGTATGTCCATTTTTTGGATAGTTAGTTTTGTGTTTTTTTACAGTAAGATTTGTACTTATTTCTTCTTGTAAATAAACTTATCTTATTAGCATTTTCATATAGCTCCACAACTCTAGTCTATAAGGAGAAACAAACCATTTAATTACTAATTGTAATCTTATATCAGTAAAGCTGTGACAATCATTAAATGTATAGATATGACGTAGAGTTGTCCCAGTCTATAACTAAGGGTATTGGCTCTCAGTGATTGTAATGTCCAGTGGTAGTAGAGATACTGCTTTAGAGCATAATACTAAGGTAATGGGTATTATTATTCTAAGGAACTGATGTCAGTGGTGAGCTTCCGGCTCTAATAGAGCCGAAAGCTCACTGGGGCTTGCGGTAGACGAGACTATACCACAAGTGTCTTGTCGCAAACCCCGTTGGTTGCGATCAACCTGGTCACTCGCTAAAGCTGTGGGTCTTCACCCACAGCCTAGCGAGCGGCCAGGAGGCCGGCTCTGAACATAGAAGCGGCCGCCATTTCGGGTCCTGAGTACACATGAGAACGATGTAATGAACAACGGAATGATCACTCACTCCTGCCATCATTACACTGCATGGCGCCGCATGCGATATTGTCAGGTTTGATGTGCAGCACATCAAACCTGATGACGTCGCATGTGACCAAATTGGCCAAAACTTAATGACATCATCTCAGTGTGTACCATGCTTAACAGTCGGCACTGGTATCAAACTAAGCACAGCTTTATTCCTCTCCATACATGGTCTTATTATCACTCTATACAAGACCAGCATTTGTGTTATCAATCTGGGAATCTATCTAAAGGCCCTGGGGAGCGTCACTCTCTGCTGCACAGTCTGTTGCATAAGACCTCAGGTTACAATATGGAGGTACATTTATAAAACAGAAAAACAAGTTGTAGAGAACAGAACGAGCCTAAGATTTTGGTTAATTGGTCTGATCTCAGGACATGCACACACAAGATTCTCAGGTATATTAAAGAACACCAGTCCTTCAATCGCAACTGCTAGAGCACTTCTAGGGATCTATTCATCATGAAAAAGATCTCACTAGAGATTAATTCATTTTCAATTAGCTGCAAATGAATAGTAAAAATCAGCGCCATTCATCATTCTTTCCTTACTAAAATTTCACTTCTGAAAAGCTGCTCTTTCTGTGGAGACAGCTTTCCAGAAGAGAGATAGTCTTCACCTGCTTCTCTGTCTCCCAAGAATCACCGCCATCTTTTTTCAGGCAGCGCATGCGTAGCACCTGATCACCAAGACAGAAGTCAGTGTGCAGCGTGAAGTCAGGGAGTGCTGCCACAGCGTCAAGGGACTGTCTGGAGCAGTGTTTGGTGGAGTTCTCTACAAAAGGTAATTTCAAAAGGGCGCAATTAAGGGGCACAAGCAGCAGCAGCGGTGAGTGGATCATGGAAGACGGGCGAAGGAGGAGCCCCGAGCCGCAGCACAAGAGGACAAAGCAGGAAGGGTTCTGAATAGATTTAGCTGCTACACAAGCTGCCATCTAAATGGCAGCTTGTGAAGACATTGGGGTGACTGTACGGCATCTCAGGGTGGCTTACAGTTTCACTATCAAGTTCTAGAGACTAAGCATTTTTGGAACTTCATGAATTACATAATTTCTACATCGGGGCAGATTGTAACTAGGAGATATTAATGATATCTCCTGATTTAGAGGAATGACAAATAGCCCTGACAGTTTATACTAAAGTAGGTGAACATGTTAAATGCCGTTGTATAAATTAAGTGATGGTGAATAGACCCCTTAGGGCTCTATTTACCACAACCCGCATTAAAATGCAGATTGTAGTGTGATATTACAGGGATTTATTAAAAATCCCTGGCAGGGACAGAGCTTGCGATAAAGCTCTGTCCCTGCGAATCCCCTCCGCAGCCTTATCACTGTATTTTTAGGAAAATTACAGTGACAAGGTGCCCACCCATGCATTGGGGCTTGGTGCATTTAAGAAATGCGGTCAAACCTGCATTTTGGGGTTGAATCGCATTTCTCCCGTTGCTGCATCCCACCACCCACCCAATGTCACCCAATTTGATATTTCTAAAGATGACAGTAACCAAGACAATATAATACATTCTTTATCTCTAAATAACACCTATAACCACCAAGCTGGCAGCAATTTTAAAATATTTTATCACTGTTGAATAACTATTATGTTACTTGGTGTATTCCTTTGTGCATTGCCAGCATGTTAGATTCCCTTGTCTGCTGACTGTGGATAATTTTCAACGTTAGAACTGTCAAATACAATTACATGTTCATGGCATTTGGCAACAACCGTGACTTCTTAATTCTGTCATGAACATTTTGAGATTTCTTGGCCTCCTTTTCAAAATATTAAAAGCATTACTATAAACTTTAATTCCATACATTATTTTTCTTAGTTGGGAAAGTGTTCCCTTAAAGGGAAGATAAGACAATATTATTCATAATATACAGTATATCAAAATCTAGGTTTTACTACATGAATTATTTAAATTAAATAACTAGAAAGTTTATACTTAACTAATTCTAGCATGCTCTGTCTTCACTTGCTACAACTCTTAGTAAACAAGGCGATAGTGACTGGGACACTTGTTTTGCGGAAATGCAGTGTTGCTTAATAAAAAGGTGTCACAAATCGGTGTCTTAGCCCCACTTATCGTACCTGGCGCAGCCACATCATTGCATTCCGAACCTTTTCAGTGTAGGAATATGCGCCGGACCATTTTTGCCGGATTTGGATTTGGTTCTAATTCGTCATCCAGCTTTGGATTTGCCAAACTACGGTGACTGGCTTTGGATTTGGATTTTTTACAGAAATTGACAAAAAAGCTAAAATCACATAAATTGGGCTTTTTTTTCTTCGTAGAGTGTTATTAACCTCAATAACATTAATTTCCAGTCATTTACAGTCAATTTAGACCACCTCACAGCTTAAATTATAGTTTTCACCATTATTGGCCAAAGGTTACAGTGAGCTGACTGGTTACCAAGCGTCAGAGCAGCGGCGCAGTGGCACAGACAACCACAGTTTAAAGCACATCTATGAAATAATGCCACACAGCAGTGGCAGAAATGAAAGGTAGTGCAAGATGGAATTGTTCTTGGGCCCTCCCACCCACCCTTATGTTGGATATTAAAAAGGACATGCACACTTTAACAAACCAAGCATTTCAGCGACAGGGACTGCCACTTTGTGGCTGAAGGGCTTGGTTTGTTTGGGCCCCCAATCGGCTAAAGGCAACAAGTCTACAGTGGCAAGATGTCACCATCATTGCCATCCTCACCCTCATCAGTGTGTACATCATCTGATTCCTGACACAATATTAAGTCATCCCCACTGGAATCCACCATTACAGAAGTATCTGTACTGTGACGTGATTGGCGGGAAAGGTTTTCCTGGTGAAATTTCCAGTTCATTTTAACGAACATAATTTTTCCTACATTTTGTGGAAGTAGCCTCCTACGTCATTCGCTCACAAGGTTCCCGGCTGTACTGAAAACTCTCTCCGAGTACACACTTGAGGGTGGGCAGCTTAAGTAATGCAAAGCCAGTTTATGCAAATTGCCTTTTTTTTCTTCCAATATTCGAAGGGACTCTGTGACATGTCTACTTGTACGGTGTCGTGAAAATAATCCTCCACCATTCTTCGTATGGTAATAGTATTAGATGGAGTTACTTTGAGGTGTTACTGGTGTTGGGCAATTCTTTTAGACCCGACCAAAATGTTGACTTGACTTATCTGCATCACCACTGGGTCTTTTGGAAAAGGTGATTTTTTTCTGGCTGCTGCTGGAGAAACTGAAGGAGGAGACGTCATCGTAGTGCCATGTGTCACTGCAGCTGCCAACTTGCTCACCAGGAGCAATTTGGATCTTTTAAGATCTGGGTCAGTTGTAAAGAAAGACACAGCATACGACTTGAACCTAGGATGAAGCATAGTTGCTAAAATATAATGATCAGATTTCAAGATCTTGGCTACCTGTGGATCCTGGCAAAGAGAACAAAGGACTTGATCTATCAGTCCAGCATACTTTGCAGAATTACTTTGTTTAATTTCATCCTTCAATTTCTCCAGCTGATTTTCCAAAAGCCTAATCAAGGGAAACACCTTACTCAAGTTAGCAGTGTCAGCACTCATTTCACATGTGCAACTTCAAATGGTTTGAGCACCTTGCACAAGAGAGTACTCTCCACTGTGCTGAGCTAAGGTACATTCCCCCTCCTCTCCCAATGTCATGGCTTGTCTTAGAGCTATGGATGGCTTTTTGCTGCTGCTCCTCCATCCGCTAAAGCATATAAAGGGTGGAGTTCCACCTTGTTACCACTTCTTGCTTCAGTTGATGACAGGGCAAATTAAACTGCTCTTGCAGGTCCTGCAATCTCCTGCACACTGTTGCTGAATGCTGAAAATGTCCCAAAATTTTTCCAGACACAGACAGCATCTCCTGCATGCCCCTGTCGTTTTTTAAAAAACCCTGCACCACTAAATTGATTGTGTGAGCAAAACAGGGGATGTGTTGGAAGTCACCCAGCTGTCATGCTTTCACAATATTTGTAGTGTTGTCAGAAATTACAAGTCCCGAGGAGAGTCCATGTGGGGTAAGCTATGTTTCTATGACATCTCCTTTAGTTTTTCTAAGAGGTTGTCAGCGGTATGCCTCTTATTGAATCCGGTGATGCACAGAGTTGCGTGCCTCTGAATGAACTGGTGTTGTTTGCTAGATACTGCTGCTGCTGAAGGAGACTCACCCACCCAGTGGTCCGTCACGGTCATGTAATCTTTAGTTTGTCCAATACCGCTTGTCCACATATCTGTGGTTAAGTGGACAGTGGGTAGAATAGTATTTTGCAGGTCAATAATTAGGTTCTGTTTAACATTCTGGTACAGCCGAGGAATGGCTTTTCGGGTAAAATGAAACAGAGATGGAATTTGGTACCGGGGACACAGGACCTCAATTAACTGTGTAAATCCCACTGTATTAATTGTGGATATTGGACGCAGATCTAATATTAGCATAGCTGTCATGGCATCAGTGATCCGCTGTGTGACAGGGTAAGAGCTGTCATACTTGCTTCCCCTTGCAAGAGATTCTTTAACAGTCAATTGTTTTTTTGGTAAACTACTACTAGTAGTCTTCTTGGTCCACTTCTGGGATGAAGATCCACCAGCAGCAGCAGCAGGCCTAGCACTCAAAGATTCAGTTTCTTCTGAGGTGTCCTGGAAAGTGGAGCAGTCACCGTGACTTAGCATTAACAAATTGGATGCTGAACTATCACTGATCATTCCTGAGGATATTGAGGAGGAAGGTGTTGTCGGTGGAGATTGCAGGTGCTGGAATTTTGTAGAGAGAAGGCATCTAGCTAATGCTGGACTGCTTGTTGTTATTTTTTTTCGAAGTAGTTTCTGTTATCAAACACCTGTCATGAGCTTGCTGCAGATGACGTAATAGTGTGGAGGTTCTTAGATGCTTAACGTCCCTACCTCTACTAACTGTGGTCCCACAGAGGCTACAAATGGCTTGACAAACGTTGTCAGGGTTTGGATAAAAATAATTCCACACAAAAGATGTGGATTTGTTGGTTCTATGCCCAGGCATGGCAATGGCCTTCTTATCTTGGCCAAGAGCTGCTTCCACTGGTGCCTGACTTATACAAACAATATCCTCATCCTTAACATCCTCAATAGTGCCAGCGTCAGCTGCACATATATTCCCCTCATCATCTTGCAATTCCACGGTGGTATCCTCAATGTCCTCTGCAATACTGCTCATCCCCACAACTACAAATGGAAAAGAAACTGTGGAGGGCTGCTTCTCTGAAAGGTCAGGCTTACACATAGTAATACCACTCGTGGACCCACTTAGACTCTCCTCAGGGATTTCTGAGATTTGTGGTTCAAAAAACACAGTTTGATCTACTGCCTTATTGGTTTAATTTTTTTTACACCTTCTATAGTCAGATTGAAAAGATCTTTTATTGTCATGAGAGGCACAAGATGCCTCACTGACAGTTGCAGAACCACCACTCAGAAATAAAGAGCAAAGCCTGAGTCTTTCCTTGCCACTATGTGTGGTGAATGGTATGTTGCCAAATTTTTGTTTTTCTGTACTAGCAGTAGTCTTTAGAGGTTTTTTTTTGTCTTTACCCCTGTGAAATCTAGATTTTTTTTATTTCAGGTTCCCTAATTTTTAAAAGCATCTACGCCCTTGAGCATCAGCTTTAGATGATAGTGATGGACTTCCAGCAGCTGCAGTGCTAGCATTTGCTTGTTGCTTCTGCTCTCCTCTCTGTTCATTCTCATGATCCACATTAATTTATCACTTTGAAGTTTGAACTGGAGTCAGGAAGCTTGTATACACACAGTGGGCTAATGCCCAGTAAGGTCATGGAGCTTGTCTGCACACTGTGGACTTATGCTCTGTCACGGAGCTTGTATACACCCAGTGGGCTTATGCCCAGTCACGGAGCTTGTATACACACAGTGGGCTAATGCCTAGTCACAGAGCTTGTATACACCCAGTGGGCTTATGCCCAGTCACGGAGCTTGTATACACACAGTGGGCTTGTGCCCAGTCACGGAGCTTGTATACACACAGTGGGCTTATGCCCTGTCATGGAGCTTGTATACACACAGTGGGCTATGCACCGTAAGGTCATGGAGCTGGTATACACACAGAGGGCTTATGCCGTTTCACGGAGCTTATATACACACAGTTGGCCAAAGACTGGTCACGGAGCTTGTATACACTCAGTGGGCTACGCACAGTAAGGTCACGGTGTCACGTTTGGTATCTGAGAGTTACCTGACTCAGGTGATGAACTGGATTCAGGGGAGACCAGCATGACAGGAATCACAGATGAGGTAAATAGCTCTGTTGCAAGACTTATGTGGCAGTGAGAACTGCCTTTGATGATAAATGACAGGAACTGCAACCAGTAGAAAACTTGGAGGAACCGGACTGGGACCGGCAGGAAGACCTGCTGAGTTGAACTTGTGAACTTGGAACTTGACTCTGACTCCGGACTGGAGTAGAGTGGAACAGGTAACTGAAGAACTTGGGCTTGATTCCGGACTGGAGTAACGTGGATTGAACTGAAGAACTTGAGCTTTGACTCCGGACTGGAGTGACGTGGATTGAACTGAAGAACTTGGGCTTTGACTCCGGACTGGAGTGACGTGGATTGAACTGAAGAACTTGGGCTTGACTGCGGACTGGAGTGACGTGGATTGAACTGAAGTCCTTGGGCTTTGACTCCGGACTGGAGTGATGTGACAATGGCTAAAGGGAAATCAGGTAATGCTGGGACGAGGGCTAAACAGCGTCATCCGGAAATGCTGTGACAAAGGCTGGAACTCAGGTGCAGGCTGGATTGGGTAATTGGGAAACAGGTTCAGGAAGGAATAGGTAGGTTTGGGAATTTAAGGTTCAGGGAGGAGTGGGTAGGTAGAATGAGCAGGAGTTGATCCACAGCAGGAAGCAAGGCAGGGTAATACGGTGCAGGTTTGCAGGGAACCAGGGACCAACCAAGAGTAGGGCAAGCAGCGGCTGACAAGGCTAAGGTCAGGGGCGCAGGAACTCACTTATAGCTGATGCTGAAACACACGAGTTGCACTGGCCTGGGAACTTGTAAGGTTTCTGGATGCTCCAGGTATTGCTGTAGCAGGATTTCTGGATTGCCAGGTATTGCTGTAAGCAGGACCTCTGGATTTGCCAGGTATTGCTGTAGCAGGATTTCTGGATTGCCAGGTATTGCTGTAAGCAGGATTTCTGGATTGCCAGGTATTGCTGTAAGCAGGGTTGCTGGATGAACTGATCTAGGACCCAGTAGGAACAGGGGCCTGGGATACCCTTGCACTCTGAAGTAGCACAAACTATACACCACGGGAAGTAACGAGATGTTCAGGCCCAGAATGCTATCAGAGGAGGGTGTTTATACCCTGGGTCTGGCAGCAATTGGTGGCTATGGACAGGTGGTCTGGTAGTAGCACTCGGAGTAGTGGAGGGCACAACATGTAGAGGGAGAGATCTTCTCTGCAGTACTGAGAGTCAGAACCACACCTGCTAGCAGTTCAGACAGAGGAGGCCCAGGTGAATAATCACTGTGGAAAGGAATGCTTCCCAGCATGATCAGAGCAGATCTCCCAGGCAAATTACACACACAGATCCATGAGACAGCTGGCAGGGGTAAGTCTACAGGCAAACTAGGTGAAAACTAGATGAAAACTAGACAGAGTTGTGACACACGGAGCTTGTATACACACAGTGGGCTTATGCCCAGTCATGGAGCTTGTATACACACAGTTGGCTAATTCCCAGTAAAGTCACGGAGCTTGTATACACACAGTGGGCTTATGCCCAGTCACGGAGCTTGTATACACACAGTGGGCTAATGCCCAGTCATGGAGCTTGTATACACACAGTTGGCTAATGCCCAGTAAAGTCACGGAGCTTGTATACACACAGTGTGCTTATGCCCAGTCATGGAGCTTGTATACACACAGTGGGCTAATGCCCAGTCACAGAGCTTGTATACACACAGTGGGCTAATGCCCAGTGAAGTCACGGAGCTTGTATACACACAGTGGGCTTATGCCCAGTCACGGAGCTTGTATACACACAGTGGGCTAATGCTCAGTCACGGGGCTTGTATACACACAGTGGGCTTATGCCCAGTCACAGAGCTTGTATACACACAGTGGGCTAATGCCCAGTAAAGTCACAGAGCTTGTATACACACAGTGGGCTTATGCCCAGTCACAGAGCTTGTATACACACAGTGGGCTTATGCCCAGTCATGGAGCTTGTATACACATAGTGGGCTTATGCCCAGTCATGGAACTTGTATACACACAGTGGGCTAATGCCCAGTCACAGAGCTTGTATACACACAGTTGGCTATGCCCAGTTAGGTCACGGTGCTTGTATACACACTAGGCTTATGTTGTATCATGGTTCTTGTATACACACAGTGGACTATGTCCAGTAAGGTCACAGAGATTGTATACAGTATACACACAATGGGCTTATGCCCTGTTAAGGAGCTTGTATACACACAGTGGGCTATGCCCAGTAAGGTCACGGAGCTTGTATACACTCAGTGGGCTCATCCCCAGTCACGGAGCACACACAGTGGGCTTATGCCCAGTAAAGTCACGGAAGTTATTTTTATATATATATATATATATATATATATAATTATGTTATCAGAGTCAGAGGGCTAATGCCCTTTAAAGTCCAGCGGCAAGAACAAAAGTTTGAAGAACTAGTCTGGTTACTGCCTACTACTCTCTCTAGTCTAACTACGTCCGTCCTCACTGTCTGTGAAATGGCGCCGAGAACCGGGCGCCGCGCCTTTTATAGAGGCCGAATATCACCGAAGTCTTGCAAAAATCCGATGCCGGCCGGGTGACGTATGGCCTCAAGGTGGAATCCGAGTCAGGTGGGAACACCCAAACTTGCATTCGGGTGGACTCGGATTCCACCTGTTCGGAGCGGTTCGGATTCTGAGGGATCCGAACCGCTCATCTCTACTCCAGTGTCTCAGCAGTAAACCCCACTCTTCACAGCACATGTGTAAATAAAAAAGCTGGCTGCATGGGTGCCGCCATGTTGGATTTCTCCATGTGACTCCCCAGTCCAATCCCTATGCTGCAACCTTGCTCACATGATCCGGGCTGTAATGGACTCATACTGCTGCCTATTTAAACCCCTTCAGGAGTACAGCACTTTGCCAGAACGTCATCTTCCAAAAGATAGTCTCTGGTCCCCAGGCTTCAGTCATTCCAGTGCTGCTCCTATTATTACTTTTGTGCATTAGGGCATACATGCCTACCCTACCAGAATTCACGGGAGGCTCACGATTTTTGGGGTAACTGAGGGGACAGCGGTCTCCAGGGTTGTCTGGTTTTGGAAAGTGTTGTCTGGTTTGGAAAGAGGGGTATCGCATCTTTGCTTTCAGTTTGTGAGTTCCGGATTCTGATTCCAGTTCCAGGTTTGGGGATCAGGGTGTGGGTTCCGGGACAATTCAGCCTCCTGATTGTTCCCCCTGAGATGCTTCATTTTTGTCACTTCCAGGTGTGGTACTATACACTTCTGAGTTTTCCCAGCATGTTTATCTGAGTCCCCAGTCGTGAGTTCCAACCTTTAGTTCGAGCTGGGTTACTTTACATCTCTGAATTAGGTCCTTAGTTCTCTATGTAATGCTTAATTAAGTAAATTTAATTTCTACATTGTGCTTCCTTCCTTAAATCATGGTAAACAATGCAATCTGTAAAAATATGTCCTAGATTGGCTTTAGATTGGGATCACATTTTGATCTGTGCAGGTTCCTCACTATGACCCAGCTCTCCTGCCTTGTCACTGCTCGCAAACCAGAGCAACCGAATTATAGAAGCCTCCTGGGGTGAGAATATACTGTATTGTACTGGCAACAACACCACTGTGGCATTCCCAAGTCTCTTTAAAATAGTATTGGTGAGATTTGGGCTACTGAGAGAGACAATGAGAAACCCCCACAGGGGGGGAGGCCGATGACGCGATTCGCACTGAATTGCATAATTTTGGCCCCGCCCCCTGCTTCACAATGCTGGTAATATCGGCATTGTGTAGCAGGGGTAGGGTCAAAATGACTCGATCGCATGGCCATGCCCCAGCTCCGCCCATAAACCTGTCTGCCCATGCCCCCTATGCCAGCCACGCCCCCTTCAATGCCGATCTGGCTGCTCCCTCCTGGAAGGGGCAGCCAGAATATCGGCAACCCTGGTAAATATACTCCTTATGGTTAAGTGCAGTGCCATAACTGTGCCTTGTGCCAGCCATGTCCCCTGACTGAATAATGTCATGCCAAGGGGGTGAGGTGCAGATTTATGTTTCAGTGCAGTGCCATTACTGTGCCTTGTGCCAGCTACATCCCCTGACTGGATGCCGTCATGCCGAGGGGACGGGGTCCAGACTTATAGTTAAGTGCAGTGCCATAACTGTGCCTTGTGTCAGCCATGTCTCCTGACTGGCTGGCGAAATGCCAAGAGGCGGGGTCAGTGGCATCCTTCCTTGCAGTGTCACCTGGTGTGGGGAGGGATGCTGTGCTAGCAGCATATCCGCGCGCCACTGAAATGGGGGATGGCCTCATGGGCAGGGGGCATGGCCATGTGGGAAGGGGTGTGGCCTCATGCCCCAAACCCCCCCTGTGATGCCACTGGCTGGGTCCAGACTTATGGTTAAGTGCAGTGCCATAACTGTGCCTTTTGCCAGCCATGCCTCTAGACCGGATGACGTCATGCCAAGGGGGTGGGGAGGCTGGCAGTGCCTGGATGTTTAGCACTGCCCGGAGCATCTTGAGAACTCTCTGGGAGGCTATACAGACTCCAGGGTGCATGTCTGAAGCATCCAAAGTATGCTCCGGGCTGCACTGTAGCAAAGATACTGGCAGTTCCAAAGCAACCCAATCTAAAGTTAGTAGTCAAAGTTATTCTGCAGTTAAGTTGTCGTTCTTCACTTTACTGAAGCATAAGAAATATGTTAGGTTAGCATAGGACCCCTCCAGTCACATCAAATTACAGACGTGCCCTGCTACATCGTTGCTCATAGCGCGCCATACAGGTTTCCAAGTATGCTACTAATTTCTATGACATGCCACTGTGTGAGCGCCGCACACCACTTTCTACAGTGCCACAGTAATTGGCACTTACTGATGTGTACTGATCAGCGATATGTTGTACAAACTCCTAGTGGCACAGCAGTGCCAACATTGCTGCAAGTGTGCAACATAAAATGCACAGTCAGTTTGTAATTCAAAGACGCCACTTTCTTGGCTGAGATTTGTTCAGTGATGGTTTTATACAGTGCTCTTCAAACCCAACTGTTCCTTTCTAAGTACCGCACATCACTGCAGAACAATGTGCAATGCACAAGTCACATGGACTGGCACTGACTTTTTTAAAATGAGGTGTTATCTTGCTGATACGTGTATCTAGCATAATATACTGTAATAATGATGGCTGAACACATTTATAAACTGTTTTTGAAAAGTGTACTCAGGACTTGCACACCGAATGATTTAATCCTTTATTACACACTCAATTACAGCTCTCGATCCATGACAACTATAGCGTACTGAATGACAGGTTCAGTCAGCCAATCAGCGGCGGTACTACAGACATTGCATTGTCTTTTTTTACACATGTGCAGTGCAGTGTATGAAAAGCAACATCTGGTGGATAGAAAGTTGCATTACATTCTCCAGCTTTTCCAGCGCTTCAGTACATTATGATACAATATGCATGGCACAGTGCGACTAGCAGCACAATTATGCAATAATCTAAGAATACAACTATTATTGCACTTTTAACATGTTAAAGATATGTACAAATTAGGGATGTACAGGCTCGGATAGGTTCGAGTTTGCACGTGGAGTTCGGATTTTTCCCTCCAAAAAAACGGAACTCAGAAAGAGGCAAAACGTCATCTTGCATGGACGAACATCATCATTCCTAGCTGAAGACCTAGTCATAGCTCTTCTCCTCCTGTGAAATAATCTATAAGTGGCTTTTTTTGGATACACCACAAAACAAAGGTACCATGCTGGTGATCAGGGACTGTAGGTCTGTGTCTTTCCAATAGTGAACCCGTGCTAATTCATATACAGCAAAAAAGGAAAGAACTTCATTCATTTTTTCCAAATAAATTGTTTTGGCTTAATGCTATTTTTCCTTCACAGGATTAGTTGTGGTTGCACATAAGTACTACATATGGATGAACAGAGGGCCTGATTCAGAGCCGGACGCTATTTGCGCTCGCTCGTTCAGAAAAAGGGGCCGGCTATTTAAATTGAGCGCTCGCTCTTTGCGGTCTGTTGACGCCTCTATGTCTGAGCGAGCGAATGAAACATGCGCTCGCTATTTTGTAAAGACGCCCCCTGGCCGCTCGAATCCTACGTCATCTCCGCTATTTATTTGATTAATCGAGTACATCGAAGGCGTCTGAACTGCTCGCAGTGCTTGTGGTTGGATTTTCCTACCGCAATCATGCGAACAGTTCAGGCTAAGAAACAACCAAGTGACGTGATCGATGACGCTGCTTTGTTAATTATGCACACCCTTAAAACGCCTGTTTTGACCGTTTGGCATGCCTGCGTTCGGATCACCACTCCCCATTTTCAAGCACCTTCCCCTGTTACCACCCACAAACGCCTCATACTGTCACTCAAATTAGCAGGCACTCGCTATTTTGCGAGCGCTCGATTTCTGACCGCAATGACTGGTTGGCGCATGCGCATTACGACCCATATGCATGCGCAGATGTGCGAACATCGCTCGGAGCGAACGAGCGGCCGCTTACGAGCGGCTCTGAATCAGGCCCAGAGATTGCAGAAAAACAGCCTAAATATCTGAATATCCAATGCACTTCATAAAAAGGACTTAGTTACAATTTTTGTAATCATTACTGGTTGTGGTAATATTTAATTTGTAATACGGACATCTTTAAAACATGCAGCTCTAGTAAAATTTTATTATATACTGTTATTGTGGTCATGGTCTGGGTTGGGAAGGGGGATTTCCATACAACCAGAATCCCTCCCTGCATTTGCCTATGTCATCCCATCCGCATCTTAGTTGCAGATTGTGATAAATATGCTCCTTAATCAGACTTCTGTTATCTAATTTTATGTCCATCACTAAACTTCAGGTAAAAGCATTTCAAAAGCTATAAAGTGCTGGGAACCTAATAATATACCATCAATGGGCAGCACGTATTATGTAATGGTTAGCACTACTGCCTCACAGTTCGATTCCCACCTTAGCCCTAATTGTGTGGAGTTTGTATATTCTCCCCGTGCTTGTGTGGGTTTCCTCTGGGTGCTCTGGTTTCCACCTACATTCCTAAAATATACTGGTAGGTTAATTGGCTCCCAACAAAAAATTATCCGTAGTGTGTATGTGTATCTGAACATGTGGTAGGGAATATAGATTGTAAGCTCCACTGGTACAGGGACAGATGTGAATGGTCAAATATTCTCTGTAAAGCTCTGTGGAATATGTATGCGCTATATAAATTATGTAATAATAATAATGATAAATAAGCATTTGAACACTACACTGGGACTTTCCACTTGCCGTCAGTCATAGTTAAAATAACTCAAAGATCTCCTCCAAGAAGGCTCCTATAGGATATTTATTAGGGAAATAAATCATCCTGTGCAGTGAAACGTAGCTGAATGGGTGGATGCTGACTCAAAATGATTATATTAAATATAGTGACCACATTTTGCTCACATCCAGTTACACGAGTAAATATCAGAGAAATCTTGATAATGTACAAAAGACAGGGAAGCAAGTCATTTAGGATAAATAATGCAACGATTCTGACAAAGAGAACTCCACTTAATGACATCCTCATACTCCAATCAATAACTGTGTAATGACATCTAAGCCAGCGATAACCTAACACCACAGAAAAAATTGGGGAATTGATTAAATAAATACAAAAATATTTGTTTCAATTTGAATGTAACCAACAAGAGACAACTCAGGCATTTTAAATGAAATAACTCTAGACCGCCAAAGTAAGATATACCAAATGGCCTTAGAATAGATCCAGAGAACTCCAGTAGCCCTCAGATTTCCCCACATGATACTGAAACCCATCCAAACACTCTCCTATGCACTTTAAAACACCATTTACTCCAAAACATGATACCAAAAGCTTGCCCTGAAAAGACACGCTCAGCTGCCCACTCACCACTTTCTCCACAATATGAACAAAGCCCTAGAGAGTGATTAGGGGCTCTATTTACTACAATCCGCATTGGTAATGCAGATTGTAGTGTGATATTACTGACTGAATTCGCATTGTGAATTCAGCCAATATCACAGGGATTTACTAAAACTCCCTTGCAAGGACAGAGCTTGCAATAAAGCTCTGTCCCTGCAAATCCCCTCTGCGCACTTACAGGTATCATGGTATTTACGCAAAAAATACTGTGACAAGTGCCCGCGCATGCGCCGTCTGGCCGTTGCTAAGCCCCGTCCCTGTCACTAAGCCCCGCCCCCGAGATCGCGACCCCCCTCCCTTAATTACACTTATCTCTGGTGATCGGGGCTTCGGTAATGTCCTCCGTGGCTCCGGTCAGCTGATCTCCCATCCTGCACTGGGACCCGGTCAGCTGACCGGGTCCCAGTGCAGGATGGGAGACCAGCTGACCAGAGGGAGGACATCACCGGAGCCCCGATCCCCAGTCCATGGACTCAGGTAAGTTATTTTTTGTTTCACTATTTTTTTTTTTTTTAGCGGTGATCAGCGTATGGTCTGTTTAGACCACACAGCTGATCACTGGGGCCGGCTCTGGGCTCTGCTCTGCCTTTTAGAGCAGAGCAGGAGTCCGGTAACCAGGGGAGACCCTGGATAACGCCACCTCCAGGTGGAGTTATTATTACAGGGCTTCCCCCGGTATTTTTTTCACAATTTATTTTTAGTAACTACAAGACAGATCGTATTTCCCATTATAATTATGGGAAATGCGATCTGATTACTAAAAATATCTGATAATTAGGGCTTGGAGTAGAATTTTACGAATTCTACTCCAACTGCCCTTTAGTAACTTTAGGTGATACTAAAATAATGTGAAAAGGGTGTTTTTCACTTTATTTTAGTAACAATAATGATAATAAATAGAGCCCTATGTGCTTTCTCCTTGGGTGTTAGTCATAAAGCCTCACCTTACATCAGATCTTCCTAAATAGGATCTGAAAAGTATTTGAAGATGGCAGATGGAGCTGGTGCAGATGGAAATACCACCCTGTGGGGTAGATTTACTAAAGCTTCTAAAACAGACAAGTGGTGCTTTTGCCCATAGCAACCAATCAGATTTTGTCTATCATTTTGTAGAATGCAATAGAGCAGGGGTTCTCAAACTTTTTTGCTCTGGGACCCCAGTCTAACATTAAAAATGATTACAGGACCCCAGCAAGTTACTGCAGAATGGCCACCACACATGTGTGGTCAGCAGACCATGCATGCACAGTAGCACTGAGGGAGCACAAAACAGAGGTGAAGTGATCGCTAATGGGATCACATCATTTCTTGCACATCGCAGGGTCGAGTTCCTTTCAAAGTCCCTGTCTCTGCAAGGAGAAGCAGGGAGTGACTGGGAAGACAGTAGGTGACTGGGGAGGCAAAGGGTGACTTAGGAGGTAGTAACAGGGAGAAGCAGTGGGTGAAAGGAGAAACAGAGGGTGACATTGGGGATGCAGAGGATGACAGGGAGAAGCAGAGGGTGACTGGGGAGGCAGTAGGAGGCAATGGGTGACAGGAGGAAGCAGTGGGTGACAGGGAGAGGCAGTAGGTGATGGGGGGGCAGAGTGTTACAGGGAGAGGCAGTGTGTGGCAGGGGGAGGCAGAGGGTGGCTGGGGAGACAGTGTATAACTAGGGAGGTAGGTGAAAGCAAAGGGTGACGTAGACGGTAGTGGGTGACGGAGAGGCAGAGGGTGATAAGGAGATTCAAAGGGTAACAGGGAGATTCCGAGGGTGGCACTGGGTGACAGAGAGGCTGTGGGTGGCAAAGAGGCAGAGGGAAGGAGTGGGTGGCAGAGAGAGGGAGTGGGTGACATGGGGTGGCAGTGGGTGACCGGGGGATGAATGGGGGCTGGCAATGGGTGAGAAGAAGAACCAGTGGGTGTCAAAGAAATTTGTTTTTGTTTTTTTGCTCCAACTCCAAATCGCACACTATGTGCTCCTCTCCTCCCCTGCTACTGTTTCTTCCCCCTCCACAGCAATCATCATACACTCTGTAGCCCCCACCCTGGCAGCCGCGGTCCTCCTCCCCTTTCACCCCCCAGGCTGCACTTCCTTTAGAACATCTTTACAGACTTTAAGAGAGAATATGGCAGCTGGCTACCTCTGAGCTTGTCCACTGCTGGTGCTGGGTGCCGCTGCCTGTGTGTCAGCTTTTGCTGCTGACTGTTGCTGGGCAGGAGACGCTGAGCACCAAAGTAGGGTGGGGACTGCTGACTGCTGCTGGGAGGCAGGGCAGGAGAAGCTGAGCACTGGGATGGCGGCAGGGCTGCTGACTGCTGCCGGGCAGGAGGAGGACAGGAATATGTTGAACACTGGGGTGGGAGCAGAGCTGCTGCCTGTTGCTGGGAGGGAGGGCAGGAGAAGCTAAGCGCTGGGGAGGGGGCAGAGCTGCCGGATAACTCCTCGGATCTCTTAGCCAGTTATCCGAGGAGTCTGAAGTAACAGACAGTTTAAGACTCCTCGGATAACTGGCTGAGAGATCAGGGGAGTTATCACCCTGATACCCATGTGAGTCGCGACCCCAAGCTGAGATGGCCGCGACCCACTTTGGGGTCGCGACCCACAGTTTGAGAACTGCTGCAATAGAGAAATGTTAGCTAGAATCTGTTTGGTTGCTATGGGCAACATCACCACTTGTCTATGTTAGAAGCTTTAATAAATCTGGCCATATGTTTCTGTCTCCTTTCTCTTAATATTTTCTCTATTTAAATGGATTAAACAGCTTCCAAAGGCTCTGGATAAGAGTAAAGAACCAAACATTCTTTAATGGATTCGGAAAGGCTTAAATAACATTGACTGTGGAAATATGGATTATTCCTGCTACCAGAGCCCAGTGGTGAAATTAAGTATTGTATTTTGTATCTGTCCTTTTACCTTGTATGAGTAGACACAAATTAGTGTCTATATATATGAATGTCTTATTCACACAAATAAAACAACTTGCAGTGACAAAACTACTTGTCTAGATTGCAGTTATCAATTTGATGTGTGACATTTGTTCATCTGTGTGCGAATGAGTCTGAATCTGTATATAAAGCTTTTTTCATGCCAAGTTACCTTGTGCTTCATCTGGAACTTTGGGGTAGATGTATTATGTGTCGATATGGGGAAGAAGTGGTATCAGTGCACGTTATGTGCGCTGATACCACTTCTCCCCCCATGTATTATTGAGGGGTTCGGCGGTAAATAATTATTGGCGCTGCTATCTACAAGATAGCAACACCGATAAGCTGGGCTATGTATGAACAATCAGTAGCATTGACTGTTCCGACACTTGCAGCTATCGATATCGACAGTTGCAGCTGTTGTTGCCCTATCACCACAGCGGGGGGCTGCACGCGGGATCTCGCGATGCTTGCGAGATCCCACGCATGCCCAGTGGAGCCGGCTGGGAGACAGTACATCAGCACTAGGCTGATAACCTGCATACTAAGGCAGGGATCACCAGAGGGGGGAGTTTTCACTCCCACACTCCGGCAGATGAGATGTTAATACATGTCATCAGTACTGCTTCCTGCTTCGTCTCAGTAAAGGGGTGAAGTAGGAAGAGTTATAGCGGCACAATGTGTGTCGCTATTATACATCTCCCCCCATACATGTTTTAAACTATTTCCTGTGCAGTTAAAGTCGCAGCCCAGTGTCTCTAGTACAATTTGAGCAGTGTCTCCCTGCATCTGCGATGCAAATAAGATGCAAAATGTAAAAAAAAAGTCGCTATGTTACTTTGACGGGTAAGTTCCAGACTACCAATGGGAGACAGATGTTGCAAACAAGTAATCTTATATTCCAGACTTAAAAAGGTATAGCCAGTGCAATGGCTTCTTACACAAGACAAACAACAGTTCAGGAACAACAATTCAGCTTACATGAGACAGCAGTTCAAATGAACAGAGTATTCACAGAAAAGTCAGGGTTCAGGTTGTCCAGCATAGAGAGGCTGCCAAAGGTGCAATCTCTCCCTTACATTACGCCTGACTAACTCATCTAACCAGGTTTTCATACCTTAGCTGGTCTCAATTGAGGTAAGGGTGTGGTTCTTCCCTGGCTACTTTCCTCAGTTTGTGGGAGAGACCCACTCTGCCACATACCTCCCCCGTTAAAGGGCGAACCTAATTCACCTGCGGCAGAAGGCCGACTCTCCAGTCCTGTCTGGGACAAAAAAAAACCCGCATTCATACGTAGATGTCCAGGTCTGTGCCGGACTTCGGCAAAGAAAAAGCTGGAGAGCCAGGTACCACTTTGTCAGACTTGCGTTAGAATCTTTCATGAACTGCAACCATTTTAACGGTACGAGATCAGTAACCACGCTAAACCTGGTCCTACAAAGATAATATCGCAAAGACTCAAGAGCCCATTTTATAGCGAGGTATTCTTCTATTACAGAATACCTAGTCTCCCGTGGGAACAACTTTCTAATAAGATATAGAATAGGGTGTTCAACTCATACATGCCTACCCTCCCGGTTTTCGCAGGAAGGCTCACAATTTTTCGGGTAACCCCCCCGCACCCCCGGAAGGGTAGGCACTTCTCCTGCATTCTGCCCACCTCCTAGTGAAGTGGGCAGAATGGGGAGAATTTCCGCGGCGATCGCGGTTCCCGTGTAGGGGGCGGGGCTTAATGATGCGATTCTCAGTGAATCGCATCATTTTGCCTGCCAGCTAATTAAATTTAAGCCAGTCGTGGCAATTTGCAGTGAGGGTGCGAGGCTTAATGACGCGAACCATCAGGCCACACCCCCATCACAGCCCACCTGCTTCTCTCAGGGAGGAGAAGCCAAAGGTAGGCAACTATGATTCAACGCCATCAAACTCCTGACACAAAACTGCCCCCAAGCCCACATCTGAGGAATCTGTTTGTATGATAAATGGCTTGGTAATGTCTGGGGACTTTAAAACTGGGCTACAGGGTTCAGGTTGTCCAGCATATAGAGAGGCTGCCAAAGGTGCAACCTCTCCCTCACATTCTCCCTGACTAACTCATCTAACCAGGTTTTTATACCTTAGCCAGTCTAAATTGAGGTAAGGGAGTGGTTCCTCCCTGGAGGTTAACCCTTTCCTCAGATTGTGGGAGAGACCCACTCTGCCACAGCTACACTGCTCAGTGCGGCTCTGTCGTGCCAGGTATGTCATGCCGTATGGTATATTGAGGCTTGGTGTATAAGACATCTCTGTATATAATATGTAACGCAGCCACATACAGTAAGAAGAATAAACCTAGTGTGTGTATGTGTATGTATATATGCATGCATATACTGTAGATATGTATATAAAGGGGTTACAGTGGTCTGGAACAGGGCGGAATTGTGCTACATCACCTGTATTAGGCTTGACTTGTTCCACCTCCACTGAGGCCTTGACTGTCTACGCTATGCACAGCCCAGCAGAATATATGATTTGGGTGGCGCTGTGTCTGTCAGCAAGCCTCCCCCTCCTGAGGACCTGGTGGCTCCATTAATGTGGCATGGCGTACATGATGTCATGCCCCTGCAGTAAAGAGGAGCCGTAAAGAGAAGCAGACAATGCGTGCAAAGGAAAAGAGAAGAGAGAAAAGGTGAGAGGGGCTGGAGTAGAGTAACACAGGGTAGTGAGCTGCTGGAGGGACACAGATGGGGTGAACTGCAGAGATGCAGGAAGATTATGCTGAAGAGATGCAGGGGGATAGTGTTTGAGAGACGTAGATGGGGATGATGCTGGTGAGACGTAGGGAGGTTTGACACTGGTGAAACACGAGAGGATGGTGTTGAAGAGATGCAAGGGGGGGTTCGTGTTGGAGAGATGCAGGGGGGTGACTCTGGTGAGATGCAGGGGGGTTGGTGCTGGTGAGACAAAGGTGCTGGTGAGACACAGGAAATGGTGCTGAAGAGACTCAAGGGATGTTGGTGTTGGAGAGACACAAGAGAGGATGATCCTGGTGAGAAACAGTGTGGGCTGATGCTTGTGAGACACAGGAAGATGGTGCTGGTGAGACCAAAGGGGGGTTGGTGTTAGAAAGATGCAAGGGAAGATGATGTTGGTTAGACACAGTGGGTGATGATGCTGGTGAGACACAGGAAGATGGTGCTGGTGAGACACAATGGGGGATGGTGTTGGAGAGATGATGTTGTTTTGTATGTGTGTGTAGTGTTGATGCTAATCAAACATACTAATTGGTAGTGTAGGCAAAAAACACACATAGGATGCCAATGAAATGTAAAAAAATAACATATATATTAGTTAATGAAAAAACCAACACATATAGGGCGGGATGTAATAAGCATCGCAATCGCAATGCGGTACATCCCGCCTCTCATCGGGTACATACCATGGTTGATTGCCGCGGTATGTACCTAGAATATCGCAAATGCGATGCCCCTGTATAGAGGGACTTCCGGGTTTAACAGCCAGGTGTCCCTCTAGCATCCTTCTGTGCATGCGCAGAAGGATGTGGGCTACAGGGGGTGCTGGGAGGGATCTGATTGGATCGCTCTCAGGGAATGCATCCTGTAAATAAGCCCTTAGGCTTCTATTGGGTGATGCCACCTGAAGATGGTATTATCCCCCCCCCCCCCGGATGAAGCATTGGAATGCATCGCATTCCGGAGCTTGATACATTTGGAAAATGCGGTGAACCCGCATTTTCCCCTTTAGTACATCCCTCTCATAATGTCATCGAAAAGAATATATGCTATTGATCAAATATGTGGCATGCAAGTGAAATGCACGTAACTGCAATGCTGAATTCAGATTCCTGAATATCCGGAATCTGCGCATGCGCAGGACGTATTCTGCGAATGTGCAGAATGGGCCCTGCGTGATCGCATGCAGCCCCTTCTATGCCTCTGCCTGACTGATAGGTATAGGCATTTAAGGGGCAGTGCGGGGATAGGTTCAGCCGGCGTTCCCAGAAACGGGGGCGTGTCCGCCCCATTTTCCGGGAGTGGCAAGGCCAGGGGCTTTGTCCAGGGATGCAGTTTCCTGGCCTCGCAAGGCGGCCAGCCTGAGTAAGCTGAGGCTGGCGGCCCGGCGCTGTCCACCTTCGCGACCTCGTCCACAGTGCTGGGATTGCAAATGCAGCAGGAGGTGTCATATGCCTCCTACAGCATTTGCATATTTACAAGGGCGGAATTGCAAAGCTGCTTGCGTGCAGGTTTGCTATTTCGTCCCAAGCAGAATCACCTCCATAGTTTCACTTGAGGTGCAATGTGCAGTATCTAATTCCAGGGCAGAGAAAGCCCAATAGGAGTTTGACCAATTTTGCAAATAGTAGTCCTGTTCTTTAAGTTGTACTTACAGCAACAAATATAACAGTTGTCCGGGTAACATGCCAGTAATACCCAGCATACCATGTACCTTCACTTTGATACACCTTGAAAAAGTATCATATTGGAATATGAAACACGTCAATGCTGAAACTGTGAGGAGAAGCTACTTTGGATTAGAGATGAGCGGTTCGGATTCTGTGGAATCCGAACCTCTCCGAACAATGGGGATCCGAGTCCACACAAGCCGAGACTTGGGTGTTCCCATCTGACTCGGATCCCACTTCAAGACCGAACGTCATCCTCCCGACTTCAGATTCTCGCAAGAGTTCGTTGCTATATAAGGCGCCACAAGCGGGACTTGGCACCATTTCACTGTTCGCTTGCACGCTGTGCACTGCTCTGCAATGTCTCTCTGCATATGTTAAAGTGGCTATGGCTGTGACAATTCCATCTTGCACTACCTTTCATTTCTGCCACTGCTGTGTGGCAGTGTTTCATAGATGTGCTTTAAACTGCGGTGTCCGTGCCGCTGCTCTGTCGCTTAGTAACCAGTCAGCTCATTGCAGCCTTTGGTCAATATTGGTGAAAACAATATTGTAAGCTGTGAGGTGGTATAAATTGACTGTAAATGATTGGAAATTACTTTTATTGAGGTTAATAATATTCTAGGAACAAAGAAAAGCCCAAATGATGTGATTTTTAGCTTTTTTTGTACATTTTTGTAAAAAATCCAAAGCCGGGCGAATAAGAGCCAAATCCAAATCCAGCAAAATTTGTCCAGCGCACATGTCTACTTTGGATTATACCTCCCAGTGAATGTTACCATGATATTGTAGTAATGTGATTATCACATATACTGAGAGACTATGCGCCTAATTTAGAGGTGCACACAAGTTGACGCAATGCTGCTGTTCATGTAACTGAGCCATTGTTGAGCCATTGTTGCTCCTGCACATGCGTTAAAAGTTTTGGAAACCCCTATGACTCATGCATTACACAGTCTATGCTCAACAATTCTATATAATAGGGAGAGACGGTATCAGAATGGGGAAGCACAGTGATTGGCATTCATGGGTGGTGACTGGAGGTAGCCTGAAGTGAACACAGCAACAAAAATCTGTCTCATGGGTGTGTTATGGGAGCACTGTGGGTGTGTCAGTGACAGCGGCTGTGTTCTCAGACAGAGGCCATGAGAAACTACATCTGCCATAGGGCTGGTACAAGTGTCGATGGTGCATCTGTGTGTAAGAATCACCGACATTGTTACAGTGTGCAGAGACGCTGAAAGTGGTCATCTCAGTGCTTGCTCCTTCAGACACTGGCTACTGCACCAGGGGGAGGCTGATACCAGAATTTGCATATTATCACATCCACAACTCCACAAATAGACGCAGCCACAGCGCCACCTGCAGGCATGTCAGAATCAGGCCCTAAACCACTGGTGTCACTAGGGGGTGCGGGGGTGCAGGCCGCACTGGGTGACACCATCTGAGGGGTTGACACCAAAATAGCAGAGCTGCTCTGCTATTTTGGTGTCACCCCGTCAAATGGTGTCACTGTGAAGACAGGACACGGAGAGAGGCAGGGGAGAGACTGTGGGCTGCCCCAGCAGCTGCAGGAGCGCTGGGGAAGTCCACTGTGTGCCGAGAACGGGAGGCGGTAACGCCCTCAAGATCGGTACACACAAGGGGTGTGGCTTTGCTGGTCACTGTCACGCCCCTTTCCGCAAAGCCACGCCCCATTTAAAAAGAACTCAGTCCGGCCACACCGGGTGTCACCCAGGTAAGTGACGCCTCTGCCCTAAACATCTTACTTTTTAGCGCTACCTTCCTTGAGACCCATCGGACCCACAGGTGTAATAGAGTGGATGTACAGTACGGAACACAGAGAGCTGGGGTGGAGATTATTACAATCCTTCCAATATCTCTTCCTCCCCATTGGCAGTGCCTACTTATCACTCGTATATGTAGCTCCACATTTATTGTTATTGCTCAGTTCCTTGGCTATTGCTTTCTTTCTGTGTATTTAGCATGAAACATCCCGTTGTTGTTCTCTCATCCTTTTGCCAGGAAAAGTGAGTATTGTATGCAGCCAGCCCTCAGCGCTTACAATATCTCATTCAAGTTATTGTGGTTTTGCATCAGCAATTTGATTACAATAATTGTCTTACACCCTAATTCACCATAACTGCCTGTTGAAACAGATAAACACATGATAAACACATCAAGTTAATCTTCACTATAGATTTCTGAAATCCTCAGAGGAATAGGTTATAATTAGAGTCTCTCAATGCTTATAGCTGTTTCCCTAAAAGCAGAAGTGAGTAATTGGTAGATAATAGATATTAGTGTTAGAAAGGAATGAGTGAAGAGATCTCTTTAGTTTGGAGTAAACACTGGTTACAAGATAAATCAGTGCATAAGACATGTTTGAAAAAAACATGTCAATATTTTGTATATAACTCATGTTTTAATTGTTCTATTCACCCATTAGTCATTATATATTTATCACAGTTATAACAACCATTTATTTATTTAGAAAGTATTTTTTTCTGAAAAAGTACAGCACAGATCAAGGGGTATATTATTTACTAGTGCAAATTTATAGATGTGGAGGAGTTGCCCACAGCAACCAATCAGATTCTACTTATGATTTAGCACCTTCCTGAAGATAATAGGTAGACTCTCATTGGTTACTATGGGCAACACCTCCACTAGTAACTATTAGCCACAAAGGTCATTAAGCATTACTATTACACATAAGGTTATAGATCAGAATTACTCAGGTAGGAAGTTCCTAAAATGGGGAGCCCCTTAGAATCAGACAGAGGGCCTGATTTAGAGCTGAACGCTCTGACCAGAGCGCTCGCTCTGAATCAGGGCCCTCCTACCTGAAAATGGAGCGGCCTCCTGGCCGCTTGCATAGCTGTGGGTGACCACCCACAGCATATGCGAGCGGCCAAAAAGATGGTCGCGATGGTCTTTGACCATCGCGACCATCGGGCTTGCGACGAGACCCTGCGGTAGGGTCTCGCTGCCGCAAGCCCAGGAGTGATTTTGGCTCTATCAGAGCCAAAATCACTCCCACTGACATCACTTGTGATGTCAGTGGGGCCGGCTTCAGACGGTAGGCGTTCCCATGCCCGTCTGGCAGCCACGCCCCCGGCACGCCCACCAAAGGGGGCGTGCTGTCAATCAACATCGACAGCACGCCCCCTTTGGTGCGAAACCCGGAGCTATCCGGGGCTCGCGCATGCGCACGACGGAGCTCCCTCGGTCTTGCGCATGCGCAGTGGGGCAACATCGACCCGCTTGCGAGCATCCTTTGCTCGCGAGCGGGTCTGAATGACCCCCAGAGCACACAGAGAGGCACATTTATCACAATCCGCATCTAAGTGGCATTCTGGTGCCAAGATATCTTCATCTGGGATGCCGCATGTCGGGATTATAACTACTTCCCTGCAAGGATGTATCAAAAATGGCATGCAGGGACAGAGCTTGAGATAAAACTGTGGGCCTGATTCAGAGCCGCTCGTAAGCGGCTGCTCATTCGCTCCGAGCGATGTTCACACAACTGCGCATGCGTATGGGTCATAATGCGCATGCGCCAACCAGTCATTGCGGGCAGAAATCGGGCGCTCGCAAAATAGCGAGTGCCTGCTAATTTGAGTGACAGGATGAGGCGTTTGTGGGTGGTAACAGGGGAAGGTGCTTGAAAACGGGGAGTGGAGATCCGAACGCAGGCGTGCCAAACGGTCAAAACGGGCATTTTAAGGGTGTGCATAATTAACAAAGCAGTGTCATCGACCACGTCACTTGGTTGTTTCTTAGCCTGAACTGTTCGCATGATTGCGGTAGGAAAATCCAACCACAAGCACTGCGAGCAGTTCAGACGCCTTTCGATGTACTCGATTAATCAAATAAATTGCGGAGATGATGTAGGATGCGAGCGGCCAGGGGGCGTCTTTACAAAATAGCGAGCGCATGTTTCGTTCTCTCGCTCAGACATAGAGGCGTCAACAGACCGCAAAGAGCGAGCGCTCAATTTAAATAGCCGGCCCCTTTTTCTGAATGAGCGAGCGCAAATAGCGTCCGGCTCTGAATCAGGCCCTCTGTCCCTTCGAATCCACTTCACATACTTTTCACTATATTTTCTGCAATAAGTACAGTGAGTATGTGTTCTCGCAGGCACCGAAGGCCGTCGCTAGCCCTCCTGTGCATTTATTGGGTTATTCAGGTTATTGTTTTTTTTTTAGGGTGGAACGTGGAATGAAGTTAGAGATGTCTGTATATCAGGTCATCTCTGTGCATTACCTTCCACAAAATCATCTGCACAGTGGCACATACATGCCGTCATTTCACTCCCTCCTTCCGGGAGGGAGCTGTCGGGCTTTCTTGGCGGGGGGCGGGTTGCGGCAAAAGGGGGTGTGGCCCGGTGGTGACGAGTATTTTGGGGTGGAGCATGGGGCGTGGCATCGTGATTGCGTCATTGCGGCTCGGCCCCCTCTTCACAATGCCGTTTTTAAAGGCATTGTGAGGCAGGAGGCGGGACCGTGATGACGCGATTCAGCGCGAATCGCGTCACTGGCCCCTCCGCTGCCGGGTTTTTATATTAAGTGCAGGGGGGGCGGACGGATAGTTGATGCCCGGGAGGCTTGCCTGCCTTCCCGGGAGGTCGGGAGTGACACCCGATTTTCGTGAGGCTCCCGACCAAATCGGGAGGGTAGGCAAGTATGCAGTGGCATCATTAGGGGGGTGCGGGCCGCACCCGGGTGTCACCATCGGAGGAGATGACACCAAAATACCGGCTCCCCTGCAATGACATAAGTCGAATGCTGCAGTGTTATGTAAGAGGGGTGCAGTGAGGTGCCTGCTGCCCTGCAGGTGTACTCTCATAGCTTACCTGACATCACACCCTCTCACCTTCAGGCCATATTGTGAACAGACGGTCCTGGTATACCAAACTGGACACGATGACCTAGTAGGAAGGAGAAGATGTGAGAGCCGTCTTTCCTCATGAAAGACCGATAAGCCCTACCAGATCAAGAATCACTTGAACCAGGGATTCAGGTTTTAAGTGAAGATCACCACTGGCACTTTTGGCCTCAGATCCCGAGTTTCATCTATAGGTACTTGCGCACCAGGTAAAGACTCGACCTTGCAAGGCCCACTGTATGCCCTGAATGAAGAAAGACAGGGAAAGATAAACAGACAGTAAGAGACAGTACACACACAAATGTTCTCACTGTGTCCACTCTTGTTCTTCATCTGCTCAGGTCCCTGTAAGGAGATAAGCACAGCTATGCAGGACCTAAACCTAACTTAAGTCACACCACTACACTAACTAAAAAAACATCCTCCTCAACCTAGTGTGTGTGAAGTGCGTCACAACATTTAACATAACAGTTCTAACATGTTTACACTGCATGGAATAACAACCACAATAAAAGACGAGAATTTTATAACAAGAGCAAATCATGGTACTGTCCCTTTAAGTGTTATCTACCTGCCTAACTACAGCTGGCCAGCTCCCCTTCTAACTGACAAAAACTTTGTTTTTCCAATCATAATTTTAGTAGGGGCCTGACAGCCCTCCAGTGTCGGACTGGAACATGAAGGGCCCACCAGGGGAATGCAATGTTTGAGTCCCGCTGAAAAACTGACAACCCACCGCATAACACATTTTTATTGTCCTCTCTAGCTGGAGGCAGTGGCAAATGCAGGATTTCCAGAGGGGGGTTTCCAAATGCTTAATTTTAGAGCGAGTGTGGCCTGTCAATGAAGAGGGCAAAATTAGTACTTAACCAGCTTTAAAAAGCGTCATACAAAGTACATTGTGTGTATTAATTCCAGGCATATACAGAACCAGTGATCACAGTAAGCCATTAGATGCGTCAGTAGGGCCATCCTGCCTGAGGTGAACATATTTAGTTTAGATGTGGGCACCATTCCAGACTATTGGAGCAAGTCCGGGAGCCTAGAGGAGCAGCAGAAGAACCTAGCACTGCCCTGGACATATATGTACATATTGGGCTCTACAGCAGTGCATCTCTAACAGTGCATGTTTTCTAGATCTTCTAGTTGGTGCACAGGTTATTTATTACTGGCTGATACATGTTAAAAGATCCACAGGTAGTGCTAATTATTTCATTTGTGATACTGAGAAGAACATGCAGCACTAGTAACAATCTATTATATTACTATTTCTATTGTGGTCATGGTGTGGGCTGGGGAGGGGGGTCTCCAGGCAAACGGAAACCACCCCTGCGTTTGCCTATGGGAGGACACCATCCTGTTTGCCTCTGCTCAATAATAATACTGTTCAATTCCTAAACAATAGACCAACATGCCTATCCAAATCATATAGTGTGCATCAGGGACTTTATTGTACAGTATACATTACACTCATGCCAGTCTCCGTATCCACATGAAAAGAGCTAAACAGGCAATATGGCAGAGTCACAGTGTATTATTTATCAGATTAATAATTTACAGTTACAAAGGGGCCCATTTATCATATAATATTTACGGTGCATTCCCCGGAAAAAAATGCCTGTTTTGGGGGGGATACCTGCAATATCCCCCTAATTTATTATGGAGGGATCACAACAGATATCTCAGATATCTGCTGCTGTCCCTCCATTTCCGATGGCACCGCAACCCCCATAGGTTTCTCTAGGGGTTGCGATGCATTCAGATTTATGAAGTCCCGGAATGTGTAAGACGCTGTAGCTTATGGGCTACATATTGCAAATCTAGCCAAGAAAGGGTTCCATAGGAACCCGCCCCCAGCAATTGCCGCCATGCTTGTGTGGTCAGTAGACCGCGCATGCACAGGAGTCCCAGCACAGAAGTGATGCTGTCACTTCACTCCCAGCACATCGCAGGGACCCTTGTCCCTGTATGTGCTTTTTCATGATCGCATCCTGTTCAGTAACTCCGAATGGCACCCAAAGAGGTTCTGCATCAGCCCTGGTTATTATTAGCCATCACCTTCTAGTGCAATGGTCTAGCTCAGGTAAGAGAAACCACCAGACCCCAGGAACTCTGCACAAACAATTCACAGCACAAAGAAGAAGAATGAAAAGAGAGGAGAATTGCAATAAACCTACAGTTGCTTATCCTCTGGGTGCAGCTGCCGGCAGTGGCGGAACTAGAGAGTGGTGGGACCTGGTGCAAAAATATGCTATGAACTTACCCCACATACTACATATGTACAGCATTTATCCCATTATTTAGTATTTATCCCCCGTGTGTAGTATGTACTGTATACCATTATTATGCAGTATATATCCCATTATTATAATTTATGAAATTGGGAACATAGTACCCTGAACGAGAAATCAAGCATTGTGAGCAAAACACTTTGGGTAGAAAACCAAAGGTCAGCTAGGCTACACATTATATATTATAGGGACCCAATAACAATAGCACAATTAATACCTGGGAATCCAGCATACACAGAGTTGATCCCAGCTGTTCTAATTTTCTTTATTTAGTAATAGATAGGTAGGTTTATATAATATAATGTGTTTTAACACCTACACACTCATATTATTTAGCCTGACTTACATTTGACTAAAAAGAACTAAAACTAGCTGCCCAATGTACTATATATTCCAGGGGTGGGCTGGTTCAGCTGCCTGACTCCTGTCAGCAAAGGGCGAGGAATACTACCGTTGAGGCACAATCCAAAAAGGGGAATCGGTATGATATCCCGGTGGCTAAACAGTCACCAGTTCAAATACAGATGACGGAAGCCCGATCATTCAGGATCCCGACAGGGGTGGTAAGTACCCTAACACTTCCCCCCCCCCTCCAATTCTAATTTGGTGGTGCCTAACCTCCCCGATGGGTGCCTCACCTTAACCTCCCCCCAGTGGTGCTTAAACCTAAACCCCCCATCCCCGGGCTAAGTATCATACTTACCCATCTTCAGGGGCTGGCTGGCAACATTCAGCCTGGGGGGCAAACACAAGCCAGAGGCCCCGGCTTTTCTTTCAGCATATTGTGAACCATTTCGCAGCTTGGCCCCAAAAGGGTAATGTCTGAATGCACCATCAATAGAAAACCCCACCCCCACCCTCCCGCTGGCATTACTGTATAAACACTGAGGGGGAGGGAAGGGGCGCGGCAATGCAGCACACTCTATTTCTAAATAAACACACGTGCAATATTGGTTACAAGAAATTATAATTATCGAGACTAAGAACTGATAATTAATAAAAATGCTGCTTTGGGGCCCCATATTAATGTGTGTGTGTGTATATTAGGGGTGTGCACCGGCCACTTTTCGTGTTTTGTGTTTTGGTTTTGGATCTGGATCTTTCTTCGTGTTTTGGATCTGGATTGGTTTTGCCAAAACCACCCTTCCGTGTTTTGGGTTCTGGGTTTTGTGTTTTGGATCTGTATTTTTTTGAAAAAAAGCATAAAAACAGCTAAAATCACAGAATTTGTAGGTTTTTCTGCTCCTATGCTATTATTAACCTCAATAACCTTAATTTCCACTCATTTCCAGTCTATTCTGAATACCTCACACCTCACAATAGTGTTTTTATGTCCAAAAGGTTGCACCGAGGTAGCTGGATGACTATGCTAAGCGACACGAGTGGGCGGCACAAACACGTGACCCATCTAGGCGTGAAACTGCAGTGGCAGACAGGATGGCATTGAAAAACTAGGCCCCAAACTGTACATAATGCAAAGAAAAAAAAGAGGTGCAAGATGGAATTGTCCTTGGGCCCTCCCACCCACCCTTATGTTGTATAAACAGGACATGCACACTTTAACAAACCAATCATTTCAGCGCCAGGGTCTGCCACACAACTGTGGCTGAAATGATTGGTTCGTTTGGGCCCCCACAAAACAAGCTGGCAATTAATCTGTCCCTGCACAAACTGGCTCTACGGAGGCAAGAAGTCGTCCTCATCCTCCTCATCCACAGATTCCTCACCCTCTTCAGTGTTATGTACATCCTCATCCTCACAGAGTATTAATTCGTCCCTGCTGGAACCACAGGTCCCTCTGTACTTTCTGGAGGCTGGTCTCCCTGGAAGAGTTGATCATTCATTTTATGAACATCATCTTCTCCACATTTTGTGGAAGCAACCTCCTACGCCTTTCGCTAACAAGGTTCCCGGCTGCACTAAACACTCTTTCGGAGTACACACTGGAGGGGGGGCAACTCAGGTAAAATAGAGCCAGTTTGTACAGGGACCTCCAAATTGCTTCTTTTTCCTGCCAGTACAGGTACAGACTGTCTGACATGCCTACTTGGATGCTGTCACCGATGTAATCCTTTAACAGACAGACGCACGCTTGTCGCTGCTGCTTTGAGGATTCAAGTGTGGCTACAGCCCACACAATTCACAAAGACAGAAAAAAAAAAAGAATATTTTTATTGTTTGTGGAGCACACTTTGAGGGTTACACCACCCTCTAACAGACAGACGCACGCTTGTCGCTGCTGCTTTGAGGATGCAAGTGCGGCTACAGCCCACACAATTCACAAAGACAGAAAAAAGAAGAAGAATATTTTTATTCTTTGTGTAGCACACTTTGAGGGTGTCACCACCCTTTAACAGACAGACGCACGCTTGTCGCTGCTGCTTTAAGGATGCAGGTGCGGCTACAGCCCACACATTTCACAAAGACCGAAAAAAAAGAACAATATTTTAATTGTTTGTGTAGCACACTTTGAGGGTGTCACCACCCTTTAACAGACAGACGCACGCTTGTCGCTGCTGCTTTAAGGATGCAGGTGCGGCTACAGCCCACACAATTCACAAAGACAGAAAAAAGAAGAATATTTTTATTGTTTGTGTAGCACACTTTGAGGGTGTCACCACCCTTTAACAGACAGACGCACGCTTGTCGCTGCTGCTTTGAGGATGCAAGTGCGGCTACATCGCACACAAGTCACAAACACATAAAAGAAATAGTTTTTTATTTTTTGGAGCACTTTGAGAGTTACACCACCCTTTAACAGACAGACGCACGCTTGTCGCTGCTGCTTTAAGGATGCAGGTGCGGCTACAGCCCGCACATTTCACAAAGACCGAAAAAAAAGAACAATATTTTAATTGTTTGTGTAGAACACTTTGAGGGTGTCACCACCCTTTAACAGACAGACGCACGCTTGTCGCTGCTGCTTTAAGGATGCAGGTGCGGCTACAGCCCACACAATTCACATAGACAGATAAAAGAAGAAGAATATTTTTATTGTTTGTGTAGCACACTTTGAGGGTGTCACCACCCTTTAACAGACAGACGCACGCTTGTCGCTGCTGCTTTAAGGATGCAGGTGCGGCTACAGCCCACACATTTCACAAAGACCGAAAAAAAAAGAACAATATTTTAATTGTTTGTGTAGCACACTTTGAGGGTGTCACCACCCTTTAACAGACAGACGCACGCTTGTCGCAGCTGCTTTAAGGATGCAGGTGCGGCTACAGCCCACACAATTCACAAAGACAGAAAAAAGAACAATATTTTAATTGTTTGTGTAGCACACTTTGAGGGTGTCACCACCCTTTAACAGACAGACGCACGCTTGTCGCTGCTGCTTTAAGGATGCAGGTGCGGCTACAGCCCACACAATTCACAAAGACAGAAAAAAGAAGAATATTTTTATTGTTTGTGTAGCACACTTTGAGGGTGTCACCACCCTTTAACAGACAGACGCACGCTTGTCGCTGCTGCTTTGAGGATGCAAGTGCGGCTACATCGCACACAAGTCACAAACACATTAAAAAATAGTTTTTTATTTTTTGGAGCACTTCGTGAGTTACACCACCCTTTAACAGACAGACGCACGCTTGTCGCTGCTGCTTTAAGGATGCAGGTGCGGCTACAGCCCACACAATTCACAAAGACAGAAAAAAGAAGAAGAATATTTTTATTGTTTGTGTAGCACACTTTGAGGGTGTCACCACCCTTTAACAGACAGACGCACGCTTGTCGCTGCTGCTTTGAGGATGCAAGTGTGGCTACATCGCACACAAGTCACAAACACATTAAAAAAATGTTTTTGATTTTTTGGAGCACTTTGAGAGTTACAACACCCTTTAACAGACAGACGCACGCTTGTCGCTGCTGCTTTGAGGATGCAAGTGCGGCTACAGCCCACACAATTCACAAAGACAGAAAAAAAAAGAACAATATTTTAATTGTTTGTGTAGCACACTTTGAGGGTGTCACCACCCTTTAACAGACAGACGCACGCTTGTCGCTGCTGCTTTAAGGATGCAGGTGCGGCTACAGCCCACACATTTCACAAAGACAGAAAAAAAAATAACAATATTTTAATTGTTTGTGTAGCACACTTTGAGGGTGTCACCACCCTTTAACAGACAGACGCACGCTTGTCGCTGCTGCTTTGAGGATGCAGGTGGAATCTAGACGGGATTTGGAACCGAGGACACACTACCTCCATCAATTGTCTAAATCCCACTGCACTAATGTCGGATACCGGACGCACGTCTAACACCAACATAGCAGTCAAGGCCTCAGTTATACGTTTTGCTTCAGGATGACTGCTGTCGTACTTCATCCTCATCGCTAGGGACTGTTGGAGGGTCAATTGTTTAGTAAAAGTAGTGATGTTCCTACTTCCTCTCTGGGATGATGAACAACTCCCAGCAGCAGCAACAGCACTAGTAGGAAGTGGTTCTTGATCTTTCCCTATTTTATTTTTATCAGAGAAAGTTTGGTCCTCCATTTATGTTATATTGATATATATACGTGCGGCTAAAGCGCACACAAACACAGAAAATATTTTTTTATTTTTGCTGGAGAGTAGTGCACTTTGTGGGTTACACCACTCTTTAAGAAATGAGCCAGCCGGCTCTTTACTTATGGGACACAGGCGCACGCTTGGCGCTGCTCCTTTGTTGATGCACGTGCAGCCACAGTGCACACAAGTCACAAACACAGAAAATATATATTTTTTTGGTTTGGAGTGTACTTTGGGGGTTACAGAACCCTTTAACGGTCAAGCCAGCCGGCCCTTTACTTATGACACAGGCGCACGCTTGGCACTACTTTGTTGATGCACGTGCGGCTACTGCGCACACAATTCACAAACACAGAAAATAATTTTTTTTTTGGTTTGGACTGGAGTGTACTTTCGGGGGTTACAGCACCCTTTAACGGTCAAGCCAGCCGGCCCTTTACTTATGACACAGGCGCACACTTGGCACTACTTTGTTGATGCACGTGCGGCTACTGCGCACACAATTCACAAACACAGAAAATAATTTTTTTTCGGTTTGGACTGGAGTGTACTTTGGGGGTTACAGCACCCTTTAACGGTCAAGCCAGCCGGCCCTTTACTTATGACACAGGCGCACGCTTGGCACTACTTTGTTGATGCACGTGCGGCTACTGCGCACACAATTCACAAACACAGAAAATAATTTTTTTTTTGGTTTGGACTGGAGTGTACTTTCGGGGGTTACAGCACCCTTTAACGGTCAAGCCAGCCGGCCCTTTACTTATGACACAGGCGCACGCTTGGCACTACTTTGTTGATGCACGTGCGGCTACTGCGCACACAATTCACAAACACAGAAAATAAATTTTTTTTTGGTTTGGACTGGAGTGTACTTTGGGGGTTACAGCACCCTTTAACGGTCAAGCCAGCTGGCCCTTTACTTATGACACAGGCGCACGCTTGGCACTACTTTGTTGATGCACGTGCGGCTACTGCGCACACAATTCACAAACACAGAAAATAATTTTTTTTTTGGTTTGGACTGGAGTGTACTTTCGGGGGTTACAGCACCCTTAACGGTCAAGCCAGCCGGCCCTTTACTTATGACACAGGTGCACGCTTGGCACTACTTTGTTGATGCACGTGCGGCTACTGTGCACACAATTCACAAACACAGAAAATAATTTTTTTTTTGGTTTGGACTGGAGTGTACTTTCGGGGGTTACAGCACCCTTAACGGTCAAGCCAGCCGGCCCTTTACTTATGACACAGGCGCACGCTTGGCACTACTTTGTTGATGCACGTGCGGCTACTGCGCACACAATTCACAAACACAGAAAATAATTTTTTTTTGGTTTGGACTGGAGTGTACTTTCGGGGGTTACAGCACCCTTTAACGGTCAAGCCAGCCGGCCCTTTACTTATGACACAGGCGCACGCTTGGCACTACTTTGTTGATGCACGTGCGGCTACTGCGCACACAATTCACAAACACAGAAAATATATTATTTTTTTAGCACTTGGGGGGAGCACCCCTGATGGACAGAGCACCCCCTGGACAACACTACAGCACCTCTTTAGGACTGGGACACTGCACAGGACTTTGGAGTGGACACAGCCCCTATGGAGAACTGACTGCACAACACAGTCCAGCCAGCCCCTATGGACTTTGAAGTAGTGGACACAGCCCCTATTAACAACAGCAGCACAGCACAACACAGCCAGCCCCTATGGACTTTGAAGTAGTGGACAACAGCAGCACTACACTACACTACACTACACAGCCCTAACTCCCACCCTCCCTCTTCACTGTCCACAGCCGAGTGAGAAAATGGCGCCGACGTGGGTACCTTATATAGGATCCAAAACCCGCGAGACTCGGAAGGCGGGATGATGACGTTTTGCCTCGATTTCAGATCCGAGTCAGGCGGGAAAAGTCGAGCCTGATTCGGATCGGACTCGGATCGGGGGGGCTCGGGGGGGTTCGGATTTCAGAAATCCGAACCCGCTCACCCCTAGTGTATATATATATATATATATAAATAAATAAATACAAACATTATATATATATATCCCTCACACAGCTCCTCCCCCCCACAGCTCACGCCCCTCACTCAGATCTGTCCCCTCATATAGCTCTCCCCTCCTCACACAGATCCCACCCTCTTATAGCTCTCCCTTCCTCACACACAGACCCCCCACCACATAGCTCTCACTTACTCATATCCCCCCATACAGTTCTCTGCCCACTCACTCAGCTCCCCCGATCACACACACAGCCTCCAACTCTCAGACCCCCCCCACACACAGCTCTCCCTAATCACTAAGATCACCTCTTCACACACATACACTGCTGCACCCATACAGATCCTCACCACACAAAGATCTTTCCCCTTTCTCAGAACCTCCTCACACAAACCCTCTCCCTACTCACTCAGGACCCCCCACCCCTCACACGGCGCTTCACCCACACATAGATTCCCCCGCCCCTAACACAGAACACACGGGGGGAGATCACCTGCTGAGTCTGCATTACATTGAGATCAGTGCCACTCCACCCATACAACACCACACTGAAAGCACTGATCTCTCAATTTAATGCAGGCCCAGCAGGTGGTCCCCTAACCCTCCGCCTTCCCGTCCGTAACTTCCCTTCTTCCGGCAGTCAGCAGTATATACCTCCAGGGGCTGGAGCAATGGAGGCTCCCTCCTCCATTGTATCCGGTAGTTCCACCGCTTACACGAGCAGAGAGAACAGCCTCCAGGCAGCTTTAGGATTCGGCACACTTTGTAAATTCCGCGGCCAGGACGGGTGGTGCGGTGCAGCCCCGGACCACCCGAGTAGTTTCCCCAGTGCCTGTTTGTCTGCCGGCACCTTCTTTACTTGCACTGCTGACAGTGACAGCCGGGAGGCAAGCATAGGAACCTCCCCGGGCTGTCACTGATCTCTTCTTACAGAGCGCAGCGGCGGCCCCTAGTGTACCGGCCCGGGGGGCAGATGGCACCCTGCCCCCCAGCCCAGCCCAGCCCACCACTGCCCATTTTCTTACGTTCAGGATGGTGGTGGTCATGATGCCGACGTCGGTAACCTGATCCTCTTCGGGATATCGTCGTCGGCATTATGCCGGGCGTCAGGATTCCGGCGTCGGTATAGAAATTTCTGGCAAAGTGCTAATTAGCACTGCAGATTGCAGTCCCCATTATTATGAATGGGGACTATGATCTGACCCCTATGTACTAAACTCCAAACAGCGAAGCTTTTTGGAGTTTGGCCCCAGTAGTTTACACCATCTTCAGATGGTGTAAACTGCTGTAAGCCTATGGGGGCTCCCGATGCAGGAGAGAGGTCTTTAGATCTCTCCCTCACAGCCGACTCCAGAGGATGACGCTCTGCGCATGCGCAGTGTAAGCTTCCCCCGGGGAAGTCTTTTACAAACGTTCCCCTTTGTACATAGCCGGGATATTTTCATTAACAATGAAAATATCCCCTGCAATAGGGATCCTTAGTAATGGCGGCAGTGCCACGATTATTAATACATAGGCCCCATAGTATTTAATACAATAAACCATGAACAAATTGGGCATACATATAGAATACAAACTCAACGTGAAAAATAGAAATGAATTAATACATTCTAGGGGGTAAATTTACTAAGAATCGAGTTTGGATGAGATTGCAATCTCACATGAGTTTAGGCATGTTTTTCAACTCACAAATTTACTAACGACAAACTGGAGTATGTTTAGAAGAGAGCTCTCTCTTTTCACTGTTAAAACTCGTGTGAGATTGCAAACTCAAATAAACTCACCATCGGCCAAATTAGGAAGTACTGTACTTTCCATGAAAAAGATGCAACTCCCGAATTTACTAAGAATCGAAATTACAATCTCGAGTGAGATTGTATCAAAAGTCACTGATAAATTGAAGTTTCAAATAGACCACCTCCTGTAATGCCACAGCCCGGAGACCCTATTACCGGGTCTCCAGGGCCAAAGCATTCTCACCCCAAGTTGCTCAGGCCAAGCCGGGAATCTCAAAAAGGGGTCCCCCCTCTCCCTACACCCCAGGCTTGGTCTGAAGCTTGGGGCTCTTCCCCGCATCCCTGGGCTGTGGGTACAGGGGTAATAAAGTGGAAAATAGTAGTCAAATATTGTATTTTACAGTGGAACTACAGGTGCCAGCATGCCTGCCCTTTTGCACTTGTGGAACTAGAAGTGCCAGCAGGGAGCCTGGAGTTTCAGGAGAGGGGGGACCCCTTTTTCGGGGGCCCCCACCTCCCCCGAGATCCCCGGCTTGGCCTGACCGGCTTGGGGTGAGATTGCTTTGGCACTGGAGATCCGGTAATAGGGTCTCCTGGCTGTAGCATTACACCCCAGTCGGTTTGGGTACGGTGCTGGTTTTAAATATAGGGGTACTCCTACACAATTTTTCCACCCTATATTTAAAACCAGGACTGGCCTAATAACCTGGTGCTGGTTCCTAAATTACGGTGGAACCCTACTCGTTTTGTTCCCCGTAATTTTAGGAACCAGGACTAGCTAACAAGTTCGGGGCTGGTTATGCTTTTGGGGGGGGACCCTACGTAATTTTTTATTATATTTTAACTCGTTTTTTACAGGTACGACACACAAGCAGCCTTCACATATCTCACTGATATGTGCAGGCTGCTTGCTCAGGTGAGTTTGGCAGAGAGAAAACACTGCAATCTCGGGTGGATAATCTCATCTAAACTCGCAACTAGGGGAAGAAATCTCGATCTACTTCACCATCGGAAAACTCACTTTCAGCTAAATTCACTTCTTAGTAAATTTGCGAGTTGAAAAATGGAAAACTCCCCCTGAGTTTTGGCGAAGTATAGAATGTTTTAAAAAAACAAAACTCGATTCTTAGTAAATGTACCCCTAAGGGCCGTATTCAATTGCCGGCGAAAAGCCAGTTTTGGCAAAAGTGTCCACCGATGACGTCATTTCGCCAGGCGAGAACTTATCCCCGTATTCAACTCCAAAGACTATTCATGGGCGCGAAAAGTCTGCTCCTTGTAACCAGCGGAAAAGATTCGCCTCTGAATGGAGGCAGTGCAGAATTGGGGGTTTGGGGGGCAAAGTTGCGGGAACACACCTGCAGACATGGGACAGTCCCCCAAAGGTAAACTGCATCAAAAAAAGTAAAAAAAAATGCTTTAGATCACCCCAAAAAAGTACTTTTGTTTTGGGGTGAAAAAAAAAAACAAAGTTGGGGGACAAACTTAGAAATTAGTGCAATAGACTCCAGGGGGTCCCCCAAGTATGCCCCAGGTGTTTTTTTGTTTGCAGGTGTTTGCAGAAGCTGTGTTTTTTACGCTTTTTAAAACATCACTTTAACAATTTTTAACCATGCTTGCATCCATTCATGTAACCCAAATTTACTGGGACTACTTATTTTAGTAAAAAAAACTCCTAAAAGCTATTCTTCACCACTTGTGCAAAGACGCTAATTAGCATCAATTGAGAGCATTTCAGCACCCCAAATACGTTCAGCAGGGCTATTCGGGGGTGTCTATAATGATCCCCCAAGTCAGTGCATCTTTTGGGGGGGGGGTGTCAGGCTTCATACCTCCTGGCCTCGGTCTGCAGATCTGTGGGAGTAGCAACTAGATATGGCCACCCATAGTGGGCCACCAGGGGGATTTTCCTTCCCAAGGTTGCAGCAGCCACCCATTCTTCATATTCCAACTTTTCTGGGGTGTCTTTACTGTCTTCGGGGTGAGGCACTAACCACCACCCAACAGTGGATTCCTCCTAGGCATCCTTTCCCTCCTGGGTGTCCAACATTTTCAGCATATCCTTGTGGGGCATCCTCAACAGTTCCGCATCTTCTTCGGGAACTGTTCCTCTCATGCCACCACAATCATCTCCTTTCTTGTCCATACAGCCCATCACTCCTGGCAGGTAGTCACGCTCCAGGACCTTCTTCTCCTCACAGAGGGCAATCGCCTGCGAGCACAGTTCCGGTAGATCCTGCAGTTCACACCCTTGGGTACTTTGCCAGGGTCTTCTTCCACCTTCTCTTGATAGGCCAGACCATCTTCAGTTATGGCTGATGTCTCCGATGAGTCTGGACTCTTCTTCACAGACTCCTGCACCAGGTGATGATTTCTTTCTTCAGCGTACTCCATATCTCTTCCACTGGTATCTCCAGGTATCCAGGATTCTCCTGTTCCACATTATATCCAGGTCACGGACTTCTCCAACATGAGATCCTGGACTTCTTTGCCACCGGGTTTTCACTCTCTTCCTTATAGTGTGGCATCTCTACCTGCCAGTCATCCACATCCGTCTTCTGCGGGTAAGGATCCTTCTTCATTGAAGCCTCTTCTTCAGGACATAACAGTGCCACTGCATCTTCCCAGGGACACCCATGGGCCAAGTGTCCCTGCTGCTGGCACTTCCAGCACGGGGGTTGCCACTTTCTCCAATGGGCGTTCCATAGCCACCTCCTTCACAAAGGGATCTCTACCCTTAGGCTTTTGCTCAGATGAAATGGTCACCTGTGAACTTACTTCCAGTAGGCTCTTTCACTCCACTTCCCTGTTTTTTTCCAGCCATTTCTGGGCTTGGCCATCTACGATCATCCGGTCTTCATCCCATAGACAATCTTGAAGCTCATGTCCATTTTCTTGCAGAGCTCACACACCGGCTCTTCGGCCACCTCGCGCCAGAGTTCTTGGCAATGCTCCACCTTTTGCGACACAGAAGATACCTCTGCCTCCGCCTAGTCTTCCGCCAAGGGATATTCCAGAACTCTACATCCTCCAAGTGCCACTCTTCATCATGTGGACAGCTATTATGCTCATGCCTATAGGTTCCACAGAGCATACACCAGGGTCCTGTCTTCACCTGATTCTTTGGACCGCATCTTCGAACTGCTTCCGGCTGGACAATCTGAGTGATCTCCACCGGAGGCGTTTCTTGGTCTTGGTCACAGCCTCATGTCAGGCACATTCACTGGCATAATGTTCCGAACACTGACATGTCTTGCAGAGGGTCACAGCCGCTTTTTTGCGCCCCTTCTCCCAGCGCTCTTCTTTGCAACCTTGTATTGACTGCTGCATCATCTTCATGATGTCTTTTCCAGACACCATGACCCAGTCACTTTTGTCCTCACATGTCTGGGGATGGTTCTGCTTTGCCGTCCAGAGGCGGTTCTCTTGGGGATGTTCCACATCATGTCTGCTGTCCGTATCCTGCTGACTACTCTAAATGTAAGAGGGGTGCGGTGCCTGCTGCCATGCAGGTATACTTTTGTATCTTACTTGGCATCGCACCCTCTCACCTTCAGGCCATATTGTGAACAGACGGTCCAGGTATACGGACCTGCTTATTATACCAGTGGTCTGGACCTAATGCTCAGAGCCACTCACAATGGGCTCAGGCCTTACGGCCTGACTAACTGTGGGGCACCAATAGTGACCTGGGCCTATTGACCAGTTCACTAACTACCTGGAGGGGCCTATTTTTATGAATTGGACCTAGTTCCCATCTGCATGTACACAGGCCTAAGGCCTGGCTGATGGCCATGTGTCTAGTGCCCGCCTATCAGTGGCACAATCAGTGCCCTGGGCCTAATGCCCAGGACACTATAGAATGGGCACGAGCCTAATGCCCGCCTAACGATGGCACAGGCCTGATCCTAACTTACCCTTATGGGCCTAGTGCCCGACCCCTGGTGGTCTAGGGAGGGGTTAATAATAGGCCTCTCAGGGGACCACCTGTATGGTGGGAGAGGCTGATGAGGGAGCTTCGTTAGCTCTTTTACAATCCACCCCCGCAGTCCTCCCCAGTCCTCAGCCTGCATTCATCTGCCGCTGGCCCGTCCCAGCCAGTGGCATGGCTTCTTCTTTTCTGCTTCCAGTCGGCACTGCCGATATTCTTTCTTTATCACAGCATTATCCTGCACCACCCGACTCCTATCATAGAAGAGAAGCCGACAGAGCAGACTGTCCAGTCTCCGGGGGCAGCCCAACATCTCCAGTGATGCTGGGCTGCCCCCAGAGTGATGTTATCAGGATTCCTGCCCCCTTTATTTGGGCCATGCCCCCTTTTCGGCCTGGCGTACCTCCGGCTTGCGGGGGGCATCCAGGGTGAGCACTGGGTGTCACCAGACCTGGTGACGCCTCTGGATCTGCACACAAATTGAAAAAGTAAAACATATGTCAAGGCAGTGAAGAATCACAAGGTGGTGCTGAGAATTGTCATCACAACAAGGACCTGGTCATTAGCGCTATTAAATATCATATCTCAGTACAGCTACTGGGTCTGGGAATTTCACCTATCGATGCGGTTTCCATGAAAGTGCTTCCTTTGGTGATCTCATCTGTCTCCTTTGTGGTAGCAGCTGCCTGAAGATGGGAAACATTCCGGGGGAACACTTCCAGCAGCAAATGTGAAGCTAAGGGAAAACACCAGGATACACAAAGCTGCTCCCAGCTGGCAGATAATCAGTACAGCATAAAAGCAAAAACTTCACTAGAGCCACAAGAGCATCAAGGTTCACGTGAGATAAATAGTGAAGCTCAGTCATTGTTGACAACAAATGGCTGTTTGAGGATTTTTACAGTGGCTAGTTTATTATTTTGTGTCTCTACCTTCTGCTGTATCCCATCATTCCAATCATGTTGCACCACCATTAGCTGTACAGAAATGCCAGTCACCAATGATTGATTTATTATTGGCAGCTGATCAGCGATGTAGTCAAAAGGTTGACATACAAAATGTTGACACCACAATGTTAAAATTTTATCAGGCAACTCAGTGGCAAATGCAGGATTTCTAGAGGGGGGTTTCCAAATGCCTGATTTTAGAGTGAGTGTGGCCAGTCCATGAAGAGGGCATAATCAGCACTTATCCAGGTTTAATATGCATCATACAAAGTGTAATGAGCGTCATAATTCCAGCATATACAGTACCAGCGATCACAGTAAGCCATTAAATGCAGCAGTAGAGCCAACCTGTCTGAGCTGAGTGTTTATTTTAAGTGTGGGCACCATTCCTGAGCATTGGAGCAAGTCCGGGAGTCTGGCGGAGCAGCAGAAGAACCTAGCACTGCTCTGGACATATATGTACATATTGGTCTCGTCATGCACTGGATAGTGTATTATTATATGGTAATAATAATTAACCATATGGTCTATAGCAGTGCATCTCTAACAGTGCATGTTTTCCAGATTTATTACTGGCTGACACATGGGGCTCCATTTACTAACAAGTTTGAGCTGTGCAAACTCATTAGTGATGAAATGTAAGAGTTGTTGCAATTCATTAATGTATGTTATAGATAGTTTAGAATAGCGCTATTTCCTAGCACATCAACCATGACATCAGATGGAAATCTTAATAACAAGCGGTAAAGCTAACTTACCATTCATATATGTTAAATAAATTTCCCAGGCACAGGCCTCAGTTATACCCCTTTTACAACGGAGCTAAAACCCGGGTTATTGCAGGGTTAACCTGGGCAGCTCCTTGGTGTAAAGGGGTGAGGGTTGGATCGTTGGGTCGAGTGACCGGCAATCCAACCCAGGTAAATAGCAGGGTTTAACATGGGCTTAGCCCGTGAAACCCTGCTATGTGTACGGCGCACTCCGGGTCTTGATGACCTGCAGTGCACCGCAAGCCGGCCGATTGGTCCGGCTTCAGTGGCTATGACGTCATCTCCAAGCGTCCACTGTCACGCCGGAAAAGCCGGGTCTGTGCAGACCCCACTGTGGTGTGAGCGGCGCCGACTCTGGAATATCCCAAGTCGGCACCGGCTAAATTCCGGGTCTGATCCGGATAGGAACCCTGTTCCAACTCTGGGTCAGACCCGGAATTTTGGTGGAAAAGGGGTATAAATTGCGCTGAGGTCATGACAGGCAGCTCCAGCATCACAAATCTCACTCCATGCTGCCAGGTTAGTGAAGACAGCCACCCGTCGGACAAGTCCCCCTCACCTGCTGCAGGCATAAGCGGACTCCCCATAAACTCCTGACCACCCTAGGAGCAGGGCCCGCAGACGGCCACAAATCATCCACTTTATCAACCCTATACAGCTGTCCAATGCACCTGTCCAATGCACCAGTCACCCGCTCACATTAAACTCCCCACCCGCTTACACTTACTTGCTGTCCAAGGAAATAGCTCCCTGACACAAGCTCCACAGCAGTTTTGTAGTGACACTGCACATGCACTGGGCTTAACCCTCAGTGCGCATGTGCAAAGAATAGATTTTGGTGAAAAAAAATTGTCAGCGCTATCCGTAGAAGAAAAATAGCGCTGATAGGGGCAATCTTCATTAGTGCTCGCACCTAGGATGTGTTTTAATAAATACACATTAAAAAATGAAAAATAACGCAGTGAACTAATGAAAAATATCACTGCAAGTAGAACTCGTTAGTAAATGGAGCCCACAATAAAAGATCCACAGGTGGTGCCATTTCTTTCATTTGTGATACTGAGAAAAACATACAGCGCTAGTAACATTCTATATTATTATTTCTATTGTGGTCATGGTGTGGGCTGGGGAGGGGGTTTCCAGGCAACCAGAATCACACACCCCTGTATTTGCCTATTATGCAACTATTTGTTAAATATTGAAAGGAGCACATAACTCCTTTATCGAGTGCTAAAAGGGTTATGTCTCGTTGATAAATGGGGCCCTATGTTCTGAATGTTGCCACTGCCAGCCTGAGCATAAGGCTATAAGAATATCTATGAAGGTTTTGACCAATATATGTATACAAAGCTCCTACAATTTCTCCTCCCTTATTTCTGACCTGTTATGAATCATTTGGGATAATCAGAGTGGCTTCAAGTACTATTCTCTGCAGGGCTTGTCAGTGAAACGGGAATGTATTTATCAGCTAAATTGAACTTCCACAATCAAGGCAGACACAGGATTATTGGCAAGTATCTTGCTAATATTCTGCCTTTTTCCATATCACAGATGAGAAACCTTTTACCAATAGCCAATAGCAAATATGTTAAATTATTATCTGCAATAAGGACAAGTGATCCTAAATAGCCAATATAAAAACTTGTAGTGAGTCATCACAGCTACAGATTTATGAACATGGACTAGAAAGATATTATAATTGGTCTATTTTGGATATAAAATGGTGGTATAAAGAAGTTGCCTGGTTTAAAGTCTCCGGTTTTCACCGGCACTAATTGGCTTATTATTGTAATGATAGTTGAAATACAAGTTTATTCTATACAGTATATATATATATATATATATATATATATACATACATGTATTCAACTCGTACATATACATACAGTATAATCAGTAGTATGGCCTTGGTGCAGATTATTTTTCTACATAGTCCCCATACTTCTCTAAGCATTTGTTCCAACAATACACCGAGGCTTCTATCCCGGCATAGAAGAAACAGTGTCAAGCGCCTGAAGCCAGAACATGACAGATTGCTGAACTTCACCATAGGCTACAAATCGCCTTCCACCCATGTGCTTCTTCAATGGTCCAAAGGGATGGGAATCACTCGGTGCCAGGTCAGGGCTGTAGGAAGGATGGTCTAGTACCTCCGAATGGTAGCACCGTAACAACTCACGTGTGCGGTTGGCTGAGTGTGGCCTGGCGTTTTCGTGCAGCAATATGACGCCTATACGCAGCAACACAGGTCGTTTTCAACAAATTTCCTTCCACAATCAGCTCAATGTGTCACAATAGCAAACCGTATTCACAGTATCTCCCTTGGGGGAGATGTACTAAGCTTTGGAAAGTGATAAATTGGAGAGTAATAAGCCACTCAGCTCTTAACTGTCATGTTACAGGCTGCATTTGAAAAATTACAGTTGGGAGCTGATTGGTTGGTAGTTTATCACTCTCCACTTCATCACTTTCCAAAGCTCAGTACATCTGCTCCTTGGTGAGGAAATCAACAAGAAGCACGCCTTTGTGGTCCCAAAACACGGTCACCATGACCTTCTTTGCAGATGGAATTGTTTTGAATTGCTTTGAAGATGGGGACGATGCGTGTTTACATGTCATGGATGCTTGCTTCATCTGGGAAGCAGTCGGGAAGCCGATGGACGGAATCCTGACTGTCGGCTTCCCGACTGTCTAATCCCGGCAAGGGTTTAAATGACAGGCGCCGATATCCCGACGCCTGTCATTTTACTTACGCCGGGAGCCCAACACCCGGCTTACCGATCGAAGGTAAGCCGGGCGCCGGGCGCGGACAGCCACGGGGGGGGAGGGTTAGGGGGTATTTAGGGTCAGGCACCCCGCTGGGAGGTTTGGTTTAGGCTAGGGGAAGGGGGGGTAAGGGTTAGGCACCCCCGGGGAGAGGTTAGGGTTAGGCACCCCCCCTGGGGGACTTAAGTTTAGGTGGCAGTTTAGGTGGCAGTTTAGGGGAAGGGAGGGGTTAGGTTTAGGCACTTAGAGGGAGGATTAGGGTCAGGCACCCCTAAGGGAGGGTTAGGCTTATGGGGTAGAATTAGGTTAGTAAATACTAACCTTTGACGATCGGGATTTCCTCCTCTGCCAGGATGCCGCTGTCGGGATTAGAACCGCCGGCCATGCGGGCGGCGGTAAATCGTATGTATTCCCTTCATCTCCAGGTGTCACATGATGCACCTGCGTTTATCGCCTGTAACAATGCGCTGCAGGAACTGCGATCCCTCCTCATGGTACTGCCTCTAGTGCATGAGAGACAATCCCATCCTATTGGTTTTGGGAACTTCTGTGAGTTGCGTGAACACTTTTTCCTGTACCCCAGTTGCTCATGAACGATGTTGTGGGTCTGATTCAGCACGGATCGCAAGTCTGCAATCGCACGCACCTGCTAACTGCGAAAATATGCAAATGAATGCGATCGCAGCACTATAACAAGACGCCCCAGCTTATAAAGCCACCCACGTCCCATTACATACATCCGCAAGTCAGCGAAAACATCAGTAACATCGAGTAACATCGCACCTATAGTTGTGGTTGAGCTTGACATGCCTCGCAACCTGCGAAGCTTCCTGCCGCCATGTAGAGCTCTGGCTGCGTATGTCGTCGCTGAGGATTAATTATGCACACCCCTCAATTACACAGGCACGCCTGCATTCCTTTTACTAAGCACCTCTTTACCCCCAAACTGCACTTGCTGTCATTAATTTCCTTGTGTTTCTGCGTATCCAATGCGTTCACATTCACAGCGGCTGGTTCGTGGCTGGTTTGCAGAGCGCAAACATCGACTAGGTGCGTGTGTACGCAGACCTGCGAACCAAGCTGAATCAAACCCAGTACCCACTGAGATGTTCAATTCGTCAGCAATATCACTAACTGAATTGCGTCTGTCCTCCTGAATCAGACCTTCAATGTGGCACAAATTGTCATTTGTGGTGGCTGTGCTTGGCCTTTCTGTCCTGCCATTATCAAAGGCAGTGCACCAAGCCCAAACCTGTTTTTATAACATGACGTTATCACTGTACATCTTGACAAGTTGGCGATGATTTCAGCTGCTGATGTGCCCTTTAGGTGCAGAAATCTGATCACACTACGCACCTCAATGTTTGACCATGTTTCCGCCAGCCCGGACATCTTACAACGGATATTGGGACAGTGGGCCTGATTCAGACCTGGTCGCAAGCGCTGAGCGCTCGCAACCGGGACGATGGTGGCCCACAACGCATGCGCACGACGGAGCTGGCTCCGTCGTGCGCATGCGCGAGACCCGGCTAGTGACGGGCAATCTGTCGCTCCAGGTCTCGCACCAAAGGGGCCGAGCTGTCAATGTTGAGTGACAGCTCGCCCCGTTTGGTGGGCGGGCCGGGGGGGTGGCTGCCCAAACGGAGGCATTCCCATGAGAACGCCTGCCATTTGGGGGCGGCCCCACTGACATCACAAGTGATGTCAGTGGAGAGCTTCCGGCTCTGTTAGAGCCGAAAGCTCTCTGGGGCTTGCGATGAATGAGACCCTACCACAAGGGTCTCGTCGCAAGCCCGATGGTCGCGATGGTCTTGACCATCGCGACCATCATCATGGCCGCTCGCTATAGCTGTGGGTGGTCACCCACAGCTATGCGAGCGGCCAGGAAGCCATTCTAAAAAAAAAAAAGACCGGCCCTGATTCAGAGCGAGCGCTCTGTCAGAGCGACCGGCTCTGAATCAGGCCCTATGTCCAGTAAGGTCATGGAGATTGTATACAGTATACACACAGTGGGCTTATGCTCCAAAAAAAACCCCAAAAAATGCCTGATTCAGAGCGTCCGGCTCTGAATCAGACCCAGTATTCCTGATATGAGGCTCAGTCTAATTGCCATGAGCGGAAGCAGTGGTCTTCCTGCTCTGGCCTGGTGGTGAATTAATCCAAAAAGAGAAAGAAAAAGACTCCTTCTTGGGGGCATCCTTCCAGAAGACATATATTTTTTATTTAAAACATAGCTTTTAATTATTCATTATTAAAAACTGAGCAAAAATTAGAAAGACATATTAAAACATACATATATTTCTATGTGTTCATGAGAAATAATCCATATTTGGCGAAGTATTGACAAGTAATAAAATATAATAGCATATCGCTACTCTTATAGCAGATAGACATTCGCCAATATCCATGGGGAAAACAGATTAATTCCCAATATATAATGAGTCATGTGGTGAAGATCAGTCATAGGGCCTGATTCAGCAAGGGACGCAGTTGCTTATACGCACGCAATCGGTCGATTGTTGTGTACTGCGCATGTATATGCGTGACCCCAGTGGAGTAACCAGGGCAGGTAGGCCGGGGCTCATGCCCTGTGTGCCATAGGACCGGCAGCGCAGAGGGGCCCCCGCTGACCGTGGTCCAGGTCCGGTGAAGTCAGTTTAGTGCGGACTGCAGTGAGTGCGGCCCGCACTACACAGTAACACACACACACCGCCACTGGGGCTGTGTAGTACACTCGTACAACCGAGCTGCCACCCGCGCATGCAGGGGGGGTTCCGAGTACCTAGAAACCCCCCCTGCTCGACCCAGCGAGCAGTGCTGAACAAATATATATTTTTTTTTTCAAAGACTGACACTGCCTGGGCTGGCTGTAGGGGGAGCTGTATCGCGCAAGCCCCTCCCAGTCAGTTCCCAGGCTGGGCACCGTGATCAGATGACTCAGCGCCTCATGCCTGGACACTGTCACAACTGCCAGCGGCACGCTGTGGCATTCCGGAGCTGAGTCAGCTGCAAGACGTAGGTGGCCGGGTGCCGCCTGGGGGGGATATACAGCAGTATTGGGGGGGGTGGAGGTCTGCGCGGCGGGTGCTGGGAGTAGTATTTCTTGATGCCATTCCGACTGCTGTATGTATATGGGCAGCGGGGCAGAAGGGGATATGTATTTAAATGATACCACTCCATTTCGACTGGTCTGCTCCATGTATTTGCGGTGGGTGGGAATGAAGGGGGCACTGCATAATGGGACCACTACTGGGGGCACTATATAGGGGGACCACTACTGGAAGCACTGCATAGGGGACCACTATTGTACATAGGGGAGCACAGTAAATGGTGCACTACTGGAGTCACTGCATAAGAGGCACTACTGGGGTCACTGGCACTACTGGGGGCACTGTATAAGGGACGTTACTGTGGGCACTACATAGAGGGACTACTACTGGGGACACTGTGTAAGGGGCACTGTATAAGGGGCACTGCATAGGGGGTACTACTGGGGCACTGCATAAGGGGCAATGCATAAAGGGCACTACTGGTGGGAGGGGGTCTTTAATAAATCATGCTGGCTGTATTTATTTGCCTGCTGCAGTCATGTTTTTTAGTGATAGATGTTTGTGTGTGTGTCTGTGTCAGTCAGTGTGTGTGTACCCCGTCATGGGCAGAGTGGTATATTTTACTGTAATGGTCCTAAATCCTGTGTAATGGTCCTAAATCCTCTCTCTCTTTATTTATTTGGGGCCAGATGTTTTTTTATTGGTTCGATAACCCAGGATTTGGAAACCCCCCTTTGAAAATCCTGCGTTTGCCACTGCGGTGTGTTTCAGCAGCCAATGAGAGTCAGACAGACTCTCATTGGATGCTACGCCCACTGCAGGAGCCGGGCTGGAGCTCACTCATGAGCTCCGCCTTCCAGCTTCTGCAGTGGGTGATGGGAGAGATGTCATGATGTCTCTCCCATAGTACTAAACGGGAGGAAGGAGGATCGGACAGCACCGGGCGCGGCAGGAGCGGGGATTCAGGTAAGTAGTTTGTGTGTGTATGTTTGTTGTGTATTATATATGTAAAGGGCACTACTGTCTGTGGGCATTATATCACTACTGGTGGCACTGCATAGGGGGGACCACTACTGGGGGCACTGTATAAGGGGCACTACTGGGGGGCACAACTACATGGGGCACTGCATAAAGGGCACTACTACAGTGGGCATTGCAAGTGGGGCACTACTACTGGGGGCATTAAGGTGCATATGGAATGGAAAGGAATGTTCCCAGAGTAATCAGAAACAGGGGGTGTCATGTTGACACGCCCCCATTTTTTCAGTGGTCACACCCCTTGTGTCATGTGACCATGCCCAGATTGGGGGGCTCTGATTTTCATCTTACCCTGGGCTCCAAATACCCTAGTTACGCCACTGCGTGACCCACAGGTGAACATGCAGAAATCAGTGAGTACCAATATTGTATCATGCATTCATACAGCTGTGTATTAATCACACACCAATTAAGGAAATCTCCAGCGAAAAGAACACCAATTATTCACAATTCAAAATGGTACTAATACTTGGTGATTATGGGGCCTATTCATCAACACTAAAATATCATTTTTAAGGACATTTTCCTTAATTAACGATATTTTAGTATTCATGAAGAGACTTAACACAGGCGATATCACTGATATCTCCTGGTTAAGTCCCCCTGTGTTAATTTCCACACTCCCCATACATTAGTACATTAGTATGGGGATATGGAAATTATGGTACCGTATTCATCAAATTCTGAAAATTATGTATTTTCTGAATTTGATGGAGTTACTATATGCCATTGTGAGGTGACGTATAGCAGGTGACACTTACCTATGTCAGCGTGGCGGGCAGGTCCCCCGGCATCTCCCTCTGGTACTCTGGCCTGTCCTCTGGATCCGGTGGCTGCTCTGACACGTGTTCTCCCAGCAGAACACAATAAAGTTTAGAAAAAAAAAAAGTGTTTTTCTAAACAGTACTGTGTTCTGCCGGGAGAACACGTGTCAGAGCAGCCACCGGAGCCAGAGGCGCTGCAGCGGGCAGGTAAGTGCGGGACAGGGGGGAGGTGTGCGGCGGGGGGGCACAAAATTACGGCAGGTGTAGGCAGTGCTGTGCAAGCATTGGTTTTACAGATGTAACGGCACATGTGCAGCACTGATTACAGCTGCGGTAAGGTAGAGTAGATAGGGAAAAGTATCTATTTCCCGAAAAGCTGTAATCGCAAAAATGACAGCTTTTCTAAATAGATAGTTATGGGGAGGAGGAATGATGAATTCCTCCGGTAATTAGGTAGAACTCCTTTCGAGTTCTAAACCTAATTACCTCCAGAGAGTTTTTTAGGTATGATGAATAGGCCCCTATGTGAGGTCACAGTGTGTACATTAGATTATGATCTATATATATTTTATACAGGTAACTAACACAACTCATTTATAAATCTGATAGGTACCAATACCAAGCTTTGTGTAAATACTGTTTCTTGCAAAATCCACCAGTCTGTGCAATGAAAAGACAGTGACATATGCAAACTAGTACAGATAAAGGGATAACACAGTCAGAATGTCAGCAAGTATGGATCATTAGCAGGATGCATTGCAGTCAGAATGTCGGCAAGTATGGATCATTAACAGGATGCATCGCAGTCAGAATGTCGGCAAGTATGGATCATTAGCAGGATGCATCGCAGTCAGAATGTCGGCAAGTATGGATCATTAGCAGGATGCATCGCAGTCAGAATGTCGGCAAGTATGGATCATTAGCAGGATGCATCGCAGTCAGAATGTCGGCAAGTATGGATCATTAGCAGGATGCATCGCAGTCAGAATGTCGGCAAGTATGGATCATTAGGAGGACGCATCGCATCCAAAATGCGATGCTTGAAGCATCCCACTCTAGGTGATACCATACAGACATAAGGGTAAGAGGACCCTGCTTGCAGGTTTACATTCTATAGGGAAATAGGCATTGATACACAAGGATAAGTAGTAGCAAACGGAAACCCACAGTGCGCACACAAGCAGCCTCTCCCCGCAGTATCTCAGAGAACCCACCTAGTTCTCAAAGTTTACAATGATACACAAAATTTAGATATAGTGGGAAACCAGGCGCTAGACATCAATAAAAATATGGGAAAAAAACATCAAAATGCAGTATTTCCAATCTCCCTCTGTAAATATCACAAATACTTATTTTCTTAATGTGTCCAAATACAGATAGAATTTTCTTATTGGAGTTCTCAAATATGATGAAATATTATATATTATATATTATTTTCCACCGGAAAAGAAAAAGACCAAACAAAACTCATGGTCTAATATCACAAGTACATAGTACTTCTTCACTCCAATTGCACATATGGGCCCTGATTCAGAGCCGGGAGCTCTGACCAGAGCGCTCGCTCTGAATCAGGGCCCACCTCCATTAATATGTAGCGTCCTCCTGGACGCTCGTATAGCTGTGGGTCACCACCCACAGCATATACGAGCGTGCAAAATGATGGTCGCGATGGTCTTGACCATCACGACCATCGGAACTGCGAGTAAAAGCCTGCGGTTGGGTTTCTCAACCGCAAGGCCAGGAGTGATTTTGGCTCTATCAGAGCCAAAATCACTCCCACTGACATCACTAGTGATGTCAGTGGGGCTGGCTTCAGACAGTAGGCATTCCCTTGGGAACATACAAAACAACAAACACACCCAGTGTCAGCACACTTCCGGAATCGGGACCCATAACCCAAATGCGCATGCGTGACCTACAGGTCATGCATACGCACAAGAGCCCCGACTTGGCGGAAGAAGCCAGACAGGGGCAGAGTGATCCGAAAGGATCCCTCTTCGCAACCCGGAACTCTTTCCTATAGGTAACTTAGGGGTCTATTCACTATAACTTGCAGCTGGGGAAGCCTGACACCGGAGCAATTAATCATTGCTCCGGTGAGAGGACAACTGCTCCAAAAAGCAGTTGTCCCCGTGGAAAGTATCGCAGCTACTTCTGTAGCTGCGCTACTTACCTGCTCCCCGTTGTCCCGGCAACACATGCGTGACCTCGGGTCACGCATGTGCAAAGCCACCGGGAGGGAGTGAGGAGGTGGTGGAGGGATCCGCTTGGATCCCTCTTTGCATCCCCGGAACACCTTCCCATAGAAAGGAGCGGGGATCCGAGAACAAGCGCCGTCTGAAGATGGAGCTTGTTTTCGGCAGCAAACGCCGAAAACTTTCCGTTTTCGGAGTTTACTGAATACCAGGGGGGTCCTATCGGACCCCTAATGATTAATGGCCCGGTAACTTACTAGGCTATTTATAGGTTGATGAATAGGCCCCTTAATAACTTAATTTCTACAATTGCACGTGAAAATGTTAATTTTCACCTGCTTTTGTAGAAATGAAGTGATGTTGAGTAGACCTAAGTCACATACAGCTGCTAGACCTAGTGTCTAGGAACCATGACTATATTGAATTTGGTCATACAGGCATATGCCTAATTATGATTAATTGGTCAAACAGCCATATGCCTTGGGTCATAATTGCGATTGTGCAATGACTGCACACATGGTGGAAATTCAGTCATAGGGCCTGATTCTTCACGAATCACAACTGGAACAGCATACGCAGATCAGTCGATCGTGCGTACTGCGCATGCGTATGCACCACAGTGCGCGTGCGTGAGTTAGCATTGCGATCGCACTGCGATCACTCATACAGAAACAAAGCCATCGTAGAGTGAGTAACGGGAGGTCAGCATTTGGTGTGGTAACGTGGAAATGGTTGGAGAAACGCAGTCTTGCTTGTCCGTTTCAACGCCGTTGCATGGGCGTGCATAAATTAGCTACTGCGACGGTATACGCAGCTTGAGTACTCACTGCGTACAATGAGGTTAGCAATTTCTGAGTAAGGTCAGGGCTTTTGTAATTCTGCATGAGGGGCCGATATAAACTGAGGACTGCAAGGTATTATGGATGTGAGATAGCGGTAATGGCAATCTCTATGCTGGCAGTGTGACGGCTTTACGATTGCATTCATTATTATATTTTTGCATGCAGGCCTCCGTGTGTAATCGCAGCTGTGATCTCAGTTGCGATCCGTAGTGAATCAGGCCCACAGTCCAATCGCATTTCCTACAGTTATGATTCATATCTGTACACTGCTGTACACTAGTTGTTGATCAAGATTAGGAGTCGTTTAGGTTTAAAATGGCCAATGGTTATCAGAATAGCAGCGTATATGACCATAATGTGACCCATATTTATCATTTCAAGTACACAAAGTTTTGCTGACAAAATTAGGAGCATGTACATAAATAAATCGTGATGATGTCCATTAGGAATAAGAAGCATCCTACAGCAGATGTTGATGTCAATGATTGACTGCTGTGTTAAAGTAACAGTATATATAGACCACTTCTGCCAGATCAACACACCATATGGCGTTACATGCTTCAGTGCCAGTACAATACACACAGCTGCAGAATTCTGTCCAAGGGTTGCCAGCCTGTTTTTACTGATAGCTTAATAAAGTAAGCCATTTCTGCAATCATCTTTTGCATAGTAAATCATGTTCTTATTTATTTTTTCATTTCAGATGTAACTTTTTTTTTTTTATTGAATTAATCAACCCTTCCGGAATTAAAGTTGTTGCATTAGAAACCCAAAGACTTACACAGGGCTTAAGAGCTTGTTCATGGTGGCAGTTAAAGTGCTCGACTGTCAGGGTCACCTATTTCCCAAGATTCCACTAAGGAAAGAAACTGTGTCGAAAAAAATTGGCCGTGGTCTGATCCACAATGTGACACCTACAGTAGTCTGCCAATTTGGCCTACAAACCCATGCCTCGGGGAGGACTACAATTAAGGACTGTATGGCATGAAAACCAAGTTTTAAATATAGGTGGCTGTTAGGATTACAGATCCCAAAGGGCACTGTATGAAAACTATGTGGTAGGCAGCTATTATGGGTGAACACTTTAAGAACTAATGGGCTGATTCATAGTTGCCATCAAGTCAACTACAATAGCATCCGCACTGTGTATGGACATAAACGCCCATATGCAGAGCTGTACATATCTATGCGACCAGGGGAATTTTGAGAGAGGAGGGGGCCCGTGTGCAGACTCAGTGCTGCCCCCTCCTCTCTCTGGCGGTCCCACGGGGCAGCACTGGCAGTAGATTCTGGCTTACTGCCAAAATCTACTATGCATGTGCGGTCTCCGGGAAAACGGCACCCGCACCATTTCTCCAGGGACGACAGTACTGCTCATGGCCGCCGCCATTTTCCCAGTGATTTTTACTGCGTTTGCCCCATTGGCATCCAGTTATAACTATTCAGCTGCCAATGTAACTGCGATTGTGTTGCGTACGATTCAGAATTGCCCACAGTTGCTCATAGTTACATATGCTCAACCATGCAGCATGATCATTGCTTAAATTTGCAAGATCTGTCCGCAAAGAGAATATGCAAAATAGATGCATATATTTCACATTTTAAAGTAGAAGATAAACGGTACTCTTGTACCTGACTGTCCAAAAATCTCTGTTTCTCTGGAAATTAATGTTTTCTCAGTTATTCAGGCAAGCTAGAATTAAGATCATCTTCAAACATCAAAGGAAGCTTTGGCAAAGATAAATGGCATTAAGAAACAATCCGTAAAACTGTAACTAGCTACAAGTGAGAGATTGACACTTCAGGATATTGAATGCCTGAGAGTCAGCAAATCTGTTATAATCTCTCTGCAGAATAGGGATGCGTGAGACTGGCGCCAATTTCCCTGTTAGATCCAATGGTAGATCCAGATGTGCAGCTTGGATCGGTAGGAGCCTTTCAACAATGCCCCCCAAACGACAGTTATGGAAATACAGTATGGTTCTAGTGCTTTCTATGATCTATCCTATAAATTTGTTTGATGGTGTTCTCGATGTATTTAGAGATATGTAAAAAAAAACAGAATGACAATATTGTGTAATACCATCAAAATTTTTTTTTTTTTTTTTAAGAAAAATAAAACGCACTCACCTTTTACCGGTGGGTGATAGGCATTGGACACAATTTTCACCGTGGTCCTGCGGTGGTTGCAAAATGCAAACTTTTCTAATGTGTTACAAAGTATGATAATTATGTGCTCCTAGCAAATAATGGCTTATTAGAGCAAGATGTTATTGAATTGCAGCAAAAGTGTGTGGTACTTAAGCAGGAAGTGGAGGAATTGAAAGAAGGTGTTCAGAGACATCAGAGTGATGCAGAGCGCACGCAAGTGAAAGTGGCGGATCTGACTCTGGTGTTAAAGGAATAAGATTCTTTAATTGTTTCCACACAAGTAAGGCTTAAAGACTGAATTGGAGAAAAGTTCTGTGGCTGAATAGTTTTGTGAAGTAAAAGAGCAGTGTCTCCAGATGCTGCAGACTCGCACTCAGTGGGAGACAGACCATGAAGAAAAAGAGATGGAGATGGTCCGTCTTAAAGTCTGTAAGGAGCAAGTACAAACAATAGAGTAAATATTCAAGTATCCTATGTGGACACGGGAGTCCGGAATCTGAGGGTGACTGTGCCAGTACGTTGTCTGTTCACATAAAACCAAGGTCCAGAATTTGTGATGCTGATGACTCTCAAGATACTGATAGCTCCTCTTCTTTCAAATGGCCATCAGTGAAGTATGCCAGTAGCCAATACAGGGCTTCAAGGCTAAAGATTAAAGATGTAACAAGTAGAACTTGGCCAAAAGACGTGACTTTAATAGATTTAAGTGGTAAGAGTGAAGATGAAGTATGTCACTTTGGGAAAAGTAACTTCAAATTCTTGATGCCTGACATGGTACCCAGGGATGACCCTCAAGTACTGCATAAAGAAGGCAAGAAGTACCATTGCTACCATAAAGTGAGGAAAAAAGTTCAGAGGAAAATAAATTCTGGAATCTGAAGGATGAGACCCCCAGAGATCGCAAGAGTCTGTATGACCGGGGATACAGTTGATTTCCCTCATGAGGAGAGTGAAGGGTGACATCATCATGCGAATTCCTCGTCCCATGTCGCTGAACCCAGGGGTTTCAAGCTGGGGAAGGGGATATGTGGCAGTATCACCAGAGGTGGCACTGGTGAGCAACAGATTCTGTGTGGGGCAGGGGAGATCCGCCCACACAGACTAGAAAAGCATTATGGGAAGATGCCTAATTGCTGCCCTTTGCACATAGCCCAGGTGGGGCTGGAGCAGTCGGACAGTCCAGGGGGACTGCAGTCAGAGGGAAACAGGCTGGGTGGCCAGGGTCAGATCTGAAGGATGCAGAGAGATCCCTAGAACCTCTGACAAGAACCTTGTGGAACTGTGGCAGCCAGCTAAGCCAGGCCAGAGCCTGTGTTACCCTGCAGGAAGAAGGGCTGAGACTGAAATTGTGAGTGGGCCAGAAGACCAGTCCAGATCTGCATGTGGCAGAGGGGAGCTACCAAGATTTGGACATTTCATGTGAGAAAGACTTTGCATGTACAGATTAGCTGTGTTCTATTAGTAAGGGTTCAAGAAGTGAGGACTAGGCATTTGTTATTTTTGTTTCCCGATTATGCTGACATTTAAGTACCATATTCATTTATTGTACCTGGAAAAGCTGCACGGGCCCTCATTTGAGCACTAAACACTGCACCACTGACACCCATCTACTGAGCTAATTACCCCCCAAGTTATCACAGCATATATTAACTTAATAAATAATCACAAAATAATTAACAGTGAGTAAATAGTGGTTGTTATTTTGTCTGGAAATATACTTCATAACCTTCTTCTACCTCGCCCACAGGCAAAAATACAGAGTAAGCATCAGAAATCAAATTTTACTGACATTTAAATGAAATTGTATTTCAGCTCTGGACAGCATACAGGAAAACGTCATGTTGTCCATGCATCATTGCATCAGACAGGCTAGCTCACAGCAAAATAAATCATTTACATACAGTTTCTAGCAATGGGAAATACTGTAAACGGGAGGGTTAGCCAGGCTCTTGTGAGGTCACAGAACTGACATTTCTCAGCTTTAGGAATTGGTTCAACACCTGTCAAACATCCAACTCTGTGACCCCTGGCAAGGAACCTTATATTGATCTCAGCAAATATCTATTGGCTTAGATTTTCTGAACCTTCCATAGTCCTTAAAAGGAACTTTAATTATGTCCCAAAAGTAAAACAGGAACTCCACAATAAATCTTAGCTCCTTGACAGGTAGGAAAAGCAGTGTGTTTGGGAGATACAGTACTCATATATTGATTTATTTTATAGCAACAGCACAGTGTATGCAAATTGTAATACAGGTTACGCTTTTAGCAATTTGGTCATATATATGGAAATCAAAACTACATCGGTCTTATTGTATTGAAAGGATCCAATGTGATCTGATTGACAAGGAAATTAGCCATACCTGTTTCACTACCATATAAGGGCTGGTTGTTGACCTCACATGCACTGATGATGGGCATCCTTGGTAAATCAGGTTTCCGCAATCTGCTTGTTAAAATCCAGTCTGAAAAGTAGAGAGGGGAAAGAGTATCTGCACACTAATTATCGTGGGGAAAATCAATACCTATACTAGTGTGCCATTAATGTGTTATGTAGGGGCTCTCACTGTGGAATATGCAAATAGTAGGGGAGACTGCTTCAGAACTAATAAACATACAGTCAAACGGCATGTTATGAGATGGTGATTTGCAAATTAGTTAAACCATACATGATCAAAATAAAATATGAAAATAGGACAAGATTGTCACATTCATTCCTATATAAACAGGTGTCATAATCATTAAGCATCTGACCACTCTAATCAGGAGATTATTAACAATATCTCAGTAAATGCTGTAAGTTCTGAGCAGCTTCAGTATATACATCATGATGATATACATAGGGTTAAATGACTTGAACTACAATTAGATCTCCCTCTGTTATTAGCACTGCTGGCGGCAGATACTTAGAGATACTGTGGCCATTTGTCAGTAACTACTCTGCTATTGCAACACTTTTGAATATGTTGCAATGTTAATAATGAAAGAAGATTCTACCTACATGTATTGCAATGGGAAATACTGGATACAATATTAATTACTTGTATCTCTCGGCACTGTTAATAAAACCTTCAATATTGATTATGTGGCTACAGGGATACTTGGATGTTTGTTTGATAATATTAAACATCTGAGGTGTGTAAGTAATAAACGTACCCCCAATACATCTGTTTCCCCACTGATAAAGATTGATTTTCTGGCCGCTCTCCATTAAATGCATTTATAATGGATTGGGTAATTTAGGAAGAAAATAATATTACTGTTGACATAGACAGGAATTAAAAGTCAATAATGGCCGATTCTTGAGAGAATAAGACAATTTAATATTATCCTGTCTTTAGCCCAAGTATTCTTAATATGTATAATTGAAACATTCCCATTTCCATCTAGTTATACGGTATTACCATATATTACAAACAATTCATCAGTGGACCGGCTCCCCCATTATATATTTGTTTTGTTTAAAAAAAATGTTAATCCCTTATATTTCACTGTATATTCCCCTTCAATTGGGATAATTTTAATGTATTATTAAATAAAGATTATATTTTATCTATACTAATTTATCCTTGTGCGCCCACAAAAAGAACTCTTTACTCTCTCCCCCAAGCTTTAAAATCCAGTCTGACCACATTTTGTGCAAAATTGGCTATTCATTAAAAACTGGGAACAGTAATAAAAAAGTAGGTGGGCAGTGGCACATGCTTTAAGATCCACCAGATTTCTAGATCTGTATCAAATATGGCCAAATTCAGGACCTCATTCAGAGTCGGCCGTTGCGGCCGCACGGTCGTACGACCAACGACCGCAAAATCCGATCGTACGGCAGGGCGATCGTAAACAAAGTGACGCCCATTCGTTAGCACTGCACCTCCTCTAGCTACCGACTGATCTGAACGAACGATCGAGTCAATCGTAGTCAGGCGCTGTCAGTCGCTGTATACTAATTATGCTCTGTTTGCGGCCGTATGTGCTGTTTTGATGGTCACGTGTCATGTTTACATGGACTATCGATCAGCTTGTTATTAGCTTGTTGGCAATTATCTAATTAAGTGTTTAACTCTTGCTGTTATTTAAAACAAGTTTTTTCTCATGTGTCAATAAACTTTATTGCTCATTTCGTGTTTGTTTTCTCCGTTCTTATTTTTTCACACAATCTTAAAAACAAAGTAAGGTGTATTAACTGTGAATGTCCGTTTGCTAATTGTGTTAACTTTATAAATGCATGTGCATTTTGCGTTAGGATCATTTGCACTCTTATGTTTGCAATTGCACACTGCGTGTTGTAGCCAATCAAATGTCACCTTATTTTTTGGCACACATGATTAAAGGATTGGCAATAGTGGTGTTATTGATGAAAGTGTAAATATTTTAGCCAATCATTTTTTTTCTACCCCATGTATATTTCATGTTTTCTGTAAAAACGCCCATTGCCATCATGAGAGCTGCAGCGTTTACCAGGAGAGAGCTGCTTGTCCTGGTGAACATCATGGACAGGCGGATCACCCAGGCTGTGCCACCCATTACAAATCGGGTAAAACGGGCCGCCTATGCGGAGGTGAGGTGAGCCCTCCGATCAGCGGGCTTTCGCAGAACTATAGCTCAATTAGAGCGTCGCTGGTCGGACCTGGGCCGCCGGTCGCCAGCGCTCCTCAGTAATTTGCATTTGCAAATACGCAGACGTAAGTATGCGTTTTTTTAAGTCTTAATTAGTGGACTGTTAAAAATGTATGTTCCTTTGCCAATTATTTTAGTCAATGTTAAAAAACCCTCCTGTATGTTGTCCCTATTGTACAGAATGTGTACTTGTATTGTGTAACCGAAATTCAAAATTTTATGTTTGTGTTTTTATGTTTACATTTTAGGAGCCCAGCGGAGACAGAGAAGGGCAAGGCGACAGAGAAGACAAGCTTTAAATCAGCAGCCCTCACCTGCATCTCCTCAACCCAGCCCTCCCTCCCCACCACCATACTCCCCCAGTAACCCTCCCTCCCTGTTCCAATCCTCCCCAAGTCTGCCTCCCTCCCCTGCCCACTCATCCCAAATGTCCCAAATATCCCCACCCTGTGATCTTTCCTCCTCCATTTCCCCTTCCGCCATTCCCCCCACTCCAGAATATTCACCCTCCCCCGAAGCTTCGCCGACACCATCTGTTGGTGTATCTGATCACTCTCAGGGTATGTGTTTGTTTTTTTATTTTTTTTGGGTGTTGTTGTTAGCCATGTCTGTTTTTTTTTTTTTTTTAATTTGCTGGATGGATGTTCTAACATCATTGCGCAGTAATGCTGTTTTTCAGACTTACAACCTTATGTTTATTGTCTGGCCCTTTTTTTGTTTTGTGGTCCTCAAAATTTGTATTTGTTTTTATTTAAAAAATTTTTGTAGCTTGAGGAACTAATGATTACATTTGGATTAGTATTTTACAATGTCCCAAAACCTGTCACCAAACTTGCCAAGGTGCTAGGAACCAGACTACCCTTGTTGATGTTGTGTACACTGTGTTTAAAATGTGCTAATGTACTTAGGCAAAGTGATGTTTTTTATAGGCAAAAAATTTTTTTTTCTTTGGTTTATCAACATTCTAGAAGTGAATACGTGCATTCTGTTTTAAGGATATGGCCATCATGACTTAAGAATACACCTCCCATTATTTGTAACATCATCATAGTGGATTTTGGATTATGCCACATAGTTAGTGTTTAAAATTTTTTGAACAACAGAAAAGTAGAAACCTATTAATAATGTTGTGTGTCTGATACTTTCAAACACACCGTAACATCAGTGTGTTTAAACACTTTTTGGTACATTGAATAATGTGTATTGTTCAAATGTTTTTAATTGTAATGAAGTATTTAATCCGCATTTGTAACAATTTTTCAACAGATCTAACCCACATCCTGAGGGATATTCGGGCGGAGCTGCACGAGACATTGGGCTACTTATTGCAGGCATACTGCTGCCTCCAAAGAATAGTCGGGCGTTTGGAGGCTGTGTAGTTTTTTTTTTTTGTTTACATTTTTTTGACATTTGTATTAAAAAAAATAAAAGTTGAGTTATTTCCAACATTTGTCCTCCTTTTTGCCAAACATTAAAGGGTGTAATTCTGCATGGGAAAAATTTTAGGAACAAAGGTGGGTGCCTTTCCATAGTGTAAGAACTTAAAAACATGTATTATTAAACATTAGGAAAATTTGCAGTAATGTTGTTTATTTTACAATTATGGTTTGGCATACATTATACACCTCAAAATGACTTACAAATTTCACCCAAAAAAAAGCAACAATAATTTTTGCATCATTTAAAACATTTATTACATAACAAACATGTTGCCAACAGGCTTTTAATGGTAAAAATAAAAACATAACAGATTCACACATAACAAATGTCCTCATGGTTTGTGCAAATTAAACATCTGGCTTAGTCAAACCTAAACAAGTTTAGTTAAAAACAAACTGATTTTGAAATGGAAAATATAACAATTACTAAAACAAAAGGCAAATTAACTAAACATGTTGGGGGATATCCGTTCAAAATGTGTTAGTAGTCCAAAAACATACAGGGTATTGCCAATGGGTTCCATTTTCTATCCATGTTTTGGAAAGTGTTGTGATTTTGTTGATCGGAAAAGAAAACAAAAGAAAAAGGGCCACATTAAAATATATTTAGCAAAATTGTATTTTCTTTTCCAAAAAAAGTAAATATGCATACCTAAAAAAATGTAAAACAACATCATTGCGTCTGGCCCCCCCAACAGCATCACAACACCTTCCTCCGGGGGGCCATCCTCTGGCAAGGCCTCCTCTGGCTGCATGGGTACTGGACTCCTTATTGCAATGTTGCGTAAAATCCCACACAGGACCACAATGCGAGAAACCATATCCGACGAGTACATGAGTGTACCACCAGAGTGATGGAGACACCGGAACCGGCCATTTAAAAGGCCGATACAGTGCTCCACCACCTGCCTGGTGGCAGTAAACGCGGCATTATACTGAGTTTGGGGCCCTGGTGTGGGAGTCAAATAAGGAGTCAGCAGCCAGGGCATTCAAGGATATCCACTGTCACCTGATGGAAATGGAACACCAAAAGATATACATTTAACATGAGAACCTGTTTACACTATTACTAGAAAGACATACTGGATTTTTACTTACCAAGAATCCACGCGTCACCAGCTTGCAGTGTGCTTAATTTGGGCCAAATCCCTGAATGCTGGATCACATATGCATCATGGCTGCAGCCTGGGAATTTTGCATTCAGGAAGAGGATCTGGAGGGAGGCATCACATAGCACCATTACATTTAGGGAGTGGAAATGTTTGCGGTTCCTATATATTTGTTCCCTGCATGCAGGGGGCTGAAGTGCTATGTGAGTGCCATCCACTACCCCTATGACGTGGGGAAAGCCTGCAATATCAAAGAACTTCTGCTTTACCACATCAAGGGCTTCCGTATCCAAAGGCATACTAATAAAATGTGCTAGATGATTGAAAAATGCATCTAGCACACACCTCAGGATCCGTGAAAATGAGGGCTGGGAGAGGCCACCCACCAGCCCCACAGTGGTTTGGAAGGACCCTGAGGCGCAGAAATGTAACACCGCCAACAACTGTGTAAGTGGTGAGATTGCTGTAGGAATGTTAATCTGACTTTCTAGATCATTCTTTATTATTGAAAGAGTGTCTAGGATAATATTAGGAGGCAGGCGATAAGTGGTAACAACCACATCATCAGGCATTCCAAAAAGGGTGACACGTGTTCTATATATCTTGGCCCTTGCACGCCTCCTATGCCTACACCCAGGAGGAGGCTGAGGAAGGTTGGTGGGGGTCAACATGGCCACTATTGCTGTCCAACATCGCTCTGTAAAGTTACATTTTTATTTTTAATTGGTTCTCCATAGTGTATTGTGAAATATTGTGCAAAAATACTTAGCTTTATAATAATGGGGCATATTCTTACAGGGTCAGGCAGTGCCATCTTCGGAAATCACTACATGTGTATTTGTTGTTCGTTTTAAAAATGAGAGGGAAAAAAAAAACAAAAAACATTTTTTAAGGACAAACCAATATTACTACTTTTAGTGTTAAAACCATGCTTAATTTTTAATCTAGCAAATATGAATTGTTGTTAAATGTACCAAATTAGAAGTTAAAAATAGAACAAAAAACAATATTCCCCAAAAATTTTGTTTTCAAACATAGATTAAACTACAAAATAAGTGTATGTTTTAAAAAATAGTCACTTACCTGATTCCAGCCCAAAAAGGAGTGTTAAACACCTGTAAGAAATATTTAAAATAAAAATTAGAATAAAAAACATAAAAAAACGAAGATTCACATTGATGATCCAAAAAAAACAAAAAACAAAATGCAGTAGGCTGGCACACTTACTTGATTCGTCAAATAACGTTGGATTTAGGAAGACAAAAGGCCGGCCAACCAAACAAAAAAAAACGGAACAAGCCCAAAAAATAACGGTGTTTTGCAAAATCCAAAGCAATCAAATTGGACTAAACCAAACCCCCCCCCCAAAAAAAGGAACACAAAAACACACACAAAAACAAACACACACACAAAAACACACACACGCACAAAAACACACACACAAAAACAAACACACACACAAAAACAAACACACAAAAACAAACACACACAAAAACACACAAAAACGCACACACAAAAACACACACAAAAACACACACACAAAAACACACACACAAAAACACACACAGAAACACACACACAAAAACAAACACACACACAAAAACACACACACAAACACACACAAAAACAAACACAAAAACAAACACACACACAAAAACAAACACACAAAAACAAACACACAAAAACACAAACACACAAAAACACACACAAAAACAAACACACAAAAACACACAAAAATACACACACAAAAACAAACACACACACAAGCACCTCGCAATCAAAATCAAACAAACACCTCACAAACTACACACACAAGCACCTCGCAATCAAAATCAAACAAACACCTCACAAACTACACACACAAGCACCTCACAAACAAAATCAAACAAACACCTCACAAACTACACACACAAGCACCTCGCAATCAAATTCAAACAAACACCTCACAATCAAATTCAAACTATTTTACTATTAACCAACAACTCCTGCACCACCAAACACTCCAACTACAACCCACAACTAAGTGAAAATTTAGCTTTGCCTTAAATAAAGAAACCAAACAGCAATTATTGAAACATGATTGAAAGGTGTGCATTTGTAGTTAGGCAAATAGGGATGCACGGGTAACCAATCCAGGGATGCGCTCACATCTAGCCCAACCCACGCAGTGATTAGGGAATGCAGGAAAGGTGTGCATTTGTAGTTAGGCAAATAGGGATGCACGGGTAACCAATCCAGGGATGCACTCACATCTAGCCCAACCCACGCAGTGATTAGGGAATGCAGGAAAGGTGTGCATTTGTAGTTAGGCAAATAGGGATGCACGGGTAACCAATCCAGGGATGCGCTCACATCTAGCCCAACCCACGCAGTGATTAGGGAATGCAGGAAAGGTGTGCATTTGTAGTTAGGCAAATAGGGATACACGGGTTACCAATCCAGGGATGCACTCACATCTAGCCCAACCCACACAGTGATTAGGGAATGCAGGAAAGGTGTGCATTTGTAGTTAGGCAAATAGGGATGCACGGGTAACCAATCCAGGAATGCGATCACATCTATAAAGAAGTCTGCAGAAGCAGTATTCTTTATGCTCTCTCACAGGTTAGCAGAATGGCAAGCGAGGAGCATGGTGAGCAGAGGCCAACTGAGCCAGGTAAGTTCCAATCACATATTTTACACAACACAAGAACTGGTCATATTTCCTATACAATTGTTAAAAAATGTTACTATTTTTCACATTTTTGAAGGTGCTGGGAATCAAAGTCCAGCAGTAGAGGAGGAGGAGGCGGGCCCTAGCAGGCCAAGGCCAAGGCCAAGGCCAAGAAACCCTCCATTTTCATGGATCGAGCTTGAGACATTGGTGACCATGACAATGGAGAACCTAATCAATGCACCCAGAAATATGGCGGCTGGAGCCAAAGACAGGATTTGGGAGGATATATCCAGGGCTGTTAATGCTGTGGGGACAACCTACAGAACACAGAAAGTCGTAAAAAAACTGGTAAGAAAATTATATTGTGAGTGTACTGAAGGCCAAAGCTTGATCTTATTTATAAAAAATAACACTTAATTTTTCAAAAAAAACATTGACAGCTGGATGGATTTCAAATACCAACTGAAGAGGAAGCTACGGAGTAGGGTGGACCATGCTGCGGGGACAGGTGGTGGTCCCATCCCTGAGGAGCTGGCTTTGACAAGGTTGGAGATGTTGGCTCAGGGATGTGTGACGGAAGAGGAGATAGTCGGCGTGTCCACTATGGACACTGACATGGCCGACTTCAACGCTCCACATGTGCAAGAAGGTAATTTAATTTTGTAAGGCAAAAAGTATAAAGCTGAAACGTCTCTGTTTTTTTTTGTGTGAAAAAACAAATAACATTTTTATTTTTATATTCCAGACTCAGAGGAGGTAGTGCCTGCTCCTGAGGTCAGGTATGGGTCCAGCACAGATGGGGACTCTGCAGGGGAGGATCCAAGTACTCCATCTGGGGACCCTGTGGAGTCGACTCCAGGGCAAACATCAGACTGAGCAGTGCCTCTCCTCACCAGGTTGGTCTCCCAAACTCAGGATAACACATGTGTTCTTCTGAGGATGGAGACCACTCTGGTGAGGGTGACAGTGGCCCTGGAGACCATTGCTGGGGCCCTAGATTGTTTGGCCAATACCCAGGAGCAGGCCAACCCACCTGCCATGATGGAGCGAGACTCCCTTCCTCCCAGGACCACCACCTCTGGCAGCCCAACAGCCACCCCCGCAAGTATGGAGAGCCCTATGCCTAGGCCAGAGGAAATCCCATCTACTTCTGGCCAGGCCAGTCGGCGTGTTACACGCCAGTCGGCTGTCCATAGCTTACCTCTTCCTCTGAGCCGGCCCAAACGACGCAAGTAGCCCTGGATATCTCCTCCCTCACCTGTTGTCCAGTGCCCATATTTCTGGTCACCAATGTCTCAAGCTCTTTTTTTTTTTAACCCAAAATTTAATTTATTATTTTTATTTCTTTATTTTAATTATATACAAATGTTGCCTAAACAATTATTCTTGAGATTGTGATGCAAGGCAAATTTCACAAAAATAAAAAAATTTATACCCAAAAATGTCTATCTTTACCTATATCAATGTATACAAGGTTTAAACAGTGTGGTATCTGAAAAGGCTGCGACACAAAACACAATGCTAGATGTTTTAAAAAGTGTTTGCAAAAAAAACTGTTTAAAAAACACAAAGAAACATTTTGGTAACGAATTCCCTAATGCACACGCAAGTGAAATGAGTTACAAGGTAATTAGCAGTGTTAATAGTTACAATGCAGCAATGTTAGCTGCTTGGTTTGTGTGGTTCCAAATCGAAACATCGCAGGTAACATCAGATTAACGATTGTACTGTTGTGGCTTACGGACGCTTCTTGCCTACCTTAGCCTGGACGATCAGCCTGTTCGTAGAGTGACGTTTTCATGCATCCGCAATACTTGGTCGTACGAAGCAGGTAATTTATGCACTCCCCTAAAACGCCTGGAAACGCTGAAGAACGCCTCAGTTTCCAGACCACCACCCCCGTATACTCCCACAAACGGCCTTTCCTGTCAATCAAATTTAGCAATCCACTTCCGTGTCGTAAGCCCTACGACCAACAGTATTTGTGATCAGTAGAACTCGTACCCACATGCGCACTGCTAGCCGTGTGCAGGCGCAGTAAGAAAAACATCGTATGCGTATGACCATGCGGCCGCAACGACCGACTCTGGATGAGGTCCTCAGTCCCATGAGACTCCATTACAGCATATCTATTGACAGCTATGTCTGTCTTAACTGTGAACTCATATCCTTTAGAAAAATGTAAACATAAAATCAATAATGTACAAATACACTATGTCATTAGTTAGTGCACCCTTTTAGATCCTGGGCCCAGTATACAGGTATTTTAAATTGTATTCTAGGCTAGGGTCATCCTTATTTTATATCCATGTCCCTGCTACCAGGTGTCGGCAAGCAGTTCACCCCTCCTCTGCTATGTCATCTTCCAAGTGCAGTGAAGGCAAAGATTATGGCACTGTGCCATCTTATAATAGCTACAATATTAATTGGAAGATGAAGCTGTAAATGAGGGTGATCTCACTTGCTGGCACAAGGTTTAAAGGAAAGAGGTGTTTGTGTGTGTGTGGGGGTGGGGGGGAGTGCGGCAGCAGACGGGCCGCCTCGGGCATTAATATGCCCCTGATTCTGCTCCTGTTTTTCCCACTAAATTTTCCAATGCTATAATATATACTGAAATGATTTATGGTAAAACACTTTAAAGCTGCCCATCAACTAGGCAACCAACCTAGCAACTGAGTGATAACGACTGTCGATTTGTGGACGATTATCGCTCCATCGCTTGGTAATCACCCGCAAATCGGGCAGTAAAATGTTAAAAACGACCAGTGATGCGCGTGCCCGCTGGTCATTTTTAACATCAAACATCGCCCGAACATGACGGTAAACCTGACGACCGCCGTCAGCTTGTCATGTTCGGGGATCTGCATACACTAACGTTCTGTGTATGCACTTCACCCTGCGGGAGACGACGGCATCGTAATCGTGCCATCGTCCCCCGCATCTAGTGGTGGATGGGCAGCATTCGCATCAACAATTGAATCAGTTCTGCTTATTGCAATGTAATGAATATGAGCACTGTGTGGCCCTAGACCCACTTTGTACCAGTCCCTATTGATGGAAATGCTTCAATAAAATATTATTAAATAAACTACAATAATTCAACCTGAAAAAATGTGTTTACAGCATGCTGACTTACTGTATGCAGAATAACTGATTTATTATACTACTGATGGCAAGATGAGTATAGGTTGAGGTGAAATATTGTAATAATGGGGTTTAGCATCTCTTACTGTGAGTGCATTATGTTAACCAAGTGCAGTTATTTTCAGTAAATGATAAGCTTCATTTTTTCCCCGCACATTTTCCTTCTGTCACCTATCACCAGATTACACGTTTTCCCTCAGCATAGACATAATCTGTCTTCAAGCACAAGCAAATCAGGTTCTAAGCTGCCAAAAATCTTTCAAGTGGCAGCTGCAGAATAAGCACCACTGTGGCTGTGTGAGTTGCATTACAGCCTTCATGTCAGATGGATGGGAGGTTTGCAGTGAGAGGACCTCTGATCTCTTCTTTTAACACCACTTTTGATAAAACACCTTGGTCCTGATTCTGAGCCACACCCTGTGTCGATTTCAGACGTAGTTGTGTGATTTTTTTTTATTGTGCAAGCGTCTAAAGTCGCACCGCAGTTGCATCCCGATTGTGGGCCTGATTCAGATGTGGATGCAAATGCCATCATAGCTGTGGTCTGTCACGGATTCGCAATTGCGAATGAGCCACTCGCTGTTACCTCCCCCAAACGCTGACTACTTGTCACTCATATTGTGAGTGAATCCTCTGTGTGAACGTAATCACAGTTCAGTCGCTGCATGTGCGCAGTGTGAGGAGAAGTGCATTGAAAATGTATTGAGCGTTCCTGGGTGATGATTGGGAGGCAGGGCCAGCGCTTCCAATAGGCAGCTTTAGGCAGCTGCCTAAGTGTGCCAGGCCCTGATGGGCGGCCCGCTGAGGCTACATTCTAGAGGGGGCATGGTCTTGCCTCTCCCAGAAGCCACTTGACACCCGGTGAAGGCTACTTACCTCAATGGCGGGCGCCCAATGGCGGACTAGCAGAATTGTTCCCTCCCCGGGAGGCATGTCTGCCTCCAAATAACGTCACGCTTCCCCCAGCCCCTCTCCCATCACTGAATGGATATCGCGCGCATTCATTCACAGTCTCCGGGGTCCGGCACCGCCGCACAGCTGCGGAGGTGGGGGTGCCCAACCTCCCGATTGGACCACCCGCGGGCCACTTTGACCCATGGGTGGAACAGTGGGACAGTACTGTCCCGCTGAAATTGGGATGTTGGGGAGGGGTGCGCCTCGCGATCGCACAGGTCGAACACCCCTAGAGCCAGCTCTGCCTTTTATGTCCCACCATGTTTTAGTCTCCTTAATTAGGAGCTTTTCAAGTTTATACCATTGATCATCCTTTATATCTATTAAGGGTGTATCTGGAGGATTAATAGTTTCCTCATTAAAAATCCTCAGACATTCCTGAGACCTTTTAGTTTTTAAATCACAGTTTCTAAACATAATTAATTATGCACCAATAACCTCAATAAAAATAAAAGTTCATAAATTCACAAGAATTAAAAAGTACAGCATATGTCAGCAGGTTATGCCAGTGGGGAATCAAAGAAACACAATTTGCAAATATAGAAAAAGTGGCCAGCGCTGGACAAATCAGTTCTGTTAAACACAATATGGTGTGCAGTTCAGCTCACCAACACTTAACAGCAAGTGTAACAAGTGTTGACGCACTGGTGTCTTTTTTCAATGTAAATGGACCGCTGCTCCCTCCTGTATACATGAAGTCCCGGGTCCCACGGGTGAAAAAATCTAATAAAAGCAAAACAGAGAGCAGCGCTCCATAGTGCATGAAAAGTTTATTTATTTTAAACACACTCTAATTAAAAAGTAGTGCAAGACTGCCCGAGATGTGCTCGTACCCAGTATAAATATGCTGTGGACTGGTTACCACACGACATGAACAATAATACTCCACAGCAATCACCAACCGTCCTCCTTAAGATTCGGGAACCTGCCTCATGCTGTTAGCTGCTTTCAGACTGCTACAGCGTGCCGGACCGCGGGGAATCAGAAAGGCGCACGGGGACACCAGTGCAGTCAGGATCGCGTCGCTCAGGCTATGCGCTTACGCGTTTCATCAGATGACTTTGTCAGAGGGCTGGCATGTACGTGACTACCAACCAATCAACTAAGTGCATGGATGGAGTTATACTTGTAAACACGCCCATCAAAGTGGAATCAGTAACTATAGCTCCCTTACCACCATCTGTACAATATCATACAGATAGCGTTAATCCAGATATTAATATTATTTGGTACATATCAATTAGAGAGTTCTAGACTGTACTCTTAACCCTTATATTCCACAAATTTGTTAGGTTTATAAAGGAGCTCTGGTTCTAATCAGATCAATAACATTATAAGAACTTACAGTATGTATTGCATTACACCACATTACACCACATATATAATTTCATTAAAAACTACATTAAAAATAGCATAAAAAATGCATAAAACATTCCATGACAAAGTGCATAAAAATAGCCATTAAAACACTATTACATTCATATATAGTCAACCACATACATTACTAAACTTTAAGGATCAAGATCAGTATATTGGATATTTAAGATTAGATATTTAAACCCATATCATATTCAACTAACAAAAAGGGGGAATGAAAGAAACCAATGGGTTTATACAGATCATGCTATAAATGGGGTGATCTCATAACCCTTCTTCAGGCCCACAGGTGTTAGGATATTAAGAGTTAGAATCCAGAAGGTCTCCCTTTTAAGAAGCATTCTCTCTCTGTCACCAACTCTTCTATTAACTGGAACATACTCAATCCTCTTACATTTTAGACCTGCTGGATTGCAGTTATGAAATAGCTTAAAGTATTTTGAAACACTGTGATTCATTAAACCATTTCTTATATTCCGTAAATGCTCCAGCATACGGATCTTCAGCATTCGCTTAGTCTTACCAATATAGCGTAGTCCGCACAGACAAATTATAAAGTAGACAACGAATGTTGAGTGGTAATTAAGAAAAGTTTTTACATTCTTATTTGGCTGTCCCTCATATTCTTCCACAATCTTCGGACCTCTATCAACAAATGGAGATATTTTACATTTTCCACAGGGAGAACATACAGTAAGCTCCAAGAGTGTTTTAGACGGGCCATTCGTGTCTTGAATTTTTAATTGACTCTTAGAGATCATGGATTTCAAATTTTTTGCTTTTTTAAAAACTATAGTGGGACATTCTGGTAAATGGTCTAATAAGATGGGATCAAGTTTCAAAATGTGACAGTTATTTTTTTATATTTTTGAGAGTTCCTTATCAGCTCTATGGCATTGGCTAATAAACCGACAATCAGCTGCCTTTTCTGTATCTTTATTAATTACAGTCCTGTTTTGTAGTAGGGTGTCTCTATTAGTATTCCTGGCTCTATTCATAGAGGCCTGTATGATGTTAGATGGATACCTCCTATCCTGACATCTATTGACTTGACATAAACTTTAGACTGCTCATCAAATTTCCTTAAATCAGAGCAGTTTCTCCTAAGGCCTAAAAATTGCGAAAAAGGAATATTATCCTTTCATCGAGGAAGGTGGCAGCTGGTGTAATCCAGATAGCTATTGCTATCAACAGGTTTAAAGTATGTATAAGAGTAAATTTTTTGTGTTAATGCAATATTTTTCACATCAAAAATATTGATTTGTTTTTTAGGGTGGAGTGTGATATTTCTTTTATTTTATTATCCTAGTTTCTAATTGGAGCCTCACTTTTCCGTAGGAAGTGTCGCTTGAGAGTAAGATTTCTAATTATTATATCTAGTTATTTTGCAACTATATCATCCATCTCACCACTGCTTTACCACCTCAGCCTGTGTGCAGCTATATCGTCCATCTCACCAGTGCTTTACCACCTCAGCCTGTGTGCAGCTATATCGTCTATCTCACCAGTGCTTTACCACCTCAGCCTGTGTGCAGTTATATCGTTCATCTCATCAGTGCGTTACCACCTCGCCTGTGTGCAGTATACTATCCATTTCACCAGTGCTTTACCATCACAGCCTGAGTGTAGTTATACGTACCCATCTCTCCAGAGTCATCATCCTTGACTGGTCCCAGCACCACTACCCAGCTTGTTACTGGACTCTGTGGTCCCTACCTACGTGCTACAGTATTGCACCGTGGTGCACTCCTTCTGACCGGCAACCCAGTAAAGTGTGTCCGTAGTGCACACGTCCTTGTACCTAGTAGAGTATCCCGAACTAGGGGTTCCACCCCTGTCCTTACATGCCTCCTACTGGCACCGACCCTTTGGGCCACTGTGTTCGTCTCTCCTTTTTCCCGTAGGCTTTGGTCACCTAGTCAAAGGACCGCGACCTGCTCACGAGGTGCAGCTCAAGCCCATATCCCGATTGGTGGGGTCACTGGCGAACACCATCTCGTGGGTTAGATTCCGCACCTTTGACTAGGTCTCGCCAACGACCAAGACCCATGGATGCGGATGTCGTACATTCAGGCCCCTCGACTCCGTTTCCTCCGGCAGCCTCAGGCAGCTTTCAGAAACCCGCCTCCCAGCGTGACAGTAAGGTTATTGAATATGTTCCAGTTAATAGAAGAGGTGGTGACAGAGAGAGAATGCTTCTTAAAAGGGAGACCTTCTGGATTCTAACTCTTAATACCCTAACACCTATGGGCCTGAATGAGGGTTACGAGATCACCCCATTTATAGAATGATCTGTATAAACCCATTGGTTTCTTTCATTCCCCCTTTCTGTTAGTTGAATATGATATGGGTTTAAATTAGGGGTTAGCGGGTTCGGTTTTACTAGGATTTACTCGGATCTTTAAACGGCATTTTATTGGCTATCGCCTATCATGTGTTTTGGATAGCCAATATAATAAATCCGAATTTGCGGTAAAGTGGCGATAAGAACCGAGTAAATCCGAGTAAAACCGAGCCTGCACATCCCTAGTTTAAATATCTCTTCTTGAATATCCAGTATACTGATCTTGATCCTTAAAGTATAAGTATAGTAATGTATGTGGTTGACTATATATGAATGTGAAAGTATTTTAATGGCTATTTTTATGCACTTTTTTATGGAATGTTTTATGCATTTTTTATGCTATTTTTAATGTAATTTTTTATGAAATTATATATGTGGTGTAATGCAATCCATAAGTTCTTAAAATGTTATTGATCTGATTAGAAACAGAGCTCCTTTATAGATCTGACAAATTTGTGGAATATAAGGGATAAGAGTAAAGTCTAGAACTCTCTAATTGATATGTACCAAATAATACTAATATCTGGATTATCGCTATCTGTATGATATTGTACAGATGGTGGTAAATGAGCTATAGTTACTGACTCCGCTTTGATGGGTGTGTTTTGTTTACAAGTATAACTCCACCCATGCACTTAGTTGATTGGTTGGTAGTCATGTAAATACCGGGCCTCAGCGTCACTCAGGACAGCTCTCTGACGAAATCATCTGATGAAACGCGTTAGGGCGTGGTCTGAGTAACACGATCCTGACTCCACTGGTGTCCCCGTGCGCCTTACTGATTCCCCGTAGTCCAGCACGCTGTAGCAGTCTGGCGGCCACTTACAGCGTGAGGCAGGTTCCCGAATCTTCAGGAGGACAGTTGGTGATTGCCGTGGAGTATTATTGTTCATGTCATGTGGTAACCAGTCCACAGCATATTTATACTGGGTACGAGCACATCTCGGGCAGTCTTGCACTACTTTTTAATTAGAGTGTGTTAAAATAAACTTTTCATGCACTATGGAGCGCTGCTCTCTGTTTTGCTTTTATTAGATTTCTTCACCCGTTTGACCCGGGACTTCATGTATACAGGAGGGAACAGCGGTCTATTTACATTGAAAAAAAGGACACTTGCTATTAAGTGTTGGTGAGCTTAAGTGTTGGTGAGCTGAACTGCACACCATATTGTGTTTAACAGAACTGATTTGTCCAGAGCTGGCCACTTTTTCTATATTTCCACACACATATATATATATATATATATATATATATATATTGTGACACAGTTAGGTTAGGCGGTCCCTCTCCTGGGTAGAGGACTCCTTCCTTTCACACACAGCAGCTGGCAAACAGTACGCCAGACTGGATGCAAGTACAAGCTGGTCGGCGCCAGTCTTTATTGTGCAATGTCAGAAATAACACAAAGAAAACATAAACGTAAATCCTAGCCCTGTCGGGGCACTAACTTCACAGTTTCCTCAATGGCGACCTGTTGAAGTCTGTTAGTCTCCTGCTGAGCTCTGGTAGATTCCTGATGAAGTTGGTTCGTCTCCTGCTGAAGTTTGTTCATCTCCTGCTGAGCTCTTGTAGCTTGGAGCAAGGCCTTAATAATTTCCTCCATTTTGTTCTGGGGTGTAGGTTGGAAGCTGAACCTTGCCTCTCTGAGCATTGGCTGACGCCTCCTCTATGGGACTTCAAGGACACAGTGTTATTTCCACACTCACAAATTGGGTGTCTGTCCCTTTAATTTTTAAACGGAAAGTTTTCCTCTCGCTGCAACTTCAGTGTGTGTGGTTGCCCGCATTCTCCACCATATTGTGACACAGTTAGGTTAGGGGGTCCCTCTCCTGGGTAGAGGACTCCTTCCTTTCACACACAGCAGCTGGGAAACAGTACGCCAGACTGGATGCAAGTACAAGCTGGTCGGCACCAGTCTTTATTGTGCAATGTCAGAAATAACACAAAGAAAACATAAACGTAAATCCTAGCCCTGTCGGGGCACTAACTTCACAGGTAGTTCCCTCACTACCAGAACCTGGCAGGGCCTAATGCCCTCACCAGCAACAAAAGCACAGCACAACACTTACAGTTAGGTTTTCAAGTGTCTCTGAGCAAACTCCCTGTCTGCTCTCCCAGGTGAGACAATCAGCCCTCAACACACTAGGCTTATATTGGCCACTCTCAGGTGGAAACCCTAACAAGCCTGTTACCAGGCTAAGAGAACCAAAACCTGGAGTGGCCGTGGGTAGAGCCCTCCCTCTCCTCTCACCCACAACCCCCAGGTCCCAAACCGGCTTTTCAAAAAGCCGAGACTCAAGCCTGCTACACTGCAGACTTTCTCCTGGGGATTTTAAACACATATGACAGGAATCTGGGATAAATGTCCCTGCCACAGACCACTTTACCAGTGATCCTATCACATATCCCCCCCCTTTGTTTCGACCTATGGGGCGGAACAACTGAAGCCCCCAAACAATGAACGCGTGACAACGCGTCTGCTTTAAACAACAGGCCCCCTGGCCTGTGTTCCACCGAAAATTTAAAAGTTTGTAACGCCCACTTTATGGCCAACGCCTCCTTCTCCACTGTGGCACCGGGTAGACATCGAATTTTGAAACACTGTTCAACTTTCGGAAGTCATTGCAGAAACGCACACTCCCGTCGGGCTTTGGAATCAACACAATGGGACTTGACCATTCACTATGTGATACTTCAATAACCCCTAACTCTAGCATATTTTTCATTTCTTTGGCACCGATGCTCTTGGTGCTTCTGGTAACCTATAGGGCTTTAGATTAACTTTAACCCCTCGGTCAGTCATGATGTCATGTTTAACGACCGAGGTTTTCCCAGGTACGTCAGAGAACAGCACCCTATTTCTAACCAGAAACTCCTTGACCTCTCGTTGTTGAATTGCCGACAGGGTTTTTGCCACTGTCACTTCGGGAACTAAGGACCCTGGACTTACTGGAGGGGCTCGGACGGCCGACAGTACCGTTCTATCTTTCCTGGGCTTTAACAGATTTATATGGTATATCTGTTCCGGCTTTCTTTTCCCCGGCTGGTAAACTTTGTAATTGACCTGTCCCACTCTTTCTAAGATTTCAAAGGGCCCTTGCCATTTAGCCAAAAGTTTATTTTCCACAGTGGGAACCCACACTAACACTCTGTCCCCAGGAGCAAAGCTGCGTAACCGAGCATTGCGGTTGTATACCCTCTGCTGTGCCTGTTGAGCCTGTTTCAGGTGCTCTCTCACTATCGGCACCTCTACAATAGGCAATGGAACTAGTGGTCCCTTAAAACGTGGTCTGGGAGCATGATACTGACACTCAGGGCAGGATGCGCAAAAGTCAGATATCTCTTTATAAAGCCCGGGCCAGAAAAACCTCTGCATTATTCGCTCAATGGTTTTCTCTACCCCTAGATGACCTGCCGTTATACGACAATGGGCCAGATCCAACACTGTTCTTCTGTAGGCTTTGGGAACTATTAGTTGTTCCACAACATCTTCCCCCTTCTAAGTCACCTGATATAACGAATCCTGACACATTGCCATGTGGGGATAGGACAAAGGACTATCAGGGTCTATGGGTTTACCATCAACTACTTTTACATTCTCCCTGGCTTTTACCAAAGTAGGGTCATTCAACTGCTCCACGGCAAAGACCTCTCTTCTGACCTCTAAATCAGGCAGATGATCCACTGGCCCAACAACACTTCCCACCTCAATGGGAGGCACATCAGTTGGCGGGCCACCGTCACGCTCCGCATTCTCTAGTTTGCCAACCATAGTAGGAAAAGGGAATAACTCTGACTCAGAAGAAACTCCCTCCTCCACTATATCGACAACCTTCTCAAGTGGACCGGGGTTGTTCACTTCTGGAACAAAACGGCTTTCCCACAATTTCCAGAAGTGAGCAAAGTCTCTCCCCAATATTGCATCGTACATCAGACCAGGCACCAAACCCACAGAAACTATAGCAGAGCCACATGGTGTCTCGATGTTCACCTCGGCAGTAACATAATATCGATTATCCCCATGTATGCAGGTCACATCAACAGTTTTCCCCTTATGCCTCAAGGGGTTCACCAGCTCAGCTTTTATAAGTGTCACCAAGCTACCAGAGTCTAACAGTGCCTCTACTCGGTTGCCATCTACAGTGAGTACAAACATGTGCATATCAGTCTCAGCCTGCCGGTCAGCCGTACAGGCTGTCTGTGCAAAGAAAGACCCCCTGCGGTAGACATGAGCAGTATCACATTGCATAGGTTCAGTTGTAAGTGAACAATTAGCGGAAATATGGCCGAAGTCACCACACCGGAAACACTGAATCATATTAATGTCTAGTCGTTTATGGGCAAGAACCTTCCTGGCCTGGCAGGCCTGTCTCCAGGTTCTACACCCTCAGTCTTAGGTACATCCTACCGCCCAGCACCCTTCTCCCCTGGAACAGTCTTACCAGTGTCTGTGGGAGTTCGCCGGTGCGCCATCGGGGCTTGGTGGGGCATACTCCTCAGCTCCTCAGCTGCCACGTACCTCTCCACTAGCTCGACCAACTGGTCCGTGGTCTTAGGGTCTGCATGGCTCACCCACTTGCGCAGAGCCGCGGGTAATGATCGCAGGTACCGGTCCATCACGACTCTTTCCACGATCTGTGGTCCCATCAGCGTCTCGGGCTGTAGCCATTTTGAGGACAGATGGACGAGGTCATGCATCTGTGAACGTGGAGGCTTGTCTATATGGAACTCCCAGTGGTGGACCCGTTGGGCACGAACAAAGGTGGTGACTCCCAAGTGAGTTAGGATCTCCTGTTTTAGTTTTTTATAGTCCTTGGCATCAGCCAGGCATAAGTCGAAATATGCTTTTTGTGGCTCCCCAGACAAAAAAGGTGCCACCAGACTTGCCCACTGCTCCTGGGGCCAACTCTCCCTTTCGGACGTTCTTTCAAATGCAGCGAGATAGGCCTCCAGATCATCGCCCGAAGTCATCTTTTGGAGGAAGTGACTGGCTCGTACGGAGTGAGTGGTGGTGGGAGGACCAGTATTAACATCTCTGGGCCGGGCGACCAGGTGCTGTACCACCTCTCTTATGGCCTGGCTGTTTTCCGCTAAGGCCTGGCGGGTTTCCTCAATGGCGACCTGTTGAAGTCTGTTAGTCTCCTGCTGAGCTCTGGTAGATTCCTGATGAAGTTGGTTCGTCTCCTGCTGAGCTCTTGTAGCTTGGAGCAAGGCCTTATTAATTTCCTCCATTTTGTTCTGGGGTGTAGGTTGGAAGCTGAACCTTGCCTCTCTGAGCATTGGCTGACGCCTCCTCTATGGGACTTCAAGCACACAGTGTTATTTCCACACTCACAAATTGGGTGTCTGTCCCTTTAATTTTTAAACGGAAAGTTTTCCTCTCGCTGCAACTTCAGTGTGTGTGGTTGCCCGCATTCTCCACCATACTGTGACACAGTTAGGTTAGGGGGTCCCTCTCCTGGGTAGAGGACTCCTTCCTTTCACACACAGCAGCTGGGAAACAGTACGCCAGACTGGATGCAAGTACAAGCTGGTCGGCACCAGTCTTTATTGTGCAATGTCAGAAATAACACAAAGAAAACATAAACGTAAATCCTAGCCCTGTCGGGGCACTAACTTCACAGGTAGTTCCCTCACTACCAGAACCTGGCAGGGCCTAATGCCCTCACCAGCAACAAAAGCACAGCACAACACTTACAGTTAGGGTTTCAAGTGTCTCTGAGCAAACTCCCTGTCTGCTCTCCCAGGTGAGACAATCAGCCCTTAACACACTAGGCTTATATTGGCCACTCTCAGGTGGAAACCCTAACAAGCCTGTTACCAGGCTAAGAGAACCAAAACCTGGAGTGGCCGTGGGTAGAGCCCTCCCTCTCCTCTCACCCACAACCCCCAGGTCCCAAACCGGCTTTTCAAAAAGCCGAGACTCAAGCCTGCTACACTGCAGACTTTCTCCTGGGGATTTTAAACACATATGACAGGAATCTGGGATAAATGTCCCTGCCACAGACCACTTTACCAGTGATCCTATCCCAATATATATATATATATATATATATATATATATTATATACACACACACACATTCCAGGCAGCACTCACATGTAATCCAAATATAAACTCTGGTGCCCTCTGTTTGGAATCCAATGCTGAATCACACAATATAGTCACCACTGTCCGCAGCACTCGATCAAAATGAGTCACTAAGAAGCCAGTATTTATTCCAATGTTTCGATGGATTTTTTATTCCATCGTAATCAGGGATAAGATATAAAAGACCTACTCACCTTATGATGGACCTGTGAAGAGTCTTTATTTTATGATTAAGACCACTGAGTGCCGCTTATTGGAATGTATATATATATATATATATATATATATAATGCAGCAACGGCTCGGCACTCGTCCCTCAGAGATTGCAACAATGTGGGTGCCCTCTGCAGAGAGTGTAGATAATGTAGTAGATGGGCAGCGGCACTCCTCAGTAAAGTACGTTACAAGTAGGGTATATAAACCACTAGTTTAATACTTCAACGTTTCAATCTTACACGATTTTCTTCAGGAAGCAATTATAAAACGAAACAACACTTACCTATATACCACACCACGAGTGAGACACACCGCGTCTGTCGGAAGCTGTCAGTGACGTCACCTGCGGCACACAGTCCAGCGGGCGCGACGTATGACGTAGCGCTCACTATGACAACGGAATACACAAAACATAACAATCGGATTCGTGCCACCACCACCAATACATAAACAATGTATGCAAACAATGAAATGACAAGCATAAAGAATATCAACAATGAAGCAGAATAGTAGCCAGGATAGACAAAAAATCAATGAATCAAAAAAATCAATATGTCAAAAAGAATAGACGACCAGCAGGACATAAATGTCAGAGATAGAGTGTCTGATCAAATAAAGCAAGCCAAAGGTAACATCTCATTAAGGCCATACGGTTGGACTGTGTTTAAACGATGTATCCATCGTCACCACCTCTAATATTCTCCGGAACATGGTCTATCATTTTATAGCGTATAGTAGACAGACCATGTCTATGCTCTCTAAAATGGCGTTCCACCGGTTGTTCATTCTCACTGCCACTTAAAGCTAGTCGAATGGCCGATCTATGAAGAGCCATTCTTTCACGAAATTGGCGAGTTGTCTTGCCAATATATAAAAGCCCACAAGGGCACCTAATGTAGTATATGACAAATTGACTGGTGCAGGTAAGTTCATGATTAATTTTGTATCTCAGACCTGTACGCGGATGTGCAAAACTGTCACCTGTTTCCATAAAGCTGCAAGTCGTGCATCCAAGACATTTATAGTTACCAGGTTTTTTGGTTAAAAAATGTGTTTTGGTGATCTTACCAAAACCGGTAATATCATTATGTACCAGCCAGTCGCGAACATTTTTGCCACGTTTGTAACAAGGTAGAAGAGCAGTGTTTTTTAAGGACGGTAAGTTAGCGTCAGATTTGATAAGAGGCCAGAATTTTTTGGCAGTTTTGATGATCATATTACTACCAGTACTAAAATGATTAACCCAAACCAAACTATCTTTTAGTTTTTTCTCTTTGTTAAGCGAGAGGTCTGGACATTTAGGGGCAGATAAAGCTTTTTGGCGAGCAGTGTTTAAGGACTTAAGAGAATAACCTCTACTCAAGAAGTTATCCGTCATGCGGTCCATTTGTTGAAGTTCATCTGAGAAATTACTACAAATCCTGTGTATTCTCAAATACTGGGAATACGGTAGACCTTTTATAAGGCTTCTGGGATGATAACTGGAGGCTAGAAGCAGATTGTTACAATCGGTGGGCTTCTTATAGAGGTATTTAACATACCACCAGCAAGTGACACACATACATCCAAGAAGTGTACCTCTTGGGAGCTAATTTCATAAGTGAACTTGATGTCTGGATCACGAGTATTTATGACATCCATCAGCTGATTTAAATCACTTTTGGCTAACAATTCTATTTACAATGGCCCTAACCCTACCTTTTTGTTACAGTTGTTATCTTTAACCTTGACCAGAAATTATTTCATTTTTGACGGGTCGTTTTATCTACAAACCCGTGGCTGTGCTATGGGTTCTTGTGCAGCCCCTGCCTACGCTAATGCGTTCATGTATCGTGTGGAGTCAGAATTGCTTTTTGGTGACCGTGTTGTCGCCGATAACATTCGTTTCTTTACACGATACATAGATGACATTTTTCTAATCTGGCTTGGCAGCAGGGAAGATTTTATACAGCTGATGGATGTCATAAATACTCGTGACCCAGACATCAAGTTCACTTATGAAATTAGACCAGTGATTTTCAACCTTTTCAACTCGAGGCACACTACAGAAAATGTTAAAATTGCCAAGGCACACCATCCGGCGATGCGGTGTGCATGACCAATGAAAAAACCTACACATTGGCTCCCACATAAAAAAAACCACACTACATTGGCCTCCACATCAATAAAACACACTACATTGGCCTCCACAGGAATAAAACACACTACATTGGTCTCCACAGGATTGAAACACGCTACATTAGCCTCCACAGGAATAAAACACACTACATTGGCCTCCACAGGAATAAAACACACTACATTGGCCTCCACAGGAATGGAACACACTACATTGACCTCCACAGGAATAAACACACTACATTGGTCTCCACAGGAATAAAACTCACTACATTGGCCTCCACAGGAGTAAACTCACTACATTGGCCTCCACAGGAATAAAGCTCACTACATTGGCCTCCACAGGAATAACACACACTATATTGGCCTCCACAGGAATAAAACTCACTACATTGGCCTCCAAAGGAATAAACTCACTACATTGGCCTCCACAGGAATAAAACACATTACAGTACTAGTGCGCTGAGCTGACCGCCGCGGCACACTTGACAACCGCTCGCGGCACACTAGTGTGTCGTGGCACAGTGGTTGAAAAACGCTGCCCTAGACATATAGAGCAATATACATACAATAAAAAATATAAAATATGGCACCAAGAGATGTTAAAAAACAGCATAGAAAATGGAGCAATTAAAAAAAAGAAACGGAGGAATAAAAATGGCTTATCTGAGTGTATATAAAAAAGGTAAGTTCATGGAAGGTGGAACCAGGAATCACCAACGCGTTTCGTCCAGTTAATAGACTTCTTCAAGGGATGTCAGCTGGATGAAACGCGTTTTATATACAGTCAGATAAGCCATTTTTATTCCTCCATTTATTATTTTTAATTGCTCAATTTTTTATGCTACCCAGGTTCTGGGATTGTATATTTCTATTATTGTTTGTACTTTTAATATTGCAATATTGCACATATTTGCACATTGAGCGCTCTATGGACATGATTCAGATCCGCTAAGTTGCGCTCACTTCGCTGTGAGTGATTTTCGCCCATCTGCGCATGCATATAATTCGCAGTGTGCGTGTGCAAGCCAGTCTTTGCGATCTGATTTTGGTTGTTCGTAAGCCACTATCAGGTCGCTACTTTGAGTGACAGATAGTGCCGTTTGTGGGTGGTAACAGGGGAAGGTGCTTGTGAACGGGGGAGTAGTACTTAGAATGCCTGTGTGTCAGGCCGCCAAAACGCTGTTTTAAAGGGTGTGCATAATTAGCAAAGTAGCGTCATTGTACACGTCACCTGCATGTATTTCAGCCAGCACTCATCGCAGTGCTTGCGGCGGGGAAAGGCTGTCAAGGGCTGCGAGCAGCTCTGACGGCTCTCGATCTTATCGATTAATACTACAATTCCTGGAGATGACGTGTGCTGCGAGTGGCAAGGGGGCGTCTTTATACACTAGCAAGCGCTCATTGCCGTAGCTCGCTAAGACATAAAGGGCGTCCTAACACGCTGCAGTGCGAGCGCTTAATTTAAATATCCGGCCCCTTTTTGCCAGTGAGCAACCGCATCTTGCGAGTGGGTCTGAATGAGCTCCTATATCAGTTCCGATATTCATCTCTAATATTAACAAATCACCATTGTTATCCTATTACTGATGAGCTGACACCCACACTGATGGGGAGTGCTCTGTTTTAAATATTAATTTATTATACACTTAGTAGTACGGGTTGTTCTAATTTTGAAGAAAGGGTTCTCATTACTCTTTGGCGCTATAATCTCCCATATACTATCTATCTATCTATCTATCTATCTATCTATCTATCTATCTATCTATCTATCTATCTATCTATCTATCCTGCCTGTGTCCCCTGACTACACTAGAGGCTGCCTGGGTGTACCTGCAAATGTCGTGCATAATGTTTTTTAATATATTTTTTGGAGGGGTGTTCCTCTATTTAACAGTAGCGGCTTCGGAAGATTTAATATGCCACCTCCACGCTTTCACGTGAGGGACTAAAATGTGTGTGGGGGGGATTAGGCAGAAGCTTTGCCTGGGGTACAGAGAAAATTTGCACCGGCCCTGCTGGGAGGTGGCTAATCAGATGCAGAGGGTCTGCCTCATAGGTGTTTTATGGGCATTGGCATATCTATACTGGGTGCAGGGTGTGCATTGTACATGGGCCCCTGTGTCCATGGGAGCCCCCACCGCACCCCCTGTACCCATATAATTATTATACTTAACTCTCAGAGTCCTACATCAGCCGATGCTGCATACTAAAATCACTTGGAAAATGTCGCAGTGGCCATTTTCCCTGTGATTTGTGCACTAGAAATGCCTCCAGGGACCTAGCGCGGGCCGCCATGTTCCTGGAGACCTGTGCATGCGCAGTAGACTCTGGCACAAAGCCAAAGTCTACTATGCACTGGAGAGGAGGGGGCCCGCATGGAGGCGGCAGACAGGCCCCCTTCTCTCTTAAACTGCCCCTGGTTATGGGGGTGTCACAGGCTTGTCGCTGAGTGTTTGCCTACACAGACATTTAATCGCTCACATAGGAGGCTATATTCAGATGAATAATTTGCACCTACCAAAGGGCTTGTGCAAGTTTCAACGCAACAGTGCCACCGATGTTGCATCTAAAGACACAGCCAGTGGTATTTCAGTGTCATGGGGCGCTGAAAGTGGCATCTTAATTTGCATAAGGTCGCAGACGTACAACTGGCTAAATATACAGATACGGATGAAGCTGCGATCAACTGAGAATCAGGCCCCTTGTGTAGGAAATGTCAGTGATAAGAGGTGGCTCTGCAAAGCAAAGTTACGTCCAGTTATACAAACAGGGATAAGTTACACTATATGTAGAATATGCTTAGGCCATGCTAGGTAGGTAACTTTAAGAACTTGGGGCCTGATTCAGACCCGGTCACTAAGCCGCGATCGCAATCTATGGCCGATAGTCGTCCGTCTGCGTATGTGTCACAGTGCGCGTGCGCGACCCAGTCACTGTGATCGTGAATTGTGCGCTCGTAGCACAAAGACTGAGTGCTACTTTGAGTGACAGATTTTCATTTATTTTTTTTAATTAAGAATGGGGGAGACCAGAGCATGCTTGATTGCAGAAGGGACAGTGCGTGACAGATAGTGCCGTTTGTGGGTGGCAACAGGCAGGGCTGGCTCTAGGGGTGTTTGGCCAGTGTGGTCGCACAGGGGCGCCACCCGTAGAGGGCGCACCCCTCCCCAGTATCCCGATTTCAGTGGGACAGTATTGTTTCACTGTTCCACCCGCGGGCCGAAGTGGCCCGCGGGTGGTCAAATCGGGAGGCTGGGGACCCCCACAGCCACAGCTGTGCGGAGGTGCCGGACCCCAGAAGTGTGAATGGATGCCGCAACCATTCACTGACTGGAGAGGGCTGGGGGAAGCCCAGCCACTGACTGAGTGCTGGGCTTTACCCCAAGCCTGACGTTATTTGGAGGCATGCCATGCGGGTACGCCTCCAAATAACGTCACATAGGGGGCATGGCGTTTGGTAATTAGGCCACGCCCCCAAATTTTGTCACGCGTGACTTCGCCGCGCACGATGTAAGAGCGCCTTCTCAATGGCCGGCACAGGGTGCTCCGACCCCTGGAGCCGGCCCTGGCAACAGGGGAAGGTTCTGGAAAACGGGGGAGTGGACGAACGTATGCAGGCGTGTCTGGGCGTGAAAACGGCATTCTTTGGGCGTGCATAATTAGCATGGAAGCATCATTGTACACGTCACCTGGTTGTATTTCAGCCTGCAGTGATCGCAGTGCTTGCAGTGGGGTAGGGTCTACCTCAAGGGCTGCAAGCAGCTCCGATTGCTCTCGATGTTACTGAGTAATCATATACTTCCTGGAGATGACGTGTGCTAAGAAAGAACAGTGGGCGTCATTACACTGGCGTGCAATCACTCTGCCGTCTCTCTCTAAGGCATAGAGAGCGATCGCAGAATTTGCATACCCGGCCCCTGACGGCTGCGAAAGTGCGCTGCGTTGCGACCGGGTCTGAATCGCCCCCTTGGTTTCTTATCACAGGATTAAACTTCTAAAATATAATAATATCCTTTGTTACTAATCACAATCTTATTATTTTTCTTATATGGTTTGCTGCACTAGTACCAATCATATCACCATACCTAAACATGCCTTTCCCTGTCTCTTATGCTCATCTAATTCATTCAGAGACCTTTATTGTGCTATACACAAAACTTCTGCTGCCAAAATATATCCCTTCAGTGTCTGCTCATACGTAGATAACATTAACCGTAGCCTTTAACTAAAACAATTGGATGAATGGAGTATTTTTACAATTTCTGTTTATTAAATACTGTAAAATATTTATTGTAATCAAAGCAAATTATTAAGCCAATCTATTCTGCCACGCTTGGAGGCTCATTCCAGTCACTGTTTAATGCTCTCTGTGCGTGTTGTGACATCGCCAGCAATGATGAGCGCTTGGCTGCACTGCAATGCCTGATAATAATCTGAACTAAACTGACAGGCATGTAGGATAATACACTCTGAAGATGACACATTAACTTGCCCCAGGGTAAGCCAGAAACCCAATTTGGCCGCACAAATGCTCTCCTGGTCCAAGCGACTTAGGGCCTGATTCAGCAAGGAACGCACGCTAGCAGACGCACGCACCCAGCCGCTGCGAGAATATGCTAATCAATGCATACGCACGGAGACCACAGCACAAAAAGCAGACACCCAGCAAAACTTAAAGCCGCCCACCTGTGCCGTGATTGACAGTGTACACATCGGAAACATCGAGTGCCATCGAAGCTGCATGTAAGCTAAGGGTAGATCTGACCCTGCCGCAGGACTTGAGAGATTCCTGCTCGCAGAGAGGCGCCCAGCTGCGTGTGGTGCTGCTGAGATTAATTTTTGCACTCCCCTGTAATGGCGTGCGAATGGAACTTCCTGTCAATCAACATTGAAGGCCTCTGCGGGCTCCCTGCGTACTCTGAGAAAGCCCTTACCGTACTCAGGGCCTGATTCAGACCCAGACGCTACTTGCGGATGGTCGTTCCAAAAAAGGGGCCGGCTATTTAAATTGAGCCTCCTCGTCTGAGCGAGCGAACTAAAAATGCGCTCGCTATTTTGTAAAGACGCCCCTTTGCCGTTCGCATCACACATCATCTCCGGTATTTATTAGATTAATCGGGTACATCGAAAGGCATCTGAACTGCTCGCAGTACTTGTGGTAGGTTTTTCTTTCCCCTAAAACTGCGAGCAGTTCAGGCTAAAAGACAACCAAGTGATGTGGTCGATGACGCTCCTTTACTAATTATGCACTCCCATTAAACGCCCTTTTGACCGTTAGGCACGCCTGCATTCGGATCTCCACTCCCCTGTTTTCAAGCACCTTCCCCTGTTACCACCCACAAACAGTACATTCTGTCAATCAAATTAGCAGCCCCTCACTGTTTTGCGAGCGCACGATTTCCGACCGCAATGACTGGTTTGCGCATGCGCATTACGACCCATACACATGCGCAGTTGTGCGAACATCACTCAGAGCGAACGAGCGTCCGCTTACGAGCGGCTCTGAATCAGGCCCTCAGCAACCTGTTCGCGCACGCACAATGCGATGCATACACATGCGCAGATCGCAAACATCGGCTCGCACCGTGCATTCTCTCACTTGCATTGCTTGCTGAATCAGGCCCTTAGTCAACATATGAGTGACCAGCGCAACAATAGATTCCTATTAAGATAGTGATCTTAAGGCCGACACATGGGGTCTCGGAACAATAGTATGTTGACACAGGGAGTGTCAGGACAATGGCACATGGACACATGGGTGCCAGAATAATGGAAAGCTGACACATGAGGACAGGAGGATGACAGAACAATGGCATGTCATCATATAGTTCCAGACTAAAATGGCATACTGACACTTGGGTTCCCAGAATAATGGAAAGCTGACACATGAGGACAGGAGGATGACAGAACAATGGCATGTCATCACATAGTTCGAGACTAAAATGGCATACTGACACTTGGGTTCCCAGAATAATGGAATGCTGACCCATGAGTTCACCAGACTCTTGGACCCTGAAACATGGCTTTCCAAGACAATGACACTGACACATGGGGTTCTAGGATAATGGCATGCTGACAAATGGGGTCCCAGAATAATGGAATGCCTACACATATGGTCCTAGGATATTCAACACTGAAACATGGGGTCACAGGTCAATGGCATGCTAACAAATTAGAACCCAGGATAATGGAGCACTGACACATGGAATTCCAATACAACAGTTTGCTGACACGTGGGGTTCCCCTATAATGGCACATTGGTACAAGGGATCATCCCAAGAAAATGTCACGCTGACAATTGGTGTCCTAGGACAGTGGTACACTGATACATGGGGCTCCAGTCAGTGATATGCTAACACATGTAGTCTCATATAATGGCGCACTTACACTACTGGGCTTATGTAATACCCTTCAAGATATGGGCATGGCAGTGTTTCCCGCGATACAGCCCCTATTTTTAAAACAACAATCATTTAAGAGGCAAAACCAGGTTGGTTTTACCTTTTGACTTGCCTGAATTTCACTCGTGCCTTCAACTCGAAGGCTATTTCATAAGCCCCTAGGTGTCCCAGCACAATAGCATGGCGACACCTGTGTCAAGCTATTACATAAGCCCCTAGGTGTCCCAGCACAATAGCATGGTGGTCAGGCTATTACATAAGTCCCTAGGTGTCCCAGCACAATAGCATGGTGGCCAGGCTATTACATAAGTCCCTAGGTGTCCCAGCACATTTGCATGGTGACAGCAATTGTGCTGGGACACCTGTGTCAGGCTATTACATAAGACCCTAGGTGTCCCAGCACAATAGCATGGTGGTCAGGCTATTACATAAGACCCTAGGTGTCCCAGCACAATAGCATGGTGGTCAGGCTATTACATAAGTCCCTAGGTGTCCCAGCACAAATGCATGGTGGCCAGGCTATTACATAAGCCCCTAGGTGTCCCAGCACAATTGCATGGTGACACCTGTGTCAGGCTATTACATAAGCCCCTAGGTGTCCCAGCACAATAGCATGGTGACACCTGTGTCAGGCTATTACATAAGTCCCTAGGTGTCCCAGCACAATAGCATGGTAGTCAGGCTATTACATAAGACCCTAGGTGTCCAAGCACAATAGCATGGTTGTCAGGCTATTACATAAGTCCCTAGGTGTCCCAGCACAATAGCATGGTGGCCAGGCTATTACATAAGTCCCTAGGTGTCCCAGCACAATTGCATGGTGACACCTGTGTCAGGCTATTACATAAGCCCCTAGGTGTCCCAGCACAATAGCATGGTTACAACTGTGTCAGGCTATTACATAAGTCCCTAGGTGTCCCAGCACAATAGCATGGTGGTCAGGCTATTACATAAGTCCCTAGGTGCCCCAGCACAATAGCATGGCGACACCTGTGTCAGGCTATTACATAAGTCCCTTGGTGTCCCAGCACAATAGCATGGTGACACCTGTGTCAGGCTATTACATAAGTCCCTAGGTGTCCCAGCACAATAGCATGGTGGTCAGGCTAATACGTAAGTCCCTAGGTGTCCCAGCACAATAGCATGGTGGTCAGGCTATTACATAAGTCCCTAGGTGCCCCAGCACAATAGCATGGCGACACCTGTGTCAGGCTATTACATAAGTCCCTTGGTGTCCCAGCACAATAGCATGGTGATACTTGTGTCAGGCTATTACTTAAGCCTCTACTGTAGGTGTCCCAGCTCAATAGCATGGTGACACCTGTGTCAGGCTATTACTTAACCCCCTACTGTAGGTGTCCCAGCACAATAGCATGGTGACACTTGTGTCAGGCTATTGCATAAGCCCCTACTGTAGGTGTCCCAGCACAATAGCATGGTGCCACTTGTGTCAGGTTATTACTTAAGCCCCTACTGTAGGTGTCCCAGCTCAATAGAATGGTGACACCTGTGTCAGGCTATTACATAAGCCCCTAGGTGTCCCAGCACAATAGCATGGCAACACCTGTGTCAGGTTATTACATAAGACCCTAGGTGTCCCAGCGCAATAGCATGGTGGTCAGGCTATTACATAAGGCCCTAGGTGGCCCAGCACAATTGCATGGTGAACTTGTGTCAGGCTATTACATAAGTCCCTAGGTGTCCCAGCACAATAGCATGGTGCTCAGGCTATTACATAAGCCCTTACTGTAGGTGTCCCACCACAATAGCATGGTGACACCTGTGTCAGGCTATTACATAAGCCCTTACTGTAGGTGTCCCAGCACAATAGCATGGTGACACATGTGTTAGGCTATTACATAAGCCCCTAGGTGTCCCAGCACAATAGCATGGTGACACTTGTGTCAGTCTATTACATAAGCCCCTACTGTAGGTGTCCCAGCACAATAGCATGGTGCCACTTGTGTCAGGCTATTACTTAAGCCCCTACTGTAGGTGTCCCAGCACAATAGCATGGTGACACCTGTGTCAGGCTATTACATAAGCCCCTACTGTAGGTGTCCCAGCACAATAGCATGGTGCCACTTGTGTCAGGCTATTACTTAAGCCCCTAAAGTAGGTGTCCCAGCTCAATAGCATGGTGACACCTGTGTCAGGCTATTACATAAGCCCCTAGGTGTCCCAGCACAATAGCATGGTGGTCAGGCTATTACATAAGCCTCTGCTGTAGGTGTCCCCGCACAATAGCATGTCTCAGAGTAACACCACTGAAACCCATGTGGTCCCCGGGCAATGTCACAGTATCACAGATTCACGTTGGGTTACAGATTAAATAAAATTAAGGACCACTATTCTTAATTAAAGTGATTTTAATATTGTGGAGCAGAACATACAGCATTTTTAGGGCCTGGTTCAGAGGTCGGCGCAATGTCGATGTCGCATGCAGTTGGCCGATGTTTTAAGTCTGCACATGAGTCTTAGTCGCACCGTGCCTACACCCCCGATTGGAAAAAGGTGGGTCAGGTACTCTCTCTGGATATGCAGGAAGGGGATGAGTGTGTGTTTTGTGGTGCTGGTGTGGAACAGAAGACAGAACAACCTGGTGAGGGGCCAAACCATTTATTGAGAAGACACAGTGCTGCTCCAGAATGGTCCCAGGGGGAGGGTTTTGTGAGGTGGTGTGGCTGGCTCGGGGGGAAGGTGGGTGGACCCTTTTAGGGGGCTCCTTTCCGTGCAGTTCTGGACCAGCATGTTATCCATGCTGGACCTTTGGTCTACAGTCTTGGTAGCCGTCAGGGGGATGTGGTGATGGTGTGGGCAAGTGTGCTGCTGTGGCGGCGTCCCACACTGTCTAGCGGTAGGTTGCCTATGATATGGAGTTGCAGATGGGGTGCAGCAGCATTGGGGTGATGGAAGACTGGTCCTGGTAGGACGGCAGGTGCTGGTGCTGGGGTTTGCAGCATGCCTGGGGTGAGTGGTGTACCCCTGTTGGTGGATGCTGTCTGTACAACACCCTTGTGGTGATGGAAGTCTGGTCCTGGTAGGACGGTGGATGCCAGCGCTGGGTGGGCGGTGATGGAGTCTGTAACATGTCTCGGATTGGTGTGGGTTGGTGCCGCTGAGACACAGTCAGTGGATGGCCGCTTGTCAGGGCCTGGGTGGATGGCGGTGGTTGTTGGAGCCGTGATGCGGTCTGCAGAATGGGTATCTGTGTGCCGTTGTGTGGCGAGCGGGGAGCCGATGGTCGAAGGGAGTGTGACACGGTCCAGGGCAGGGTGCCGTTTGCTGATGGTGCTCGCGGCTCCCTGGACTGACGGGACTCCTGTACACATATGGGGGGCGACGGATGAGGGCAGTCGTGGTGCTTGTTGTAGCTGTGTAGGTGTGCATCTCGGCGCAGGGGGGTGGGGATGACCATGGGTAGCTGTGGTGTGATGGTCAGAGGAATGTGTGGGTATGGATTAAATGGTGAAGGTGGTGGGTAGTGTCGGTATAGTGGGGGGAGGATGAGGGGGAAAAAAACAGTAGTTGTGTGGTGGGTAATGGTGTGATAGCAGTGCGGGGGTGGAGAAATTGGGAGGCTTGCTGGATGCTGTTGAGATTGGGTGATTACTTGGCGATGACTGATTTGGGTGATTACTTGGCGAAGACTGACTTTATTTCATTGTCTATAATTAGTTCCTTTGGAGTGAGAGTTTTAGTGTGACTAACCATTTGAGTTCTTCCTCATTCAATATTTTTGTATGGTCCCCCCCTCTACAGTTCTTTTTCATATGCTTGATCCCTATGTAGCTTAATCCCGCTGGGTTGCTCTGGCGGTGTTCAAGAAAATGTAACGGGATGTTGTGGTTGTCTGATTTGTTGGTGATGTTTCTTAGGTGTTCAGAGATTCTGTTTTTCAGTGGTCTGGTTGTTCTACCTACATATTGTTTATTGCACGGGCACTGGATGAGGTAAACAACATCTTATGTGTGGCAGGATATGTGTTCCTTGATTTTGTAGGTTGTTCCTGTTTGTGTGGAAATGGAAGTGGTGGTTGGTTTGGTATTTCTGTAGTGTAGTGACTTACAGTTGGAGCATGTCCCACAGTGGAAAAACCTCCTCTGATAGTGCTGTTGTCTAGGGTCCTTTGTATGAGTCTTGGTAGGGGATGTGGTTCCAGACTAGTTTATTGTGGATGTTTGGGGCTTTTCTGTATATCACTTGGGCTTTGGCTGGCAGTATGTCTGAAAGTTGTTTAGCCTTCTGCAGTAGGTGCCAATGTTTGTTGATAATCTTTTTGATGTGATTTGTGTGGGTGTTGTATTGTATGATGAAGGGGATGTGGTCCTGTATGTGTTTGGTTCTGGCCCCTTTGTACTCTAAGGGGCATATTCAATAGGCTGCGAGAAAAGCCAAAAACCCGCACCTGCAAGGTATTTCCTGCAGGTGCGGGTTTTTTGCTATTCTATTAGGTGCGTGTTTTTTTTTAAAACACGCGCCGGGAGGTTTTTTTTTGCGCACCTCCTGAGCAAGCGTGATTTTTCCAGAATTCAATGTTCTTAGGAAAAATCACGTGTACTTGCTCTGACAACACCCCCCCTCCCCAAAGGACTAATTAAGCAATTGGAAGTATCCAATTAGCTTAATCAGTCCTTAATTACTCACCTTCCGAAGCGCTGTCTTCTCATCTTCTTCTGCATCCAGCTTCGGGAGCCGGCTCTTCTGCAGCAGCGGTGAGTATGTCAGTGTGTGTGCTGTATGTAAGTGTGTATGAGTGACTGTGTGGTGTGTGTGTGTATGAGTGCATGAGTGTGTGTGTGACACCCGGTGCGGTGTGTGTGGCCCCCCCGGGAATGGGCGCTGGGAGAACTACATCTCCCAGCAGCCCTTGCTCCTCCCATCAGCCCCCGGGACTCCCAGCAGCCCCCTCTCCAGTAAGAAGAGAGAGGGGAGGCCGCCGGGAGCCGCGGAGAGCCGGACAGGTAAGTGATTTTTTTCTTTTTAAATTTACGCGGCGCGTGGTTTTCAGTGATGAAAACCCCGCGCTCACTGTTTTTTTAATTGAATGCCGCGGGTATTGGGAGCGCGCATACCCGCGGGATTTCGAAGTTGCCCGCGAGGGGCGCGAGGTTTTTTCCTCGCAAAACCTCGCGGACAATTGAATATACCCCTAGGAGTGGGAGTCTGTTTTCCTCCCCTATTTTGATCAGGGCCTCCTGTAGTGAGTCTTCATTGTATGCCTTTTCAACAAATTTCTGTTTAAGTTCCCCTCCCTGTTCCATGTAGTCAGTGAGTCTGGTGCAGTTTCTCCTTATCCGTTTGAATTGACCTGTAGGGATGCTGTGGAGCCGGTTGGGATGATGACCACTGCTTGACAGGATATAGCTGTACACAACGTAGCCAAGCCCCCTCATTGGCAGATTAGCCACACGTCACCCCACACTTCCGTCCGGCCTCCCAACCAACCTCACTCCAACAGACACACCTCCCTCTATGCATCATCATGACACAGTCCCCTCATTGGCCAATCACATCACAGGTCCACCGGAAGCACAGCATAAAACCCCATCCTACACCTCAGTAACCTCATTGAAGAAGACCCAAAGCCAAAACGAATTGATGACATCCCCAAAACATCTTGCTACCTCCCGCCACCCCAGCACAAAACCCGGTCCACTCCAGTTACCCACTGGAGTGGACCGGAGTCACCCCCCTGCGCTGAGATGCGCACCTACATAGCTACAACAAGCACCGCGGCTGCCCTCCTCCATCACCCCCCCATGTGTACAGGAGTACAGGGAGCCGCAAGCACCTTCAGCAAATGGCACCCTGCCCTGGACTGCGTCACAGTCCCTTCCACCATCGGCTCCCCGCTCGCCACACAACGGCACACGGATACCCATTCTGCAGACCGCATTGCAGCTCCGACAATCACCGCCATCCACCGAGGCCCAAGCAAGCGGCCATCCACCGACTGCATCTCAGCGGCACCAACCCACACCAATCCGAGGTGTGTTACAGACCTCATCACCGCCCACCCGGCGCCGGCACCCACTGTCCTACCAGGACCAGACTTCCATCACCACAAGGGTGTTGTACGGACAGCATCCCCCAACAGGGGTACACCACTCACCCCAGGTGTGCTGCAGACCCCAGCACTGCCCACCCGGTGCCGGCACCCGCCATCCTACCAGGACCAGTCTTCCATCACCCCAACGCTGCCACACCCCATCTGCAATGCCATATCATAGGCAACCTACCACTAGACAGTGCGGGACGGCGCCACAGCAGCACACTTGCACACACCATCACCACATCCCCTGGTGGCTACCAAGACTGTAGACCAAAGGTCCAGCAGGGATAACGTGCTGGTCCAGAACCGCACAGAAAGGAGCCCCCTAAAAGGGTCCACCAACCTTCCCCCCGAGCCAGCCACACCACCTCACAAACCCCCCCTGGGACCATTCTGGAGCGGCACTGTATCTTCTCAATAAACGGTTTGGCCCCTCACCAGGCTGTTTTGTCTTCTGTTCCACAGCAGCACCACAAAACAAACACTCATCCCCTTCCTGCATATCCAGAGAGTGCACCTGACCCACCTTCACCCTCCGAGCAAATCCTCTCCCCACACCATTTCTATCTCCTCCCCCACCCAGCAGATACACACTGTATGAGCGCGGTTCACAAACTATTGACTGTATACACCACCGATTGTCTTGTGCACAGAGACACAGCACAGCCTGAGAAATATAGTGCCTTTCCTGTAAGGTAACAGGGGTGGTGAAGGCGACGTGGGCCTGCAGGGGTGTATCTTCCTATTGGCCTGGATGGCCCTTGCCAGGGTGGGGGGCACTGTTTCAGCCTGACATCACTTGCACATGATCTCCTGAGTCTCCTCTGCTCTTAGCAGTGTCCCACAGTCAGCTGCAGCAAAGATCCCTGGTCTTCTTCTGTCTTCTCTGCTCTGACCAGTGTTCTCCATTGACTGCTAGCATGAATTAGCCTTCTTATATGTCCCTTTATATCAGAAACATTTAAAATTAGGGAGAGTAATTTTTTTTTATTTTTATCCCTAATATATCTCTTCCCCCACAATACCCAACACATACCAATCACCACTCACTAATTCCAATATGTCAACTGTGCAGGAAAAGAGTGCAAGCACCACATCAATCACAAGGCTCTATTCGCAAGGTAATTATCGTGCCCACAATGCATCTTGTTTGTTATCGATGCCCTCTTTTCCTGTGTTGTTGACATATAGAAATTAATAAACAGTGCTTTTCATGTAGTAAGTGTTATAACCGAAAAAAAATATTATATATATATATATATATATATTATATTGTCTCCCTATTTCTACAGGCTTGTAAATTGAACTACCCCCAGTGTAAGTGTAATAAATATATCTTGTCCTCAGTTTGGGGGACTGGCTATGTTTTTATAGGTTGTGGCTAGTCCTGTGTTGGGAATAAGACATGATCCATATGGACTGTCTTCATTCTTATGAGGGATAATATAAAAGATCATGTGAGTTACCGTCACAGTAAATTAATGGTGGAGTGTAGGTATCAGTTTTAAAAAAGCGTAATGCAGTATAGATAGCCCAATTTGAATATATGTAAATTAGGTTACTCATAATGCATTTTGTTTGTTGTTGATTCAATGTTTTCAAGCTTTTCCTGTGTTTTTTTGCATAAATAAATTTATATTTAGTGGTTTGCAATAGAGTAAGTTCTATAAAAGTTATATATATTAAAAAGAGAAATAAAAATTATACTCTCCCTATTTCTTCACGTGTGTGAATTAAACTGCCCCCAGTGTGTGTTATTTTTTTTTATTTAGTAGAAGCAGTCATTGGAGGGGGGGTGCCAGTCCCTTAATTTGCCAGGGGCGCTCGGACCCCTAGATACACCCCTGTGGGCCTGTTGCTGATAGCGGCTGCGTTCAGAGATGCACAGCCACTCACATTGCAAGCCATACTTGGCAAGTTACAATGGTGCGACCAATAATGTGACCAAATGTTGATAACGCAATGTGTTCTAGATTTATTTATAAACCTTACCCATTACAAGAAGAAATGAAATAATTCACACCAATACAGATTCTAAAATAAATGGCAATGCTTTTACTTAAAGAAAGATTAATCATACATATATTTTGCCAGTGCAGAGTTACAACAAAAATACTTAGGTTATATTAGCAGCAGTAGGGAATACTTGTAAAATAAATTTGTGACACCCAGTGCTCTTTACCAGTCTGCCAATTTCATACATACGTACGGCAACCCCCAGACCCTTGTTGTGTGCTCTATCTCCCTCATTCTCCGACTGCTCCCCGACTGCCCTTCCCCTGTCTCTGCTCAATACTTTATACTATAATCTGTCCATACCTCCAATTAACCCAATGGGGAATATTAATTCATTTAATATTCGTATGTGCTAATTGGTTATGGGTCTCTTAATCTTAATATTGACACTTATGCTGTGTTATCTTTTTGTTCCCATGTAGAATTCTAATATAGCCTTCAGCTGCTGCTTATGGCAGACAAAAGTTATCTTGATTGAACTCTTTTTGTTTATAAAAACTGAGACTTGCTTTCTGCCTTTGTGCACATGTAAAAATCAATACACTTTAACCGGACAATTCCTACTGCTAGAAGAACAGTTAACAACAAGATGGCTGCTGCCTCAGACATGCACTTATTTACTTTAGAGGGAAAGGGAAGACACCCCAAAGACAAAAGGCTGTTGTTTTATAGGTAGACAAATGATCACTACCATGAATTTATTACAGATATCATTAGGCCTCTACTACTTACACTTGAATTTGATATGTCGATTAAAGACAAAAATGTAGGTTCAGTTTGGTGTTTGTCAGAATCTGTTTATATATTAGGTTTATCAGTATGTTAAAATATTAACTCATTGCAATCCAATTTTATTTATAATTCCATTTGTTTCATCTGTACATTTAATATTGTTACATATTCTAAAGTAGAATCATTCTCATTAAATCTGAGTAATGCCAGCCCTTAAGTGTGTATACACTAACAGACAAATGGATCAGACAAGCGCATGAGACATTATTTCCCCCAGGTGAAAATGGACTTGAGGTCTGATTCAGGTTGGTTCGCAAGGCTGCGTTCGCACACACCCGCTCGCTGCGAAAATATGCTAATTAATGCAATAGCACGGCAACCACAGCACTATACCAAGACGTCCACCATTGTATAAAGCCGACCACTTCCCATGACATGCATCCGCAAGTCAGTGAAAACATCGGTAACATCGAGTAACATCAAACCTATATGCACAGTTGTGGTTGACCATGACCTGCCGCACAAACTGCTAAACTTCCTGTCGCCAACTCGTAGGGGCTAAATTATGCACGCCTCTGTAACGGCATTCAAACGTACATGCATGCCTGTGTTCGCCCGACCACCCCCCCAGTGGCGGAACTAGAGAGTGGTGGACCCAGGTGCAAGAATATTCTTTGGGCCCCTGTCACGACTGGCTCAGGAGGATCTCCTACTGAGGAGCTGAAAGCTGAGGTTCCGGGTTGTGGAAGGAATCGGAGGCGAGGGGCCTGGATGTATGTCCTCATCCACAAGTATCGGATGTTGGCGAGACCTGACCAAAGGCACGGAGTCTAACCTGCTGGGAGGTGTTCACCAGTGACCCCTCCACGCGGGATATGGGTTTAAGCTGCATCCAGCAAGCAGCTTGTGGCCCTTTGGTCAGGTATCCAATACTGATGGTAAATGGAGAGAGATAACACCAATGAGACCCAGGAGAGTGTACTTCTGAAAGAAGCACTAGTGAGGATTCTGTACTTGGATATTGTACTGAGTGTGCTGGCAAGGTATCAGATTCACCGCTGGCACAGGAGAGTTCCACTGTAGTTGTACTCAGATGTTGTACTGATTACGCGGGCAAGGTATCAGAGGCACCGCTGGCACAGGAGAGTTCCACTGTAGTTGTACTCAGATGTTGTACTAATTACGCGGGCAAGGTATCAGACGCACCGCTGGCACAGGAGAGTTCCACTGTAGTTGTACTCAGATGTTGTACTAATTATGCGGGCAAGGTATCAGACGTACCGCTGGCACAGGAGAGTTCCACTGTAGTTGTACTCAGATGTTGTACTAATTACGCGGGCAAGGTATCAGACGCACCGCTGGCACTGGAGAGTTCCACTGTAGTTGTACTCAGATGTTGTACTAATTTCGCGGGCAAGGTATCAGATGTACCGCTGGCACAGGAGAGTGACACTGTAGCATTCTTGCCGACAATCAGCTCCCTCCTTCCGGGAGGGAGCTGATTGTCGGCTAACAGCAGGGGGCGTGTCCGGATAGATATGACACATGGGGGTGGAGCTAGGGGTGTGACCATGTGATTGCATCATCGTGGCCCCGCCCTCTCTTCACAATGCCGTTATTTTTGGCCTTGTGAAGCAGGGGACGGGGCCATGATGAAGCGATTCAGCACGAATCACGTCACTGCCCCCCCACCCCCGCTGCGGGTATTTCATGTTTATTCTGGGGGAGGTCGGGAGGGTTGGTGGATGCTAGGAGGCTTGCCTGCCTTTCCGGGGGGCCCTGGAGCGGCACCCGATATTTGGGAGGCTCCCGGGAAAATCGGGAGGGTAGGCATGCTTCAACTGTAGCTGTACTCGGATGTTGTACTGAGTATACAGGCATGGTATCAGACGCACCGCTGGCACCGGAGAGTGACACTGTAGTTGTACTCGGATGTTGTACTGAGCACACGGGCAAGGTATCAGACGCACCGCTGGCACAGGAGAGTGACACTGTAGTTGTACTCGGAGGATGTACAGAGTATGCGGGCAAGGTATCCAGACTCACCGCTGGCACAGGAGAGTAACTAGAAATGACTCGAGAGCAGAATAGCAAGGGAACCTGGATCAAAGTGACGGCAAGTAAACACTAGTAGAAACGAAACTAGCAGTCCATTGAAGGACAGCGTCAGCTGACAACAACCATGCTACCATTGGATGAAGGGTCAGTCAGGTGATGAACCCAGTCATGGAGCAGCACATGGATGTCCACTTGCACCTAAGGCATAATCCTCAGTGCGTCACTCGCTGCCGCACCTGACCTCACAAGATGTCAGGGAAAATCGGCGTTGTGGTGAGTAATGGCTGATCCTAGGTCGAAACCTGACAGCCCCCCTATGCAGTGCCCCACGAAGTGGTACCCATATGCAGTGCCCCCAGGAGTGCCCATTATATATGCCCCCAGTAGTAGTCCCCCGCTGTGCAGCGCCCCCAGTAATAGTTCCCCCGCTATGCAGTGCCCCCAGTAGTACCCCCTATGTGCAGTGCCCCCAGTAGTAGTTCCCCCTAGGTGCAGTGCCCCAAGTAGTAGTCCCCACTATGTGCACTGCCCCCAGTAGTAGTCCCCCCTATGTGCAGTGCCTCCAGTAGTAGTCCGCCTAAAGAACAAACACATACAAAAAAAAATAACTTACCTGAATCCCCACACCTGCGCCCACTGCTGTCTGCTCCTCCATCCTCCCAACCTGCTCTCGCTCAGCACTATGGGAGAGATGTCATGACGTCTCTCCCATCACCCACTGCGGGAGCCGGAAGGCGGAGCTCATGAGTGAGCTCCAGCCCGGCTCCCTCCGTGGACACAGCAGCCAATGAGAGTGTGTCTGACTCTCATTGGCTGCCAAAACAAACACACCGCCACCGGGTAGTACAAGTGTACTACCATGTTTCCCCCATAATAAGACACTGTCTTATTTTTTTTTTTGTTAAAAAAAACACCATAGGGCTTATTTTTGGGGTAGGTCTTATTAATTATCATTGACAGCAGTGCCCCTTATGCAGGCCCCCTTGTAGAAGTGCCCCATATGCAGGCCACCCCCTTGCAGGCCCCCTTGTAGAAGTGCCCCTTATGCAGGCCCCCTTGTAGAAGTGCCCCTTATGCAGGCCACCTTGTAGAAGTGCCCCTTATGCAGGCCCCCTTGTAGAAGTGCCCCTTATGCAGGCCACCCCCTTGCAGGCCCCCTTGTAGAAGTGACCCTTATGCAGGCCCCCCTGTAGCAGTGTCCCTTATTGCAGTGTACTTACCTGACTCGCAGCCGTCCGGGATGTCGCTCTCACTTGCGCGCTGACTGGATCTAACATGATCCAGCAGGCGCGGCCGCACAGGATCCTCAGCGCTCGGGTAACGTCATGACGTCACCCGCGCACTGCATGACTGGGAACGCTGGTCTCGTCAGCGTTCCCAGCACAAAATGAGATTCAGGTAGGTCTTATTGTTGGGGTAGGGCTTAATTTGGACCAGATTACAAAATGAAGGATAGGTCTTATTATCGGGGAAACACGGTACCCGGGGGCCGACGGTAGTGTTTGTTGTGTAGTGCAGACCGCACTCACTGCGGCCCGCACTACACTGTGGGGCCCGGGGGACACTGGCGGCGGATGCCACAGCGCTGTTGGCTGCAGGGACTATGGACCCCTGCTCCATAGGGGGCCCCGGTGCAAGCCACCGGCTGCACCGCCGCTACTTTCGCCACTGACCTTCCTCTCCACCCCCAAATGGTCTCTTCCTGTCAATCACTATGTAATGGGACTGCATGCTTACTGCATTCTATTCTCAATTGCAGCCGCTGGTTCGCACACGGCACTACTATGCATAAGCATGCGCAGAATGCAAACATCAGCCAGCGAACCAACCTAAATCAGGCCCTCAGACTTGCGCCAGCATAACGTAACACCTTGGGGAAGTGTTTCACCGTGAATGTATTATTGAATCTGTAAAGGCAAAACACCTCCATGTATGAACCAGCCGGGTTATATAATCAACTACAACATAGAACATGTAGAAAATAGCACTAATAAAATTAAGACTGAAATAGTCACATACAGTTCCTGCAATAGTGAAATAGCCAAAATCCTATTTTTGGCCTGTGGCAAGGAAATGTCCTGGTTAGTGGTATAAATGTTTGAGTGTAAACACATCTGCTGTTTAATCTGACAGAATCACTTGAAGAGGATATTGCACTTTGTGCACAGATTTCAATAAGACATGACCCAACACTATTTGTTATACTGCACATGTCAGATGTAAAACCATCTGCCCGCTCAAGACATTTAAAATGAATAACTGTTCTAGATAATTTGTTTTAATGGGGATAATAGAAGGCTTGTAAATGCCGGAACACTTTCCTCCCACACTCAAAAGACACGCTGGTAAATTAAATGGTATCTGACGAAATTATCACCAATGTTTGTGTAGTATAGTATATAGATTGTAAGTGGGTAGGGACTGATGTGAATATTGAAATCATCTCTGTAAAGTGGTGTAATACTGTATGTATGTGGTGTATAAAGATAGTTAATAAATATATAATTTTTCCATCAATATTTGTCAGGGCCATAGAGAGCTGTGCCGGGCCCAGGTACTTTCAGGGGCGTGGCCTAATGTAACACACCCCCTCATAAAACAAATGAATAGAAAAAATAGTATTTGCTTTCAGGGGGGCGCCATGTTCCCATCAGCTAGGAGCAAATTCAGAGGGGTCATTTAGCAGGAGCAGTCTCCCTGGACACACCGCAGCAGCGTGTGCTGGGCTGGGGAGACACAGGCTGCTGCCGCTGACAGGTAAGGTAAGGTAATGGTGTGAGCGGTGAACTCGGGCCCATGCCTGTCCCCTTCATCAAGCCCGGGTACAGGTAATTAGTATATGCCCCCCCCCTCCCTTCTCTGAGTCCCTGCTTAAAATGTTAATGCATTTATTTTGATTAAATAGCAAGAACAAGATAATACTCTGTCCTTCTACACAAAACGCATTTACCACATGATGATATGCGCTGGATAAACTGGAATAAGGTCCATCAGATGTGTCGCTGCTGCGATCTACTTTTTATAAATTATAAAGATAAAATCTCTACATTTTTAATTATATTTGCAATTAGTCTGCAGCACAAGAGCAGATTCTCATTATATTCTTTGTATTTGCATCTGTATTTAATTATGCTTTACATGGCATATGTGCTTCTATTAATCAGACTTAACAGACTATGGGGGAAATGTATCAAACCTTCTAAAGTGGACAAGTGGAGATGATACCGATAGCAACCATCAGCTTCTAGCTATCATTTATCAAGTACGGTCTATACACTGATAGCTAGAAGCTGATTGGCTGTTATTTGCACCTCTCGACATAAACCAGGCATATATACAACTAGGTGACCAACAGAGTGTTGGTGTGGGTGTAGGTATCCTTTTCTCCCCCCACTGCACCTACCAAGTCATTCTCACTGATCAGTGCGGTCAAACAGGGGCGCCACCCCCTAGATGGCACACCCCTCCCAGCCATTCCTGATTTCAGTGGGACAGTCCCGTTTTTCAGGCACTGTCTCACCCGCGGGACGAAGTGTCCCGCAGGTAGGTGGTCGGTTGGGCACCTCTACCACCACAACTGTGCGGGGTTGCCGGCCTCGGAGAAGAGGAATGGCTGCCGCGCGCATGCACGTGGCATCCATTTAGTGCAGGAAGAGGGCTGGGGGCAGCCCAGTTACTGATGTAGTGCTGGGCTCGCCCCCAACGTGACGTTAACGGGAGGTGCGCCATACGGGCACACTCCCAAATAACGTAATTTAGGGGGTGTGGTCTATGGGCATTAGGTCACACCCCCATTTTCGGTCACGAACGGCTTTGCCGCGACGATTACCCATCCTGCACAGGTCGCGGCTCTGGTTGTCCTCCAGTACTACCGTATGTCCTCAGTTCCCTTCTTTTCTCTTTATACACCTCCTTCCTGTGAGAACTCATACTTTCATTTGGTCTACAATACCAACTTTGTACCGATTTTGTTCAGATCTATCTTCCACTGACCTCTTTCCCTAAACCCTCTGTTTCATCACCAACTATCTCTCTTCCATCTCTCTCTGTATGTCCGAGAGCTTTCAGTATGTGCTAATAATAATCTTATTGGGTTGGGTATGATTTGCCGGCGGATGAAATACCGACGCTGGAATCCTGATGATGAAGTATCCCGACAGGGGCCGGCAAGTACCCTAACCCTCACCCCCCCCCTAAAACTAACTCTCCCTTGGTGGTGCCTAACCCTAACCTTCCCCCAGTGGTGCCTAAGCCTAACACTCCCTTCCTGCACCCTAAACCTAACCCTCCCAGGGAGTGCCTAACCCTAACCTTCCCCCAGTAGTGCCTAACCCTAACCCCCACACCTGCACCCAAACCCTTCCAGCGGGGTGCCTAACCCTAAACCACATAGGGAGGCTCCTAAACCTTACCCCCTCATCCCCGGCAGTGTTAATACTTACCTGCAGTGTCTTCATTTGTGATGCCGGTGATCAGTATACCGGACGTCGCCATCCTGATATCTTCGGGATAGCAGCGTCTGCATTATGCCGGGCGTCGGGCTTCCATCGCCGGTATATCGAGGCCCGGGATCCCATCCGCCGGCATTTTCAACGTATCCCAATCTTATTGGGTGCCGCAAGGGGGCTCCAGTAGACTTTTCCAGGTATACAGGAGAGCCACTCAAGATTCGGGAGTCTCCTGGATGCCCTGGGAGAAGTAGGTATGTATACTTTTATATTATTGCTGCTTTCAAGCTAGCAGCTAAATTGACAAAATTGCGTTGGTGCATGCAACTCGCAGGCTATTACTTTGGGCCTAAATATTTTTTTCCTAATCTTGCATGATGCATACTCTATAATTATGCTGGTAAAGTTACTATGTGCATATATTGTATGCATGATTATGGTCAGAAGTGTGCAGCATTTCATGAGTTTAAATATTGACCTTTGGCCTTGTTGTGAAGTATGAAATATTATCATGCTATTGTCTGAAAAATCTCAGTGATTGATATTCATCCAGCTGAGAGATATAGATATATTGCTACAAACATATTATGTTGTTTAACATGGCTCTCACCAGTCATGCTACACATCGCGGGAATGTCTCATCGGAAGTGGGAACCTCATTCTGTGACTTGATCTGTACAAAATTGATTTGTAGTCATTGTTTTCAGAGTATATTATCTAGCGCTGTGTTCTGCATGTATACATACTCCACAGGCAGAAAGTGGAAATTTTAAACAGAGAATGGCTTTTCAACTTGTCTTGGAAATCTTCTCTCCAGTTTTAATCCCCATGATTTAGATGTCAAATTAATTACAAACAGCAGCTCTTGCACGGAGCTTTGATCCACCTCGATTAAATAATTGTTATAAAAATATGCCAGTGTCTGGGGTATTTTTCTACACTTCCCCAAATAATTAGTAAGTAGTAATGTACAATTGGTGCCAAACCTCATATGCAAAACTAAAATTAAGTGATCGAAAATGACATGCGCTGTGCAGAGCTCATTCCCATATCCCATGCAGTCTAATCAAGTCTTAGAAGCGCTTTCTTGAACTATGATGTTTGGAACAAAGAGGCAATATTAGCTACAGGTGTAACCCGCAGAGGAGATTAATACTCTGGTATATTACAGTATGGGTAAATGCTGCTATTAAACCTTTCAATCAGTATAATAGAGAAGGTGTGTTTGGAATACAGTATGAAAGCTGGGTTTACTAAACTGACAGTTTGAAGTATGATATCATTATACTTAATGAAGGGTTAGGTTACTAAAGCATAGTAGGATCTCGGGCTAGGAATATAGTAGATTTACATTGGTCTGAAAATAGAGGATGTGTGTTTTTCTTTCTTCTATTTTTGTCCATAGTGCATATTCTAGGGGCCTTTGAGCAGTTTCAGGCTGGGGCCAGGGGAAGGGGGGCGCATCTTCATGGAGTGTGCGTCCACTTGCTCCGTGCGTAGGGAAGCCAGTTATGGGGCAGGCAAAGAAAGCTGATCCACGTCCGCTCTCATTATGAATTGTACACAATCAGAGCGACTAGGCAGCATTCTCTACCTGCCTCCCAGCCTGCAGCCACAGAGCCAGATTTAGGGGGTGGGGGCTCAATCCTCCGGGCCCCACTCTCTCAGGGGGCTCCCCATACTATAATCATAGCTGGAACTGCACTGCGAGCTGGAGAAAAGAAGAGTGAAGTGGAATCTGTAATCCTTGGTTAAATAATTTTTTATATTTAAACATTGATTTTGTAGAAAGTACCAATAAATCTAAAGGTTTAATCTTATTGACCATTTACATTTGTATTTCTGTGAATGGGCTGTAAGGGGCTTTGCTTTGCCCAGGCCTACAATGCTGAGTGGGAGTCACGGTTTCCTTCTTATTTGGAACAGGAAAGGTGGTTACTGTTGTATAAAAACAGAACCATCCTGCACTGGGCTCAGCAACATGGACACCTGTATTGTTGTTGTGAGACATATGTAACAAGAGGAGAAGGCTGGGGTAGTATACATGAAAGGTGGTGAGCGGAGATGACTGGGGCGCAAGAGGGAGGATGGGCGTAAACTACATAAGTTCAGGCCTCTCTATGGGCCCAGGACAGCCAGGGAGGTGAAACCATGTCCCAAAATGATGTAGCTGAGCAATAGTGTATCAAAGAGGTTATGGATATTTTACCTTTTTCACTTGTCTTAGCCAGTCTCTGTCTATGTACCCAGGTGTATTGGACCTAAACTGAATATATTGAAACAACTATTTGAAAAAAAAACTTAAAAAAAATATAAGAAAATACTTTTTTTTTAGAATATTTATATATTTTTTAAATTTGTTAAATCTGTTATCATCATCCTGAGATGACTAATACACCTTCAATAACAATGGCAACAGAGCCTTTTCACCCTTTAATTGATCGTCCGCCCCATATGAAAAGATAATAGTGGGGGTCAAGATCATAACTAGAACTCTGGGGGTGCCATGGGTACATTTTGAGGAAGCTGCCAAAGTTGAGAGGCCTCTCTAACCTACTGCCATAAGGAGAAAGCTTCTTCCTTGCCTGGTCTGCACTTCATATCCTGCTCCGAGTGACACCAGTGTTCCCATAAATCTAATGAGCAGATTTAGGGGTCTATGTACTAAGCCTTGGAGAGAGATAAAGTGGGCGGAGATAAAGTACCAACAAATCAGTTCCTAACTGTCACTTTACAAGCTGTGTTTGAAAAGGGATGTAGTTATAATCCCGACAGTCGGGATGCTGGCGCTTAGAATGCCGGCGCCAGAATCCTGGCACCTGTCAGATTCCTGGCGCTGGAATGCCGACTGTAAGTACTGGGGTGAGGAGGAGGGTTCGGGTTTGGCTCCCTGCAGAGGGGAACAGGGCCCAAAATGTACCAGCTATACAGGGTCTGCCTCTGAGGAGTTTTAAAGGGTCCACTCAGTGGCCAAACTCTATAGCAGTTGTTACCCTTGGAGATGCATCAATGCTGCAACCTTACAACTTCATTTAATTTACTAGTCACTATTATATAATCCAGTATCTCCACCTCATTGTTCTCAACTTTTTTTTTAATAAAAATGTTGCCACTCTTATAAAGTAGTTAACCCACTATGCTGTAGAGATGCAGATACATTTAAATGTTTGTTTGTTTTTTAATCAGGATTTATCATAAGGCATTAGAATATGAAGACATTTACACACCAGATCCACCTAAACCACACCCAGAGCCACCAATGTCCTGCCCATTTCCCAGCAGGCCATTCCTCTCTTGGTCACTGCAAATTGGAATTATCTTATGTAAAGCAGAACTTGTTGAATAAAGCTTCAGTCACAGCAATCTCTATATCTCTTCCATTTACTTTACAACCATAACAGTAATAGTTGGAAATGTGTATACATGTGTGTGCGTTTTTACATTCCTTCTCCCAAGAGTATTAGAAATATTAATTGTTCAAATAGCCATTGAGTATTGCATGCTAGAATAATCCATTTTTTGCTTTTCTGGCACTTAAGGGGTTATTAAGTTGATGTTCATTCCTGTTAGAAAATGCATAGAGAGAATTTTCACCAGAACACAATGTCCTCTAGCTGGTTTCCTTTTGTTAGATTGAGTTAGTAATAATAATCACCAATGTGGATATTTTCTGAAACCTAGGAAATTGATTTTATGTCTGTTTATCATGAGCTAAATTTGCCATTGGCTTAGTTGCCTGGATAAAACTTGAGCATAAAACATCTAATCAGTAGGGGGAGGCTATATGTAATTACCAGTATACAAAGTCTATTAATACACAGCAGATATTTATAAAATGAATTTAGGATTGTAGAAGGACAAATGCTTTTTCAAATAATTCACAAAATGAAGAATATGTCATGAGACACAGAGAAGCCCAAACAGAGTGAAAACGACACAGTTGGTGTAGAGTATCTTGTGTGATTTCACACTGCCAATGCCCAAAATTCTGCCTGCACCTGAATGGGTGGAATGGGGTGGGACGAGGGCATTCTAGCATAGGACAAGTACAGTAAGGGTGTATTCAAGCAATTGCAATCACATGCAGACAGGGATGGTTTAACCGCTTAACTGGCTAATTGTTTCCCCCGAAACCACCAAATTGTTATGTTTGTTTGTTTTTTAAATGTAATTAAATTTAGAATGTATTTTTAAAAATGTATTTAAAGATTTTATTGAAAAGATTATTCCCAGGGGTGTCTCACACTCCTCCTCTTCCCCCCATTTCCATAAGGCCACCATTGTAATTCTCTCTCCAACCCCCGAGTGTTGACAGATCCCCAAGGGGAGATAGATGCCCACTGGGATTTGAGCTTTCCCACCCGCTAGTGTCCATAAGTACCTACCTTGTTACTAAAACCCACCCATGTGTCTTATATATATATGTATATATATATATGTATATATATATATATATATATACAGTAATATATATATACAGTAATATATATATATATATATATATATATATACAGTCAGGTGCATAAATATTGGGACATTGTCAGAATTTTCATATTTTGGCCTCTATTCACCACCACAATGGCTTTGATATGAAACAAGCAAGATGTGCTTTAACTGCAGACTTTCAGATTTAATTTGATGGTAGGAATTACAACGGTTTCTATATGTGCCTCCCACTTTTTAAGGGGCCAAAAGTAATGGGACAAACTAAACAATCCTAAATCAAGCTTTCACTTTTTAATACTTTGTTGCAAATCCTTTGCAGGCAATTACAGCCTGAAGTCTGGAACGCATAGACATCACCAGACGCTGGGTTTCATCCCTGGTGATGCTCTGCCAGGCCTCTACTGCAAATGTCTTCAGTTCCTGCTTGTTCTTGGGGCATTTTCCCTTCAGTTTTGTCTTCATCAAGTGAAATGCATGCTCAATCGGATTCAGGTCAGGGGATTGACTTGGCCATTGCATAACATTCCACTTTTTAGCCTTAAAAAACTATTTGGTTGCTTTTGCAGTATGCTTCGGGTCATTGTCCATCTGCACTGTGAAGCGCTGTCCAATGAGTTCTGAAGCATTTGACTGAATATGAGCATATAATATTGCCCGAAACACTTCAGAATTCATTCTGCTGCTTTTGTCAGCAGTCACATCATCAATAAATACAAGGGAACCAGTTCCATTGGCAGCCATACATGCCCACGCCATGACACTACCACCACCATGCTTCACTGATGAGGTGGTATGTTTTGGATCATGAGCAGTTCCTTTCCTTCTCCATACTCTTCTCTTCCCATCACTCTGGTACAAGTTGATCTTTGTCTCATCTGTCCATAGGATGTTGTTCCAGACCTGTAATGGCTTTTTTAGATGTTGTTTGGCAAACTCTAATCTGGTCTTCCTATTTTTGAGGCTCACCAATGGTTTACATCTTGTGGTGAACCCTCTATATTCACTCTTGTGAAGTCTTCTCTTGATTGTTGACTTTGACACATATACACCTACCTCCTGGAGAGTGTTCTTGATTTGGCCAATTGTTGTGAAGGGGTTTTTCTTCACCAAGGAAATAATTCTTCTGTCATCCACCACAGTTGTTTTCCTTGGTCTTCCGGGTGTTGCTGAGCTCTCCGGTGCGTTCTTTCTTTTTAAGAATGTTCCAAACAGTTGATTTGGCCACACCTAATGTTTTTGCTATCTCTCTGATGGGTTTGTTTTGATTTCTCCGCCTAATGATGGCTTGCTTCAATGATAGTGACAGCTCTTTGGATCTCATATTGAGAGTCGACAGCAACTGATTCCAAATGCAAATGTCACACCTAGAATCAACTCCAGACCTTTTACCTGCTTAATTTATAATGAAATAATGAGGGAATAGCCCACACCTGGCCATGAAATAGCTTTTGAGTTGATAGTCCCATTACTTTTGGCCCTTTAAAAAGTGGGAGGCACGTATAGAAACCGTTGTAATTCCTATACCGTTCACCTGATTTGGATGTAATTACCCTCAAATTAAATCTGAAAGTCTGCAGTTAAAGCACATCTTGCTTGTTTCATTACAAAGCCATTGTGGTGGTGAATAGAGGCCAAAATATGAAAATTTCTGACAATGTCCCAATATTCATGCACCTGACTGTATATATATATAAATATATATATATATATATACACACACACATATATATATATATATATACATATATCCTAATTATAAAGTGGGCAATACCATCCCCCCTTTGACATTAATTCCCCTTACCATCCTACAGAGCACAGCAGAGCGCAGTTTGGGGAGGACTGATAGTCAGTTCCCACTGCTGCAGATTATGTCTGCACATGCAGAGATCTACCAGATAGTGCTTGTAGTGGGGGGGAGTAATTGGCTTCATCTGCCGCCTGGGCGGACGCAGTGCAGGACCAGGAGACTTGAATGCTCTTCCGGACGGACGGGAACAGCACCCAATATTTGGGAGCCTTCCAGACGTTCCGGGAGAGTAGACAAGTATGGGATAAACAGTGGCGTAACTATGGAGGGTGCAGGGGGTGCGGTTGCTATGGGGCCCGGCGGCTTAAGGGGCCCGCCGGCCCAGCGATCGCACCCCCTGCACTTTCCATATGCCGGGCGCCCGCTGAGATTGTGTTACCAGCGGACGCCCGACTCCTACTCAAACCCCCGGCGGCAGCCGGAGGACGGAGCTCACTCCGTCTTCCGGGTCCCGCAATGCACTATGGGAGTGACGTCATGACGTCACTCTCATAGTGCCGAGGAGCGGACGCCGGGGACGGAGCTCAGGAATGAGCTCCGTTTTCCGGGTCCCGCAGTGCACTATGGGAGTGACGTCATGACGTCACTCTCATAGTGCCGGGGAGCGGGCGACGGGGCGGTCGGCGGCTTCACAGGAGCGGGGATAAGGTAAGTTTTTGTTTGTTTGTTTTGTGTGTGCGCACGCACCCGCGGGGGGAAGTTACTGGGATCTCACTACTGGGGGCATTACAGAGGGCTCACTACAGGGGGCAGCTACTGGGGGCTGACTATTGGGGGAAGCTACAGGGGGTCACTGCTGGGGGCAGCTACAGGGCTTCACTACTGGGGCAGCTACTGGGGTCTCACTACTGGGGGCAGCTACAGGGGGTCACTACAGGGGGTCGCTACTGGGGGCTCACTACAGGGGGCTCACTACTGGGGGCATTACAGAGGGCTCACTATTGGGGGAAGCTACAGGGGGTCACTACTGGGGGCAGCTACAGGGGTCTCACTACTGGGGGCAGCTACAGGATGTCACTACAGGGTGTCGCTACTGGGGGCTCACTACAGGGGGCTCACTACTGGGGGCATTACAGGGGGCTCACTACTGGGGGCAGCTACTGGGGGCTCACTACTGGGGGAAGCTACAGGGGGTCACTACTGGGGGCTCATTACTGGGGGCAGCTACAGGGGGTCACTACAGGGGGCTCACTACTGGGGCAGTTACTGGGGGGTCACTACTGGGGGCTCACTACTGGGGGCAGCTACAGGGGGTCACTACTGGGGGCAGCTACAGGAGGTCACTACTGGGGGCAGCTACAGGGGGCTCACTACTGGGGGCAGCTACACAGGGCTCACTACTGGGGGCAGCTACAAGGGGCTCACTATTGGGGGCATTACAGGGGGCTCACTACTGGGGGCAATTACAAGGGGCTCTCTACTGGGGGCATTACAGGGGGCTCATTACTGGGGCAACTACAGGGGGCTCACTACTGGGGGCACTGCGTAAGGGGCACCATTACAGTGGGCATTGCATAAGGGGCACCATTACAGTGGGCATTTAATGTTTTAGGGGAACTACTGTGGTTATTGTGTAAGACCTAAGTTAGGGGGGGCCCTTAAAAATGTTGCTATGGGGCCCAAAAAGTTCTAGTTACGCCCCTGGGGATAAACACAGTGATAGAGTAACACAAAACAATACAGTAACTAAGAGCAGCTAATATAAGACAATTAGATGACATGTCATCTTTACAAATAATTTAATGAGTTTTTGTAGATATTTTGAGTTCTAAAGTCTGTGGTATAAGAGATTCTACTAAGAATTGTTATATAACATTCACATGGGCCATCGTATTAATAGAATTTCAAAGGATACTTTGTAACTGGGCATTCCTGTCTACGTGTTATCTTGTGGTATAGTTGGAGCATGTGCGGGCACATTCTCAATCTATTTTTTTGCAAAAAATACAGTGAGCAGACTGCGGAGGGGATTCTCAGGGACAGAGCTTTATCACAAGCTCTGTCCCTGCAAGGGATTTTTATAAATCCCTGTGATATTTCCTAAATTCCCAATGCGAATTTAGGGGAAACTATTATACTACAACCTCATTTTAAATGCGGATTGTAGTAAATAGGACCCACTGTAATCACAGAATTTGCTAAAGACTGAGAGGGAATCATTTTGTTACTTTTATGTTTTCTCTATGTTTGTGCTGCTAATAAAACTAGCTTAGGCTACTTGCACCAAGGCTCTGGGCTGCTGCACTATTACTTGGCTGTTGCATGACAAGTGCAAGCCCAGGAGACGGCACCCTTACCCTGATCTAGCCACTATACAAAGACAAAAATTGGGACACATTTTTATAACCTGGCACTTTCCCTGGGTATTAGAGATTAGTATTAGGAGACAATTATACAAATGCTTTTTGTAGTGGTTTCTCTGCAAACCAAGAATGTTCTGCAGAACTTCACAGGTCTTCTGAAATGAAAGGCAAAGGGCTATTCTGTCTGCCATTAGCTAATATGTATACATTCTCTAATTCTTCATTCTTTGGTTTCTTATTCTTCGCACACATCTATACCACTCCATATAATATAATTACATTGTTTCCTTATGCTCACACCACATTGAATAATCTTCCTAATTTCTTGGCTATCTTCCTACATTTCCATTATGAGATATTCAACCAAAGACCAGAGTTAATCAATACAGAGAATATTGAAGCATGAGGAGATTTCACTTATTATAATTAATTGATTTTGTCAAAAGATAATTATTATGAAATAAAAGAAGCTTTAAAAAGTATTCAGTATTATTTACTAATGTTTCCAGAGCAAATATGAATGATTTCCATTTTTCAGCCTTTTTAGATAAAGAGTAGACAACATTAAAACCTCCGAAACCTCTATTAATGATAAGGGCCGATATAAGAACACGTATTCTGTACAATTCCTACAGTACATACATCAGCCTTTACTTGGAATTTCGCACCCAATGTGTACTCTGCGCAATTTCGTAAAAGGGTTTATAGAGATTTGTGGGGAGTGCACTGAGCGCGGTAGATTCTGGCTTCATGCTACTGCACATGCAGGGGTTACGGGAAAATGGGGCCCGTGCCTTTTTCCCAGGGACATCTTTTCTGCGCATTGGCGAGTCATCGCAAAAACTGCCGCCGCCATTTTCCCAGTGATATTTTGCTGCTCTGCAACACTGGAGGGTAACACACCAGAATTTACTATGGGTGCAGGGTATGCGGTGTGGGCCCACCTGGGCCCAGGGGCCCATGTGCACCACACACCTTGCACCCATTATAAAGACGCACCTGAATCAGCTCCTGTTTGAAAAATGACAGTTAGGAGCTGATCGATTGATACTTATCTCTCTCCACTTTATCTTTCTCCGAGGGCGGAATGCACTAAACGGAAAATGCGGTAAAACCCCCGTTTACAGCATTTTCCATATGCATCAATCACCTGGCCACCAGGCTGGGATGCGGAGGGTAACGCCAGCTATTGCTGGCATTACCCTATAGAAGCCTATGGGCTTCTACCGCATCGCGCTGCTATGAGGGATCCGATCTGATCCCTCCCACCATGCCCCGCGGCCGCCGCGTCAGTCTGCACATGTGCAGATGGACTCCCGGGTCATAAACCTGGAAGTCCACTGTGCAGGAGAGATCGCAAAGGACAGCTGTTATCGGAAGAGCTGTAATTTGCTGTACAGATCGCATTTGTTAGTGCATATGCGATCTGTACAATAGCGATGTCCGGCGCTAAGTGTTAGTGCATCCCGCCCCAAGGCTTAGTATGTACATCTACCCCACATTCTTGTTCCAGTCATGCCAAACAGCCTCTCTTGGAGCACCAGGTCCCATGTGACTCTGCTAGCACCGGGCATCTTTTTTGCACGAAAATGTGCCTTAGTCGCAATGTGATGCAACTAGGATATACCAGGAGACTGTGGGGATTAATTTGATATGTGAACTTGTATATCTGTGTGTGACTGAGTCTGAATACGAAGTGCCTTGTTGCAGCAGCTGCAGCTTTTGTCAATGCACACTTCCATTATGCTTCGTATGCAGACTCAGTCACACACAGATATACAAGTCTCACATACAGGGCCGGCTCCAGGGGCAGCCGCGCTCTGTGTCGGAAGGATGTCAAGCGCTCTCTAGTCGACTGGAAATGGGGTGTGGTCTAATTACCATAGGTCACGCCCCCTATGTGACGTTATTTGGGGCCATGTCTGCACGGCACGCCTCCCGTGTAACTTCAGGCTGTAGACAAGACCAGCACTTTGTCACTAGACGTGCTGGTCCCCAGCCCTCTCCCGGCACTGAATGGATGCCAGGCGCATACGCGCAGTATCCATTCAGTTACCTCGGGGTCCGGCACCACAGCACAGCTGCGGCGGTGGGGGTTTCCAACCTCCCAACCAGACCCCCGTGGGACACTTCGTCCCATGGGTGGAACAGCGGGACAGTGCTGTCCCGCTGAAATCAGGATGTTGGGAGGGGTGTGCCCTCTATCGGGTGCTGCCCCTGTTCGACCGCATTGGTCGAACACCCCAAGAGCCGGCCCTGCTCACATATCACAGGCTGCAGTCCCCCATACATAAATGAATAGCATCCCTAATAATTGCAGTTTTCCCTCCAAAATTATCCTGTAAATATTTTTTGATAAATATGCTCTTAAGTATTGAGCAAGTGCATAATTTTTATTCTTCCAGCTAATGAACTGCATTTCTATTAACTAACAATTAATTAGCAGCAATAAATAAGTAGTTACTTTATGGTGTCTTTTATATCCCTCTTTATCCTTGGGAATAAATATATACTTAATATGAATTCTTCTGCAAGTACGGTATCCTTGTCTATAATTAAGAATGACAAAGCTTCATCTGCTATAACCTTATAACACATCAATTTCCCTATGCAAATCATACAACATCCCAATCTATTAACCCATGTCAAACCTCAGAAAAAGAGAGGATGTTTTAAAAGGTTGAATGAATCAAGCAGAAATGCATTGTAAAGGTTGAAATTATACTTTCAAATTGTAATATATTGTGGCCTATTAGCGACTTTACCATAATTGATAAGTCGTAATCCTACAAAACAGGTCACTGACTTTCTGAAAAACTATTACTAATTTATTTTCTACATGCTCTGTCAGATCATGTCTGAAAATAATAAAAGCTAAGAGAACTTCAACTTGGAATGTGTTTTAAGGGAATGCTTAAAGGAAATTGCTAAAATACACATAAAAAACCCTTAAATATATCACCAGAAGCTGAGATGTAGACAAGGCTGGTGATCTGGGACATTTGGCCAAGAAACATGAGTTTTTGTCAACCTTCTCCCTTGTGTCCAGTTTACTGTGACCAGTAGTCCCATATACAAAATGCCAACTGAATGCATTTAACTGTTTATTAGACCAAAACACGCCAGGTGTAGGTATTGGGAGGAGCACTAGTGCATTCAGTCCAAGGTACTGTATATCTTTTTCCTGGAGTGAGTGGTTTGCATTCCCAATTCCACTAGGGAATTGGCATGACCAGCCCATCCTACTGTAGACTTGTGCTGGTTGCGTGTTTTTGTTGGTGGCCCTCGCACCGTTAATCTCCATACACAATTGTTGCAACCAGCCTATGAGCCCCAGAAATCGGATAATTTTTTTGTAGGACACATGATTAGTTATTTAAAGCTTTCTTTATTTTTAAACATCATCATTATCATCAAATTAAAGAATGGGGTTTCAGTATGCATCACATCATAATAAGGGGCATACACACTAGATGATGTGCTGAAAGATATTGGTGAAAGATATTGGGTGTACACACTGAACTATATCGTTCAGTGACGTCATCCTGCCACATCCCTGAACAGGCACTTTCTGACGATATCATCAGATTGGACTGCAGGTTTGCACGACAGCAAACATCGTTAATGACCCGCGGGAGCGCGCATCGTTGGTCGTTTGGTGCATACACACTGGACGATATGAACGATGTATCATTGAACGATATCGTTTAAACATATCTTCATGATGAAGCATTTACACGTTTACATTAAAACCACTGACAGGTGAAGTGTACAACATTGATTATCTTGTTTCATTTGTACCTGTCCAGGAGTGGAATGTAGTAGTCAGCAAGTGAACAGTTTGTTCTTGAAGTTGAAAAGTTAATGCTGGTTACGATAGAAAGGTGTCAGAACACACAGTACATCAAAGCTTGCTGCATAGCCGCAGACCAGTCACAGTGCCATGCTGTTCCCTGTTCACTGCCTAAAGCACCTACGATGCATATGATTGTCAGAACTGGACCATAGAGCAATGGAAGAAGGTTTCCTGGTCTGATGGATCACATTCCTTTTACATCATGTGGTCGGCCAAGTGAGTGCGTTATTTACCTGAGGAAGAGATGGCACTAGGATGCACTATGTGGAGAAGGCAAGCTGACAGAGGTACTGTGATGCTCTAGACAATGTTCTGCTGGGAAACCATGAGTCCTGCCATTCATGTGGAAGTTACTTTGACACGTACGACCTATCTAAACAATATTTCAGATTAAGTACACCCCTTCATGGCAACGGTATTCCCAGATGGCAGTGGCCTCTTTCAGCAGGATAATGTGTCCTGCTACATTACAAAAATTGTTCAGGAATGGTTTGAGGTACATGACAACGAGTTTAAGGTGTTGAATTATCCTCCAAATTCTCCATATCTCAATCTGATCAAGCCTCTGTGGGATGTGCTAAAAAAACAAGTCTGAGCCATTGAGGTCTCACTGCGCAATTTACAAAACTTAAAGGATCTGCTGCTAACGTCTTAATTACAGATACCACAGGACACCTTCTAAGGTCTTGTGGAATCTATGGTTCAGAGCTGTTTTGGGACCTACACAATATTAGGCATGTGGTTATAATGTTATGGCTGATGAGTGTATACTACACAAAATCTTCTAGTGACTTATATACTATATACAGAGCATTCTTGTGCTATAACAATACAATACAGAATGAATTCTAGTGACCTCTTTACAATAAAAATAACATCCTTGTGACTTCTATACAATGAATTAATCCCTTAATCACTGGTTATTAAATCAGTCTGCAAATTCCTGGTGGTGACTCAAATGAATGATTTACCACTCCTGTGGTCCAATACTTTCTTCTTGCATGCTGGAGAGCGAGTTTCACTTCTGGAGTGTTGTCAAACCCACTAGACCGCTTATTACAATCCGATTGTTGGATGGTTCAGTATGCGGGGACCTCCCTTAATTCAGATTTTTCAATGTCATTCACTAACTAGTGTCCTAAGTGCCGAATACTGAGGATATGAAGATGGCACCAGACGTCTGCAGTGGTGGAATTACTAGGGGTTCTGGTCCCTTCTTTCCTATGGGGAAGGCATTAAATTTACTTTCATATCTTCACAGCGCATCTTACAAGAAGCCACATTGACCCGTTGTCTATGCATGTCTAACCATTGGGCAAGTGGCGTATCTATAATGGGTGCAGTGTGTGCCGGGCACACGGGCCCCGCACCGCACACACTGCACCCATATTTCCTTAAACTTACCTGTCCGTGGTCCAACGTCGGGTGTCAGCGCTGCTCAGAACACCGAAAAAATAGCCGCCGCATGCCATTTTTCCGGCTTTCTGTGCATGCGCAGTAGACTCCGGGCACACTCTAGAGTCTACTAATGCTCCGGTGGCTGGCCAGCTGCGTCAGTCAGCTGCCAGCCACCGGGGAGAGAGAGGGGGCCCCGCACGGGGCGTGCACACGGGCCCCCCCCTCCTCTCTTAAGACGCCCCTGCATTGGGCACAGTCCAAACTACCATGGAGGGGTCACTCTCCGTCAATGCTGTAATCTATAGATTGCAGCTGCTAATTACATCTTCAGATATCATTGGCTGTTGGAGTCAAGCACCAAAAAACTAAGCTTTCTTGGAGCTTGATAAACTGCTCCCGATTTTGAGAATTATGGAGACTGTGACATTCTGTGTTATTTTGCCTATATTTCTGATATATCCTGCGTCAGGCTTTTCATAAATAGCCCTCATATTAAAATTTGCCCAAACCATGTGGAGACAGACTTGAATAATGAGACATACTGTAGGACTATCAGCATGTATTTTAATAACTTTGTAACTATATATTGATGTGGAATTTTCCACAAGCTGCTATTAAATATGACTGTACTGCACATTTGGGGGCTAATTCTGAGCTGCACAGATCTCACTTTGTGGACGCAGATGACGAGATTTTGTATATAGTGCATGTACAAAAATTAATTTTCACGTATGTCCCTCCTGTTTTGAGCCGGATGGAACTTGGCCGGATCTGTCAAATAGGGCATGTCAAGGCGTCAACTGGGCAGTGGAAAAGCGATTCCAACGTAACCAGCCTGACATGCAGTAGTGACATGGGAGCATTTTGGGCGTGTATAAAAAGCTCTGTGTGATTCAGAGACGTGCATATGGGGAAGGGAAGCCTGTCTCTGATGTATCTCTTGCACCTAGCATGGTGCTGATGCAAGTGCCAACACTAATGATGACGCTTAAGCCGGGTGACGTTAAATCAATGGGCGGCGCGGATTTCCACTTGCGTGCACACAAACCCCCGCATTAGCTGAACGGATTCTCGTATTAGCATAAGGGATTACATCTGGCTTCTGCGGCTATGCCAAGTACAGACATGTTGCATGCGACTCCGAATCAGCCCTTCAATTTACCAGGTGGTGCCAACCACGGCAGGTTCTGTCAGTCAAAAGTTTGTGCTGCTGCTTCTCTCTGTCAGAAGTATCAGTGCTGGGAGAGGAGGGAGAAGAGGGGGTGTCAAAGTGTTTACTAACTGCCTGGATCTGATAGAGCAGCTCCAGACATGGGGGTGAACTGCACCTGTGGCTAGCCGGCCGCATACATTCAGGCAAAGCGGAAGCGGGGTAGGGACTGACGACCCCCAATCACAGGTTAGCTCCGCCTTCTCTTCCCGAATCCTGGCACTGACTTGGAGGAGCTGACGGCCTTGTTCCCTGCACACTGCCCATTGTGTAACACTCCCAAATTGTCAATAAAGTGATTTTGTGGCCAGACAACACTCTGGGAAGAGAACTAACCAATCAGAAGGAAGTGTCTGGAGATTGGAAGGAGAATACCAGCCCCAGAGGCAGAGACACAGGACAGGTAAGGGACACATCAGGCAGGTCCACCACCCACTTGCTGTGAAACCACAAGTCCCAGCATGTTGGATGGAATGTGCTGCAGTTGTACAGTCGTGACTACATAATCAGTGACAGGTGGTACACAACTGATCCCAGTATTCAGCAGAGACAGGAGGGTGAGGGACGCGGAGGTAATATGTTACAAACATTACTGCATGGCGTGTATGAGTCACTGGTGATATTTCCACAGCACAAATATGCCCCTTAATGCTGCTCGTATTTTTATAATTATAATCCATGGTTTTAACTCTTAAATGAAATCTTACACTAAGCTAGAATTATTTACTAGAAATGTGTACAGTAACTGAACTTCCCCCTTGCTTATGTTTTCTCCATGAACCAACTAGTATCTATCTTTTTGCTTTTTAATTTTTTATACACCCATTTTTTTAATTATTTTTGTTATAGAAGAACGGACATATACGGGCAGCAGTGGCATAATGTGTGAATAAGGCGCACTGTGTAGCATAATGTGAATTGTGGGCACTACTGTGGCAGAATGTGAGTAAAGGGGACTACTGTGTAGCATAACGTGAACAAGGGTCACTACTGGGTTGCATAACGTAAATAGCAGGGGCTACTGTGTGAATAATGGGCACTACTGTGTGTCACAACATGAAAAAGGGCACTATTGTGTAGTGTAATGTGAATAAGGTGCACTACTGTGCGGCGTAACATGAATTGTGAGCATTACTGTGCAGTGTAAAGTGAATTGGGGGGGTGCTAGTCCTTTACTTTGCCAGGGGCACTCGGACCACTATATAAACCACTAGCTCATCTGAAATATGTGATACAAACTAACAGTGAAATTATGATTTTATAATTCTGACAGCATACAACTAATTATGTTGTCACATTGAAGAATATTTGGAATTTGTGCTAAAAAATATGTACTGCACAAAATATAATATTTTCTACTGTACAGTGGGCTCTTGTAACTGGATGTATTGATGGGTTCTGCATCCAGTTAATGTTTCAACCTGAGTATGAAGTATATCTATGGGCATCGTACGTGCCGTAAATTTGCAGAAAGATATAAGCTGCCTATCTGAACAGCCTGCTAGATAAAATCAGTCCACGGAGAGTGAAATAACAGGCTTCTTGCATGACTGGTAAAATGATGAATTTTACAGAAGCTTTGTATTTGTGGCTATTACATTGACTCATGTAACATTAATTAGCAAATGTGAGTTGGCAGTCAGCATTCCCGCATGACGTAAGGCATCGCTCCTGGTCCAGAACTGTTCAATCCACTCATGAGCTGCAGGGCACCAGTAAGAGCTGAGATGAGGCTATTTTCTGCTGTGTCTAGGAAACATTGCCTAAATTATTTTGGAAATTGAATGGAGAATAAATAATATAGCAGGGATATTAGTTTTACTGTCACCAGAACATTTGTGTTATTAAAAATAGAAACTTTCTCAATATGTCTCTTTATTAGCAACCAATTCTTAACTCCTTATTTGTTTGTACTATATTAAAGTTTAGCTAGAAGGTGGAGGAGTGGGTAAGGGCTATTCAATTTATACGTACAGGAGCGCATATACTGTAGAGTTGGACGGAAGTCCAACAAAGAAACGCATAATACCTCAGTGGTGATGGGACTTGTTGACCTATCCCGTATGGGGAGGAGAAACACACAGAAGCATCTACGGAGTTGTTACAGGATCTGTGCTGATGATAGTGCTTCTAAGCATGAACCTTGCTTTACCTGTAAAAAGAAAGAAAATAATACAAATAAATATAAATAATATAAATGAGCAGGCTGCCATCTGAATGTAAAACCAGCATCAGTGCTCATAGCCAAGGCAGGGACCGATAAAATCATGAATATGAAAATACATGGGGTCCCCCCAAAATAAACAATACCAGTATTAGACTATGCCAGCCATGGCTTCTGGCAGAGTGGAGTTCCCCTTTCATAGTACCAACGAACCCTAAGTTGGTAAACTTAGGGATGTATTCCCCACGGGGCTCAGACCCACAAAAAGATTATGAGCAAGCTTCATGATCGTGATGGTGATCCGATGCTGCGTTTTCGGATGCAGCCCTTGGATCTGCGATGCTGGCAGGGGGTTTCTTTTGTCCTCAGACATCTCCTGCAGCATTAGAATATTGTCTCGACCAAAGACACAGCAGCAATGAGAATAGTGTACAACTCTCAATCAGGCTCTCTATTGGTAGAAAAAGTATAGGCGTGATTCTGAAGTGAACGCTGCTGCGTCATGCTCTTGCATCTCTTTTCAAAGTTGCAGCTGCGATAATATGCAAATATCTGAATGTGCTAGGCAGAGCCGTAGCTAGACTTTTTGGTGCGCTGTGCCAGAAAGAGCATTGACGCCCCCCTTCATTTTTCAAATAGGGACATAATATAGTGCACCCGAAAAAGGGCCATGGCCTTATGGGGAAGGGCCAGGGAAGAGATAGGGGAGGCCAGGAGATGCTGGGGATAAAAGAAGAGGAAGCTACAAGTGAGAATGATAATAAACAGGAAAATTGATAGGCCTGAACAGCGCCCCCTGCCCTGCGGTGGCCAGTGCCATGGCAATGGTCACACTACCCTAGTTACGGCCCTGGTGCTAGGATTTCAGCATGTCTACACGCAGTGGCGTAAATTCAACCCAGACACCCGGAGGCAAGTTATAATTTGGTGCCCCCCCCCTAAAATATCTATCTATCCATCTATCTATCTATCTATCTATCTACCTATCTATCTATCTATCTATCTATCTATCTATCTATCTATCTATCTATCTATCTATCTATCTATCTATCTATATCATATGCACAAAAACACTAATATAAAATAGCCTAAAGTGGGGTGAATATATTGTGAGCAATGGAGGAGATGCCCCTTCAGTGCTGGCACCCTGCAGCAGGTGCCTCCATAGTCTCCCATAGTTCTGCCCCTGCACGGTACGACAACACTGTGACAGGTTGCTGTGTCACGTTATAACAATCTCTTACCATGTACACAAATATTTTCTGGATCAAAAAATAGTATCATCAAGTGTTTGGTGTAGTTCATGTACATCACATCATTTACAGTCTGGGGGAAAAACTAAATAATAACATTTCTGTATTGATCGTGTCTTATGTGCTAGCGCTGAAAGGCAGATCACTATATCACATTTTAAATTCAATCTGCCTTGTCTGTGAACAGATATCAGGATAACACTCACAAGCGGGATGTAGTTGGCATCCCGACTGTCAGAATCACAACAGATTGTGGAGGTAAGTATTGGAGTCAAGGGGGTGACTTAGGGTTAGACCCTAGGAGGTGGGTTAGGGTAAGTCTGCAGGAGGGGTGGGTTAAGCTGCAGGGAGGGGAGGGTTGGACTGCGGGAGTGGAAGGGTTGGGGTTAGGGCATACTTGCCGACAATCAGCCCCCTCCTTCCGGGTGGGAGCTGATTGTTGGCTAACAGCAGGGGGGCGTGTCCAGAGAGCTGTGACACATTGGAGGCGGAGCCGGGGCGGGGCAGCGCGATCATGTCATTGTGGCCCCATCCCCTCTTCACAATGCCTTTATTTTCGGCACTGTGAAAAGGGGACGGGGCCACGATGACGCGATTCAGCACGAATCGCGTCACCGCCCCCCCCCGCTGCAGAGATTGCTAGTGTATTCTGGGGGAAGGTCGGGAGGGTTGGGGAATGTCAGGAGGCTTGCCTGCCTTTCCGGGGGGCCGGGAGTGGCACCCGAAAATTGGGAGGCTCCCGGCCAAATCGGGAGGGTAGGCAAGCCTGGGTTAGGGGGAGGGTTAGGATTAGTCTGCAGTTAGGCGGCGGGAGGGGTGGATAAGGGGTAAAAAACTCTCTTGGGATGCTACTGTCAGTATTCTTATGGTCTGTATACAGACCGACGGGATCCCATACCCAACCCTCTCAGACTATAAGTGTGCACCAAAATATTATATTACTTTCAATGTGGAACCAATAGCATACGCACGCATACAGATGCATGTATACATACAGAAACACACATACATACAGACTAACACAGCAAAATATTATATTACTTTCAATGTGGAACTGATAGCATACACACACATACAGATGCATGTATACATACAGTCAGAAACACACATACATACAGACTAACACAGCAAAATATTATATTACTTTCAATGTGGAACTGATAGCATACACATACATACAGATGCATGCATACATACAGTCAGAAACACACATACATACAGACTAACACAGCAAAATATTATATTACTTTCAATGTGGAACCAATAGCATACACACACATACAGATGCATGTATACATACAGAAACACACATACATACAGACTAACACAGCTAAATATTATATTACTTTCAATGTGGAACTGATAGCATACGCACGCATACAGATGCATGTATACATACAGAAACACACATACATACAGACTAACACAGCAAAATATTATATTACTTTCAATGTGGAACTGATAGCATACACACACATACAGATGCATGTATACATACAGAAACACACATACATACAGACTAACACAGCTAAATATTATATTACTTTCAATGTGGAACTGATAGCATACACACACATACAGATGCATGTATACATACAGTCAGAAACACACATACATACAGACTAACACAGCAAAATATTATATTACTTTCAATGTGGAACTGATAGCATACACATACATACAGATGCATGCATACATACAGTCAGAAACACACATACATACAGACTAACACAGCAAAATATTATATTACTTTCAATGTGGAACCAATAGCATACACACACATACAGATGCATGTATACATACAGAAACACACATACATACAGACTAACACAGCAAAATATTATATTACTTTCAATGTGGAACTGATAGCATACGCACGCATACAGATGCATGTATACATACAGAAACACACATACATACAGACTAACACAGCAAAATATTATATTACTTTCAATGTGGAACCAATAGCATACACACGCATACAGATGCATGTATACATACAGAAACACACATACATACAGACTAACACAGCTAAATATTATATTACTTTCAATGTGGAACTGATAGCATACACATACATACAGATGCATGCATACATACAGTCAGAAACACACATACATACAGACTAACACAGCAAAATATTATATTACTTTCAATGTGGAACCAATAGCATACGCACGCATACAGATGCATGTATTGTATACATACAGAAACACACATACATACAGACTAACACAGCAAAATATTATATTACTTTCAATGTGGAACTGATAGCATACACACACATACAGATGCATGCATACATACAGTCAGAAACACACATACATACAGACTAACACAGCAAAATATTATATTACTTTCAATGTGGAACCAATAGCATACACACGCATACAGATGCATGTGTACATACAGAAGCACACATACATACAGACTAACACAGCAAAATATTATATTACTTTCAATGTGGAACCAATAGCATACACACGTATACAGATGCATGTATACATACAGAAACACACATACATACAGACTAACACAGCAAAATATTATATTACTTTCAATGTGGAACCGATAATAGCACACACACACACACACATACAGATGCATGTATACATACAGAAACACACATACATACAGACTAACACAGCAAAATATTGTATTACTTTCAATGTGGAACCGATAATAGCACACAAACACAGATACACAGAAACACACATACATATAGACTTACACAGCAAAATATTGTGTTACATCTAGTGTAGACCTGGCAACATACAGACACATGCACTGGTTTTTAAATCTATTTTCAATACTTGGCAGATGCAGGATACAGTCCTGGTATAAATAATACCCATAAGCAGCCACTGATCCTGATGTGCTATGTATGTTGCAGACAGGGATAGGGTCTGCATTGTGTGTGTTGGGGACATACATGGTATATAAATTACAGAGATGTGAACATGCACAGATTAGAAAGAAATAGAAATATTATCTTATGTAGCTGCTGTATGTGCTTTCTAAGAGCAGTACAACCCTTTTGGTCTTAGTGCAAAACACACATCAGGGTGAGAAGGGTGAAGGCTCTGCTAGTGCTGCTGCCTTGTATTTGACATGACCCACAGCCTGAGAGAGTGGAGATGCATACCTCTCCATCCATGGTCACTAAATCAGGGATACTAGAAAACCTGCAAAATAAATATACATTGCACCATGCATCCTGCCATAAAATGAGCAATGTCTAACCCACGACTGTAATGCTATTGTGGTTGGGAACAAGCTTATACACAAAGGTCTGGCACTCAGTGATGGGGGAGGGGGAGCAGCAGAGAAAGTTTAGTGTCGAAAGCAGAGCCAAATAAAATTAATAATTGCTACCTGGAAGGGCTCGTGTGCTGGGTCCATCTTCCTCCTCTTTGGTGCTGCTGCTGGCAGACTCTCTCTCTAGAGCAGGGGTGGGTAACCTTTTTTCTGCCGAGGGCCATTTTGATATATATATAACATTATTTGCGGGCCCGGTGATGTCACAAGGGGACAGGGCAACAATCGTCGATGATTACAGCAATGCCGGGAGCTGTAAAGGCAGCTGTGTGACAGTCCTAAGGACGCTCCAGGTGGCACTGCTGCATATATTCATGGCTGCCGGGTGCCATTCTAGGCACACTTCTAGCCAGATTAGGCTAACAGAAAAAAGCTCAGAGGGCCAGACCAAATGATCCACTGGCCTTATATGGCCCTCGGGCCTGAGGTTCCCCGTCCCTGCTCTAGAGCATGCACTCACGGCTCCGCCCACCTCACTTTAGTGATCTGCACATCATCTGCCAGATTACAGCCCAGGCACAGAAGAGCGTGGTCGGCACACTAGGCTCCGCCCCCTGTATTAGTGGGCGTGGCTTCCAGACAGTGATCCCTTACCTAGAGACTGCTCTCCCGAAGAGCAGGCATGAATGTATCCCAGTGTAGCTATAATCTCCGGCACCACAGTCCGAGCCTGGTCGAGGTCACATGTTATGTGACAACGTCCGCCGTCAGAGCAGTCCAGACAGGAGGAGCGCCGCTGATTGCTGATCGGGGCTCAGCTCGGTGGCTCCTCTGTTCTAGCACAGGCACAACAGGACACGTAACGGTGGCAATGGAGGAGTTGCCCCCTTCAGGGCTGGCGCCTGGCGGCAACTGACTCCATTGTCTACGGGAGTTCTGCCACTGTCTGCACGCTGTAACACCGCATGTGATGCTTTAGACGCCACCATTGGCACATCATCGACACTTGCACCCAGTGGTGTCACAATGCGGGTCCGGGCCACACCAGGGTGTCACCCTCGGATGGGTGACACCAAAATGCCGGCTCCTACTCAGTGACAGGACCCGGGTGCTGCAGTGTGACATTCTCTTGCAGCACTCGGCTCCTGTCACAGAGGAGGAGCCGACAGTGCTGGCACATGTCTCCAGGGGCAGCCTAGTATTTCTGAGCACCCCAGAGTGATGATATTGGATTTCCCGATAGGCCATGCCCCTTTTCGGCTGTGTACGGCAGAGAGAGTGTGCATCGGGTGACACCTCTGCTTGCACTTTTGGCAGGTGCAGTTTCTCTGTATGACTATGGTCTCTGTGGCTGTTCATTTAGGTACACAGCCACATTCACTGATAAGAGCTGTCCTTTGCTTTGTGAGGACTTCCGGGTTCATGCCCTGGGAACCCTACTGCGCATGCTTGACTTTCGGCACAAGCGGCGGTGGACACTGGGAGAGATCTTATCAGATCCCTCTCGGGGAAAAGTGCGTCTATAGATGGCGTTGCCTTTAGGGTACAAGCCCCAGAGAGTTAAGCTTTCCTTGAAACATATGGGGAATGCGGTCAGGCCTATAAAACAAATTGCAGTTTTCTGAGGTACCGCATTTTAATGTTAGTACATGCAGCCCAGTGTCAAACACGCATAATAGGGGTTTTCTGAATTTTTTGCACATGTGCAAATAATCACCCAACTACATCTACATCCGCACTGCGTGCAAATTGCGTGTGCCTATGAATCAGGGCCATGCTGCTTAAACAAATTAAGGATTGGGCCAAATGAGATTGGAGGGCATGTTTAGTGCTGACGTTTGGACCAAGAAAATCATAAATGGGGGCATCCATTTGTGTAAGCTCAGATCTGTATGTGTTAGTGCTCATATAGATATAGATATTACTCTGTGCAATTTTAAGTTGCATGACTATCCTATAGAAAAGCATTATAGCGCAGCCCTCTCCCAGGATCCTGTGTGGATGTTTTGTGCAGCTGCTTGTACCTGGGCTTCATGAATGACAGTTTAGATCAGTGTTGGCTAACCTTGACACTCCAGCTGTTATGGAACCCAGCATGCACTGCTACAGTTTTGCTATTAGGGCATGCTAAAACTGTGGCAGGGCATGCTGGGATATATAGTTCCACAACAGCTGGAGTGTCAAGGTTAGCCAACACTGGTTTAGACTGAGGATTAAGGTGTGTGGGCACCAGGACCAATGAGAACCTACAATCACAGACTTTGATTGAAGCACACCCCCACTCTGTTTTTTAAGTGGTGAACAAAATTGTTCACCACTTTAGGTGGAAATCCAGCAAAATAAATAAAGCGATTGTCCTCGTACTGTATATATGAAAAATCTCTTCATTTGTATTTCTACATAATAACACCTGCAATCTCTCATATAATTTAGAATTGGTTAACAATTGTGAAATCTTTGCAGAAAATTGAAGTATTTTGTCTTATGATCTCTTGGTAGGGATGCTGGCCTGGCACAGACAATGACTGTATGTTGAATAAATTAGAACAAGATCTAAAAATAATGTGTGTGTAGTCAGTTCTTTGAAATTATTTCCTATGTCTTTAGAACTGTGGAGCTCATTCAGACCCGGATGCTAAGCTGCGCTCTCACGCAGCTAAACGGGGTCGGGTATGCAAATGCCGCGATCGCACTGTCTGGTGTAAGGACAGCCTCTATGACTTAGAGAGTGACGGCAGAGCGAACGCACGCCGGTATAAAGACGCCCACTTTTCTCTCTTAATACACGTCATCTCCAGGAAGTGTGTAAACAATCAGAACCATCGGAGCTGCACGCAGTGCTTGAGGTAGACCTTACCCCGCCGCAAGCACTGTGATCACCGCAGGCTGAAATACAACCAAGTGACGTGTACAATGAAGCTTCTTTGCTAATTATGCACACCCATAAAACTCAGGGCCTCTGAATCACGGCCCTCCTCCATTAAAATGGAGCGTCCTCCTGGACGCTCGTATAGCTGTGGGTCACCACCCACAGCATATACGAGCGTCCAAAAAGATGTTCGCGATGGTCTTGACCATCGCGACCATCGGACTTGCGAGGGAAACCCTGCGGTCGGGTTTCCCAGCCACAAGCCCTGGAGTGATTTTGGCTCTATCAGAAGTACGCTCGCAAGTGGGTCGATGTTCCCCACTGCACATGCGCACGACGGAGGGAGCTCCGTCGTGCGCATGCGCGACACCCGGTGAGCGACGGGGAATCCGTCGCTCGGGGTCTCGCACCAAAGGGGGCGCGCTGTCGACGGTGACTGGCAGCACGCCCCCTTTGGTGGGCGTGCCGGGGGCGTGCCTGCCAGACGGAGGCGTTCCCATGGGAATGCCTACCGTCTGAAGCCGGCCCCACTGACATAATAATGATGTCATGACGCAGTCGCATCATGACGTGGCCGCGCATATGGCTGCTGAGCAAGGTGCCGCTCGGGAGGCTGTACTGCGACCAAGCCCCATGGCAATGGAAAGGAATCTGGGGCGGGGGAGCGCTATGCAGACTGTCTGCTGCCCGGGAGGCGAACACGCCATTCAGAGGATCCTGGATATGGTGACACTAGGTAAGACATCTGCACACTCCAAAACTACTGTACATGCGGTATCTCTCTCTCTGCAATCTCCGCCATTAATTTCCTTCTGTCTCTCTCCCATCTCACCTTATTCCTCCTCCTTACTCTCTTTTCTATCTCCCCTGATTTATTCTCTCTTTTTTCTGTTTCCCCCTGTTCCCCTCTCATCTCCCCCTATTCCTAAACTCTGCTGCCTGCCCTTGTTCCTCCTGTCTCCATTCTCCCCCTATTCCTACCCTCTATCTCCCATTTCCCCCTTTCCTCCTCTCTCTCCCAGCTCCCCCTCTTTCTCCTATGGGCTTGATTCAATTCAACGCGAATTGAATAGCACTAGGAATGAGCTCCCGGAGATATCCAATTCTGCGCGTTGTTCGGTCAGAGAATGCCCTTCTCCCGCCCCTTGCGCCTTAGGGTGTTTATTCGCAAGAACAGGCATTCTCCGACTAAACATCCCGGCACGATGCTGTTTCCGCTGCGCTAAGTGCAGAAAACAACATTGCGCCTGGACTTTGGTTGGATTTTTGCTTGCATCCCAGGAGGGATGCGAGAAGAAATCCTTAGTCGGGCTTAGCAGCGCGCTGATTTGAATAGCTCCGGGAGCTCATTTCCAGCGCTATTGAATTTACGTTGAATTGAATCGAGCCCAATGTCTCTTTCAGCTTCCCCTCTTTCTCCTATTACTCTCCTGGCTTTGCCCTATTCCTTCTCTCTCTCTTTCTCTCTCTCCCAGATTCCCCTATTCCTCATCTCTCTCCCGTCTCCCCCTATTCCTTCTCTCTCTTTCCCAGGTTCCCCTATTTCTCCTATATTTCTCCCGGATTTGTTTCTTGAAATGAAGACAGTAAACAGACCTCACTGAAGGACAGGTTTGTGAAGAAGGAGCTAAGGATGGACATCGGAAGCCCAACATCAAATGAGTGCCTGGCTTCTAACGTCAAATACATTAATGCTAACCATCCAATGGTATAACCATTGATGGTTACACTGTGAACATGCACAGAAGCAATCAGTGCTTCACACATGTACACATTAGCTGAGCTGCGGACACAACTTCCAGCTACATCCGATGGCTGGCAACCAATTCGATGATAACAGTACTTCCCGCAATTCGATGGAAAAATTGGGAACATTGATCATGGGTCCTAACCATCAGCTTCCGATGTCCATCCCTAGAAGTAGTCAGATATGCCTGGAGCAGTTTACTTTAGGGAGCAACACACACTCTGGCTTTAGGTAACAACTGAGGATTTTATGGTACTATGAAGATCCAAGGTATCTGTCTGGGCACAGCACACGGGTATCTTGCATAGCCGCTGTAACATCTTTTTTGGTATATTGTATTCATATTGCTTGACATATTAGATGCTGTAGGGATTAATACTTGTTATTATATAATGATGTATATATCACTAAATATATGACCTCATTGTTGGAATTACTGCTATAGTGTACGAGTATTTTGGGCATGAACCTGTTTGGGCATAGAATTGTAGATGGTGAGTTGTAGCATTGTATATAAGTGTCTTCTTTTATCCGTCTTACATAGCTCACTAACATATGAAGTAACATGCGTTTTTTTCCCTCACAAGAGCACCAGTCCTCAATGACAAGATGCCAGTTCTGTTGGCTGAGTAGTGTGGCTACCCAGGGTTGTCTTAACAGCAGTGTGGTGGGTCCTGGGCAAAGCAATGCAGTGGGGCCCCTACCCACCATTTCACGGGAAAAAAATTTAAATGGTCAATAAAATTAAACCCTCCTGCATGCCCATTAGACCTCCCACACATGCAGAGAGACTCTGTCTGACTGGTCTGAAGCCGGCGGATGAAGTGAAACTGGGACTGAGGTGAGTACTCGTCACCAGGGGGGGATGAGGTGGGGGAGGTTAGATCGGAATACAGTGCACCGGTGGTCGGCTTATAAAAATATCACAAATTTACCAGCTGGCCGCGGCTGCAGGGGGGTGGGTTGGCAGGCCCCTACAAGCTTCGGGCCCTTGGGCAACTGCCCAACAAGCCCAATGGAAGAGATGGCCCTGTGGCTACCTGTGCAGCTACTGTTCTCTGTTATCAGCTTCAGCATTGTGATGAAAAATGGTTATCTTTAAGCACTGTCTCCTCTTTATTACTCCACAGAACAGCAGATGAGGTTATTTAACCCTAAAATTATTACCCCATTTTGCCTGCCTCTGAAACACTGAGCGATGTGTGGTCTAATAATTTAATGGTAGAGTAATGTCATTTAATGGTGTGCAGGACTTATTTATTATTGGGGGCTATTTATTTAAATGGTATGTGGGAAGGGGTTTGGGGAGTGGCCAAGCCTGTCCTAAAGTGATTGCTACGCCTCTTACATGCTCACTCAGGTGTGGTGGTGTGATGTGGAAACCCCCCTTTAGAATCCTGCGTTTGCCCCTGGCAGTAGCTGTAAGCTGAAGCTAGCACTAGTTGCATGGAAGGATAGAGCTGTGTAGCACTATTGTTACACATAATACACAGTACTTGAACCAAAAGCCAAATTAAACATGGATAATTCCACTAATACTAATGATGTCCACTCTTAGTTCATAAGAAACACTTACAGCAATGACCTGATTATATCTACACAGAACCTAATGAGTACTACCTGCTGTAACCTTGGAAACATTTCTAAGAAGAAACGCTATTATTTTGTTAATAAAGAAGCCACTGACTAGCAGGAAACTTCAGCATATTACATGGTTCCTCTGGAAGATGATGTGAAAGTATATATTTGCAGTTGTTCTAGTCCTAGAGTGGCTTTGCGTGATATATTGCTTTATCTCGCTTTATCTCCTAATGCTATCCTACTTCTCCTATATACCTCAGACATAGTTCATAACAGCCCACAGTATCCATGCAAATCTGAATCCACTGGGTCTGCATTGTAATTCAGTGGTAATATTAGAGGGATGTACCCAGCAGCTTTAGGTGGCACTTCTATACTCAGAAGCAGTGTGCCACCTCTGTAGCCATTTACCTTGGCAGGCAGAAGGTAGGGCGGCATCATCATCTCTGTAGACTGGCAGTAAGGCACTGGCTGTGACACCATAGCCAGAATGTAAACTCCAAGTGTAACACAGACATTGAGGAGCAGCAACCAACAGCTTCACATGTAGGTTGCTGGTGTTTGCCCTTCAGGGACACAGAGGCATTATAACACTGGACTATTGACATTAAGGGCCTGATTCAGTCACATGTATTGCCGGTGTTCACGTAGTAAAGCAATTTTTTGTTACTGCGCGAAAATCCCAAAACACAAGAAATGTGAGCTGACCCCCATGTTTTGGTTTTGGTTCTAAATCATCGTCGTATTATGGTTTTGCCAAAACCACCCTCAAGTTGTTTAACAATTGATAAAAACAACTAAATCATGTACTTGGACCTGTTCTTGTACCTATAGTATTATTAACATTAATAACATATATTTCCAGTAATTTCCAGTCAATTTTGGCCACCTCACAGCACTTTAAATCATGAGGGAGGGAATTAAATGTGATCCAAAAAACTTGAGATCTGGGTTTTAGTATTGATCTTGGAGAGAAGACCTGAGTCGGGAGCCTGTTTGACTCAGAACCTCAAAGTATGGGTATGTTCGGTTTTCCGTAAACACACTAAACACACAGACGCATAACCGCTGACATAGGAAGCCACACTTGGACGGAGAAACGCCATCTGCCATTGGGCTAGCACAAGTTCTGATGATGTGTCTACTCTAAACACGCACAATTCAGTATTCCAGCATCTACCGAATGAGTGACATTGGGGCCCTGGCAGCTTCGGCGTCCATCTCTGAATCAGCCCCAATGTCACTGATTCAGTGATCCCTATCCATTGGCACCCTTGGAAACCATATAGGTCCTCCTAATGGCAGTGACAGCTCTGGGTGGACCTTACCTCACGTTATGATCTCATATCTTATGTTTACCACTATACAAAAAAGGAATAATAATGGCAGAGGATGTGTTATTAGGAGCTCCGGAGCTGCACTGTAGTGGTGAGTCATACCTGGAGCAGTTTACCTTACGTGGTGAGTCATACCTCTGCAGTGACTTCTCCACTCTTGTTAAACTCAGCAGGGCACATGCTATCTGCAAAGGAATGGGCAGCAGTAAAGGCATTTCAAAGTGAACATTTGTTTAAAGCATATTTACTGCAGTGTTTTATTTTCTATTTTTTTTTATGAAGTTGCATTATTTTCAAAATGTACAGATATTCTAGAACATATAACCAGGATCATAGTACCAGTGTTGATTTCAACTGGAATAAAAGATAAAAACTGCAATTAGGATGAACATTCAGTGTACACCATATGAGATTCATTGTGAATAACACAAAAAAACAACAGTGGTTCCACAAATCCAAACTGTTACCGACTGATTTACAGGCTATGTTCCAATTATTAATTTCAGAATTGTTCTGCCGTAGGAAATAACCACCTGTTACAGTATGCTTTACTATTCTGACTGTCCATGTGTCCTTAATAAATAGGCTCATGCCTCTTGTATGACATGACAAAATCTGTTGTTATATTGACCTTTTCATATATGATGTATGAAGGTAAATGCACTGCACTGTACGATGTCACTGTAGTGTACTATGTGTTACAGCATCTTCACTTTGCTGTACACCAGCTGCCATAAGTATTCCTGTTCACATGGTCGTCATGAGCTACATCATGCCCTGCAATATGGCTCAGCTGTCCAATCAGAGTGGTTTTCCCACTCTTCCCACACCTGATTGACTGAGCCAGTATTAGCTATCCACATCAATAGAGTACATTTTTGGGATGTAGTCGGCATCCCAGTCTGCGGGATGCCGGCAGTCTGAATACCGGCGCCTAAATCCCGACAGGTCGGGATCTAGACCCCAGTATCCCGACTGCCGGCTCCCGAAGGTAAGGGTGTTAGGGGGAAGGTAGGGTTAGGTAGCGGGGTTAGGTTTAGGCATTAGGGGGAGGGTTAGGATTAGGGTGCAGGGAGGGGGAGGTTAGGTTTAGGCACTAGGGGGGGAGGTTAGGGTTAGGCACCGAGGAGGGAGGGTTAGGGTAGGGATTAGCAAAATACTTACGTTCCTTCCTATGGGTGTCGGGATTCTGGCTGTAGGGGTGCTGTCAGTATTGTGACTAGCGGCATCCCAACAGCTGGGATTTCATCCTGAACTCCCTCAGGCACCTAAAGCAGGTTACTTCCACATAGGCCTGACTCACGAGCCATGATCTGGCATATGGTTATCTTGTTAACAGTAAAGGTGCCTACACACTTGGCGATATTTTACCCGATCTGGCCGATTCTGACGCATCGGAATGACAGATCGTGTAAAATATGCCCAAATTGTGAGTCCCCACTCACGATCATGATGCGATGCGCGTCCCTGCTGGTCGCACATCGCATCTTCAGATCTGCTGTGCTGTAGATCTGCCAATCTGGGACACAATGCACTGGAAAAAGTCTGGCTGCATGATAGATCGTTTGTAAATTGGACACTTTAAACACCAAATCGTGTGCAGAGCTAATGGGGAGGAGTTTCAAGGTAAATCGTACACATCGTGGGATCGTGTGCAGATCGCCAAGTGTGTAGGCACCTTAAGACATTGCTGACAGTAAAGTGTGAAATGACTAAAGCTAAAAGCAAATCAGGATGGTTTTAAAAAATATCTGAAAGCTATATATTTAGGGTAAAGCTGATGACTGAGGGAATAATTGTCCCTAGGCAGATTTCCTATGTTTAATTCTATTGAGAATGTGGAATAACAGTATGCAATTATATGACCCAAAGTGAATACTATTATCATGTAGCGTTAGGGACCCCCGTTACAGAGATGCCTTGATGGCTTCCATATATCTTTGCAGATACATGCAACAAAGATCTCTGGATTTCTATTATCATGTAGTATTAAAATCTCATTGCTGGTCTTTTTCTGTGTGCTGGGGAACATTTTTTCTTTTTTTCTAGTCTACATTTAACCCCTCCCTTTCATGACCTGTGAAAGATCATTAAGTTGATCTGAGTAGCCACTATTTTATATCTTTATTGAGGATGGAAAGTTTACATGGGAGGGGTAATAACACAATTTTGGCCTGTATGAAATAGGTGAACAAGTAGAAAGCAGAACAGCAGCGACCTATTATAACTTAGCATTACCCTTTACCTACAGAACAGAGGAATGATACGAGGCACCTATCACACCAGTGCAGAACAATTGTAGTGTCAAATAGGCCTCTATGCATCCAACTTGTTTACATATTGGTTGACTTAACATGGAAGTAGAACAGGTTCTGTTTTCCCCCTTCCATGTTCTGTCATCCATTGTGTAAAACAGAGTGTGTTCCCAGAGACTACTGGAAAGTTCACGTATGGCGCAAATGTTTTGACAAGACTGAGCTTCAAAAAAGCCTATTCCAGACAAAATGCCTGATTCAGAGGTTGACGCTAGTGCAGCCTTAACTTAGTCATTACAGCAGCGTAACTGCGTCTTTATGCTAATGGCACAGCTGGCTATATACAGAGATGCCCGACATCTGTGGCACTATTCTGCTGCTGTGCGAATTAAGACGCACTATCAGCCGCACATTAGTCGCACCATCAAACATTGCACCAGCCCTCTAGAGGCGCAGTATCTTCTTCTGAACATGGCTGCTGAAATAACTGCAACTGCGGCAAAAGCCGCAATCCCTGACTGCGACACACCCGCGTCTGGCTATCCACATTCCTGTTACCACCCAGATACACCCACTGAAATTGCCTCTCTGCACCCAAATTTGTTCTGCGGCTTTCGGCGGTAACCATCGGGACGCATGCGAGGTGCAACTCAAATGCATGCGCAGACTTTAAACATCAGTCACTTTTGTCCAATGTCACCACTGCATCCACCTCTGTATCAGGCCCAAAATGTGTCAGTAATAAGAATTGAGGTGATTGGGGGGCCATACAGCCTCTGGTGATGACTAGGCCCCTGGGTGAGATCTGAAGAGCAACAGAAAGTGGCCTTGTAGCTGTTTGGATTCTGAATATTTACCTAAGTTGTTCTATGGGGATCAGTATGATTTACCGCCGACAGCGGAAGCCCGGCAGAGGTGAAGATCCCAACTGCGCTACAGATAAGTATAAACTAACCTAACCCCCCTAACCCTAACCTTCGCTTTGGGGTGCCTAACCCTAACCCCACCCCCCCAGTGCCTAACCCTAACCCCACTCTTAGGTACCTAAACCTAATTCCCCCTTCCCCGCTGCATAAACCTAAGTCTCCCGGGGGGGTGCCTAACCCTAACCTCCCCCCGGGGGTGCCTAACCCTCCCTTCCCCTAGCCTAAACCCAACCCTCCCGAGGGGGGTGCCTAACCCTAAGTCCCCCACAGGAGCCCCTAACCTAACCTTCCCCCCCACGGCTGTCCGCGCCCGGTTTACCTTCGATCAGGAAGCCGGGCGTCGGTCTCCCAGTGTAGGTAAAATGACAGGCATCGGGATCTCAACGCCTGTCATTTAACCCTTGCCGGGATTAGACAGTCGGGAGCCGGCGGTCGGGATTCCGGCCGTCAGCTTCCCGACTGCTCCCCAGTTCTATGACTACTAAATATAATAATAATAATAATAATAATAATAATACTTCATGTGAAGTCACCACTGACTTAAAACTTGGTAAAAATCTTTAAAGTTGGGACTGGACAGAAATAGATTTAATGCTTTGGAACAGCAAATTGGCGATTAACCCTAAAACATCAAAGTGATGTTGAGAGAAGACTACTGTATATGGTTCCTAAGTGGCTATATGACCATCAAAATAGACTGCAGACTCTACTGAAGAGTTTGCTTATGTGAACTGTACTGCAGATTGCACATCTATACTTATCCAAACTGTTTTATTGTGTTTTATATCTTCCTGTTCTCATCTGTGTCAATAAGCAATATGTGATAATGAGCTTTAAAGTGAGACATTCTGTTTTATTTCTGATTGTTTATATTTTCCATTATTTTGCTATATATTACTGGTAATTAAATAACTTTAAAAAAAGAAAAGGCAGGTAATTTCTACCTAGTTACTCTGCCCTATTGACTGATGTAAATGTACAGTATAGCTCTTTGAGGCAATTATTGGTGCTGTTCTTAAATAGGGAAGCAGTCGGGAAGCCGATGAACAGAATCCCGACCATCGGCTTCCCGACTGTCTAATCCCAGAAAAGGCTAAATGACAGGCGTCGAAATCCCGACACCTGTCATTTTACCTACGCCGGGAGCCCGACACCCAGCTTACCGATCAAAGGTTAGCCGGGCACAGGGCGCGGACAGCCGCGGAAGGGGTGGGTTAGGTTTAGGGTTCCCGGGTGGGAGTTAGGGTTAGGCACCCCCCGGGGGTTTAGGGTTAGGCTAGGGGAAGGGAGGGTTAGGGTTAGGCACCCCCGGGGGGGAGGTTAGGGTTAGGCACCCCCCGGGGGACTTAGGTTTTGGCGGCGGGGAAGGGAGGGTTAAGTTTAGGCACTTAGAGAGGGGATTAGGGTTAGCCACTTGGGGTGGAGCCATGTGGCCAGCGGTAAATCATACGGAATCCCATGATGGAGTAGATGCCACATTCATAGTGCAACATATCTAAGCATATCTTGTATGAAACCACTATGCGGATACACAGAACAGTGGATGCAGATCTGCATGATGCTGCCTGCTTGTGCCTGGAAAGGCAGGACAGGGCATTCTCATTAGGCCAAGAACAGTAAATCATACTTTCCTACCCACCTCGGAAAGGCTGGGAGGCTCCCGAAAATCATGTGGCGCTCTCAGCCACCAGGAAAGGTGGACAAATCTCCTGGAGATTGGAGACACCCAGCTGTGGCCGCCCACTTCCCAAGTGAAGCTGGCGGTTCAGATGGGCAGTTATGCAATTTGGGGTTGAATTGCGTCATTGTGTCTCTGCCCCCGCTTCTCAATGCTATCACTGTATTGTATAGCAGTGCTACAATGATGCGATTGTGTCATCAAATCCCCATACTTCCCCACCTCCACCGCGTCACTTCACTCGTAGTGACAACTTGGCGCCAAATGGTTGGCAAGTATGCAGTAAGTGCATAAATGTGCAATAAATGTGCAATTGTGAATACATTCAGACATATGTATATTTGCCTGAGAAAGTTATATTATTTGCGGAGCAGTCACTCAAAGATCACCTGCACTAGCAAAGAGTTTGTGTATGCTTCTCTGACTTCAATTGATGATTATTAGTCGCTAGGGCATATATTATGCTTATTTGTGCATTTTAAGGCAAGCAAATATTTGTACATGAGATCAGGGGGTAAATTTACTAAAGTGAGAGTTTTTAGAAGTGAGTTTTAGAAGAGATGTTGCCCATAGCAACCAATCAGCTTCTAGCTATTGTCTTCTAGAAGGTGCTAGTTAAATGTTAAGTAGAATCTGTTTGGTTGCTATGGACAACATCTCTTCTAAAACTCACTTCTAAAGGCCCCCATACATCAGCAATTGATTGCAGCAATTCTGCAATTTGCAATCGATTGTGTATAAAAAATCTTTCCCTTTTTCAATCGATTGTGGCAATTCTGCAATCTGCAATCGATTGAAAAAGGGAAAGATTTTTATACACAATCGATTGCAAATTGCACGATTGCTGCAATCAATTGCTGATGTATGGGGGCCTTAAAACTCTCACTTTAATAATCTACCCCCTGTAGTTGTTTCTGCAGTTTTATTTATGCTGTATATATTGAACGCAATTGGTGCAAATAAAATGAATGGTTAAACCCTGGGTGAAAGTGATGTGCAGAGCAGATGTGTCATCATACTCTCGGCGCACCAGGTCCCGGAAGACTCAGTCGGTCCGAGCATCTTTCTCGCTCAGAATGTGCTTCTTATTTGCAGAAATAAAACAACTGGGAGCATTAAATAAACAACTGGGAGCAGCCGCTTTTCCTCATGCCAAGTTTATGTAATGCAGCTTTGTACGTGTGTAAAACCAATTCCTGTGCGGCTAATGTTGCAGCTCACCGTCTCTAGTACACTATGGGCCTGATTCGGAGTTGTACGCTAATGCCATCGCAGCTGAGATCCCGAACGCAGCTGCTATGCGAAAATGTGCAAATGTTGCAGATTCAGAGGAATGTATTGAGACGCCCACTTGCAAATTCAAGCAGCTACGTACGCAGCATCTGTCGCAGATCATTCCATTATTGGTCTTCTGAGTAACACTATGGTCGCGCCCGGAAACCGCTCGTGACACTTCCCGTCACCCTCCCGTAAACACTCCCTGAATGTCAGTGACACTGGAAGTAATAAGTAGCTGTGAGCGACATATGGTAATGCACCTTGACACATGCGCAGTGCGACTTAGACGCATGCACAGTTTACAGATAATCGCTCAAATGCATAAACATCGGCTTTGCGTACATCTCTGAATCAGGCCTATAAGCGGCTTTTCGCTGATTCTGCAATGCGCACAGGACGCTAAATTTGAAGAGAAATACGGCACAGTACTCCTCTCAGTTGTGCCCGGAGATTTGCACCATATGGCATATAGACGCTAGGTGGATGCCAGGAGTAAATCAGACGTATACAATGCTGTTGCCAACCAGTAGGTATCTTTGGATAGTTGCCACTTTGCAGGTTGTTGCAATTGCAGCTTGTTTAGTTAATGTAAATTGCACCTTCAGTAATCTCTGCATCAACCCCTATGTGTACCCATTTGTAAAACAAATGAGTGTTATATGAGTGTTTGGTCACCCTCTGTCCCGCTGCTTCCCCCACTAAATAAATCTCTTTTATAAGCTTACAGCAAGCAACATTATCTTTTAGTAGCTAGAATGTAGCGCTTGCTATAAACACAATGAATTAATGTGACAAGCAAGTGGGTGAGGTTGAAATGTAAGAAGCTGCAATGCTAAGGGATTCCAGTTTATATTATATACATTTCTTTAGGTACTTTGTTACTCTCTTCCTCTGAGTTTGATGTATGATAGGTGTTGAGCATATGCTGCCTGTATAACTTGTGTATGTAACTTATTGATTTTAGTACCACGGGGAAATTTATAGAAGAGAGGAAGCACTAAATGACTACATGATTGGTGCTCTGCTTTTGCTGTGTTGGCATATTTGCTGTAATATTTATTCTTCTGGTGCACGCACATTCTCAGCTTGCTATAAATTTTTCTGGAATTCGCAGTCATTTTTTCCATTGGTGTTGGTGCTTTATAAAATGTTGCAACCAGTTCAATTTGTTAGAGAAGCAAAACGAAAAAGAATTTGCTGTCAAGAATACAAATTTCATTAAAAACAAAAGGGTGAATGAAGATATATAGATATCAGGGGAGATTCAGACTATAACTGAGGTGTTATGTTCCATCCTATAAGTGGACTGAATAGCAGTGATTGTAGCAGACACGGGTGGGTAGTCAGTTTCCACCATGCAGCAATTTGACATTTGGAAACATTGTTTAATATGTATGATCAATTACTGCTGCAGACGTGAGACATTAGGAATGGGTCGAGGTGCCAAGTTGTATAGTGGAGAGTTTAGGACTTGTATTTCACCTATGCATCTTATTAATTTATGAACTTCTGACCAGTAATGATGGATATAAGGACATGACCACCAAATATGTAACACGGTTCCCTGGCGACCATAAATCTCCAGCAAAGCTCAGTTGCTCAAAGGATAGATTGAATGAAGACGACTGGGCACCATGTGCCAGCAAAAATAAAATTTTTAGGCATTCTCTTTAATACGAACCGAAATTGAGCTGTTAGCAATTTCCAGTTTAATTTTGGACCACTCTTCAGGGTCAGTCTCACCCACAAAACATTTCCATGTCAATTTAAACAGGACCTTTCAATACTTCATGAGTGTACCCGGACCTGTAAAAAAAAAAAAAAAAACATTCTCTCCCTGCGGGATTTTCTAAGCAGAAAATCCCACGTGCATGTTTTTAATTGGATACGGGTATTCGGAGCATGCATACCCGCGGTTATCCACAAGTGTGTGCGGGGAAACCCTGTGCCCAATTGGTTACCCCCCTAAAAAGTGCTTTTTGTACTAATTTGTACACAGTACAGGCATAACTAGCTCCAGAAACAGGAATGAGTGAAATAATTTTAGAAATGAATATTAGAGTCTGAAGAGTATTGAATCCACTACACATTGTTGTATCTGTAACTGTAGACGACTACCATCACCTTTTCTCATAGATGAAAAGCACTGACAAAAAATATGGTAACTGCAAAATTGAACGTTATCCAAAAGTAGAATTTATGGGAAGCTTTTTATGTGACTTGTGTTTTACATCCTAGCTACAGGAAATCTTGTTTAGTTTCTTTTTTCTTTGTCTAAAAAAATTGGAATAGGACTCTATCACCATTTATTATTTGCCTACTGCTGGAGATTTTTTATCGTAGCAATATTTTATATGTACTTCATTTATCATATGCAGCAAAGATTGTGTTTCAGATGCAAACTAGAAAATCCATCTATGATTTCAAATTCAGATGCTGTTTTACTGTTAACTGTTGCATTTCAAATATTTTAATGTTTAACCTCTGTTATTTACATTTTTACATGTAACCATACTGGCTGCCCCCTCTGTGAGAGAGCAGCCAGGTTGGCACAGCGGGGGAGAGTGAGGGAGTGTGGCACGGCATCAGTGGGCGGTGCAGAGGCATGCCTGCAGAATCACATCATTGTGGCCACGCCCCGGCTATACAATGCTGATATTAACAGCATTGTACAAAGGGGGTATAACCAGGGCCGGCGCTACCACTAGGCAAACTTAGGCAGCTGCCTAAGAGCGCCGGCCACTGCAGGGCGCCTCTGGATTGCTGTGTAGTGTGGACATGTAAGTGCAGTCCGCACTACACTACTAGTATAACAGACACACAGCCACCGGCGCCGGCAGCTGTGTGTTTGTTTTAGCAGCTGAAGAGAGTCAGACAGACTCTCATCGGCTGCTGCGCCCACTGCCGGAGTCGGGCTGGAACTCACTCATGAGCTCCCTCTTCCGACTCCCGCGGTGGGTGATGGGAGAGACGCTATGACATCTCTCCCATCACGCAGAGTGAGCCAGCCCGGGAGGACGCCATATGGAGGAGCAGATGCCGGAGCGGGGATTAAGGTAAGTGGACGTTTTTTTTTTCCGCGCGTGTGTGTGACTGGCCGGGTGACTACTACTGGGGGTACTGCTGGAGGGACTACTACTGGGGGCACTGCACACTGGTGGGACCACTACTGGAGGACACTGCATAGAGGGGGATTACTACTAGGGGCACTGTTGGAGGTACTACTAGGGGCACTGCTGGGGGTACAGCTAGGGGCACTGCTGGGGGTACTACTGAGGGCACTGTACACTGGTGGGACCACTACTGGGGGCACTGCTGGGTGGGGACTGCTACTGGGGGCACTGCTGGGAGGACTACTACTGGGGGCACTACATGGTGGTGATTACTCTTGGAGGGTCTACTACTAGGGGCACTACTGGGGGACTACTACTGGGGGCACTACATAGGGGGGATAACTTCTGGGGACACTGCTGGGGGGCTACTACTAGGGGCACTGCTGGGGGGTACTGCTACTGGGGGCACTGCTGGGAGGACTACTACTACTGGTGGAACTGCACTGGAGGGACCACCATTGGGGGCACTGCATAGGGGGGCCACTACTGTGGGCACTATATTGGGGGCACTGCATGGGGGGACCACTACTGGGGGCACTGAATAGGGTGGCCACTACTTGGGGCACTGTATGAGGGCTTTTGTAGCTATCAAGGGAGGGGGGAGGGGCGTAAGGCTGAATAAATGCCTGGGGTGCCAAGAAACCTTGCACTGGCCCTGGGTATAACTATGATAACATGATTCAGCATGAATCACTTCAACGGCCCTCCAGCCCGCCCACTGTACCCGGGGAAGTGGGCGGCGCTCAGTGGACGGGGGACACTGCGGAACATTTCTATACCTTTCTTGGCAGCCAGGAGCAACACCCGATTTTTGAGAGCCTCCCGGACGTTCCTGGAGGGTAGGCAAGTATGCATTTAAATAACTTTTAGTTTACATAAAACATTGGTTGTTTGACTCAGGAAATTTTAGTTAGTAGAGATTAGCAAAATCACAGTGAAATAATCTTTCAGTTCCATATCACTATTCTGCTGGATGCCATTCACACTTTGTTGCATTTACAGTCTATGAACAGAGCAGGGATGGTGATGGTCAATTCATTCTCATGGCTGGTATCATTAGGGTTTGGCTGGGCCTGGGACCACTTAGTGCCATATTCTGCCAGCAAAATGTGTAAAATTTTAAGGCCAACTGTGGGGGAAAGTGCCTCATACACCTGAGCCATGTTTCCCTGTTATGCCAAAGCCGACCTGCTGATCGACGACCAGAACTGCCAATCTCGTATACATCGATGATTGGCAGTCCAGTGCAGATCGGGGAAATTCAACATGGCTAAAATCCCCAACCCGCCATGTTCAGGTTGGGATCGGGGAATTGAGATTTTTCAACATGTTGAATATCCCCGTTCCCCCGGCCCTGAAGTCGGCAGAACAGGGCATTGTGGCAATCCGTCGCAGATTTAAGGGCCCCTTAAGGTGAAAAATTTTACCAAACTGTTTGGATTATTTAATCATTTCATTGTTCTTTAAAACTTGGTTATAGATATTAAAAAGAAAGCTACTGAAATGTGCTGTCTTTTATTACTGTATGTGTAGAAAATCTCAGAAATTTAATTTTTAACAGTAACCCCTATGACATGTGTGCATGGATCTATGACTGCATGAAAATGTCTGTACATAGGTTAGCTGTAGATCAGGGATTAAACTTAAAAAGGTTGATTTGTATATTTGCCCACAAATAAGTTTGGGGAAAATTAGTTGGGTTATTCCTTCTTATGTCCTTATGTGCTCAGAATTGCAGAAATAAGTCCTGTGTAAGAAATAAAAGCCTTTCATATTTTGTATTCTTATTAGGGGTGTGCACCGGCCACTTTTCGTGTTTTGTGGGGTTTTTTTTGCAATCTGGTTCTTTCTTCGTGTTTTGGATCTGGATTGGTTTTGCCAAAACCACCCTTCCGTGTTTTGGGTTCTGGGTTTTGTGTTTTGGATCTGTACAGTATTTTTTTTTTTAAAAAGCATAAAAACAGCTAAAATCACAGAATTTGTGGGTTTTTCTGCTCCTATGCTATTATTAACCTCAATAACCTTAATTTCCACTCATTTCCAGTCTATTCTTAACACCTCACACCTCACAATAGTGTTTTTATGTCCAAAAGGTTGCACCGAGGTAGCTGGATGACTATGCTAAGAGATACGAGTGGGCGGCACAAACACGTGGCCCATCTAGGAGTGACACTGCAGTGGCAGACAGGATGGCTGTTTGAAAAACTAGGCCCCAAACAGTACATAACGCAAAGAAAAGAAAGAGGTGCAAGATGGAATTGTCCTTGGGCCCTCCCACCCACCCTTATGTTGTATAAACAGGACATGCACACTTTAACAAACCAATCATTTCAGCGCCAGGGTCTGCCACATGACTGTGGCTGAAATGATTGGTTCGTTTGGGCCCCCACAAAACAAACTGGCAATTAATCTGTCCCTGCACAAACTGGCTCTACGGAGGCAAGATGTCGTCCTCATCCTCCTCATCCACCGATTCCTCACCCTCTTCAGTGTTGTGTACATCCTCATCCTCACAGAGTATTAACTCGTCCCCGCTGGAATCCACCACCACAGGTCCCTCTGTACGTTCTGGAGGCTGGTCTCCCTGGAAGAGTTGATAATTAATTTTTATGAACATCATCTTCTCCACATTTTGTGGAAGCAACCTCCTACGCCTTTCGCTGACAAGGTTCCCGGCTGCACTAAACACTCTTTCGGAGTACACACTGGAGGGGGGGGGCAACTCAGGTAAAATAGATCCAGTTTGTACAGGGGCCTCCAAATTGCCTCTTTTTCCTGCCAGTACAGGTACGGACTGTCTGACATGCCTACTTGGATGCTGTCACCGATGTAATCCTCCACCATTCTGTCAATGGTGACAGTATCATATGCAGTGACAGTAGACATGTCAGAAATTGTTGCCAGGTCCTTCAGTCCGGACCAGATGTCCAAACTTGGTCCTGCCTGCCCTGCATCACCGCCAGCGGGTTGCTTAGGATACCTAAGTTTTTTCCTGGCAGCCCCAGTTGCGGGAGAAAATGAAGAAGGAGCTGTTGACGTGTCACGTTCCGCTTCTCACCAGCAGGTCTTTGCACCTCTTCAGGCTTGTGTCAGCCAGAAAGAGAGACACCACATAGGCTTTAAACCTAGGATCGAGCACGGTGGCCAAAATGTAGTGGTCTGATTTCAACAGATTGACCACCCTGGAATCCTGGCAAAGCGAATGAAGGGCTTCATCCACAAGTCCCACATGCCGAGCGGAATCGCTCCGTCTTAGCTCCTCCTTCACTTTCTCCAGCTGCTTCTGCAAAAGCCTGATGAGGGGAATCACCTGACTCAAGCTGGCAGTGTCTGAACTGACTTCACGTGTGGCAAGTTCGAAGGGCTGGAGAACCTTGCACAATATGGAAATCATTCTCCACTGCGCTTGAGTCAGGTGCATACCCCCTTCTTTGCCTATGTCATAGGTGGATGTATAGGCTTGAATGGCCTTTTGCTGCTTCTCCATCCTCTGAAGCATATAGAGGGTTGAGTTCCACCGCGTCACAACCTTTTGCTTCAGGTGATGGCGGGGCAGGTTCAAGAGTGTTTGCTGGTGCTCCAGTCTTCGGCACGCAGTCGCTGAATGGCGAAAGTGAGCAGAAATTTTTCGGGCCACCCAAAGCGTCTCCTGCACACCCCTGTCGCTTTTCAGAAAATTCTGCACCACCAAGTTTGTTGTGCGAACAAAACATGGGACGTGCTGGAATTTGCCCAGATGTAATGCCCGCACAATATTGGTGGCGTTGTCAGATATCACAAATCCCCAGGAGAGTCTAAGTGGGGTAAGCCACTGGGCGATGATTTCCCTCAGTTTCTCTAAGAGGTTGTCGGCGGTGTGCCTCTTACTGAAACCGGTGATACACAGCGTAGCCTGCCTTGGAACGAGCTGGCGTTTCTGAGATGCTGCTACTGGTGACGCTGCTGTTGTTGCTGCGTAAGGTGATACATCTACCCAGTGGGCTGTCACAGTCATATAGTCCTATATGACTAGTCATATAGTCATATAGAGAGTCAGTCATGCCAGTGACGTGGCCTGCAGGACTACTTCCGATCCTGGCTAAGGAGGAAATTGACGAGGAGGGAGTTGACGGTGTGGTTTGCAGGCGCTTGGATACAACAGGACAAAGGGATTTATGTGTCCCTGGACTGCTTACGGTCTTAGCCAAAGTTTCTGAACTTGACAGTAACTTTTTATGAACGCGCTGTAAGTGACGTATAAGGGAGGATGTTCCTAGGTGGTTAACGTCCCTACCCCTACTTATTTCACCTTTACATATGGTACATATTGCAAGACAGTTGTTGTCCGGATTTGGATAGAAATGTTGCCAGACCAAAGAGGTGGAATGTTTGGTCTTTTGCCCAGGCATGACCGTGATGGGCTTTTTCATCCCACGGACAACAACTGTCACCTCTTCCCGTCCAGTGCTGGGAAGGTCAGGCATTGCAACCGCCACCACACTTGGACTCTCCTTGGGGATTTGTGATATCTTCTTAGAACGCACAGTTCTTTGCTGTGCTTTTACCAACTTAACTCGTTTGATTTTTTTAGCGGGATGAGGCTTCCATCGTCATGTGAAGCTGAACCACTAGTCATGAACATAGGGATAGACCTTAGCCGTTCCTTGCCACTCCGTGTCGTAAATGGCATATTGGCAAGTTTACGTTTCTCCTCAGATGATTTAAATGTTTTTTTAAGGTCATTTTCCTGAACTTTGTCATTTGGGATTGTATGTGCCCTCTACTATGACATTGGGCATCGGCCTTGGCAGACGACGTTGATGGCATGTTATCGTCTATGTCATGACTAGTGGCAGCAGCTTCAGCACTAGGAGGAAGTGGTTCTTGATCTTTCCCTATTTTATTTTTATTGGAGAAAGTTTGGTCCTCCATTTATGTTATATTGATATATACGTGCGGCTAAGGCGCGCACAAACACAGAAAATTATTTTTTATTTTTGTTGGAGACTAGTGCACTTTATGGGTTACACCACCCTTTAAGAAATGAGCCAGCCGGCCCTTTACTTATGGGACACAGGCGCACGCTTGGTGCTGCTCCTTGTTGATGCACGTGCAGCCACAGTGCACATAATTCACAAACACAGAAAATATTTTTTTATTTTGTTTGGAGTGCCCTTTGGGGGTTACAGCACCCTTTAACAGACAAGCCAGCTGGCCCTTTACTTATGGGACACAGGCGCACGCTTGGCACTGCTCCTTTGTTGATGCACGTGCAGCCACAGTGCACACAATTCACAAACGCAGAAAATATTTTTTTATTTTGTTTGGAGTGCCCTTTGGGGGTTACAGCATCCTTTAACGGACAAGCCAGCCGGCCCTTTACTTATGGGACACAGGCCCACGCTTGGCGCTGCTCCTTTGTTGTTGCACGTGCAGCCACAGTGCACACAATTCACAAACACAGAAAATATTTTTTTATTTTGTTTAGAGTGCCCTTTGGGGGTTACAGCACTCTTTAACGGTCAAGCCCTTTACTTATGACACAGGCGCACGCTTGGCACTACTTTGTTGATGCACGTGCGGCTACTGCACACACAATTCACAAACACAGAAAAAATATTTATTTTTTTGCACTTGGGGGGAGCACCCCTGATGGACAGAGCACCCCCTGGACAACACTACAGCACCCTTTTAGGACTGGGACACTGCATTGGACTTTGGAGTGGACACAGCCCCTATGGACAACTGACTGCACAACACAGTCCAGCCAGCCCCTATGGACTTTGGAGGAGTGGACACAGCCCCTCTGGACAACAGCAGCACAGCACAACACAGCCAGCCCCTATGGACTTTGGAGGAGTGGACACAGCCCCTATGGACAACAGCAGCACAGCACAACACAGCCAGCCCCTATGGACTTTGGAGGAGTGGACACAGCCCCTATGGACAATAGCAGCACAGCACAGCACAACACTACACTGCACTACACTACACTACACAGCCCAGCCAGCCCTAACTCCCACCCTCCCTCTTCACTGTCCACAGCCGAGTGAGAAAATGGCGCTGACGTGGGTACCTTATATAGAATCCAAAACCCGCGAGACCCGGAAGGCGGGATGATGACGTTTTGCCTCGATTTCAGATCCGAGTCAGGCGGGAAAAGTCGAGCCTGACTCGGATCAGCCTCGGATCGGGGGGGCTCGGGGGGGTTCGGATTTCAGAAATGTGAACCCGCTCACCCCTAATTCTTATGGTATCACTGGGTGATAACATCTTTGAAGAAGTTTCTTGATATTTAAAAAACACTTTTAATATAATAATGCTTATATAAGAAGCCCAACTGTAATAACATTAAAGGGAAACTATGGTAACCTAACACAATAATAGATATTAAAGTGTCTATTAATTAATATTCATGAAGGTAGTGCGCAAGCTATGGACCTGGCTCACCGTGATTGACGGTGGCAAATCCAAATGTACCAGAGCAATTCAGTACTGTTATGGCGAAGGGATAGCTGCTCCGAAAAGCAGCTGTCCTGCAGTCCCTAGCACTGTCACATTTTTCGGTAAAAGTTAGGTAACACGTGCATGGCGAGGAACGGAGATAGCGGAGGGAACAAAATGGAAATTGCAAACAAGGCTGAGAGGGCTAATGCCATCTAAAGATGGGTTAGTTCCCGCAGTCAAGCTTGAAAAACAGTCAGACTTCAGATCTTGATGAATAGTCGACCCCATACTAGAATACAGGGATGTCGGGTAACATTAGATCTGTAGTGCACACAGGAGATGTCTGTGATATCTCGTGTGTCACTCACTACATTACTGAATGGACCGCTATTTAACATGTTAAAAGCATACAGAAATGACTGTTTCTGCATGTTTAACGGACCCATCCAGGTTGATGTTTAGGCTCCGTTATGTTAGACATTATTTAATATCACACATTGAAAAAATATAAATCAGTCTTCAGCACAAACTGTTACCTGTTTTACAACTGTGACTAGGCAGCTGCTTGTGTCTGAGTTTACATAATCTGATGCCAGCAAACACCTACTGAGAATTCTGAAGACAGGTACAGTATGTTGTATGTGCAGTATAGGAATAGGAATATTTAAGCCATTTTTATAATTATTTTTGTAATTTTATGTTTACCAATTATCAGATAGAATTAATGCCATCATCATACAGAAAACCCTTTTCTACATAGTTTTCTCTTTCTTGGAGGGTGTGGTGGTAAGAATGAATCTTTCTAGTTATACCTACATGATTCCATTAGTTATATGTTTGTAGTTGTTATTCTCCAAATTGTGCTTCCGTTATTATAGATAATCAATGATCACACTTTTCACCAAAGCTTCTCCATCCCCTAACATGATTCTACAGTAGTCCCTTTGAGTCTCACTAGCTATTGTCTCAGCATTTCCCTCTACCTAAAGATTGCGAGCAGGCTCTTCTGTACCTTATAGCTGACATTTGCGTCTGTTTTGTTAATCCCCAATGTATTTGTTCTATATGTTGATTGCAGTGTATTATTTGTATTTTGTATGATTTGTCATTCTGACTGTTGACACTCATGGGCTGCAAGCCCAGACCACTATGGGAGGTGCAGGGGAGTCATAACTACACCCCCAGATTATATGGACTTGCTCCCATTGGCACACACCTTTAATTAAGAACCTTAAACATTGTATAGCCACATCCCTACTGTGGTGGTCATGCTCCCACCAATTATCACGGCACAGATGATCTGTTTACGCCCATGCCGTTACTACAAAGTTACTTTTTGGAATTGGCATAGGTTGATAATTAAAATGACTGTTAAACAAGACTGGATAGAACCCATTATCTTATAACATAAATTACTAAACCAGACCCATTTGCTGCCTCTACTACTTTCATGTTAGACAAAGAAAATACAAGGTGTAGCTACACTTCCTTCGTACATCTATGGTTTATGAAACTAACAAGTAGCCAGTATTTCATTGTGGCCACACATTCACATCTTTACAGATGCATTGGAGCCTTTTAGGTGATTGGGGTAGATGTATGATAGCGGCACTTAATGTGCCGCTATAACACTTCCCGCTTCGCCTCTTTACCGAGGCGAAGCGGAAAGCACTACCGATGAGATGTAAGAACATCTCATCGGCCGGAGAGGGGGAGCGATAACTCATCCCTCCGGCGCTACTCACTAGAGACCACAGCGCATCAGCCTAGTGCTGATGTCCTGTGTCCCTGTCCCGGCCGGCTCCACTGAGCATGCGCGGAATCTCGCAAGTATCGCGAGATCCCTGCGTGCAGCCTGGAGCCGGCAGCAGCCGCAGCAGGGACAGTGCTGTCCCTGCTGTGGGTATAGGGCAGCGCCAGGCTGTAGCTGTCGATAACGACAGTTACAGTGCGCCGAACGGTCAGACGATCTGACTGTTCGTACATAGCCCAGGCTATCGGCGCTGCTATTTTGTAAATAGCAGCGCCGATAATGACAGGGGCCCTGTCATTTACCGCCCAGACCCCCGATCATACATCGTGGAGAAGCGGTATCAGCGCACATAACGTGCGCTGATACCACTTGTGCGCTTCATACATCTCCCCCATTGTGTCAAATGGTACCCAACTGGGCAAATTACATAAAAATTGTGGTGAGAAGGGTGGTCTTTCACCTGAATTACCCACATTCTGGTGGAATCAGCTCTCTGGACCTGTGTGTTCTAGCCAGAGCTGGCTCTAGGCATAGGCAAACTAAGCAAATGCCTAGGGGCATCCAAGCCCACCTAGGGCCGGTGGAGGTTTGAGGGGTTCTGTTCTGGTGAGAGCTGGGGTTCTGGGTGAGGGGTGTTGTGCTGGGAGAAGGGCGATGGATACTGAGATCTGTGCTGTGCTGGGAGAATGGTAATGGGTGATGTGTTGTATTGGTGCTGTGCTGGGTGCTGTTATCTGTACTGGGAAAGGGGTGCTGTGCTTGGAGAGGGGTGAAGGGTGCTGTGCTGGGTGAAGGGTGCTGTGCTGGGAGAGGGATGATGGATGCTGTTATCTGTGCTGGGAGAGGTGTGCTGGGTGCTGTGATCTGTACTAGGAGAGGGGTGCTGTAATATGTGCTGGGCTGGGAGAGGGGTGCTGCGTGCTGTGATCTGTGCTGGGAGAGGGGTGAAAGGTGCTGTGCTCGGAGCACAGCACAGTGGGGGAAGGGGCCACAGCACCGTGAGACCACACCCCTTCCGAGAGGCCACACCCCATTTCAGAATCCCATAGGGGAGCACCACCCTAAATCTTGCCTAGGGCAGTAATTTGGCTAGGCCGACTCTGGTTCTACATTAGTAGTGGAGGTGTGAAATTTCAGGGTTTCACATTTACACAGACCCAGCTGGAATAATCACTAGAGCACAGAAAGGGTTTAAACTCTCACACACCTGATGCTTGTTGCCCTGATGCTGATTAGCAGCCAGGTTCTAGGGACACATTGTTGTAGTGCCAGAGTCCGAGGGCTATGCTGGGAGAGCATGGCCAACTGTAGCTGCAAGCTACTAATGACTGATTAGCACAAGGAGTGCTGAGACTTTTATGTTTGTTTGTTTCTTTTATGTTATGTGCCAGTATGTGTGCAGGCCTAAACTCACGTATGCTAAGGTGCAGTGTTTGCTGCTATTAAAAAGCCATTACTTTACCAAAAATACCTGCCTGTCTGGAATCCTCATTTCAACACCCTGTGTTACAACACCTAGGTCCGTATTCAATTGCAGGTGAAAAGACGTTCTCGGCTAAAAGTTTTTGCCCATGACATAATTTTGCCTGTCAGAAACTTTTCGCCGTATTCAATTGCAAAGACTATTCGCGTACGTGGAAAGTCAGCGCATTCTGATAGGCGAAAAAGATTTGCCTCTGAAAGCAGGCGGGAAAAAGTGCAGAATTGGGGTTTTGGGGTGCAATGTTGCGGGAACCCCCGTGCAGGCTTAAGACAGTCCCTCAAAGGTAAACTGTGTAAAAAAAAACCCACTTAATAACACCCCAAAAAAGTACTTTCGTTTTGGGGGCCAAAAAGTTCAAAGTTAGGGGACAAACTTAAAAACTAGCGAAATAGACTCCAGGGGGGTCCCCAAGTATGCCCCAGGTGTTTTTACTTTGCAGGTGCTTGCGGCAGGTGGATATTTCACGATTATTAAAACTTTACCCTCACAACTTTAAAATACCATTTTCAGGTACCCCAATTTTGCTGGGACTAGTTATTTTCTCATAAAAAAAACTTCTAACTGCTATTCTTCACCCCTTATGCAAATACACTAAACAGCACCTATTGAGACCATTTAAGTACCCCAAATACCTTCAGCAGGGCAATTCGGGGATATCCATAGTGATCCCCCATGTCAGTGCATCTCTTTGGGGGTGTCAGGCTGATTTTTCCGTTTTTGATAGGACTTTCTGCCTGTTCAAGTTTCGCTGGGTGCCGTTTTCGCATCCTTTAGAATTAAATAGGATGAAAAGTGGTCGCGCGTGCGGAAAGTGTTTTCTCCAAAAACACGCGATGTGGGTGGAAAGTCCGGCATGCGAAAAGTCCAGGACTTTTCACCTGCAATTGAATACGGGCCCTAATTGTTGACCACACGTTGTCTCCAATTTGTGAGTTTAAGTGTTAACAGCTGAGCAAGTGGGTATGAAGAAAGACGTTTGCAATGGAAAATAAATGGGATGTTCAGCACTCGGGGCCTTATTCAGACCCGCTCGCGAGTGCTGGGCGCTCGCAAGCGGGTCGATGTTGCCCAAGTGCGCATGCAAGCCGTCGTTATGGGTCTCGCAGCAAAGGGGGCGTGCTGTCGATGGTGATTGACAGAACGCCCCCTTTGGTGGGCGTGCCAGGGGCGTGGCTGCCCAGACATAGGCGTTTCCATGGGAACGACTTCCGTCTGGGGCCGGCCCCACTGACATCACTAGTGATGTCAGTGGGAGTGCTTTTAGCTCTGATAGAGCCAAAAGCACTCCAGGGCTTGCGGCAGAGAGACCCTACCGCAGGGTCTAGTCGCAAGCCCGATGGTCGCAATGGTCTTGACCATCGTGACCATCTTTTTGGCCGCTCGCTATAGCTGTGGGTGGTCACCCACAGCTATGCGAGCAGCCAGGAGGCCGCTCCAAAAAGGAGCAGGGACGGCCCTGATTCAGAGCGAGCAGTCTGTCAGAGCGTCCGGCTCTGAATCAGGGTCTGGGTTAGTAAAACCAAGAGCTAGATATACTTAAGGGCAGTTTTGAAACTGTATGATCTGCTAAAGACCAAACCCCTGGAAAACCACTGTAAGATAAACATTTTACAAATCAGAACAAAAATATCTGTCACATTTTTTTTACATTGTAATAATAGAAAGTGTGAAATTTATAAAGCTGTGGTTTGACAAACTGCTAGAAAAAATGCCGGAAGAACCCCGGAAAAAACTCCAGAAAAGTGAAGCGGTTGTGAGGGGTGGGATTGCTCATACTGTAGGCTTATTTGAGTTATATGTGAAGTTTGATTGGGTCTTATGGGGCGCATGATCTAGAAAGGGATCACATTGGTCTGTGGCAGCAGAAAATACAGATCCCCTCCCCGTAAAAATAGCGCAGATACCTCCTTTAATATATATTGTTTGAGTTATCTGGCCATTCAGAACTTATTTTTAAGTTAAGGCCAAATCGCTGGAAAACTGCATGTTGAATGAGCTAGAGGAGGCTGGGAGCAATGCAATTATTATTTGTGAGGGCAATTATTATTTATTGGTTATGGGGGAAACACTATAATTGTCTTATGGGTGGGGGAATTTATTATTATATTAGGAGGGCCAAATTAATGTATTATCATATTAAGAGGGCAACATTATTAATTATCTTATGGGGGCAATATGATGTGATTTTTAGTAAATATGTATTGATGTGAGCAATACTTATTATTTTATGCCACTATGTGCTGCCTATATCATGAAATAAGTGTTGTCTCTGTCCATTAAGAGTCAAACAGTATTGCCTCTATAAAACAATTATTCATATTGTCCACTTAATTTAATCATACATTAATTTGCCCCTCTTGTATAATAAAATAATCCCCCGTAACACATAAGATATTTTTTGTTTTTGCCCCATTAATGAAGAACCAATGCTTGCCCATATTATTATAAATGACTATTCTAGTTCAGTCAGCACAAACCCACACATTGCTGTCAGTTTCAGTTTTCACCTCTAAACTGCTGAATAGTAAATCCATTGGTTTGGACGTGAAACAGTCGGTGATGTACCGAACCACCACAAAATAATATTATTAGTAATTGTAGCCTCAAGTGTTTTTGTTTTGAAGACAGCTGCCTCTTCTGATTATCCCTTGTCGGACTCGTGGCCTAATTGTGCAATACATTACCATTGTATAAAACACAAACTAATGTTAATTGACACTAGATATAATAAGTACAGTAGCAGTGTTTATAACAGCGCTAAAACACATTGCCATTGTTTAGACGTGTATTTTACGACCAATGAAAACCACTAGAAGCCCCAAGGTACAAAACACATCACGTCCCAACTTATTTATCACCATCGAAAAGAGGATTTTAACAGTCAGAACAATCCTGTCGATATAATGTTGCTGCAGCAATTGGATGTCAGTTTAGAGGCTGAAAGCTGTTTTACTAGTTTGGGTTATTGAGCTCATAACATTAGAAGGTCAAGGAAAAAGATTGTGTAAGAATTAAAATGTTTCTGTTGCTACAGATCTCTGGCGTTTTTTTGGGTTTTTTTTTTTTTTTTTTTTAAAGCGACAGCTCATTTTCCAACCAACGTTCCCTAAAATTAATTTACTGGAGCATAATGAGCTACAGATTACTATTATATGTTTAAAAAATTGGCAAAAGAAACATTATCAGTAAGATCTGTTGCCACTGCGGGAACTCCTGCGTGTCTTCTCGTATTTTTAAAGCAGCAATCATTTTAAAGAAAATAACAAGCTGGTTTTGCCTTTAAAATGATTGCCGCTTTAAAATTATGGGAAGACTAGCAGGAGTTCCCGCAGAGGCACCAGATCGCACCCTATAGCTGGTCTCTATCTTTCACTCTGCTTAACGCTTCAATCACAATTTACATGAGGCACGTGATAAACAATTTAAGCTTACTGTGGAACACTAAACATATTCTAAAAATGTTATGTGTTCCTTGTTATCTTTTTTATTTATTTTGTGGATATGTGTTGTGGGTTGGTACAGGGTTGCTGTGCAAGTTGTGGGTGCCTTAGGTGTCCCTCCCCCTGACCACATCCCCCAGCTCTATACAAACATGGAGGAGCAGCAACCGGCAGCTTCACAGCGACTGTCCACCATGTCATCTGTCAGTGCACATTGTGGGGTTTCAGTGGTTACAATCAAGACTGTAAATGACTGACATTGCATCACTGAAAATATTTGTGTCTGGAAATATTCAACCTGCCAATAAATGAGCTATTTTTCTGCATGTTGAATGCAATTGTTACTATTTATTCTTATCCTCTGGGCTTTATGTATTGATTTTTCTTGATGATAATTAAATTCACAAAACACATGTTAAGTTCTGTATATAATATATATCATATGGCAAAAGCAACAGAAAACAAATTAGTATCAGACTCTCAATATTTTTTTTATTAACTACTGCACTTTCAATACTTTATTGTTCATCTGGTAACAGGGCGGATACATAGATTAATATGCCCCCCCCATCCTCCCACCATGAGTTTTATTTGTGCAAACAGCGGACTTTGTTGACACTCCCTTAACAGAGCCCATTCTGTCACTCTCCAGGTTTCCAGGAAAGGAATCTCTATGGCACACTCAGTGGTATAGTGTGTAACCACGGCGCCCGCTGCATGTGCATCCCCCCTTCCCCTTTGTACCAAGTCAAAAGGAAATACAATTAAACATTAGGGGCATTATATACTGTACAACACATCAATAGGATTAAGGAGACTATCAGGGGTATTCAATATGGGAGCAAAAACATCATTTTTGCGTTAATATCGCACCTATGACGTCATTATCGCAGGTTTTAGTTTTACACCGTATTCAATTTCAAAGACTTTTCGCAAGTTCGAAAAGTCTTTGATAAAAAACGGGGATAACTTTTCACCATTGAATAGGTGTCGAAAAAAAGTGCAGAATTGGGGTTTAGGGGTGCAGGCTTAAAAAAAATAGCCTGCACCCCTGGGAATGACATTTAAAAAAGAACTGTGTAAAAAAAAGTTTAAAAAAAAAATAGGGACACCCCAAAAAATTAATTTAAAAATTGGGGTGAAAAAAAAAAATGGGAAAAAAATGTTTAACAATAGGGAAATAGGTTCAGGGCTGTTCTGCAAGTATGCGGCAGGTGTATTCTAGAGTAGATTTATAGCGGCAGGTGCACAATTGCAGAATTTTTAAAAACTTACTTTAGGGACATCAAAATATGCTAGTACCCATTTTCATGTACCCCAAATTTGATGGGACCACTTAAAAAAACGAAAAAAATAACCTAAGTGCTCTTCTGCATCACTTCTTCAATGTCGGGAAAAAACACCTGCTGCGGCTATTAAATCCCCGACTTTCAATTACAGGGGGTACCCATAGTGATCCCCCATGTTTTTACAACTTTAGGGGGGTCCTACAATTTTTTTAAGGAAAATTTCGTAACTTTACGCAAATCCCACTTCGCAGGCTCCCGTTTTTTGTTAGTTTCATATTGAATAAGGGGATAAGCGGGCGCGCGCCCGATACTTTAACACAGGTAAAAGCTCCGATATGAAACGTAAACTTCGACAGCGAAGTTTACGTTTCATATTGAATACCCCTCTATGTCATTTTAAAAAAAATATATATTTTTTTCATTTATAATAATTATATACAAATTATTTTCCATTTTTTTTTATTATGATTGTAAATGATGTACAGTCAGTTTGTCAGAATTTGTGGGTTTTTGTTTGTCCACCCGCATCTTTAGGATTGACCACAAGTTCTCAATGGGATTAGGGTCTGGAGAGTTTCCTGGCCATGGACCCAAAATTTCGATGTTTTGTTCTCCGAGCCACTTAGTTATCACTTTTGCCTTACGGCAAGGTGCTTCATCATGCTGGAAAAGGCATTGTTCATCACCAAACTGTTCTTGGATGGTTGGGAGAAGTTGCTTTTGGAGGATGTTTTGGTACCATTCTTTATTCATGACTGTGTTCTTATGCAAAATTGTGAGTGATCCCACTCCCTTGGCTGAGAAGCAACCACACACATGAATGGTCTCAGGATGCTTTACTGTTGACTTGACTCTTTGCATAAACTTAATGTAATTGTCAATAAAAGCCTTTGACACTCATGAAATGCTTGTAATATTACTTCAGTATACCATAATAACATCTGACAAAAAGGTCTAAAAACACTGAAGCAACAAACTTTGTGAAAAGCAATACTTGTGTCATTCTCAAAACTTTGGCTGTAATGTTTGCCTGCCTAGTTTACATACAGGATTAAATTAATGGTGATTATAATTTCATATACTAAATATTATAAGCTAAACTATATATATATAAATGTGTGTATGTGTGTGTCTTCGTGAAATAATGTGATATTTAAGAAGGCTATGAATAAAAAATGGTTGTCATTTTTAGTGTGTTATATACATACATACATATACATACACACACACGTCCATTGCCGCCCAGCCATTTTCTATATATATATATATATACACACATATACATACACACACACACACACACATGGCCCCCCTCCACAGACCCCGCCCCCTCAACAGACCCGCCCCCATTAGGGCTGCTACCGGAAATTTCCCGGGCTGGTTTTCGATCCCAATCCGCCCCTGGTCTGTCATATGCTTCATCTGCAAAGAAAATGCTAAAGATATAAAACATAAAAACAATGCCACTCTAACAACTAAGGAGAGAAATGCATTGAGGGTCACTCCGCATTTTATATTAGCAGACAGGTGTAGTAGGTTCAAATCCCGACAGCGGCAGCCTGGCAAGGGTGAATATCCTGATCGTCCCTAAGGTAAGTATCGCTAGCCTAATTCTACCCCCTAACCCTAACCCTCCCTTAGGGGTGCCTAACTCTAACCTTCCCCCCAAGTGCCTAACAATAATCCGCCCTCTAAGTGCCTAAACCTAACCCCCCCCTTCCCCGCTGCCTAAACCTTAGTCCCCTGGGGGGGGGTGTCTAACCCTAACATTAGTACCACACCGGGACTAGAGAGTCTGGAAGCCGGCAGTCGGCATTTAGACCGTCAGCTTCCACACTACATCCCTAGCAGACTAATAGAGTACATACTATACCAGAGGTTCCCAAACTTGGTCCTCAGGTGGCTTAATTAGTACCTCAGTCAATTTGATTTAACCACCTGTGCTGAACCACGGATATCTTTAAAACCTGAACTGTTGGGGTGCCTTGAGGACCGCATTTGGGAACCTCTGCACTATACGATGTACTGAACGATATATCGTTCCAACGCAAATTGGAACGATATGTCATACATAAAGTGTGTACGCCCGATCTGTCGTTCCCAGCCATTGTTCATCGCATTGTCCTATCTGCTGTGCTGCAGTGCAGTTACATGCAGCATGTAAGCATACATCGCACCGTCGTACAGCGGATTGTACAGTGTGTACGGTGCATGCAATGTATCATTACATCTGTCGCCACATTGCTGGGTTGCAACGTCATATGGTGTGTAGTGTGTACCCAGCTTAAGGGCCTGATTCTGAGTTGCACGCACTGATGATGTTGGACACAGTGGATTTTTTTGTCTTCTGCACATTTATATATGGGGTACTGTGCATGCATCCAGATAGCGTGTGCACAGAGACACTGCCCCTGCCATAGGGCTGGTGCAAGTTTGGATGGTGTGACGGATGTTGGGCGTCTCAGTCCTTGCACATGTGGAGGCACAGATGTATACCAGGGAAAGGCTTTGCAGCTCCATTTGCATATAGATGAGCGACTGCCAATAGAGGCAGACACAGACGCAGCTGCGCCCAAATTAGAATCACCCCCTAGTATACAATTACATATTACTGTCGTGCTTGTTTATGTGATTGTTTATCTGGTTCGTTATTGTACTTTGACTTGTGCACAGTCTGTAACTAGTTACTGCTCTTTCCACAAATCTATTCTCCATTTGTACTTTCTGTTAATCCAGATTTTAAAATCATATTTTGATAATGCTATCCTTAACCTCGACAGCTTATATCATGCTGGATGTGTAACACCCAATGACCATAGGGCCTGATTCAGACCCGCTCGCGAGCGCACAGCCCTCGCGAGCGGGTCGATGGTCCCCGACTGCGCATGCGCCGCCTCCGGCGTGCGCATGCACGAGACCTGTACTGCGACGGCAGCTCTGTCGCAACGGGTCTCGCTACAAGACGGGACGGCTGTCGATGTTGATTGACAGCTCACCCCGTTTTGTAGGCGGGGAGTGGGGGTGGCTGCACAAACACAGGCGTTCCCTTAGGAATAACTGGCATTTTTGGGCGGCCCTACTGACTTCACTCGTGATGTCAGTAGTGGACTTCCTGCTCTATTAGAGCAGGTCCACTCGGGCTTGCAAGAGCTGAGACCCTACCACATGGTCTCCTCGCAAGCCCGATGGTTGTGATAATCGCGTCCAACACCAGGCCGCTCGTAAAAGCTGTGGGTGGTCACCCACAGCTTAGCGAGCGGCCTGGAGGCTGAAAAAAAAAAATCCCTGCCCTGATTCAGAGCGTGTGCTCACAAACAGCGAGTGCCTCTGAATCAGGCCCATAGTCTGTGTTGCACTAAATGACCCCCAACGATCTGCAGGTTTGTATTTTGAATAGACATTTGTACAATGCTGGCATTGTGCATAGAACTTTCTGTGATCCCATTGTTTTAAAACATGGCCACCCTATGTTTAGCCAAATCGTCCACAGACCTAATCTTTGAGATCTGCGACCATAAGACCAGAGAGCATTTCGTATGGCCAGTTTAACCATTACATTGGTTAAACACTGAACCCTTAAGAAGCGGAACACATAGGACCAACCTCCTGCAAACGGGCCAGCGACTGCTTAGAAAAGATTAATTCTCAGCTCTTCTAAACATGTTCATGGACACGCACATGGACAGGTATGGCTGGGCCTCCTCACCTCTGAGGCCTATGGTAACCAGAGGGTGGACAGGCATGGCTGGGCCTCCTCACCTCTGAGGCCTATGGTAACCAGAGGGTGGACAGGCATGGCCGGGCCTCTACACCTCTGAGGTCTATGGTAACCAGAGGGTGGACAGGCATGGCCGGGCCTCTACACCTCTGAGGTCTATGGTAACCAGAGGGTGGACAAGAGGCATGGCTGGGCCTCCTCACCTCTGAGGTCTATGGTAACCAGCAGGTGGAGAGTCATGGCTAGCCCTTCTCACCTCTGCCAGTTATGGTAACCAAGGAGTGGACAGGCATGGCTGGACTTCCTCACCTCTGAGGTCTATGGTAACCAGGGACTGGACTGTCATGGCTGAGCCTCCTCACCTCTGAGGTCTATGGTAACCAGAGGGTGGACAGGCATGGCTGTGACTCCTTTCCTCTGAGGTCTATGGTAACCAGGGGTGGACAGGCATGGCTGGGCCTCCTCACCTTTGATATCTATGGTAACCAGGGACTGGACTGTCATGGCTGAGCCTCCTCACCTCTGAGGTCTATGGTAACCAGAGGGTGGACAGGCATGGCTGTGACTCCTTTCCTCTGAGGTCTATGGTAACCAGGGGTGGACAGGCATGGCTGGGCCTCCTCACCTTTGATATCTATGGTAACCAGGGGGGGGACTGTCATGGCTGAGCCTCCTCACATCTGAGGTCTATGGTAACCAGAGGGTGGACAGGGGCCTGGCTGGGCCTCCTTACCTTTGAGGTCTATGGTAACCACAATACAAAAAAAATAAAAAAAACTGTGAATCTTATAACAAGCAATGGGAATACTTTTAATTATGTTACATTAAATATTAACTAAACATTTGTCCAAAGGTTTAACAAGTTCCACCCATAGAATTTGACCTTAAGTTATCAAAATGATACCCCACCCACACCATGCAGCACAATGAATTGATGGTTGTTGGTACAGCTCATTTCATAAACTATATGTTCAGCAAATTGCAAATTTACAAATACTGCACAACACGAAATTTTGATTTACGTGAATTGTCATTGCATCTTCTACCTACAGTACAACTAGTTTCTACAAAAGAGCATTTTATTTTACCTTGTATATAATTGGAAATGAAGCAGTGTGCAGAAGTCAGAAAATAAATGTAAATGCATAAACTGAGAGGTTTAATGTGTTTATTTTATACTCAACTGGAAATGATGTTTACCGTGTCATTTTATATTTCCTTTTACAATTTAAAAGACTGTTAAAATTGGTCAATTACAACACTAGGAACAGCAAACAATGTTTGTGTAGCATAATAGATATACCAAATGTGTATCTCAATATGTGTGGGCACATCTGTAAGTTGAAGAGAGGGTCTAAAAAATTCAGAATGAGAGTTTTGAAGAGACGTGAAGCAAGGCAATCTATTCTAAATATACACTCATTCTCTCATGGCAGATTGACATAATTGACATGTCAACCTTTCAGTAATGGATTTAAGGTGAATGAGGTACTTAAGTGACATTAAGATGTATGTCTGTCACACAGGGGCCCATTGTTATGTTCCAGTAACAGGATAAGCCCTGAGCTGAAGAAGTCTTCAAATATAGTACAAATGTGCCCTTCTATTGAGACAAATTGAATTGAAGTCTCTTCATACTGCAAACAGGACACAAGACATATCAGGCAGTTGTTATGTGAGTTCTGACTGGGTTTGAGTCAAAGACCACTACACTTCTAGGCTATTGGACCAGTTAGTGTGATGTATCTGTCTTCACGACGGGCCTGCAGGAATATATAATGCCTATTAGTACACTGGAGGTGCTATTATTGCTCCGGTTCCTGTGCTGTTCCTGCTTTGGCTCTGAACTTACTATGTTTTAGGGGAATATGTATTAATAATCGTGATTATTAAGGTTCCGTACCGCGGTGGATATTTTAATTTTTAATTTAAGAAAATCCCCACTATGGACAAAGGGGAGCTCGCAGTCCCTGCGAATTATATCCCCGGCATTATGTGGAAGTCTTTCACCCGCACACTCAGACAGTGTAAATTTCTGCCGACAGCCAGTGGCTCCATAGGCTTAAATCGGTTTACATGGTGTAAACTAACGGGGTCAAACTCCGAAAAAACTTAACTTTTTGGAGTTCGGTACATAGGGCTGAGATCAGGGGCATAATTACCGCATTTTTTACTAAATAGACCCCTCTTCTACTTTTCTCTTCTTTACCAGCTATCTAGTGATGCAGGCAAAGGGTCACAGTGATATGTGCCTGACTGGGTTGAAGCAAAGGCATTCCAACTTAGTAGGTCCCCTTTGCTGTTTATAGGATAATGCCATCTCAAGATGGTGTTTCCCAGTAATGAAAAGCAATGTTGGATTGCGTATAGTATCCGAACACATAGAGATCTAATGGGACAAAGGTAAGTTCTGGTGTTAACTTTTGTTAACTTTCTGATAAATATAATAAAGTTGAGAAAGACCATTTTTCTAGCTTATATCTTCACTGCGTACCTTAATATAAAATGTATAGAGCTGCTACATTAAGTGTGATGTAAGTATATGTAAGTATATAAAAAATAGCCATATATATAAACCCGGAATTCCAAACTTCTGTTGTAGGTAGCAGAATGTGCTGATATTGTTTTCCTCTCCCTTGGATGCAGCACTCGGCTCCTAGCACAGTGAGGGAGCTGGCACTTCACACAGACTGGTCCCCGTGGGCAGCCTGCAGCCCCGGCACCCTCGATTTAAAAAAAAAATGGGGACTCCGGTCCGCAAGGCCACGCCCCCACATGCGAGGCCACGACCCTTATTTTCCAGCACACGTGGTTGCGCCGTGCAGAATACAGGCTCCCCGTCCCTGCCTGAACCGGGTGCAATGTAAGATAGGGACGCCACTGCACATTCAGCCTTCCGAACCACCTTTCCAGATGTGTATTCTTCATACTCCCTGACCATGGTGTGTTTTGGCAGTGGAGCAACCATCCTTCTTTTCTTGCGAACATCGGGTTCTGCTCTTTTCCACTGCCCCACAAAGGGGAAGCAGTCGGATTCCCGACTGTCTAATCCCGGCAAGGGTTAAATGACAGGCATCGAGATCCCGACGCCTGTCATTTTACCAAACGCTGGGAGACCGACCTCCGGCTTCCTGATCGAAGGTAAGCCGGGCACGGACAGCCGCAGGGGGGGAGGGTTAGGTTAGAGGCTCCCGGGGCGGACTTAGGGTTAGGGACCCCCCACCGGGAGGGTTAGGTTTAGTCTAGAGGAAGGGGGGGTTAGGGTTAGGCACCCCCGGGGGGAGGTTAGGGTTAGGCACCCCCGGGGGGAGGTTAGGGTTAGGCACCCCCCTGGGAGACTTAGGTTTAGGCAGCGGGAAAGTGGGGGTTAGTTTTAGGCACTTAGAGGGGGGTTAGAGTTAGGCACTTGGGGGGGGGTTAGGGTTAGGCACCCCTAAGTGAGGGTTAGGGTTAAGGGGGGGGAGTTAGGTTAGTTTATACTTACCTGTAGCGCAGTCAGGATCTTCACCTCTGCCGGGCTTCCTCTGTCAGGATTTCATACTGTTCCCCCACAAAGTATCCCTCAAAGAGCCAGTGCAACATCCGAGTGGTCTAGTGAGAAGTACAGGGACCAGACTTTCTTCTTCCCAGATAGCTTGGCTCTGTGCCTCAGGAATGCAATATGGTCTCTGCTTAACACCCACTCCTCCAGGTATATTTATGTTGTGTTCCACCAATGTAGTGCATCCCGGCAGGGAAGAAAACACATCCTGATTATTGCGAGCTAAGGCTTCCGCTCCTTTTCGCTGTTTTGCTAACAAAGGTATCCGCCAGCGGAACTTCTGTAGGACCTGGTGAACTACCCTAGGAACCTGAGGGATGGCAGTTTCCAGCACATCCATGGCAACATCTGTATTGGGTATAACACCTCTGCAAATAGTTTTCTCTGGCTGTAACCGGACAGGGTGTTGCAGATTTCTTTCCCTAGACATTAATTGTGCAGAGGTTCCCTCTCCAAAGAGGACTGGGTTGTGCTTTTCCACTCTTCTCCATTTTCGGAGGTAGGGTCTTGGAGACTTTACATTGGCGTTGTCTCTGTGGTTCCTTTTAAAGCTCAACAAATCCTGGGAAATTACATCCCAATATGATAGGATAGGGAAGCTTAGGACCAACCGCGCCGACCACCTCATAAGCGCGACCCTTTATGGTGAGGCTCACTCGCACTTGGGAAAAGTTTTCTGTGGATCCATGAACGCAGAGTACTTCAACTAACCCTGACACCTTTTCTACTGTCCTGGGCAGGACAGCCTCTGAGAACAGGGTAAGCTCGCTCCCTGAGTCTATAATAGCTGGGAGTTCTCACCATTCAGTAACACAGTTTCCCACATTAACGGGGTCTGGAATACAGGGGTACCATCGTGCAAAAAGCCGGATACATAGTGCCCATACTAACAACATCACACTCCATAGGCTCTGTTTTTCTGGGACAGTCCCACCTTACATGACCTGGCTCTCCACACTCATAGCAAACGACCCTGGCATCTCCAGCGGTGATTCCTTGAGGAGGGGGTGACAGGGTCACAGGCTAATGGGGTGCCATCTTAACTGGTCACCCATTCCCTGGTTTCTTTTCTGCCATTTTTGTCATATTTCCTGCAGTCTCATACCGCTCCAATACTGTAATTATTTCCTCTAATTTCTGAGGAGCAGCATGTCTGACCCAGTGCTGCATATTCCACCTTAGAGTTCTTATACACTGGTCATCAACCACCGTCTCTACAATCTGATCGCCAGTGCCGTCTTCTGGCTGGAGCCAACTCCGCCATTGTCTGGTGAGTTCTGCAACCTGCTTCCGAATAGGGACCCCTGGTAGTAGGGCCCATTCAAAGAAGCGCTGCACTTTCCCAGAAGGAGTGAGACCTGACCGAGCTAGAATGGCTCTTTTGACTAGGTCATATTTCTCTGCATCAGCAGAGGACAAATCAGAATAGGCTTTCTGAGCCTCACCAGAGAGATAGGGGGCAAGACTATTGGCCCAAGTATCTGCTGGCCACTTTAAACGCTGTGCGACCCTCGCAAAAATTAATAAATACGCCTCTGGGTTATCTGAAGTGGACATTTTCTTTTTCTATTTCATTTGCCCTGCACCTGTGCTGCCCATTGATTGGGTCACTAGCTGCAACATTTGTTCCTCTGTCTTTTGGTGGGAGCCCAACAAATTTACTATAGTGCAAAAAACTTCCTCCATTTTTATAGTGGGAGGTGGATGTACAAGTGTAGGTGCTTTTAAATAACAAGCCAGTTTACACAAATAAATATATCTCTTTATTTCAGCTAAGCAACTGTTATTCAAGTTTAACACAGAAAAAAAAACACTGCTTTTTTTCCCTTCAGCAATGCAGGGGTTAAACAGAACACATGGAAACAACAGATGAACTTTAATTAGACAGCATAAACACTAGCTGGTGAACACACTAATCAGCATCTTAAGCACCTCAGTAAAAAAAAAGGAAAGCAACTTTTGTTTTTTCTTTTTTAATAAACCCACAAAACAGCTTTTGCATGGTGCATAGCAGGTTACACAAAGTTTTTATTATAAATTAGGTTTTTCTGGTTTGCCAACCATGTCAGTTCCTTTGCTACACCGTAGGCGTCTAGCAATTGCACTGCGAGACAGTATAGGAATGAGGACTCCAGACAGACAGGTACTTGGTGAAGCAGTGTCTTTTTAATGGCAGCAAATACTGTACTTTAACTTACATGCGCATAGGCCTGGATACACACAGGCAAATAACAGAAAATAAGCAAATAAACACAAAAGGAAATGTCCCAGCACTCTTTGTGCTTCACAGTCAGCAGTTACAATATCTGTGGAAGGGATAGGGATGAAGTGCGCTCAATAGTGGTCAATCTAAATTGTACTATTTGTATTGGAAATCAACCTGAATGTCTAAAATAATAATAATGCACAATAGTAATATTTTCATGACTATTTTATTTTCTAGATGCTCTTAATTAAAAAATGCACTGCACTCGTAGTGCTAGTGAATATTCAAATGAATGAAACAGTATATGGTCATAAAAATCACTGCGGGGGGTCAGCTGTGATTTTACATGACAGTCATTCATTTTTATGACCAATATTACTATTGTTCATTATTATTATTTTAGACATTCAGGTTGATTTCCAATACAAATAGTACAATTTAGATTGACCACTATTAAGCACACTTCATCCCTATCAAGTTTGCCGTATAAGAGGTGGACCCCTCTTGATTTTTTGAAGCGCAGCCGTAGTCGGCCTAATAATAATACTAGAGCGCAGTAGATCGCGTTTTCACAATATCTGTGGACCTTCCAGGCCCTGGCACCCTAATGCTAACCACCACCCCGACCTATCGCCTGGCCAGCTTGTCCAGCTTCAAGAGCAAGGAGCAACAGGTGTGTGAGTTTTAAACCCTTCCTGTGCTGCTGACTTCCTGCTGGCTCTGGGCGACCTGGAAAACCAGGAATTCTATATTTCCAGTTTGAGCTGTGCAAAGCCCAAATAATCCGGAATTCCAAACTTCTATTGTAGGTGCAGAATTTGCCGATCTTGTTTTCCTCTCCCTTGGAGAGAGCTAATCCCACCACAATGTGTGCAATGCAGGTGAGAGACCACCCCTCTCACCACAATATACATACATGTACACCACATATCTATCTTCAGAACATATAAAAATGATGACTAGATTACATTATAATTTGTCCTTCCCAGTTGCAATTTTTGACAAGTGAACAAATAAACACAGATGGAGGAGCCGGATGATGTGATGGAGAAAGTAGGACATAATCTACTTTCCACAGTCCCTGCTCTATCATTTGCTTTGGTAATTCAGTGAGTTCAGCAGACCATCATCTCTGTATAGAATACATATGCTGATGTGAGCATTCCTCTCAAACCCAATGGTTGAACTGAAAGTATGGAAGTTTTACAATCAAAACTGTAGGGGAAGTGATTGTATGAGTATGGCATATCGCCATATACTGTCCCTCTCCCTCCTTGACAATTGCTCATACCCATATTCTCATGGACTACGATGGCTTATGTAACGCTGAAATCATATGGGACACCTTGCAATGAATAACCAAGTTAGTAGCATTGGTGACTGAGCAAATAAAACTTCTGTGGTTTGGATGTGAGTAATATTTTGGGATCTTTCACATAAATATATGTACTTACTGTAAGCACTTAGGGGCCTGTGAGGGGTATTCAATATGAAACGTTAACTTCACTGTCGAAGTTAACGTTTCATATCAGAGTTTTTTTCTGCGTTAAGTCTGGTGCGCGCTCCCGCTTATCCCCGTATTCAATATAAAATTAACGCTATAAATCTATTCTAGAAAACACCTGCCGCATACTTGCAGAATAGCCCTGAACCTATTTCCCTATTGTTAAACAATTTTTTCCCTTTTTTTTCTTTGTCACCCCAATTTTTAAATTAATTTTTTGGGTTGTCCCTTTTTTTTTTAAACTTTTTTTGACACAGTTCTTAAATGTCAGTCCCAGGGGTGCAGGCTATTTTTATTAAGCCTGCACCCCTAAACCCCAATTCTGCACTTTTTTTCGACACCTATTCAATGGTGAAAACTTATCCCCGTTTTTTATCAAAGACTTTTCAAAACTGCGATAAGTCTTTGAAATTGAATACGGTGTAAAACTAAAACCTGCGATAATTACGTCATAGGTGAGATATTAACGCAAAAACGATGTTATCGCACCCATATTGAATACCCCTGTATGTATCAAAGCTGAGAGAGATGAAATGGTGAGAGATAAACCAATCAGCTTCCAATTTACATTTTGCATGCTGTGTTTAAAAAAATTATAGTTAGGAGCTGATTGGTTGCTAATTTATTTGTTACAATTTTATCTTTCTACCAACTTTGATTCACAGGCCTCGTATTGCTGTGTCTTCCATTTGTTCCCAAAATGCAGCTAACGGTTACCGTCTTGCTCCTTGGCCCGTTTTCTAACAAGCGTTTTTATTATTGCAACTTTCCTGCAATATATAGATAATAGCTATTGTACTTTACAGTGAATATTCTAATGAATAATTTTGTAAAGGGTAAAGCTGACAGAAAATTACATCTGCAATGAGAAAAGTGACATGCTGAATTTTAATCGGCCTTTTCATTCTGAAGATAATTGATGAGCGCTTTTCTGGCAAGTCGTATCCATTTGGCGTCTACGGTTGCAGCCTTCTATTAAGTTTTTGCTTTGCGTGGCATGGAGATAGAATTGTGACAGACATTGTCAGGCCGAAGCTGCATTGTGTGACTAATTCTGGTGCTGGACATAGCACGTTCACAGACCTGGAGCCTATTGTCAGCTCTGCTTCAGCATATAATCAGGCACTTAGTACTAATAAGCAGATGATATGCATGATTTGTACATATGGAAATAACCACAGATTCCTATAAACAGATGCATCATGAGCTTACTGTTGGTGGGCAGTATAGTGCACAAAGCTTTAAGCCACCAATGCAATCAATGTTTATTTCCTTTATTATTTTATCAAAATGGGTTTCCTGTATACATTCTATAATGCATACTAGTTCATATGCTTAAACACATGTAAATGTATTACTGGAAGACATTCATGAGTGTTATTCTATAAGTAGCTGTAAAGAAACACCGGTATTGACTATTGACCATAACAACCAATCAGAGGTCTGCTTTCATTTTATACGTTGTACAGAAAAATGACAGAATCTGATACGCTGGTTTTCTCTCTGATTCAGATAGACCTAATGCCGATGCTTATGTCGTTGAGCGATTATCGGTGGTCTGTGCAGGCATCTGAGTCGCACTGGACATGCAGAAAGTTTCATTTTCATTGTTGCTTGCAGTGAGGATTTATTTGCAAAGTGATTGACAGGCAGGGACCATTTGTGGGTGGCAACGGGGAGGTGGCATCTCAAATGCAGGCACGTTTTTGGGACGTATCTCAGCCGGCGACTAAATACCACCCAATGTGTTTGATTGTTATATTATGTACTAATAAATGGAATGTACATTAATGACTGAAGTACCCCAATTAATGTATGGATTTTCTTTAATCATAAGTAGTTGAGTTAGGGGGTTTTCAATTAGAGGCGGAAGTGATACGTTTTCACGGGTGTTAACTTTTCACATCTATCGCCTGGATAATTCCACTTAACGGCTGTATACGGGTATTAACTTAATGTGCAATCCAATTAGAAAATGTGTCACCCAATTATTCTTACTGGTTAAACACTCGTTAAGCATAGGTGAAAATAGGGAAATCCGTCTGTACCCCCAAAAAACACAAACTAATATTGGATAACAATATAGAAGTTTATTATTGGCCATAATAATAGAAAGCAAGTGTTTTTCTGTATAATACTACTCTACCTAAATTAGGGATGCAAACAAATGCCCGTAAGTGTATATTTGTGTCATTTTAAGCCACTTTTAAAAAACTTCAAATTACACCTCTACCACCAACCTGTAATCTTAAAAACACCTGTCCCATTCATACAGCACCCCCATATACCGGTCCCACATCAATTAACCCATTTTCCTGCACTTTGCACGTGTTTACCCCCAAAATTACGTTATTATTGGCAAATTTAAACTAATTAAAAGCTTAATTTTACCTAATTGGTCATTAAGGAGGGCATCCCAGTGGTTCTGAACCAAGTCCTAACATTTTTACCTTAAAATAGGGATTTTCCCCAAATTTTCACCTGCTCCGGAGGTCGTGAAAAAATATTAGTGTGAAATCGGCTTATCGTCTCTAAATGAATTCCCTCCTTAATCTATTTTGCTGGGTCAGTAATTATTCCACCTATTTCCACAGACAACAATCCTAATAACATGAATTGTTGGGGGTACTTGAGGACTAGAGTTGAAAACTCCTGGATTAGCATATAAATTCAATCGTAGACAAATTTGGGATTCAGTAGAGGAGTTTATCTATACAGGAGACTAAAAGGAGTAAGAATCTAGAAGGAAAAGGGACATTTGGGTTCCCATCCAGTAATGGGAAAGTTGTTACATTTTACGGACATTGACAAGACTTAGGGCCTGATTCAGAGCCGCTCGCTATTTGCGAGCGTTCGCTCTGAATCTGGGCAGGGACCCTACTACAGCTTTAGCGGGCGGCCTGGTGATGGTCGCGATTATCATGACCATCGGGCTTGCGACGAGACCCTTGTGGTAGGGCAGGGGTGTATCTACCCATTGGCCAGGATGGCACTCGCCAGGGGCGCCGACCAAAGGGGGGGCGCCGCCCAGCAGTACCACCAGTAGCCAAGGGGTGGACAAGTCCCTCAGACCCACAAGTGTAGGGCAGACCACAGTGAGAGCGGTCTGCCCTACACAGTTTACAAACAGACAGCCGCCAGCGGCGGCTGTGTGTTTGTAATAGCAGCCAGCTAATGAGAGTCATATAGAGTCTCATTAGCTGCTGCGTCGTCCGCGGAGGGAGCCGGCTGGAGCTCACTCATGAGCTCCGTGTTCCGGCTCCCCCCGCAGCATGTGACGGGAGAGACGTCATACCTCATGACGTCTCTCCCATGCAGGAGAAGAGCGGGCCGGGACTCAGACAGCGGCGGTCGCATCAGGAGTGGGGACAAGGTAAGTTGAATTTTTTTTTTGGTTCTTTGTGTGTGTGCGTGAAAGCGTGGCACTACAGGGGGGGAGCACTGAAATAGGGGGTGTCCGCTACTGGGGCACTTTATGGGGGGTGCCCGCTACTGTATTGGGGTAGCCACTACTGGGGGCAATTTATGGGGGAAGGCCACTACTGGGAGCACTGTATAGGGGTGGCCACTACTGGGGGCACTGTATAGGGGGTCTACAACTGGGGGCACTGTATAGGGGACTACTACTAGGAGCACTGTTTAGGGGGGCTACTACTGGGGGCACTGTATAGGGGGGACTACTACTGGGTACTATTACTGGGGGCACTGTATGGGGGAGACTACTACTGGGTACTATTACTGGGGGCACTGTATACGGGGGACTACTACTGGGTACTATTACTGGGGGCATTCTATAGGGGGGAGTAATACTGGGTACTATTACTGGGGGCACTGTATAGGGTGACTACTACTGGGTACTATTACTGGTGGCACTGTATAGGGGGCTACTACTGGGGTCTACTACTGTTGGCACTGTATAGGGGGGACTACTACTGGGGGCAATGCAGCATAGGGGGGATTACTACTAGGGGCACTGTATAGGGGGGGCTACTACTGGGGGCAATGCAGCATAGGGGGGATTACTACTGGGGGCACTGCATAAGGGGGGCAGGGGGGGGTGCCAGTACATTACTTTGCCAGGGGTGCTTGGATCCCTAGATACACCCCTGTGGTAGGGTCTCGTCCATCGCAAGCCCCATTACGTGTGATGTCAGTAGGGCCCGCCCACAAGTGGCAGGCGTTCCTAAGAAAACGCCTCCGTTTGTGCAGCCACCCCCCGACCCGCCTACAAAACGGGGCGAGCTGTCGATCAACATCGACAGCCGCCCCATCTTGTTGCGAGCCCTGGAGCGAGTGATTTCTCGCTCGCTTCGGGGCTCGCGCACGCGCACTGCCCGGCCATCGACCCGCTTGCGAGCACTATGCGCTCGCGAGCGGGTCTGACTTAAGATCAATAGCTTTAGTGTATGATGTGTACACCAAAGGGACCATGTACATATTACAACAAACTGGCACCTCTAGATGTACTGTAAGTGTCATTAGTGTAAAATAGCCCTGTTTGTCTACTCTACACCATACCTATAATTGTATATTTAGTAGTGATATGCTGTCACCTGGATTATGTGCTTAGTACAACATAACACAATATAGAAGCTTCACTTTGTTGTCAAGTAAACTATTTTGTTTCACAAGTTGTATACATACACAGAATGCATATACTGTACAATAATATGCATAACACAATTGCTATCATCATCATGAATACAAAAACTTTAGCTGATAAATATAGCAAAATACCTCAATTCAAGGTTACGCGTGTACAAAGGTGGACAGTGCTGTTACTTGTTTTAAAAAATAAGAATATGAATAGATCTAAGCAGGACTGTCACCAGAAATTGTTGCAGCCCACTATACATGAAACAGCCCCCACTCTTTTGTCCCACCCCTTTTCTCCACCTCTCAGTCTTTTGTCCCACCCCTTTCCTCCACCCCTCAGTCTTTTGTCCCACCCCTTTCCTCCACCCCTCAGTCTTTTGTCCCACCCCTTTCCTCCAACCATCAGTCTTTTGTCCCACCCCTTTCCCCCACACTCTTTTGTCCCAGCAGCCCTTTTCCTTACACTCTTTTGTCCCACCCCTTTCCTCCAACCATCAGTCTTTTGTCCCACCCCTTTCCTCCACCCCTCAGTCTTTTGTCCCACCCCTTTCCCCCACTCTTTTGTCCCACCCCTTTCCCCCACACTCTTTTGTCCCAGCAGCCCTTTTCCTTACACTCTTTTGTCTCACCCTTTCCTCCAACCATCAGTCTTTTGTCTCACCCTTTCCTCCACCCTTCAGTCTTTTGTCCCACCCCTTATCCCCCCACTCTTTTGTCCCAGCAGTCCTTTTCCTTACACTCTTTTGTCCCAGCCCTTTTCCCCACACACTTTTGTCCCAGCAGCCCTTTTCCTTACACTCTTTTGTCCCAGCAGCCCTTTTCCTTACACTCTTTTGTCCCAGCCCTTTCGTCCCACCTTTCCCCCACTCACCTTTTTGCATCTGACCTTCAGTTGGGAACAGACCGACCCCTTCAGATCATGTATACTAGCTCAGCCAATGGAATCATGCAACCTCAATTAACAGGTCCATCAGCAGAGGACACTGGTCCTGAGGTCAAATTGTGCACCACATGCAGGTATCAGATCACAGCGTAATCCCTAAACCTCTTATATATTAGATATAGTTTATGCTGGGTACACACTAGGCGATATATCGTTCGTACAGCCGACAAAATATATATTGTTAAGTCCAAAGATGTGAAAGATGTCTTTCACAGATATATTGCATTAGCCGTGCTGCACGGCAGATGCCATATATCTTTCACATCTGCTTGTGTGTACACACCAACCCATATGCTGGCCACAGGGACCAACCGACCCATATGCTGGCCACAGGGACCAACCAACCCATATGCTGGCCACAGGGACCAACCGACCCATATGCTGGCCACAGGGACCAACCGACCCATATGCTGGCCACAGGGACCAACCGACCCATATGCTGGCCACAGGGAACAACCGACCCATATGCTGGCCACAGGGAACAACCGACCCATATGCTGGCCACAGGGAACAACATCATAGCTGGTTATTCTGGCCGATTGACAAGTGTGTATGCACAAGGTCGTTTGTGCATAACCTTGCCAAATCGCTAGATGAGTTGGCGGGTTGGCCCATTTAACTATTTGTTGTTCAAGTGTGTACCCCACATAAGATTACAACTTTCTGGTAGGAAAGAGAGTTTTGTAGAAAAGATGGCTCTGCAGGTGTTATTCAAGAAACAGTTGATGCAATGGTGACCTCCTCTCCTATACTGTTATTTGTAGCACACTCATTTCCTGTAATGCACCTTTGCTAACCTGGCTCTTGTACATTCCATTGTGTTTTCTTGTTTGTCTGTGTATATATAAACCAGCTTACCCTCTGACATCTATCTTCTGCTCACAGAGAATGAGAAACTAGACAAACGTAAAGATATATTTCATATTCAGATAGCATTACACAGAATAACTATAAAACCAGCATGTCAGATGAAATTGTATGTGTGCACTGCACTAGGTCTAACAAGAAAACGGAAAATTATTGTAACATTTCTAACTACAATATTACACAAATACAGATAAAACTGGCAACATTACGGTTATTTTGTCTGAGCTTTCCGCTGAAAAATGTCAGCGCAAACACCATAGATGTAATAAGCAACACAGACTTTTTACTAATAACGCTTCAGCACAAACTGAGAAAACACACACACACGTTCTACAGAATATGCAGTTTAAAAAACATGCAGATAAAGTAATGGAGCAGATTCAGATTTGAAAGTAGGGCGTGTATTTACCCTGCTTGATCTATCTATCTATCTATCTATCTATCTATCTATCTATCTATCTATTTGTCCTTGCCATTCTGGTGGAACTATAATACATATAAGAACTAGAAGTAGACTGATACTGATGCAGTATTATTTTAATACAGTAGCTATTAAGAACTTAATAGCAGAAGCAAACATTAAAGTAATAAGATTATTTGAAAACACACAGATATGATAAATATATAACTGGACAATGTAGCATAGAACAAGGGCAGGGATTTGCTACAGTTGTCATTTAAGTGTTACTTTGATTTTAAGACTGATTTCATTTATTAATCTAATGAAATATATTTTCTTGCACATTCAGATGAACTTGACATTATTTCTATGGCTGAAACGACCATGACACCCGAGGAAATTGAGCTGGAAATGACTAAAATCCAGCGACTTCGAGAAGTCTTGGTGAGAAGAGAATCAGAACTCAAGTTCATGTGAGTATTTGTTACATTGTAAGGCAGTTAGTAAAGCTACAGTATGTATGCAAATTTATCTAGGAATAACAAACGTATTATACATGATAAGAAACTTGGACACTGTTATTGTACACATAATAGAAATAATATAATGGAACACACAAATGTAGATGTACAGTACAAGTTTCCATGCCTTGAAAGAACTTAAAATGTTTGACAATTATTGCTCCATCTTTAGCCCACCCAAATAAGATGCAGGCATTATAGCAAAGTTGGCATTATAAATAGGCAACATATAGGGGTAAATTCAATTAGGGGTGATGTCCACAATTTAGTGCGCTCCTAGGCTGCACATATGGTAGGCTCTAAAACTCATATTTTCTTACGAACAGCTATGCAGATGTGAACAAAAATGGTAACTTTATGGTGGAATTTGGGTGTGAAATATGCACAATTTAAGGTGCGGTTACTGGCGTCATAACGCAGCTGCAACAATACAATAGATAGTACTTATCTGCAGAAAATACACATATTGTTGTCTGTTACCAACTCTTTCACACTTAGAAAACCAAACTAATCCCACCCCAATAGATATAAACACAGGAATTCTGGTGTGCATTGAATAAAATATTTCCCCACAGCTACAACATTACGGAATGCATTATTATTTGATAAACTCCTGAAATTGTGCACATTTGCATCTTTCTGTAAGTCACTTATTTAAGATTTTTTGTATTTATTTATTAAATTTTCTTATTTCATTAGCTCCAATAAATGTCCTACAGGCTACACCATTCATTATGGCATCCAACATGGATGCTATTAAAATGTGCTTATTACTGTGTAGTTGAATTTTAAAAAGATCTTTGAAGTTTGTGCTTCTTTGTTATTTGCAATTTTGTGGTGTGAACCTAACCCTAATCACAATTATATAATCTGTTGTTTAGGTAATAGTATACCTTATTGCTGTTTTGCGGTCCTCTTGCAGTGTAGCACAGCTTGTGAAATTAATATTTTTATTATACAGTATTAAATTTATAGCCTGATGTTTACAAGCTTGTATAACTGCCCTAGTCAGCTTTTCCTTGTGTTGCTGATGTACTGTACATCCACTTTTATAGCCACAGTAATTATTCAGAGCTATTTCATGAATTGCAAATAACTTTATGACACAAACCTTTTCTGAACTTGTGGAAGCCAAATGCGTTAGAATAAAAAAACATCTAAATACAGATATGTTAATATTGAAATCTCTTTAGAGCATAGAAGTTCTGTAGAAGATAAAAGTTCCATTACCGTAGAAATTTCAAAGCAGCTTCTTTTGTCTTTTAAAATGACAACATGTATCACATTTTGTATCAGCCTTTATGGAAATGAAGAAGAATTCAGATTCCTTATAAAACACAGACATAAATCAATGCTCAATATATGGCATAATTAAGGCATTGCATATGTCTAGTACAACAGTTATGTTTTTAGAGATTTTAGGAACATTATAACATTTCCATATTAAAATATGAAGGCTTTAAAAACTCTATTATATCAGTGTGTCCCAGTATGCCACAGTGCCTCCAGTATGCCACACTACACCATTATTGTACAGTGCCCCCTTATAACGCAGTGTCCTATTATGCCACACAGTGCCCCATTACTCCATAGTGCCCCATTATATCACAGTGCCGCATTATGTCACATAGCGTCCCATTATGTCTCGTAGTGCCCCACTATGCCACGCAGTGCCCCATTATAGCACAGTGTGCCCAATATGCCACACAGTGCTCCATTAGGCTCATCACTGTTGTGGTGGCCTTGAGCCTCCTGATAACATTGTGCTGTAGCATACGCTGCAGGATGCAGGCAGCTCAGCTCTGGTCTCACTCAAGTGATGTTCACACTTAAGAGTCTTGGGAGCTGGGAGGTAGAGCTCCCTCATTCCGCATCTGGAAACAGGTGGTCTGGCACTCTAATTCTGGGAACAACTGCTGCTGGAAAGTGATGGATAATCCCCCCACCCCAATCCATTAAACAATTAACCTTCACCACACTATTAATACAGGCAGATTACAGGTGCCAGCAGGCCCTTAATGTCCGGGCATGCTGGCACTTGTTCCACCAGTGGAGCCCTGCTTAGGCAGGCTGCTGGGACTTTTAGAGCACCTGTAACTAGCAGTATTATTAACTAATTTGTTATTGTTAACCCCGCGTCCACTTCCACCAGGGCTGGTAATTCCTCAATGGGGGGGATCCCATTTTATTTTTGGAGTCCCCACTTTTCAAGGAATTCCAGCCTGGACTAACCAGTTTGAGGCTGGCTAATGTGATGGTAGGGGGACCCCACACTGTGTGTATCCCTGTCATGGCATTAACCCCCCGGCTGGTTCAGCCCAGTGCTATTCATTTGAGAATAGGGAGAACCCCACACTGTTTTTCCCCCCTATTTTCCAATACCAGCCCAGACTGATAGGTCCGGGGCTGGATACTGATATGAAAAGGGGAGGGGGATACATTATTTATAACGCTTTGTTAACTTTTTAATCTAATGAAGCCTGGACAGATCACAGAGATCGGTGCAGTGCTACTGTTTGGACGGGTTTGCCGTAGTTTTTTAACTTCTATTTGCCGTTGGTTTTGAACTTTCAGTTCAAAGACAGACTTTAGAGCTGCAAAACACGTCTGACATCAACGTCGGGTTTCAAATTAAAGCTGAATCCAGATGGTTGATAAATAGTCATTTTTAGAAAGCTAAACGCCATTGATGTTTGTCAGTAACCGTCGGTTTTAGTGTAGAGCCAAAACTGCCAGTTAGTAAATTTACCCCTAAACTTCTGGATGGAGAACACTAGCAACTATGACACTGGCAGGTTATAATAAACAGACTAATCATATTATTAAAGAGAAGGAACTTATGCTTTAATAATATGTAATCTTTTGGGGGGCTACACCAATGTAACAAGAATGCACAAAGAACTAGCAACATCACTAACGTACGAGGCACTTTAATTAAATGGGATTGATATTAAGGAATACTAGAATGTATTGAGATATTTTGCTTTATTTAATTTTAAATACAAACAGCTATAGGCTAATTTAATTTGTAAGTACAGTATTTTAATATACGTATGTGTTTAGCAGATTTTTATTTAGCAGATGAAGAAAAGAAAATGGGCTACAGCTGGTAATATTTGGCAGCATTCTTCTAGTTTGCCAAGGGGATAATACGAATTTGTCATGCCTGGTTAATTTATATCACCCTCATGGATAAATGAGAAGAGAAAAATGAAAATGTTTCACATGAAGAGTATCTGTGTTTATAGCTATAATACAAACTATGGTCCTTATTCAGCAAGGATCGCAGTAACAAAGACGCACGCAATTGGTCGATTAATTCGCATTGCGCACGTGTATGCATCATAGTGCGCGTGCGCAAATTATCAATTGCGATGGGAAATGCATTTGCAGAGGCTACGCAGACCTGGAGCACATTGATTGACAGGAAGTGGTGTTTGTGGGTGGTGACGCTGGGGGTGGTCGGGCAAACGCAGCCGTGCCAGTGCGTTGGGATGGCATTGCAGGGGCATGCATAAATTATCCACTGCAATACCATACGCAGCATGAGGGCTCGTAGCGCGTGCTGAAGTTAGCAATTCCTGAGTGAGGTCTGACCTGCCTTACCTGTGTGTATGGGTAGGGCCGCAACTAGGGGGGGGGCTAGAGGTGCACGTGCACCGGAATGCAGGGGGTGAAAAAAGAATGACTCACAGTGGCTTGGGGGCTGGAGAGTCAGAAAACGGCCATCCAAAAAATGGCCACCGCCAAGGAGGAGACAGCTGCTAGAGGTCCTTACTGGACCTCTAGTGTCTGTTAGGCCAGCGCAAGTGCCGGGAGAAGTTGCTGAAAGCTGCATCTTCTACCGTGAAACCCCTGGGAACGAGCATAAACCCCATGGCAACGAGCATGTAACCCCTGACAATGAGCATAAACCCCATAGCAACGAGCATGAATCCCCCTCGCAACGAGCATGAAACCCCTGGCAATGAGCATGAAACCCCTGACTACGAGCAGGTAATTTTAAAGTAATTAGAAGCCTTACTTTGGGGCATAAAATGGTGTCGGGCAAATATGTAAGTGGCACTTTGGTAATAGGCATTACAGCGTATGGCATAATGTGTAATGGGCATTATTGTGTGTGGAATAATGTAAGTCACTATACCAGGGACATTTGACTAGTGCACTGCCTTATGGAGGAGCAAGGACAAAATCCAGCTACGGGAAGGGAGGGGGCACAAAGTTGCTACCTTGCACCGGGTAACAAAAATCCTAGTTTCGGCCCTGGTATGGGTCCTATGTTACCGATGTTACCGATTGTTTTGCTATGTTGCCCAAGTGTACTGATGTGAGTAAGGGGAAGTGGGCATCCTTATGTTAGGCTGTGATCCCAATGCAATTGCAAACATTTGCATTCACCGCTAATATTAGCAACTGCAGTGCGTGCGTTCTAGCAGAATAGCGATCCTTGCTGAATCAGGCCCTATGAACATAGCACATGATGAATGAGAAATACAATCCAAACCTAGGAGGCTAAGGAGGATGAGTGTGAGCAGATCATTGGTCAGTTTAGTGAGGGCAATCTCGGTGGAGTGTAGAAGATGGATGCCCAATTGCAGGGGTTCAGGAGGGATAGATAGGAGAGAAAGTGTGTTAGGTTTTTGTACACAAGCTGAAGGGAAATGGGGCAGTAATTGGAGAGATTATTTCTTGAGGATATTACAAATGAGCACATGAAGTCAGATAGGAAAGTGTGAGTGGAGAGGGGCAGGTTAGTGTCATGAGCCAGGTGCAGGCAAGCGTTGGGGGGCAGAACAATTAAGAGCAAATGAGGCCAAGGGGACAGATTGAGGGGGGTGGAGGGGTACTAGTTACATAGAGGGATAGATATGAGAGGTGGTTTCTTGATGATAGGAGAGATAAGTACATGATTGAAGATTGACAGCAAAGTGCCAGTGGAAAGGGTCAGGGTAAAGACGAGATAGGTGCAAACCATCGTTGAGGAGGAGAAAGCAGATGACCTTTGTCATGGGAACAGGTTGAGGGAGGAGCCCATCCTCATTGTCAAATAGGCATCAGGTCTCAATTTTGCTACAAATACACAGGGTTTATTTAGGTCCAACTGAAGGCTAACCAAATACACACACACTAAGCTTGTTAGTATGCACTATGCATGCAAATTAAATGAAAAGTATAAATTCTAAAATGACAAGTTAGTAGCAGCAAACCCATATAACAGGGGGGGGGCACATTGGACACCCGTGTTAGCCAGTGGGGAATAGAGAGTGAGGGAGGGGGGGACGGGGAGAGACAGGCAGCAGTGGGGAAATCCTTGTGGACACCTCAGCTGCAGGGGAAAAGTATCACTTTTCCGAAAAGTTGACTCTATAAAAAGAGCAGTTTTTCGGAAGTGATACTTTTGTGCGGGAGGCATGATGAATGCCTCCAAAACATCTTTTAAACTTGCAGAGAGTTTACAACATAATTATCACTGATGATAATTATGTCATGATGAATAGGCCCCTCAATCACAATTTTCAAGAAATAAACAAGTCATTAAGATTTTGAAATACATCATGTGTCATACAGTATTAAGGAGAGGTACTTAGATATGCCATTTACAATAAACAAAATAACTAACATGCCACCATTAATAATACAGATGTATGTTTAGCTGAGAATCAGACCTCTTAGCCTATGTAGTTATTGCCAGCAGGATAACTAGCAGCAGTTGAAGAGTGAATCCTGTTTCTCACTCACTGGCACTAATGATCCATGCCAGTAATCTCTTTGGCTCACCCTGGTTGATGGCAGCAGCTGCCCAGTCAGAAGCTTAGCAAATAGTACAACTTGAACTCATCCTTTCCCATGTTTTTGATCCCCACTGGGACATAAGTGTGGTAGGTGAATGCTTCCCAACTCACCTATGCCACAAGCAAACCGCAAAGCCTATTGATTGCTTGACTAGGGGAGAACCATGCCATTGTTATAATTTTTTTCCCTCCTCTACAGGCAACAGAAAATCCCAGGTGGTAAAGGGTAATGCCACACTGCAGGTTTCTACAAAAATAAAAATAACTGCATTTTTTTTACTTTTCTTTTATAAATGGTAAAAATCGCCCAGTAGCAGCACAGTTGGCATAGTGGTTACCATTACTGCCTTACAGCTCTGAGGTCATGAGTTCAATTCCTGATAAAGCGCTATATGTGTGGAGTTTATTTGTTATCCCAATGTTTGCGTGAGGGTGCTCTGGTTTCTCCCCACACTCCAAAAGCATGCTGCTAGGTTAATTGGCTTTCTGACAAAATAAATAATCCTAGTGTGTATGTCCATGTAGTAGGGAATATCAATTGTAAACTGGGGCTGGAACTGGTGTGATATATTCTCCGTAGAGTGCTGCATAATATTAGTACAGTATATAAATGTTAGAATACGTAACTGCCTCAGTGGAAACAGTCCCAGCGTGTTGACAATGATTTAGGTAATTGTGAAAAAATAATTTGTGCCTGGGCAGAGTTCCATTGACCTAGAAGATGTTCATGAGGTGTAAATAATGTTTAAGATAAGAGCAAAGTTAATAGCGGGTTTGGGAACTAAGAAAAAAGACACTATAATGTTCACTTTGAGCAGCAGAAGGGGGTTAGCAATTATATTATTAGTATAATAATTAGCAGATGTTAGAGGACTCCACCATAGGACCCGAGTACTGTGGGTCTCATTCAGACCCGCTCGCGAGCGCAGGACGCTCGCAAGCGTGTCGATGGTACCCAAATGCGCATGTGCACGATGGAGGGAACTCCGTCGTGCGCATGCGCGAGACCCGGATAGCGACAGCCAAGCTGTCGCTCCGGGTCTCGCACCAAAGGGGGCATTCTGACGATGGTGAGTGACAGCACGCCCCCTTTGGTGGGCATGCCGGGGGCGTGGCTGCCAGACGGAGGGCGTTCCCATGGGAAAGCCTACCGTCTGGGTCCGGCCCCACTGACATCACTAGTGATGTCAGTGGGAGTGATTTTGGCTCTGATAGAGCCAAAATCACTCAAGGGCTTGCGGCAGCGAGACCCTACCGCAGGGTCTCGTCGCAAGCCCGATGGTCGCGATGGTCTTGACCATCGCGACCATCATCATGGACGCTCGCATAAGCTGTGGGTGGTAACCCACAGCTATGCGAGCGTCCAAAAGGCCACTCCAAATTTAACTAGGACGGCCCTGATTCAGAGCGAGCGCTCTGGTCAGAGCGTCCGGCTCTGAATCAGGGCCTGTGTTCCCTGGGCCTCTGGGATCATAGTATTTTGTGAATATTAGTGTGTAAAGCTACCCATACACAGTGCGATATGCACCTTGGGTCATGATGGCCGATCCGCTGGCCAACATATCGGGCAGTCCCCACACACGGAGCGAACTGCTGCCCGACCGCCTGATATGTCGGCTCCCCCCTCCCCCACACCCGCATAGCGCTGCATGGGATTGCACATCGTATCTCCAGATCAAGTGAACATGCAGTAAGATCTGGAGGTGCGATGTATGACCTCGCAGGAGTGCGCCCTGGCCGATATCATACCCACACACTCTACTATATAGCAGCAATATTGTACCAATTCATCGAATCGGCTGCTATATCGCACCGTGTATGGGCACCTTAAAGCATTTGCCTGGATGGCTTTCCACATTCACTTTCCCTGGTCTGGATACATTCACTGGTTGTTAGTTGGGAGCAGAATATAGAATACCCCCACACCCTCAAGATATATTCTCTTTAATCTCAGCATGGGGATCTGATACCAAAGTCTAAATTAATAATAATACACAAAATATGAAGCCATTGTAACTGTCTGATAATGCACAAGCCTCGGACTATCTATGCTCATCTGACTTTCATATCCTGGATTCATGCATAGTTTACACATATTACGTTCACTGCCAGCAGTAACTTATTATGGAGAGCATTAATTTTCTAAGCAATGATAGAGATTTCACCATAGAAACACTGACATCAAAAGCAAACCATCTGATACAGCTAGTCTGTTCACTTCCCTCATTGTTAGACAGATAAAATGTAATATAGTTAGCATTAAATTAAAATATACTTGAATATTACAATATATTTCACATGGCAACATTTCATAATGTGGATTATATTATTTGGCTTGTTAGGATGCTGTAGCCGTTTTTCATGTTGCTAGATAAAGAGACCTTCTACTTATTGATTAAAGAAAACCTCTGTTGATGCATAATAAAACTGGGGCAGTTTTTTTCGGAACTGAGAGTCCAAAAGTGGCTTCACTGACTTTGCGCCAGCCCAATGCATTCTCAAAGAGCAGAGCAGTGGCCTCGGAATTAGGGGCTTCCCTCGTTCTCTTGGGGCCCAAGGCTGGTGTACCCTATGAAATGGTGGTAATTCAATAACTGTGTAAAGTTTATCTTAATTTAAGGTTATGCAACATAGTAATCTTCTGATATAATGGAGTATGGGCAGTGGGGCTTTCAAAATCTAAAAAGGTTTTTGCTGTATAGGTTGAGTAGAGCCAGGTGCACCTTACCTTGTAAGTCATTTTCAGCAGGCTCGTCTTCTCTTTCCTCTGACTGAAAATAACCAACCTATGCTTCTTGGAGTCACAAAGTAAATTACACATTGAGAAAAACAAGAGCATACAGTACAATGTAGAACATTCATAAAGAGAACATTAATTTCACTGCACTGCACTGATGGCCTGTTTATGCCACTTGAGTTCATTGCAAAGTTAATGCTATTGGGAGATCATTTTTATCCAGGATCCAATCATTAGCAAGCTTCTCTGGACCCCTGTCCTATATGGGCTGCCTAGAACTTTAGATGTCAGTTTACTCCTGCTGCTGTTGGACATTGGTAAGCAGCATGGGTTACAGTCTCCTCCCGGTGACCTTGAACACTTTCAACTCAGAATTGGGAGGTTTTGTAACCTACAAAATAAGCTGGAGCTATGCCATCCTGACTGCACCCACAAATATGGCCATTTTCCTACCATACATGCCAGGGTGTGTTCTTACATATAGCCTAGTTGCATAAGACCCTACCACATCAATTGCTGTACTTGATGGTATTAGAAGCCTGTTCAACTCTTCCATATGTCAGTGCCATGGGATGCCTAATATTGCATAGTGGATGTATAAAATCTTGCCACTTGACTTATAGTTATCAGATGGTAGATTTGATGGGCCCTGCTCTTTTTTCCAGCTTCTCTCATTAGTCTGGTATCCCACTTAGCTTCTCTTCTATTATATTCTAATTATCTAGACAATTGACTAGCAGCTTCTATTTGCCAGACCCCAGGAACAGAACTTAGTCATCGGGATTTGTTTTTTTTTACTCTGGTTTAATATTGAGCTTTGTTTCTCTTCCAAGAAGATCAGCAATGGTTTTGTATGTTTTTTGTACAACCCCCCTGGATTTGTCCTTCATCCTCTTGCTATATTGTATATAAGGCCTAGCTGGTATATTTACAGAGGAGACTTTGAAGCAGATGCCAATTGGGAGTCCATCCTGTTTACCAAATGTCAGTAAGTATAGAGTCTAGTATGTGTAATCATTCTTAGTGTAGTTGCATGTACCAGATGTATCACCTCAATTGTCTAGTTCTCTTACGGTCTAGTGTTTAAATGGTGTTGAGAAGGGATTTGTTAATCCTTACATGTTATGGATCTCCCTGTGGATAGTAAATCGTGGTTCAGGGATACATGATGCCGCAGACATCACACAATTCCCTGAGCAGTTAAGTCTGGAAGTCACTCCCTTGATATGAATAGATTTAGGCAGGCAGATCATAATACACACAGAATATCTCCCATAATATTTTGCCAACTGTGGATGACTGCATACCATAGATGTAAGTATGTTCCCCAAAATGTGTAGCACAGGAACACTTTGGATCCTGGTTAACAGGGGGACAGTGGATAAATGTGTAACAATTATATGATCTCTGCTAAACAATGTAAATGCAGGGGGTTTTATCCTTTTCAATAAATCCACTTGATTTTTGTGAAGTTTATTTTTCTCTTGCACACTCCGTGTTGTTCCACAAATCCTTCAGTGTGTTAACTGTCATCTCATCTCCTGCACTGCAACCATTGGACAGATGCGTTCCAGGGGTGTCAAATGTTGATCGTCATTTTATTGACCAAATGGCTTTCCACTGCTTCCACCTGGATCTATGCCTCTAGGCAGATCATTCATGAGTACTCCACAACCCAGTGAATTATTTATGCACGTCCCTGCAACGGCGTTCAAACAGACTGGCACACCTGCTTTTTGCCGACCACCTCCAAATGGTACTTCCTGTCAATCACTCTGCGATGGATCTGCGTAGTCACTGCGATCGCAGTGGAGTGTTTGCGCATGCGCACTGCGATACATACGCATGCGCAGAACGCAACAATCGGCCGATTGCATGTGTAATCTCAGTTGTGATCCTTGCTGAATTGGGCCAAGAGTCACATCCATTTTGTACACTTGTCACATTGGCTGAGAGAGACGAGCTCCAGGCTTTCTCAGCCAATAAGCGCTTCCCCCATAGACTTCAGTGCTTGGAATGACCGAGAGTAACCCAACCATTCCCACCATTAAAGTATATGGGGAAAGCTCTTTTTGGCTGGTTGTGGATAATACGGGGGACCCTACTCCCTTTGTCCCCCGTATTTCCACAACTAGGACTGGCTCACAGAGCCTGGTGCTGGTTGATGAAAATACGGGGGATACCTACGTCTTTTTCTTTCTGTATTTTCACATCCAGGACCGGCTCACACAGCCTGGTGCTGGTTATGCTTTTGGGGGAGTACCTCACGTCATTTTTTTTTTAGCTCAGGCTAAACTAGAAGCAAGTCAGTTGTTTAGCAATTTTTTTTTCTAGTTCTGTACGGGTTTACACCCTATTACATTCTGTAACTTGTATGTTTGTTAAGGCAAAACATCTGTATGAAAGATTGGGGCATTACAAGGAGTGGAAATGCAAGATTAGTGCTACAAAAGAATTGTATTACATTTGTGGTTTACTGTCTGTGTGACATATTAATTTATTCATTTTTTTAAAATAAGAGATAATATATCTATGGGGCCTATTCATCATAACTAAAAAAATCAATGGAGGTAATAAGGTTTAGAACTCGCATGGAGTTCTACCTAATAACGGCGGAATTCATCTTTCCTCCTCTCCATAACTATTCCGAAAAGCTGTCATTTTTGCGATGACAGCTTTTCAGAAAATAGAAACTTTTCCCTCTCTACACTACCTTACCGCAGCTGTAATCAGTGCTGCGCATGCACCGTTACGTTCACAAAAGCGGCGCATGAACAGCACTGATTACAACTGCGGTAATTATGTCCCCCCAAACCACCACCCCCTCCGCTCCCCTCCCCCACCTACCTGGCCGCAGACCCCGACCTCCCGCCCCAGTCTGCAGCGGACAGTACGGCCAGTCAGAGGGGGCGGGTTGTAGATTTATTTAGTTTTTTAAACTTTCCTGTTTTTTTAAAAAACTTTACTGTGTTCTGCCGGGAGAACAACAGTACACACAGAGCAGCAGCCGGAGCCGGAGGAGGGATCAGGGAGCGACGGAGGGAGCCGAGGAGGACCTGCTCACGCTGAAAGCAGGTAAGTATAACCCGCTATATGCCACCTGAGAGTGGCGTATAGCAACACCAACAAAATTCCAAAAAGGCATAATTTTCGAAATTTGATGAATAGCCTAATTTCTACATTCCCATACTAAAGTATGGGGAGTGTGGAAATTAACGCAGACAGCTGTAACCAGGAGATATCAGTGATATCTCTTGTGTTAAGTATGTTAATGAATACAAAAAAAAACAGTAATTTAGGAAAATGTCCTAGTGTTGATGAATAGACCCCTATGTACCTGCAGTCTGTATATAATAATATTGAAGGTATGTCTAAAAAAATTGAAACAAACTTTTTTCTTGCAGACTGCATTTCAAAGTAGTACCATTGTGGAATTTTATTTGTGGACTTGGGCCCTGATTCAGAGTCACTCGCTGCCACTGCCTGCACGCTGGGATTGTGGGCATTTTTTTATTTTTTTTGATCTCCGGCCACTCGCAAAGCTGTGGGAAACCACCCAAAGCTTGTGTGAGCGGCCAGGAGACCATCGTGATAATCGCAACCATCGACCTTGCAACAAGACCCTACGGTAGGGTCTTGGCTGCTGCAAAGCCGGGTGGACCTCCCTATAAATACCAGGCGTTCCTAAGGGAATGCCTGCCTTTGTCCAGCCACCCCCCTACCCGCCCACAAAACGGGGCGAGCTGTCACTCACCATCGACAGACGCCCCGTCTTGTTGCGAGCCCCATAGTGATTGAACTTCAGCTGCTTGGCGGTCTCGCACACGCCGGATGCCGCGAATGCGTAGTGCTTCAACATCGGGCTGCTTGCAAGCGCACAGCGCTTGTGAGTGGCTCTGAATCAGCAGCCGGAGATAAAAAAAAATTAAAATCCCAGCGTGCGGGCAGCGGCCCTAGGCATAGGCAAACTAGGCAAATGCCTAGGGGCATGCATTCCAAGCCTAGGGCAACATCGGGACCGGGACAGGCAAGCTGTGCCTCTGCTCTTGCTGTCCTACCGTGATTGGAGCTCTCAGCTAAGCTCTGATTGGGCAGCAGCTCATACAGCCAGTAGCAGCAGGGGCAGGGACCTGAGAGAGTGGGGACAGTTGGCAGAAACAAAAATGACCATTGGAGGAGGGCTGCTGGGCATCCCCAGCTGCAGCAACTCCTCCTCCCATGGATGGGGGGTGGGGGCAGGGCCGGTGCAAGGTTTCCGGGTGCCCTAGGCAACATTTCACCAACCACCCCTGCTCCCTCCAATTCATAATATGCCATGCATCAGTCTCCCCAGTTAAATAACATGCCACACAGCAGTGTCCCAAATTCATAATATACTATATAGAATATTACACACAGCAGAGCGCCAAAATCATAATGTACCTCATAACACTGCCGCAAATTCATAATATGCCACACAGCTGTGCCACAAATTCATTATATACCACTTAGCCATGAATTAAGCGAATAAATTTTGTTTTGGTGGACTTAGTGGCACCCTCCAATGGCCGGCGCCCTTAGGCGGCTGCCTAAGGTTGCCTAATGGTAGCACCGGCCCTGGGTGGGGGCTGCCAATGCTCTTACTGGAACAGGGCACCAAAATGTCTATGGATGAGGATTGCAATAGGTGAGGAGTGATGTATGTTGCTGGCTGCTGCTATGATCTGTACTGCTGGTTGATGGACGCTGTCAGGGCCGTAGCTAGGGTAGTGCGGCGGATGCCATCGCACAGGGCACCACAGGTCAGGGGGCGCTGTTTGGGCCTGTCAAATTTCTGTTTATTATCATTCTCACTTGTAGCTTCATCTTATTTCATCCCCAGTATCTCCTGGCCTCCCCTATCTCTTCCCTGGTTCTTCCCCATGAGGCCATTCCCCTTTTTTGGGTGTATTATGTCTCTTTGAAAAATGAGGGGGGGCACCAATGTTCTTTCTGGCACAGGGCACCAAAAAGTCTAGTTATGGCTCTGGGTGCTGTGCTGGGTCAGAGATGGTACTAGCAACGGTGCTAGGGGGCTCCACCCAAAATCTTGATTAGGGCATCAAACTGATTAGGGCTGGCTCTGGTTGTCTTCATAGCAGCAAATAGATATAATAAATAAGACTTAACTGCTTCTGGTTACGGATCTGTTACCATAACATCCATATTTACTGTCAAGTTTAAATAAAGTTGTGCTAGTGTAAAAAACATGCAAAATTTATTCAAGCCATTTTGGAATTTTATAATATGGCAACAGCACAAAAAATCTTTGTACTACATAAAAAAGGAATGTGTGAGACGTCAGTTTGGTTTCATTATTTGACACCTGTTGATTGATAATCAACATTTCAGGGTCAGATTGTGAAAGCAACACGTATGACTGCGCATTAAAGTGAACGTGTACTGCTACATCTGGGAGGAGTGTCATAAAATTGATTTACATGCAACTGCAAATGAGTCCCAAAGCAGATAGTTATATCTACTTGTTGATGAAAACACACTGATACTTTTCAGAAATTGCATGATTAATAATGGGGGTAAGGTGCAATCAGGGAGATTGCTAGGGTTAAATTTACTATAGTGAGAGTTTTTAAGGTGCGTACACACAACGATTTTTTGAACGATTTAACTATAACAACGTCGTTATCGTTAAATCGTTTAAAAAATCGTTAATTTTTTGGGGGTGAATGATGAACGATAATCGTCCAAGCGCGCTCCCGTTTGTAGTTTGTAGTTCATCGTCCATTCTGACTGTCCAACATGAACGATTTTCCTTCAGAAAATCGTTCATGTTGTACAGAATGAACAATGAACGATGTCCATTAACTGTATGCATGATTAAAAAATCGTTCATCGTTCATGAAAATCGTTGACAAAATCATTCAGTGTTTTAGAAACCAACGATTTTTGTAAACAATTTTCGTTCACTTTTTCAAGGGAAAATCTGAACGAAAATCGTTAACGAAAATTGTTGGTTACTAAAATCGTTACGTGTGTATGCACCTTTAGAAGTGAGTTTTAGCAGAGATGTTGCTCATAGCAACCAATCAGATTCTAGCTATTATCTTCAAGCAGGTGCTAGTTAAATGTTAAGTAGAATCTGATTGGTTGCTAATATGGGAAACATCTCTTCTAAAACTCACTTCTAAAAACTCTCACTTTAGTAAATTTACCCCCTAGACTCTTCAGGGAGTCAGGGAGATTCTTAGGGGTAAGTTTACTAAGAATCGAGTTTGGTCAAGATGACAATCTCGGGTGAATTTAGGCTTGTTTTTCAGCTCGCAAATTTACTAAAGACATGCTTTGAGTTTGGGAGAGTTTTTTCTCTTCTCACTTGTAAAACTCGGGTGAAATCGCAAACTTGATTGAAAAAGATGCAACTCGGGTGAGACTGGAGCAAACACGCAGAGAAATTGAAGTTTCAAACACTCTACCTCCTGAGCTGCGAGTTTTGCAGAAACATACACAGATCAGCAGATCAGTGTGATTTGTGTATTTTTCTGCATGTGAATCTAATTTAAAGTGTTTTTATAAAAGTATAACCAGCCCCGGACTACTCAGCCAGTCCTGGTTCCTAAAATTACAAGGAACAAAACAAGTAGGGTTCCCCCGTAATTTAGGAACCAGCACCTGGCTGCAGGGCCAGTGCTGGTTTTAAATATAGGGGGAAGAAAAATGCATAGGGGTCCCCCTATATTTAAAACCAGCACTGGACCCAAACTGACCGGGCTGTAATGCCACAGCCAGGAGACCCTATCACTGGGTCTCCAGGGCTAAAGTATTAGCACCCCAAGCCGGTGGGGGTACAGGTGCCGGCCGCCTGCTGGCACTTGTAGTTCCACAAGTGCCAAGGGGCAGGCATGCTGGCATCTGTAGTTCCACTGTAAATGACAATAGTTTAGAACTATATATCACATTTATTACCCCTGTACCCACTACTCCAGGGGTGCGTGGAAGAGCCCCGGGCTTCAGCCTAAGCCTGGGGTTTCAGGGGAGGGGGGGGGGGACTCCTTCTTGTGGGGTCCACACCACCCCTGAGATCCTCAGCTTGGGCTGACCGACTTGGAGAGTTAATGCTTTGGCCCTGGAGACCTGGTGATAGGGTCTCCTGGCTGTGGTATTAAACCCCACTTGGTATGGGTCCAGTGCTGGTTTTAAATATACGGGGACCCCTATGCATTTTTCCCCCTATAATTAAAACCAGCACTGGCCCTGCAGCCAGGTGCTGGTTCCTAAATTACGGGGGAACCCTACTTGTTTTGTTCCCCATAATTTTAGGAACCAGGATTGGCTGAGCAGTCCGGGCTGGATATGCTTTTGGGGGGGACCCTACATCATTTTTTTTTTAAGATTTAACCCTTGTTTAACAGGTAGACCACACAAGCAGACTTCACATATCTGACTGATATGTGCAGGTTTGCAGAGAGAAGACACTGCAATCTCAGGTGAGTAATCTCATCTAAACTTGCTATTCGGGGGAGAAATCTCGATCTGCTTCACCATCGGCCAGCTCACTTTCAGCTAAACTCACTTAGTAAATTTGAGAGTTTAAAAATGGGGAAATCACAGAGTTTCGACAATGTTTAAAAAAATTAAGCTCGATCAGACTTGAATCTTAGTAAATTTACCCCTTACTATTTCAGGGAGTCTCCCTGACAATCAGGGAGGGTTGGCAAGTATGCTTCAAGTGCTATTTTAAGAACCTCAGGGAGTTGTACAAAAGGTTTGCATATACATTTAACTCCCAAACATAAAATAAAAGTATGACCAAAAGAGGCAATGGTCATACCAAGTTCAGGTCAAATGAATATGAATATTGGTGAAGTCCACCTATGAAATTAAAAATGTCCTATTATTTTGGTCTTTCAGAAAATAAAGCAACTTTAGCGTGAATGACAGCTTTAGACACACTGGTGTACAACAGTTTTTCTACGTCACAATATTTAAGACAATATTTGATTGCTAAAGGGTACTGTATGTTGATTTACCTTCCACCCTTTCTGTCATACAAAATAGATATGTGAATTACTGTATGCCCTGACAAAAGCAATCCAGGAAATAAGTCATTTTAAAATGGGGGAGAGGGGATTTTCTGCTGCATTTGATGAATGGACCTGTGCTGCTAATAAAAGCTATAATAATATTATCTTACATGGCCAAAACGAACTCTGGAGTTTGGGTCTGGTCAGAGTTAAGGGATCGATGATTGCAGAAAAATGTCTTGAAACTGTAAACTAGTTTAATGTGACACTTAAAAATGACATTGTCACAATCGTCTTCCAGCTGCTGAACACCAGTTGTGTCTAGTGCACGGCCTTCACTTTGCATTATGTGATGTTCTCTACAAAAAGGGCACTAATGCACAATCTATAACAATGGCTGATCCTTCCTCCTCTTGTATAGACAGCTCCAATGATGATGTCATGTAACTATCTAATATACTGTAGATGATGATGGTGATGAGTCTGACACAGGCACAGCTGAATCAGCAGATGATATCGCAGGTGAAGATGAGGCTTAACCGTACTTAGTACCTGATTCAGACCCGCTCACTAACAAGAGGCCGCTCGTTGCAGATGATGTTAGCTTATGTGCGCATGCGTGTAGTTCGCAGTGTGCGTGCGCAAACTAGTACGAGCAATCGGAATGTGCTCGCTCGCCCAGCAAAGACAGCTCAGTGGAATGAGTGACAGGAGAGGCCATTTGTGGGTGGTAACAGGGGCAGGCCAGTAGTAACGAGGGAGTGGAGTTGCGGACACAGGCGTGCCAGAGTGTTTCAACGCTGTTTCAGAGGCGTGCATAATCATCAGGTAGCGTTATAGTTAGGGGTGAGCGGGTTCAGATTTCTGAAATCTGAACCCCCCCGAGGCTCCCCGATCCGAGTCAGATCCGAGTCAGGCTCGACTTTTCCTGCCTGACTCGGATCTGAAATCGAGGCAAAACGTCATCGTCCCGCCTTCCGGGTCTCGCGGGTTTTGGATCCTATATAAAGGTACCCGCGTCGGCGCAATTTCTCACTCGGCTGTGGACAGTGAAGAGGGAGGGTGGGAGTTAGGGCTGGCTGGGCTGTGTAGTGTAGTGTAGTGTAGTGCAGAGTAGTGTTGTGCTGCGCTGTGCTGCTGTTGTCCACTACTTCAAAGTCCATAGGGGCTGGCTGTGTTGTGCTGTGCTGCTGTTGTTAATAGGGGCTGTGTCCACTACTTCAAAGTCCATAGGGACTGGCTGGACTGTGTTGTGCAGTCAGTTCTCCATAGGGGCTGTGTCCACTCCAAAGTCCTGTGCAGTGTCCCAGTCCTAAAGGGGTGCTGTAGTGTTGTCCAGGGGGTGCTCTGTCCATCAGGGGTGCTCCCCCCAAGTGCTAAAAAAATAATATTTTTTGTGTGTTTGTGAATTGTGTGCGCAGTAGCCGCACGTGCATCAACAAAGTAGTGTCAAGCGTGCGCCTGTGTCATAAGTAAAGGGCCGGCTGGCTTGACCGTTAAAGGGTGCTGTAACCCCCAAAGTACACTCCAGTCCAAACCAAAAAAAAAATTATTTTCTGTGTTTGTGAATTGTGTGCGCAGTAGCTGCACGTGCATCAACAAAGTAGTGCCAAGCGTGCGCCTGTGTCATAAGTAAAGGGCCGGCTGGCTTGACCGTTAAAGGGTGCTGTAACCCCCAAAGTACACCCCAAACCAAATAACAAAATATTTTTTCTGTGTTTGTGAAATGTGTGCGCAGTAGCCGCACGTGCATCAACAAAGTAGTGCCAAGCGTGCGCCTGTGTCATAAGTAAAGGGCCGGCTGGCTTGACCGTTAAAGGGTGCTGTAACCCCCAAAGTACACCCCAAACCAAATAACAAAATATTTTTTCTGTGTTTGTGAAATGTGTGCGCAGTAGCCGCACGTGCATCAACAAAGTAGTGCCAAGCGTGCGCCTGTGTCATAAGTACAGGGCCGGCTGGCTTGACCGTTAAAGGGTGCTGTAACCCCCAAAGTACACTCCAAACCAAAAAAATATATATTTTCTGTGTTTGTGAATTGTGTGCGCAGCAGCCGCACGTGCATCAACAAAGTAGTGCCAAGCGTGCGCCTGTGTCATAAGTAAAGGGCCGGCTGGCTTGACCGTTAAAGGGTGCTGTAACCCCCAAAGTATACTCCAAACCAAATAAAAAAATATTATCTGTGTTTGTGAATTGTGTGCGCAGTAGCCGCACATGCATCAACAAAGTAGTGCCAAGCGTGCGCCTGTGTCATAAGTAAAGGGCCGGCTGGCTTGACCGTTAAAGGGTGCTGTAACCCCCAAAGTACACTCCAAACCAAATAACAAAATATTTTTTCTGTGTTTGTGAATTGTGTGCGCAGTAGCTGCACGTGCAACAACAAAGGAGCAGCGCCAAGCGTGCGCCTGTGTCCCATAAGTAAAGAGCCGGCTGGCTCATTTCTTAAAGGGTGGTGTAACCCCCAAAGTGCACTACTCTCCAGCAAAAATAAAAAAATATTTTCTGTGTTTAGCCGCACGTATATATCAAATCGATATAACAAATGGAGGACCAAACTTTCTCCGATAAAAATAAAATAGAGAAAGATCAAGAACCACTTCCTCCTAGTGCTGAAGCTGCTGCCAGTAGTCATGACATAGACGATAACATGCCATCAACGTCGTCTGCCAAGGCCGATGCCCAATGTCATAGTAGAGGGCACATACAATCCCAAATGACCTTGAAAAAAACATTTAAATCATCTGAAGAGAAACGTAAACTTGCCAATATGCCATTTACGACACGGAGTGGCAAGGAACGGCTAAGGTCGATCCCTAGTATGTTCATGACTAGTGGTTCAGCTTCACATGACGATGGAAGCCCTCCTCCCACAAAAAAAATCAAAAGAGTTAAGCTGGCAAAAGCACAGCGAAGAACTGTGCTTTCTAAGAAGATATCACAAATCCCCAAGGAGAGTCCAAGTGTGGTGATTGTTGCGATGCCTGACCTTCCCAGCACTGGACGGGAAGAGGTGGCTCTTTCCACCATTTGCACACCCCCTGCAAGTGCTGAAAGGAGCACCCACAGTCCACTTGCTGATATGCAAATTGAAGATGTCACTGTTGAAGTACAACAGGATTAGGATACTGGTGTAGCTAGCGCTGAGGAGGAAGTTGGCGAGGAGGATTCTGATGGTGATGTGGTTTGTTTAAATCAGGCTCCGGGGGAGACAGTTGTTGTCCGTGGGATGAAAAAGCCCATCACGGTCATGCCTGGGCAGAAGACCAAACATTCCACCTCTTTGGTCTGGCAATATTTCTATCCAAATCCGGACAACAACTGTCTTGCCATATGTAAAGGTGGAATAAGTAGGGGTAGGGACGTTAACCACCTAGGAACATCCTCCCTTATACGGCACCTGCAGCGTGTTCATAATAAGTTACTGTCAAGTTCAGAAACTTTGGCTAAGACCGTAAGCAGTCCAGGGACACCTAAATCCCGTTGTATCCAAGCGCCTGCAAACCACACCGTCAACTCCCTCCTCGTCAATTTCCTCCTTAGTCAGGATCGGAAGTAGTTGTGCAGGCCATGCCACTGGCATGACTGACTCTCCTATCCGGGATTCCTCCGGAGGATCCTGCATTGCTACGCCTCCTGCTGCCGCTGCTGCTGTTGCTGCTGGGAGTCGTTCATCATCCCAGAGAGGAAGTATGAACACCACTACTTTTACTAAACAATTGACCCTCCAACAGTCCTTAGCGAGGAGGATGAAGTACGACAGCAGTCATCCTGAAGCAAAACGTATAACTGAGGCCTTGACTGCTATGTTGGTGTTAGACGTGCGTCCGGTATCCGCCATTAGTGCAGTGGGATTTAGACAATTGATGGAGGTAATGTGTCCCCGGTTCCAAATCCCGTCTAGATTCCACTTCACTAGGCAGGCGATACCGAGACTGTACAGAAACGTCAGAAAAAGTGTCCTCAGTGTCCTGAAAAATGCCGTTGTACCCAATGTCCACTTAACCACGGACATGTGGACAAGTGGAACAGGGCAGACTAAGGACTATATGACTGTGACAGCCCACTGGGTAGATGTATCACCTTACGCAGCAACAGCAGCAGCGTCACCAGTAGCAGCATCTCAGAAACGCCAGCTCGTTCCAAGGCAGGCTACGCTGTGTATCACCGGTTTCAGTAAGAGGCACACCGCCGACAACCTCTTAGAGAAACTGAGGGAAATCATCGCCCAGTGGCTTACCCCACTTAGACTCTCCTGGGGATTTGTGATATCTGACAACGCCACCAATATTGTGCGGGCATTACATCTGGGCAAATTCCAGCACGTCCAATGTTTTGCTCACACAACAAACTTGGTGGTGCAGAATTTTCTGAAAAGCGACAGGGGCGTGCAGGAGACGCTTTGGGTGGCCCGAAAAATTTCTGGCCACTTTCGCCATTCAGCGACTGCGTGCCGAAGACTGGAGCGCCAGCAAACACTCTTGAACCTGCCCCGCCATCACCTGAAGCAAGAGGTTCTGACGCGGTGGAACTCAACCCTCTATATGCTTCAGAGGATGGAGGAGCAGCAAAAGGCCATACAAGCCTATACATCCACCTATGACATAGGCAAAGGAGAGGGTATGCACCTGACTCAAGCGCAGTGGAGAATGATTTCCGTGTTGTGCAAGGTTCTCCAGCCCTTCGAACTTGCCACACGTGAAGTCAGTTCAGACACTGCCAGCTTGAGTCAGGTCATTCCCCTCATCAGGCTTTTACAGAAGCAGCTGGAGAAAGTGAAGGAGGAGCTAAGACGGAGCGATTCCGCTCGGCATGTGGGACTTGTGGAAGGAGCCCTTCATTCGCTTTGCCAGGATTCCAGGGTGGTCAATCTGTTGAAATCAGACCACTACATTTTGGCCACCGTGCTCGATCCTAGGTTTAAAGCCTATGTGGTGTCTCTCTTTTCGGCCGACACAAGCCTGCAGAGGTGCAAAGACCTGCTGGTGAACACACTGTCAGCAGAATGTGACACGTCAACAGCTCCTTCTTCATTTTCTCCCGCAACTGGGGCTGCCAGGAAAAAACTTAGGTATCCTAAGCAACCCGCTGGCGGTGATGCAGGGCAGGCAGGACCAAGTTTGGACATCTGGTCCGGACTGAAGGACCTGGCAACAATTTCTGACATGTCTACTGTCACTGCATATGATACTGTCACCATTGACAGAATGGTGGAGGATTACATCGGTGACAGCATCCAAGTAGGCATGTCAGACAGTCCATACCTGTACTGGCAGGAAAAAGAGGCAATTTGGAGGCCCCTGTACAAACTGGCTCTATTTTACCTGAGTTGCCCCCCCTCCAGTGTGTACTCCGAAAGAGTGTTTAGTGCAGCCGGGAACCTTGTCAGCGAAAGGCGTAGGAGGTTGCTTCCACAGAATGTGGAGAAGATGATGTTCATCAAAATGAATTATCAGCTCTTCCAGGGAGACCAGCCTCCAGAACATACAGAGGGACCTGTGGTGGTGGATTCAAGTGGGGACGAGTTAATACTTTGTGAGGATGAGGATGTACACACTGAAGAGGGTGAGGAATCGGTGGATGAGGAGGATGAGGACATCTTGCCTCCGTAGAGCCAGTTTGTGCAGGGACAGATTAATTGCCAGCTTGTTTTGTGGGGGCCCAAACGAACCAATCATTTCAGCCACAGTTGTGTGGCAGACCCTGGCGCTGAAATGATTGGTTTGTTAAAGTGTGCATGTCCTGTTTATACAACATAAGGGTGGGTGGGAGGGCCCAAGGACAATTCCATCTTGCACCTCTTTTTTTTCTTTGCATTATGTACAGTTTGGGGCCTAGTTTTTCAAACTGCCATCCTGTCTGCCACTGCAGTATCACGCCTAGATGGGTCACGTGTTTGTGCCGCCCACTCGTGTCGCTTAGCATAGTCATCCAGCTACCTCAGTGCAACCTTTTGGACATAAAAACACTATTGTGAGGTGTGAGGTGTTCAGAATAGACTGGAAATGAGTGGAAATGAAGGTTATTGAGGTTAATAATAGCATAGGAGCAGAAAAACCTACAAATTCTGTGATTTTAGCTGTTTTTATGCTTTTTTTCAAAAAAATACAGATCCAAAACACAAAACCCAGAACCCAAAACACGGAAGGGTGGTTTTGGCAAAACCAATCCAGATCCAAAACACGAAGAAAGATCCAGATCCAAAACCAAAACACGAAAAGTGGCCGGTGCACACCCCTAGTTATAGTACACGTTACCTGGTTGAATTTTAGACTGAAGTGCTCACAGTAGGGTACAGTAAACTGCAAGTGCTGCAGTCAGATTCGATGGAACGCGATGTACCGATGGTTGTATTTACTTCCTGGAGACGACGTACACTAGTGGGCAGCTAAAGACAGGCTGGTGGGTGTCTATAAACACAAAGTGATCGCTCGCCAAGACATAGTGGGCGTGCTTATGCCTTGCTGTGCGAGCGGCTGCCTTGACGTCACTTAGCAAAATTTCCATACGCTGGGAGCGAGCGGCCGCATCTAGCGAGCGGGTCTGAATTAGGCCCTTAGTGTAGAGCATAAATCTGCTTTCTCTGCAGTGGGTATATAGAGTATAAAATCTGAAGATGAATTAGCAATGACACCCTGTACACCCTGCTTTCCTTAGGTCATACTTTCAGCAAATGAAAAAAAGACTACAAATTGTTTTAGAATTTTGCAGTTTGCATTACATCATCAGTCTAGTCAACTAAATTCTAATTTCCGGGGTAGAGATTCAAGCTGTCCTGCCATTTTTCCTATTTATTTTCAATATAGACTCTGAAAGGTCACTAACATACTAAGGGCCTGATTCAGATCCGCATGCAGTGCTGAAATGTAAGCAGTTTGAGTGATTATTTGTTATTGTGCATGTGTGTAATCTGCACTGCGCATGTGTGTAATCTGCACTGCACATGTGTGTAAACTGCATCGGCACATTGTCTAGTTGACATTTTGTTCATAATACCCTATATCGTGTCTCAAACACACACCCATCAGGGGCTGGCTGGCAACTTTTAGCCTGGGGGGCAAATGCATGCAGGCGGCCCTGGCAGAGGAGTAGCGTGTATCCAGGGTGCCCGAAGAACGTGCGTGCTACGGCGCCCCCCCCTCAAATGTTTCACGGAGGAGGCGGGTCCATATGGGATTAATGTAAGGTAAAAATTAAGATTAGGGGCAGCCCCCTGTCGTAGTGCCCATATGCAGTGCCCCTGTGTGCCACAGGAGAGAACACCCTTATGCAGGCCTCCAGTAGTGCCCCCAGTAGTGATCCCCCCTATGCAGTGCCCCTTGTGCCCCCGGTAGTAAGCCCCTTATATAGTGCCCCCAATAGTGGTCCCCCCTGTGCAGTGCCCCTTGTGCCCCCAGTAGTAAGCCCCTTATATAGTGCCCCCAATAGTGGTACCTCCTATGCAGTGCCCCTTATATAGTGCCCCCAGTAGCAGTCCACCCCCCATGCAGTGCCCCCAATAGTGGTAACCCTTATGCAATGCCCCTTAAATAGTGGCCCCAGTTGTAGTCTCCCCCCTATGCAGTACCCCCAGTATTGCCCTTTATATAGAGCCCCCAGCAGTGGTCCCTCAATGCAGTGCCCCCAGTGGTAGTCCCCTCCCCCTATGTAGTGCCCTTAGTAGTAGTCCCCTCCCCCTTATGCAGTGCCCTTAGTAGTAGTCCCCTCCCCCTTATGCAGTGCCCCTAGTAGTAGTCCCCTCCCCCTTATGCAGTGCCCCTAGTAGTAGTCCCCTCCCCTTGTAGTGCCCCTAGTAGTAGTCCCCCCTTGTAGTGCCCCCAGTAGTAGTAGTATCCCCTTGTAGTGCCCCCAGTAGTAGCCCCCCTTGTAGTGCCCCCAGTAGTAGTAGTCCATCCTCTTGTAGTGCTCCCAGTAGTAGTAGTCCCCCCCTTGTAGTGCCCCCAGTAGTAGTAGTCCCCCCCCTTGTAGTGCCCCCAGTAGTAGTAGTCCCCCCCCTTGTAGTGCCCCCAGTAGTAGTAGTCCCCCCCTTGTAGTGCCCCCAGTAGTAGTAGTCCTCCCCTTTGTAGTGCCCCCAGTAGTAGTAGTCCCCCCCTTTGTAGTGCCCCCAGTAGTAGTAATCCCCCCCTTTGTAGTGCCCCCAGTAGTAGTAATCCCCCCCTTTGTAGTGCCCCCAGTAGTAGCCCCCCCTTGTAGTGCCCCAGTAGTAATAGTCCCCCCTTGTAGTTCCCCCAGTAGTAGTAGTCCCCCCTTGTAGTGGCCCCAGTAGTAGCCTCCCCTTGTAGTGCCCCCAGTAGTAATAGTCCCCCCTTGTAGTTCCCCCAGTAGTAGTAGTACCCCCCTGGTAGTGCCCCCAGTAGTAGTAGTCCCCCCTTGGTAGTGCCCCCAGTAGTAGTAGTCCCCCCCCCTTGTAGTGCCCCCAGTAGTAATCCACCCCCCTGGTAGTGCCCCCAGCAGTAATCCCCCTTGGTAGTGCCCCCATAGTAATCCCCCCCTTGGTAGTGCCCCCATAGTAATCCCCCCCTTGGTAGTGCCCCCAGTAGTCCCCCCCCCCCAGTAGAGAGAGACTTAATTTAAAAAAAAAAAATCACTTACCTGAAACTCCCGCTCCTGGTCCCGCCGCTAACAGCTCCTCCGGCCGCTTTGCATGGGAGAGACGTCATTACTCATGACGTCTCTCCCATTACCCACTGCGGGAGCCGGAAGATGGCTCCCGCAGTGGGAGCAGCAGCAGCCGATGAGAGTCTGACAGACTCTCAGCGGCTGCTGATTACAGCAAACACACAGCTGCCGGCTCCGGCGGCTGTGTGTTTGTGCTGTGTAGCGCTGACCGAACTCACGTCCGGTCAGCACTACACACGCGGTGCAGTCTGTGTCACAGTGACACAGACGGCCCGCGGCCCGTATGACGCTGTGGCTCGGGGGGCACATGGCACCCTGTCCCCCGGCCCAGCCCACCACTGACACCCATTGGCTTCTAATGAATGGTGTAACTTTCCCACACTTAATATATCTGTAATTGATCATCTTGCGAGTGACAGCCCACAGCTACTGGTACTTGGTAGCCATTGAGTTAAAAGATAAAATAGTGACATTTGCTTACATACAAAAATGTATGGACATGATGTGGATCACATCAGCATGCTTCTTAAGTTTATTTTATGGGAAGATGAAAATGGAAAATGACACCATGACCATGGGATATGCCAAGATACGTATCCTAAAATGTGCATCTTACGGAAACATCTTATTCAAAACAGGATGTATCTCTAAGAGTGGACAAGTCCCAAGTTTATTAGGGATGAGCGGTTTCGGTTTTCAGAGAACCGAACCCACCAGAATTTTGGGGATCTGGGGCGATCCGAGCCAAGCTCGGATCTCCCTGCCTGCCCCGGATCCCTCACCCGAGGCAAAACCTTGCGATCCCGCTGTCGGATCGCAAGGTTTTGTATTGAGCAGGCTTAACACTGATTGGCTGAGAGAGCCTTCTGTCACGGCTCTCAGCCAATCAGCGTTTAAGTCCATTTAATATGCACACAGGAAGCAATAGAAGATGGCGCCCGCCATCCCCCACTACCTGACACCGCCAGCACCTTCCACTGCCGACGCCCACACTGGCAGCATCCCCCACTGCCGACACCACTGCTGCCTACACTGCTGGCACTGCTGCCCCACGTACTGAGGATACTGTCAGCGACCCCCCCACTTCCGACACTGCCGGCACTCCCACACTGAGGACACCACCAGCACCCCTGCACTGCCGACACTGTCAGCAAACCTGCACTGAGGACACCGCCGGCACCCTACATTGAGAACACCCCTGCACTGCCGACAGAGTCAGTAACATGCACTGAGGACACCACTGGCACCCCCGCACTGCCGACATCACCGGTACCCTTCACTGAGGACACTGCCAGCACCACAGCACTGCCATTCCATGTACTGAGGACACCATCAGCAACCCCTGCACTGCCGACACAGCCAGAAGACCTGCACTAAAGACACCACTGGCACTGCCGACATCGCCGGTACCCTTCACTGAGGACACTGCCAGTACTGCAGCACTGTCATTCCATGTACTGAGGACACCGTCAGCAACCCCTTCACTGCCGACACAGCCAGCAAACCTGCACTGAAGACACCGCTGGCACCCCCGCTCTACTGACACTGCCGGTATCCTGCACTGAGGACACTGCCAGCACCGCAGCACAGCCATTCCATGTATTGAGGACACCATCAGCAACCCCGCTCTGCCGACACTGCTGTCACAGTAAGTGCACTATTGGTGTATCCAACCCACACTGTATTACACACTGTATCCGTTTTGGAAATTGGAAGCTGAACTTTCACATGTTAGTGCCGCCCACTGTGTCACCTAGCTTAGTCAGCAAGCTAGCTGGTTGCAACCTTTGGCCTTAACTAGATGAAGAAAATAATATTGTGAGGTGGTCAAAATTGATTGTAAATGACTGCAAATAAATGTTATTGAGGTTAATAATACTGTAGGAACAAAAACAGGCCAATTGTATGTGATTTTAGCTGTTTCTATGATATTTTAAGTAAAAATCCAGATCCAAAACCGAGAAACAAAACACCAAAGGAAAAAAATCCAAAACCACATTCAGATCCAAAACCAGGGGAGATCCAGATCCAAAACCAAAACGAAAACCAAAACACGAGGGTCGGCGCACATCTCTAATTTTTATGTGGTGCAGATGGACCCCAAACAAGAGCCAACATCGCTGCCCCTCTGTACAATGCCGTATTGTGCAGCAGGCTGCGATGGCGCAATTTACAGCATATGACATCATCAAGCTCCTGGAAAACCCACTTCGCTGTGGTAGTAGCAACAGGGTGATCGTATATTCTCTTGGAAGTGTGGGAAAGTCCCCCAAAATTCGAGAGAGAGTATCCTGGACATTCTTGGACAGTAGACAAGAATGATGTAGAGCTTATGTAAAGCTAACTCTTGCCTAGGTATAATAATGTAATTGTGCACCTCATGTTCTCCTGATCCACATATCTTACAGTTTTATTGTTCCATTGTTCCTGGAGAAAACAAATTTTTGAAAAGACCAAAAAGAAAAAAGAAAAGGTTAAAAAAAACTGGAAATAAAAGTATCACAAAGCAGTTTGTATGTCCCTGAGGTGCTGAGTGTTCCTCATGTGCCAAATACGGTAAATCCAGAATATCTCCCTTGATAGCTGTTCATAACGAGTTATGTTTATACAACTCAGTATATGCTGTGACTCAGATAAACACCCGCCATATGTCTCATTTCAGGAGGAACACAACATTTCTTAAGGCAAAATGTCTGGTGTTGACCTATGCGTCACACACTTCGCCCCCACACCATCTGGGCTGAGTTCTTCTTTCCTTACCTACTGTTACTAGTGTCACATAATCTTAGAGAAGTGTACTATAGTGTCACATAATCTTAAACGGCCCATACACGGTGCGATTTTTTACACGATGTGGACGATTTAGATCGATTGGAACGATCAATCGTGCACATCGTGTGTTGTTTTTGGTCATTTACGATGACGATGCGTGTCCCTGCCGTCGTAAGCCTGCATCATACATCTTATGGGAAAACCGTAAGATTACGACCTGTTGTGTATGATGTGACTCACATCGTAGTAGTTTTTGTGATATTATGATCCGATGTACGATGTACAAATCCGTGCAAAATCCCAGGCCACTCTCCATTTTGAGATTGAGAGATGACGAAACGGAGAACAGCAAGCAGCATCGTGCGCATTGTGAACCTTGGCAAGTGAGTATATACAGGCTACCCTGTAACCACTGTGCCACCAATGTTTATTCCCCTAACACACCTTTGTTTATACCACTGTGCCACCAATGTTTTATTTAACCCTGGTACACCCTTGTCTATACCACTGTGCCACCAATGTTTTATTTAACCCTGGTACACCCTTGTTTATACCACTGTGCCACCAATGTTTTATTAAGCCTGGCACACCCTTGTTTATACCACTGTGCCACCAATATTTTATTTAACCCTGGTACACCCTTGTTTATACCACTGTGCCACCAATATTTTATTTAACCCTGGTACACCCTTGTTTATACCACTGTGCCACCAATGTTTTATTTTACCCTGGCACATCCTTGTTTATACCACTGTGCCACCAATGTTTTATTTAACCCTGGCACACCCTTGTTTATACCACTGTGCCACCATTGTTTTATTTAACCCTGGCATACCCTTGTTTATACCACTGTGCCACTAATGTTTATTCCCCTGGCACACCCTTGTTTATACCACTGTGCCACCAATGTTTATTCCCCTGGCAGATCATTGTTTAGATATTAAGGACCATTATGGTTTTTTTTTATTTTATATTTATTTTTGAAACTATTCAACATTAAAATCTTTAGAAATGAAACCGTCTTAAACATTTTAAAACAAACTGTGTAAAAGCAGAATTTTTTACAGTTTTGTATGTGAAATCCTATATTTTAACGCAGTTTTTGTTTTTTATTTCACCAGAAATTACAAGCATTAGAGGACGGCAGTTCATCATGGGCTTCCTGGAGTTCTACAGGGCCCTTGAGTGCCTTTGGAAAATTAAGTCCAAGGATTATAGCAACAAGCATAAAAAGGCTGCTGCGATTGACGACATGGTGACCTTCAGCCTCAGGTACCATAACGAGGCAACCCCCAAATGGGTCAAACTGATGATCCGGAACTTGTGGACCGTTTACGTGAGGGAGGGGAAGAAGGAAAGTGTCTCCTGGGCATCTGGAGCAGGGGCAGATGACATCTACGCTAGTACCTTATGGTACTGTAAACTTCCGGAGTTCCTCCATGAAGTGGAGCCCCAGCGTCCATCCAGAAGTCTTTTAGTGGACACGGTCCCCGAGAAAGAGTCTTCTGAGAACCCGGGGAGTAAACCACCATCCTCTTTGGCTCTGGTTATTATTGTTTTTTAAAAGTACTTTATTGTATACTGTCCTCCTGTCATGGTACTGCCCGCACTCCATTAAAGTAGGCCAGGTATTGCTCCCTGACCTGTTTTGCCCGTGCAGTTGGTAGTGTCTCCCTCACTGTGGGTGTGGACGAAAGAGGGCATTTGGGCACCCTCGTGTGGTTGTTCCTGGTCATCCATGGTCATACCCATTGGTCCAAGTTGTTTGGAGTTTTTGGCCTGCAAAAAATTGAGTAGGACACAACAGGCCATGACCACAGAATCAATTTTGTCCACACAAAGGTTTATAGCTGTATGGAATATCCTGGACCGACTACACATAATTCCAAAAGCATTTTTAACTATGCGCCGGGCCCTGGATAGGCGATAGTTGAAAATGCGTTTCTCTTTGGTCAGTCCCCTTTGTCCATACGGCTTCATTAAATGCTCATGTAGAGCAAATGCCTCGTCTGCCACAAACCCATAGTTCAGGCCATGCTTCGTAACCACTGTTGTAGGCAATTTTAGACAGTTGTTGGTGAGTCGGTCATAAAATTCCGTTTGCTTGAAGGAACCACCATCGGAAGCACGGCCATTTTTCCCCACATCAATATAAATAAATTGATAGTTGGCATTTACCACCACCATCAGCACGATATGAAACACACTAAAATAACATTTTCCTATCTCCCCTCCTACAGTCTGCTACATCGGAGTTTGACCAAAGTGCAAGCCCACACTTATTAACTCAGTCTGCTGGAAGTGTGCCAGAAGTGGCGGAGCCACCGCGCAGTATGAGAAGAACGGCACGCCGTAACCTGCCAGCCCCTGATCCCCTATTGCGGCAGGTAAAGCAGGCCCTAGCCAAACCACCAGATCAATTCGACAGTCTTGGATCACCTGTGGCCAGCAATCAAACATGTGAAGCACTTGAGGATTGAGACAGATTGCCTGAAATCCCAAAGTGAATTAGGGCTTGTTCACACCTATCCCAGGGCAGCATTTAGGGGGGCTATGGGGGTACAGGCCCCGAGCACCGGACATGAGGGCCGTCGCAGTGGCGGATCCAGGCACTCAGGAGTCAGTAACGGCAAACACTCCTCCAGACACTACGCAGCATCATGGTCCTGGTGCAACCATACTTAGTGCTGCTGGCTGATGGGCCCACTTCCCGCTCCGCTCCTCCCCCTCCTGCAGGGGATTACAGTAATGTCAGAGGCTAAGTCTGAAGATAGCAGCGACGTGACAGCAGCTCTGGGCAGTAGCAGAGGAAGCAGCATACACCCACGCAGTGGGGTTTCTGAGTACCCAGAAACCCCCCCCTGCCTGCCGATCCATTGCCACACATCAGAGACCGGAGCTCAGGCAGGCAACTGTAACCAGCTGCCAGCTCTTATTCACTAGCTAGTCAGGCTGACTGTATGGGGAGCTGCAGCAGCAACGCGCAGCTCCTCCCAGGCAGTCCCCATGGAGCATTGAGTGAGCAGCTGCTGAGAGCTGTTGCCCGGGTGACTCTCTCTGTATTCCCGGCGCTTTGTCCCGGAGCACCAGGTGTGTGGGTGTTGAAGGGGAGGGGAGGTGCCGGCAGGAGGGTGTCTATAATAAATTATTTCAGCTGTATTTATTTGCTATCAGCTAGTTTTATTTCCTCCCTCCACCCTGCCCCTGATATCAGTACCCCTGGGTGTTGCATACTGTGACAGCAGTCAATGTCTGTAGCACTGGGAGGGGTTGACGTTTGGCTGTGTGTGTGGCACAATGTGAGTCATCAGGATACTGGGTGAGATCTTCCCATGACAGGACTCCTCGCAGTCACCACTGTACTGTGTTATATTTGTATAGTGTGTTATAATTACTGTGTGGCATAATGTGTAAGTGCCATTACAGTGGCATAATTTGGAAGGACCATCACTGTGGCATAATGTGTTGTAAGGGGCATGACTGTGGCATAATATGTTATAAGGGGCATTACTTAATGTGGCATAATGTGTAAGGAGCTTTACTGTGTCATGAAACAACAAACCGTCCACTTTGGTTTTTTGTTTATTTTTTGGGGGGGCGCCAATTTACTGCCTTCCCCCGGGTGATAAAAATCCTAGGGCCTGATTCAGAGGCGCTCGCTATTTGCGAGCGCACACTCTGAATCAGGGCGGGGAGTATTTATTTTTTTCCTGTTCGCTCGCTAAGCTGTGGGTGCCCATGGGCAAGAGATGGTCACGATTATTGCGACCATCGGGCTTGCGAGGAGACCCTGTGGTAGGCTCTCAGGTCTCGCAAGCCCGAGTGGAGTGATGTCAGTAGGGCCAACCACAAACGGCAGGCAGTCCTTCAGGAACGCCTCTGTTTGTTCAGCCACCCCCCCCTACCCGCCTACAAAACGGGGCCAGCTGTCGATCAACATCGACAGTCGCCCCGTCTTGCTGCGAGTCCCGGAGCGAGTGAAGCTCTCACTTGCTACCGGGCCCGCGCACCATCGACCAGTTTGCGAACACAATGTGCTTGCGAGCATGTCTGAATCAGTCCCCTAGTTTCAACCCTGCCTATCCAATGCACTTTTCAGCCTTTTTTAAACACTTGAGAGGCACATTTTAAACTAGGACGAATAATGTTTTATGGGCTCATTCCCACCATTGTGCTCTATTTGTAAAATGTTAGAATTTGGCATACCTATATCTCATGTGGTAAAGCATGCTACCAGTACAATTGGTAAAACACAATAGGCATGCTACCAGTACAATTGATAAAACACAATAGGCATGCTATAAGTACAATTGGTAAAACATAATAGTCATGCTACCAGTACAATAGGTAAAACACAATAGGCATGCTACCAGTACAATAGGTAAAACACAATAGGCATGCGATCAGTACAATTGGTAAAACATAATAGTCATGCTACCAGTGCAATAGGTAAAACACAATAGGCATGCTACCAGTACGGAATACATACAAATTGCCGCCGGACACAAGTCCGGCGGTTCAAATCCCGACAGCGGCAGGCCGACAGATGAAAATGCTGATCATCCGCAGGTAAGACAGGGCTGCCTGTCTAGCTTTGTGCCTGTGATTAGCAGTTAATGCTTGTAATAGGATGCCACTGCCAGAAGACTCTGTCTCACTGGGTGATGACTTAATTGGGGGGCTGCTACCCTGCAGGCCCTAGGTAAAATCCACCACTGCCCGTAATCAAGCTCCAGCACCTTGTCTCTTATATCCTTGTATGTAAGTGTAAGACCCTCCTTTAATCTTAACTGCTCCTTGTTTACTGCCTGTGGCAATCCCAAAAATCTCTTCATATATAAGATCTTGTCTTGTATTGAGAGACTATTCTCTCTTTAATCCCTATGACCAATCAATTAATCTTCTGTGTACCATTTCTTGCCATGAGTTCACTCTTCTCCTTGTATACCACTACCTGCCTATTATGCTAGGAACCCTTATAGGGGGCTGTGAACTGCAAACTGTGTGCAGGGAAGATTACACCTCCTTGTGGGGTTTCCTGGTGCCTCTGGAATTCTTTCTTTGGCTTAGACAAGGCAATGTGTTGGACAGTATGCTGTCCAGTTTGGGACTTTCTCCTCTGAACTTACTGGAATACTAAAGCATTGACAGTTACTTTCTGTCAAGGTCTCTCTCTGTGCGGGTCAAGGACAAACTGGTATACAGACCAGTAACCCCTTATCATAACCTGAATAATTTGATAGCACTATGGACCTCATTCAGAGCCGGTCGCACAGAGCGTGCGGTTGGTCTGAATGAGGGGAGGACTTCTTGAATTTTGAAGACGTCCTCCTTTGCGGTGGTGAGGCTGTTGGTTAACACCCACAGCCTTACGACCGCCTAAGGTGATGGTCGCGATAGTCAAGACCATCGCGACCATCAGGGCTTACGACGAGACCCTAGGGTAGGGTCTCCCTTGTCATAAGCCCCGGAGAGCTTTCGGCTCTGTCTGAGCCAAAAGCTCTCCACTGACATCACTAGTGATGTCAGTGGGGCCGCCCCCAAACGGTAGGCGTTCCCATGGGAACGCCCCCATTTGGGCTGCCACCCCCCGGCCCACCTTCCAAACGGGGCGAGCTGTCAATCAACATCGACAGCTCGCCCCCTTTGGATCGAGACCCGCTACGACCGGCGCTGTCGGTCGTAGCGGGTCTCACGCATGTGCACAACGGCGCCAGCGCCATCATGCGCATGCTCTATGGGGGGCCATCGTCACGGTCCGAGCGCATCGGAGCTAATGACCGGGTCTGAATTACCCCCAATGTGTGAAAATTGACATTCGCTTACATGAAAGGCTTAGGAATGAGTGCGGTCAAGGTTCCTCTAATATCTAATAATACTCTAATATTAGGCTGGTTCCACATTTTTCTTTACTGTTACAACACTCGAAATAGCTGATGCAAATTGGCCGATCATGCATTTCACCAGGAGATAATGAGAAGAGAATGAAACATAAATTATGTTTGTACTGTAGAAAAGCAGCATATTTTTGCTACCTGCTCTAAAAGCCAGAAAAACAGGTAAACCTACCTGGCAGAGGGAAGGCCAAGTTGGGTACCTTCTTATGCTGGGTACACAGCGACAGCAGATGCGACGATATATCGGGTGGTCCATACACACTGCACGATGTGGTGTATGACCGCCTGATATATCGTTCTCCTGCCACATCCAGAACAGGCAGGCAGATCTGAAGATGCCATGAATGACGGGCGGGAGCACACAATAGTGCGTACACACCGGAGCCGGAGGACAGAGCCAGAGGGGAGACCCGCAGGATGCAGCCGGAGGACGGAGCCAGAGGGGAAACCCTAAGGATGCAGCCGGAGGACGGAGCCAGAGAGGAAACACGCAGAATGCAGCCAGAGGACGGAGCGGAAACCCGCAGGACGCAGCCGGAGGATGGAGCCGGAGGACGCAGCTGGAAGTGGGAGCCGAAGGATGGAGCCGGGAGGGGAGACCTGCTCATGCTGAAAGCAGGTAAGTATTCTCCCTTCCTACACAAGCTGTCGGGTAGACGGCAGCTTGTGTAAGCTATCGGGGGCTATACGTCACCTCACAGTGGCGGTTAGTAACACCATCAAATTCCAAGAATAAATCATTTTCGGAATTTGATGAATAGCCTAATTTCCGTATTCCCATACTAATGTATGGGGAGTGTGAAAATTAACGCAGGCGGACTTAACCAGGAGATATCAGTGATATCTCCTGTGTTAAGTGGGTTATTGAATACCAAAAAAAGTCATTAAGGAAAAAGTCCTTAAAATCGTTAGTTTGGTGTTGATGAATAGGCCCCATAGTGTGTCTAAGGCTCGTATTCAATTTGGAGGGAAAATCCGTGCCGATTATGTCATTTTTGCCTGTTTCAATTTTCCCGGTGTTCAATTTCAAAGACTTTTCGCAGGTGTGAAAAGTTTTCTCCATGTAATACATGGCGAGAAAAAGTGCAGAATTGGGGTTTTGGGGTGCAGGCTTAAAAAAAATAGCCTGCACCCCTGGGAGTGTCCCCTTAAAGTTTTCTGTGTCAAATTTTTAAAAAAAAAAGTCCTCAGGACACCCCAAAAAATGTACTTGAAAAAAAAATGGGGGACAAACTTCTAAAGTAGCTAAATTGATTCCAGAGGGGTTCCCAAGTATGCGGCAGGTGTTTTATTCATTGCGGGTGGTAGCGGCAGGTGCATTTTTGAAGAACTTTTAAAAAATATTTTAGGGACTTAAAAATATGCTTGCACCCATTTTCATGTACCCCAAATTTGATGGACATAATTATTTTTCCCCAAAAAAATAGCTAAATGCTATTCTTCATCTGTTCTTCAAAGACGTATGTATGCACCTGCCGCGGATATTTAAAAACCCGACTTCCCTTCAGCAGGCAAAAACGGGGGTACCCGTAGTGATATCCCATGTCAGGACATCTTTAGGGGGGTGTCAGGATGATTTCCCGAAAGTTGATAGGACTTTTCATCTGTTCCAGTTTCGCCGGGTCCCGTTTTCGCGCCCTTACAAATTGAATACGGGGATAAGCGGGGAGGCGCGCGATACTATTATCTATTGATGTGAAGCTGCGTGGTGCAGGGGTGTATCAAATAATGGGTGCAGGGACACGGGCCCCGGGTCCAGGGTGATCCACACCGCACACCCTGCACCCATAGTTAATTATACTTACCTCTCCGCCGGACCGGCACTGTAGAGCAGCAAACACTCACTGGGAAAATGGCGGTGGCCATTTTCCCAGTGATCTGCACATGCGCAGAAAAGATGTCCCCGGGAAAGTAAGCGCGGGCGCCATTTTTCAGGAGACCCGCACATGCGCTGTAGATTCTGCATGAAGCCAGAATCTACAGCTCTATGTGTCGCTGAGCCGCAGTCAGAGAGGAGGGGGCCCAAACAGAGGCTGCACACGGGCCCCCTCCTCTCTTAAAACGCCCCTGGTGTGATTCCTTACAATTCAACAACAATATAAAAGTTTTATGCGCTATTATGAGGTTGGATGTCTAAGAGGTGGGATAATGGTATTGAGTGTAAAACTTGAATGCTAAAAAAGTGACTTGAAAGTTGGATTTTAAAGGTTTGGTGTATTGTCTTTTGTTTGTATTGTTGTATGTAGTGAATGTGTTTGAAGAAAATGAACAGCGTGTTTGTGGTGGTGTATAAAGAAGAGAATGAAAAGAGGAATTGTCATGAAGGAGAAAGTGTCCTGATGTTGGAGTATATTTGATGTTAAACTACTGTGTTGCGATTGATCAAAAAACAGTAAAATTGTATAGTAACACTTCTGGCCTGCTGGATGATGTATAGATTGAAAATGTGTAAAAGAGATTTTAGAGAACAAATGAGCCTTAGTGGTATGATGATAGAGCTGAATATCCAAATCCAAATAATATACAGATGTTGAATTATAAGTCATTGTATGTTATTAGAAAATCACTAGGCATAATTATAATATTATATCTTAATAAACAGATGTGAATTAATTGCTGCTCCTAATCGGGAGGTATCTAATACCCAATAGAATGAAAATATCACAGTATTAGTGGACTATGGTGGGTATTCAATTTGATGGCGAAAAGTCAGAGGTTGGACTTTTCGCCATCATCGCTGATTTTTCTGGGATAAAGTAACGGGCGCGTGCCTGCTTTATCCCAGTATTCAATAAACGGGACCCGGCGGAAAGGTAAGTATGAGAAAGTGCAGGGAATTTTCGGGAAATCATCCTGGGACCCCCCTAATGATGTCCAGACATGGGAGATCACTATGGGTACCCCCGTTTTTGCCTGCTGAAGGGAGTCAGGGTTTTCATAAAAGCGGCTGTGAAGGTGATGAAGAGCATTTATTTATTTTTACATAACTATGGCCATCGAATTTGGGGTACATGAAAAGGGGTGCAAGCATATTTTTAAGTCACTAAATGATTTTTTAAAATTCTTCAAAAATGCACCTGCCGCTACCATCCGCATTCTGTAAAACACCTGCCGCATACTTGGGAACCCCTTAGGAATCAATTATGCTAGGTTAGAAGTTTGTTCCCCATTTTTTTTTTTTTTACCCCAAAATTCAAAACCTTTTTTTGGGGTGTCCTGAGGATTTTTTTTTATTTACACAGATTACTTTTATAGGACACTCCCAAGGCTATTTTTTTTAAGCCTGCACCCCTAAACCCCAATTCTGCACTTTTTTTCGCCATGTAAAACATGGTGAAAAGTTGTCCCCGTTTTGTAACAAAGACTTTTCGCACCGACGAAAAGTCTTTGCAATTGAATACGGGGATAATTGAAACATGCAAAATTGAATACCCCCCTATAAATGAGAAATGAAAGCAGATTTCTTTTGGCTTCGAAGCTGCGATAAAATGCAAATGCCTGTCTCAGGCTCCCCCTCCTGTAATTGCGAGCTCTGGAGATTGAAAGCACTGAGATGCTCACTTTCAATGTCGGTGGGCAGTGGAAATCCGCCAGTATACTCATACACTCCACCTATCATCACAATGGCCATCAACACTTTCGACACCCTATAGCTGGTGCAGTGTATCCTTCTGAACTTTCTCTAAGCATGGCCTCTATGGGCCGTGACACTTCCATAATTGCCATGAAACCGGGGGCAAACGCAGGATTTTTCCTGGGGGGTTCCACACACACACATATACATATATGTACACATATACATATGTCAAACACAAATACATATGTCACACATACATTACACTTACCTTGCAACAGCTGCGGGGACGGGACCTGGCAGGCTCACACCATGTCATTAGGCTCCTCCCCCTGGCGGCAAAATACCACAGTTCGTGGGTCAATTGAGAGGGAGCGAAACCAAATGACGTGCTTCTAACATAATCGTGTCATATTGGCTACTCCTTATGAACCCGTTTATCGCGGTATTTTGCCACAAAGGGGCGGAGCTTAATAACATGGTGTTTGCTCTCTCCCAAGAGGGGTTTCTGAGTACCCATGCGCTACTGGAGACAGCCTTATTTGTGATTACTTCAAGCTGTCTCCCAGTCAACTCCTAGGACCACACATGGCTGTACGCCGCTAGTTCAAATGAGAGAGATTGCATAAGCAACAGAAATCTCTGCATCAGTGGCATAACTATACATTTTGCCGTAATGCCCCTATAAAATATGCCACACCATAATGCCCCTATAACACATTATGCCACACCATAATGCTCCTTACAACACATTATGGCACACTGTAATGCCCCTTACAACACATTATGCCACAAAGGAATGCCCATTACACATTATGCCACACAATAATACCCCTTATAACATATTATGCCACACTAAGTAATACCCCTTATAGCACATTGTGCCACACAGTAATGCCCCTTACACATTATGCCACACAGTAATGCCCATTACATCCCACCCTGAAAGATTTACTTCACCAACCCTCCTCTCTGCTTCTGCCAGTCTGTAATCTCAGCTGAAGACAGGTTTTCACAGCTTCTATGTCTATGTGTAGAACCAGATTATTAGGAATATAGGTTATAACCTGTAAACTCTGTGTATATCAGGTTTGTGCCCCTTATGTAGTGCCCCCCATAGTAGTGTCCCTTATGCAGTGCCCCATGTAGTTGTGCCCCTTATGCAGTGCTACCTGTAGTAGTGCCCCTTATGCAGTGACCCCCCTGTAGTAGAGCTCCTTATGCAGTGCCCCCCCTGTAGGAATGCCCATTATGCTTTGCTTACTGTAGTAGTGCCCCTTATGCAGTGCCCCCTGTAGTTGTGCCCTTTATGCAGTGACCCCTGTAGTTGTGCTCCTTATGCAGTGCCCCCTATTGTTGTGCCCCTTATGTAGTGCTTCCTGTATGAGTGCCCATTATGCAAAGCTCCCTGTAGGAATGCCCCTTATGTTGTGCTTACTGTAGTAGTGTCCATTATGCAGTGCCCCTTGTAGTAGTGCCCCATGCAGAGCCCCCTTGTAGGAATGCCCCTTATGCTGTGCTTACTGTAGTAGTGCACCTTAAGCAGTGCCCACTGTAGTTGTGCCACTTAAGCAGTGCCCTATATAGTTGTGCCCCATATGCAGTGCTTCCTGTAGCAGTGCCCCTTATGCAGTGCCCCCAGTACTAGTGCAGTACAGCCCTCAGTAGCCCCCCCCAAAACCCATGTACAGTACTTACCTTACCACACTGGGCTCCACTGGCTCCACGCCATCTGGGCTCCTGCTGTCGCTGCCTCTGCCACTGACTGGATCTAACTGGATCCAGCAGGCGAGCAGGCTCCTCACAACGGTGATGTCATGACGTCACCTGCACACTGCATCACTGGGAATACTGGCCTCTGATCAGAGCCTTCTTTAGTGTTCACTGTTGCTGGATCGCGATTGACGTTTTTGTGGCATAAATTATAATAAATAATTGTTAATAAATCTATTTCTGCTTAGAATAACTGGTGTTGCATTTGCATGTTAGAAACAGTGCCACCACTGGGAGGAACCTCTGGGTTAGAATTAGGAGGCCTTGAAGGATGGGCGTAGCTGCCATAGGTGCAAGGGATGCAGCTGCTATGGCACCCAAAGCTAAGGGGACAGGGCCAGTGCAAGGTGTTTGGGCCTCCTAAGCAACATTTCACCAACCGCCCCTGCTCCCTCCAATTCATACCTTGCACATATTAGTGATGCTAATTTATAATTTGCCATACAGCAGAGCACCAAAATCATACTGTGCCTCATAACACTGCCCCCAATTCATAATATGCTATGTGCCACAATTAATTATATGCCACACAACTGTATCCCCAATTCATAATTATGCTACACATCAATGTCTCCAATACATAACATGCCACACATTTGTGCCCCCAATACATATGCTAAGACAGCTGTGCTCCAAAATTATTGTATGCCACGTAGCCATTAATTATGCCAAACAATGTAGTACACATGCCACACGTGCCCCAAATTCTTTATGCCACACATCCATGCCCCAATATATTTATGCCACACATCTGTGCTCCGATATATGTTAGTACCCATTACCACCCACATGCACACACTCACCAGCACTCATTAAACCCACACACACATACACTAACCCTATCAGCACTCAATAAAACCACCACCCCACACACATTAAACCAACCTGTCTGGGACTGAAGGAGACATCTTTTTTTTTTGTGGGCTCAGCGGCACCCTCAGGTGGCTGGCGCCACTAGGCGGCTGCCTAATGGTAGTAGTGGCCCTGTACGGGGAGCCCATCTTCCTTGTCAAAGTTACATGTGTTATATACATTTTTCACCATTGGGTGGTACATGGGGCCCTTACAAACCTTTGCTATGGGGCCTTCAAATACCTAGTTCCTCCCTGCCTGGAAGTATAGGTGTAACTTGACAGAGCAAACAAAATAGAAGCTACTGGCTTTAAGACTTACATTTAACTAAATTTTCATGGAGAGAATATGACGAGGAACCAGTAAGACTGCAGAGAGGGCTACACCAGAGATACACTGCCCCGGAGATTGCAGAGGGAAAATAGTGCATGTGTGCTGATCTGCTATGTGGGATAAGCAAGTGTTACACAGTAGACAAGGTTTGGGTCTTGAGTGCATACGGCTGATGAAAAGTGTTTTAAAGCCACTATAGGCAAGGCAGGTGCGCTTTAATATCATCTGAGGTCAGAGATGAAGCAGAATGTTCCTAAGCGCCAGTCTGTGGATGTAATATATATAATAGGTATAAGATTGCTTAGTATCCGGTGGCTGACACCATGCTTCTGCATACCTCCCAACTTTTCAGTATGGGAAGGAGGGACAGGGCGCGCGCCTTTTTTCTGGGACTGTCCCGCCCGCGGGTCGCAGTGTCCCGCGTTGGGGGGGAAGTTGGGTAGAGCACACCCGCTGCTCTGCCTAGCAGAGCAGCGGGTATGCAGGAGGAGAACAGATGCCGTGCATAGGGAGTGCCTGGGGGGGCTGCCCAGCATCTCTGAGAGTGCTGGGCAGGCCCCCTATAGTGACGAAAACGTCACTATAGGGGGCACTACTATAGGCGGCACAAATACATGCGGCACTGCTTAGGGGGCACTACTTTAGGGGGCACAAATGCAGGGGTAACTGCTTAAGGGGCACTACTTTAAGCAGGACAAATACAAGGGGCACTACATAAGGGGCACAAATACAGGGGGCACTGCATAAGGGCCAAAACTAAAGGGGGACTGCATAAGAGGCACAAATACAGGGGGCACTGCATGATGGGGTGACACCTTGAGTTACAGCATAGGGTGACATCAATCCTAGTGATGCCTCTGGTGCAGCAATATATAGTGCTGGAATTTTGGTGTGTTTTGATCAGGGATGTGCAGAAAAGGTAGGAAGGGGAGGCAGTGCCTCACCTGCCACACACTTTTTGCTCCAGAATTTTGACTATAAAAATTCTTAGAATACAAATAAGACATTTATAATATTTTCCTTCAATTTGTCTTAAAATTATAATTTTTATAGTAAAAACTGTAGAGTATGACAAGAAAGGCTCTGCTTCACCTGACCGCACATCACTGCCGCCCGATATATCATGTTGTTGCATCTGCCATCACTGGGTATACACATCATCTAGTTTCCCCATCACCAGCTACAGTCACTATTCTGATACTTAATGTATCAAATGTTCCCTGCACCTCCTAATGGACCGTACTAGATTGTAAGCCCCTTTGGACAGGGCAGTATTTCATTTCTGTGTCATGCCATTGTAAATAATTTGTTTGTATCATGGTCCCACAGTGTACAAAGTGGCTTTGGATCTTGGGACTTTATAAATAGGATTACAATATCTGCAGAAATAAACAATATTTTAGAAGGTAGATATAAAAAACGGGAAACAAATCTTCATGTAACAATGGGCTGCACTCACATATTATCATTATTATTATTAATAATTTTTTTATTTAAAAAGATTTACAGTAGATAGCGCTTTTCTCCAAGAGGACTCATGTGCTGCTGTGCATATCATATCCGGTCATTTTTCCAGTGTCCTACAAAATGGCAGATCATTCACTAAAGCATTCTACATAATTGTGCCTAAGAAAGTTGGTCTAAGTAAAGAAATGTAGATTCCCTACACCCATATACGGTGCTATGAGAGGGCACTAATACACCCTGGGTCAACCACCTGCAAATACTTTGCTACGAAGAAGGAGCCCAGACCAGGAAGCTAAGGGCTGCAAGCAGCAAGGTGCCTTTTCAGGCCTTGCACCCAGGGTAGCTCACTTCTTGCACATCCATAGTTCTAGCCCTGCTAGTATATGGTTCATGATTTGTAATGTTATCAGAGCAGCATAAGCAAATCCAGTAATAACTAAAATATGTATCCTAATATACTATTGTATTGTCATTGGCTCTGATTTATGGGCAGCAATTTGTACAGTTTTTCATAATGTGCCAAGATCATGAATGTGATTTGTTGTCTCATAGTTTTCTACTTTGTTAATCAAGTCTGTGAACAGAATCTCAAAGTTAATGTGTCCTAATATTAGGATCCTATTTCTGCTTTCTCTTGCAGGATTGATGACATTCAACTGTGCAAGGAAATTATGAGCCTGAAACAAGAACTGCAGAGCTTAGTAGATGTTTCAGGTAATTATTACAATTTGCCATAAAATGTAAATAGGGATAATCTTAGAAGACGTATCATTTGTCAGTAAGTAGAGGCATTGAGGATGGCGTTAACATAGGTAACAATTAATGTGGCATAGGTTCATTCAATTTGCTCCATGCTATAAATAAAAGGAACACTTCTATAAATCTAAAAACCATCGTTTTTAAGCAAACTTTTCACTGTTTGAATAAAAAAGGATCTTTAAAAACTTTTAGTATCTTATTCACAGAGCTTAACATATAGGTTAAAATAACCGAGGAATTACAACATGTGTCACATAGGATGCAAGAACATTAACACTTACCTTTAAGCATTAGACACTATGGGCCCATAAATTACGCCTATAGGGTTCAATAATTGTAGGCAAATGATTATCCACGCAATAGGGGATGGGTACGGGATGCCGACACTCGACAGGTTAGAATACAAAGACTTGTCGGTCAGTACCCTATCCCTCCCATCTCTCTACTCTAACCCTCCCCCCCTAGTGCCTAAACCTAACCTCCTCTTCCCCACACCGTAAACCTAATCCTCCCCCCTTAGTGTCTAACCCTAACCCCTAACACTTACCCTAACCCTCCCCCTAACCCTTCTACTTGCCTTTGGGATTCTGGCGGTTGGGATGCCGGTGCTGGAATTCTGACAGGAGTCGGGACTCTCACAGGAGTTGGGATCCGATGCCGACATTCTGAGTGCCGGAATCCCCGCAGTCGGGATATTGACCGCGTCCCTTCAATAGAAATGGAATATAATGTATCTGATTGCAATATGTGACAATAAAGTGAATATTTTTATTTTATTATTGTTTTTTCTCAAATACTGTACCCAAATGGATGTAGGACTCGCCAAGGTGTCTGGTTGAAGTCATTGAAGCAGTTCTCTAAACCATACCTTATACTGTTAATGACTTCATTGGATACTTTGGCGATATCCAGTACTTGAAGAATTCTGAACACAAATCTGTTCCACTGATATAGAGTACAAGAGATGAGTCAGCTGTAGGATAATCACAGCAGCGACTAATTATGATATAGACTCCAAGGCTTTGAGAATACAGCTGTCCCTACAAGAAACACCAGATCACTCCCTGTCACTGACATGGGCATTAATAGTATGGCAGTTATGCATCCTGACCCATTTCAGTATAGAAACACTTTTTGTAACACTGTTTCATATTCCAAAAATATATGTTGTACTACTGAATGGATAATCATGTACATACAATTAACGATCTCTGTGAATTAATTATGTTTTTTTACATAGAAAAAAAAAAGTTTGTTTTTTATATTTTAGTGTCAATATACTTTTGAGTGTGAAACGAATCTTTGCCACTTTAGTTATGTATTATCTAGGTTGTGATTAACAGATTTTTTTTAAAAAAACACACAATTACTTTATTTGCTGCATTAATCTTACTGTACTATGATTACCTGATTTAGGTCATCCTTATTTTTGGAGAACTAATAAAGGTTCCCTTGTTTTTTCTGTTACAATTATAATATTAAACATTATTCTCTCATTTCTGTCTGAATAGAAATCCAGCATTTATTAGCATATCTTATGTTACACTTTTATGTATTTCTCATTGGTGCTGCAAGTCACATTCTTAATTAAAGAACTCGCCAAAGGATTAATATATCAGTGCAGAGCTGGAATACTTATACCAGTACTTGAGTCCTATAATTCTAGGACATTTATGCCCTGGAGACCTAAGTGAGTAAACACTATACAAAATGGGTACTCAATAACAATCCATAACAAAAGTATATTAAAATACCAAACATATTTTATCCAAAGACACAGTTTAAAGGACACAAATAGCATAAATGTATGGAGAAACTATATACAATAATAAGTTTGTATCCAGTGACATGAATATGACAGTAAAATAGTTCTAACCAAAAATTATTGCAATTACATGTTTGTATCCAGAATCATGGCTACAAGGGCCAAATGCCTTCAAATAGCATGCATGGGTACAGAAACTGGATTCAGTTATCAAAATTATTTTACCTAGCATAATAGTAAGCAGACAGATGGTCAAAATATCAAGAGCCAGAATAACAATTCTCCAGGCCTCCACATAAAAATAGGCCCATATGATGTTAACCAGCCATCCAGGTGCCACAAGGTCGGCCATAAATACGTATTTCTATTTACCACACAAAAAGGATGAAATTTTTCTACTTTATGGATGAAAATGTGGTAAACCCCCCAAAAATTGCATTTTGGGGGGTTTTACCGCATTCTCTATATGTACAAAGCACCGGTGCTGCGTCTCGATGGGCTTCTTATCGGGATGCTCTTCTTTGGAAGGGATCCAGTCGGATCCCTCCCATCACCCTCTGCGGCCCGCGTCCTTCTGCATGGGACTTCTGGGTGTTAAACCCGGAAGTCCCTGTGACCAGAGCCATCACAAAGGACAGCTCCTATCAGGACAGCTGTCCTTTGTGACATTCTAGGTACATACCGTATGTACCCGAAGACAGGCGGGATGTACCGCATTGCGGATGTGATGGTTAGTACATCCCGCCCTATGTATTTAGAAGACATTGGGACTGTTAGAGTAGGGGGTGGACATGCCCACATGGCATTGGCTACACCCACACTGCACTGGTCACAACTCCTCCCCCCTTCACAATAGGCCATTGGTCATTTTCAGCACCAGGCTCATGTGACCCTTAATCCAGCCCTGAAAATACTGACTGTAGAACAATATTGTCTATATATCAGTATTCAGTATCTCCCTGTTTAAACTACAATGTTTAGGAGCTTGTTAAGCGCTTGAAAATAATAGAGAGTGAGACCTATGCCAGTTTCCGTAGCTTAAAATCAGTCTGTGTGTGCCCAGGAAACCAGCCCACGCAGATTGGTGTGAAACATACACTTACAGATGCTAGGTCCTGGAGAGGTGGGATGGAGGAGAGAAGGGACAGACCTACACAGGCTGTGTACAGTAAAGGCGAGTTTGTATAATTGTGAGCAGATACAGAAGAGCACAGAGCCACATATACACCCGTTAAAGCCATATTAATTGTGGGTCTTGAGGGCAGATGCAAATGCAGGGTGATTATGATGGCAGTTGCCAGTATTAGTGCCCCATTTCTGATTGGCTGATTGCTGATGCAAAACTGACATTGTTTGTGTATGTCTCTCTGCTCTATTTTCCCCTGTGCCCGAGGCGGAGGGTTGTTTATGATGTGTTATATAAGGTTTTTAAGTTTAGTGAAGCGCAAATACATATTTTGCAAGAAAAGAAAATGATTAAAATAATACATGGGTGTAAGAGTATGTGACATGCCGACTGTAATCCTGGGGCTTATGCAATCAGTGCTGACCTGCACACATCTTACGATATGTGTAACCTTGCACACACAACCACTTGCTGCATTGTTTAGTGATTTTGTTATACTTGAGAATGAATTAGTATCTTTACATTTACAGAAGGATGTTTTTACAGGTTGATAAAACATTATTTACAATATAACTACAAGCTGCCTTGTTCATAATTACCATATCCCCACCATTACCAACCGCCTGACTTTCTATAGTATGATGAGTGTGTAAAAGGTGTTAATAATACTACATTATAAGCAATAGTCAGATTACTACTACATAGCTCTGACTGTGGTATATGAATATTCTCTATATAGTCCATGAAAAGTAGTAAAATGGAAAAAGGTGATGTATTGTGCATAGGAACAAAACTGGATTTTGCTCTTAAGTTTGTATCCATCATATCAATGATACTATACAAAATACACTGAGAACCATTATCATCAGCATCCGGACTATCATGTATAACAAAAGTTTTCGTTATTACTCTTCAAGTCAATTGTAAGGCTGTGAGTAATTAGAGGAACACACAGGTGTATTGGGAAAGGTGGACTCCAATTATAGGAAATCAAACTGAAATAATAAATCAAAGGCAAAGGGAGATTTTAAGGGAGGTTGTTTGTGTATCAGGCAGACGGATATAGCAATATAGCCAAGTTGAGAGCCAGGGAAGTATGCAGACCATATTAGTGAACTATAACCGTGGTGGGAAGTCACATGAAGTCATGGTCATACATGAGTGATCCAATACAACAGGGGTGGGGAACCATTTTTCTGCCGAGGGTCATTTTAATATATATAACTTTATTTGCGGGTCCGGTGCAGGCCACGCCCCCTCTTTGTGATGTCACAAGGGGCGGGGCCACAATTGCCGGTGAGGTTCCCCATCCCTGTAATAGAACATTCAGGAGCACCGGTTCAATAAGCCGATAACTTGTTGGTTGATCGCCACTATTGTTTATAGAGAGTACTGGTCCCCTCTCTCTGATGTGGACAAAAAACATTGCCCATGCAAGAAATCAAGTGAAAACTGCTTGTGGAATGGAGGTGGCATCTGGGATACCAAAACGATACACTAGCCAGGGGTTGTAAAATGAAGTATCATGAAATCAATATTATCAGTAAGAACATAATTAGACATATTTATCACTATAGGGCTGGATTCAATTAGCTGCAAAGAAAAGCCATTGGAACCCGGCAGATTTGCTTGTTACCTCCCACTTGCTGATATCTGCTTGCAGCCCATGGAGGCGCGAGCAGAAATGAGTTACTGTGATGGGCTGATAAAGCCGTAACTGAATCTGGACCTTTGTATCTTCATTGTTAGCCTCACTAGCACAATTTATTTGGCTCAGATCTTAGACAGTGTATCTAATTTGACGGTTAGTACTGATGATTGACATTTATTGATTAGCCATTGATCTACTTTCTATTTTTCCTAAATCGAGGGCACTATTTTTAGTTTTTGAATTATCCCTATTTTCTGTCTCTTAGATAATGAGAGTTCAAATGATGGCATTGCCTCGTCTTTTTATCTCTGTTTCATAGTGCATATATAATTTGCAATGTTTTCTCATTTTTTTAAAAATGTAAAGAAGTATAAAGTGCATTTTATAATTGGTTATTTAAAGTAATAGATGGATTCTTCTATTATAATGAACTGTAGTTTGGTTTAATGACTACAAGTGACTCATGGCTATATCTTGATTAAAGGAGTAGTATAAATTAAACAGTATTATACCCACTTTAACATTAAAAACACACTCTAAAAGAAATTTTAATTAAAAATAAACGTTATGCTCTCTGCTTGAAATCTCTGGGGTTTTGTTCTTGTGATAGATCTTACTGTAATGACTAAAAACCGTTAACAAGTAGTACAGCTATATTAATAAATCATACATAGTGTGTGTACACACACATTATATATATATATATATATATATATATATATATATATACACACACACACACACACACAGTATATATATATATATATATATATATATGCACACACACACGGTATATATATATATATATATATATATATATATATACATACATATTTATATATATGTATATATATATAATTCTCCACCTCTCATCTCTCTCCCTGGTTTACTCCTATTCTCTCCCTCTTCTCCAACTCCCCCTATGCTCTTATCCCTACCCCCCCATTCTGTCTCTCTCCCCCTCTTTCTCTGTCCCCTTATTCTCTCTCCGCATCTCTCCCTCTCTGTCTTTCTCTATTCTCTCTCTTCTTATCCCCACATCCTCTCCTATCTCTCCTCTCTTGTACCTGCTATTGTCGCCATTGTAGGTGACTTTCTGCTAAGCTCCTCCTCCCTACACCCATCTCTATGGTAACTGGAGGTGTCCTGGCTGTGTTAGTTCTGGTAACAGCGATAAGAGTGGGAGTATCGAGGTGGGACTACCCAGGTCGGGGAATGCCCGTTCTCGCGCCTTAAACAGGGTGTTTAGTCGCGAGAACGGGCATTCTCTGACTAAACACTGCGCACAATTGAATAGCTCCGGGAGCTATCTCCCGGCGCTATTTACATCGCGGGCAATTGAATCGAGCCCATAGAAACCTATGGGGCTGCTTTTGTTAATGAAAATCTAGGAGATAGTTAGTTTTTGCAGGTACTTGTCCCCGTGTGTCGAGGGGAAAGAGGCCAAAGTTTAGACAGGATATTTTATTCAGAAGGAAACATCTTGGAGGACTGCATTGCCTAGTTTTTTAGTATAGTAGAGACTCTCGCTTTGCCTAATATTGAATAATAACCATACCTACAGATCAGCCATTATCTACAGAAACTTAATAGAAATGGGTCATTAGAAAGCGATCTAATGTGATTTTAAGTTTTATGTTCTGCTTAATCAGCTCCGAGACACACAATTTCTGCAACTTTCCAAATTCCTGATTGGGGGTACATATGCTACCTTACCAAGATATACTGGGGCATTGGAGAGAGATTTGAAACAGAATATTAAAGAAGATCAATGTACCAATATTTTAGCGTTCAGGCATGCATGGTCTCATAGTGCAGTATATCTGTCATAGAAACTAAATATAAAATTGTAACAAGGTGCTCTAGATGTCATACAGTAGTTTACTAAGAAAATGTTTCATTGAGTCACAGATACTTGCTGGAGAAACCTGTGGGAATTGGGTACTCTATTTGGTGGGTGAGTCCTAATCTTTTACTGTATTGGAGATAAGTTGTGGCCCTTTGACAGGGGAGGTGCCAACTGACCCTGGATTTCGTCTATTAAATATCACTGAAACTCAGTTTAAAAAATGACTCATTAGATATGTCAGTAAGGCAATATCAGTTAAATGGAAGTCAACCTATCCTATCCCATGTGGCTGCAAACAAAAATCAGCAAATCCAGTGCTATAGAGAGAGAGAGAAAAATACAATTTTCCAACATGACTTTTTGAGTATTGCACTGACAACATCAGAGAGCATTGCTAGGTTTTAAAATCTAATTTATTAAGGAAAACTTTTATAACATAAACTCTGCCCTCCCATTGTATGCTGGGCAGAACGTTGACTTGAACCAATGCAAGGCAGTCCACTTGGATCCTGGCCAGCTTTTAGGGAAGTTAGGGTCCATGTTGAACCTCCCATTGGTGTGCGCTTGGCAGAACTTCAACCCGGGGAACCCGTGGGTGCCTGTTCTGAGCTTTCAACTGGATTAATTTGGATGAAAACTTAACTGAGCAGTAATACTGGATCCCAGAAGATGTACTAGGGGGTTGAGGTCCCAGTCAGAACTCCCGTTGGTGTACTCTGGTAGGAATTTTGACCCGGGGAGCCTGTTCCTGGGCATTTCCAATGGATGGATTTTATAAAAACTTCACAGAAGGGTGGCAATTGGTCTGGGATGCATGGCAATTGCTCTGGGATGCCTACCTTTTAGCCCTTTTACACTAGCAGCAGCACAACCCGGGTTATTGCATCTGAACGCATTGTAACCTGGGTTACTGTGCAATTTGAAAGGGCCAGGTTGAAATAAGCTGGTTCGAGCGACCTGGCATTTCTACCCTCGTCACAAGAAAGATTGGACGGGTGTTCAGCCCTGCTCGTGATGCACTGTGAATGAGCCCCGTTCTCTGCATAGGAAAAGCCAGCGCTTGGAGATGAGATAATCTCCAAGCGCTGGTTCACTATGTGATGCCTATGGCGTCATCGACCCGGCATTAGTGCCGGGATGGGCTGCCTGTCTGTCTGGGCTTGTCTGTATGGGCTCAGCCAGGTCGCACTCGGGATGGGCTTGTGAACATAATCCCGGGTACGACTCGGCCATCAGATGGAAGAGTAGTATTAATAACTAAAAGATTAGATCCCGGTCGGGCATCCCGTTGGTGTACGCTGGGCAGAACGTTGACCCGGGGAGCCTGTTCTGGGCCTTCCACTGGATGGATTTGGATGAAAACTTCAAAGAGAGGTGGCAATTTGTCTGGGATGCCTAACTTAATAACCTGAAGATTTAAACCTGGGCAACACTGGGTACTTCAGCTAGTCTGATTAGAGATTTCTACAAATGATGGTGCATGTTCAACACTTTTAAAATGTACCTAATATCTGTATCTCTAAAAAAAAACAAATATAACTTGAATTAATGTGTTAATCCCATGGGGTTGCCTCTCTCAATTTGATTTCTATTTGGTGTAAATGTTATTTTTATTCTACCCAGCATGAAATAGAAATAGTTAAAGGCCATTTATAACTGGCTCTTTTAGAAATAGAAAGAAATTAACAGACTTAATTATATATCACGTAGTGGGAAAATTAAAACTATCTTTGGAAAGATTATAGAAGGAGTTGGAATAAATGACATTTAACTATTCATAATAGAATTCTAGATTTCTTGAAGTGGAGAAAGAAGTGTCAAGCTCAGAAGAAGAAGATACACTATGAACAACTACTTCTGTAGTAATAAAAATAAATAAATAAACAAACTACTTAAACAACCCAAAATACATGGAGAGACCTTTCAGAAGTTAACTATTTTGGATGAAGTTACTAGTTATAGAAAGGATTTACACAACCTGCAGAATTGGCATAGTAATAATTAAATTCTTTGATTTGCAAGATGGAATGGGCATAATGATAGCTTCCAGCCAACTGTGTTCATAGGTGAATTTCTCTCTTGAGTGAGCAAACAATTTAATCCCAGCAGGGGCGGGCTGGGCCGTTGGGCAGGGTGACATCTGCCCACCCGGTCCGCTACAATTTTAAAGTTAGGGGCCACCAGCTGCATCACATGCCCGGAGGCCGGGAATCAGAGAGAAGATGCTCCCGACCGCTCCATTTATGTTATTCATACAGCCAGAGCAGCTGGGGAGCTTCTTCTCTCTGTCTCCCGGCCACCTGTCACATGCTCTCCCCCTGTGGGCCGGCTCACACTGCTGCCGGGCTGAAAGATGGATACCGCGGTCGAAGCTCATCTGAGCTCCGATTGGGAAGTGGTAAGGGGACGCTCATTTTGTACCTGAGGTACAATCAATGGCCACGGGAGGGCTACTGCGCATGCCTAGCTGCAGCAGCAGCTCCTCCCATGGCATTTGCCTCGCTCCGAGTGCTCCGGCATCATGTGATCCCCTCCCACCAAGTTCTCCTTCCCATTCACCGACACCTCCTCCTCCCTCTTTTCTGTGACCCCTCTGAGACGAGTCAGGACAGCGCAGCAAGTCCCTGGCTTCCTCCTTTATCGGTCCTGGCAGCTTCGCCTCCTGAGTCCTGCTTGTGGGAGAAGAAATGTGCATTGTTTTGTTGTGCAGAGAGGAGCGCCTGCCCTGTAACTTGTCATCTTTGACAATCTACCCGCAGTAAAAAGTAAGTTAAACGAGTACTTATATATAAATATAGGGGGATGATGGGCAAAAAGAAATGGGAGGTGGTCAGTATAAATTATATAAGGGAAGGGAGATGATAGGTATAAAATATATAAGGGTAAGGAGGGGATGGGGAGATGAGCACAAAAGATATAAAGGGGTATGCAATGTCATATAATATATATAAGCAAGGGGTACACGGGGTACAAATTAAATATATATGGGGAAGGAGTGGGGGACATTTATTACATTAAATGTGTAACATACTAGCGTGTGCAACTATAGTCAAAGAGAAACATGATGGGCACCAACTGGATTTCATGAAAAGGTTATATAAAAAAAACTTGGGGTTCTATTCATGAAGCAGTAAAGTGTCCTGTTTAGCTGAAAACAGGACACTTACTGTACATGCTTCGTGCTATACATAGAGCAGTGTACCATTGGAAAAGTGTATTACTCCAGCGGTGCGCCTGGTCCTGCATGTATCGCATCACTATACATTTATATGATGAGTGCGATTCATAAAGGAATGGAAAGCTCAGCTCTCCGTTCCTCAGCTAGCACCGCATTCACCATCTCAGGATGGCGTTGGCAGTGCTGTTAGGGGAGAAGGACAGCGAAGACAGCTGTCTTCCTGCCTTCTCCCTGTTGTCTCCGCCCCTTCTCTGCCAGCAGCCAATCAGAGGTGCCCAATGTATATGCATATAGAATGTAAGCAGGGCCCTCTACCCTCTTGTGCTTCTCCCTACTTTAGTTTTGTCTACTTCTTACTCACCACTTGGGCACCTCACACTTGGTTGCTTATGCTCTGTTGCTTATCTGGGTGTTATGGTCGCAAATCTAGCAATATATATTATCCATGTCCTGTATTGTATTGTTCTGTAAGTCGCTTGTCTACAACTTGTTTATGTACTTTGTAAGGCGCTGCGGAACATTTGTGGCGCAATATAAATAAATGATAATAATAATAATAATAATAATAATAATAATAATATCCCGGGTCACCTCCTGCTGCTGCCCCAGTGCCTCTGCTCTGTCCCTACACCTGCTGGAGACGCAACTATAGTCCATACACACCGCTGCAGGGTCCCCTCGCTATACCCCTACACCCACCACCCGCATCTAATGTAAAGTGACTCAGCATATGCATATGCCGGGGCACCTTGCGCACTGCTGCTGTGTGTGTGTGTAGAAGTGGATATATCAAATTTAAGGTGCAGGTAATAATGGAGGTTTGGGTGGTGACATCTGGGGTCTAATGTAAAAAGGGGGGATTATTTTTAATGAGCAAGGAGAGGTGATGGATCTGGTTTTATGTCTAATTATTCTATAGAGGTCACTGATCTGGTCTCTGTATTGGAGAGAGGACACTAGTATAGTTTCTGTTTTGTCAGATGGTGCTGGTAGGTTATGTATTTGTTTATAGCTCTGTGACATAACAAGTAATTTCTATGGCTAATTAAACCACACCCACATTAGATACACCATGCCTCTGACCACACCCACATTAGATACACCACACCTTGACCACACCCACATTAGATATACCGTGCCTCTGACCACACCCACATTAGATACACCACGCCTCTGACCACACCCACATTAGATATACCGTGCCTCTGACCACACCCACATTAGATACACCATGCCCCTGACCACACCCACATTAGATACACCACACCTGACCACAACCACATTAGATGCACCATGCCTCTGACCACACCCACATTAGATACACCACTCCTCTGACCACACCCACATTAGATACACCACTCCTCTGACCACACCCACATTAGATACACCACGCCTCTGACCACACCCACATTAGATACACCACACCTCTGACCACACCCACATTAGATATACCATGCCTCTGACCACACTCACATTAGATACACCACTCCTCTGACCACACCCACATTAGATATACCACTCCTCTGACCACACCCACATTAGATATACCATGCCTCTGACCACACCCACGATACACCATGCCTCTGACCACACCCACATTAGATACACCACGCCTCTGGGAAATTTATTATGCCATTGTTTCCGTCACAGTTATTTGGTTGAAAATCGAGGGCCACATGCTTGTGTTTACTCCCCAGGCTTAAAGTTGCCAGACAGTCCCTGAATCCCGGGATTATACTGTATATGTACATTTACTTCTTTCTCAATACAATATTACATTCATTTATATTTAATCTGCACTTTTTTAAAACATACATCTGTGACAAAACAGGAAACTGCTATCTTATTTAAAGAAAACAGCTATGGAATTGCATATATTGACTGCATCTCGTTGCAATTACAATACATTCCCACTGTGAAGTAGTGGGAGCAAGAAATTATGAAAATTATGAAAAATAAGCAATAGTTATGCTCACATCCATTTACCATGCTTATATGTAGCCTAACACAGAGAAAGAACAGCTTCAAGTAAAAACTAGAAACTGAAATCCTGGTGCTAATTGGATACAAATTGTGAGATATATATAATAATAATATCGATTCAACCAAAAACTCCTAGTGAACTGCGCAAAAAAACATATATTGCATGTATAAATATGTTGGATTGACACAAGGCTTCCTTTATATAAAAGATTTATTAAATAAATAAATAGATATGACACATACACATACAATATGTAAATGGCTAATTCACCATAAATAGCATACTCCTCTGGAAAATTGAGTGAATATCCAGCCAGTGTCACCTGGGGAATAACAATGATTGCATCCACGGTAACAGAAATAATACTATTGTTCAACAGCTGATTAATTACAATTGTAAGTGAAACAATGTCTCTTTAAATGTCTTCTATAGGCAGATTTAATAACTTATGTTCACCGGCTTGATGTAAATAGAACACAGAGTTCCCAATAGCAATTTAGTATCTTTGTATACTCGCAACAATCAGAGTGCTAAACGTGCTGTTATGTAAGAGGCCTGCAGTACCTTTTACCTCTGTGGGTCCAAGTGGACAAATACGGGAATGTGTAGTACACTGTATAGCATAAATTGGCATCCAGTACTCACACTATAAGTGTTCCTCTCAGTACTGTCCGTAACAGAGTTGGTGTACACACTGGATCTGCACCCACTCGTACCTCCGGTATTTGCTCGGCCGCTAGCATGTCCCGTTTGTCTCCTCCCGTCAGAGTGGGGAGAGGTGTACACGCTGTGGTAGCTGGTTTTACACGTGCAGCTCAAGTTGTTTAAGCTCGTATAGCCAGAAGGAGCTCCCCCGTGTGTAGTATGGGAGCTCAGGTGCTTACATGCTGGAAAAGAGTCCCCATAAATTGGGACAAAAGCACAGTGTTGCGGAAGCAATTGGGAAGTGCCGCCTCTGTAGGTAACAGGAATAGACAGGTAGTCCTTAATCGACACATTTCTCTCTCATCCAAGGGCTTTTTCAAGAAAGCCCTTGGATGAGAGCGAAACGCGTCAATATATATATATATATATATATATGCACACACACAAACACAGATGTGTCCTCTTACATCCTTGCCGATCGCGCTAAAAACTTGCGTATTCCTCGCGCCATGCGATTACCTGCAGCGTACACTATGCTATGGGGCGCACTGCTATCGCACCATGCAATACAATGGAGTCGTGGGTGTAAACACAGTGCACATCCGCTCGCACTGAAATAGTGTTTGAAGGCAGGTGTATTTGTCCCAGTTTTAGGACCTACATTTTTTAAAACTCCAGGAAGCTGTTTGTGATTGTTCTGCTGAGAGCTTTTGGACTTTGGTAAAAGCCGGTTAAACGTTCCTGGTTGGAGAGTAAGGGCGGGCTCGATCCATTAGGCCCCAGTTCGGGTCTTAGAGCCTTTAGCTTTTAGAGAAGGCTAATTAGTGATTTAGTCTGCATGAGGGTTTTCAAAGGCTGTCAACCTGGTCATTATGTCTCTCACTGCCTGGGGAAAGGAACTACAGCAGTGGTTCCCAAATTGTGCGTTGCGGCACCCTGGGGTGCCGCAGTCGGAAGGAAGCTGCTGGCAGTTTTTTTTTCTAATCATCAGCGTCGCGTTTGGATCTAGAGCAGAGCGGAGGCGGGACGGCGCTGTCACTTGTCGCAGCTGGAGGGAAGTTGATGTCATCACTATTGGAGCCGAAGGTGGAACGGGGCAGTGCGGGGAGCGGCAGTTGGATGCGATTGCACAGGAGCAGGCAGTGGGCTGGGCTGCCTGTTTTGATGCTGCAGCTGGAGGATCTGAGGAGCTGAGGGAACAGACGCGGCACTGGAGCTCTGTAGTAAAGGTAAGATACATCAGCTCCTGTGGAAACTATAGGTAGGGGGGTAGGGGGGAAGGAAACAGCTATGAGAGGCACTGACACTGTCTGTATATTAACTATAGGGAGGGGGTTGGGGGGACAGCGATGAGTGGCACTGGCACTGTCTGTATACTAACTAAGGGGGGTGGGGGTGACAGCTATGAGTGGCACTGGTACTGTCTGTATACTTACTATAGGGAAGGGGTGGAAGGGAACAGCTATGAGTGGCACTGGCACTGTCTGTAAACTAAATATAGGGAGGGGGGTGGGGGGGACAGCTATGAGTGGCACTGGTACTGTCTGTATACTAACTATAGGGAGGGGGTGGGGGGGACAGCTATGAGTAGCACTGGAAATGCCTGTTTACTAACTATAGGGAGGGGGTGGGGGTGACAGCTATGAGTGGCACTGGTACTGTCTGTATACTTACTATAGGGAAGGGGTGGGGGGACAGCTATGAGAGACACTGACACTGTCTGTATACTTACTATAGGGAAGGGATGGTGGGGAACAGCTATGAGTGGCACTGGTACTGTCTGTATACTAACTATAGGGAGGGGGTGAGGGGGAACAGCTATGAGTGGCACTGTCTGTATACTTACTATAGGGAAGGGGTGGGGGGACAGCTATGAGAGGCACTGACACTGTCTGTATATTAACTATAGGGAGGGTGTTGGGGTGACAGCTATGAGTGGCACTGGTACTGTGAGAGGTGGGTGCGGTGCAGTGCCTGCTGCCGTGCAGGTGTACGTCTGTTCCTTACTTTGCATCGCACCCTCTCACCTTCAGGCCGTGTGTTGAGCAGACGGTCCTGGAACCCCCAAATAGAACACGGACACGATGACCTAAGGGGAAGGAGACGAGGTGAGTACCGTCCTTCCTCACGTCGACCGACGCGCCCTACCGAACCAGGGGATAAATTCAGGTTTTAAGTGAAGATCATCATGGCACTTTTGGCCTCAGATCCCGAATTTTCACCTATCGGTACTCACACACCAGGTGAATATCCGTCCTTGCACCGGGTTGCAAGGTTCACCGTCCGCCCAGAAGGAAGGGGAGATAGATAGTGACAAACAGGGAGAGACAATACACACAGATATTCCTCACCGTGTCCACTCTTGCTCTTCGTCCACTCACTCGCCTGTAAGGAGATACACAACACAGCCGTGCAGAGCCTAAACCTATGTCAAGCAACTACACATACTAAAACGGCATCACCCTCAACCTACAGTGTGTGTAGTGCGACAGATATAACAACAACTAAACTTTTGCCCTGCACGGAAAACCAATCACAGACTAAATATACCAGAGTAAAACACGGTACTGTCTCTTTAAATGTCTGCTACCTACCTATCCAGAGCTGGCCAGTTCCTCTTCTCGGTGACTGGGGAAACCACTACCTCATGGGTGGAAGCCGTACAGCTCTCCACCACTGCTCACACCTCTCATCCGCCTCTCTGTTAGCGCTGCAGCTAATGGGCTCAGGGCCCTGGGCCTAACGCCCAGGGTCTTACCTGCGGCTCAGGCCTAGGTGCCTGCCAAACGGTGGGCTCTGGTAGTGGTCTGGGCCTAATGCCCAGACCACATTTTATGGGGCTCAGGCCTATTTGCCTGCCTGTCTGTGGGGCTCGCCTAGCGGTCTGGGCCTAATGCCCAGACCACCTTATATTCTGGGTGCTCGGGCAGTTGCCTGCCTACTTTATTATATAGTGACCTGGGCCTAGTACCCAGGCCACTCACACCTGATTATGGGCCAATCCTTCTATGGGGCCTAACGCCCGCTATAGTACCCGGCCTTGTGCCCACCTAATTACCCACGGGCCCAGTGCCCGACAACGCTCCACGGGCCTAACGCCCGACAATCCTGGCGGTCTAGGGAGGGGGGTATATGGTGGGCCTCACGGAGGGCCTACCTGCGACGTTGGAAGAGGCTGCAGGGGGGAACTTCGTGATGCTTTTTCACTTCCCTCCCCCGCAGTCCTCTCCGGTCCTCAGCCGCATTCTTCGGCCGCTGGCCCATCCTGGCTAGCGGCGCCGCCTCTTCTTCTTCTCTTCCAGCCGGCGCCGCCTGTCTTCTTTCTTGACAGCGGCGTCTTCTGGCCTCTTCCGCGGCCGCCACCCCTGTTGCCGCGCCGATCTTCCGCTCTTCGGGAGGTTTTCTCTCCTCCGCCGAACTAACTTTTCCCGCTCGGCGCCGTCTAATACAAGACGGCGCGAGTGGGCGGGGCTATGATGCGGCGAGCCGCGATTGGCTCGTCGCGTCCGCCTCTGATTGGCTGCTGGCCCGCGAGCCAGGTTTGGCTCGCGGCCAGAGCCAAACGCCCGCCGCACTGAACGCCACGCCCAAAGCCTGACCGGCGCTGGGAGCAGGGACTCTGTCCCAGCGCCGGCTACCCGCCGCTTCTTGGCTGCCGGGCACCAAGCTCCGCTAAGCTTGCGCCCGGTGCCAAGCTTCTCCCGGCGCCACAGTACCGCCGGCACTGATGAAAGGGACCAGGTGGTCCCTTCACCAGGTGCCCGCGGTGTCTGCACCGACGCTAGGGACATTACTGTCCCAGCGCCGGCAACGGATGTGTCCCGCAGAGGACACATCCCCTCTGCCTGCCCCTGCACCTCGGCTGATGCTGGGATCAAACACGTGATCCCAGCACAGCCTTCCACATTTCCCCCACCCCTTTTTCCTTTGTAGTCCCTACAAAGTCTTCTTCCATCTCCATCGTCCGCGGGTCAGGGTATTCTATGGTCCCTCCAGCGAGGATCTGTTCAAGGGCCCAGACTGGACCGATCATGACCCCACATACCTTCTCCACTGGCTCCGGGCTCTCCATCTTCGTACCTCCTGACTTCACTCTGCGGATCCTCTGTGGGAGTGGCAACTCGGAAGTGCCACTCACGATGGGCCACCATGGGGAATTTTCTTCTAAGGGTGCCGCAGCCACCCACTCTTCTTCCAATTGGTCTGGGGCATCTTCACTGTATTCAGGGTGTGGCACTAACCACCACCCAATAGTCGCTTCCTCCGGGGCATCCTCTTCTTCCCGGGTCTCTGCCTACATTTTACAAGAATCTGGACTCTTCTCCACAGACTCCTGCAGCAGGCGACAACTTCCTTCTTCAGCGTACTCCATCTCTTCCGCTGACATCTCCGGGTATCCAGGTCGCGGACTCTTCCAGCATGGGGAGATCCTAGACTTCTTTGCCACTGGGTCTTCACACTCTTCCTTATAGCGCGGCATCTTCACCTCCCAGTCATCCACATCCGTCCTCTGCGGGCAAGGATTCTTCTTCACTGGGACCTCTTCGGGGCATAACAGTGCCATTGCATCTTCCCAGGGACACTCATTGGCCAAGTGTCCCTGCCGCCGACACTTCCAGCACGGGGGTGCTGTTGCCATCTTCATCACAAAGGGGTCTCTACCCTTCGGCTCCCGCTCAGGAACAATGGGCACCTGCGAACGTACTTCCAGCAGGCTCTTCTGCTCCACTTCCCTGGCTTCTAATATCCACTTCTGGGCTCGGCCATCCAAGATCATCCGGTTTTCGTTCCACGGACAATCTTGAAGCTCATGCTCTGGATCTCCACATCCTTCACACCGGAATTCTTCGTCCTCCTGGTGCCACTCTTCATCACGTGGACAGCTATTATGCTCATGCCCGTAGGTTCTGCAGAGCATACACCAGAGTCTCTTCTTCACAGAGTTCTTCTGACCACATCTCTGGACCGCTTGCTGGGCCATCTGTGTGATCTCCAACGGGGACATTTCTTCCTCTTCTGTCGCCCAAAATTCACGCCAGGGACATTCGCTGGCATCATGTCCCAGCCGCTGACACATCTTGCAGGGGGTCACAACCGCTTTCTTGCGCCCCTTCTCCCGGCGCTCTTCCTTGCCGCGCTGTACCGACTGCTGCACCATCTTCATGATGTCTTCTCCCGACACCGTAATCCAGTCACTCTTGTCCTCATACGCCCGGGGATGGTTCCACTCCAGAGCTGTCCGTAGGGGGGTCCTCTTGCCGGTGGTCCACATCGTGTCCGTGATCCTGCCGACTACGCTAAAATGTGAGGGGTGGGTGCGGTGCAGTGCCTGCTGCCGTGCAGGTGTACGTCTGTTCCTTACCTTGCGTCGCACCCTCTCACCTTCAGGCCGTGTGTTGAGCAGACGGTCCTGGAACCTCCAAATAGAACACGGACACGATGACCTAAGGGGAAGGAGACGAGGTGAGTACCGTCCTTCCTCACGTCGACCGACGCGCCCTACCGAACCGGGTGATAAATTCAGGTTTTAAGTGAAGATCATCATTGGCACTTTTGGCCTCAGATCCCGAATTTTCACCTATCGGTACTCACGCACCAGGTGAATATCTGTCCAAGCACCGGGTGGCAAGGTTCACCGTCCGCCCAGAAGGAAGGAGAGATTGATAGTGACAAACAGGGAGAGACAGTACACACAGATATTCCTCACCGTGTCCACTCTTGCTCTTCGTCCACTCACTCGCCTACAGGTCCCTGTAAGGAGATACACAACACAGCCGTGCAGAGCCTAAACCTATGTCAAGCAACTACACATACTAAAACGGCATCACCCTCAACCTACAGTGTGTGTAGTGCGACAGATATAACAACAACTAAACTTTTGCCCTGCACGGAAAACCAATCACAGACTAAATATACCAGAGTAAAACACGGTACTGTCTCTTTAAATGTCTGCTACCTACCTATCCAGAGCTGGCCAGCTCCTCTTCTCGGTGACTGGGGAAACCACTACCTCATGGGTGGAAGCCGTACAGCTCCACCACTGCTCACACCTCTCATCCGCCTCTCTGTTAGCGCTGCAGCTAATGGGCTCAGGGCCCTGGGCCTAACGCCCAGGTTCTTACCTGCGGCTCAGGCCTAGGTGCCTGCAAAACGGTGGGCTCTGGTAGTGGTCTGGGCCTAATGCACAGACCACATTTTATGGGGCTCAGGCCTATTTGCCTGCCTGTCTGTGGGGCTCGCCTAGCGGTCTGGGCCTAATGCCCAGACCACCTTATATTCTGGGTGCTCGGGCAGTTGCCCGCCTACTTTATTATATAGTGACCTGGGCCTAGTACCCAGTCCACTCACACCTGATTATGGGCCAATCCTTCTATGGGGCCTAACGCCCACTATAGTGCAGGGCCTTGTGCCCGACAACGCTCCACGGGCCTAACGCCCGACAATCCTGGGGGTCTAGGTAGGGAGGTATATGGTGGGCCTCACGGAGGGCCTACCTGCTACGTTGGAAGAGGCTGAGGGGGGGGAACTTCGTGACGCTCTTTCACTTCCCTCCCCCGCAGTCCTCTCCGGTCCTCAGCCGCATTCTTCGGCCGCTGGCCCGTCCTGGCTAGCGGCGCCGCCTCTTCTTCTTCTCTTCCAGCCGGCGCCGCCTGTCTTCTTTCTTGACAGCGGCGTCTTCTGGCCTCTTCCGCAGCCGTCACCCCTGTTGCCGCGCTGATCTTCCGCTCTTCGGGAGGTCTTCTCTCCTCCTTCTCCGCCGCCGAACTAACTTTTCCCGCTCGGCGCCGTCTAATACAAGACGGCGCGAGTGGGTGGGGCTGTGACGCGGCGAGCTGCGATTGGCTCGTCGCGTCCGCCTCTGATTGGCTGCTGGCCAGAGCCAAACGCCCGCCGCACTGAACGCCGCGCCCAACGCCTGACCGGTGCTGGGAGCAGGAACTCTGTCCCAGCGCCGGCTACCCGCCGCTACTTGGCTGCCGGGTGCCAAGCTCCGCTGAGCTTGCGCCCGGAGCCAAGCTTCTCCCGGCGCCACAGTACCGCCGGCACTGATGAAAGGGACCAGGCAGTCCCATCACCAGGTGCCCGCGGTGTCTGCACCGACGCTAGGGACATTACTGTCCAACAGAGGACACATCCCCTCTGCCTGCCCCTGCACCTCGGCTGATGCTGGGATCAAACACGTGATCCCAGCACAGCCTTCCACAGTACTGTCTGTATACTTACTATAGGGAAGGGATGGGAGGGAACAGCTATCAGTGGCACTGGCACTGCCTGTATACTAACTATAGGGAGGTGGGTGGGGGGGCCAGCTATGAGTGGTACTGTCTGTATACTTACAATAGGGAAGGGGTGGGAGGGAACAGCTATGAGTGGCACTGGTACTGTCTGTATACTTACTATAGGGAAGGGGTGGGAGGGAACAGCTATGAGTGGCATTGGCACTGTCTGTATACTAACTATAGGGAGGGGGGTAGGGAGGACAGCTATGAGTGGCACTGGTACTGTCTGTATACTTACTATAGGGAGTGGGGTGGGGGGGACAGCTATGAGAGGCACTGACACTATATATTAACTATAGGGAGGGGGTGGGGGTGACAGCTATGAGTGGCACTGGCACTGTCTGTATACTAACTATAGGGAGTGGGGTGGGGGGGACAGCTATGAGTGGCACTGGTACTGTCTGTATACTAATTATAGGGAGGGGGTGGGGGGGACAGCTATGAGTAGCACTTGCAATGCCTGTATACTAACTATAGGGAGGGGGGTGGGGGTGACAGCTATGAGTGGCACTGGTACTGTCTGTATGCTTACTATAGGGAAGGGGTGGGAGGGAACAGCTATGAGTGGCACTGGTACTGTCTGTATACTTACTATAGGGAAGGGGTGGGAGGGAAAAGCTATGAGTGGCACTGGTACTGTCTGTACGCTTGCTATAGGGAAGGGGTGGGAGGGAACAACTATGAGTGGCACTGGTACTGTCTGTATACTTAATATAGGGAAGGGGTGGGAGGGAACAGCTATGAGTGGCACTGTCTGTATACTAACTATAGGGAGGGGGGTAGGGGGAACAGCTATGAGTGGCACTGGTAATGTCTGCATACTAACTATAGGGAAAGGGTGGTGGGGAACAGCTATGAGTGGCACTGTCTGTAAACTTACTATAGGGAAGGGGTGGGAGGGAACAGCTATGAGTGGCACTGGCACTGTCTGTATACTAACTACAGGGAGGGGGGGTGGGGGGGGGACAGCTATGAGAGGCACTGACACTATATATTAACTATAGGGAGGGGGTGGGGGTGACAGCTATGAGTGGCACTGGCACTGTCTGTATACTAACTATAGGGAGTGGGGTGGGGGGGACAGCTATGAGTGGCACTGGTACTGTCTGTATACTAATTATAGGGAGGGGGTGGGGGGGGACAGCTATGAGTAGCACTTGCAATGCCTGTATACTAACTATAGGGAGGGGGGTGGGGGTGTCAGCTATGAGTGGCACTGGTACTGTCTGTATGCTTACTATAGGGAAGGGGTGGGAGGGAACAGCTATGAGTGGCACTGGTACTGTCTGTATACTTACTATAGGGAAGGGGTGGGAGGGAACAGCTATGAGTGGCACTGGTACTGTCTGTATGCTTGCTATAGGGAAGGGGTGGGAGGGAACAACTATGAGTGGCACTGGTACTGTCTGTATACTTAATATAGGGAAGGGGTGGGAGGGAACAGCTATGAGTGGCACTGTCTGTATACTAACTATAGGGAGGGGGGTAGGGGGAACAGCTATGAGTGGCACTGGTAATGTCTGCATACTAACTATAGGGAAAGGGTGGGAGGGAACAGCTATGAGTGGCACTGGTACTGTCTGTATACTTACTATAGGGAAGGGGTGGGAGGGAACAGCTATGAGTGGCACTGGCACTGTCTGTATACTAACTACAGGGAGGGGGGTAGGGGGGACAGCTATGACTGGCACTGGTACTATCTGTATACTTACTATAGGAAAGGGGTGGGTGGGAACAGCTATGAGGCACTGGTACTGTTTGTATACTTACTATAGGGAAGGGGTGGGGGGGACAGCTATGAGAGGCACTGACACTATATATTAACTATAGGGACGGGGTGGGGGTGACAGCTATGAGTAGCACTGGTATTGTCTGTATACTTACTATAGAGAGGGGGTGGTGGGGAACAGCTATGAGTGGCACTGGTACTGTCTGTATACTAACTATAGGGAGGGGGTGGGGGTGACAGCTATGAGTGGCACTGGTACTGTCTGTATACTAACTATAGGGAGGGGGGGGGACCAGCTATGAGTGGCACTGTCTGTATACTAACTATAGGGAGGGGGTGGGAGGGAACAGCTATCAGTGGCACTGGCTGTATACTAACTATAGGGAGGTGGGTGGGGGGAACAGCTATGAGTGGTACTGTCTGTGCACTTACTATAGGGAAGGGGTGGGAGGGAACAGCTATGAGTGGCACTGGTACTGTCTGTATACTTACTATAGGGAAGGGGTGGGAGGGAACAGCTATGAGTGGCACTGGTACTGTCTGTATACTAACTAGGGAGGGGGTGGGGAACAGCTATGAGTGCACTGGTACTGTCTGTATACTAACTATACGGAGGGGGTGGGAGGGAACAGCTATGAGTGGCACTGTCTGTATACTTACTATAGGGAAGGGGTGGGAGGACAGCAGTGAGAGGCACTGACACTGTCTTTATATTAACTATAGGGAGGGGGTTGGGGTGACAGCTATGAGTGGCACTGGTACTGTCTGTATACTTACTATAGGGAAGGGGTGGGAGGGAACAGCTATGAGTGGCACTGGTACTGTCTGTTTACTTACTATAGGGAAGGGGTGGGGGGGACAGATATGAGAGGCACTGACACTGTCTGTATATTAACTATAGGGAGGGGGTTGGGGTGACAGCTATGAGTGGCACTGGTACTGTCTGTATACTAACTATAGGGCGGGGGTGGTGGGGAACATCTATGAGTGGCACTGGTACTGTCTGTATACTAACTACAGGGAGGGGGTGGGGGGGACAGCTATAAGTGGCACTGGTACTGTCTGTATACTAACTATAGGGAGGAGGGCGTGGAAGTGAACCAGCTGTGAGTGGCACTGTCTGTATACTAACTATAGGGAGGGGGTGGGGGGACAGCTATGAGTGGCACTGGTACTGTCTGTATACTAACTAAGGGGGGTGGGGGAGACAGCTATGAGTGGCACTGGTACTGTCTGTATACTTACTATAGGGAAGGGGTGGGAGGGAACAGCTATGAGTGGCACTGGTACTGTCTGTATACTAACTAAGGGGGGTGGGGGAGACAGCTATGAGTGGCACTGGTACTGTCTGTATACTTACTAAAGGGAAGGGGTGGGGGGACAGCTATGAGAGGCACAGACACTGTCTGTATACTAACTATAGGGTGGGGGTGGGGGGGACAGCTATGAGTGGCACTGGTACTGTCTGTATACTAACTATAGGGAGGGGGGGGACAGCTATGAGTAGCACTGTCAATGCCTGTATACTAACTATAGGGAGGGGGTGGGGGTGACAGCTATGAGTGGCACTGGTACTGTCTGTATACTTACTATAGTGAAGGGGTGGGGGGACAGCTATGAGAGGCACTGACACTGTCTGTATACTAACTATAGGGAGGGGGTGGGGGAGACAGCTATGAGTGGCACTGGTACTGTCTGTATACTTACTATAGGGAAGGGGTGGGAGGGAACAGCTATGAGTGGCACTGGTACTGTCTGTATACTTACTATAGGGAGGGGGTGGGAGGGAACAGCTATGAGTGGCACTGGTACTGTCTGTATACAAACTATAGGGAAGGGGTGGTGGGGAACAGCTATGAGTGGCACTGGTACTGTCTGTATACTAACTATAGGGAGGGGGTGAGGGGGAACAGCTATGAGTGGCACTGTCTGTATACTTACTATAGGGAAGGGGTGGGGGGACAGCTATGAGAGGCACTGGTACTGTCTGTATACTTACTATAGGGAAGGGGTGGGAGGGAACAGCTATGAGTGGCAATGGCACTGTCTGTATACTTACTATAGGGAAGGGGTGGGGGGGAGCAGCTATGAGTGGCACTGGTACTGTCTGTATACTAACTATAGAGAGGGGGTGGTGGGGAACAGCTATGAGTGGCACTGGTACTGTCTGTATACTAACTATAGGGAGGGGGTGGGGGGGACAGCTATGAGTGGCACTGGTACTGTCTGTATACTAATTATAGGGAGGGGGGTGTGGGGGGGAACCAGCTATGAGTGGCACTGTCTGTATACTAACTATAGGGAGGGGGTGGGGGGAACAGCTATGAGTGGCACTGGCACTGTCTGTATACTAACTATAGGGAGGGGGTGGTGGGGAACAGATATGAGTGGCACTGTCTGTATGCTAACTAAAGGGAGGGGGTGGGGGGAACAGCTATGAGTGGCACTGGTACTGTCTGTATACTAACTATAGGGAGGGGGTGGGGGAGACAGCTATGAGTGGCACTGGTACTGTCTGTATACTTACTATAGGGAAGGGGTGGGAGGGAACAGCTATGAGTGGCACTGGTACTGTCTGTATACTTACTATAGGGAAGGGGTGGGAGGGAACAGCTATGAGTGGCACTGGTACTGTCTGTATACTTACTATAGGGAGGGGGTGGGAGGGAACAGCTATGAGTGGCACTGGTACTGTCTGTATACTAACTATAGGGAAGGGGTGGGAGGGATCAGCTATGAGTGGCACTGGCACTGTCTGTATACTAACTATAGGGAGGTGGGTGGGGGGGACAGCTATGAGTGGTACTGTCTGTATACTTACTATAGGGAAGGGGTGGGAGGGAACAGCTATGAGTGGCACTGGTACTGTCTGTATACTTACTATAGGGAAGGGGTGGGAGGGATCAGCTATGAGTGGCACTGGTACAGTCTGTATATTAACTATAGGGAGGGGGTTGGGTGACAGCTATGAGTGGCTGGTACTGTCTGTATACTAACTATAGGGAGGGGGGTGGTGGGGAACAGCTATGAGTGGCACTGGTACTATCTGTATACTAACTATAGGGAGGGGGTGGTGGGGAACAGCTATGAATGGCACTGGTACTGTCTGTATACTAACTATAGGGAGGGGGGGTGTGGGGGGGAACCAGCTGTGAGTGGCACTGTCTGTATACTAACTATAGGGAGGGGGTGGTGGGGAACAGCTATGAGTGGCACTGGTACTATCTGTATATTAACTATAGGGAGGGGGTGGGCGGGACAGCTATGAGTGGCACTGGTACTGTCTGTATACTAACTATAGGGAAGGGGTGGAGGGGACAGCTATGAGAGGCACTGACACTGTATATTAACTATAGGGAGGGGGTGGGGGTGACAGCTATGAGTGGCACTGGCACTGTCTGTATACTAACTATAGGGAGTGGGGTGGGGGGGGACAGCTATGAGTAGCACTGGCAATGCCTGTATACTAACTATAGGGAGGGGGGTGGCGGTGACAGCTATGAGTGGCACTGGTACTGTCTGTATACTTACTATAGGGAAGGGGTGGGGGGACAGCTATGAGAGGCACTGACTGTCTGTATATTACCTATAGGGAGGGGGTTGGGGTGACAGCTATGAGTGGCACTGGTACTGTCTGTATACTTACTATAGGGAAGGGGTGGGAGGGAACAGCTATGAGTGGCACTGGTACTGTATGTATACTACCTATAGGGAAGGGGTGGGATGGAACAGCTATGTGTGGCACTGGTACTGTCTGTATACTTACTATAGGGAGGGGGTGGGAGGGAACAGCTATGAGTGGCACTGGTACTGTCTTCATACTAACTATAGGGAAAGGGTAGTGGGGAACAGCTATGAGTGGCACTGTTTGTATGCTTACTATAGGGAAGGGGTGGGGGGACAGCTATGAGAGGCACTGACACTGTCCGTATATTAACTATAGGGAGGGGGTTGGGGTGACAGCTATGAGTAGCACTGGTATTGTCTGTATACTTACTATAGGGAAGGGGTGGGGGGGACAGCTATGAGTGGCACTGGTACTGTCTGTATACTTACTATAGGGAAGGGGTGGGAGGGAACAGCTATGAGTGGCACTGGTACTGTCTGTATACTTACTATAGGGAAGGGGAGGGAGGGAACAGCTATGAGTGGCACTGGTACTGTCTGTATACTTACTATAGGGAAGGGGTGAGAGGGAACAGCTGTGAGTGGCACTGGTAGTGTCTGTATACTAACTATTGGGAGGGGGTGGGGGGATAGCTATGAGTGGTACTGTCTGTATACTAACTATAGGGAGGGGGTGGGGGGACAGCTATGTGTGGCACTGGTACTGTCTGTATACTAACTAAGGGGGGTGGGGGAGACAGCTATGAGTGGCACTGGTACTGTCTGTATACTTACTATAGGGAAGGGGTGGGAGGGAACAGCTATGAGTGGCACTGGTACTGTCTGTATACTAACTATAGGGAGGTGGGTGGGGGTGACAGCTATGAGTGGCACTGGTACTGTCTGTATACTTACTATAGGGAAGGGGAGGGAGGGAACAGCTATGAGTGGCACTGGTACTGTCTGTATACTTACTATAGGGAAGGGGTGGGAGGGAACAGCGATGAGTGGCACTGGCACTGTCTGTATACTAACTATAGGGAGGGGGGTAGGGGGGACAGCTATGAGTGGCACTGGTACTGTCTGTATACTTACTATAGGGAGGGGGTGGGAGGGAACAGCTATGAGTGGCACTGGTACTGTCTTCATACTAACTATAGGGAAAGGGTAGTGGGGAACAGCTATGAGTGGCACTGTTTGTAGGCTTACTATAGGGAAGGGGTGGGGGGACAGCTATGAGAGGCACTGACACTGTCTGTATATTAACTATAGGGAGGGGGTTGGGGTGACAGCTATGAGTGGCACTGGTACTGTCTGTATACTAACTATTGGGAGGGGGTGGGGGGATAGCTATGAGTGGTACTGTCTGTATACTTACTATAGGGAGGGGGTGGGAGGGAACAGCTATGAGTGGCACTGGTACTGTCTGTATACTAACTATAGGGAAGGGGTGGTGGGGAACAGCTATGAGTGGCACTGGTACTGTCTGTATACTAACTATAGGGAGGGGGTGGGAGGGAACAGCTATTAGTGGCACTGTCTGTATACTTACTATAGGGAAGGTGTGAGAGGACAGCAATGAGAGGCACTGACACTGTCCGTATATTAACTATAGGGAGGGGGTTGGGGTGACATCTATGAGTTGCACTGGTACTGTCTGTATACTAACTATAGGGAGGGGGTGGGGGGACAGCTATGTGTGGCACTGGTACTGTCTGTATACTAACTAAGGGGGGTGGGGGAGACAGCTATGAGTGGCACTGGTACTGTCTGTATACTTACTATAGGGAAGGGGTGGGAGGGAACAGCTATGAGTGGCACTGGTACTGTCTGTATACTAACTATAGGGAGGTGGGTGGGGGTGACAGCTATGAGTGGCACTGGTACTGTCTGTATACTTACTATAGGGAAGGGGAGGGAGGGAACAGCTATGAGTGGCACTGGCACTGTCTGTATACTAACGATAGGGTGGGGGGGACAGCTATGAGTGGCACTGGTACTGTCTGTATACTAACTATAGGGAGGGGGGGACAGCTATGAGTAGCACTGGCAATGCCTGTATACTAACTATAGGGAGGGGGTGGGGGTGACAGCTATGAGTGGCACTAGTACTGTCTGTATACTTACTATAGGGAAGGGGTGGGGGGACAGCTATGAGAGGCACTGACACTGTCTGTATATTAACTATAGGGAGGGGGTTGGGGTGACAGCTATGAGTGGCACTGGTACTGTATGTATACTACCTATAGGGAAGGGGTGGGAGGGAACAGCTATGAGTGGCACTGGTACTGTCTGTATACTAACTATAGGGCGAGGGTGGTGGGGAATAGCTATGAGTGGCACTGGCACTGTCTGTATACCATCTACAGGGAGGGGGAACAGCTATGAGTGGCACTGGCACTGTCTGTATGCTAACTATAGGGAGGGGTGGGGGGGAACAGCTATGAGTGGCACTGGTACTGTCTGTATACTAACTATAGGGAGGGGGTGGGAGGGAACAGCTATGAGTGGCACTGGCACTGTCTGTATACTAACTATAGGGAGGGGGGTGGGGGTGACAGCTATGAGTGGCACTGGTACTGTCTGTATACTTACTATAGGGAAGGGGTGGGAGGGAACAGCTATGAGTGGCACTGGCACTGTCTGTATACTAACTATAGGGAGGTGGGTAGGGGGGACAGCTATGAGTGGAACTGGTACTGTCTGTATACTTACTGTAGGGAGGGGGTGGGGGGGACACAGCTATGAGTGGCACTGGTACTGTCTGTATACTTACTATAGGGAGGGGGTGGGAGGGAACAGCTATGAGTGGCACTGTCTGTATACTTACTATAGGGAAGGGGTGGGGGGACAGCTATGAGAGCCACTGACACTGTCTGTATACTAACTATAGGGAAGGGGTGGTGGGGAACAGCTATGAGTGGCACTGGTACTGTCTGTATACTAACTATAGGGAGGGGGTGAGGGGGAACAGCTATGAGTGGCACTGTCTGTATACCATCTACAGGGAGGGGGAACAGCTATGAGTGGCACTGGCACTGTCTGTATACTAACTATAGGGCGAGGGTGGTGGGGAATAGCTATGAGTGGCACTGGCACTGTCTGTATACTAACTATAGGGAGGGGGGGTGGGGGACAGCTATGAGAGCCACTGACACTGTCTGTATATTAACTATAGGGAAGGGGTTGGGGTGACAGCTATGAGTGGCACTTGTACTGTCTGTATACTTACTATAGGGAAGGGGTGAGAGGGAACAGCTGTGAGTGGCACTGGTAGTGTCTGTATACTAACTATAGGGAGGGGGTTGTGGGGGGGAACCAGCTATGAGTGGCACTGTCTGTATACTAACTATAGGGAGGGGGTGAGGAAACAGCTATGAGTGGCACTGGCACTGTCTGTATACTAACTATAGGGAGGGGGTGGTGTGGAACAGCTATGAGTGGCATTGGTACTGTCTGTATACTATCTATAGGGAGGGGGGTAGGGGGGACAGCTATGAGTAGCACTGGTACTGTCTGTGTACTAACTATAGGGAGGGGGTTAGGTGGGACAGCTATGAGTAGCACTGGTACTGTCTGTATACTAACTATAGGGAGGGGGTGGGGGGACCGCTATGAGTGGCACTGGTACTGTCTGTATACTAACTATAGGGAGGGGGTGGTGGGGACAGCTATGAGCGGCACTGGCACTGTGTGTATACTAACTATAGGAAGGGGGTGGGGGAACGGATAGCTAGGAGAGGCACTGCTACTGTCTGCAACTACTTGGGTCAAAAAGGTACTTCTCGGTAATTTATTTTGCTTAGGGGTGCCTTGAAAAAATTAAGGAGACCCTAAGAGTGCCCTGAACTGAAAAAGTTTGGGTACCACTGGACTTCAGAGTCTCTGTGAGAGAAAACTTACTACTTGATACAAGTGAACTTGACTTGTTTAAATTTCTTATGTTTTTGACATGTTAGTCAGGAATGAATTATGTTTAGTTATTTTCGGTATTTATTTTGATGTTTTATTTTTCTGCTTAATAAAACTGGCTGAGGTCAGTTGCACCATAAACCTTGGACTTGTGTAATCTCTCGGCTGGTTTGCAATACCATCTAACTGTAACTGTTCCCCTAACCCTGTTACTATGTATATATATATGGTCATACAGTAATATTACTTCAAATGGTTCAATAAAATAAACAAGTGTAAAACCAGACACAGGAACCTACTCATGTACTTTCAGGTGAATGGGGTTGGCTGAAACATGGACAGATCTTCAATAGCAGATTTGCCCCCCTTTACTGTGAGCTCAATAACAGAATATCTATGTGTCCGGTTGGTACGTTTTCTTTACGACTCTTTTAATACAAGTTTTTCTGTTTCGACTCACGAGTTCTCGTAAACAACTCTACTCTAGGAGTTACACATTGATCTGATATGTACAGACAGAACATCTTTCCCAAAATCACATCTCTCAAATATTAATCAGTTTTGATACGTTCATGAAACTTTCACTGTATTGGAGAAAGTTAGTGATACTGTAGCTCTGTTTTATACGGCAACTTTTTTGGTTTAGTTGCCCTACTATAACTGGCAGAAAAGTTCACATTTTCTGAGGAGTTTAAACCACTTGAGTACATTGAGCCTCCATCCGGCACCAAACAAATGAAGGAATTAATGTTCCATATTTGCAGCAATCTGCCTCTGATTAGCAATTCCATTCTCCATAGCGAACACTTGGCTTCTGGCTGAGGCTGCTACAAGTTTCTTAGGATTACATAGGACATCATCTAGAAACAACTGCAATGAAGCTTAATGCAAGAAGGATAAGGGAGCCAGAGGCAAATCTCATCCCACACATTCCCAATATTCACAGTGCCAAGCTGAGAACTAAACTAGCATGTGAGGATTTTGTTTCATGTAGAACACTATAATTGGGTATGTATAAAAGGTTCATGAAGCACAGAACAATAATATCCTCTAGATGTCCCAAAAGCCTCTAAAAACTTCCCACATTTCCTAAACTATATATGTCACAGAGCCATAGAGAAATATTTGATTTTAAAATAGAAAGGAATGCAGTTATAATAATGTATAATGGGGTAATATTAAATAAACACTCATTTATTCAGGCTAAAATACATAAATGAAAGCTGTTGAATTAATTTTCAAGTTCACATTAAGTGATAGAAGGAGATGGGTTATCTATTAAAAAGTAATATCAAATATATATTAGTTTTTGCGCTAATCATTAAAGAGGTCTGGTATGTGAATTAAACACTCAAATACTCTAAAATACTTATATAAAGTTATTTATTGCACACTGTAACAGTAAAATGGTTGCAACCGGTTGCCAATATATCAGTGTATATTCCTATTAGAAATCACAATAAAATGGCATAAAAAAACATTAAGACAAAAAGAAAATATAACGTCTCTTATGTTTATACTCCATGGGTCTATAAATTTGTCCCCTTTAATGGCTATTAGTGTGAAAGCTCACCACGGCTGATTTTTTCTTTTTTGGGTGTAATCGATATTGTATCCAAGTAGATCTGTAAACAACAAATTGGCTTTTAAAGGAGCAAATTTCCAAAGTCCTGTTATTGCTGGCCCGGTTAACAGGATCTCCTGGGCTAGATTCACCTTAGTGCCTTGAACCTGTGTAAGATCATTAGCACAGGTGCATAAAACGCTGTGCCGTTTAGCTGTGTACTCACAGTTTATTATGCCACGTCCCCAGACAATGAGTCCGGTGGGTGAAATCTCCCCCTTACACAGAGCCGCTATTCCTGGTGTCACCATGCAGCATCTGTGTAGGGGCACACCTCTGTGGCTAGTGGTCAGCAAAAGTGATGTCTCCAGGCAAGTTGTCATCCACTGCGTGCAGCAAGCTATAGATCCACACTTAGAAAGAGAGACACCCCGTTTGTTCCTTTACATCTATTAAAGAGAACAAGTAAAGAGCTGCCTTTTTTAGGCTATGCAATAACATTTTGTATAACTTTAAAGGACAAATATCACAATCGATAAAGACACACTATGGGTTCATTTCAGATATGATTGAATTGGGTCCTGCAATGCGTCTTTATAGCAAATTCGCACTGCAAATTTAATATGCAATTCAATCCCAAATTCACAATTCATTTTCCCAGCAAATGCTTGTTTTTTTTTTGTGTGTGCACCATTTTATGCAGATGAAAAGGTGGGAAAATTGTAATTTTAAAATGACGGAACACAGAGCAGAACATCTGCTACACCAGAGGTTCCCAACAGGGGCGTATTTAGAGAGGAGAGGGCTCCGTGTTCACTCACCATCCGGAACCCCCTCCTTCCTCTACGGTGGCCGCGGCATATTGACACATTCAGTAGACTCCGGGCACAAGTCTGTGCCCGGAGTGTACTGCGCATGCACAGCACAGCGGGAAACTGGAGTGGCAGCCATTTTCCCGGTGATTTCCCTACTGCATATACACAGAACGTAGAGAAAGTGGCCACTGCGGCCACTTTCCAGATGTTCTGTGTAGCGCCTCTCCAGCCGATGTGGGACTTTGGAGAGGTAAATATTAGGAAGTATGGGTCCTTTATTCTTAGGCAAAATTGTGAGTGATCCCATTCCCTTGGCTGAGAAGCAACCCCACACATGAATGGTCTCCCCATGTGTGCACATTTCTGACAGGGTGGGCATTCACAGATATAGTGCAGGAAGAGTGGAATACATTTACAAATGTTTAATTAAGTGCAGCAAAACTTGTGCCAGGTATGTTAGTAAATGCAAAAAGGAAGAATATTACATGTGTTCCATCAGAGAGGAGACAGTTGTACTTATAAGTGCTAAGGAACATGTATTAAAGAAATATACACAGACCCAAACAGTGTCTGATAAAAGAGTTTATAAAACTAGTCTAAAAGTGACTAAACAAACAGAAAAAACTGTGCTAAAGTAACAACAAAAGAAACAATTGTAGATAAAAGAGCAACAAAATATTCTTTCAAATACCTAAAAAAGGAAAAAAAAATCAAATACAAAGGGAAATTGTATAAAACTGAAGCTGTGGATAAATTAAAGGAGACAAATACATAACAGATTATCTATTTTTGCTCTGCTTTAAGCTAGTCATACTAAACCTGTGGTTCCCAAGCTTTCTTGAATCATGGCGCCCCAGGGTACCAGCATTTTCTTTTCGCTGCACCACTAGGTCAAAAGTTTCTTATTTAGAAATTTTGCAAAAGATATTATATTAAGTAAATTGAGCTTACCTGTCATCCTTAGGGTACGTTATATGGTGGCTGAGAGGGTTGCGCCTCTGTTTGTCCACATATTTTATCACTGGTAGCTACCAGCATTGGTTTTGCCTATCACATGAACCCTAAATTTATTAATTTGATCCTGGACCACAACCTGTGGCCCACCTGCAACTGACATATGATACCCCACCCAGGGTGCCACGGCACACGTTTTCAGGCTGTGAACCATTATCATCCATGTCCACACACTGAATGATGACAATAATTGTTCATAACATTAAAAAGACTGAAAATCAGTATGGATCATTTTATTTGGTCATCAAACCTGGCAAAACTCCTGGCCGCCATTCAGTGGTCTCCTGCTGTAAATGGATATTGCCTCCATACATCTTGCAGTATATGGAGGAAATACAATTTTCTACATCAGGGCCCATAGGGTATCCACAGGATACCTTGTGTATAGGCGATGGCGGTAGTCATCGCGCACCACAGAGTAAATTTTTTCCAGCCTCCCAGGATGCACTGGGGTCCCTCTCCTATACCCTGCCCTTGAGCCAAGGCAAATCAGTTTCGTCGGTGCCCGGCTCAGAGTCGGGTCACCATTTTCAGAGGGGAGCTGTTCTCAGCCCCTGAAGTTAAAGACAGCGATTGCTGCAGCGAGCCGTACAGCAAAGACAGTCAAGTGCGTCTGTCTCTGGCCTGGTGGTTGCAGACTGCTCACCGGAACAGGGGGCGCCCCTTTTCAATTGCAGACTGGGTTCTTCTGACAACGGACGCCAGTCTCCGAGGCTGGGGAGCAGTGACGGGTCCTCACTTCTTCCAGGGAAGGTGGACGCCAGCAGAATCTGCACTTCCAATAATCATCTTGGAACTTTGGGCAGTATTCAAAGCTCTCCAACAAGCAAGACATGTCCTCCACGGAAAACCCGTGCAGGTGCAGTCGGACAACGCCACCATGGTGGCTTACATAAACCGCCAAAGCGGAACCCGCAGTCAGGCCGGGTTCATACCAGGAGTCCTCAACTGGGAAGCAAACTTTCTCAGCAGTCAAGACGTGCATCCGGGAAAATGGTCTCTTCACCAAGAGGTGTTTCAGCTACTGGTGAACAAGTGGGGCCTTCCAGAGATAGACCTCATGGCCTCCCGACACAACAACAAGCTATCTGTGTACGGGTCAATAACAAGAGACTCAGCGGCACTTCTGGTGGACGCTCTGTCGGTCCGGTGGACCCTCCAGTTTGCGGACCTCTTCCCTCTGTTCTCCCTTCTTCCTCGAGTGATTCACAAATTCAAGCAAGAAGGCGGCACGCTCCTGCTGATAGCTCCAGCGTGGCCCAGACGACACTGGTACTCAGATCTTCGGAGTCTCTCCGTAGACACCCCGATGCTGTTGCCTCTATGTCCGGACCTGTTGTCTCAAGGTCCTTGCCATTACCCGGACCTGGGTCATCTGCCTTTGATGGCATAGCTGTTGAGACTGTCCTCATAAGGTCCAGGGGTTTTTCCAGCTCTGTAGTTAACACCATGCTCAGAGCTCGGAAGCCGGCTTCTGCAAGAATTTACCACTGAGTGTGGCATACTTTCTTCGAATGGTGTCGCCCTAAAGGCTATGATCCTCAGGTCTTTAGGATATCCAGGGTTTTGGCTTTCCTACAGGCGGGCTTAGATCACAGTCTTCGCCTTGCTTCCCTGAAGGTGCAGGTTTCTGCCCTGTCTGTATGGTTTCAGCATAGGATTGCTACACTTCCTGATGTCCGCACCTTTATGCAAGGTGTACTTCGCATCCAGCCTCCATTTGTTCCACCAGTGGCTCCTTGGGATTAGGCTGTGGTCCTGAGGGCTCTCCAAGGACTACCATTTTAACCACTGAACTCAGTGGATTTAAAATGGCTTACAGCTGTTTTTCTTCTGGCCATTGCTTTGGCCAGGAGGGTGTCAGATTTGGGGGCTCTCTAATGTCACCCTCCCTTTCTGATTTTTCATAAGGATAGGGCGGTGCTTCGCACTCGCCTAGTTTCCTACCTAAGGTGGTATCTAGTTTCCACATTAATGAGGAAATTATAGTACCGGCCTTTAATTCCCCAGACCTATCAGCTGGTGAGGCCTCCTTGGATGTGGTACGTGCGCTAAGGATTTATGTTATACGTACCAATTCATTTCGGAAGTTGGACTCTTTGTTTGTCCTCTTTGGTTTCCGTAAGAAGGGTTGGCCTGCCACTAAGCAAACTTTGGCAGGATGGATTTGCATGGCGATTTCTGAGGCTTACAGTCATGAGGGCCTTCCTGTACCATCCTCTGTTAAAGCTCATTCAACTCGGTCTGTGGGTCCTTCGTGGGCAGCTCGCCATGCCTCTGCTGTTCAGCTTTGCAAGGCAGCCACGTGGTCTTCTGTCCATACCTTTGTGAGGTATTATGCATCCGATACCTTCGCCTCTCAGGATGCTTCCTTCAGGCGGCGGATTCTTCTTTTCTGCACAGGAGCGTCCTCACCCTTGAAGGATACTGCTTTGGGACATCCCGAAGGTATCCTGTGAATACCCTATGGACCCTGTTGTAGAAAATAAGAGATTTGGTAAGAACTTACCCTTGTTATCTCTCTTTCTACGAAGTCCATAGGGTTCCACGGGACTCCCGCCCTGTCGCACCCATACTGCAGATGGGCTTTGATCTGGTCACCGGTTTTTCCGTCTCCTTCTGGTGAGAATGTGATTCTTGTGTGTTCCAGACTTTCTTCTCTCCTCCTCCAGCCTTGGGCTTGTTATGTAACTGATTTGCCTTGGCTCGGGGGCGGGGTATAGAAGAGAGATCCCAGTGCATCCTGGGAGGATGGAAAAAAATAACTCTGTGGTGTCCGATTACTACCGCCATCGCCTATACCCAAGGTATCCTGTGGAACCCTATGGACTTCATAGAAATAGAGATAACAAGGGTAAGTACTTACCATATCTCTTATTATCAGGCCGTTGTTCCTTCCACCTCATCCTCTGGGTCGTCTGCACTAATCGTGTCTATGTCTTTAGCCGTCTTAACTCTAACAAATTCAATGCAGTCATCAATATTTTAAATTTAAACACAAACATGCTTTCTATAGAAGGGGTGTTAGTTCAACTTGTCATATCAAGGTACGTAAGTGATTGAGTGAAGATGATTAAAAGAGTAATAAAAATAAATCATATTCACCACTCTTCGTTTTGGTCTTTGTGATGACTGTTTAAAAAGAAAGGTTTAAAAAAGTTCTACCCAAGAGAATAAAAATATTGATGCATCAAATGAAGACGTTCCTGTGATTAATACACAAAGTTATTGCTTAGTGAAGCAATCCTTTTCATTAGATTAATGTTATTATGAAAATTACTGTCTAAATTAATTTTTTTTTGGAAGCACGTTATGTAAAAGGATTATGTATTTTCTGTATTAAAACTTTGAAGCGAAAATGTGATTACACAAATACATCATATTTACTTTCTCATTTCCCTGAACTGTGATACAGAGAGAGATAAAACTAATCAGCAGAAGAAGAGAGAAGATGAACTGATCCAGAAGATTCAGAAGCTGGTACAGAAGAGGGACTTCCTTGTAGATGATGCTGAAGTTGAGCGACTAAGGTGAGGTTTCTGCTGCTTATGGGCTGGGAGCGAGCTGGTCATGTTTTGCACAGCGGTTATTCTATAAGCACTGATGAGTTCAGGCTGATGCAGTGTGATAGCACTTGAACATGTCTTGCTCTTGCCTTTCTAAGTTTCTGAGTTTGCAGTGAGATAATTACATAGGGCCTGTTTCAGAGATTTACGCTTACCCGATGGTTAGTGCACATCTCCGATGTTTTGTACATGTGCAGAATGGGTACTGCGATACCGCATGGAGTTCCCCCAAGCCTCTGTCTGATTGACAGGTAGAATCATTTGGGGGGTGGGGACGGTCTGCGTTCCCGGAAACTGGTGCATGTCACCCCCTTTTTCTTGGCGTTCTGAGGCCAGGGTCTGCATCCATAGATGCAGACTTCCTGGCCTCGCAAGCTGCCAGGATCCGGCCAGGTTGCGGTAAGCTTCAGCTACCACAGCCTGGCCAAAGGGACAGCAATCGCGACCGATGGTTGCAATTGTTCCGATGGTGATCCCAGGCAGCGCTGGGATCACGCAGATGCAGCAAGGAAAGGTCTGTTTCCTAAAGATACCTCCTGCTGCATTTGTATTTGAGATGGACAGAATTGCACAGCTGCCAATGGGCAGCTCTACAAATCCGTCCATCTCTGATTCAGGCCCATAGTGTAGTAAGGCATTCCAGTAACTCTGATAGCAGTCTTGGCGGTTAAGTGGGAGCCAATTAAGGGTCATTAGCCAGCAAACTGTTCCACATAAAAGCGTTTGCTAGTCCTTCTATAGACAGCATTGAGTGATTTCTTCCACCCTCACTAACACATGTGCAGCTAATCTGTGTAGCAGCCATCTCTCTGGGCTCTACTCTGTGTTTCCAGACATAACAATAATAAATGATTATAAATATAAATTATCTGGATCAATCACCACCACAATGTTCCCTGTTATTTATAGATGCACATGTCATTTATTGTAAGAAATTGCATGCTTTTTTGGCAGAGGGGAGCAATATTTATAGTTCCGCCACTGGCCCTATACATCAATATAACAGGTATCTCTGCTCTCTCCCTCTTTTGGTGTGGACAGGGGAACACTTATGAAAGGTGACCATTTTCACTTTTGTCTATGCAGATTTAACATTGAGGGCCTCATTCAGAGCTGGGGGTAAATTTACGAAGAATCGAGATAGGTCGAATTTAGTTCTTTTTAATCTCGATTTGCATCCCCGAATCTCGGGTGATTTTCCCGTTTTTCTACTCGCAAATTTATTAAGAAGTGAGTTTAGCTGAAAGTGAGATGGCCGATGGTGATGCAGATCGAGATATCTCCTCCGAGTTGCAAGTGAAGATGAGATTACTCACCCGAGATTGCAGTGTTGTCTCTCTGCAAATCTCTACCGAGCTAGCAGTCTGCACATATCAGTGAGATATGTGCTTGCTGCTTGTGTGTTAGGACCTGTAAAAGAAGGGTTACATTTTATTTTAAAAAAAAGACGTGAGGTCCCCCCCCCCCCCCCCCCAAGGACTAACCAGCCCCGGACTTGCCAGCCAGTCCTGGTTCTTAAAATTACAGTGAAAAAAATGTTTAGGGTTCCACTGTAATTTAAGAACCAGCACCAGGCAGCAGGGCCAGACCTGGGTTTAAAGATACGGAGAAAAAATTTGCGTGAGGTTCACCATATATTTAAAAAAAAGCTCTGGACCCTTTCTAGTGGGGGACGGATGCCACAGCCAGGGGTGCCCTTTCACCGGGCCCCCCAGCAGCAGCCCTGACCACTAATCAGCCCAGGCCAGAGATCCCTGGGGAGTTGGGGACCCCTTCAATAAAAGGGGTCCCCCTCTCCAGGGCACCCCTGGCCTAGGCTGATAGCCCGGGGCTATCCCCACCACCCCTGGGCGGTGGGTGGCGGGTTTATAGTGTAGGTGTAGTGTGTAAAAATTAGAATAATTCACATTCTGTTTACAGTGGAACTACAGGCCCCTGCAAGCCTCCGCTGCATGCTGGTACTTGGAGAACCACAAGTACCAGCATGCGGGGCATTAAGGGCTCAATGGTACGTGTAGTTGACCTGTAAAGAAATGTGTAAAACAACACAACACACCGTGAAAATAAAATTTTATTACAATGATTTGTGTATGTTTCAGCCAAACTCGCAGCTCTGGGGTTGAGTGTTTAAAACTTGGCAGAGAGTTTGCAGACATCTCACCCGAGATTGTCATCCCGATTCTTGGTAAATTTGCAAGCTGTGGGCCTGATTCAGACCCGGACGCAAGTGGCCGTTCGCTCGTCTGCCGTACGTGCGGAAATATTTAAATTCAAGCGCTCGCTCGTAGCTAATTTTCCGCCCCATAGTTTCCCAACCCCTCCTCTAGCTAGCGAACGTTCAAAATAGTGACCGTCCGTCTCCTCTTTGGTTGCAGGGAATGCTCACACAAGTCAATTCCGGAAGTGGCCCTGTCAGTTTTCGATTGCCTGCTATTTCATTCTTCAAACATACTTTAATCGATTAATGGCAATCACTATATTAATTACCTTAATTGCTATTCACATGTTTGCAATCCTGTTTTTTTTTTCAATGTCAATAAACTTTATTCTTGTCAGTGTGTGTCATTTGTACTGCAGAATACGTACGGTTTGACCAATGGGATGGTTTTTCAAAATTAAATGTTTTTTGGAATGCTACTAGTGTTTTGCGTTGTTTTTTATAGCCAGATTTTAGTACTTAAATTTTTTTATTTAAATTAGCTTACGCATGTAACTGCATCAAGCCTATCATAACTCACATTATATTTGTGAGGCTGTAGGTCACATGACTCATACAATAACTTATAGAATGGTTCCTGTTAATTTACAAAGTACATTAGCCAATCAAATTTTTTCTAGGACCTTTATTAAAACTGTTTTGTGTTAAAAAAATCATTGCCATCATGAGAGCATCCGCATTTTGTAGGTGTGAGCTACTGGTCCTCACTGAGGTGATGGACCAGAGAATTACCCATCATCCGCCCCCCATCACCAACCTCCGCAAGCAGATGGCGTACGCGGAGGTGCGCCGCCGCCTGCGTTCCATCGGCTATCGCCGAAATATCGGCCAACTGGAGCGCAGGTGGTCGGATTTGAGATGGCGAACCCCACGCCTGCTTGCACTTTTGCGTCTCCAGATTGTGGAAAGTGTTTATGTGTTTGTTTATATATTTTTTATTATTTTGTATTTTTTGGCCTACCTGCGTGTGCATGTTTACAGTATAGCCCTGTTTGTTAATTTTGGACCTACCTGCGTGTGCATGTTTACTGTATAGCCCTGTTTGTTAATTTTGGACCTACCTGCGTGTGCATGTTTACTGTATAGCCCTGTTTGTTAATTTTGGACCTACATGCGTGTGCATGTTTACTGTATAGGCGTTATTTTTTTGGGGGGGGGTATTTTGTTTAAAAAATATAAAAAACAAAAACCATTGTAATTAAATATGTTTCTCTCCATCATTTAGGGGCCGAGCGGATGAGACGGCGCAGACAGGTGTCTCAACCCATATCCCCCACTCCCACCCAAACATCCTCTGCCCACTCTTCCCCAAATTCCCCCTCCACCCCAGACCTTGCCGCCCGTCAGTCCCCTCCCTATCCTCACCTTACCATCCCTCCAACTTCCCCCTCCCCTCAAACCCCCCATCTCTTTTCCTCACCCTCCACTTCATCCCAAATTACCACTCCTCCTTCCCAGAGCCACTGGCCAACCTCAGAAGAGGAGGATTTCGGTGCTCCAGGCCCAGGCACCATTTTGACCGATATGTTTACATTTTAAACTATGGGGTTTTTTTTGATTTTTAAATTTGGGTTGATGTTGTCCTTTTGCCTGTGCAGTTCAAAATAGTAAAGTAGTTCCAATGTTTTTGATATATATCTTTGTGAAACAATGTCAAGGATGTTTTCCCCTTACACATATGACACATGTCCAAACACTCACACTTGTGTCTTTCTTGTTAACGCTACCCACAAATGTTGTATTTTTGCACCTTTTTTTGTTTTTTTTGGATTTTTATTTTTTATTTTTGGGCCCTTATTTGTTTTGAATCTGTTCGTTTTGCATTCCTTTTGTTTTGGACATGTTTTGGTACCTTTTTTTTTTGCTATAGTCTGAATTGTTGGATGTTTTTCAAAATATAAATGAAGGTGTTATTTTAGTAATCCGCACATTTTTTTAACCCACAGAGGACCAGAGGCGGAATGAGGCATTTGCTGCTGGATTAATGGAGCTACGGGGCCATGTCATTGCTATGCTGGTCTCATTGGACCATCTTTTGGCGAGCCTGCGCCACTAATTTTTTGGTTTTTTTAAAAAAAAGTTTTTAAAAAGATAGTTTATTTGGATTTATTTAAGTCTCATTCCTTGTGTGTAAATCTTAGATTGTTGAACCTTACATAAGTCTACTATTTGTCCATGAATTTTAAAGTAATGTAAATTTGTTGAAAGCTCAAGTAAGTATGTAAGCTTGCACATTAAACACATAAAAATACCAATAGGTTTGGAGAATTAACCTCAAAAATAGAATAATTTTTGGTGTGGGTAATGTAAAAAATTAAATCTACCTGCTTAGGCCTAGAATTGAAAACATACTGATTCACCATAATACCTTTGGTGTTTGTTTTTAGCAACAAAGCAGGGTACTAAACATTTCAAATTAAGAAATTACAGTATTAGGCATTAAGCAACTTTGCATTTTTAGAAACCGGTTACACTTGGTTGTAATTTACGATGGAAATGGTTGGTTAACGTAAAATACAATTTTAATGCACACAAATAATAAACACCAAGTGAATTGACACAATAATTTCAAACATTGAAAACACACACACAAGTCAAAACAACACCAAAACCCCCCAAAAAACAAAATCAGGAACTGTTTGAAGAAGTAGCATGCCAACATGAATCCACAAATGAGGAGAAGAAATCATTGTTCCCGAAGTTATATCCAATGTGTCCACAAAGTCATTTGTGTTGATCAGGTAGTAGGCATGGATTTTTATGGTCATTTTAGGGATTAAAAAAAAAAGTTAAAAGTGTACATTAAAATATTACATGTTTACATTGTGGCAATTAAATAAATTTGTTGAAATAATTACCTAAAAAATCTGGCCACAACTTCATCGCGTATGGCCCCCCACATACTGACCTCCGACCAACCTCGGGGGGGCCGTCCTCAGGCAAGGCATCCTCTGGCTGCATTGGGACACCACTCCTTATGGCGATGTTGTGAAATATCCCACACAGGACCACAATTTTGGAAACCATAGCCGGCAAATACATGAGGTCGCCACCAGAGCGTTGGAGGCATCTGAATCGGACTTTTAAAAGGCAGATACAGCGCTGCACCACCTGCCTGGTGGCTGTAAGTGCGGAATTATACTGACTTTGTGGCCCTGGTGTGGGAACCAAATAAGGAGTGAGCAGCCAGGGCGTGCAAGGGTAACCACTGTATCCTGTGAAAATATAAAAAACAACATCAGGACCATTGTGTAACAAGCTTTGCACTGATTTCAACAGAAGGTGTCAACTTACCCAGAAGCCACGCATCACCAGCTTGTAGGTTGTTTAATTTGTGCCAAATCCCTGATTGCCGGATGACGAAGGAATCATGTGCCCTGCCTGGGAATTTGGCATTCAGGGACAGGATCTGGAGGGAGGCATCACATACCACCATTACATTCATCGAGTGAAAGTGCTTGCGGTTCCTAAATATAGCCTCCAGCCTTGCTGGAGGCTGAAGTGGTATGTGAGTGCCATCCACAACCCCTATGATGTGTGGGAAGCCAGCAATTTGGTAAAAATTAGCCTTCGCCACATTAAGGGAACCCATATCCAATGGCATTTTAATAAAATGATGTAGGTGTTTAAAAAGTGCCTCCATCACTGCCCTCAGGATCCTTGAAAAGGAGGATTGGGAGATTCCTGCGACTATTCCCACAGTGGTTTGAAAGGATTCTGAGGCACAAAAATGTAACACCGACATTAATTGCGTAAGTGGTGGTATTGCTGTAGGACTGTCAATTTGCCGTTCAAGATCACTCTCTATTAATGAGAGTGTGTCTATGATGATTTGTGGCGGAAGACGGTATCGCCTTAACACCTCATCATCTGGCATTCCAAATAGGGTGACACGTGTTCTATATATCTGGGGCCTTGCACGCCTATGAGGCCTACGCCTGGGACAAAGTTGAGGTTGGTCGGGTTCTGGAACCATGGCCAATATAATACGACCAACATCAACCTGAAATGTTAAGCCAGGTAGTTATTGTTTTAGACAAATGTGTTAAGAAAATATACTTATTTTTTCAAAGCAAACCTAAGATTCTTACAGGCCTGGGACGTGTCATGTGAAAACCAACCTACATTTCAAAAGTAGAAAATATTTTTAAGATTAATTTAATAAACTATGAATGAAAACAAATATAGTTTGCAAAAAATTAGAGAAGGGAGCACACATTAGTTATCTAAATAGTACGCTACATTTAGTGGTAAGACATGATTTTACACAGTAAAAAAACAACTACATTAGTTCGCTAAATAGTACGCTACTTTTACAGTTAAAAAGACACATTAGTTCGCTAAATATTACGCTACTTTTACAGTAAAAAAAACCCCACACATTAGTTTGCTAAATAGTACGCTACTTTTACAGTTAAAAAAGACGCATTAGTTCGCTAAATAGTACGCTACATTTAGTGGTAACACATGATTTTACACAGAGAAAAAGACACATTACTTAGCGAAACATATGCTAAGACCAACACATCGAATTTGTTAATTCATAAAACCAAAAACACTTACCAAAAAAAGACAAATATCCCAAAGTTATAAAACATCACTGGGTCACTGCCAAAATAACTGTAAAAAAAAAAAAAAAAACATTAAAAAAATTGGAGACTATTTACTATTAATTTTTGGGGGGGATCTTTGAAATACTTACTCTCAAATTCAAATAAAAATAGCCAAAAAAAACGCAAAAATGCTAACGTAAAAAAACAAAGTAAGAAAAAAACCAGAAATATCACAAATAACAACTACTCCTTCGAAACAACCACAAAGCACCAACAAACCACAAAACCTCCAACAATCCAAAAAATGCCACCTCGACTGGAGTCACACCAAGCGATAAATAGGCTTTATTTTCCCGCTCAAATTAAGGACAGACAATAGGAGCGCACAAGGAATGATGCGGCCAAATAATGCTGACGCATGTCTAAGAACGTCACTGAAGGCCCAAATCGGTCTGCTACATTGAGAAAAGACAATGAGTACAGAGCAGCAAAGTACTAGCCAACAGGCGCCATGTAAGTTTTTTTTTTTTTATGGGAAAATGCGTATGTTTAACATTACATTTTAAAACATTTTACTAAAAATGTTTTTAAACATTTTAAACAAAAGGTGTGGAGGATGCCATGGAAGAGGCTGCTGGCCCTAGTAGGCAAACCAGGGCCAAAAAGAAAAGACAGCCACAATTCACAAGGAAGGAGATGGAGGTTTTGGTCCAAATGTGCAATGACAACCTGGCACAGGCACCAAAGAATATGGGTGCAACCCAGAGATGGAAACTGTGGGACGACATAGCCAGTGCTGTCAATGGTGTGGGTGAGTTTGAACGTTCAACGTCAAACGCCGGTACGTAAAAACTACATTTGATTCAAAAATGGTTACAGGTCCAAATATTGCAGTAATAATGCCTACTTTTTAACCAACAGATGGAGCGACTTCAAATATCGGCTTAAACAAAAAATGGCTGATAGGGCTAGGCATGCAGGGGGAACAGGTGGGGGTCCCAACCCTGTGTCACTTGAGCTCACAGATTTGGAGGAGCTGGCCCAGGGGTGTGTGCAGGATGAGGAGGTGTTTGGCGTGTCGAACATGGATACCGACATGCCAGACTTTGCGGCTCCTCATGTTGCCCCAGGTAAATGTTGTAATGTCTAGATTATAATTTTACTCTTTTCTCTTTTTTCTTCCAGAGACACAGGCGGATGAGTCTGCTCCAGAGGTGAGCTTTGGCCGCAGAATTTCTTCTGGCTCTGCAGTGGAGGAAGCAGTAGATCCGGCTGGGGACCCTGTGGCAGACAGTCCAGGGCATTCCCCCTCGCAGGAAGTGGCCCTCCTCACTGATCTCAATATTAAAACGGATCAGCACACCGAGATTCTGCAGAGGATGGACGCCAATCTGCTACGGGTGGCGGACGCCCTGGAGGAAAATACTGTGGCCAACGTGCGAATTGCAAATGCCCTGGCGGAAAATACTGGGGCAAACATCAGAATTGCAAATGCCCTGGAGCAGCTCGTTCGCCAGCACATGTTGGAGCTGGCCTCCTGTCCTGCTGGAACATCAGGACCCTCCACCTCTGGCACAACAACAGCCATCCCTCCAAATGTGCCTAGCCCTATGCCTAGTCCAGAGGCCACAACATCTGCCTCTGGCCAGGCCAGCCGAAGGACACCCCGGACCCGTTCAGGCTCCCTCCCTACCCCGGCCAAATGGACCAAAAGGCGATGACAGCACTGGCCACAATCCATCTCTGTGTTTGCCCCATATTCCTTCATGCCAAAAACCTCCCTTTCTTGTGAATTGTTTTCAAATTTTGTTAGTTTTTGGATTTCAAATGCCACTTATTTTGTTTGTGTGTGGCCAAAATCATTTGTTATTTGTATTTACGTAAACACAAATTTGTTTATTAAAAAAAAAAAAACATTTAATAAAATTATGTTGAAAATCTGCAAAATTCTATTGTTAATTTATTCCAAAACTGGTTAAAAGGTAATTACCTCAAACAAAATTACAAACAATACAACGGAAATAAACATTAATTTTGAGTTAAAAAAACAAGGGTTAAAAACAATTTGAGTTTTAATTAACACTTAGCAAAAAACAAAAGGACGATTGTTTTCTCGGCCCCAAAAAAATGATGAAAAAAAAACATGCGTACAATATTGTTTCCCTAAAAAAAACGCTTACAAATATTTCAAAAGCACGCAAAATTAAATAAAATTTGTTAGCTAATTGATTGTATGACCCAGAAATTAGCAGCTGAGTAGTTCACCTGCTTTCGGTTTTTAGCTCCTAAAAAATGTCTATTTGCTAAACACCTTACAAGCATTTTTGCAATTCAAAGTTGATTGTTTTTGTGGCCTCAATTGATAAATCGCAATACCATCGATGTGCCAAGGGAAGTACGAAGAGACCATCCTCATTGTGGTAGACTATACCAGACCACAAGTTGAGCGAGCAGTCTTAATGGAAATTGGATCAGACAGTGACATATCACTTGTTCCGTTCACATTTGGCGCTCGCATAAGATAATTTATGTACGCCCAAAAAACGCCTCGACACGCCTGCGTTTTTCCATCTCCACCCCCGTCACCGCCCCAAAATGGACAGTTCTGTCAATCACATTTGACATGTCACTTCCTGCTCACTGTGTCTACGATCGACAGAAAAATGACCGCAATCAGACGTTAGCACATGCGCACTGTTACACCGACGCATGCGTGGTTGTACAACATCGGCTGACTACGAACGAGCGGCCGCTTACAAGCGGCTCTGAATCAGGGCCTGTATCTTTTAGGTGAAAAGTACTTCAGAGTTTGACCGATGGTGAGAAGATTCGAGTTTGCTAGCTCTCCTGAGTTTTGCGAGTGAGAAGAGTGAAATCTCTCTGTAACTCACCCGACTTTGCCATTAGTAAATTTGCGATTTGAAAAACATGCCTCATCTCACCCAAGATTGCAATCTCACCCAAACTCGATTCTTAGTACATTTACCCCCTGGACGCTGTTGCACCTATTGCTGTGGTGGCATCTGTGACATAATGCTAATGCCAGTATCAGCCCTTCCCTTGGTGTACAACAGCGGCACACTAGTATGCCGTGGCCAGTTGTGAAGTGTGCCACGGGGCTGTCAGAGCCACCGGGCACATTTTACTGTACTTCAGCATCCCGGGCTGCTGAGCTCCTCTGGGAGACTCAGGCGCGACCGGGTAGTGACCTGCAAAGATGCGGCGGCGTGACATCACAGGTCACGCACGCCGCGTTGTCCACTGCCCTCCAGCCCGCTCTGCCAGCCAACGTCCTGCGCCAATCAACCAGCCCGCGCTCTGTCCAGGCAGGCTCTGCAGCGTGCCTGGAAGCCCGCCCGCACGTGATCCTGCTGCAGTGAGAGTGACAAGGGGGGAAGAAATGTGGGTTTTGTGGGGACCAGACATTTTTTTCTTCTTCGTGGGAAACAGCCATAGTTTATTTTTTCGTGGGAACCAGTAATGTCATTTTTTTTTAGTGATAACCAGCCATATGTTATCCAGCCATATATTTGCCTATTTAGTGGGGAACAATGTGTTTTGTTTTGTTTTTTGTTTCTGTGGGGCCAGCCATAGGTTTCTTTTTCTGTGGGGAGCAATTCTGTGGGGCGCAATGTGGTATGGTTGTTTTTTTGTGGGGAGCAATGTGGGGTTTTTTTTCTGCTAGGCTAGCCAATGGGATTGTTTTATTCTTGTGGGGGCCAATGTAGTGTGTTTTTTATTCTTGTGGGGGCCAATGTAGTGTGTTTTGTTCCTGTGGGAACTAATGTAGTGTGTTTTTTCATAGTCCGCGCACACAGCATCGCCGGATAGTGTGCCTTGGCAATTTTAAAATCTTGTGTAGTGTGCCGCGAGTTAAAAAAGGTTGAAAATCACTGGTGTACAAGCTGCGTCTGACTGTGCAAGGACTGAGATGCCCAGTCTGAGCGTCTATACACACTGCAATAATGTTGTGTCTTTAGGCATCATCAGTTGCACCATCACAACTTGCACCAGCCCTATGGCAGGTGCAGTTTCTCCACCTATGGGCTCCTAGGTCTGTGTGTTTGTATACACCGCTGCGTTCACTGACACACCCTCTACATGAAACGGACCACTTTTGCATGCAATACTAGCCACCTCCCAGAACTTACATTTCTGATACTGTACTTATCTACTGCGTACACACTGTGGTATACATGCCCTGCGCTCTCATACATGCACACCATGGTATGCATGCAGTGCGCCTTACTGCGTGCGCACCATGGTATACATGCACTGCGCCTTACTGCGTACACACCGTGGTATGCATGACCTGCCCCTTACTGAGTACACACCGTGGTATGCATGCACTGCGCCTTACTGCGTACACACCGTGGTATACATGCACTGCGCTTTACTGCGTACACACCGTGGTATACATGCACTGCGCTTTACTGCGTACACACCGTGGTAAGTATGCACTGCGCTTTACTGCGTACACACAATGTTATGCATGCACTGTGCCTTACTACATACACACCATGGTATACATGCACTGCTCCTTACTACATACACACCGTTGTATAAATGCACTGCGCCCTCATACATACACACCGTGGTATACATGCACTGCGCCCTCATACATACACACCGTGGTATACATGCACTGCACCCTCATACATATACACCGTGGTATACATGCACTGCACCCTCATACATACACACCGTGGTATACATGCACTGCACCCTCATATATATATATATATATACATACCATGGTATACATGCACTGCACGCTAATACATACACACCGTGGTATACATGAATTGCGCCCTCATACATATACACCGTGGTATACATGCACTGCGCCTAATTACATACACACCGTGGTATACATGCACTGCACCCTCATACACACACCGTGGTATACATGCACTGCTCCTTACTACATACACACCGTACTATAAATGCACTGCGCCCTCATACATACACACCGTGGTATACATGCACTGCACCCTCATACACACACCGTGGTATACATGCACTGCTCCTTATTACATACACACTGTGGTATACAAGCAATACTCCTTACTACATACACACTGTGGTATACATGCACTGCGCTCTCATACATACACACTGTGGTATACAAGCACTGCGCCTTACTACATACACACCATCGTATACATGCACTGCGCCTAACTACATAAACACCGTGGTATACATGCACTGCGCCCTCATACATACACACCGTGGTATACATGCACTGCGCCCTCATATATACACACCGTGGTATACATGCACTGCGCCCTCATACATACACACCGTGTTATACATGCACTGAGCCCTCATACATACACATCGTGGTATACATGAACTGCGCCCTCATATATACATACCGTGGTATACATGCACTGCACCTAACTACATAAACACTGTGGTATACATGCACTGCACCTAACTACATACACACCGTGGTATACATGCACTGCGCCCTCATACATACACAGTGGTATACATGCACTGCTCCTTACTACATACACACCGTGGTATACATGCACTTAGCCTTCATACATGCACAACATGGTATACTGTACATGCATTGCTCCTTACTACATACACACCGTGGTATAAATGCACTGCACCCTCATACACACACCATGGTATACATGCACTGCTCATTACTACATACACACTGTGGTATACATACACACTGTGATATACATGCACTACACGCTCATACACACAGTGGTATACATGCACTGCTCCTTACTACATACACACTGTGGTATACATGCACTGCTCCTTACTACATACACACACACTGTATTATACATGCACTGCTCCTTACTACATACACACACACACTGTATTATACATGCACTGCTGATTACTACATACACACTGTAGTATACATGCACTGCGCCCTCATACATACACACTGTGGTATACATGCACTGCTCCTTACTACATACACACTGTGGTATACATGCACTGCTCCTTACTACATACACACACACTGTATTATACATGCACTGCTCCTTACTACATACACACACACACTGTATTATACATGCACTGCTGATTACTACATACACACTGTAGTATACATGCACTGCGCCCTCATACATACACACTGTGGTATACATGCACTGCTCCTTACTACATACACACTGTGGTATACATGCACTGCTCCTTACTACATACACACTGTGGTATACATGCACCTCTCCTTACTACATACACACCGTGGTATACATGCACCGCTCCTTACTGCATACACACCGTGGTATACATGCACTGCTCCTTACTACATACACACCGTGGTATACATGCACTGCGCTCTCATACATACACAACGTGGTATACATGCACTGCACCCTCATACATACACACTGTAGTATACATGCACTGCGCCCTCATACATACACACTGTAGTATACATGCACTGCGCTCTCATACATACACAACATGGTATACATGCACTGCACCCTCATACATACACACTGTAGTATACATGCACTGCGCCCTCATACATACACACTGTAGTATACATGCACTGCGCCCTCATACATACACACTGTAGTATACATGCACTGCGCCCTCATACATACCCACTGTAGTATACATGCACTGCGCCCTCATACATACACACTGTGGTATACATGCACTGCGCCCTCATACATACACACTGTGGTATACATGCACTGCTCCTTACTGCATACACACCGTGGTATACATGCACTGCTCCTTACTGCATACACACCGTGGTATACATGCACTGCTCTCTTATACACACACACCATGGTATGCATGCACTGCGCCTTACTGCGCAAAACACCGTGGTATGCATGCACTGCGCCTTACTGCGTACACACCATGGTATACATGCACTGCGCCTTACTGCGTACACACCATGGTATACATGCACTGCGTTTTACTGCGTACACACCGTGGTATGTATGCCCTGCTCTTTACTGCGTACACACCATGTTATGCATGCACTGTGCCTTACTACATACACACCATGTTATGCATGCACTGTGCCTTACTACATACACACCGTTGTATAAATGCACTGCGCCCTCATACATACACACCGTGGTATACATGCACTGCGCCCTCATACATACACACCGTGGTATACATGCACTGCACCCTCATATATACACACTGTGGTATACATGCACTGCGCCCTCATACATACACACTGTGGTATACATGCACTGCGCCCTCATACACACACCGTGGTATACATGCACTGCTCCTTACTACATACACACCGTACTATAAATGCACTGCACCCTCATACACACACCGTGGTATACATGCACTGCGCCCTCATACATACACACCGTGGTATACATGCACTGCACCCTCATACACACACCGTGGTATACATGCACTGCTCCTTACTACATACACACCGTACTATAAATGCACTGCGACCTCATACATACACACCGTGGTATACATGCACTGCACCCTCATACATACACACCGTGGTATACATGCACTACACGCTCATACATACACACAGTGGTATACATGCACTGCTCCTTACTACATACACACTGTGGTATACATGCACTACTCCTTACTACATACACACTGTGGTATACATGCACTGCGCCTTACTACATACACACCATCGTATACATGCACTGCGCCTAACTACATAAACACCGTGGTATACATGCACTGCACCCTCATACACACCGTGGTATACATGCACTGCGCCCTCATACATACACACCGTGGTATACATGCACTGCACCCTCATACACACCGTGGTATACATGCACTGTGCCCTCATATATACACACCGTGGTATACATGCACTGCGCCCTCATACATACACATCCTGGTATACATGCACTGCGCCCTCATACATACACATTGTGGTATACACGAACTGCGCCCTCATATATACATACCATGGTATACATGCACTGAGCGCTAATACATACACACCGTGGTATACATGAATTGCGCCCTCATACATACACACCGTGGTATACATGCACTGCACCTAACTACATAACCACCGTGGTATACATGCACTGCACCTAACTACATACACACCGTGGTATACATGCACTGCGCCCTCATACATACACACAGTGGTATACATGCACTGCTCCTTACTACATACACACCGTGGTATACATGCACTTCGCCTTCATACATGCACAACGTGGTATACATGCATTGCTCCTTACTACATACACACCGTGGAATACATGCACTTCGCCTTCATACATGCACAACATGGTATACTGTACATGCATTGCTGCTTACTACATACACACCGTGGTATAAATGCACTGCACCCTCATACACACACCATGGTATACATGCACTGCTCCTTACTACATACACACTGTGGTATACATACACACTGATATACATGCACTACACGCTCATACACACAGTGGTATACATGCACTGCTCCTTACTACATACACACTGTGGTATACATGCACTGCTCCTTACTACATACACACACACTGTATTATACATGCACTGCTGATTACTACATACACACTGTAGTATACATGCACTGCGCCCTCATACATACACACAGTGGTATACATGCACTGCTCCTTACTACATACACACCGTGGTATACATGCACTGCTCTCTCATACATACACACCGTGGTATACATGCACTGCGCTCTCATACATACACACTGTAGTATACATGCACTGTGCCCTCATACATACACACTGTAGTATACATGCACTGTGCCCTTATACATACACACTGTAGTATACATGCACTGCACCCTCATACATACAGACTGTGGTATACATGCACTGCTCCTTACTGCATACACACCGTGGTATACATGCACTGCTCCTTACTGCATACGCACCGTGGTATACATGCACTGCTCCTTACTGCATACGCACCGTGGTATACATGCACTGCTCTCTCATACATACACACCGTGGTATACATGCACTGCGCTCTCATACATACACACTGTAGTATACATGCACTGCGCTCTCATACATACACACTGTAGTATACATGCACTGCGCCCTCATACATACACACTGTGGTATACATGCACTGCGCCCTCATACATACACACTGTAGTATACATGCACTGCGCCCTCATACATACACACTGTAGTATACATGCACTGCGCCCTCATACATACACACTGTAGTATACATGCACTGCGCCCTCATACATACACACTGTGGTATACATGCACTGCTACTTACTGCATACACACCGTGGTATACATGCACTGCTCCTTACTACATACACACCGTGGTATACATGCACTGCTCTCTCATACACACACCGTGGTATACATGCACTGCGCTCTCATATATACGCACTGTAGTATACATGCACTGCGCCCTCATATATACGCACTGTAGTATATATGCACTGCGCCCTCATACATACACACTGTGGTATACATGCACTGCTCCTTACTGCATACACACCGTGGTATACATGCACTGCTCCTTACTGCTTACACACCGTGGTATACATGCACTGCTCCTTACTACATACACACCGTGGTATACATGCACTGCTCTCTCATACACACACCGTGGTATACATGCACTGCGCTCTCATACATACACAACATGGTATACATGCACTGCGCCCTCATATATACGCACTGTAGTATATATGCACTGCGCCCTCATACATACACACTGTGGTATACATGCACTGCTCCTTACTGCATACACACCGTGGTATACATGCACTGCTCCTTACTGCATACACACCGTGGTATACATGCACTGCTCCTTACTGCATACACACCGTGGTATACATGCACTGCTCCTTACTACATACACACCGTGGTATACATGCACTGCTCTCTCATACACACACCGTGGTATACATGCACTGCGCTCTCATACATACACAACGTGGTATACATGCACTGCGCCCTCATACATACACACTGTAGTATACATGCACTGCGCCCTCATATATACACACTGTAGTATACATGCACTGCGCCCTCATACATACACACTGTAGTATACATGCACTGCGCCCTCATACATACACACTGTGGTATACATGCACTGCGCCCTCATACATACACACTGTGGTATACATGCACTGCGCCCTCATACATACACACTGTGGTATACATGCACTGTGAGAGTTTTAAGGAATTTTTGCTTACACACATTTACAAAACATTACTCAACTCCATGCCCATCAGCATTGCATCCACCTATGAATCAGGCCCGGAACCTACATGATACCTGCATACAGATACTGTTTCCACAAAAGGACAAGCGGCTTATGTATTGTATGTCATTTTCTACTCGCAGAGAGAAAGAGGAAGACAAGGAAATTGCAGACTTTCTCCGCATCAAATTAAAGCCCATGGACAAAGCCACAAGGCCGTCTGTCAGTAAGTGTTTATCACTAAGCACAGAGGAACTATTCACAAACATGAAGCACTGTGTACAATGCTGGGAAATGTCATTGTAAGTACATGTGGAACAAGTCCATGTTTTCTGCAGCATTAGCTTTTTTTAAAAATGATCTTGACAACTTGTAGGAAAAACATCATACATGTTTCAGACATCATGGTCGCTCTTCGAAACTGGTGATTCTATGCAACTAGTCATTTCTCAACCTACTACCCACTTTTCCTGCCTCTCATCTCTTACTGTAATAAGTTACAGGTTGTGTTGTCCATTTTGCCAGTAACAGAAGAGAACTTATATTTAGGGCCCTATTTATCAATGACACATAACCCCTTTAGCACTCGCAAGGGGCTCAGGCCCGGATTCAGACCCAGACGCTATTTGCGGACGGTCATTCCAGTCTCGCTCTTTGCAGTCTGTTGACGCCTCTATGTCTGAGCGAGCGAACGAAAAATGTGCTCGCTATTTTGTAAAGACGCCCCTTTACCATTCGCATCACACGTCATCTCCGGTATTTATTAATCCGGAACATCGAAAGGCATCAGAACTGCTCGCAGTGCTTGTGGTAGGATTTTACTACCGCAATCACTGTGAGCAGTTCAGGCTAAAAGACAAGCAAGTGACGTGGTCGATGACGCTCCTTTACTAATTATGCACTCCCATTAAACGCCCCTTTTACCGTTAGGCACGCTTGCGTTCGGATCTCCACTCCCCCGTTTTCAAGCACCTTCCCCGGTTATCACCCACAAACGGTACATTCTTTCAATCAAATTAGCAGCCCCTCGCTGTTTTGCAATCGCACGATTTCCGACCGCAATGACTGGTTTGCGCATGCGCATTACAACCCATACGCATGCGCAGTTGTGCGAACATCGCTCATAGCGAACGAGCGGCTCTGAATCAGGCCCTATGTCCACCTTTCAATATTTAACAAACAGAGGTAAACTAAGATTACCACTTTGTCACTGTATCACTTACGTCATCTATAGATGGCAAGTGCGATACGGTCCCCATTTCTGGCACTGGGGACCTGGCAGCAGCCTTTCTGTATTGCTGTGTCCCCGCTGGGCGAGTGTCATGCACATGAGCAGACTGGCCGTGTGCATGGGCATGACACAGCAGCCGCCCCTGGCAAAAACAGACTGGCAACAAAAGCGCAAAGGATGCCGCTGGACCTCTCAGGAGGGGGTAAGTAATGTTAAATACCAACGGCATATACATAAGTGTCACTTCGATAATAAATGAAATATGCCACTGGTATTAAGGTTTGCTGGTAAATGGGGCCTATTATTTAAAGTAGTTCTATCACCAGAAACAATGGTGTATTTGTGGGTCCACTTTACTTGTTTTACTAAATATTATAATAAATTATGAAATTATGCCTCTAATACAAAAGGACAGGAAGAAAGTTAACCCAAAAAGTATAGTAAATGATATTGTACCCACTCAAAGTTGTACTGACATTGCTGGTTATGCCAATCTGTACAGTCTTCCATAGGGGCTTAACTAAAATGTTGAAGGAGCCCTTCCATCAATTACTTCAACAAGCCGTATAACCAGCCGCCTTCTCTTCCAATGCACCCAATCAGAGAGAAAGGGAAAACCAGAGTTATTTTCCCCTCTGAGCAGAATTAACTCCTTGCTGTGTCATCAGTTATAATCACCAAGCTCTATGTTAACACCGGCAAAGAGATCAGGGTCCAGTGTAGAACGGGAAGGAGCCATGTGATTTCTTAGTTTTTTTTTATATTAAATTTGCAAAAATCTCAAAAAAACTTTTTACACGTTGTCATTATGGGGTATTGCGTGTAGAATTTTGAGGACAAAAATGAATTTATTCCATTTTGGAATAAGGCTGCAACATAACAAGATGTGGAAAAAGTGACGCGCTGTGAATACTTTCCGGATGCACTGTAAATTTACATAAAGGCTTAAAATTCATACTTGTAAAATTAACATATACGTTAGTCCTAAGTAACTCTTTAAATTTGAGATATATTTGTGAATAAAATATTATCATGGTGTTAATAGATGTCACTTTTTAAATGTTGCAGGTTCCATTCCCGAAAAGAAAACGGAACTTCCACCAATTAAACCTTCTATAACAAAAACAGGAATGGCTATCCTCAAAGATTGCTGCGGGACCACCCAGTGCAGCGTCATGTAACAGCCTCTGTTTAGTCACATGAGGGCTACTAGGCACTGATGAGTTCCTTAACAGAGGGATCAATGCATCCAGAATCCTGCTACCAAGAACTGTACGTGCTGTAGATATTACAGTGACGCATTTACCAATAGTGTATCAATAGTGAATCCCTCGCTGTCGCATGGATCACTCAATGAGCATGTTTAAGAGGAGAGTGTATGTACCAAGATACCTTACATATATATGTATACAGGGTGGCCAGCAAACAGTACTGTTTTGTACCAGCCTGAGTGATTACTTAGTAGAAATAGCAGTCTGTGTTCTGGTCTCCTATGAGAAATTAACATGCTGTATGAAGTATGACTGAGAGTGACTTACACAGGTGACCTGCCTACCTAAGGCCCAGCCAACATGTTCCTTTGCAGTATGTAAAATGCTGTTTATCTGCCAGGATGACCTGACAGGAACGAGGTACATTCCACATCTCACAACAAAGAGTAACACTAAACATTATCCAATTGGATAAATAAACTGCAAATCAAGTATTTCTTTTTATTTGCTACATCTCATTGTTAAACCCCTTAAAAATAATTTTACATAAATGGAAAGCATAACATTTATAGGACTATGTTCGATTGCTACAGTATGTGCTATAGCATATTTACAGACAGTTGATTTAATTCATCTAACTAGCTCTAATCAGCCATGCTCAACCTGCAGTCTGAGGGCCTCATGCGGGCCTTGCTCATTGTATACCTCCCTCTGTTGGGTCCCCCAGACAGAGCCGTCACCCTGGTGTGGTTTATTTTATTTTTTTTCTTTTCCTCAAAGATTTTTCTATACCTTTTTTTTTTTTTTCTGTACCAAACACTGGGGAGATGGGTGGGAATTACTCTTAGGGGCAGGATTAGACAAAGACATGCCTGTGACAGACAGCCAATCAAATTAGCTGCCATGCATCGGTGTTTGCAGAGAATTGGCTGTGGCTCTCCTCGATAATGTATTAATTATAGGCCTGACTCAAAGGTTCATGCGCAGATACGATTTCTCAGATTCGCTAGTGCAAAAATATGCAAACGCCAGTATAAGCATTGCCCTTGTGTACTTCTGTGTGAGGGACTGAGCAAATCCTGCAATGCTAACTTTGCATATCTGAGCAAAGTGCAGACGCAGTCTCCCTTGCAACTTTCTGAAAACATGGCCACTTTGGCTGTGGTGCTGTGAAAGAGAATGCAGATTGCTGAAACACACCCATAACACATCCTCTTTATGCAAGAACTTTAGGTCACTTCCCAGTCTCCATCCTGACTCTCCCATGAATCACATATGGTGTCTCAAGTAATATTAATGGCTCGCACGTGTGCAGTAAGGGTACTCTAGATTTTTCGCGCATGTGCAGTAGCAAACATTCGCTCAACTGCACAAACATTATTACTGCCTGTACCTATGAATCAAGCATTATATCACAAGCGTGCCTCTAAGAGCATTCCCACTCGCTCCTGTAGTTCTGCTCTGACAGACTGAGCCAGGACCACAGCTTCTAGCCCAGATTATTATAATTTTTTTAATGGATCTCCACACTTCATTATTCATATAAGTTATGATACACTGTATTATGGAATAAGCCAAACTGTTCAAACTAATAATGTAAACTATTAATGTAGCAATTGTTTTTGTTTAAAACAAAAGAAATCACAGCAAGTTATTTAATTGCCTACTAACAACAAATGTCTTGTTTCTGTTGCATCACTTATTTTCATTCCCATAGTCAGAGCCAGACTGGGACTTTACCGCAAACGTTTGCATGCAAAACACACAAGCCCACATTTATTTACATGTAGAAAAATAACTTCCTAAATCCAACGTCACAGTCCAGGGAACACAATTATTCTCTATAATTCTCAGGATTACATAATTTGGGGGGCACCATCACTGAACCTACAGAAGTGGGAGCCAAATTGAAGGAGTGCAGTGGTAGTGCAGGAGGCAGGTTGCTATGGGGATGTGATGCTGTTGCTACAGAGCTGAGGAAGGGAGACTGTGTTGCTACATGAAATGACCGTACCCCTGGTTATAGTGCATCCTTCTATGCGGCATTGTACACACTTCTGTCCGGGGGCGTAACTAGGTATTTGAAGGCCCCATAGTAAAAGTTTGTAGGGGCCCAATGGTGAAATAAAGCATATAACACATGTAACTTTGACAAGGAGGATGGGCCCCCCCTAAGCTTTGAGCCCCATAGCAGCTGCACCCCTTGCACCTATGGTAGTTACGCCCATGTTTCTGTCTCCATAGGATCCTTAACTACATTGTATGTATTTTCAAGTTTAAGTACATTTTTATTGTGCCCCTTCAATGAATGCAATCTCCCAATGCGGCCCTCGGACTAGAAATGGTTGTGCTCCCCTGCTCTAGACTAATGAAAACAAATGTCTTGTGGAATTTTCTGGGCTACAGCCGATTTCTGTAATGTGTTACATATTTTGAAACAAACCTGTAAGTTTGAAACACTAATGCTATTTATGTCATTGTTTTATATTACACCATCCATTTACCATAATCACTAGTCCACTCATATAAACTCTTACTTATTAAAAGACTCTGAGTAAGAAGACACATTGGAGAACCAGAAGTGTTCAGCCTACAAGGACCTTCCAGTCTTCTGAGGCTACCTCCGCACTGATTTTTTTTCCTAGATGAATGTGTTCTTGGAACGCACAAATGCACCAAGTCTAGAATGAGAATGCATGATACTGTGAGATTTAGAAACATATAAATAGAAGAAAAATGTCTATAAGGACGTGACCTCAACCACTCATTAACAATTTGTGCAAATGACCACTCCTATCTTCTCTAAATTAAAATTGCTTTTGACACTCCTTACAACAAAATGGGGCATATTCTCAAAAGTGGAAGAACAAAATGTTGCAAAATATTTAGAAGTAAAAGCAAAATATAAAAATAATTAATAAAACAACAGTATTTGACTAATTTCTCAAAAAGTATTTGCTACTAAATGGTTACGTGACATACTAGATTTACGTCATCAATGTCCTGTGCATTTTTAAAGCACATAAAATGGCCAAAATTCACATGCCACATAATCTAATCCATGGTGCTAGTTGTAGTGGTGTTTTTGTGTTGTTTATATGTTTTGTTACCGTGTGCTACATTCTTTTGGTTACAATCTTAATTTAAATGCTAAACTTAAACAAGTACATGCCTAGAAATGTACTGTATTTTGGCTTGATTATGTCATATGTACTAAATGCTAGTATACTCTTTACCATAAAAAGCTTAACTGTATATTGCAGCTATCTCCCAATTAAAATAGATTGGTCAAGTCATGTGTTTGAGAAGATGCCGGTAAGTTGGACATTGCTCATTAGTTATTACTTTTTATTTTTGACACATAACATGGAAAATGACATACAATGCGTAAACTTGCCTTCAATCATTTTCTATATGTTTTTTTTAAGGGTATTTAAATTAGTTTCATTGATCCACTTTCGAGAATATGGGACACAATGTATTTTACCGAGTATATGTAAAATAAAGAATATAAAAAATTCAGCAATTTCTAGAATTTGTTTAGTAATTTCCATGCACACTGAAAAATCTCAATATGTGTAAACAGAATATGTATGTCTGAGGACTTATTATACTGTGAAGTACAGCTTGTAAGTAAATAAATTATTGTATCTTTGTGGCTTTCAAGATATAGTTGTAATTTCAAATTAAACATTGAAATTTCATCTGTAATACTTAGATGACATTGATCAAAATTAAACAGGAAGATTATTTTTTTGTTCTCATATTAAGTATTCCAAAATTCCCTTAATTCATCTATTGTAACAATTTATGATTAATTATTTGGGCTCCATGCTTTTCCCAAAAAAATTAGTATTGGCTAAATTATTAAGTGAGAGCTGTTAAAATAATAGACCAGTCATGATACACGATACTGATTTATAATGCTTGCCAGTTTAACACCAAATGGGCACCACTGTCAAGTAAAAGTGTTAACAGATATGCTAGATCGGAAGCAGCAGAAAGTATAATCAAACAGGAACTCAAACTTAGCATAGAGGAAAAGGAAAGACGGAACATCTTCTATAACAGTCTGGATGAACACATCCCCGGCCCCTAGCCACCTTTTTTAATCTAACTTTATCAACAGACAAACACTGATGACATCTGCATGTATAATAAACACAGCAGAGAACAGTGGTTGCAATATCAAAAATGATATGTCCTACAGAAATACAATTCCATGACATTGTTGCTAAATGTTATTCTGGTCTAGTTGTGCATCCCCAAAATTGGCATTTACAAGTAATTTGGAGACACAAAACAATAATCAATGATGTGCAGCAGCCTAATATTCAAATTACAGGTTATTAACATTTTCTAATAGCTTGTGGCTCAAATATATATATATATTTATTTTTATTTTATTTTTTTTGGGGGGGGGGGCTCATTAATTTGACTAACTATTCTGCCAAGTACCTCTACATTTAACTTTAAACTTTGATTGCAGTGTTAAATACTATTTTTTGAATGTTAATATAAAAGAATGTAAACTATTTTAAACTTGCATTCATATCTACTAATGGCGTAGCACAGATCCGGATCATGCAGTAATATGTATTGGAACGGATATATCTTTTCTGTCAAATTAATAATTATGGGCATATTCAATTAATTTTTGTGGCCAAATTACCATGGCTATAACAACCAATTTTTTTATTAACGTGGGTATACGCGCTCCCAATTCCCATGCTATCCAATTTAAAAAAATTGGTTGCGGTAATTTTTCCCACAAAAACATTCGTCAAAACTTTTAAAAAATTTTCAAATCAACATGTACCCCCCCAAAAATTAAACTAAATATTAGGCAACAGTATAGATATTACTTACTGTGTCAAAGAAAATCATTTTAAGCTTTAAAACATTTTAAAATGGCTGATTTATACATATTTAAAAAAAATATATAAAAAGCTAACTTTTTTCATTTAATTAAATACAAATAAAACAAAAAAGTTGGGGAAAAAAACATGAAAAAGTTGCTTTTGGGTCAATTTGAGGACACTTTTTTGGACAAATTTTTGAACAAAAAATAAAAAAAAAGCAAAAAAAAAACATTATAAAAAGCTATTTGTTCTTTCATTTAGATAAATACTTTCATTAAATTTGTGGTGCATAAAAAAAAACAAAAAAGTTAATTTTGGGATCATTTGAGTCCACTTTTTTTCATCCCAATAATGAAATGTAATTATTGGACTAACTAAGCTAATTAATAACTACCAATTGCCTACTTACACATTAGGGGAGGGGGGTCCCCAGAGGTTCTGAACCAAATCCTGATATTTTTCCCAATTTGGCACCTGTTCTGAAGCTGCAAGAAAAACTGAAATTACTGCGGCTGAATTTCTCACAGCCAGTTGAATAGGAGAAACCTCACGCAGTGGGAAAATAACACTCACAATGGACTATGGACCTAAATCAGAGTCGGTCGCAAGCGCCGATGCGCTCGTAACCGACTCGATGGTTAGTCCTGCGCACGCGCAGCGGCCGCACTGTGCATGCGCAAGCCCCGGAGCAACAGAGAAACTCTGTCGCTCCGTAGCTCGCTACCAAAGGGGCAGCTTTCGATGTTGATCGACAGCTGGCCCCGTTTGGCAGGCGGGCCGGAGGGGTGGTTTTCAAAACGGAGGCGTTCCTTAACGAACGCCTACCGTTTTGTGGGCGGCCGCACTGACATCATCAGTGATGTCAGTGGGGAGCTTCCTGCTCCATCAGAGCAGAAAGCTCCCTGGGGCTTACGAGTGCCCAGACCCAACCTTAGGGTCTGGTCGTAAGCCCCAATCACCATCGCGATCATCAACCTGGTCGGTCGTTAAGCTGTGGATGGTAACCCACAGCTTAACAATCGACAAGGAGGCGGTCGTTCAGGATGCAAGCGGCCGCCCTGATTCAGTGCGACCGCTTGCAACTAACGACGCCCCTTAGTGTTATGATCCTTCTTCCTTGTTAACATTTGAATAATGAGATTTGTTTCAATACAGTAAGTATTAGGGGTGCTATCTCACACTCATCTGTATATCTGTTTTTGGTCTGAGACATTTACTTATGAGTTTTCTGCTTGGTACTGAACTGACCAGGGAGGACTGAAGCACCAGTCTGAAGAACTCGCATCAGGTAGTGTAAGCATAGGGAAAGACCTTCAATAGTATCCGAGATAACACCGGCTGGAGCCCAACAACATTATTTAAAAGTGCATAACCATTATAAGTGTCATTGTGCTTCCTTTTATTTTATTTATTTTCATTATTATATATTTGTTTATCTTCTCATTAAAATTATCTATTTGATACACTTGTCTACACCACTGCGATCCACATACATGGAGCACACACACTAACAGTCGGTATTATTTATTTGCAGCCAGGGTAACATGTAAAAGATAAACACAACTTTTACTTCGACAAAAAATTGACCATTGCTGCATAAATCAAAACTTAGCATGGTGGTAAAAGTACATCAACATGATAATGTGCAAGTAAGAAACTTAGGGGAAGATGTATCAAAGCTTCTAACGAGTGTAATAGACACCCATAGCAATTATTCAGCTTCTAGCTACAATTTATCAAGTACATAAAATGATAGGTAGACTGATTGGTTGCCATGGGTAACTTCTCCATTTGTCTACTCTTTAGAAAATTAGATACATCTCCCCCATTTTCAGCACTGTTCACTACCCACTACGCTGTGCACTAGACACCTTTAACCAGTGTACATGTAGGAAAGTCTCTGGTGCTGGAGGAGATTCTACACCTTGGGGTAAATTTACTAAAGTGAGTGTTTTTAGAAGTGATTTTTAAAAGAGATGTTGCCCATAGCAACCAATCAGATTCTACTTAACATTTATCTAGCACCTTCTAGAAGATAATAGCTAGAATCTGATTGGTTGCTATGGGCAACATCTCTTCTAAAACTCACTTCTAACAACTCTCACTTAGTAAGCTCTTTAAGGAAGAGGTCTTTTGTGACCAGTAGACAGATTCTAGTGGTGGGAAAATAAATCACAATATATTCAAAACACTGGAGAAGCTTGAGGGCCTCAGCAAATGTTTGAGCCAACATTGTTTTGCCATCTGTATGAACCTAGACCCTAAAAGGATTGGTGCTTCTATTTTTCGCTCTATCCAAAAGTTTTTATATTTCTTTTCTAGCCAAAGCTATAGGGAATAACAGACTATAAGCTCAGCTCATTTAAAATGGTGACCAATTTCATCCTTACCTCTATGTATATTTGTTCTTTCACCTTGTAGTAATGTAGGTGGAGTTTTTAAGAACATTAGACATAACTGGTATCTATTGTGGGTACCTTTTGGTGCTAGTGTCATTGTTTTATGCGATCAGTACTTGTGGGCTCATACTTTACACATCTGGTCGCTGACTGTGCGATTTATGCTGTGCCAACTGCCTTAAATAGCCATCGCCCACTGTAAAGCCTAGTCATATCTAGCTTTCACATTCTTCTATTTTGCTGCTCAGCTTATTCCTGATCTCTACCAGTTCCCTTGACTCCGGACTATCTGCTACCTAAGCTGACCTATGCATGTGACCCACTGTACTTTGCATGCAGTCCAGACCAATCATCTACTTGTATACACAATTCTGTGAACACCATTTACATTCACTTATTTCCCAGCATTCTCATTCTGCTATAGACCTTTCCTGATTACCGTTACCTCATTCTTTCCACCAGACACTACAGTCCACTGCAGGGGTGAGCAATACGTGGCCCTCCAGCTGTTGAACTACAAATCCCAGCATGCCTTTGCAACAGTTTTAGCATGGCCAAATAGCAAAGCTGTGGCAGGACATGCTGGGATGTAAAGTTCTACAATAGATGGGGGGGGCACTTATTGCCCACCCCTTGTATACTACCAACCTTTACCTGTTGCTCAACCTCATCAGTAATTTTGCTCTCTACTGCCGAATTGTATACTGGCTATACTTAATTACTACAGCCTGCATGCAACTATATAGCCATAGCCAAAAGTTTTGAGAATGACACAAGTATTGGTTTTCACAAAGTTTGCTGCTTTGGTGTTTTTAGACCTTTTTGTCAGATGTTACTATGGTATACTGAAGTAAACTTACAAGCATTTCATAAGTGTCAAAGGCTTTTATTGACAATGACATTGTTTATGCAGAGAGTCAATATTTGCAGTGTTGACCCTTGTTTTTCAAGACCTCTGCAATTCACCCTGGCATGCTGTCAATCAACTTCTGGGCCACATACTGACTTATGGCTGCCCATTCTTGCCTAATCAATGCTTGGAGTTCATCAGAATTTGTGGGTTTTTGTTTGTCCACCCACCTCTTGAGCATTGACCACAAGTTCTCAATGGGATTAAGGTCTGGGGAGTTTCCTGGCCATGGACCCAAAATTTCGATGTTTTATTCCCAGAGCCACTTAGTAATCACTTTTGCCTTATGGCAAGGTGCTCCATCATGCTGGAAAGTGCATTGTTCATCACCAAATTGTTCTTGGATGGTTGGGAGAAGTTGCTCTTGGAGGATGTTTTGGTACCATTCTTTATTCATGGCTGTGTTCTTAAGCAAAATTGTGAGTGAGCCCACTCCCTTAGCTGAGAAGCAACCCCACACATGAATGGTCTCAGGATGCTTTACTGTTGGCATGACACAGGACTGATGGTAGCGCTCACCTTTCAGACAAGCATTTCTCCAGATGCCCCAAACAAGCTGGAAGGGGATTCATCAGAGAAAATAACTTTACACCAGTCCAATCCCTATACCTTTTGCAGAAAATGAGGTTGTCCCTGATGATTTTCCTGGAGATAAGTGGCTTCTTTGCTGCCCTTCTTGACACCAGCCATCCTCCAAAAGTCTTCATCACTCACACCTGCCTGCTGCCTTTCCTGAGCAAGCTCTGCATTGGTGGTGCCCCGATCCCGCAGCTGAATCAACTTTAGGAGATGGTCCTGGTGCTTGCTGGACATTCTTGGGCGCCCTGAAGCCTTCTTCACAACTATTCAACCTCCTTGAAGTTCTTGACGATTCGATAAATGGTTGATTTAGGTGCAATCTTACTAGCAGCAATATCCTTGCCTGTGAAGCCCTTTTTTATTTTCCCAAAGCAATGATGACTGCACATCTTTCCTTGCAGGTAACCATGGTTAATCGAGGAAGAATAAATTATTTCAAGCTTCACCCTCCTTTTAAAGCTTCCAGTATGTTATTCGAACTCAATCAGCATGCCAGAGTGATCTCCAGCCTTGTCCTCGTCAACACACTCACCTGTGTTAACGAGAGAATCACTGACATGTCAGCTGGTCTTTTTGTAGCAGGGCTGAAATGCAGTGGAAATGTTTTTGGGATTAAGTTCATTGTCATGGCAAAGAGGGACTTTGCAATTCATCTGATCACACTTCATGACATTCTGGAGTATATGCAAATTGCCTCATAACAACTGCAGCAGCAGACTTTGTGAAAACCAATACTTGTGTCATTCTCAAAACTTTTGGCCATGGCTGTACTGTTGGATTTTTATGCAATCTGCTACATGCCAATATTAAAGAGTTTGCCGATTTCCATTGGTTTCTCTTTTGACATCGCTCCAATAGTATCTGGGAAGGTACGTGCAGGTCAGTTCATGGTTTATGCTAGTATGCTTTCCTGATACACTGCACCTGACAAGTTTTAGAACAACTTTGAGCGAAAGTCATGGGGACAACAAACACATTGCGTTTTATTGGAATGGGGGTTGCTATAGATTAAATACTCATCAAGTTCGGTTATAACTTATTTTATGGCAGAGTTTAGGGGCAGGCATATGACATCTTTCCATGATATTGGATTTCGTCACAAAGGAGAGGGCACATTGGACTTTATCCAAGAGGTATAGATCATCTGAGATTGAGGGCAAAATTTAGTAAGCGGCGGTTTGACGTGGGTTCTATTCTATTCTAAACCCCGGTGGTTTGGTGGCGGGTTCTATTCTGTTCTAAACCCCGGGGGTTTGGTGGCAGTTTTGCAGCGGTTTCTAAATTACAGCCCTGTTCTATTCTAAATTTGTTTTGACTGTGGTTTGGCGGCGGTTTTGTTATCTACAGACTTACTAAGGCCAAGACTGCTGCAAAACTACCATCAAAACACATTTTACAATAGGATAGTGCTGTCATTTAGAAACAGCTGCAAATAAACCACCAAACCCCCGGGGTTTAGAATAGAATAGAACCCGCTGTCAAACCGCTGCTTAGTAAATATTGCCCAGAGTGTGAAAAAGATGTAAGAAGATGTACCAAAGCCAATAACTAAAGAAAATTGTGTATTCTGAGATATTGTCTACCTCCCTTGTCCAGTTCAAGCAACAGGAGTATATTGGTGCAAAGCTGGCTGGTCTCTTGTTCAGAGGCTTGTTGATTATCCACTCTTATTTTCTTTCCAGAGAGCCAGATCACATCAAAAACTCATTTATATCCATTTTAAAGGCCAGACATCAATACTCATATGGACTTTTTCCTAAATAAATCTTTCTGAATTGCTGCATTATTTACTTTAGATCTCCCTCTCATAATAAGAGTTGTGGTGCTGCAGTAGAGGCAGGTTGAAGTCAGTGAATTAAAAGCAGATTATCTGGGGAATCGGCAACTAGAAATCTAGACTGTGTAATGTTCACAGTAATTTGCTTATTGGATGATGAGACACTAATTATAGGATGGCCGGAAAGGCACAGGTGAGGTGCCATGAGTTGTAGAAGTGCACACACATTGATGTCACTTTGGATATTGGGTTCACAGCAACGGACCCAGAACGGTCAATGTTGAGGCTCAGATGAGAGCTGGCATTGGCTATATTTGTGGGCTGTATGGCCAGTGGGGAAGGTAGTTAACATACCTACAACTGGCATTAGAATGCCACTATCCGGCCAGAACACTGCCACCGGAATCCCGACAGTAGTGGACATCCCGACAGCCAGGATGCCGATCGTAAGTATAGTGGGGCTCGTTAGGTCTTAGCTGTGGGGGGTGAGGGTTAGGCTAGGGGAGGTTACCCCCAGGGGTGTGTTAGGTTTAGGCACCACTGAGGGAGGGGTTAGGTAGCAAGGGGGGGAGGGTTAGTTTAGGCACTCACGGGGAGAGCTAGGGTTAGAGGTGGGGAAGGTTAGTGTTAGGATGTAGGAAGAGTGTTAGGGGGAGAAGTGGGGACGGGTAACATACTTACCGGACCCTTGTCGGGATCCTGAGCATCAGGATGCCGCTGTCAGTATGACAGCAGGCACTCTTAGTGCCAGAATTTCATACAGATTCCGCCCAGTGGTATGGAAAGCAAAACTCACTTTCCTGATAGAACACTCTCCACAACCTGTCCTGCAAGAGTTTTAGGTCTGGGTTGTTGTACTTGTGTTGGTGCAGCACTTCTGGAAGGGCTGCTGCTCTACACAGAGGTGTGAAGAGCTGCAAGGTCCAAACAAGCGATCAAAGATGCTGAAAAATGACACATTCAATTGTTGAAATCGTTAAGATAGCTGATTCAACAGGATGGTGTCCTGACAAACAACATATGTAAGTTGAAGTAAGCACTGCAACTCCCAACAGCACATTTATTTTATTAACAGTTTCTTATAAAGAGCAACATATTCAGTTGCGCTTTAAAATTTTAAACAGTAATAGAACAAAGCTGGGTAATAATAGACAGATATATAGGAAGGCCCAGCTCGCAAGCTTACAATCTATAGCTGCTTGCATGTACCTAGCAAACAATGTATAGGACAAATAAGCAAGATCCCATTTTAATATGAGACCTATAGCATCAATTCCGTAAGACATCCATACAGATCTGCCCTAAAGTTTATGTACCACTGGGAGAGCATGAGTTTCCCCAAAAGGCAGAACAAGAATCAAGCTCGCACTCGCCCAAGATCTTCGTTGCAGCAATCCAAACTCTATTCATCATGGCGGGCAGAGCTGACAAAGAACACTCCATTTGTGTTAACAATATCATGTAATCAGTATAAACCAAATTTTTCCTCGCACCCAGAGATTAAACCAGAAATGACTGATGATGCACAGGCCAGTGGCTCAATGACAAATAACGGGGACTGTCTAGTGCCCCTTTCTAGCAAAAATTACTCTGTGACCAAGCAGTTTACATTAACATGGGAAGCAGGACAGAAATATAATAGCTCAACCCAGGCCAGAAAACTAGGACACATCCCAAATCTAGAGAGTATTTCCCAGAGAAACAGCCATTCCATCGAGTCAAAAGCCCTGGCTGTGTCTAGGGATACAATGACAGTGTCGACCATCTCATCAGTAGCAACCTGCATGTACTTTAAGTACAGAGGAGTCTATAATTAATGGCAGTGGATCATCCAGACACGAAGCCTGTTTGATTGGGGTGAATAATTTCAAGAATAACCTTAAGCCGGAGAGTCAAAGTTCAGGTCAGGATTTTGAGGCCGGTGGATAACAAGGAGACGGTATGATAGGAGTAAAAAAAAAAACAAAAAAACAATAGTGTCTTTGCTCGGCTTGGGGATTACCACGATGAGAGCCTCAGCCATCGAGGAGAAGAGGGCATCTACTTCTAAAAGGGCCTCAAAGATCTCTAATAATTTAGAGGGAAAAAAAAAAAAGGTTTATGGATTTAGGAAACGCATCTACCCCAGGGGCATAATGATTTGGAACAATTTGATAGCATGATTGATTTCTTTTAGTGAGACAGGGAACTCTTAATACTTTTGACTAGAAGCAGACATGGTTGGTAACAAAACTGATCTGAATTTTTAAACCAGTACAGAGTGAGAATAATAAACTATAGAGCGGTAGACATGTGTAAAGTGTGCATGAAACACTGCAGCGTGTAGCTGGGGTGGAAGATATCCCCTATATTGCTGCTGTGCACAGTGATAGGAGAAACCTCTGCCCATGCCATATAATCCATAAATCTGCTGTCCCTAACTGCCTGTATATAGTAATCATGAGCGGTGAAAAGACAACAGCGCTTAGATTGATCAAGCAGAAAGTCCATTGCTTATGAACAATGAGCCTGTCAACTAGCAAAATACACAGCCTCAAGAGCACAACATTTATGCTCTAGCTCCTCCTCCCACTTTATATGAAAGATCTTGAGCTGTGCAACTTAAGAAATCAAGGAGCACCGCAAAAATGCATCTCAGGCGAATGGGGAAGAGGAGGATACCAGATTATAATAATTCAAAAACTCTGTCCCCATTCCATGACAATTTTCAGCATAACTGGGGGAAATATAAGGGATCAGAAGGATATAGCCATCTCTTCACCCCAACGGAAACAGGAAAAAATCTCACCCATGGGTGCTCCGCCAACCCCGCAATATAATATACAAAGGCTCATGTTACATGAAAGAAAAATAATAAAAACTGCAGCAAAACATTAAGTGAAACAAAGAAAACCCAACACCCCCCTCCCTGCATACCAACCCCAAAACAATTACACTTAGGGCCTAAAAAGAAAAATAACAAAACCATTTAAACTAAACTACCAGTGTAACAAAAAGTAATAAAAAAATAAGGCGGCAACTACAACTGTAGACCCTAAAAGGTCAGAGTGCATCCAGTCCAGGAGAAAAGGGCTATCAAAGGAACTTCCACATTCATAAATCTATGAACACCCTAACCCAGTGGTTCCCAAACATTTCCGAATCATGGCTCCCTAGAGTATCAGCATTTTTTTCCATGGCAGTCCTGGGCCAAACATTTTAATTTAAATTTTTGCTGAATTTCTCCATAAGTAAATTGTGCTTATATGTCACCCTTAGAGTCAGTTATGTTGTGGTTGACAGGGCTGCGCTTCTTTTTGTCCACATATTTTTTGATTGGCAGCCATTAGCACTTGTTTTGCCTATCACACTGACTAAAATTAATTTTATTTGGTACTGGACCACCAACCGAGGCACCCCGGGGTGCCACAGCACACAATTTGGGAACCACTGCCCTAACCATAAAAATTGAACAATAAAAACAGATATAGGGGCAGGACAGGGTTTTGAAAGAAACCCTGGAGGTAAGTGAATACCTGCGATCTAATAAAACAGTCATTACACAGCATTAAGAAAACATTCAAACAAATGTCAAATAGAACATATAACCCTGGAAAAAAAAAACACAATTGGAGAGCCTGCAAGTCTCGCCATTTCGCAGCCTCCAGCAACAAATTGCAAACGAGCAGGAAAAAAAACATGGAGTAAGAAAACTGAAGATCCATCAGATGTCTCTTTACTTTGGATGAATTGGGAGCAGAATTTTTGACCATCAGCAAAGATGTCCTGGAAAGCCACCACTCTGACCATTGTACTCCAGAAGACCTTTGGAGTACAAAGGAGGATAGCATCACACAGTGAATAATCTTAGCTATGAATATCAGTGATGAAACACTAGATAGGTTGGGCAGAGTAGGAATACGATGGGTTCTTTAATTAGCAAGCAATTGAGTAAATGAGCCTCTACCAATACACCTCAGTTAGAATTCCAAAAACTGCTCAGGATTTGCATTCTCAAGCAACCCTACAAAGCAAATATCATTTCAAAAGAAGGCACCTCCCACAATGCCTGTTGGCTTTTGCTGGCATGTTGACATCCAAGATTCCAAAGAGGTCAGTCGCCCAGGGACAAGGGCACTTTCTTGGCTTATGCTGCCTAAACCATTAAAGATATAAACACAACGATGGACTTTTTATACCATGTAGAGCGAGACATACATTTTTCTGGAGAGACTGGATAATACATAAGCCCTGTTTACAGATTAAAAATAAAAACAAAAGAAAAAAAAGGGAAAAACTAAAATTTTGTAACAGTTCCCATTTCATTTATGTGAAAAACAATTCTTTCAAAATTTCAAACAAGTCCAATTGTCGGTAAGAGTTTGCTTTGACACAATAAATAAATAAAACAATAAAGCACACAATTAACATGGCTGGAGACTGTTTTGCTCATGGACAACTATACGTGGCCCTTTTGAGTGTCATGTCAAAACTAAATCTTTTCGTGTTGATGTCAGGAGGATAAACGATGTGGTCAACAAGGTGATCTGAGAAGACAAAATTGCTCCTATGCAAAGTCAGGGAGCTAGTTATTTATAAAAACCATCATTGCACTATGGCCTAGGTTTTAGTTTTGTTTTCCTATATCTGGGATTAATGAACAAAAAATGATTTTTTTTAAATATCTGGAGGAATGAAGATATGCCTGTGTTGCAAGTTGAGGAAGTAGTAGTCGCCAACTATTAAATGCTTCAACATCTATATAGTGGCAAGAAAGATCTTCTTCCCCACTATTTAATTTATAGTTTTTGGACACAATGGAGGGTGTTTTGTACGGTTCATTGGATATATTACACTAGATATTTTATTTTTGGGTGAGTGTCCATGACCTAGAGCAGTCGTTCTCAAATTCTGTGCTCAGGACCCATAGCAGTTCACATTTTCCAGGTCTCCTCCCTGCAGCACAGGTGTATCCAGTACTCACTGACATATTTTAAAGGATCCACAGGTAGCGCTAATTATTTCACTTGTAATTCTGTGAAACTTGAAAAACGAACCATTTGACTACTGAAATGTAAAATTGGGTAGTTCCAAAACACATACTATGGCAGGAAGTATAGCTGGCTGTGTGTGAATGTATCTATTTTACCAGACCTTCCTTCCAACTTTGGGAAATAGCTTCTGGGGAATTGTGGCAGCCAACATGAGGTAAAGAATTCCACATCTTTCCCAAATCTTCTTTAATGTGGATGGGGCTAAACTGGCAATAAAGCAGTGGACTGATGCCTTGGAAGGGAATGAGCTGTGTATTTGTTACTGTGTGATATTATCCAGTTGTATTACTTTCCACCAAGGAATGCATTGTGCGCAATGTTGGTTCTTTGGTCCTTTTGGTCTAAGAAGCTTGATTCAATTCTCCTTTTGAGAAGAGCAGCCATGTCCATAGCTCGTTAATTTTTACCCCAATATTTTTGTGATCCATTCTATGCTTGAGGGCTTCCATCTGGTCAGTAATTCAGGCAAAACCACTTCCTGGTCAACTACCGCAATGAAATGTAATCTACTTTAGCTTCTAAAGTTTAGTTCCAGAAACCAAGGATATCTTAGTCTTAAGTTCTGAGATAGCCATTTTGATTTTAGGTTGAAGGATGGGCTTTAATAACCATAGTATCACTCCAGACAAGTCATCTTCTGTTGTTGGTTCTAGACTCTGGCGAGCTAGAGCACTAGCTGGTAAGAGAATGTCTTTTGTATCCATCAAAACAGTCTCTCTGTATGCCATCCCCCTACAATTACTTATTCTTAGAAGTATATGGAGCAGTTTATAAGAGGTGTCAACTGATTACACCAGGGTATGTGTAATTCACCTAAATTAGTCCAGTGTTTCCTAATCCAATAGGGCTATTGGATGCACAGATTAAAAGCAGTGAGTCTCATGGGTCTTAATGAAGGACTAGAATTCAATGAGATATTAAGTCATCAGTTGTCTGAGGTGTTATGGGAATATTTAAGCACCAGCTGACAGTCAGGGCTCTTGCATCAATGTGAGCCAAACTGATTAATGGTTAATATAATTCACTGTATTCCATTAGGGGGACCGTAATGTAGGCCTGTCCAATTAGGGCTAAGGAGTCTATTTACTAAGCAGCGTTAGGAGACAGAGTGAAAAGAGTTAAGAAAGTGATAAGGTGCCAGCCAATCAACTCACAGGCTGTGTTTGAAAAATTACAGTTGGGAACTGATAGAGTGAAAAGTGATAAAGTATCAGCTCCCAACTGTAATTTTTCAAACAGCCTGTGAGTTGATTGGCTGGCACCTTATCACCTTAACTCTTTTCACTCTGTCTCCTAACACTGCTTAGTAAATAGACCCCTAGGTGAGCTAACATTTTCTTCAATGCAAAAGCTGGGCTATTAAAAAATTCTACAGTCAACTATACTGTACAAATAACTATAAAAAAAAAAAAAAGGTGATAAACTGTCAAATGAGGAAATTTACTACCTATTGCACTAATGTGCAAAGAGGAATACATATCTGTAGATCCAACAGAAGTGGAAAATAATGGCTTGTCAATAAATAGAGCAATCGGAGATATGGATAGTAGCTTGCTTTAAAGTAATAATTAATATGAAATTAACATACAGTACTTAAAATAGAGCAGTCCACATCCAGCAAGAGGGATCCCTCTCCAGCCTGGAACCTAATATGCTTCTGAATGAATGTAATCTTTCCCAATTAAATGGTGTGAAATGGGATCAGATTTTTCAAACTGGGTGGCTGTCTCCTTTAATTAAGTTAGGAGGATTCTTGTGCCGATCTCTCAGTAATGCTGAGCAGAGAACTGAACTACTATACATTTGTCCTTCCACACACTGAATTAGAAAAAAAAGGGACTAAAAAAAAAAAACCACCAAAATCCCAGGGGGTAACGTGACACATAGATAGATATGCATGCTCAATCTATATAGGTTGAGTCTCCTATATCCAAATATTCAGAAATACAGAATAATTTTGGCATGACTAAGATAATGAAACCTTTGATTTTTGATAGTTCAATGTACACAAACTTTGTCTAAGGCACAAATTAAATATATTGTATAAAATTACCTTCAGGCTGTGTGTATAAGGTGCACATGAAACATACAGTCAGGTGCATAAATACTGGGACATTGACAGAATTTTCATATTTTGGCCTCTATTCACCACCACAATTGCTTTGAAATGAAACAAACAAATCTGAAAGTCTGCAGTTAAAGCACATCTTAATTTGAGGGTAATTACTTCCAAATCAGGTGAACAGTGTAGGAATGACAACATTTTCTATATGTGCCTCCCACTTTTTAAGGGGCCAAAAGTAATGGGACAAACTAAACAATCCTAAATCAAACTCACTTTAATACTTTGTTTGTAAATCCTTTGCAGGCAATTACAGCCTGAAGTCTGGAACGCATAGACATCACCAGACGCTGGGTTTCATCCCTGGTAATGATCTGCAAGTCCTCTACTGCAAATGTCTCCAGTTCCTGCTTGTTCTTGGGGCATTTTCCCTTCAGTTTTGTCTTCAAGTGAAATGCATGCTCAAATCAGATTCAGGTCAGGGGATTGACTTGGCCATCGCATAACATTCCACTTTTTAGTTTCTTTGGTTGCTTTTGCAGTATGCTTCGGGTGTTTGTCAGTCTGCACTGTGAAGCGCCGTCCAATGAGTTCTGAAGCATTTGACTGAATATGAGCATATAATATTGCCCAAAACACTTCAGAATTCATTCTGCTGCTTTTGTCAGCAGTCACATCATCAGTAAATACAAGGGAACCAGTTCCATAGGCAGCCATACATGCCCATGCCATGACACTACCACCACCATGCTTCACTGATGAGGTGGTATGTTTTGGATCATGAGCAGTTCCTTTTTTTCTCCATACTCTTCTCTTCCCATCACTCTGGTACAAGTTGATCTTTGTCTCATCTGTCCGTAGGACGTTGTTCCAGAACTGTAATTGCTTTTTTTTAGAGGTTGTTTGGCAAACTCTAATCTGGTCTTCCTGTTTTTGAGGCTCACCAATGGTTTACATCTTGTGGTGAACCCTCTATATTCACTCTTGTGAAGTCTTCTCTTGATTGTTTATTTTGACACATATACACCTACCTCCTGGAGAGTGTTCTTGATTTGGCCAACTGTTGTGAAGGGGTTTTTCTTCACCAGGGAAATTCTTCTTCTGTCATCCACCGCAGTTGTTTTCCGTGGTCTTCCGGGTCTTTTGGTGTTGCTGAGCTCTGATGAGTTCTTTCTTTTTAAGAATGTTCCAAACAGTTGATTTGGCCACACCTAATGTTTTTGCTATCTCTGATGGGTTTGTTTTGATTTTTCAGCCTAATGATGGCTTGCTTCACTGATAGTGACAGCTCTTTCCATCTCATATTGAGAGTCGACAGCAACTGATTCCAAATGCAAATGTCACACCTAGAATCAACTACCGACCTTTTACCTGCTTAATTGATAATGAAATAATGAGTGAATAGCCCACACTTGTCCATGAAATAGCTTTTGCGTTGATAGTCCCATTACTTTTGGCACCTTAAAAAGTGGGAGGCACATATAGAAACCGATGTAATTCCTACACCGTTCACCTGATTTGGATGTAATTACACTCAAATTAAATCTGAAAATCTGCAGTTAAAGCACATCTTAATTTCAAAGCCATTGTGGTGGTGAATAGAGGCCAAAATATGAAAACTCTGTCAATGTCCCAATATTTATGGACCGGACTGAAAAAAAAAAAAAAATGAAAAAATTATATATATATATATATATATATATATATATATATATATATATAATATATATATATATATATATATATATATATATATATTTATTTTTATTCTCTCAAGTAGAAAAGGATATATCTATCCGTGACCCAGACATTGCTGCTGGTAAGAAATGGCGGCTGCAGAGGTTTATAGAAGAGGAACTTTCCCAAATGTTTTCTACTAAAGGGAGCAGCTTAAACCTTTATGGAATGGTCTAAAGCCAATGGGGGCACCTTAAACTGGCTTAAGCAGTGGTTCTTAACTCCTGTCCTCAAGTACCTCCAAAACAAGCCAAGTTTTCTGGATTTCTTTAATCATGCACAGGCATGTTAATATATTTTACTGTGTCAGTAATTATTCCATAGATAAAAATACTGAAAACATGACCTGTTTGTCATACTTGACAAACTGGAGTTAAGAATACATGTACTGCCCTGTTATGGGAGATTAACACAACTAGGTAGGTCAGTTCTCAGAAGGCTGAAGCAGAAATAGCATGTTGGCATCTTTAAAATTAGAAGTTTGTTTACTTGACTTCACATTATGAGCTCTTGTTTCAGCAACTATGACATAACTGCATGTACTTTATATTATTCTGTCCCTTCTGGAATCTATGAAATCAGTTACTGCCACATAAACAACGCCAACTCAACCACAACAGGAGCCAAATGTGGAAGCTGGATTGAGCTGCAACACAAGCAAAAAATTAAAGACACATCAGAATGCTTGCAAATAGTTTATTGACACACAAGAACTTGGTCCCAAAACACAAAATTACGCATTGAGACTCAGAATTAAATGGAAAAAAAAAAAAAAATAAGAAAACAAACAAAAAAATAAAAATAAACAGAAGCAGTGCATAATTTTAAGCCCTGGCAGCTTCAAAAGCCTCCACAAGGTGGTAAACATTTATTTTAGTTACAAAGTAAACATTTTTCCCAGATAAAGTAATTCAGCCTCATAAATGAATTATTTAATGCAAGAGTTTAAAAAAAAAAAAAAAAATTAAATAGCGAAGACTTTCTGTCCATTCTGTATGCATGTTACCATCCATACCAAAGTAGATTTAAATTGTCATTTAATGTTTGCTCTCAAATGATGTGGTTACCAGTAAAGATTTCTTGGAGGGAATAAAGTAAAATCCATAGCGGTTTTCATCACAAGTATAACAACTTGTATGCTACAAAGAGCTTTAGATTACTTTGTTGAAGTACAGTGTAGTTCTACAAAGTATTTCAGGTGACTTGTAGTTACATGCCATGAAAAGAAAGTACTACGGGTAATACACGCTACACATTTTAACATGGTCTTCTGTCCACTTTATGAAAAACCAAATCCATGCATAAGGTTACACTTTGTGTTTACACACACTGAACTCTATTTAAAAGCAGTCTAAAACAAAAACTATTCTGGACCATGTTTTGAACCCACCACCACATTAAACAGAGGAAGTGCCTTTGTTAAGGACTCAAGTTTAGAAGTGCAGTAGAAAAACTAAACAAACCAAAAAAAAAACAAAAAAACATTTAATTCTTAGGTCTACACAGTAGCTACAACTTTCAGTTGGAAGTGGCAACAATTAAAAGATCCTTGTGCAAAATCTAGAAGGTAAAATAAAACTTAAATAGCCATTATGTAAAAGCATTTTTATTTAGATGGCTACGGATTCAGAGTTTATCCTTCACTTTCAAGCATATTGCAAAGAACCCAACACAACGAGTGTAGAACCTTTTGTAATAGATTCTACAAGGAACCATCACTCGCCTGGCAGATACAACCCATTGTAAGGGCCAGGTTAGCCTAGAAGGAGTCGGACGCCTTCTGACACGACAGTCAAACAAGTCCACCGGCTTTACTGAAAGCGTGGCCTTTTTTCCAAAAGCCATCCAGCAAGTTTTCTAAACTGACAAAGTTTCCAAAACCCAAGACACAAATCTGAATAAAAACATTTACAGACCATTAAAAAGACAAAATATGCCATCCCATCAAATCATTACTGTCCCCCTCATCTAAAAAATACCAAGCCAAATCAAGGTTAAAGCAGAAAAACCTTGACATTTCCACTTGTAGATGCCATTTCCACTGAAAAGGAAGGTTCAACATCTACAGAAGCTGACTGTGCTACATCTGCTATAGCTCCTTAATCCATGATTTATGCATTTGATGCATATTAAGGTATAATGGAAACCAGATTTTTTTTGTCTTTCAGTTAACGCAAAACTACTCAAAACATATTTCGCTGTTCGAACTGATCTATGGGTTACACGACCGAAGGCAAGCTGCTTCACGGGGATGGACAAAACAGTTCAGTGCAGAAGGAAAATGTAGTAACCTTTTAAGTCTCAAACTATATGGGCAGAAAAAACCCACACTTATTTTCCTGTATAAATACTTTACAGCCCTTACAAGTCACCTGAAACAGCTCTTGGGAACAAGACTGAGCCCATATATAATCTTGCACAAGAAAACCAAATGTTTGCAGAACTGCATGACAACCCCAAATCGTCAATTAATGGAGTGCCATAAAGAAAAGAGGGTGGGAAAAAATATAAAGACTGGCACCTCAATGTTCGGGATTGTCTTCTGAAATGAAGGTGCTGGAGTCACATTGAGAGTTACGGGTGTAAGATGATCAGATGCCAAGCAGACACCATGTTTTAAGATTAATTACAGCCATTGTTTCAGGCAGTATCAGTCTCTACTATACACAAGTCACACTAAGATTTGGGATTACATCAATGATGAGGCTTTGAGGAAATAAAATTTGTGTTGTTTTACACAGAACATTTCATGGACTGAAACCTGCAGAATGAGGTCTCAAAATCATACCCTAATATTCAAAAATAAAAGCTTTTGAAGCAGCATAATAAATATAAAGGTATAAGACCAATAGTACCAAGGACCAGAAGGGCCCACAGCTTGGTAAAGATTTGCTGTTGAACCCATGTATGCCCTACTCTAGACTCTCCATAAACAGCAAACGTTACAGTTTAGTTACAGGTGCAAATGAAAAGTTGGCTGCCAGCCTGACTCTAGTTCGGCTCTGTTTCTTTACTGGGCTTTCCAACAATTTCTTTGAAAGAGTGGACTCCTGCGGGTCTCGGTCAGGAACAGAGGGCTCAGCAGTCTTGTCTGCACGGTTAGATGTATGCTCATCATGGAAGGAAGGTGGTGGATGGTTCTGGCAGTCATTAATCACCAAGCCTGTGTGGAGAAAGCCATATAACTCATCCACAACAATAAAGGCAAAATATATAAATACAAACAAACTGCTTATACACAGGCCAGTTGCATGTGGGACAGAGTGGGCCCGATAACAGATTGACAACTGTCTGCACACATCAACTCAACAAACATATAAACAGGCTAGGTGAGGGTTTGCTCAAATGAATTAGATTGAAAACTCTGAATATGCTTCCACAAAATGTGTCTGTTGTGTTCAAAGTGTAGTGGTGAGCATGAATTTACTATTAATTTTGACAGAACTCTTTGAAACAGCAGGTAAGTTAACAGTACTTGACACAAGGGAGCATGTAAGCTTTTACAATATCACCACGGACCACAAGATGAAAACAAATCCCATATAGATAGTCTTACCGGAGAGATATTCCTCAAACCGTATGAGGTCTCCAGACTCTTGGGTGACCGGATCAGGATGTAACTGTGGAGATGGAAGGCAGGAAGGAACTGGACCACACAGGAGATCAACAGGTGAAGTGAGGCACAGAAGTTCTTTGTCATTCTGGTGACAAACTTAATACAAAAAAAAAAAAAAATGGGGATTAGGTAAAAGTTTAAAATTAGACCAAAAGAGGCTTGCAATTTATGCAAATGTTATAATGCCATGTTCTAAGCTTACAAATACTATAGAAGGAATGCACACAATTTAAAACAAAGACATCCTACAAATAAGCCTGAGTGCAGTGCTAGGAGAAGTAATGAAGTTAGTAACAGGGAAGTGGCTTTTTAAATCTACTTACTCTTCATGTCATTCTTCAGTACGACAATTCTCTTATGGCCGTGTCCCTTAATCCAAACCACCTACAAAGAAAGATTTCAGTACAAAATATGAAAAAAGATGTACAGTGACAGTTTCATATAATGTAATAAGACACACTATTCATTGCGTGGCCATTTCATCCATTAGTAGCCATGTTCAACACAACACATCTATAGAGCTCTAGGAGGCCTCCATTTTGTTTTTAAACTCATACACATACAAAACGAACATAATATTATAAATATATATATATTTATACGAGTTTGCCTGCAGCTTCACTTGCGTGGATGTCTGTTATGGCTCAGCGCAACCAATTTTACAAAGACAGTAGTGGCATCTAATATTGTGATGTAGATTTTATTTTGTAGACATGGATCACATGTCTTTGTAAACAATATTTGCAGGTTTCCCTTCATGGATCAACACAAGATGCTTGGGGCTACCAAAATTGTGGACAAGCCACGTAAAGATGCCCATTAGTGCGCCATCTACTAGATTGACATGTATACTGCTGCAACTTCAGGAGTCAAGATAAGCTGCCTGATTAGTGTTCAATATATAGTTGGATTTTCCAGCAAAACAGATGTTGAGACATATCTATCTATATGCATACATTTATAACGGTTTGCGTCCGGGGTGTGCGAAAATATATACATCTATATTATATATGTATATATTTTATATCTCCATAGTTCATAAAAAGTCCCAAGGAGTAAAAGTCTAAAAAAAAACCAAAAAAAAAAAACCTATGAACATTCACTATTACAAACTTTATTAGGTAGGTATGTATGTATGTATGTAGGTATGTATAATTTTCACTCACATGTATGTTTATACACACACAAAGAATAGGGTTATTTCATAAAGAGTTAGCTTTCTGCCCCCTATTCTTGCTGCAGCCAAGAGACACGCAACTCCACCTAAACCCAGTGACTATCAGGCAAAACACAGAGGGCATCACTCACCTGTGGAATTGCTCCTAATATCTCCTCCAGGCTGTTATAGCCATATTCCTTGGGTTGCAGCACTTCCCCAACATATTTGCTGTATGCAGTTGGGAACTCATGTAAGAAGATCTGTTGGTAGTGGTAAGTATGCAGCAATGACCGTACATTCTTTGCAAACATGTACAAGGATGTCAGTTGAATGCAGTCCTCATTCACTTCATTTGTAAGCACCTGTAAGAGGAGCACTAGACTTAGATTGTGCTAGATAAGGAAACTCACTACAAAACGAAACCACCACCACAAACACCACCATACCTCAACCAAGTAAGGAAGGCTTTTTAATAGTTCAGTCAAGGACACAAACCCATATTCACATGGATTAAGAGGAACTCCATGGACACTTTCATATATCTGGCGCAGCTGGTTAACAGTAAGTAAGAAGGACTCATCCCATGACATGAGCAAAATCAGGAGCTGTGCAGTTAATGAACGCAGAGACTTTCTGTTTATGAGCTGAATCTGCTTGCCAGAGGCAGTGTCTGTAATCTGAAAAAAGAAGATTCAGAACCAGCCTCCGCTCATTTCTACTGAGTAATTGCAGATTAAATTAAAAGTGACAGTCTTTTGAAGCATAAACTAGCAGCAACCAAAGTATAAATCATGCAAATAACCAGAACAAAACTGGTTTAGATCAGTGACCATTTCCACACTAACACCACGTGACAAGGCAAGTGACTAAATTCCAGTCAGACTTGCAAAGGTCAATGACAGCGCAGTTACCACAGCCGTTACCATGTGAGAATGAAGGAAACCCATGGAAATACTGTGATGTGTGGTAAAGAACAGCATTATTTTACTCATTGATTATTCTGTTACCTTAACAACATGGCATAATTTCTGCATCAATGCTGGTACACTGCTAATATCGTAGTCGTGGAGCCTCAAGCTGTAGCCAAACGTCTTGCTATATTCAGTTAGCAAGCCAGGCATCATTAGGCAGGAGTCTTTCTGGGAGCGCAGAAGTTTAACAAGCTGGGAAGCTAAAGCTTTAATACGCTCCATTTCTGTCAAGGTCAAAATCTTTTCCTCACCACACTCTAAGACCTACAAAAGCGAGCAATGTATTTGGTTTGAGACCTTGCACTCAAAAGGGTAGGGGGAATTGGTGCATTTACAATGGTTGCAGGGTGTGTGGTGATCACAGGCGCAGAGGCGCGCGCGCCCCCCCCCCCCCCCCCCGGCCCCCTGTGCATGCGCCATGTCAAAGTATATGTCACGGAGAAGACTGTGCCATGGAGGAGGAACCTGCTTGCCAACACAAGGCACGCACATACATACATATATAGAGGGACCCGTTGTTCAGAGGAGGGGCCCACTGTCCCTCTCAAGCGTTAATAAGCCTCTACTAGTGGGCCAAGAGTTTTGGCTGTATACCATTAAACTAGTAACATGATTTGTAAAGCATTGTTATATGCACCTGATGGCAAGATCAATACTTCCTATACATATCCTAGCTTGTGACATATCACACACTAAGGCATTGGGGGAGAGATTGAGCGAAAACAAAAATAGGATTTTGGTACTTACTGATAAATCCCTTTCTCCAATTCCACAGGGGACACTGGAGCATAGACAATGGGGTATAGACTGTGGTAGAGTAGAGCCTGGCACTTTAATTACTTAGAGGGGGAGGAGCCAGTCACAACTCTATGCCCCATCAGCCCCAGTTAAGAAACGGAGCCCGAGAAGAGACTGAGGACAACCAGGAAGAGAAGGAGAAATCCACAGAACGGAACAAGACTGACTGAAGGTGAACAGAGTAACCCACGGCAGGGAACACATGCAGTCACACCTAAAGAGAATGCAGACAAACTGCAATATAGAAACTAGAAAGACAATAAACAAGGCAGCAGGTGAGCAGCGCTTGGCGGGCGTTGCATTCCCGCTACACTGTTTTAGTGGGGCAATGCGCCCTGCCACCTCCCGGAGGGCAAAAAGCACCCTGCCTTCACCACCCCGCTAAGACAGCCTGCGGGTGCCGTCTCCACCCGCGGGTCGCAGCGTCCCGCGGGCTGGGAAATGTGTGGTGACACGGTCACTGCCGGTGAATAGACAGTGCCGGGCACATGCACCCAGTATCTATTCTACTGGTCAGCAGCGCTTGGGGGCTTCCCGGCGTGTCTGTAAGTGCTGGGCACGCCCCCAAGAGTGACGAAAAGGGGACGCGTCCCCTTCTCAATTACCGCGCCCCCTTTTCGGCACACACAGAAGTGCCCTCTCTAACTCCGGCACCATGCCTGCCGCCAGAGCTAAAGTGAACATTATGGGCGTCCAGTGTCCCCTGTGGAATCGGAGAAAGGGATTTATCGGTAAGCACCAAAATTCTATTTTCTCCTTCATACACTAGGGGACACTGAAGCATAGACAATGGAGACGTCCCAAAGCTGACCTCCCGTGTGGGAAGCACTGAGACACTTGCTGACTTAGCGGCCAACCGAAACAGGGACCACCATACAAGTGACCGTAGGACAAAATTGAAAACCAGGGCTGGAGACCCAGCACAATATAGCACAGTGAATTCTCTGAGGTTGCCAGTAGAGGAGTTCTGATTTCTCCTAACACCCACGGAGACCCGAATGGAACTAAGGGAATATATTGTAGAGATGTGAGGTACTGGGAAAAACCCTGAATACACCTGTATGTTAGGACAAAGCCAGAAAATAAAATAAAAGGGGAAAGATATATACTTACAGTATAGAGACCTAAACAGACAGGCAGCGCTAGCATCAGTCACATACAACGCAGAAAAACAATATAACTGCGGAATGGCACTACCATCAACTACACAGATTCTGGTGTCAGTGACTCAACATCTGGTAGGCTATAGCGCTACATAACCAGACACCAGGGAGAAGTATGTAAGGGGACCAGACCCTGCGTTTCCCTGAGAGCTGTGGCTAAGCCTGGAGAAAATGGCCCCGGAGACCTCAGAGGGGCTTGGTTGGAGGAGGATAGCAGTTCAGGGAAGAGAGACCTTAGATGAATGGCGCCCTGAGCTGAGGACGTGTTAAGGAAAGCAGACATCCGCATGCTGATTTTTTTAACCACCGGGACGCTGGATTCCCAATCCATATGTACCTTGAAAGTTTAGTGGATCACTGTGGACAAAGCCTGTGTTCACTCTCAGTGCCTCTGGTCTGTCCCCCAAGACCAGAGGTATGACTGCCAATCCGCAGGTCACCGCAAGCGATGACCAGCCATACCTGTCCCCTTGCGAAGGGGCTTCAATCTGGGTCCGTCCGCGGGGCCGGCTAGCGAGGACACCGGGGCGCCCGCCGAAATAACCAGCTGGTGTTGCTGCGCCCAGAGGGGTGACTGAGCGGCAGCGCAGACACCCTTTGGACAGACTGCTGCTGCTCACGCAACAGGAAAAGCATAATGAAAGTAAAGCTTTTTCGGCTGCCTAAGCAGGCCACTGCATAATGGTGACAGACTCCGGCAGGGCACTGGCAAAACTGAGGTGGCTTGAGGGTAGGGGGGATTGGACCAGTGCATCCTGGGAGCTGAAAGCTTTAATTGTGCGGTGCCCAGTCCTCAACCACCACCTACACTCCAAGGTCTCCCTGTGGAGCCCTATGGACCCTGAAGAAAATGCGGGTTCTCAAAAAAAAAAAAAAAAAGTCTATAGCAGCTGTACTACAATTTGTTATCATTTAAACCATTTAAGTTCTGAGGGTGAATTGGGACCCAGTTCTCTCTATATACTACATTGCAAACCCAGGGAGAATATAGGAACTCACCACACTTCTGGCCATAGTAGGAAGTGAACCCACAACCCCGGCGCTGCAAGGCAGCAACACCAGCCATCACACCGCATGTGCTGCCCTCAGACTAACCCCACTGAGCTATTTTCGTTTAGTATGTAACAGGTCACTTCTATGGAGTAGGGGAATATTACCTATCCAGTTATAAGTATTAGTTATCCCATTCAGGGGAGTGATAGTGAATATAACCCTGTAGACATACATATCTGTTGAGGGTAAAAGAGACAAACAGCTATAAACCCAGCAAGGAGTCTAAAAGGCGTCTCCCCTGAGATTTAGAGGAAGATCGTGCTAAGCGGAGTTAGTGTACCGCCAAACTCCAATTGTAGTACATGATTAATAAACAGTACTTAGAGTACTGCTTTGGCAGAGTGAACAGACATCCAGTTGGAAGCTACGTACTTCAATACCATTGAAAGAGCACTGCCCCCCGAAAGAAGCGTATTGAATATTACGACAGCAGAAACTGTCAAGTCTTGTGTTAACTCTTCAAACATCTCCTATACATATAAGTATATACACATGCACAAAACATCAGATACGCACAGCCACAAGAAATAGATATCTACATCTATACATATATATATATATATATATATATATATATATATATATATATATATATATATATACACACACACACACACACACACACTATATAGTATAAGGTTAAGCAGTCAAATTTTAGTATAAATGCTGCCGAAACTAAATTGATTATACACCCGCTGTGAAATATGGATATACAGTCAAGTGCATAAATATTGGGACATTGACAGAATTTTCATATTTTGGCCTCTATTTACCACCACAATGGCTTTGAAATGAAACCACCAAGATGTGCTCTAACTGCAGACTTTCAGATTTAATTTGAGGGTAATTACATCCAAATCAGGTTAACGGTGTAGGAATTACAACGGTTTCTATATATGCCTCCCACGTTTTAAGGGGTCAAAAGTAATGGGAAAAACTAAACAATCCTAAATCTAACTCACTTTAATACTTTGTTGCAAATCCTTTGCAGGCAATTACACCCTGGAGTCTGGAACACAGACATCACCAGATGCTGGGTTTCATCGCTGGTGATGCTCTGCCAGGCCTCTACTGCAAATGTCTCCAGTTCCTGCTTGTTCTTGGGGCATTTTCCTTTCAGTTTTGTCTTCATCAAGTGAAATGCATGCTCAATCGGATTCAGGTCAGGGAATTGACTTGGCCATTGCATAACATTCCACTTTTTAGCCTTAAAAAACTCTTTGGTTGCTTTTGCAGTATGCTTCGGGTCATTGTCCATCTGCACTGTGAAGCGCCGTCCAATGAGTTCTGAAGCATTTGACTGAATATATGAGCATATAATATTGCCCAAAACACTTCAGAATTCATTCTGCTGCTTTTGTCTGCAGTCACATCATCAATACATACAAGGGAACCAGTTCCATTGCCAGCCATACATGCCCATACCATGTTTCACTGATGAGGTGGTATGTTTTGGATCATGAGCAGTTCCTTTCCTTCTCCATACTCTTCTCTTCCCATCACTCTGGTACAAGTTGATCTTTGTCTCATCTGTCAATAGGATGTTGTTCCAGAACTGTTATGGCTTTTTAAGATGTTGTTTGGCAAACTCTAATCTGGTCTTCCTGTTTTTGTGGCTCACCAATGGTTTACATCTTGTGGTGAACCCTCTATATTCACTCTTGTGAAGTCTTCTCTTGATTGTTGACTTTGACACATATACACCTACCTCCTGGAGAGTGTTCTTGATTTGGACAACTGTTGTGAAGGGGTTTTTCTTCACCAGGGAAATAATTCTTCTGTCATCCACCACAGTTGTTTTCCGTGGTCTTCCGGGTCTTTTGGTGTTGCTGAGCTCTGATGCGTTCTCTCTTTTTAAGAATGTTCCAAACAGTTGATTTGGCCACACCTAATGTTTTTGCTATCTCTGATGGGTTTGTTTTCATTTTTCAGCCTAATGATGGCTTGCTTCACTGATAGTGACAGCTCTTTGGATCTCATATTGAGTCGACAGCAACTGATTCCAAATGCAAATATCACACCTAGAATCAACACCAGACCTTTTACCTGCTTAATTGATAATGAAATAACGAGGAAATGGCCCACACACCTGTCCATGAAATAATCCCATTACTTTTGGCCCCTTAAAAAGTGGAAGGCACATATTGATACTGTTTTAATTCCTACACTGCTCACCTATTTGGATGTAATTACCCTCAAATTAAATCTGAAAGTCTGCAGTTAAAGCACATCTTGTTTGTTTCATTTCAAAGCCATTGTGGTGCTGAATAGAGGCCAAAATATGAAAATTCTATCAATGTCCCAATATTTATGCACCTGCCTGTACATACATAGAATCGCATAGCCAACCACTGTGCTAAAAGCAAACCAGCTGAGCAACCCATATATTTATACATGTGCATACCTCCCTTGGGTAGCACTGATGGCTGCATATGAAAAATATGGGAGGAACTTTTACATATTTGTAAACCTTGAGGCATGGGCTAGCCTGGGCCAGTGACCCAGGACTTTGCATTCATGGGCAGCAGCTCTGCCACAGAGGTACCATCTGTCCTGCTTCTAATAGTAAACAGGTGGAGCTTCTAATAGACCAGGTGGGATAACATGAGCATTTATGGATTCTGCTGCCGCTTTAGTCCATTGGGCCCATGTTATGATTGTTTTAAAGAATAGCAGCAAGGGCATGCACCTGCTACAGAGCCCAGCTCTTATCCCTGCCAGCAGTTTTTTAGAAGTGTGCTGCTGCAGGGAACAAATCATAGCTTTGTGGGTACAAGTATTACAAGCCTAACAACAGTGGGCTATATGTGTGAGTGAGAGCACGCCAGCAGGGTCCTTACCAGGAAGGACTGCTCTTAGGGAGCTCAGACTTCAGAGTGAAGCCACCTGTTAGCGATGACTTCCTCCGTGCGGGAGCGCGCTGCAATAAGCAGAGCCTAGCCTCTACAGTGGGCTACAGGAAAGACCGGTCATTTGGGGAGCTCCACTGGGTGAGATCCCCCAAGCCCATACCTGAGCGGGGTGGTGGGAGTAACCGCACCACCGCTAAGCCCCATTCCCAGCTCTTGCCAAGTAATGCCACTAGCGCCGGCTAGTGAAAAATGCCAAAATAGTTACAGTATAAAAACGCTGTTAGGCTTTAGCAGCCTCTGCTTGATAAGCTGCCCGCCCTTATTCAAGAAAATGGCGGGACAGCGCTTTTCAGCGCTGCAGGCACAAATATGTGGGTAGCGGGATGCAGCAATCTCCTCCTCTGAGGACAAATGAGGGAAGAGCAGAGGCCCCTGTATGTGAAAACTGTAGGTGAGCCATGCAACACACTGCCCAGTATTTTTCCTCACCACTGCTGCGGCTGGGAAGCTGGGCAGGTGGACCCGGACACTAGCCTCAGTAAACTGCGGTGGGCGCCACCGAGTCCGATGACTATGTTAAAGCCCCCCTCTAGAGTCAGAGGACACAGGCTGCAATAGCCGTGGCGATTACTTTCCAGGCGGCTCCCTCGTTGCAGGCAGACTGCCACAGTGAGAAGTCTGCCAGTTCTCATGCCTTGAACTTCATTAAAAATAAAGAAAAAGGCTGTAGACAACCTGATGTGCACCGGCTCTCAGGCACATTTATAAAACTGGGGCTGATAGGGCATAGAGGGGGAGGAGCCAGCCACACTTCCAAATATTGTCTATGCTCCAGTGTCCTAGTGGATGAAGGAGAGAAAAAAAACCTCCCATATACTACTTGTGTGAGCCCAAGACAATAAATGGCGTTGTGGGCAGGATCTACATACAACCATGGGAGACTCTTTGCTAAAGGACCTTCACAGCACAATATGTACTCTCACATGTGGTGTCCAAATTCTTCACCAAGTGCAAGCAATTCCTAACTGGAGAAATCTATCCTAGATCAGTGGGAATAAACCTGAAGGTGCCCATACACATCAGTTCTGACCGCTAGTCAGGGCGTATCAAAACAAGACAAATTGTACTACTTGCTGCACCCAAAAGAATTGTTAGTAATAGTCAGGCTGCACCAGAAATATTACAGGTGTCCAGACATAACTGTACATCATAACTGCTCACTGAGCCTAAAAGCAAGAAAAAGATTGAAAAAGGTTGTTTGGTGACCATACCAGATCAAACAATGGAGACTAGCAATGGCAGGCAGCACAACACAAATAAAAGGATTGCATCACACTAGTTAGAGTGCTCGAAGTACGCCAAGAGACTTACTTGCAAGACATCTGGTATGGCTTCAAAAAGGTCAAGCAATTTGGTGAACCCATAGTAGGTCAGTTTACACTGGCGACCAAAGTGGTGATGATAGGACGGAATAAACTTATTAAACGGCATTCTGAAATGAGGCTGGTGACGCAACAGGTCAACCACTTCCTTAGAGAACTGCTTTGTACGTTCAATTTCTTCAGGAGTACGCTCTAGAGGAAAAAAAAAAAAAAAAGGACAATCATCCATGTAGGCAATTAAAATATTGTTTTAGACATTTTGGAAGCAAGAACAGATAAGATTAGAAGCATCTAGTGCAGGCTTGGCCAACCTGTGACTACAGCTATTGTGAGACTACAAGTCCCAGCATACCCTCAAACCCATCAGCTGGTAAAGCATACTGGCACAATTTAAGGTAGAGGTCTTATATTTAAAGCAAGTCAATTTTTAAATATTAATTTTATATGTGTTATATCCACATAAGAGATTAATGTATAAGACATTATTGTAGTAGATTAACCCTTTGGGGGTCAGAATGCTATAGCAACTTGTGAAGACTAGGGCAGTGATTCCCAAACTTTTTTGAATCACGGCGCCCTAGAGTATCAGAATTGTTTTCATGGCACCCCTAAGCCAAAAGTTTGTTAATGAGAAATTCTTAATAAAAAAAATAAGTAAATTGTGCTTCCCTGTCATCCTTTGGCTCAGTTATGTGGCGGTGGACAGGGTTGCACCTCTGTTTGTCCATATATTTACATTACATTGATTGTAAATAACTATTTTTGTGCTAGACCACCAACCTGAGGCACCCTTGCAAGAGTCCCGAGGCACCCCAGGATGCCACGGAACACAGTATATTAATACTGTGAAACAATAAGAGTTATGGTATAACATACTTTAGTTAACTCTTTCTTCTAGGTCCACAGAATCTACCTTGGGGTATGCAGTCAGAGATCCATTGCACCAAACAGCTACAGCTTTAAAGCTCCCAGCATGCACTGGACCTCCTTCCTATATACCCCGCCCCCAGCCAGTTTGTAAACAAGCCTAACTGCAAGAGACAGAAAGTGGAGAAGTACAATGTACCCAAGAAACTCAAAATATGAAGAGGGAATCAGTGATACAAAAAAATAAAAAATAAATAAAAAGCAAAGAACAGATCCCAACTGAGGCCAGGTGCGTCAGGGTGGGTGCTCTGTGGACCTCGAAGAAAAAGTTAACTAGAATCTACCTTGGGGACGTCCTAAAGCAGTTCCCTTAAGGGTGGGGACACTCCTGAGCATAGAGGAGAATCAGATGCCCAAAAAAGGAAGAATCCTGGGAGGCGAAAGTATCAAATGCATAGAATTCGATAAAAGTATGGACGGAAGACCAAGTGGCTGCCTTGCGCAGCTGTTCAGCCGAGACGCCATTTCTGACCACCCACGACGAACCGATCATAATAATAATAATAATCATCATCATCGAATTAGAGAAACCTTTGGTCTTTAAGACAGAAGCCTCAATAGCCACGCCATCAAAGCCAGCCGAGGTAAATCTGGATATAGGCAGGGACCCTGCACTAGCAAATCCGGTCGTAGAGGCAGTGGAAGTGGCCTGTCTATGGATAGACATGTCAGATCGGTGAACCAATGTCTCCTGGGCCAGGCAGGAGCTATTCGTATTAACCCGCCACCTTCCTGCTTAAACTTTGACAACTCTTGGGAGGAGGGATATATCGGAGGAAACAGGTATGCCAAACTGAAGTTCCTCACCGCCAGAGTGTCCACGAAGGCTGTTGAATGTTCCCTCGTTCTGGAGCCTTACCTGGGTACCTTGTGGTTGTGGTGCGATGCCATGAGGTCTACATCTGGTAGTCCCCACCTGTCCGCCAGGAGTTGAAAGACGTCCGGATGAAGATCCCATTCTCCGGCATGTATATCCTGACTACTTAGGAAGTCCGCTTCCCAGTTGAGGACTCCTGGGATGAATATTGCCGAGATTTCTGGAAGATTGCATTCTGCCCACAGCAGAATATCTGCCCCTTCCTTCATGGCTGCCGGACTTAGTGTGCCTCCCTTATGACAATGCTGTCGCATTGTCGGACTGAATCTGGACAGGCCTGCCTTGTAGGAGGTCCTGCGCCAGTATGAGCGCTCTGTGCACTGCACGAAAGTGCCAAGATATTTATTGGTAGGAGACTTTCCCGAACCGACCACCTTCCCTGAAAGGTGCGGATGGCCTGTCACTTTTCCCCATCCTCGCATACCTGCAACTGTGATGAGGTGCACCCAATCCGGGACCCATGACAGACGACCCATGTTTAAATGAGTCGTCTTCAGCCACCAAGCGAGGGAGTGCTGAACCTCTGGCGAGATGCAGATCTTCTGAGATTTTCTCTGATGATACTAAGCCAGAATCCAATTCTGCAGAGACTTGGAGTGGAACTGGGCATAAGCCACCATGTCGAATGTGGCTACCATGGAGCCCAGCACCTGCATTGCCAAGTGTACAGACTCTCTGCTTGCAGTGAAGACTGCGCACACAAGAATGTAATGCCACAATCTTGTCTTCTGGTAGAAGAATCCTCTGTCCCTGAGAATCCAGCAACGCCCCCAAGTGCACCATCTGCTGGGTTGGAGAAAGGACTTTATCCAATTTATTATCCAGCTGTGCTCTTATAGGCAGACAATGGTCAACTGGAGATGACATTGTAACATCTGAGATTGTGCCAATATCAGGAGGTCGTCCAGATATGGCAGTATCCGACATGACTGCCATTATCTTGGCAAAATACCGGAGGAGCTGTGGCCAGCCCGAAGGGTAGAGCCTGAAATTGGTAATGTTGCTGATCTACCACCAATCTCAAAAATCCTTGGTGGGATCATGCAATCGGAAAATGCAGATATGCATCCTGTATGTCCAGGGAGACAATGAAATTCCCAGGATCCAGCACCAGCATAATTGACCGTAGAGTTTCCATACGAAATTTTGGAACATGGATGAACTCGAGACTTTAGATTCAGGATAGGGCGATGTGACCCACTTAGTTTTTGAATCAAAAATAAATTTGAATAACCACCCTTTCCCTGTTGCGTCACAGGAACGGGGACTATGACCCCTGACTTCAGGAGGGCCCCAACAGACTCCCAATAGGCCGAAGCCCTGACCGGGTCTTAAGGAAGAATGTTTGTATCCACAAACCTGAGGGGGATGACTCAGGAACACAATGGTATAACCCAGAGAAACCAGCTCTCAAATCCAGGCATCCGTAATAATCAGATACCAGGCCTGGGAGAACTGTAAAAGTCGGCCTCCAACCCCGAGACCCTCCAGGGGGAGGCCCGCCCCATCAGAGAATAGACTATCTGGCTTGGAGGCAGGACGTTTGACCAAGATTTCTTGGGATGACATGTCCTGCGGGCATGACTGACCTTTCGCCCTACTCTGTGGGCGAAAGGACCGAGCTGCCAACTGCCTGAAAATGTATAAGTAGTCGCGGTTGTTAATTCAGCAGACTTTGGTGTTGCCAGAGAAATGTCATCCAGCTCTGGTCCAAACAATACCTTCCCCGCAAAAGGCAAAGCTTCAAGGGCCTTCTTGGATCCTGCATCCGCCCTTCCAGGTTTTCAGCCAAAGGTATCATTGGGCTGGAACCGAAGTTGCCGAGACCCTAGAAGCCAAAATACCTGCATCACTGACAGCTTCCCCCATATACACAGCGGCTTCTCGCATCTGAGGAAAAAAAAAAAAAAAAAGACTGCTGTTCCCTGGTAGAATCAGGCATAGTACCTTCCAGAGCTGTCGTCCATTCTTCCATAGCTTTCGCTACCCAGGCTACAGCCATAGCTGGTCTGGTAATGGCTCCACATAATGAAAAGATGGATTTCAAATTATTAAAAAAAAACAAAAAAAACTTGACAATCTGTAACCTCTTTTAAAGAGGATGCTGCAGGAATGGGTAACATAGCGCTCCTGATCAACCTTGTGACATGAGCGCCTATTGTTGGTGTGTGTAACAAATGGGAAGTTCCCAAGTGCAAACAGGTATCGAGAGGTTATATTCCTTGTAGTATGGAAATGCTTCCCAGGAGTATTCCATGTCTCAGACATAAGATTTGTCAGTTGCTCAGCCTGAGGAAAATAATCCTTAGCCACCTTCTGATGCCTAAAGACCACCTTGGCTGTCGGTGGGGCCTCCTCTTCCTCTATACTGAGGACAGATCTAACTGCTATCACCAGAGAGGGGACATCCACAAGAGACTGATTGTCTTCTTCCAAGTAAGACCCAGAACTCTGAGTATCAGAGTCTGAAGGGGAGTCCAGGTCATCATGAGGAGACTGATCGGAACCTTATGCCCCTGCTTTGCCGCCACTTGTCTGACTGCTGAGGAGCTATAGACGGCGGCATACCCTGACTAGAGTGAGCTGTAGAATTAACCCAACAGGAATTCATGGGGGGGCATATACATAGAAGGATGCAACTGTTGTGAATACCGCTTAGCATGGGAAAATACCGCAGCCGGAGCCTGCGCTTCAGCGACCTTGTCCACTAAGTGAGACAAAACCTGATACCACCCGGGTGGTTCTAGCGCTGGAGCTCTAGGTGTGCTGGCTTGAACAGGTAGCTGTTTACAAGAGAGGCTACACAATCCATCCCGGTTAACATCCTGCTCAGATGGGCCTGCCAAACAAGACATACACGATCTTAGTACTGGCATATCATCCTTCTCACCTACACCTTTAGACATGACAAATGTATAAATGTATAAATGTGTACAGTATAAATGCAATGCGACACTCATTAATGAAACCCCCCACACCTGTCAGAGGGATGAGGAGAAACAGTGATCGGTATGACAGTTTGGAAAGAAACGGCAGTACAATACACCAGCTAGCATTAAAGTCACATACGATGAAAAAACACGCACAATTGCTATTGCAAATGGTACTCTGAATGAAATAGCCAGCCTTTGAGGGGTAATGGTAGGATAGAGTGCTATATACCAGGCCCAATGGAGAGGTGTACAGGGAGACAGACCAACCGTTGGAGCAGTGTACACACAAACGCGACAGTCTCACCACGAGGTGGTCAAATATAGCAAACCAGACGCTGAACTCTGTACCAGAAGTTGCCTCTGGTTTGGGGGGAGGAGCACCTAATTTCCCCAAAGCTGCGATTTTGACGGCACGGTTATGCTGGCCTCATAGTAGACGCTAACTAGTGCATTTATTACCAGTCTCTGGCGACAGACAGGACCTGGCCGCCTTAGTGAGGACACGTCACACGAGGCCTTCACCCGCACCAGATGAGTCTCCTACACCGGATGCTAGGACTGCCGCACACTTACCTGTCATCTCTGGACCTCAGCACAGGTGCTAGCTAAGCTACGCTGAGGTCCGCCGAGAACCTCAGGGCATTATAGCAGTACTGGTGTTTTCGTCCCCGGCAGAGGTAGTAGGAGTTGCAGTACCAATGCCTGGTACTGCTAAACTCTGTAGCTCAAAAAACAAAGTAAATAAAATAGAAAAGCCTGGCCCGCTGTATAACAGGTGCATCTGGATACTTGCTGCGCACCAAACAAAAAAACTGAATGCCTGTAGCTGGGGTATATAGGGAGGAGGACCAGTGCATGCTGGGCGCTTCAAAAGCTGTAAGCTGTTTGGTGTAATGGATCATTTCCACTACATACCCCAAGGTATATTCTGTGGACCCTATGGACCCTGAAGAAGAAAACATGCAAAAGCACTTTTCAGAGAAACACAAACGAACTGGAAATGTCCCTGGCATTAAAAATTTTGAATAAAAACACAGTAGTTTAGAGGCCTCCAGTTCCCAGTCCGTTTCGAAGCTTAGAATGAACTAAACTGAAAGAAAAAAAAAAATTCTTTCTACATTCTGAAGATGCTTGAGCAGTCAGAAGTTGGGAAATACATTAGGGTTAACATTTTCAACTGCGCTTTTTTGGCTCGTCCAGCATTCATAAGATGACACTTGTGACAACACAGAGACTGAGTGCAAAATTTACTAAGCGGCGGTTTGACTACGGTTTCTATTATATTCTAAGCCCCGGTGGTTTAGTGGCGGTTTCTATTCTAAACCCCAGGGGTTGGGTGGCGGTTTTGCAGCGGTTTCTAAATGACAGCCCTGTTCTAGTCTAAAATGTGTTTTGACTGGTTTGGCGCCGGTTTTGCTTTCTGCACATTTACTAAGGCCAAAACTGCTGCAAAACCGCCATCAAAACACATTTTAGAATAGAACAGGGCTGTCATTTAAAAACCACTGCAAAACCACCACCAAACCCCCGGGGTTTAGAATAGAATCCGCAGCTTTGTAAAAAAAGGAGGTTTAGGGCAAAATTTACTCTCATCTCAATAGGAATGAAGGTTTTGAATTGAAATTCAAATGTAAACATGGAGTTTAAACCATGAGGTGTTTCTCTGTGTATTGCCTGTTTTATGTGTTGGTGTTGTTTACTCTAAGATTGAGAAGGTTAGCTTGATGCAAGGCAGATTTAACAACTTTTATATGGTTCACTCTCCCTAGATCTTTGTAGTGTGTGTGATTTACTGCATTGGTTCAGCTTACTCAGATAGAGATCACAAGCAACAAGAATGTAAGAATGTGGAATACTTCCAGCCACGGCATTGTGCCTGTAGTCAAAGCATAAAAAAAACAAAAAACCACCACACACATTTGGTTTAAACAAGCCAACCCTGTAAAACACCAAAAAATAAATCTGTGGAGGGACATGAGTGCCATAAAGAAATAAAAGATTTGGTCATACCTCGTTTAGGAATTGAAATCAATATCTCATTTTCTTGCTGGGAAACGCATATTGTGGTATCAGGTATCTCTGATACAATGTCAACCAACTCACACACTCCATATTCGGTAACATCCCAGTCTCTTGAAAAGCACCTGTGAAATAAGACTGCCTTGGTAAGGTACAGCAGCAAATCCTTTGCAGAGATCTTTATTAACAGTATTTCTGGGAGAATGCAACATTGTCATAATCCAGTTACACAACAGAAACCAGAAGCCGGTTCTCCAGCAAAGCTCTAGTTCTATATAAATGGCTGTATATACACAATATACTAATGAATACTTACCAGTGGTAAGCTTGTAAGAATTCTCTTACAATGACCTGTTTGCTGGCTTGTGACTTGAGGAGCTTTAAAAGATCCTGGGTAAATCGCTTTACCTGTGCTCTGTGAGTCAGAGTTAAAAAGCGTTTGGAGCCCATACCAAGGATCTGAAAAAGTTGAAAGCAGTAATTAGTAAGAGTTATCATGATCCTAAAATTGGCACCACAAGGTTTCCACAGCAAATCAAACTGTACAACAAAACCGAAGGGGAAAAATAAAAATAAAGACTTCTAATACAAATCATTGCAGAACATGGGCTACAAGTTATATAGACATTGTTTCATATACAGTCACAGTATGCACAGGAGGTAGTGCTTCATGTTGAGCCTCAGTTTTGGTGCCAATGTGGGTCAATTAGGAGCACAAGAGGTAAGAGGGCCCTGCTCATGAGAGAGCCTACAGTCTAGATGAATGGCATACAGAGGTGACACTAACTCACCCCTTTGTGCTTCTCCCTCAAAGGATGAGAGCTGGAAGGCTTTAAGAAGTGTGTTTTGAGCGTTCATTTGAAGCATGAGAGAAATCAGAGCGTCTAATTGGGGGAGGGATAGAGTTCCAATGATGGAAGTTGGGAGAGGCAGTTTATTGGATGAGTGAAGTGGGCAGCCAGGAGTGTGGATGGAGATGTCATCAGAAATGTAGGGTGTAGTGAATTGCTTGATAGGTGGGAGTGTGAGAGGCATTTAAATTGGATTCTGAAGGGAAAAGTGAGCCAATGAAGGGCAGAGGTCGAAGCGCCAAGACAGGGAGACCTACATTGTGTGGTTTGAAGGGTAGATTAGAGTCAAGGATAGCAAGGTGCCTCCGAGATCCTCAAGCGGATTGTCGATCGAGAGAGATCGAGAGAGATCGAGAGAGATCGAGAGAGAACAGTAATTAGAGTATTAAGGTCAATGATTTTTAATTTATTTTTTTTAATTAAGAATGGGGGAGACAAAAGCATGCTTGATTGCAGAAGGGACAGTGCCCGATGAGAGAGAAATGTTGGAGAAGGGCAAAATGAGTTCAGGTAACCGGAGAGGAGGGGATAGGGTCAAGGAAAACTGGGGAGAAAAAAAAAAGGAGTCAGTTGGCAGGATGGAAGAATAAGATGGGGATAGGCTGGATGGGAAGGGAGAGGGTGGGATAAGGAGGGCATGGCGGGATTTGATGTCCTGACAGGTGGATTCAATTTTGGATGTGAAGTGGGTGGCAAAGTGAGTTGCGGAAATTGAGGTGGGCTGGCAAGGGGTTGGAAGCAGGAGGGGGGAGTTGAAGGTGGCAAAGCACTGGTCCTCCTCCCTAAATACCCCACCCCCAGCCATTCAGTTCGTGACTAAGCCTCACGGCATGAGAGAGAGTGGAGAAGGAAGAAACATTTCACAAGAAAAAATACTGAACAAGCGAAGAGGGATTCTGTGATATAAAGCTTAAGAACAGGTCCAGCTGAGGCCAGGTGCATCAGGGTGGGTGCCCTGTGAACCTCAAAGGAGAATCCGCCGCCCAAAGGAAGCATCCTGGGAGGATACGTATCAAAACATAGAACTTTATGAACGTACTCACGGAAGACCAGGTAGCTGCCTTGCAGAGCTGTTCAGCCAAGGCTCCCTGTCTTACCAAAACTTGGACTCTCAAGGTAGCCAGGTGAAGACCCAAGTCTAATCCAGCCTGGAAAAAAACCAAAGTACCCTGGATACCTTGAGTCTCTTAGGGTCATATAGCTTGTTGGAACACCACCGAAAAAAAATTACTGCCAAATAGTGGATAGATTAAAGCAGAAGCAGGCTTCCTTGCTCTAAGCAAAGTCTATCACTGAAGGAAAAAAACCCTTGGCCTTTAAGACTGAAGACTCAAAAGCCAAGCAGTCAAAGCCAGCAGAGGTAAATCCTGGTATAGGCAGGTACCCTGAATTTAACAGGTCCTGCCGCAGAGGCAGTGGAAGCGGACTGTATTGAAAGACGCATCAGTTCCGCAAACCAATGCCTCCTGGACCTGACAGGAGCCATTGGAATAATCCTGCCACCTTCCTGTTTGAATTCTCTGATGACCCTTGAGAGAAGAGAGAATGGAGGAAACCGGTATGCCAACCTGAACTTCCATCTCACTGCCAGAGCATCTACAAAGGCTGCTGAGGGGTCCCTTGTTCTGGACAGGGCTCCACATATGGAATTAGGATTTCCGCACCTTTGGATTAGCGTTCTACTAACGATTGGACATACAGTTCAGGAGGTTGTTAGGTAGTCGTGAATGCCTGTCTGATTGGTTGACAGTGGTATTTAAGGGGGGGGGGGGGGTACTTAGTATCCATCTGCTCATTTTGCCATGAAAAAGACCCTAGGTAAGGGTCGAAACACGTCTGCTTGGTTTTAGCTGTCCCCCGGTGGCTTCCTGAAGATTACACCTCATGCTTTTATAGAAATGAATCCATCCAGTTCTAAAAGCCCTGCTTGTAATAGCCTTTTATTCATCTAAACCTTGGGGAGATATGCTACTGTTTTCCCTGTGGAATGCATAGAATTGCTTTTTATGTGTATTGTATTATTGTCTCATAGGAAAAAATAGTGTAATACAATTTTAATATGTGTTTTATCCTGCATATATACTTCACATCCTTTTTGAGAACATCGAGATAGCAAGAAACTTCGTGAAAAGGAGAATACATAAATTAATATCTATCTACATACATTTGGAAGAAAAACGGACTGTTTGAGGTTTAAATACAGAACGTGACTATTTATAATATTAGATTTGATTAGGGATCCAGTGCTGGGAAACACCCTATTTCTATCCATTGGTGAATTGCTTTTGTGTAGGTGGTGGGTATCACCCATTGGTGTGTTTTGTCACTAGCAGCAAGAAAAACCTCACTTTTTTCCCTTTCCTGTTGAGTCCCTTGTTCTTGACCCGTAACTGGGGACCTTGTGATTGTGATGCGATGCCATAAGGTCTACTTCTGGTATCCCCCACCTGTCCACCAGGATTTGATATACCTCCGGATGAAGGGGCCCATTCTCCTGTGTCTATGTCCTAGCGACTTAGGAAGCCCGCTTCCCAGTTGAGAACACCTGGGATAAATATTGTCGATATTGCAGGAAGATTACATTCTGCCCATAGCAGAATCATCGCCACTTACTATGGCCACTGGACTTAAGAGTGCCTCCTTGATTATTTAAGTAGGCCACTTGTCACATATGCGGACTGAACCTGGACAGGCATGCCTTGTAGAAGGTCCTGTGCCAAAATAAGTGCTGTGTGCACTGCCCGAAGCTCCAATATGTTTATTGGTAGATTACTTTGTCTGTCCACTTTCCCTGAGAAGTGAGACGACCCGTCACTCCTCCCCCATCCTCGCAGACTTGTGTCCGTGGTGAGAAGTACCCATTCCGGGTTCCAACGGACGACCCTTGTTTAAAGTGAGTCGTCTCCAGCCACCAGACTAGGGAGAGGCTGAACTCTGGCGAGATGTGCACCATCTGGGTCTTTATCCGATGATACTGACCATCCCACTGGGCCAGGATCCACAGCTGTAGGGACCTGAAGTGGAACTGGGCATAAGCCACCATGTCAAATGTAGACACCATGGAGCCCAGTATCTGCATAGCAAAGTGGACTGACACTGTTTGCTTGCACAGTAAATTCTGCACACGAGACTGTAGTGCTACAATCTTGTCCTCCGCAGAAAGGTTCTCTGTTCCAGAGAGTCCAGCAGTGCCCCTAAGTGCACCATCCGCTGAGTTGGTGAAAGAAGACTTTATTTGATCACCCAGCTGTGCTCTTGTAAGCAAATAGTCATCCGTAGAGGACATTGTAACATCTCCTGAGATGTTGCCAATATCTGGAAGTCTTCTAGATATGGCAGTATCCTGACTCCTTGTCGTCTGAGATGAGCAGTCATGACAGCCATCATCTTGGTGAATACCCAAGGGGCTGTGGCCAGCCCGAAGGGTAGAGCCTGAAACAGAGTGTTGCTGATCTACTGCCAACCTGAGAAAGGCTTGGTGAGATTTTATAATTGGGATATGCAGATATGCATCTTGTATGTCCGAGGAGACCATGAAGTCCCCAGGCTCCATTGCCAACACAATTGACCGTAGGGTTTCCATACGGAATTCAGGCACTTTGATAAATGTGTTGAGGGATTTCAGATTCAATATAGGACGGTGTGACCCATTGGGGTAACCCTTCCCTGTTGTGTCACAGGGACTATAACACTCGATTCAAGGAGGGTCCCAATAGACTCCCGGTAGGCCATGGCCCTGATCGGGTCTGTAGGAAGTGTTGTGCCCACAATCCTCAGACGGGGATCCCTGAGGAACGTGATGGCATAAACCTGAGAGAGACTAGCTCTCGTACCCAGGCATCTGTAGTGGTCTGATGCCAGGCCAGAGTCAACTGCAACAGTTGGCCTACAACCCTGACATCCTCCAGGGGGAGGCCCACCCCATCCGACAGTATGCTTACAGTCTGGATTGGAAGCAGGGCGTTTGCCTGCCCAAGACCCTTTGGGCTGTGCCCTCAAGGACTGCCTCTTTGTCCTATTTTGTGGACGAAAAGACATATGGTTGCCTCTTAGAGGCAAATGTGGATGGTAACTCCGCTGACCTCGGTGTTGCCAAGGAAGTCATTCGATCATCCAGACCTGGATCAAATAGTACATTCCTTGAGAATGGCAATGATTCCAGAGCCTTCTTGGACCCTGCATCCGCTTTCCATGTCCTAAGCCAGAGGGACCTGTGGGCTGCCACAGAGTTGGCAGAGATCCTAGACACTTTGACACCTGCGTACAATAGGTTCAGAATTAGATGGAGGTGACCCGCCTCGAATAGTCAAATGTTCTACACCAAGCACTGACTTTTATCCCAAAGCCAAGTGATATCAAGGCTGTTTTAGATTAGCTACAAGTCACATATACAGCCTGGTCAGCTATTACAACAAACCTTAATTGGTTTTACATAAACCCCCTACAGGGAAGCAATTTGTGTTCATACACTCAAACCTAGGTTACCAACAAATTTAAAAGCCAGATAAACGAGCACAAAAGAAAAAAAGAAAAAGAAAAACACACACAAATGGATGTTAATTCTTTTCTCCCAGCAAAAAAATTAGACACATACCTGCAGAACATGTGGCACAGCCTCTAGGAGTTCCATCAATTTTGAGTATCCATAATCAGAGACACGACATTGCTTTGCAAAATGATGATGATATGTTGGAATAAATTTTGTAACCGGCATAATGCATGATGGTTGATTTTTGAGTAAATCGATAACTTCTCGGCTGAACTGTATCAGCTGAGGATTACCAACAGGACTTTTGGACCGCAACATCCAGGGATCTAGAAAGACCAAAAAGGATTAACAAATGTAGTTGTGCCCCTAGACATGTAAGGACACAGTACAAGAGACAGGCATTAGACTAAAACAAGAAATTGTCCAGTTACTGAACTATTTAACTACAGTGTGTATAAACAGGTTCATATACCTAAAAAGCTTAACTGCCTCAATTCTATGCTAGTTTGCCATGTAGAGAGAATTACAATGTAATGCTTAAAGACAACTGAAACTAACCAGAATTTGGAGGTGGTGGCTTGTTGTGTATCCACTTGACAACCTTTATGCCATTTTGGGCAGTTGCAATGTTAACCCCTGGAACACAGGTGATCAAATGTTCCAGTGGCACGCCTCCCTGTGACTCCTCCACCTGATGCAAAGCACTGAATTCTGCTGCGTAGCAATCAGGGAAGCTGCAAAGAATTTAAAATAAAAAATATATATATATAAATAAAAACAAATGGCCTTGTGAAAATGCTGAAAATTGTGTAAATAATTGTAAAATTGGCCATCAACGGATCAACATTAAAATTTCCAACTGAACTTCTTGTTAAAACTTGGCATTAACATTTTTTGGAACAGCCTAATAAGTGCACTTCTATACTGTAAGTGAATAGATTTATTACACAGCCTTCTCTTGCAGCAAGGTTGGGGAACACTGGACAATGGGAATGTAGGTTGAGGCTGGAGCTGGCACTTAAATTAACTAGTTTTAAATCCCAAGCATCTCCCCCTGCAACCCCAGTGTTCTTTAAGTGCTTCAAGGAGTAGGGCAGGCCCTTTGTTGTAGCTTTAGGTTTTTTATTTGTAATTTATAGTTAGGTGCCTGTGCACGGCTTGTAGCAGCACACAGCCTGATCATGTGTGGTGGCAGTGACTCAGCGATTAGCGGGGGATCCCGCTCAGCACTCTGGTCTCAGTTGGGACCGCCTGGGCCCAGGGATCGGCACACGGTCAACCTTTTAGGACGCGCTGGCAGTGGGTACGGCCCAGGATGGCGGCAGCCATCTTGGCAAGTTACTGCAGATGAGCAGGGGGTTTGCGCGCGCTCTTACAGGTTGTCCAGGTGAGGCGGGCTTGACCTGAGTTTTCCCCTCGGCGGGAAAGAACTCCAGGTCCGGCAGTGTGGAGACAGGGGGTGGAGCCTGCCTTCAACCATGGACATCGTTCCTCTGCAGGGACTGATTATTGTACTGCTCTTCACAGTAATGCTCAACTCTGCTGCTTTGTCTCCTAGAAGGAGAAGTACTGCACACTTCTAAATGTATTCACTTCCTGTGTATTAGCTATGTTGCTTTAAGTAAATGACACTTGCTGGTTTTGGTTACTAGGGACAGTACATGCGGGGTAGTGGGTAGCATTACTGCCTAGCAGCACTGCGGTCGTGGCTTAGATTCCCACTACAGTCCTAACTATGGAGTTTGTATGCTGGGATTCCTGCTACAGCCCTAACACTGGAGCTTGTATGCAGGGATTTTACTCTGGTTTGGGAGATGTCTCTCAGGCACCGGGTAACATGCAGCTGCCCGTGGCGGACCGGGGTGTATAGGGCCCAAGGACTAGTAGGCGTTTGGTCTGCTGCGTCCACCAGGGTGGGACCAACGTGGGCTCCAGCTGTCAAGTGGTCCGTGACTGCCCGGGTGAAGCTGGTTGCGCTTCAAGTTCGGACTTTAGTATTGCCTCATCTATCGTGGCTTCGTTCCATCTATAGGGTTAGGTACCCAGCTGTGGTATGTCCCACTCTGGCTCCGTGCTTTACAGAGTTTGCATTTAAGACAGGCTCCTCTCATTTGGAACAGCTTTGTCAGGAATCCTCTGCTGTACGAGGCGCAAGTGGAGGGTGGTCTTGGAGGAGTCTTCCTCCTTCCAGAGCTCCATTCGAAGTTTTGCAGGCAAAGGACCTTGCAAAGTCTTGCGCTGTCCCTCAAAGTGAGCACCTACTGTCCTTTTCGACTCCTTTCTGCTGTGTGCCACTCTCCAGGCGGTTTAGATCCGGAATCCCAAGCGGTGGCTCTAGGGTTGTCCAAGCATTGGCAACGGAAAGTCATTACTTTCCCTTTGGCAAATCTCTAGTCTCATCAGGGGGCCTCAGGGATGCCAGATTAAGAGGTCTTCGTATGTATCCAAGTGGAAACTCCTCCCACGTTGGTCGCTGCAACTGCCCTATAGCGCAACATGCACCCTTCCTATTCAGGGATGAGCGTCCTTTAGGGATCCGCTAAAACTTAGGGGGGTTGCCTCCTGTCAATTTTAAAAGACTCATGGGTCATTATTCGGCCATGGCAAGCATAGACTTGGGTGGCGTGTTCTAGGGTCACTTCTGCTGACAAATTCGTCGTGGGGCTTTGAGTGATTCGCCCTGGGATTCCCTGCCGATGGCAGGACAGTTTCATGGTGGACTGTTGGTAGGCCATGCTGACGGAGCACATGTAGCTTATGGGTTTCAATTACGTATGTTTGGGCTCGAGGGGCCTTTGGCTCTGCGCTTCACATGCGCTTTTGTAACTAGAGATTGTTCCTTACAATATTGTCTGTTTGGCAAGGACGTTCTCTTTTAGCCAGAACTGGATACCAAAATCCCTGCTGGTCAGGAACGCTCTCTTCTTCTTGTGGTGGTCCTTACCTTCGGGGTCAGCATTTTAAAGTTTGTGTTACTCTTTCAGGGTGGTGTGTCCTTTGTCTGCCATGAGCAGATTCATATCTTAAAGTTAGTTTTGGGGCAGGTAGTCTTTCTTCCTCAGTCAATCGAATCTGCCCCTGGCTGTGCCGGGCCATACCATTCGTTGGAGCCCAGGCTCCAAGTGTTTGCAACAATCTAAGGAAGGTGATACCTTCTGTGTGAAACTTGTGTGGTATCGCAACTATGCCTGCTTCGCAGGTTCTGCTTGTGAAGGATAACTCTGCTTCACAGTTACGGACCTTCCTAGTTCCCTTATCCAGTACTTTCGGATCAATGATTTGTCCCGGCATCTCTCCAGCTGCGGTTCGCTCTTGTGGCAGACAGTCCATGGTCTCTGCCAAACTTTGTCTCAACGGTTCTGACTGCCTTGTCTGTCGATATTGCGGTACTCTTGGTCATTATGGTCTCCACTTAAGGGACCATTCAGTGAACCAGGTCCACTTGCAGGAGTTTGTGTGCAATTCTCCAAATTGTAGACTGGTGCTCGGCATCACTCATCGTGGATTTGGTCCAAAAGCACTTATACCTCTCCATCGGTGGATGGTTTCCGTTCATCTCCTGCAGGTACAATCCTGGGTCCCTCCCGATTGGCTCATTGCGACCACGGTAGAGAGTCTCCTTCACTCAGGAGCCGGGATAGTTTTTTCAATTCCAGGGCCTTTGGTCGCCATCCGAAACGACTAGGCTGATCGAAGGGCTCAAGCTACGAGCCATCTTTCTAGCTCTCTTGGAGGGCCATGTCAGTCCTCACTGGCTGGCCTGCAGTCAGTTGGACAACTGCCTGGCGGTGGCATATGCATGTCATCCAGGAAGCTTAAGAACATTGAGGCGCTGGTGGAGGCAGCCCAAATCCTTTCCTGGGTGGAGACCTTTCTTCTGACTATTAGCGGTGGGACAGCAGACTTCCTCAGCAGAAACTAGTTTCTCCTAGGACAGTGGTTTCTCAGTCCTGTGGTCTCCCTAACATACATTTGGTACAAGGTCTTCCGCTGGGGGAGATCATGGCCTCTCAACCAGTATTTGAGGCCCCATAGGTTTGTATGTGATCCGGGTATTCGCTGGCTTCCGCAGTGGATGCCTGGCCTGTTCCGTGGCAGTCTCGTCTAGCACATCTATTTCTGCTGACTGCACTGTTAGTTCGGGTTTCCAGGCACATCAAGGTTTTCTGAGTGAGGGTAATCCCATTCGCTCCAGGCAGTCTACGCCGATCATGGTGTGGACATTCTCAAGCTGTCGGTAGGTGCCGGGTGGTGTTTTCCACTGCGACCACACTTGCTGCAAGAAGGTCCTTTCTATCTAAACAGGAACCTTCCCTTGTTTGGTGTTCCCGGCCTGGCTTTGGAGACCAATTGTGGGAAAGCTGGTATTCTCTGAGTGCACTATGCTGCAAGCCCGGACACAGTTTACATTTGCTCTTCCCTCAAAAGCTTTGAAACCCTAACATTACAGGTTTTTGCTTCTCATTTCTTGGCCTTCCTTCATGGGGTTTGGAAGCCAGTTGAGCCTTCGGTTTGTGTTTATACAGGCTTTGGCCCTGTCATTTTATTTCCAGTGACGTTTGGCCTTTCTTCTGCAGGTCCACATCCATTTTACCAAGTGTGCTTGCATATTCAGCCACAGTTTTGTCCGCAGGTGGTGCCGTGGAATCTTACTTTAGTCCTATTGGCTCTCAATAGGAGGCTGGGTGTTCAGCTGATCCTCAGTTACTTGCTTGAAGGCTGGTCTTCCTTATGGCTTGCCTTAACGGAGCTTGCAAACCCTAAACAAGGAACCATGCCGTGTTTTCTAGTCTTCCATGAGGATGATGCGGTTCTCTGTACAGTTGCTGCATTCCAGCCGACACTTTTTTTTGGCTCCACAAGGATATGGTCTTTCCGGTTCCTTATCCTTCGGCAACTTCCAGGGAACGGAATGATCTGGCTCTGCAGATTTCCTTAGACAAGTCTTCAGTATGCTGCACTGTTTCTCTGCGGGATTGGCTGGCTACTCAGTAGACCCTTGCGCAATGGGTACGCTCGGTCATCACTCAAGCCTATTCTGGTACAGGGCGCCCGCCACCAGACCAGGTGTCGGCGCCAATCTTACGGGTAGCGTGATACGGGAACTTCGCAGCACAGGTCTGTAATGCGGCTATCTGGTCCCCTGTCCGTATGTTTGCTCTATTTTTTTTTTTTTTTACTTCAGCTTTTTTGCCTTTGTTGGCACCCACTTTGGGCATACAGATCTCTGGTCAGGCAGCCTGAGCGTTCGCTTCCCTGGAGGCAGCTTCTGAACATTTTTGTCCAGTGTTCTCCAGCCTTGTTGCAAGAGAAAATATAGTAGACTTATCTTTGTTAACTTTCTTCGAGGTCCACAGGGATACCATGGGGAAATGTGGTTGAGTGATCCAGGCACCAAACAGTTAAGCCTTCAGCTCCCAGGATGCCTCGGGTCCTCCTCCATATATACCCCACCCCAGGCATTCAGTTTTGTAAACAAGCCTAAGGTAGCAGAAGGAAAGAGAAGGACAATGTACACCAGAAACACTCACAGAAGATGAGGGAATCTTGTGACATAGAAAAATTCCGCAATGAAGCCAGGTGTGTCAGGGTGGGTGCCCTGTGGATCCTATGGATCTTGAAGAAAAAAAGAAAAAAAAAAAAAAAAAAGTACCATAACATTTTCTTCAGGGTTCATAGGGGGTCCACAGTGATACCATAGGGATGTCCTAACACAGTTACCATAAGGGTGGGGATGCTCCTGAGCAGAATGGAGAATCCGCTGCCCAAAAGGAAGCTTCCTGACAGGCAAAGGTGTCAAAAGCGTAGAACCTTATAAAAGTGTGGACAGAAGACCACGTGGCCACCTTGCACAATTGTTCAGCAGAGGCACCACGTCGAAACGCACACGATGGTCCCACAGACCAAGTAGAAATGTGCTGGCGCCATGTTTGGAACAGCGAGATAGTCATGCGCAGTTTGTTAGTTAGCTGGCTAGACTCACTTGTGAAAACCATACAACACAAAAAGAGCATCTGATTTTCTAAGTTTGTATGATCCACATAGATACGGAGAGCACAAACCACATCCAGGGAGGCTTCACTTACAGAAAGGTCTGAAGACTGGAACTACAATATCTTCATTCACATGAAAAAACGGGATACTACCTTTGGAAGGTAACCTGCCTGTGTACGGCGGACAGCTCTACTCTGTTAAAAAAAAAAAAAAAAAAAAAAAGGGGGGAGCGACAAGAGTGCTGCCAAATCAGGGCAGAGGAGATAGCGAGGAGAGTGTCTTCGCTGTCAACCACTTCAAATCTACAGATTCCAGAGGTTCAAATGGGGGAGCCTGAAGCCCCTTTAGAACAAAAGACAAATCCCATGGTGAGACAAAGGGTGACTGAGAACACCCTGAAAAAAAGTTTTCAGAGTTAACATCCGACAGAGAAGCAGTCCTTCGCTGGAACCAAACTGACAGCGCAGAAACCTGTACTCTCAGGGTGACCAGGCGAAGACAGAAGTCTAACCCAGACTGGAGAAAAGCAAGTTCTCGAGAAACCATAAAAACTTTAGGGTCATACTTTCTGGGGGGGAACACCTTTGCCTGCATCCATTAGAGTTTGGCACTCCTTTTGATCAGAGGAAGGCTTTCATGCCCTAAGCATAGTCTGAATCAGAGCTGGAGAAACCTTTGGCTCTTAAGATGGAAGACTCAAGAGTCAAGCCTTTAAAAGGACAGAAGGTAGGTTCGGATGCAAGCAGGGACCCTGCGCTAACAGATCCGGCCATGGAGTAAGAGGAAACAGTGTATGGATACATTTCGTATGTTGGTGAACCAGTGACGCCTGGGCCAAGCAGGATCTGCCAGTACTACTGTGCCGCCTTCCTGCTTGAATTTCCTGAAAACCCTTGGGAGGAGGGAAATTGGAGGAAAGCGGTACGACAGCTCTAAGTCCCACCTCACTGCCAGCGCATCTACAAAGGCGGCTGACGGGTCTCTGTTCCTGGACCCGTACCTGGGAATCTTGTGGTTGTAATGTGAGGCCATGTGGTCTACATCTGCTAGGCCCCATTTGTTCACCAGGAGTTGAAAGACTCCCGAAGTGTAGAGCCCACTCTCTGGTGTGTATGTCCTGACGACTTAGGAAGTCAGCTTCCCAGTTGAGGACTCCTGGGATTAAAATTGCAGAATTAGCCGAAAGATTACATTCTGCCCACATCAGAATATTTGCCACTTCCGTCATGGCTGCCTGACTTCATGTGCCTCCTTGATTATTGAGAAAGGCTACTGTGGTCACGTTGTCGGACTAGATCTGGACCGGTATGCCTTGGAGGAGGTCCTGTGCCAGGATGAGCACTCTGTATACTGCACAAAGCTCCAGGATGTTTAAGGGCAGGTGACTCCTGATTTGTCCATCTTCCCTGAAAGGTATGATGACCTGTCAGCACCCCCATCCGCAAAGACTAGCATCTGTGGTGAGGACCACCCAAATTTGGGATCCAAAACGGGCTAACCCTGGCCAGATGAGACTTTTCTAGCCACCACAGAGCGCAGAACCGAAGAAGGGACTGCGTTAGATACTGCCCGTTCCACCGAGAGAGAATCAAGTGTTGCAGAGGCCTAGAGTGGAACATAGCATATTCCACCATGTCGAAGGTGGATATCCTTTGCTTGCGGAGTAATTTGAGCACTCGCAATAATAGGGCCGAAATCTTTTCCTCTGGCAAAAACACCCTTTTTGCCTGTGAATCCAGAAATGCCCCCAGGTGTAGCATCTGCTGTATTGAGAAAGGGAGGACTTCTTCCAATCGATGATCCAGCCGTGCATCTGTAAGCAGGCAATGGTCAGTTGGAGATGGTGTTGTAAAACAGCTGAAGACACTGCCAATATCAGGAGGTTGTCCAAGTAGGACAGTATCCTGACTGACGCCTGAGGTGGGGCCGGAATAACCGCCATTATTTTGGTGAAGACCCGAGGGGCCATTGATAGACCAAAGGACAATGCCTGGAACTGGTAATGTTCTTGCAGGACAGCAAACTGTAGAAATAGTTTGTGGGATGCAGTAATTGGCACATGCAGATACGCATCCTGAATGTCCAGGGAAGCCATAAAATCCCCAGGTTCCATTGCCAGAAGTGAACCAAGAGTCTCCATAAGAAACTTGGGTATACAGATAAACTTTGATTGTTTTCAGATTCATAATAGGGTGATTAGACCAATTAGTGAATGGCCTCCTGTTTGGAGAGTTTTACAAAAAAAAAAAAAAAAACCACCACACTTCTGGGAGGAGGGTAAGGGCATACCCCAGAGAGACTACTTCCTGGAACAAGCGTCTGTTTGATCCTAGGAGTCCACAAAATTAAGAAGTCTGTCTCCCACCCTGGGCTCCCCCAGCAGGAGGCCCACCCCATCAGGCGGAGGGTTTGACCTCCGGCTTGGAAGCTGGACGTCCGACCGGCCAAGATATCTTAGTATGCGGCTTGGTGGTCCTGCGAGAACCAGACTGTCTGGAGCAAAGCTGTCCTTTTGCTCTTCCCTGAGGTCGATAGGACTGAAAAGAGGACTGCCTAGGCTTTGATGTAGCTGTTAAAAGCAAACTTGCAGATCTTGAGGCTGCCAGAGTAGCCACCATCTTATCCAATTCTGCGCCAAAAAGTAGGTTTCCATAAAAAGGTAGGGATTCCAGAGCCTTCTAGGATCCCGCATCAGCTTTCCAGGACCTTAACCAAAGGGCTCTACGAGCAACAACTGAAGCTGCCGATGCTTTAGAAGCCAGGAGTCCATCATCTATCGCAGCTTCTCCCAAATAGGAGGCTGCTTCCTGTATGTGGGAGATATAGGTCAGCTGTCCTATTTGGTGAAGAATGGATGGGGACATTGGAAGATTCTCTAACAGCCTTGGATACCCAAGCCATAGCCAGCCGGGTAATTGCTCCTGGAAAAAAAAAAAAAAAAACCCCACATATTTAAGACATGTTTCTAGTCTATCTTTGGGCTCTTTAAGGGAAGATGCAGACGGTATAGGCAATGTAGTGCTTTCCACTTAGTACATTCGGTAGATGGGAAAGGATACAAAGATGCCACTCATTTAGTAACATGGAACAGTATCAGTACTCCATGCTTCTCTCAAATTCAGTGAGCTCCTCAGACTTAGGCTCCAGTGTTTAAACACCATAAGGTAGTAAAAGCAGAGTTTCCTTAGGTCTAGGAGCTGGCTAGTCATCCTCTACATTTATAGCATTCCCGCTAGGCTGTTTCAGCAAGGCACCACACCCATTTCTAAAGGGCAGAACGCACCCTGCCCTCCGGCGCCCCGCTGAAACAGCCTGCGGGGTTCTGTCCCCTCCTGCAGGCCACAGTGGGTGGTGGGTGGGGAAAATGGCGGTGCAGCTGTCACCACTGGTGAATGGATGCCGGGATCATGCGCCCGGCATCCATTCACAGTGACCGCATCACTTGGGGGCTGCCCAGCATGTCCGTAAGTGCCGGCACGCCCCCAATAGTGACACCCCCTTTTCAGCCGTACGGACCTTTCTGGACAGTCCAGAATAAAAAAATAAAAAGCAGTAAACACAGCAAAGCTAGCAAGTGTCACATACAATATACTTGCAATGGGCCCTGAATCAACTAATCAAAACACAAGGCTTGGTAGGATTTTGAGCGCTGTATAACCTGGCCTCTGGGAAGAGGTATACAGGGAGACTATACCCAAAATCTCCTGAGACCAGCAGCTACAACAGAGCACAGATAGTGGTCACTGGGCATCTCATATTAAGAGGAGGGTAGGAGGAGCAACCTAAATGCGGGAAAACCTCAGATGGATCGGTGTCTGGACTGGGGGAGGGGCTGCCAGGGAAAGCCTACCTCCCCTATGCGGGTATTAACCCCCTGGGTGCGCTGGCCTTTTAACATGGCCGCCGCCACTTTCCATCGCCAGACTGACTTGCCCCGGTGGTCCAGTGGGGGAGCGGACACCCCACTACAGCAACCTCCGGCAGGTCTCCAATCTCCAGAGGTACAGACTACCACATGGTTCCGTGAGCGGGGAACCACCTTGCCTGCATCCCCATGCTTCCAGCTGAAGTTGCAGGTCCCAGCATTGCTGCTAGCCAAGATCCGCTGGTGCCCACCAAAAATCACAAGTCCTGTTACTGGTGTTGCGGCGCCAGCGGGGGTAGGTGGAGCAGCAGCACAAGCGTTCTTCAGGACATAGTGCTGCTTGCTCTGAAGTCAAAATAAAATAAAACAAAAAAAAAAGCTTGGGACTGCCTGACCAGCCCCCCTGTTATAAAGTTGCGTCTGAATCCTGCCGCACCAAACGAAAAACTGAACGCCTGTGGACGGGGTATATGTGGAGCAGTACAGGAGGCATCCTGGGAGCTGAAGGCTTAACTGTTTGGTGCCTGGATCACTCCAATCACTTCCCCATGGTATCCCTGTGGACCCCCTATGGACACTGAAGAAGAAAATAGGATGTTTGGTAAACTTACCGTTGAATATTTTCCTCTTAAGCAGGCTCTGGAACACTGCGATCCCTCCCTCACGCTCAGTCGCGCAAAGTTTTGGTTCTTGACTGGTCTTTTCCCTACTGTTTTGTTTGGTTGTTCTGACAGTTTCATGGGGTTCCTGCTACTCCTCTCCAGACTCTTTTAAAGTACTGGAATTGTGGGATTGCAGGGGGGGAGGAGTTTAGGATTTAAAAGGTACAGTTTAATTTAAGTACCAACTCCAGCACCAATCTACAATCCCATTGTGTCCAGTGTGTTCCCCAGCCTGCTTGAGAAAAGGATTCAACGGTAAGTTGACCAAAAATCCTATTAATTTATGACACACAAATATATACTTGCATGTGTGTGCGCAATATATTACACACACTTTTTGCGTCCAAGAGGGGTGAGCAAAAAATAAAACCAGATTCTCCCTCCAGCAATTACCAGCTATCAGTTAGTCAGACTGCTCTTACAGCATGGAGTTTGCGGTTTTTCCTACTGCAGCACATTTGTTGTAGTGTAGTTACAGTAAATGACAGAACAGCAGTGAATTGGGAGAAAGGTGAAAACCCAAGACTTCAGTATTATTAAGTAGACTTCCTTTTACAATGTACACTTCCACACTAATGTCAGCGATATACAAACAGGGAACAATGGGTTTGAACATTAACAGGATTATAAAACAGAACCTTGTACTTGCCTTAAAAGAGGAACTGTGCCCTCATGTGTCTGCAAAAGGCTGTGAACTTGAGGAGCAAAGATTTTCAAAGACTGGATGACATATGGGATTATGTAAGAGTCTGGGTCAAAATCATGTGTACTGAAAAGATACAAAATTGCAGAACAATTAGGTTACATGCAAATTACAATAAAATTACTACCTAGACTAGAAACCCTGCTTACATTGTATTTTAGAGAGCAAGTGATATTTGTATTTACCATTAGTAAACCATGCACAATACATAGAAGTGTCGGCAAAGAGGTCATGACATTCAAGAACAGCAGCGCCAACAACAGGAAGCCCCTAAAGCTGAAAATAAGCACCCAGGAGAGCAAAACTGAGACTGAAACAGCAGTCTTCATATGAAAAAACATAAAAACACTGCGCTCTGATAACCATGTTGGGACATAGACAATAACAAATGTGCAGAATTATATTCTAAAGAATAAACAATTTATTCCACCTTAGCATAAAGTAAATGTATGAAAATACAATAAAACACAAATATTAAATGACACTAACAATATAGCGATTAGTGCAAGACAGGAGTTGATCAAGTTCCTAGTCCACACATAAAATGACCATACAAGTAGCGCACCACTTAGCAAATTGGTAAGATTCTAAAAATACAAATGATACAAAATCACAATTGACAGAACAGATACATAAGAATATCCCTAGAGTAATATGTAAGTCAGGAACTAAAGTTGATTAAAATGAGACACATAGGACCATAATAAAGGTCTGGAAAAGCTCCAATTTAAGTCCCTGCAGGTATTGGTAAAGTCCCGTATAATGAGGCACTTGTGTATATGGAATATAGTTAAATCTGTAATTGAAAACAATGTAGCCCCAGGGGGTAACTAGACAGCTCGAGTACCTGCCACAAAAAGACTCCTGTCTCTGATCAGACCAAATGCCGGGGACAATTGAACTCAGTACCGAAGGCAGTTGGGCACTTATGCTGCATGTATCGGCGGCTCCGTGGGTGAAGTATAATCCGTCACAGATGTATTAGACGGAGCGGCTAAAGGACATATAGCGGCAGGCGGTCAGTGGTTCCTGTCTCACTCGACAGGCAGAGCTGAAGAACTCATAGTGGTCAGCAGCCAGCAGCTCCCATTTCACTGACTTGCCATATAGGAAGCACGATCAGGTGATTAATGGTAGCGGGTCAGCGGCATATAATGAATCCACAGTCAGCGCCTTTCTCCGTCCTAATCTTAGCCTCTCCAACGGAATCTCACGCCAGTATAGCAGTCAATAGATCCTCATAACAAGCAGGGAAGGAATCCAGGAAATCCTTTAAGGAAGAGCAACAGCAACGCGTTTCAGCTACACTGTAGCCTTTTTCAAGTCAGAATGCCCTCCTTTTTTAGTTTGGAGTATAAATAGCAGCATGATTGTAGGTATTGGATAATTGAACAACCAGTTTTAACCATTTCTAGTCCAGAAGGAACTGAATCTAATAGGTCTTATCCATTAAGTTAAACAAAAGATATCTTCATGAAAACATGAGTTGATATCAATATATATTTATAATATTGTTAGTAATATTAATTCTTAGTGTAACAATTATATAGCATAAATATTAAAATATTTGTAAAGAATTATAATATATAGAACATACATACACATCTATATAGCGTCTAATGTCCCAACAAAAAACAATACTAAATAAAAAAAATAAAAAACACACAACAACCACCACCACCACCGGTACAGTCTGACAACGCCAACACGATGGCATACATAAACCGCCAAGGAGGGACTCAGTCAGGCGGCTCTGACAGAGGTGTCCCGCATTCTAGTATGGGCGGAAAAGCATCTCACCGCAATATCAGCAGTGTTCATACCAGGAGTTCTCAACTGGGAAGCAGACTCTCAGCTGTCAAGACGTGCATCCAGGAGGTGTGTCAGCTACTGGTGAACAAGTGGGGCCTTCCAGAGATAGATCTCATGGCCTCACGAAACAACAAACTGCCAATGTTCGGGTCAAGAACAAGAGACGCAAAGGCTTGTCTAGTGGATGCTCTGGCGGTCAAGTGGACCTTCCAGTATGCGTACTTCTTCCCTCCGTTCTCCCTTCTTCCTCGAGTGGCACACAAATTTTGCTCCAGCGTGGCCCAGGCGGCACTGGTACACAGATCTTCAGAGTCTGTCAGTGGACACTCCGCTGTTGTTGCCTCAACGTCAGGACCTGCTATCTCAGGGTCCTTGCCTTCATCCGGACCGGAGTCTGCTGTCTTTGACGGCGTGGCTATTGAGACTGCCCTCTTAAGGTGCAGAGGTTTCTCCAGCTCGGTGGTCAACACCATGCTGAGAGCTCGGAAGCCTTAATCTGCCAACATCTACCATAGAGTGTGGCGGGCTTTCTTCCAGTGGTGTCGCACTAAAGGTTATGCTTCTCAGGTGTTCAGATTGTCCAGAGTTCTGGCCTTCCTACAGGCGGGTTTAGACCAGGGTTTTCGCCTAGCTTCCCTGAAGGTACAGGTGTCTGCACTTTTTAGTGTGGTTTCATCGTAGGATTGCTATGCTTCCTGATGTCCGCACCTTTATGCAAAGGGTGCTTCTTATTCAGCCTCCCTTTGTTCCACCTGTGGCACCATGGGATCTGGCTGTGGTCTTGAAGACTCAAGGACCGCCATTTGAACCACTGGGCTCAGTGGATTTGAAATGGCTAACCATTAAGACTGTATTCCTTCTGGCTATTGCTTCGGCCAGAAGGGTTTCGGAATTGGGAGCTCTCTCATGTAGACCTCAATTTCTAATTTTTCATAGCAACAGGGCTGTGCTGCGCACTCGTCCTGGGTTTCTTCCAAAGGTGGTATCTAGTTTCCATATCAACGAGGAAATTATTGTACCATCGTTTACTTCACCGGACCTTTCGGTTGGTGAGGCCACCTTGGATGTGGTGCGGGCCTTGAAAATCTATGTGGACCGCACTTCTGCTTTTAGAAATTCTGACTTTTTGTTTGTCCTTTAGTGACTGGCCAACCTCTTATGGAAGCCATAAACACTAGGTCTGTGGGTCCTTCGTGGGCGGCTCGACGTGGCGCCTCAGCGGTTCAGCTTTGCAAGGCAGCCACGTGGTCATCTGTCCATACTTTCGTACGGTATTATACTTTTGATACCTACGCCTCTCAGGAAGCTTCCTTCGGGTGGCGGATTCTCCTCTCAGCACAGGAGCGTCCCATCCCCACCCTTAAAGGATACTGCTTTGGGACATCCCCAAGGTATCCTGTGGATACCCTATGGAACCTGAAGTAGAAAATATGAGATATGGTAAGAACTTACACTTTTTATTTCTACGAAGTCCATAGGGTTCCACAGGACTCCCGCCCTGTCGCACCTGTACTGCAGATGGGCATTGCTCTGGTCACCGTTTTTTCCGTCTCCCTCTGGTGAGAATGTGATTTGTGTGTTCCAGACTTTCTTCTCGCTCTTTGGCTTGTGACTAAACTGAGTGCCTGAGGCTCGGGGGCGGGGTATAGGAGAGGGACCCCAGTGCATCCTGGGATGATGGAAAATTTTTTAACTCTGTGGTGCCTGGATGTCTGCCATCACCTATACCCCAAGGTATCCTGTGGATACCCTATGGAACCTGAAGTAGAAAAAATTAAAGTAACTGTGAAAAAAAAAAAAGGAAAGCAACTTGGTCAAATGAATCAATATATAAATACAACAAAAAAAATGTGTTCATATAACGGGGTGCAGGATGGGCCTTGACCGCTCCATGCGATGACAGCCCATCGCGCATCCCAAACAAATCTAATAACAGAAGTCAAGTGCTTCATTAAGCCCATCAGGGGACAGAGATTGGAGTCTAAAAAGCCACTTGGATTCAGCTTCACATAACTTCTTAAACCCATCGCCACCACGTAGAATTTTGAATAATTTCTAGCCCCATAACTGAGACAATCTGGATTACTTTTATGAAACTCAGAAAAATGTCTCGAGACACTTTCTGACTTTTTTTGATATTTAACCTATGTTCACGAAAGCGTTGCTTCAGAGTACGTGTTGTACGACCCACATACTGTAAAGGACAGCTACAACTCAATACATAAACATAGGAGGATTCACAATTAATGAAGGTGTTTATTTCAAAAATATTTCCTGAGACAACTGATGTAATGATACAAGATACCTTACATGTAAACATATTATGAACAAAAGTAAACAGATAAGTATAACAGCCTTTGGGTTTCTGCGGTAATCAGATATTAGTTGTCTCCAATCTATTTTTATTATTAATGGTACTGAAAGTACTTGGGGCTAAAAAGCTTTGGAGATTCTTATTCTTTTTAAACACTCTAGTAGGTCTTGATGCAATATTATTTGAAAGTATTGGATCACATTGAAGAATTCTGTAATTTTTGTTAATAATGGCCCTCACCCGTCTGGATTCATTATTAAATTGAGAGATAAATAATAAAGAGGTATCTCTTTAGTTGTTGTAGTTTCTTATTTTTCTTCTTGTCTCTTCAGAATCATTTGTAGAATTAATTTGTCTCATTTCCCCAGAGGTTTCTAATTTTTGATCTAGTCTATTTATATCAGTAATATTACCCAAGTTCTTACTCTGCTCAAGTTTGGATTTATGAATAAATTCAGCATGAGTTTTTGCGTTACTCAACAACTCTGGAGGGAGGATAACCTCTATCCAAAAAATCTTCCCTCAATTTCTTATCATGTAAATCAAAGTCAACATCTCGAGTGCAGTTACTTCTAATCCTACCCATTTGACTTCTAGGGATATTTTGAATCCAAGGGCGGTGATGACCACTGGTATAATGCAAGAATGAACTACAATCTACTTTTTTAGTATAGAGAGTAGAAATTAATCTATCCTCAGCAATTGATAATGTGACATCCAAAAAATTAACAGAATCGTGACTAAAATGTGAAGTGAATTTCAAATTCATTGTTAGTGTTCAAAAAAAATCAGTAAAATGAGTGGCTGACAAAATATCCCCCCCATCCCAAACAAAAATTAAATAGTCTATATAATGGCCATAGAACACCAGACCGGCTCCGGCTGGGCCATCCCATATATGGAGATCTTCAAATAGGCCCATATAGAAGCGAATAGCGAATCTGGTGCCCATGGCCGTCCTGTGAATTTGTAAGTAGTGGGTGGAGTCAAAAATAAAAGTGTGTTAAAATGAACAGAATACAATTTAATAGAAAGTCCCGCAGAGGTACCCAAATCACTCTCCAATGGTAAAGTCCCGTATACCGTTGTGGCAGGTACTCGAGCTGTCTAGTTACCCCCTGGGGCTACGTTGTTTTCAATTACAGATTTAACTATATTTCATATACACAAGTGCCTCATTATATGGGACTTTACCAATACCTGCAGGGATTTAAACTGGAACTTTTCCAGAACTTTATTATGGTCCTATGTGTCTCATTTTAATCAACTTTAGTTCCTGACTTACATATTACTCTAGGGATATTCTTATGTATCTGTTCTGTCAATTGTGATTTTGTATCATTTGTATTTTTAGAATCTTACCAATTTGCTAAGTGGTGCGCTACTTGTATGGTCATTTTATGTGTGGACTAGGAACTTGATCAACTCCTGTCTTGCACTAATCGCTATATTGGTAGTGTCATTTAATATTTGTTTTATTGTATTTTCATGCATTTACTTTATGCTAAGGTGGAATAAATTGTTTCTTCTTTAGAATATAATTGTGCACATATTTGTTACTGTCTATGTCCCAACATAGTTATCAGAGCGCAGTGTTGTTTTTTCTGCTGTTAGTGAGGTTGACAATCACCTCTTTTCACTGCTGCATTGTTAATAGATTTCTTTAGCTCATTAGCGCTAGGTTTTTTCTTTGTGAGCAGTCTTCATCTTTTTTTTTTTTTTTTCTCTCCTTTCCTGATATGGAGTATGGATCCCAAATATCCAGAAATGATCATTTCCTTATGACCTGAATCACTGGCCACGGAGATTCCTTCTTGAACAGCCACTTCAAAAGGAATTTGTTGAAATACACCTTGGAGGACGGTACCACCCTTTATATCAGGCAATAGAAGACTGGAGTACTCTCCAGTAGGTGAATGTAGAGAGGTTATTCTTCAGAAAGAGCTCTGGGATGAACATAAAATAGATCCCCTCTACCAGAGTAGTTTGTAGCCATGGGTTGGATGCAGACTGTCCTGAAGCCTCTGCAAGGCGACCCTCGTCCTAGTCAGTAAGATTACTGCTGTAACCAGCCTTGAGACATACACCCCGATAGAAGACCAGAAGGGTTTCCTTTTAAGCTACCCTCCCAATGAGCATGTTTTCACGACTTTAGTGTACAGGGAGTAAAGAGGAACTCTTGCAAGCAGAAAATTAAGTTGGGATCACACTAGGGAGGCCATTCTGAACCCCCATAATATCCTAAAGCCTTAAGCACGCCTTCCTTGCAAAAAGACAGAACTGTTAGAAGTATGGTCTTTTAATTAAGATTTGATCCAGATGACTCCCACCTTAAAAGAAAAACAGATCCCTCCCAAAGAGTCATGAAAGTGGTGGGTCTGCACCTGAGGATTTCCAAGACTCCTAATTGTCATGAGATGAGGGAGGCACAAAGTGTTCATTCTAGCACCCTGCTCCAATCAAAACCCGTGCAGTTCCCCTTTCCTACTTGGGGTGTCGCGCTCTGCTCTGGTGCTTCTAGCACACAGTTGATGCAAAACTACTGATAGACTAGAGTGTGCTAGAAGCACCAGAGAGTGACATCCCAGGCAGGAAAATAGGAACTGTACGGACTGCTAGAATAAACTACAAAACTAAATAGTGGCAGGATCATGTTGGTACGAGAGTCCTGAATGTTCAGTGTCAAAAGTATTTCCCTAATAAGGTTAACAGAATCTAATGCAAAGAACTTTTCTGCAGGGGCTACCACGTGATCTAAAGCTCCATCTTCTGTGGGCAGCTCAATTTGTTTTTTATTGTTTTAAAGGTTCCTAAATTTATTGAACTAAAGTACCAATCTCAGTCTTGTTCAGGGAAGAACTTCCCAAGCTCCTTGGGGAACTCCACACCGGGATAAATATTTGGGAAAAAAGGAGTCCAAACGTCTGCTATGGACTAGGCCCACAATACCTCCTAAGTTTCAGGACCATGATGTCCACCTGCCATTGCAGTGGGTGCAAATGGGGCCTGAATGCCAGCAAAAAGAACTTTGATAGTCAAGGTAGGGGGCTAGCACCTCTAACTCCTGGAAATTAGATATGCCATATCCTGAAAATCATGTTGTTACATACATCAAGTATTATTTCAATAGTATGCACATTTTACAAAAGACAAAAAAAAAAAAGTTTTGCAGTAACAATACATATTTTGAATACACCAGCTAACCTGATTTTTCTCTAAAATCTCTACAGCATCTAACTGAAGTCCTTACAGAGATTGCCTATATATTTTACCAAATCCAAAATAAAAAAAATTCACACAAGGCCATAAAAAAAAAAAACACTGTACCAACATACGTACATTTCTTCACTTGTTTTAAAAAATTTTTAAAAAAAAATAATCTCCCACCGTCTGCTTTCCACAAGAGCTACGTTTATCACCACTCTAACTGTTCACTTTCCTGGTTACAGTAAATTTTTCATGGTGCATCCACTTTGTGGAATTCCCTCCCTCACAAAAGGCTTTCCTCTAACCACCAAAATGTACCTCTTTAGACAAGTTTATGAAATTCCAGAACTATTCACTTATCTCCCCAAGCTAAGCAACACAATTACAACCAAGACAGTTCACACAGACCTTACATGCGTTTGCTTTCTATAAAGCAAACATTTTTGATCCCAGGCGAGCATGGCTATAGGATTTGATCAGATGCCCTAGGCACTTATTACCCTTGTACTCTGGCTGGACTAATAGGAGTTTCAGGTTAACTGCTGTATATTGCCTATTTCCCTATAGATTATAAGATTGCAAGTTTATCTGTTAAGTAGTAACTAGTTTTGTTTGACTACGCTGTTCACAATAGTAATACACAACAGAATATGCTGGCGCAAAAGAACAGTTAATAAAGGCAACATTGTTCTATATACTTAAACATGTGATTAAGGAGACAGTGAGCCAAGTGTTCAGTACCTGAATTTCTTATTGGTGCAATGTTGTCTACAGACAGGCTCATGATACTCCAACTCTTCAAACACCACAGGACTACAAGTTGTTGAGGAGCCATCATGTGACTGGGATGACCCCAGTGGACTTTGCCTTGCCTGAAAGCTTGGCAACAGACACACTAACCTGCCATTCCCCTGGTCACGGATAGTAACAGTGTCTGTTAGCCTGTACAAATCTGACACAATCAGCTTGTGTCCAAACCTATAAAAAGGGAGAAAAACTGTTTGGTAATGATATTTTAGAGTAATTGTTCACTAAACATCTAACCCATAATTGGCAAGATCACAATTTGCACAGGAAGTGCAGGAATCCTAAGAGCAGAGCCAGATGTGGAACACGCTACTGTGCCAACTCTTGGGCTGGAAACTTCTGGTTTTCTAAAACGGTTGATATGTTTTGCCATAGACAAGTACAACACATACATGCATGAGTGCCAAAATATCCACAACTTCCTACACCAGTGGATGACATTGGGAAGTGAATAGAGAAAGCGTTATACACCTGAGTTTTAGGATACTTACTTTTTCTCATAGATTTCTGTGAATTTAAACAAAGGTAAACAGCAAGCTGGGGCATCTTGAAGAATAGAAATTGTTCCAAAGCTGTTTGGGAAAGAAATAGAAATATTATTTAGTTTCAAAGCAGGGACTATGGTCAGCACCACTCTGTCATTACTACTAAGCAGGGACAGTTAGTGATTGGGCTATTCCATGAGTAATAAAGCTTACTTTAGCAGGGAGAGAGATTTATTTGCTGCCCCGGTAGCCAGGGACACTTGGATCCTTTTGCTTCCAATCTTGTATCTATGTAGATTGTTGACTGCACAAATTGCTTCTTGGAGGTTTTCCATCTGAATGGTGGCTTTTAGCTGATAATCTGTGTGAGGGCTGAGCTCAACATGCTTTATCTAAAATAAAAACCATAGTATAAATCAGACCATATAGTATGTGTACATCAGCTAAATCCTTTTCACATAGTCCATTACAAATATGGACATAAAGTACAATTCAGGAAGTCTGGTCACTAAACTGGTACAAATCTCAGGCCAGGAGAGGCGGGAGGAAGAAATAAAATACAATGCACAAAAACCACACATGATCGAGCATAAAGACACGTGTGGATGGGTAGCATACAGTGTCTCCTAATGTACTATGAGAAAAAGATTGAACACAAGTTACAAAATAAAACCCATTGCTCACACAACCATTGAGGACACTGGAAACACCATGTGAGCAATGCTGTCCATAAGGGAAGGAATGCTCAGAATCAGATGTGTATAACACCCTTTTCCACCCAAAGCTGTCATTTTTGGAAACAAAAAATTAAATAAGGGGTGCACACCAAAGACCAGGTGGTCACCCAGCACAACTACTCAAAGACCCAATGTCACCAGAGGCATCCACCAAACTGATGGAATTGACGCCCCCACATGATCTACTTGGCAATGGTCTGCTTGGAAGCAGGCCAGCATCTCCCTCTTTGTTCGAGACATATCCCAGTGAAAGATCAGGTTCACAATTTCCTGGTTCAAGTGCAACATAACAGTTTTCTTCTGAAAAGGTTTTTCTAAGTATAGCCCTGTAGACATGGAAGAGGAGAAAAGGAGACCAACGAGATCTCCTAGCTGCAAAACCTCACTGAAACAAATGACTAACAGGAAGGCAACCTGCCAGCTAGGAACATCAACTCCAACATTTTGAAAGGATGGCGAGGCTAGAACCAGGTAGAGATCAAGGATCTCTTGAAGAATGTATGGAGGCAACCTGAACATTCCAAGAGCTGAGTTTTAACCCCTGTCCAGACCGTCCTGTGAATAATAGCTCAAATAAAAAAAACTGGTGGAACACTGGTTTCACACCAGGCCAAAATTAATTTTCATGTATTGAGCATGGCCTGAACCACAGACAGAAAACTCCTGATCTTTATGGATTATTGTTTCAACATGTACGCTATTCAAGCCAGCTGAGAAACTGTAGTGACGGAAGGTAACACGACTTAAAGGACCAGTTCTCCAAGGCAGACACCACACATGGTCCTCTTCCATGCTTAGAAAGTCTGCATGTCAGAAGCATCTGGCCAGTCTGATGCTTGCATAAACACTTTTTCCTCCAGTTGCGCTGCTGGTGGAAAGATTAGATGGAAGCTCAAAAAACAAAAACACATGGCTGCAACATTTTATTCCACACAAATGAGCCCGCTTCTCTCATTGCCAGGTCCCATTGGTGAAGTAAGCCATAGCTGTGGCATTGCCGGACTTGACCTTAAAGGCCAGTTCTCACAAAACTATTGTCTGCTGAATAGAGTATTAAAACCAGCTCCAATACCACATTTATTGGTTTTTTTCACCCATTTGGATTCCAAAAGACTATGGTAACTGGGATCAGACTAACACAGCCACCCCAGCATCGAAGTCTGACAGTCATCATCATCATCATGTCTCAAATGGAAAACAGACAACCACTACTGATAATGACGCTTTTCAGGCATTGAGTGAAAGATCCACCCCTATGGACGGTTTCAAGTGTTGACTTGGCAAGTAGAACATTTCAAAATCATTTAGATCTGAACTGAAATCTACCTCCCCTGTACAGAGGCAGAACAATGACTTGCGACCTGTTACAGTTGGAGCAAGGAACCACTTATTGTTGTCCGCCAGGAGATGACGGGTGGCCAAATGAAGGAAAAAAAAAAAAAAAGAAAAAAAAAAAAAAAAGGCCAGCTGAAAACTGCAGCCTTGCACCCAGCTCCTGGCAGGCACTTAACTGAGGTTACTGAACAGCCTACAGTGTTTAGGAGGGAGCAGAGCTTACTTTTTTTGATGGTTAATTTAAAATGCCAAGGCTCCATGAACATCGTGCCCCCAGTGGCTGCCTGAGAAAGCATGTACTAAAACATTTGTGTGCTGAATAGCTGCTTGCTTTAACTAAAAATGTCCACTTTCTTACCAAATCCTTCACTAATAAGAAAACCATTAGTTTTAGAAGATATCTGCTTCTCTGCAAAGCTACAGCTGGGTGTGTTTTTTATTTTTTTTATTAAAGGGGGTAGAAATAGATATTTTAACACTAGCTACTGCATGACATATTGTATTGTCCACTCATGTGGAATTCAATTCCTAGTGATGTGTGGCATACTTTACATTACCTTCCCATGTCTGGAAAATATTTCCCGTAATGTCTGTTGTAGCTCCTTTCTAGACCTCCTGTAATCCAGATTTCCAATCTGAATATCAGCTCCATTTGCAAACGGATCAACGGACAAATCAGAAGCACCATTGTCAATAGTTGGCAGGGGAGACGAACCATTGGAAAGACTCAAAGCAGCACTCCTTGAAGAAAAAATTAAATAGGAGTTGAGAACAGCAAAGCTAAATAATTGCCTATATGCACATGAAGAATAGGTTTTACCTGGAAGACCATACACTCTGAGATGACCGAATAGGACTAAGTTGTCTAGATCTTGCGAGTTTGCTGAAGGCAGATGGGTTACTAATTTGAAAAGAAGTCTCCTCCTTTTCAAGTTTCTCCACAGGGGATCTGGAAACACTTTCACTGATGGGTTCCTCCAGCCTAGAGTGGAAAAACATTTTGGTTACCCCTTACAATCTTATCCGTTAATAGGAAATGTTTTGTACATCCCATGCAATCTGACGCTCCTCCACCTCTAAGTGCAGAGGAGAGAACAAAAGGGAGAGAGCCAACAAGAAAAAAAAAAAAATAGCGGATGACAGTGAAGATGTGTACATACAATGTACCACAATAGCATAGAAGGAAGGGGAGGACATTAGAACGTCACATGGTTGTTCCCAAGTGAGGCTAGACTACGCAGAAGCAATGACCAGCATCTTTTGTCCCAAACAGGAATCTTTAGACTAATGAATCTGTAGAATTTTGTGAAGGTGTGCACCCAAGACCAGGTGGCAGCATGACAGCTGCTCATCCAAGGCCAGCCCACAATGATCTGATTGAATATACAGTGATTGACAGCAAGCCTTGTCCTAGGGCAAGCCTGTTGAATTACCACCTGCAAATTATCATTTTAGATGCTGGCCAAGGTTACTTGTGGGCAACATTCAAGAGTATAGAGCACGTTTCTTCTGGAGACCATCGCAGCAGTGGAACAGAATTACCAGGTTTAGATTAGACAGAACAGAGCAGGAGTGGCTAATATTCGGCTCTTTTGTCTTTCCCTTGCGGCTCCTGGCTCGACATACCCCCCACTGGTACTGAGAATGCTGGTCTCTGAAGTGATCAGAGACTAAAGAAGCCTCTGATCGCTTCAGAGGCCAGTGTTCCCAGTGATGCAGTGTGCGGGTGTGATAGATCGTTCGTTCCAAGCAGGCAGCGAAAGCAACGGCGGAACTCGGGAGACCAGACGGTGTGGAGCGGTGTCAGCATGAAGACAGGAAAGTTTCCTCATAGGGGTGTGGGCAGGGGGGGGGGACATCTAGTGCAGGGGGCATTGCAGAAGGGCCACTGCATAAGAGCCACAGGGGGCGGCAGACAGTGCTGAGGGGATGATGTCTGCTTTCATATTTATGGGGGGGCCAAACTGGGGCTGTTGAGATAACTCCAGGGGAAGGGGGGGGGGGGGGCTGGAGTGACACATGAGGGGCTGCTACAGTGGCATATGGGGGGCTGCAATGGTAAGGGAGGTGGCTGTAGTGACACATGGAGGAGCTGAAGTGTGTATTATGTGAAGTCACTGAAAAAAAAAAAAAAACCACACTATTTAGAACACCCTCTGCTGATCAACATAAAAGCCCCAGGAATACCATCCACCTGGAAGTTATCCGGTTGGATTTCTTTGATGGTTCAACCATGAAACTAACGACTGGACAATAGAGCATAAAAGCCTGCAGAAAGGCTGGGGAACCCACCTTGATCAGTAAATCATAGATTTGTATCTGATAAGGGCAGCAATCACTACGTAAAAACTCTTGGCATTGGAATCAGACTAAAAAGCAGAACCCAAAATTGATTAGTCGGAGCTGCAAATCTGAGGCAGCACTTCAGTCTTTTCCATATTGGAACCAGTGAGATCAGGAGACTTGTTGCTTACCTGTTAAGTCTTTCTTCGACTCCATAGGTGGCACAGGGATGAGACAGGGAGGGTATAGCCTGGCGAGGAGAGTCTGGGCACCAAATAGTTAATTGAAAATACCCACAAGCCCAGGCTCCTCTCCTCTGTACCCTGCCCCCAGCAATTGGACATCAGTTTAGTTTGCAAGCCCATGGCAGGAGCGAGCCATGGAAACCAACCACCATGGAAAAGTACAGTCGGACAGGTCACCAAGGAAATCCCAGCAGACAGGTGCATCAGGATGGGTGCCCTGCGCCCCCTATGTAGTTGAAGACAGACTTAACAGGTAGGAACATTAGTCTCCTTTTCTTCTTCCTCCACTAAGAGGCACAGGGATGACACTGGGATGTCCCAAAACCCTATGGGCGGGGATGCTCCTGAGCTGCAGTGAGCACAGAAAGCCCGAAGCCGGCATCCGAGGACGCAAAAGTATCAAAGGTGTAAAACCGGATGAATGTATGAGCAGATTACCATGTGGTAGCTTTACAGATCTGTTCTCCAGAAGCTCCACATGGCGCTGCCCAAGAAGTCCCCACTGACAGAGTGGGGCACAGCCGGGGCAGGAAGGCTAGCCACGGAGTAAGTGTTGCAAATGGTGAAGCGGAGCCAAGGTCTGTTTCGTAGCCGGTCAGCGCCTCCTATGAACGTCATATAAGACAAACAGGGAATCCGACTTGTGAGTCTATCTGGTCCTTTTGACAGTCAGAGCTCTTGCCACATCCAAAAGGAAGCCTATGGCTAAGAAGAATCCGCACACTGGAAAGCAGGTACCACAATCTCTTGATTTAAGTGACAGAGCCCTGTATACTGCACCAAGCTCCAGGATGTTGATGGAGAGCTTGCTCTAGTACTGACGTGTCCAACGATGCTGAAAGGTTAGGTGACAGATTACCGCCCCCCACCCCTAAAAGCTTGCATCGGTGGTGATTAGGACTCAGTCCTGGAACCAAAGGGGTCAGCCCTTGTCTAGATGTGAGCGCTGGAGCCACCACCATAGGGAGAGACGTACCTCCTGGGGAAGAAAGTCTGTGCCTTAAGGTTCGGACAAGACTTGATCCATCACTTTAGAATGACCCTTTGAAGAGGCCGGGAGTGGATCTGACCGTACTCAACCATGTCAAACGTTGATATCAGAGACCCCCGAATCTGCATGCACTCATGTATGAACACCAAACACAGGATTCCAACAAGGCTCCCAGGAGGAGGATCTCTTGGGATGAAGTTAGCGTGTATTTCCACCAGTTGATTATCCATTCGTGACACTGTAGAAGCTCCACTGTCCGCTGGATGTGATCCCGGAGAACTGTCTAAGACTGGGCCAAAAGCAGCAAGTCGTCCAGGTAAGGTAAGATTGACGCCCCAGTGGCGAAGGTGTGCTGTCATTACTGCCATGACCTTTGTAAACACACGAGGGATCATGGATAGACCAAAGGGTAACACCTGAAACTGATAATTGTTCATTTGTTCTGCAAACCTGAGGAAGTGTTGATAATTGGCTCGTATAGGAATATGCACATAGGCATCCTGGATATCCAACAATGCCATGAAGCCCCCTGGTTCCAAGGCTAGAATGATAGACCAAAAAAGGGACTACACGCAGAATTTGGGAATCCGGAAGAACTTGTTCAGGTGTTTTAAATGGAAGATGGGTTGAAAAGAGTAGTCCGGCTTCTGTACCTAGGAACGGGCTTCCAAGGCCTTTTTGGATTCACTGTCAGCCTTCCCGGTGCGCAACCAGAGTGCTCTTCTGGATGCAATTGCAGAGGCCGAAATCTTAGAAGTCAAAATCCCTGAATCTATGGCTGCTTTGGAGAGATAAGAAGCTGCCTCTCTAACATGAGTAACTAAGGAAACCAGGTCACCTCTGTGCGTGCCAGTGATGATCCCATCCTCCAAAGTCTCTGCCTAGCAGCAGACTGCTTTAGCCACCCAAGCCGATGCAAGGGCTGGACGAGCCAGAGGACCCGCATTGACAAATGAAGAAATTTTCTAGCTTCCTATCCGTAGGATCTTTAAGCGATTCAATATTAGGAATAGGAAGGAGGGTTGATCTAGTTAGACGAGTAATATGAAGGAGGAGACCCACAATGGAATTTACTGCTCTGATAAGAGCCTCTACGTCTACTGGGGACATAGCCTCCTCTGGGACAGAAGACAACTCCGAGGTAATGGAAGCACTGGCCTCGCCATCTGACGACACTTCTGTATCTGAACCTCCGCCAGATAAAGGACTAGAGCTTTCACATGCAGCATGTCTGCTTTGGGGAGCCCTACCCTTATCTAGCATCTGCTGAAAGGACGTGGACATCGGAGATAACTCCCCCTGGACTGGATGTGCAAATATCTGCATCTAGAGTGGCTCCGCCATGGGAAGCTGTGGCACAACAAGTGGCACAGCAACAGTCAGGCGGTCTACAAACTACGACATTACCGGTGTTGACCTGGACGCCCAAGGCTGCTCTTGTTTGGATACCATGGGCGAAGTCACCTGCTGCAGGGCCGCAAAGCAACTGACAAAGGCCATTGTGCTCCTAAGAAATTACAGACCTCTTACATGTGCGCAATACTGTAGCACCTACCTCCTTGGTAGTTTTATTTCTGGACATCCTGAGAGTCGCAGAAATCCCCACACCAAAAAAAAAAAAAAAAAAGAAGAGGAGGCTGCGTAGAGCAAAAAGGGTCTTTAAACCATGTCAGTATAGTAAATACACTAGAGCTGTACTCACCCCTGTAAAGGGGTGTTCCCCAGTGACCAACAACCACAGCAGGTACAGAGACACAGGTAAAGTATAATTACTTATACACAGACCACTTAATGCAGAGATGTGGGCTAAAGATGCCCAAACCAGCCCAAAATAGCAGGAAGGAGCAATATATATAGCACAGCTGCTGGGAGCAGGTTAGGAGAGGTGAACAGAGCCCAGATTCTCTCTACAACGCTGAGACAGGCTATGAGGTAATGGCCGCTCAGTGTTCAGGAGGAGAGGATCTAGCCTGGGGCTTACAGGCCGCAGAGGGAAAGCGTGCCCCAGGGTTGCGGGAAGGACTAACCAGATAGCACCCACATTCCCAGTCTGGCTGAACCCCAAGGAACATGGCTGCTGCTGCTACTACTAAGCAGAACCATGCTTTTACTACATCCCTGGTGGTCTAGTGTGAAATGCGGGAGACCGGGAGCCCCCACTACTAGCACCGCTGGAGTTCTCCTACTCCAGCGGTAGAAGCCGCAAACCGTGGCTCCCAGCATGCAGGGAGCAGCTTTACCTGGTCCCCGCTGAGCACCGGCTGCGGCTCTGGATGTGCTGGAGACTGCGGCCAGAGTCACTGACCAAGTGCGGCCACCAGCCCTGGGGGCATCCTATAGGTCGCCTTACACTGTCTACTCATGTAAAAAGTAATAAAAATAAAATATATCAACTGCGGGGGACGACCTACAGAGTCTGGTGCCTCATACTGGGGTCCAGTGGCTGGGGGCAGTGTATAGAGGAAAGGAGCCAGGGCTTGAGGGTCTTCAAGCTATACCCCCAGTGTCATCCCGGTGCGCCCTAACGTAGGAAGAAGTGCCTCGGACTCCTGTATAGTACACTTATGCAAGAGGAGTTCAGTATGCTTAGACAAACGCTAGGAGGAATTCAGCCATTATAGTTTTAACATGTGTTTTTTTTATGAGATTTTTTTTTATTGACGGAGAACACCGACTAATTCAGTGTATGACAGGAGCTTGGACACTTTCAGATTTACCTCCAAAAATGCTAGCTCATCCCACTCTACGTCCATTGGCTGCTTAAGACTTCAGCACTAAAGGCATTTTATGCCCAGCTTTCTTATACGATTACTTCATAGATTCATTTACTGTCGTGTATTCCCAAGACACTGTCCTGGACAAATACACAGCAATTGCTCTCAAATTCAGTGCGGTTTCTATTTACAATTGGCTGTGGGTTAAAAGATGGTAAAAAAAAAAAAAAAAAAACCCTAGTAAGGAAGAGAAACTTTCCTATATTATAATTTGGATGGTATTAATTGCATGGTGTCAAGATAAGATAAGTTCAGCTAAAACAAAATATCCTAGTTTTTTTTTTCCCCCTCATCCCTGATGGCCTTACCACAGTTACTTGAGTATTGCAGGCTAAATCGACTTCAGAAGAATTTTTTTTTCAAGGCAATGAGAAGATTTCACCCCTTTATTAAGTCCTTTGTTGTCCAGTATGCTTAATCTAATAGTTACTGCTATGATGGATACTCTGCTCGAGCTTTCAGGGGGCCTTGTCCTGATGGAACACTACAGTCCGTGTCATCCAAGTGACAGTTACTTAAGTAAGGGCTGTGGAGTTTACGGCACTAATGCAAGGAACCCTTTCTAAATATCAAAGAGTATTAACTGATTCTAAGAACCAATACAACTTTTTTACCAAATGTCAATCTAAATTTCATATTAACTAGGAGTTTTATGTGAATATGTAGGATGTTGTTGAAATCAGCCTCAAATATTAAAAAAACAAAACAAAAAAAAACACACACACACACATTATTATCCAAAATGTGTTCTCCTGCTTTTGTGCACTGGTTCCTCAATAAATGTTTGTAGACCAGGGATTCCCAACCAACCACAGTCCTCAAGGTACACCAACCGTCTAGGCTTCAACGATAGCCAAACTTGAGCACAGGAGTCTTAATTAGTACCTCAGTTATTTTGATTTAGCCATCTGTGCTCAAGCATGTGTATCACTAAAACATGGACTGTTGGTGTGCCTTGAGGACTGAGGTTGGGAGACACTGTTGTAGACAAATGCCCAGTGCTTACTATATGACTTTGCGTATTCTCATGCGCAAGGCATGGGTCTTCCATTTTTTAGGTGCTGTTTGAATAGATGCACAGCCAGGTCTGCTGCTGGAGTGTACTGGAGTCATCCAGCAGCATCAGATGGCACATTGGCAGGACAAATGAGAAGCTTAGCCCTTGCACTACTGAAAGAAGGTAGGAAGCACTGCTGAGCTACATCTCAAAATAAAATAGTATGAAGTTCAGCATACCTTTGAATATTTTTTAAAAAACTTTCTTCCGTACGAACACTCTTCGTGGTCACAGACACCTGGCTAGAAACACAAGGGTTGCTTTGACAGAAAAAATTTATTTTATCTCCAGTTTTCTTTTTGTCTTTATCTTGAGGTTTTGAATTTTCCCTATTGGTGGCTTCAGATTGCATTTGGCACAGCTCCTGGCATAAGAAGGGCGAGAACAAAGAACTATTAAGTTACAAGTCTATCTGATATAAGATTTTATAACGAGGGGGGGTAAACAGGGAAACAGTGCTGAGACCCCCTTAATTTGCTAGAAAGGGAGTATGTTATTTGCTATGCTTTGTCATCTCTGTAACCTGTAAATGGAACTGGCTGTGTAAGTTGCACTATACCTGCTGCTGGCCTGTGACTCAGCTCCTCTAACACAGTTGTGTGCCCATCATCCCATATTATAATATTAACAAAGAAAACCTAAATAGTAGTAAAGCTCAGTTTATAAATATGCTAGCAATCACAGAGCATGGCTTACCTGCAGACTTTTCACTTTTGAGTTTTTGACAGTGGAGCTGTGCGCAGCCTTGCTTGCGGCACCTTTGGCATTTGATGACTGGTCACACTGCTCTTTAGCTGCAAGGCACAGTTTGGTGTTCTTGTTCACTTTTTTGGGAGACTTTAATTTGTCCCCACTGGTGCAGTTTGTGTTCTTAGCTTCAGTAACCTCTCGATTTTTAGGTGCAAAGGAAACTGTGATCCGGTTGCCAAACACATCCTCGTTCTCCATGCGCTTCTGTGCCCGCTCCGCACTTTCCTGATTGATAAAGCGGAGAATGGCACTGCTGCCCGAAATACTCATCACTTTCCCTCCACAGTTATCAGAAAGGCGTCGAAGGCGGTTGTTGATACTTTTTGCATCTCTGTTTGTTGGCAAGTTATAAACATATAACAGAGTATGGCACTGCTGCAGGAAAAGAGAAAATAAAATGGACCATTTAAAATTAAAAAAAAGTTGGACGAAAATAAAAAAAAAACCCACACACCTTCAGAATATAATACAAAAAAAAAAACAAAAAAAAAAAAAAACACACAACTAGTAGGGGGTACACAAGCCAGGAGTGTAACTAGTGTGCACTGCTCTGAGGCCTAGAGTTTAGGTGGCTCACATAGTAAGGACAGGAAAGGGTACAGAAAAGGTCAGTCTATAAACTACTCACCATGATACTAATGTATTGAAAACACTAGATTATGGAGAGTAGTTTGTAAACAGTCCTTTTCTACAAGTCCACCTCCTCTGAGTGGCTTGCATGCAACAGATAGAGGGCCTGATTCACTACTGATCGCAAAAACGATTACGCACGCAGCCTCACTCTGATAGTATGCTAATCCATTTCGACTGCTATGCCGTTGCAGCATAACATAAGGACGCCCACTTTACCTTACATACGTCCGTAATGTTTAGCAAGACTGCGAAGCTATCGATACAATGGAGTACCATCGCAGCCTTACGCACACTTGCACAAAGCTCTGACCTTACTCAGGAATTGCTAACTTCATCGCATGCTATGAGTGCTCAGGCTGAGTAGGGCACCGCAGTGGATAATTTATGCACACCCATGCCTGCGTTTCGCCGACCCCCCCAATCACCTCCCACAAACGGCACTTCCTGTCAATCACTCTGCGTAGTCACACTGCGATGCATACGAATGGCTGCTTCGCACACTGCGATGCATACGAAGAACAAAACAATCGGCCGATTCATTCATGCAGCTCTTAAGGACTCTGCAAGCATCCACCAATTTGTTCATTAACCACTTAACGAATTCTTTCCAAAAACCGCTCCAAAATTGTCGGTTTATTTTATGATTGAATAAGGTCAAGAACATAATTTTAAATTTATCCATCACTATTTTATTTGCAAATTTTTTTTAAAAAAAAAAACACAGTATACCATAAAAATAGCGGCTTATGTTATACTGTAGTGATGGCCATTGACAACTGTACCATCGATGGTGCAACCATCGTTAGAAACCATCAATTGTTTAGCGAATGACGAGGAGATCTGTGTAAACCTCATCTGCCGATGTTTCCTAAACATCGATTGAGGGTTGCCATCGATGGCCACCAGCAATGGCAAACCACTTGTTTTCAGTCAGACCATCGATGGTTTGCAAACCATCGTTGATCGGTTGCCATCCCCAATCAGAGGCGCTCATAAATATATATATATATATTTGAAAGGACCTAGCACTCATAATCCAAACAACATCGGTGCCCTCTGCATTAGGTACAAATATACAGTCACAAAAAGAGACCGCGGCACTCGTCGGAAAAGAGGACACTTAAAGCAGGGTTGAATAAACCTCTAATACCACTTCAACGTTTCAATCATAAAGATTTGTCAGGAAGTACAAAAAACATACAACACTTACCTATATACAGAGACAGACACCACGAGTGTAGCTGATCGCGTCCACCGGGATCACCTCTGACGTCATCGCTACACACTGTACAGCGGGCACGACGTCTGACGTGTCCGTTACTATGGAGACCAGAATCAACAAAGTGATAAATACATGCCTTCACCAACAAGACATAAACTGATGCAAAATACATACAATCAGAGCTGAGCAAAGAAATAAATATACATGTAATGCAGATTAGCGGGAGTGCATATCATAACAGGAGCAGGTATATCTAAACAAATGAATCTTACTGGACTATAATATAGTCCAATCAAATTATGCATAATATAAAGGCCAAATGACCAAACGGTAAGACCAAGCTGTAACAGCAGAACATCAATTGAAACACGATTTAGACAATGTTCCATTAAGGCCATAATGTTGCAGAGTATTAAGGCGATGTATCCACTGTGCCTCAATCTGCAACAACCGTTTAGATCCATCACCCCTCTCACACTCAAGGGGACGTGATCGATCATTTTGTAATGTAAAGTCGATAAACTATGTCGATGAATTGTGAAGTGGCGAGCTACTGGCTGATCAGTGTCACCACCACTCAGGGCTTGGCGGATGGCCGATCTGTGCAGTGCGATCCTTTCTCGTAACGGACGGGTTGTTTTCCAAATATATGGGGAACCACAAGGGCACCTAATAAAATAAACACCGTATAGGCTGGTACATGTGAGTACATAATTAATCTTATAACGATGGCCTGTGTGTGGGTGCACAAAACTGTCACCTGTTAAGAAAACCACAAGTTGTATACCCTAAGCATTTGTAGTTGCCAGGTTTCTTAAGTCATAAAATGAGTTTTGGAAGGGTTCTCAAAATTGGTGATGTCGTTGTGCACTAGCCAATCCCGAATGTTCTTACCACGTTTATAGCATGGTAATAGGGGTGGTATTATGTAATGTGGGAAGATTAGTGTCAGTGCTGATCAGTGGCCAGTATTTTTTTAGCGGCTTTAATGATTTGACCACTACCGGCACTGAAACCATTGGCCCAAACCAGTTTGCCCTTCACATCATTAGTTTTATTTTTGGACTGTGTCACAGATTTAGAAGCCAAAAGGGCCTTCTGTCTGGCTTGTTGGAGGGTACTTCCTGAGTACCCCCCTCTGACGGAAACTTTCCGTCATACTATCCATCTGAAGTGGCTCATCAGTAGGATTACTGCAAACTCTATGAATTCTTAAAAATTGAGAGTAGGGTAATCCCCTGATTAAACTCTTAGGATGATGGCTTGACGCGAGTAACAGGTTACTGCGATCTGTCGGTTTCTTATAGATGGATGTACTAAGCTGACCATCGCATAAAGTAAACCATACATCTAAAAAATTAATGCACTCGGCGCTGATGTTGTAGGTGAATTTAATATCTGAGTCCAGATCATTAACCTCACTCATCAATAGGAACTCATTCCTACTACATAACCAGATCACAAATATATCTATGTATCGGGTGAAAAACCTGATTTTATCCCCATAGGCTCTATTAGTGAAGAACAAATCTTTTTCCACCCGATACATAAATGCCTTGGCATAAGCTGGGGCCGCACAAGAACCCATAGCACAGCCGAGGGTCTGTAGATAGTAAGACCAGTCAAACAAAAAGTAATTCCTGGTGAGGGTAAGAGACAAAAGCTGCAGAAAAAAAAAAAAATAAATCAGGGCCATTAAACTTAAGGTTATTGCACAATAATTGCTCAACTGCTGTTAATCCTCTGTTACTCGGAATGCTCGTGTACAGACTCACTATATCAATAGTGCATAACAAGCAATCAGCAGGGAGATCAGTCAAGTTGCGTAATTTATGCAAAAAAGAAGTGTCTTTCAGGTAAGTATCTTCAGCTTGTATAACGGGCTGCAAGTGGAAATTAACAAATCTGGATACTTCATAGTATAGTGAGTCCATGGCCGCTATAATGGGCCTCCCCGGTGGATTTAATAAGTCCTTGTGTAATTTGGGCAAGGTATAGAAGACCGGGACACGAGGATGACTTGGCATTAAAGCATCCATAGTAGTTTTAGTAATCAAATGATCATCGACTGCAGATTGCAGTATTTCCACAAGTTCATCCTGATACAACTTAGTAGGGTTAGATGGTAGTTTACAATAAACATTAGAGTCCGATAATTGCCTCAGGGCCTCGGTCCGATATGCAGAGATATCCTGTATCACGATACCACCCCCCTTATCTGCAGGGCGGATAATAATACTAGTATCTCGGCTCAAGCTTTTAAGTGCTGTCATTTCTCTTTAATGGTGCATACACACGGTCAGATTTTTCCTTCAGATATGAACGATAACGATTTAAAAATCGTTCAGTCGTTCATATCTGAAGGAAAATCTGACCGTGTGTGAGGGGGTGATCGATCTAAACAGTTGTTGCAGATTGAGGCACAGTGGATACATCGCCTCAATACTCTGCAACCTTATGGCCTTAATGGAACATTGTCTAAATCGTGTTTCAATTGATGTTCTGCTGTTACAGCTTGGTCTTACCGTTTGGTCATTTGGCCTTTATATTATGCATAATTTGATTGGACTATATTATAGTCCAGTAAGATTCATTTGTTTAGATATACCTGCTCCTGTTATGATATGCACTCCCGCTAATCTGCATTACATGTATATTTATTTCTTTGCTCAGCTCTGATTGTATGTATTTTGCATCAGTTTATGTCTTGTTGGTGAAGGCATGTATTTATCACTTTGTTGATTCTGGTCTCCATAGTAACGGACACGTCAGACGTCGTGCCCGCTGTACAGTGCGTAGCGATGACGTCAGAGGTGATCCCGGTGGACGCGATCAGCTACACTCGTGGTGTCTGTCTCTGTATATAGGTAAGTGTTGTATGTTTTTTGTACTTCCTGACAAATCTTTATGATTGAAACGTTGAAGTGATATTCGAGGTTTATTCAACCCTGCTTTAAGTGTCCTTTTTGTTATGATAGATAGATAGATAGATATATATATATATATATATCTATCATACACACACACACACATATACACACACACACATATATATATATATGTGTATATGTATATGTAGGTGTGATATATATATATATATATATATATATACACACATACATATACATACAATATTATACACACACTTCATGGGGGACCAGGAGGAGCGGAGGCCGGTGTGGGAGTGTGCAGGGGGCTGCCTTGGTGCATAGAAGCAGCAGCCAGAGTCGTGGCTGCTGCTTCCTGTACATCGTAGTTCCGGAGCCACAGCGGGAGCATGTCCTGCTCGTGGCCCGGATACAAAGCAGCAGCGGCGGCTACCAGAGCCGCTGCTCCACCACACAGTGATCACTGTAGTGCCGGAGCCGCAGCGGGAGGGTCTCCCGCTGGCAGCCCGGGCACAGAGCAGCAGCTGCTACCAGAGCCGCTGCTGCTTCTCCATGACACAGTGATCACCTAGTGATCACTGTAGTGCCGAAGCAGGAGCAGGAGTGTCTCCCGCTGGCGGCCCGGTACAGATCAGCAGCGGCGGCTACCAGAGCCGCGGCTGCTGGGACCAGCTGCCCGATCACTGCTGGCCACAGTGATCGGGTCACAGCAACAGCTACATGAGCCGTGGCTTCTGCTTCAATGGCAGTGCGCCAGGAGGGGGTTGCCGACGGTGCCCGATCACTGTGGCCAGCAGTGATCGGGACACGCTGACAAGGCAGCCATGCTTGCAGAGGGACCAGAAGGTCTCTCTGATGTAGGCGGCGGCGGGAAGATTAGCTTCCCACAGCCGCCTAGTGGGTATTTCTGACTGGTCGTATCAGATACAACCATGTCAGAGAAAGCCCAGCCTGGTGCGGTTGTATCTGATACGACCGTGCCAGGCAAGTGGTTAAACATTCAGCAAAATAAAGAGGTACCTTCAAAAGTGTTTGTTTGTGCTCAAATAAGATCGATAAATGACATTGCAGTTCTGGCAGTCACCATTCAAAGTTTTATTCTACCTGTGGCTTTAGGGGTAATCTAGGAGGAAGATCAGAAATAAACTCCTCAAAGCAGATGAGCTCGTGTGCGTGGTGAAGTAACGCTTCAGATGCCTGGTTCTTATGTACAAGTATGATATGGAAACCATGCCGATGTCTGAGGTCACTGAGTTCCAGAGCAAAGTTGACATCGGCTACAATATAAAAGAAAAAAAAAAAAAAAAGGAAAATTTGGCATTAAGTCAGTAGTGCCTGTAATTCAGAATACATTCGTTAAGACAAACGTATCATGTAGGAAACAAAAAATCCTTTAATCTTGGCAAATAAGTACAAGAGCGAAATTAAAACAGTTTCAGGTTGGCACTTACAAACCTGTGCAGGTAGCTTTGAGAAACTTTTAGCCTAGGGGTTCCCAACCACGGTCCTCAAAGCACACTAACAGTCCAGGTTTTAGGGATAGCCATACTTGAACACAAGTGACTTAATTAGTACCTCAGTTATTTTGATTTAACCATCTGTGCACAATCATGGATATCGTTAAAACCAGGACTGTAAAGCTGGGCATCCATTATACAATTATCTGTCAGATATTCATTCCACCCAGCCAGATTGGACAGATATCTGGTAATGTCTGGGATCAAATGGAAGATTTGTCATTTGATTCCAAACACTGCAAAATAGCCAAAAATGGTTGTTAAGACAAATTTGTTTAAACACAAATTTAACCAATTTTTTTGGTCCTTTTTTCAGTGTTTAGAACCATATGATCAACTCATTTGCTCCCATACATTACCAGGTTTTCCTTCCAACCAGATTTTACAGATAACTGACTAATAATTATATAGTGGATGTCCAGCTTTAGTGTGCCTTGAGAACAGAGGTTGAGAATCACTGCTTTAGCCAGAAAGAGGAACCATTAGCCTAACTTGCTTAAGCGTTTAAAACGTAAATGTAACGAAAATCTAGATTTTCTCCCCAAAATGTAAGTGACCTAATAGAATTAAACTTACTAGAAACCAATACCACAGTTGCTGGAGAAGTGTGTGTGTCTGCAAACCTCCTCAAGCTCTGTCTGAGTTTGTCATCTGCAGCGTTCTTTGCTGTAGCATTAATATGAGCAACTGTAACCTGTCGAGATAATAGAAACAGAAAAGTGTGAGGAGGTGCATTACATCTGGTGCTTTCCACATTAAGTATACCAGTATAACATGATTAACATGTTCAGCCTATGGAAAACCAGAGCTGAAGCATATTGTTATTTACACATCTGTTCAAGGTGATGTAGATTTATAAGTCACTGAAGTAAACAAGACTATACACAATAGGGTTTTAAGGTACGTTCAACTTGTGTCTTTGGATTTTTATTTAGTTTACTTCTGCAAATCTGACCTGAGATACTGTTTTAGCGGGGCGCCGCACCCTGCCCCGCCCCATTTTAGAGGCAAAGTGCGCCCTGCCCTTTTAGCTGCGCCCCACTAAAACAGTGCGGTGTCTTTCCCAGCCACAGTTTACCGCGGGTGGTAAAAGTAGCAGTGACCGACCACTAGCGGGTGAATAGATGACATGCTCATGCGCACAACATCTATTCATTGTGAGGGGAGAGCTTGGAGGAAGCCCAGCACCGCTAAGGGCTGGGCACACCCCCAACTGTGACAAATTGGGGGTGTGTTACAAGTACACCATTCCACGGTCATCCACGCCCCCTTTTTGGAAGCCTGCGCAGAGATGACCTGCCCGTGGTCTAGTGGGAACACAAGTTTTTAAGGAGCAATCACATATGCATTTTGCTTGAACAAGATAACTTCCCGTTTTGTCAGTGTAGGTTAAGCAACTTTGGAGAGAGCGAGGGGAAAAGACAACGCAGCTAGGGGGTCTATTTACTAAGCAGTGTTAGGAGACAGAGTGAAAAGTGATAAGGTGCCAGCCAATCAACTCCCAACTGTCATTTTTCAAACAAAGCCTGTGAGATGGCAGTAAGGCGCTGATTGGCTGGCACCTTATCACTTTTCACTCTGTCTCCTAACACTGCTTAGTAAATAGACACCCTAGAGTCTAAAAGATGGCTAGAGTTACTATTTGCCCTATACAGATCTTTCAAAATTACCTGACAATTATTGAGCTCCTCAATGACTTCCTTGTTTTCTTTACTGATGTCACAGACACAAATGAATTCTGCCTCACGGCGACCTTTGAAAAGCCGCTCACGAATCCGCTTCACTACTGTCACAGCTGAGCGACCACTGGGAACAGAGCAATTCTCAATGTCCCAAAATACACCAATAGGAGGCAGATTTTCCTGCACCTGGCCAGCGGCTGACAATTCCGGGGAACCTACAAAACATAGCACACCCAATATTTAAAGCAGCAAATAAAGTGGTTCTTTGAGACTTTGGGTAAGATTAATTGAACAAGACATGAAATATCAAGTCTGTGCTCCCAATGAAAGTAGTGGGAGGTTCCTACCATATTTTTGTGATGCTTTACAGAAATTCTTAGTGAGTACAATGGTCGTCTCCTTCACATTTCCTTGTGTTCCACAGCCGTTGCACATAGGTAGAGCTGACGTCTGAGTGCTTGGAGGAGGAATATTAGGCCATATTTTGTTTGCATCAATCACACCATTACCATGGGACTGTAGAAGCAAAAAAAATGTCAAGTCTGTATAACCTAACATATAACCGAATGACCACCAATCTTGATAGATTTGGAAAATTCCTCACATCTTAAGAAAAACGTGAAAAAACAAAGCTTACAATCTGGACTGTAAAATGAGGGTTTCTAATGGGACCTAATGAGATGTGGTCAGATACCTCAAAATGCCTCTTGAAAGAGGATAAAATCAGTTACCGCTCTTCTACATCAGCAGCCCGTTACCACTAAGTGAAGATCAACTCTTGTGCTCAGAACTGCATAGGGTACACAGGGGTGTCAATGATTTTATGGGGTGAGGGGGGGGGGGGGCACAGAATTAAATTTTGACATTCCCCTTGCCTCCAAACTTACCTGTTGCTGGGGGGGATAGGTGCCGGAGCAGCAGGAGTCGGACTCTGGTAGTGGCTGTGGACTGTCAGGGGCTATGCTTTATTGTAATAGGCTGCACAGCCCCTGCACTGCAGAGAATGTGTAATGTACGGCCTTTTAACTTAAAGACAGCAAATTACACCTCCTCCATGCAGCAATGCAGGGGCTGCCCATTGCTATAAAGCACAGCTGTGTGTTCCTGCTAAAAAGCCTGCCCTGAGACCTCCCCACCCGCGGGCCGCAGTGTCCCACAGGAGGGAAAAGTTGCGGTGACCAATCAACGATTGAATTGATGCCGTGCACAAGGCATCTATACAGTCAGGGTAGAGCTTGGGGGGAAGCCCTGCTCCTCCCCAAGTGCTGGACACCCCCCCCCCCCTTCAAGGGTGACAAATTGGGGTGTCACAAGAACACACCCCCTTCCTGGTCTGTCACGCTCCCATTTTGGGAGAGTTGCCATGCCCTCATTCTGGTGGGAACATTACAGCTCCTGGACTTCCACGAGCACCGATCCACTGGCCCCATTCAAATGTTGTTAGGGGTAGAGAGGCCAATCCCAGGGATCGGTGGGATCCCGGGATTTTGCCTAAAAATGCCAGAGATGAATAGCATTGGGCATCTTTTTTTTTTTTTTTTTTTTTTTAAATGCCAGGCAGCACTGAGCACCTCCAGCAGCGTGCTCGGACACTGCCCGACTCCCCCTTCCCTCGGCTGTGCACACTGCGCAGCGTGATGTGAGGACCCAGGTTTAGTCGCGAAAACCGGCATTCTCTGACTTAACCAATTCTCGACCAGGAAAACAGAGTGGTGTAATGAATAGCTGCGGAAGCTCCCTCCCATGGCCATTTATCATCACATTGAATTCTCCCCAATGTTGGGATACCTACTTCAGTTTGACTTCTAAATATCTCTCGTTTAAAATAAATTGAAAAATAACTGTAGGACAGGGCATACCTATTTAACTGATAAAGACTTTAATACAAGTACTCGTTTGGTACACATTATGCGATCCCTCGCATGTCATAGTTATGATGACTATTAGAACCAGCATTCACCGACTAAAGTGCAGGCCGTGCAGCGGTTATCGCCTCACTAAGACGGCAGACAGCCGCGCACCCGGCACTTTTGTCAGATTTCTCCTCACATCCCCAGGGGGTGCGAGAAGAAATCCTTCAGCCCGTCCAAACAGCGGGGTGAATTGAATAGCTCCCTCCCGCAGCTATTTATCACCACATTGAATTGACTTCCTCCCCACTTTTTTTTAGCAAATCCATTAAGTAATGGCTGCATTTGAAAGTGTACTAAACGTTGCCATTAGATTCGGGTTAGATTATACTAAATACCGTACTTTACTGCATAGACCAGTGATTCCCAACCTCGGTCCTCAAGGCACACTAAAAGTCCTGGTTTTAGTGATATCCGTGGTTGAGCACAGATTGTTAAATCAAAATAACTGAGGTACTAATTAATTCACCTGTGCTCAAGTATGGTTATTCTTAATACCTGGACTGTTAGTGTGTCTTGAGGACCGTGGTTGGGAACCCCTGGCATAGACACTGCGCATTTGTGTTTAAAGTGGTTTGTCCACCATTTGCCAATGAATATACAGTACCATGAGCAGAAAGCTCTGGCCCGTGTTCCTGCATTCCAGCTCCCCCTCACAATCACCTCTGTGTTCTGTTGCGCTTTACTACTCCCAGCGGCATTTATGGGAGTGCAGCATATAAGGGGGGGGGGGCTGATGTTTATTTTTCATCTTTCCCCAGGGTGTAGCATTTAAGTGAGGAAATACAGCAATACCGTGCCATGAGAACACAAATTTCACGCAGCCAATGGGAACACCTAGTATTGTTTAATCCTGTGGTTTTATATACTTCGCATTGGCACAAGTACTGAGCAAAGCAGTTTCTGATCTCATCTCTGCAGCGAATAGTTATGGAAGAAAAAAAAAAAAGTGCCCCTCTAACTATGCAAAAACTGAATGAAGGATGTAGGCTTGCCTCTGCAAATAATCGGAGTGTGGATTCGCTGATTCATACACAGGCATAGGGCCAATGATTTTATATCAACTGGAAATCTAGCAGAGGTTATCAAACTCCATGTTTTAAGGCTACCCATGCTTGAGCACAGGAGACTTAGGCCCTCATTCAGACCCACTCGCGAGTGGCTGTCCGCTCGCAAGTGGGTCGATGGTCCCCACTGTGCATGCGCACGACGGAGGGAGCTCCGTCGTGCGCATGCGCGAGACCCGACGAGCGAAGGACTTTCCTTCGCTCTGAGTGTCTCATCAAAGGGGGCGTGCTGTCGATGGTGACTGACAGCACGCCCCCTTTGGTGGGCGTGCCTGCCAGACGGAGGCGTTCCCATGGGAACGTTTACAGTCTGAAGCCGGCCCCACTGACATCACTAGTGATGTCAGTGGGAGAGATTTTGGCTCTGATAGAGCCAAAATCACTCCTGGCCTTGCGGTTGAAAAACTCAACCGCAGGCTTTTGCTCGCAGTTTCGATGGTCGCGATGGTCAAGACCATCGCAACCATCATCCTGCACGCTCATATATGCTGTGGGTGGTGACCCACAGCTATACGAGCGTCCAGGAGGACGCTCCATATTAATGGAGGTGGGCCCTGATTCAGAGCGAGCGCTCTGGTCAGAGCGTCCGGCTCTGAATCAGGGCCTTAATTAGTACCTCAGTCAATTTGGTTTAACCATCCAGGCACAAGCATGGCTATATTAAAGCATGGACTGTAATGGCGGAGTTTGGGAACTGCTATCATATAGGGTCACAAAGCTAGAACTATCAGAACACTGTTCTAAAAATGGAGGGAGGAGCATGACACCGGTGGTACTGAAGGTAACAGAAGTAATGTGACATGTAAGGCTATTCTGATTTCTACCATGATAGTTTGGGTAGTTCTTAGGGGTTTAGTGGTTCTTCAACATAACTTTAGTTTTACAATTTTTACCATTATACCACCAGTTGAAAGTTGCAATCCTTTTATATTTGGGGCTATTTTATGTAGTAGTCTTTAGGAGAGAAGGATTGTACATTATAAATTTATCTCTAGAGCAGAGGTTCCCAAACACGGTCCTCAAGGCTCCCCAACAGTTCAGGTTTTAGAGATATCCATGGTTAAGCACAGGTGGTTAAATCAAATTGAGGTACCAATTAGGTCACCTGTGGTCAACATGTATATCCTTAAAACCTGACTGTTAGCACGCCTTGAGAACAGAGTTTGAGAACCTCTGCTCTAGACAATGCCATTCAGTACTATGACAATCTTTTACAATCTTCTGAGGTAGTCTTATAACCTCATAACCCATGGCAAAAAACAAATGCAAATCATTATTTGCATGCATCATCCCATGGCAAATTATAAACTTCATTATTGTTTGTTTTATATGGTCCTCAAAACTCCTTTATACTGTTATTTTATTACCTTTTATAGTTTTTTTTTTTTTTTTACTTATTTACAATACTACTGGGTAATACAGGTGTCCTTACTAAGCTGTTATAATTGCATATAAGACATCTTTCACTCCACAGTATTGAATATAGTGGCATGTTATACGCCGTTCGTAATGTGCGAGTTCTCTCAAACCATGCCCGTTAGTCTATAAGAAAATTGCACTTTCAATTGTACATAATTTGCAAAAAGTTTGTGAAAAGTAGTAATGTTCAGGCTAGACTTTATTTACAGTGCACCACGCCCTGCCCGATTTAATGCTGTTAAAAAGCACCCTGTCCCTATGGAGAAGCCCTGTTGAACTCTTGTTTTATATACCCCTCTGCTGTTGCCGCACTCACTGTGCTCCCTATTCATAATAAGTGAGCAGCTATATAGTCAGGCCCAAATTATTGCCCTTCAAGAATTAAATTGTGCCCTCAAGGATCAGCACCCTGCCCTAAAAAATTTCTAGAGAACACCAAGTAATGTACTATTTGTGAAAAAGTAGCAAAGCGCATTCAGGCTAGTCTACATTGCTGTCTGTTCATAAGACTAAATGTGGATAATAGTGGAAAAATGATGCCATACAGGTCAGTGATCGATGACATAGAACGTACAGTTTTCCACTTTTAGCCACATTGCCTGTCTCCTGTATAAACAGCAATGTAGTCTTCATTCTTTGTGTAAAAGTAGCATCATATTTGTGAAAAAGTAGCACATTGTTGAATTCAAAGTGCTATGTGGGTCATTCCATGCCAAATCACCCAAAAAAAATAAAATATTGAAACTTTTCAACCCGACTCAGATTTTCAAGAAATTTGGTAGGATACTAAACAGCATAAACTAACTTTCATATGTAACATTTTAACGCTCAGTGATACACTGTTCATGCTACAGGGTTGCAAACATGACAAAACAGATTTTAAATTTATGCTTGCCAGGTCGACTAAAACAAATCATAACTTTACTTTTAATTGTGGTAGAACTTTCATGTTGGTCTTGTTTTGAAGCTAAGGGAACATAGTTTTCATAAAAAATAGTTCGATTTAAGTTTTGACTTCCATTTCAAGGTCACATGATGCGACCTTTGACCTTGAATATCTAAAAAAGTATGTTTAATTTTTTTTGTACATAAAGTATCTTATACACTTGCATACAATCTCTCTTTGGTATAAGTTTCATTTTGGGAAGCCTTTGGGAACAGGAGTAACAAAAAATGTATTAAGAACAGCAGTTGAACCCTTCTTGCACCAACCAAGCAACTGGCAAGTTCAGACTGGTTTTGTAGTGTGTCTATTCTAGGGATGGTCATTAGCGGTTTTCCATCAGCGAGAACCATCAATGTGGTACAACAGCAATCTATGGTGAACCATTGATGGTTTGCACCCCTCTATGGTCACCACTGCCGGGTGTCTGGCAAGCCACGGGTTGTGCAAAAAAATGGGATGGGGCTTGGCGGACAGCCAAGGGGCGAGGCAAAGCTCTGTCATGAGCAAAGAGGAAAAAAAAACAAAAACACAACGGGTTCCACTTTGCCATTGATGGCAAAACCATTAACCATTAGTAGTAAACCATTGATATTTGCAAACCATTAATGCCATCCCTTCTGTTTGCTTTTCATTCTGGCTGCAGCTTCTGCAATGAGAACTAGTGATAGAAGGGATTTAGACAGTTTACCAGTGAATAGTGGTGGTTTAATCAAGAGTGACAAATGGATAAGAAGTACATTAAGACTCAGAGCGTATATTCTAAAGAATATCTAATGGGTTGCAGCACTTAGGAGCAGGGCCCTCTACCCTCTTGTGCTGCTTCTCTACTTTCATCTACTTCTTACTCCCCACTATTGCACCTAACACTTTGTTGCTTTGCTCTGTTGTGTTATGGTTGCTAATGTAGCAATGTATATTATCCATGTCCTGTATTGTACTGTAAGTCACTGGTCAACTTGTCTTTGTACGGCGCTGCGGAACACTTGTGGCGCCATATAAATAAATATTAAAGGAAACAGCAGCAGAAGAGCACAATCGGGCACAGGTTCCCTCAGCTGTTTTTTTGGTTCCTGTTTTTTTTTTTTTTTTTTAAATATAAGTTCTGCAATTTTTATAGCTTTTCTTTTGCAATAGTTTTCATCTTTGACTCTTTTCTTCTACATAGGTGATGCTCCCACACGGCTTAAAATTTTAATTTAAATGACAGCAAAGCTGATTCAGTCCTGTATGATGCCACTTCTGTGTTACTTTCCTCATCAATTGATGTAATTGGTCCTTCCACAGCAGTGAAAGAAACCCTTTTAAATTGTTTCCTAGTTATCACAAATCATTTTTTTATCACTATTGACATGTGGCTGTATTTTAATCATCCATGGTAGCATCTTCCTTAATGATTTTCTACTGCTGCGTCCTTTAATAGCAAATGGGTTGCAACACTGAGTCCTAATGTACTTCATTGAAACACTCTTGACCAAACTACCACTATTCACTGATAAGTATTAGAAAAAAGATGGTTGAATCAAACTGACTTAGGTACTAATTAAGTCACCTGTGGTCAAGCATGGATATCCTTAAAACCTGGTCTGTTAGGGTGCCCTGAGGACTGAGTTTGGGAACCTCAGATTTAAAAAAAATTATATATATATATATATATATATATATAGTGGGGCTCTGGGCCCCCCTGAAAAGTTAGCAATGCTCGCATCATCATGGCCCTGCCCCTTGCTTCACAGTAATTTCAGCATTGTGTAGTGGTGGCGGGGCCAAAGTGATGCGTTTGCGTGGTCAGGCCCCCGCTCAGCTTCTAATGTCGGGTAATATCCCTAGCCACAGCCCCTATGCCGCACCGCATCGCGCCCCCCGCTATGCCAACCTAGCTGTCCCCTCCTGGAGGCAAGCATGTCTTGTATCAACTAGTTCTCGATGCAGCAGCTGCGGCCAGAATGCGTGGTGCAAACCATCGATTGTTCACCATAGATCGTTATTGTACCATCGATTGAAACCCACCGATTGCCATCCCCAGAACACAGAGACACTACAAGACAAGTCTGAACTTGCCAGTTGCATGGTTAGGGTTTAAATGCCGTACTTAATATTTTACTCCTGTTTCCAAAGGCTTCCCAAAATAAGCAAAACATATACCAAAGAGATTGTATTTAAGTGTATAACATACTTTATATACAAAAAATACATACATACACACAGCGTGGATGGCACTCCCACTTGTTGTCCAAATTCAGGGTGCCCTCTGGGGATAGCCGCACATCAGCAACCAAACACATACATATAGCCAGCGGTACTCCAAGAAATCAATGCAAAGACAGGCAGTTTACATCAACGTTTCGATGCGTTAATGCATCTTTAAGATACAAAAAAAAGTTTGACAAGGTACTTGAATACCCTCCACCACGTGCAGACGCCACGGCATCCGGGTTTGGCAAGAAGACGCCCCTTGATGACATCACCGGCGCGATCCATTGTCATGGTAACATGTGAACTAAAAACATAAACATAATGCCTTTAAAGGGGGCCAGTTACTAATAATACAGATATTAGTACTAATCTAGCAGAAATGATCGTATTGTTTAAAGAATGTTAGAAAAACAAAACATATTGCTGAGTATAAACTGCTTCTACAAATCACAGACATATGACAATTAATTGACGCTAAGTCAAAACCTACAACGAAATTACATGTTCAAAACACCTATACAAAGACAACTATATACCCAAATATCATGCTAAAACAGCTGTGGAATACATCACTACCAGAACAGCAATCCGGACAGACATCCGTAATTGCTGTTACAAAGCATATGTCTGATTTGTAGAAGCAGTTTATACTCAGCAATATGTTTTATGTTTTTCTAACATATTCTTTAAACAATACGATCATTTCTGCTAGATTAGTAAATATATCTGTATTATTAGTAACTGTCCCCCCTTAAAAGGCATTATGTTTATGTTTTTAGTTCACGTTACCACGACAACGGTGATGTCATCAAGGGGCGTCTTCTTGCCGGACCCGGATGCCATGGCGTCTGCACGTGGTGTGGTGGAGGGTATGCAAGTACCTTCTCAAACTTGTTTTTGTATCTTGAAAACAAAGCATTAAAGCATCGAAATGTTGATGTAAACTGCTTGTCTCTGCATTGATTTCTTGGAGTGCAGCTGGCTGGCTATAATAAAAAAAAAAATATATATATATATATATATATATATATATATATATATACATACATACATATATATACACACACATACATACACACACACATATATATATATATATATATATATATATATATATATATACACACACACACACACAACTTTCAGATATTCAAGGTCACATCATGTGACCTTGAAATGTAAGAGTCAACATTTACATTTTTTTTTTTTTTTTTTTTTATGAAAACACTGGTCCTTTAGCTTCAGAACAAGACCAACATGGAAGTTTTACTACAATTACAAGCAAAGTTAAGATTTGTTTTACTTGACCAGGCAAACAAATTATAAATGTTTTGTCATTTTTGTAACCCTGTAGCATGAACACCAAATGGATCACTGAGGGCTAAAATGTTACATATGAAAGTTACTTTATGCTATCTATCATCCTACCAAATTTCATGAAAATCTGAAGGTGCCCACACACCGCGGCATTTTACACGATTTGGCCGATTGACGAATCATGACGACGAATCTGGAAAAAAAAAAAAAAAAAAAAGTACAAATCGTGAGTTTATACTCACGAGCACGATGCCGATGCGCGTCCCCGCTTGTCGTACATCGCATCTTCTGATCTGCCGTGCTGTAGGGCAGATTAGCCAATCTGGGATACAATGCATTGGCTGCAAGATAGATCTTTAGTCAGATTGGACATTTTTTACTCCAAATCGTGATCACGACGGCAAGGGAGCTCCCATGAAAGTTCATGAGGAAATTGGCCATAAAATCGTATCGTGAGGACATCGGTAGGTGTGTGGGCACCTTGAGACAGTCGGGTTGGCTGTGATAATTTGGCATGGAATGACCCATGTTTCATATAGTACAGAAGTGACAGCAGTGCAAATTTACACTCTTGAAACCTTAGAGTAAGATCAGGTGCCACTCTAATGAATGTCACACTGAGCGCAATGCAGAGTAAAAAAAAACAAAAACCACATCTATACCTACTGTAACATCTGTTTACAGTACAGTTCCATTATCCAAGCAAGCAGCGACCTGCAAAATGCGTTGTGGCGATAGAAAGTCCTCTATCTGCTCAAAAGTTTTATATCAAACAATTATCTGAAAATTGATCATTTACTGGAGCTGTAACAAAACCCTACCAACCAAGGACCCTCCCACTCTTATCCTTTGGGATGAATATATGATTACTACTAGTGAAACCTAATAGTCTACATTACCATTTAGTGTATAAAGCGGTTAATTATTAAGAATCAAACAGAGAAACCAGTTCAAACTAAAAATACAAATTTAACTTAAATGAGGTAGGCTACATGTCAAACGCAAAGGATAATTTGCTATTTCAGGAGTAACTGGATTGAGGGGAAAAAACAAAAAAAAACCAAACACATTAGTACAGTAAAAAACAAAAATACTGTAACTGAACAAACCTTTTCTAAGCAGACTTCACAAAAGGAAGAGCCTTTGAAAAAGACAGAAGGTGTGTTTAGATGAAGAGAACCCGTGCAAAAATGTGACAGAATTTCAGACTGTGCAAGATGTGTCTTTAAATGCTGTGTAGCCCCATTAGTGAAGTCTGAATAAGAGTAATATCCAGGAGAAGTGCCGTGGACAGGGACTTGAAATTTATGTAGATCACTGTGAAATGGGTTTAAACGAACATTGGTGCAGCAGGGAACCGGGTGAGCTGAGTGAAGCTGGCAGGGAGAGAGACGCTTTTCCATACACACGTTTGAACAGTTGGGTTGGTAGCTGTTGCAAGGGCTTGTGACAGTCACTTTTTTGAATGGACTTTCTGGAGAGAATGATAGGCCTGGGGCTATTTGACAGGTAATCGTGCCAGCAACATTTTTGTCCAGAATAGAGTTAGGCTGAAGAAAACCACTCCCATTGAAGCGAACATCAGATGTGCAAGAGGTGCCATTAGAACAAAGTGCACAGCAGCTTACTTTGGATCCAGTTTGATGTTGAATTGACTTTATATGAGGAGGTTGAATTTTGGAGAGGGGGAAGATATGTGTGCGTGGTTGAAGTGTGGGTGGGGGAGGAGGTGGGACATCCTTCAGTTCCATTGTGGGTCTAGTGCTCTCCATGTAATCTTTCTGAAAGCAAAAGGAGATTTAAAAAAAAAAAAAAAAAAAAAAGTTAACCTAGCAGATAGTACAACACACACCTCAAAAATGCCTGAAAACAAGCAAAGACTCGTGGCTAAAATAAAAGTACTGCATATACTATATACATTACATGATTTGGTCGTCCAGTTCAACATGATCTTCATTCTAACAAAAAGGATGCATATATCCAGGGAAATTAAATGGGCGCAGTTTATTTAAAGATATAGAAAATAAAGAGTAATTTGTAAAATTAGTTTGGTTTAATTTTTTTACTATAAAAAGTAACAGTTTTGGCAAGTGTCATGCTGGGCACACAGTAGACAATAACAGGATTTTGGTACTTACCGATAAATCCCTTTCTCCGATTCCACAGGGGACACTGGAGTTCAAGACAGTGGGGTATAGACGGTGGTAGAGCAGAGCCTGGCACTTTAAATAATTCTGAAGTGTGACTGGCTCCTCCCCCTCTATGCCCCATCAGCCCCAGTTTTAAGAACTGAGCCCGAGAGGAGACGGTAGACAACAGGAAAATGAGGAGAAGGAGAAGACCACAGAACGGAACAATACCGACTGAAGGAGAACAGAGGAACCCACTGCAGGGAACACATGCAGTCACACAACTAGATAAGGACCCAACAAAACGGCAGGAACGCAGCGCTGGGCAGGCGTCCAGTGTCCCCTGTGGAATCGGAGAAAGGGATTTATCGGTAAGTACCAAAATCCTGTTTTCTCCTTCATCCACTAGGGGACACTGGAGTTCAAGACAGTGGGGACGTCCCAAAGCCAACCTCCCGGGTGGGAAGCGCGGAGAACCTGCCGACCTTTCGGCCAACCGAAACAGGGACAGCCCAAGACTGGAGGCATGTCGTAGAGCCAGGAGACAATCAGAGCTCCTTGCTGAACAGTCACAGACATTCCACAACTTACAGCGTAAATTCAATGGAATACGGCTAGAGAGTAGCCGCAGATGAGAAGCATCAGAACACCGTAAGCTCAGCCAAAAACAAACCAAGCAAGACCGCTGGGAGCAGAAAACCCCAACTAGAATCCATAGAATGGCAGTAACATGAGAACAAAACTCGAGAAAACCGTACCAGCGACAACTACAGGAAGCTGCAAAAGTCTCAGACAGCAGAATCCCAGCACTGCGGGACATCAATCATATAGATAAAAGTATAATGATACCAATATACAGAGACGGAGCTGAACCCGTCCACAGACTCTTAACCAAGCAAACAAGGAGGCAAGAGTCACGACCTAACAGTCGCCCTGAACCATTCTCGAGGTCCAACTATAACTACTAAAGGGTTGGTAACCAGTGGAAGGTTTAGACCATAGAAGTTGTCAACGAGTGGCGATCCCACTGGGCATGAGACGGATACGAGAGGATTGAGACTACAATTCCTTCCAGTGGGTCAGACGGCAGTACCACCCCTCCTGTCAAACAGCAGACAACTTCCTACATGATGGTAGAGTGTAATCAGTACCAACTACTGGCCTGAACATAGTATGAAAACACCCAGGATACCCTTAGCAGAAAAAGAGCACGGATGCCACCTCCACCCAGGGAGAGTTACCAATATAGGGAAGTATCCCATCCGCAAGGCTAAAGCACTAGGACAACTATGAAGGTACCATTCAGGTACCTGTCAGTGTGCTGAATTTATCAACAGATACTGAACAGGAAACTAACCAGGCCCTCTGTATGGAACATAGAGACTGTCACACTTTATAGTAAAGATGTGCATTAGCCCATAGATGCGCTTCAGTCCATAAACCCAACAGATTCCAGTAGAATAGGGTCACAAATCTCAATGTTACAACTATGCACCTACACACCAGGAAAGCTCTAAAGTGTACAGCCAACTGATTTAAAAGAACTGAAGGCTGCTAGGACAGCAGCTAGGGTGCGTAAGAGAGAATAACAGCTATGTCAGGATGCATGAAAAGGAAGCATCTTCCGAGGCATTAGTGGGGTAAGCCCGCTTACCTGTGAGCGACCAGAAGCCCTCTGGACGCTATGTAGAATGTCACTGACGTTATTCATCTCACAGCAACCCACCACGACAGGTACAGAGAGTAGCCTCAGTGGGCAAAGATCAATGCTCTACAGCACGGACTTCAGTCTGGAGATGCTGCAGAAGAAAATACTGTAGAAACTAGCAAATTGTTAGTGGAGACAAGAAGGCCGTACAACAGGACGCTATACCTGAGCCTGTTCCATTAGGGATATGTATCCATATAGAGATTACACATACCCCAAAAACGGTCTGCTAGTGTATCCTTACATTAACACTTATAATGGTGAAGTGTGTATTACGCCCACAATCTGATACAACCCAGGCCAGACCCTGCCTATATCGGCGGGTGGCCCTAGGCCTCATGTAAATTGACTAAATAAGCCATGAGGATGGAATAGATCCAGGATTCTCTATGTACTGATAGGAAATGTACCCAAGGGACCATCAGATACCCATTTTATTGAGATATGCGACAAGACAATAATATAAACTACCAGAATCGATGCTGGGAAAGGTACCTGTACATAGACATAGAATGCGTTAATTATCCCAAGTAAGAAGAGATATATATATATGTAGTGATAACGCCAGTCAGGGCCAAAAACAGATTTCTCCAATTATTAGGAAAATTCATACAAGGAACAGGAATATATCAGTATATATACACATACACACACACACAAACATAGCTGCATGAAAAGACAAACTCTTTGAAAGGAAGAGTTAGTACCGACATAGTAAGTCACTTGTCAAACTCCTGCACCAGGAGATCAGCACGCTACATACATATATACACACACATATATCCCACAATAGGAGATCAGCATGCTATATCTATATATACACACACACTGCATTCCTAGTGTCTTACAAGTTGGTTACTAAGTGCGCCCTAGAGTGTAGTTGTAATTAATAGGTCCCCCGAAGTGGACGCCGTAGATATAGACTGCTGGAAACAGGACTATAACCCGAGGCGGGTGTAAGTACATATCCTTATATACATGTGTGGACATACAGGAAGGCCCCAGGACATGTATAGAGTCCATACTAGAAGCAATGCCGTAGGAGCCTCTGACTATCCAATGTAAGCTGCAGAACATTACTCTAGTCTATAGAGCCACCATATAATATGTATGTATATAACAGACAGCTTCTGGTAAACCCTGGCAGCGTTCCAGACGTGGAATAATATGTACCTTAATGATTGTGGAAGTATAGGCATACCTACACATATCCATAATTATATACATATACACACACACCACCCAATCCCTAGGGAGAGATGGTGTAAGCGGAGTTATAGAACAAACTACCGGATCAGGAGAGTCCAGCCTCTCATCGCAGCATCCTCTTTAAATATGCTAGGTATCAGACATAAAACTGAGAAAAACATATCCTACCCCTGCTTTAATGGTAAGGATAAGAAGCAATATATATACATATACACATACACACATATACACACACACACACACACACATACATATACACATACACATACACACATACAAATCCCCACATGCCTACGCGTACCTACATACAAGATTAGTAGGTGACGATATAATTTGAAAAATATAACAAGGGCAATAGTTAGAGCCATGGAAGGAACTGAGCCCCAGGTCTTAACGCCAGGTTTAGTATAAAATACAAGTATATACATACATGTGGCTTACCTCCACGCAGGGAGACTGCTCATGTGCCGCGTGTGGCCGTCATTCTGCTACGGCGTTGGGGCAGGAAATGTTAGCAACTTACTATCCCAGACTGATTGCGATCCTGGGACCCTTCCGTTACCGGTGTACTCGCCTTATCAGGTGTGCCCCAGATGATGGAAATCAAAAGCTGACCTCAGTGATGCGAGACAGCAATGCCAACCACCACAACGGCCATATGTTACTACTTCGTGTTGTGTGTGCTGCCGAAGGGAATAAATAAGATATAAATCCATATAGATGCATACCTTCTAAGGTAAGCACCGAAGGCTGTTGAGATTTAACATATGTGCAGCCACATATATGCATGAGAACAGTACGGCTCATTCTTAAGGTGAGCCAATGTGAGGCATAAGCCTGAGGATGGGACGCACCCTTTTTGTAACCTTGAGTTAAAGATATTCAATAACCGTAATTTCTGGCAGCAGCCAGAACAGTGGCCCCGACTATGCATACCATACACATTTAGGCAGAGTGATCTCTGGCAGCTATAGATGCAAGAAACACACTGCATTATTCTGTTACACATCAAGCATATTTGCCCCAGATGTTCAATGTAATAAGCCTGCCGCACCTGGTATACCCAGGCGGTCTCCCATCCAAGTACTACCCAGGCCTGGCGCTGCTTAGCGTCCAAGATCAGACGAGATCGGGCGTGTGGCCATAGGCGCTGATAGATATGTGGTGGGCAAAGCGGCATGGACACAACCTCTATATTAGGCTGTGGCATGTTCCTCCCTGTGCTTCATTTTTTTAAATATAATATTAAACCAGTACACTGCCCAGTTCCGTACTGGAACTACCGACGTGCAATATAACAGAGATGAGGCAGAGCCAGATCTATATAAAGACTGCAGGTTAAATTACAAACTCCACAGTTGTGTCGTTAAACCTAATAAGACCAGTGCTGTAGGTTTAAGTAAAGAAAAAAACGGGAGAGGCCATATGCAAGCACAGGAAGAACATACAAACTCCCAACAGCTAGGGCCGTTCTGGGAATAAAACCCACAACCCTTTTAAGGGTTGCACCCCCCACAGAACTCCAGAGTGAGGATGCAGGAGATGCCGGCAATAAGCCCCAGCTCCTTTTAAGGCAGGTGCATATGCTGTTTTAAAATACTCGCTGGAGGTAATGGCGGCATCTGTGCACGCCAGCATGGACTAGACTCCGCCCCTTATCAATAAGCGGGCGGGGCGCAAACAATGGCTGGTATAGCAGCGCGAGTGGGGGAGCGGGAACGTAATAGCCAGCGCATCTTCATACAAGCACCGGCGCCGCAACCAGCAGCCGAGAGCGCTGAATAACAGCCTCGCTCTCCGGCGGCTGTGTGCAGAAGCCAGCACTTCTACAAGCACCAGCGCGGCAGGGAACAGCCGCTCTGAGCAGCTTCCTAAGCCCCGCCATGCGGCCAATTGTAGGCAGCGCCGGTGCAATCTTCATACAAGCACCGGCGCCGCAACCAGCAGCCGAGAGCGCTGTGAATAACAGTCACTCTCCGGCGGCTGTGCTCCTCCCCCTGCAGAAGCCAGCGCCAGTGCTTCTTCAAGCACCAGCGCGGCAGGGAACAGCCGCGCTGCTGCGCAATGTAGACTCCCTTATGGGAGTAGCGGGACGCGCAGGCTCCCTCCCCGTGGGGATAGAGAAGAGGGAGGATTCGGCTCTCGTGAGAGCTGACAAACAGAGCGCTGTCAGCTCTATTAAGTCAGACAGCGCTCAGTAGCAGGATATCAGGGCTCGCTGCTAGGCAGCAACATTACAGACTGTCTGAACAGTCTCCCTGTACATGAATCCGCGCTCTATGCGCGGTAGCTCTGCCCCTTGTAATAACGCTAGCGGCGTTTTAACAGGATTCCAGGAGGGGTTATACTACAGTGTATACCACCTGAGCCTGGGAGGGGGCAGAGGGGCCGCAGATTAAACTCAGTTCCCCATAAGGGGAACAGAGCTATACTTACCAGCTGCTGGCATCAGGGCTGCGGCTAGGCATTCGGAAGCACGGACACAGCCTCTATATTAAGCTGTGGCGTGTCCTCCCTGAGCTACTGCCAGGGTGCCTTGGACTCCGACACACACTCTTATTTAGTGGTGGCGGGTCTCCTGATGCCTCCATGTAGCAGGCTGACAGACGCAGCACTCTGTCAGCCTGTCCTCAATGCTTTGTGAAAGCTAGAAATTAAAATAAAGTTGAAATAAAAGAAAAAATACTAAGTGTGGGCTGGAGCTCAGCCCTATGTGACCGGCTCTCTCGGGCACATTCTAAAAACTGGGGCTGATGGGGCATAGAGGGGGAGGAGCCAGTCACACTTCAGAATTATTTAAAGTGCCAGGCTCTGCTCTACCACCGTCTATACCCCACTGTCTTGAACTCCAGTGTCCCCTAGTGGATGAAGGAGAAATATTGTGTCTAGAGACTATAAACAATAGTTCATCTGGACCATCTTTAATTGTGTACACCCAATTTATTATTCAAAGACTTCTAGTATAGATATATTGCTTTGGTCATTTTGCACAGCAGATGCAACATATCTGTAATATATAGTGTTAATGTTGTGTAGTGTACAGATGGCCGCACAAAAAGGTGGCACAATTACACACGTTGACCTGACAGTGTTTACAGAGACGTGACTGGTAGCTCACGATCCGCTGGACATACCGTTCAGATAGTAACAAGGATTGTTTAAGCTGGGTACACACTGGAGCAAGAGATTTGATTTGACGATTTCCCTTCAGCCTAGAACAAATTATATTGTGTACACTGTACAATCCCGCCAACGACCAAACTATATATTTTATCGTTCGTATAAGATTTATTGTTGCTCCTGTACACACTAGTACAACCATCTTTAAGATCACTGGCTGAGAGTGACAAGAGGTGATATCTTCAGAGGCCAAATCGGAACAACATATTGTCTGATCCTCCTGTTGGCCGTACACACTAGGCGATGTTCCCCATATCACTAGGTTTCATGTGCAGCACTGACAACCAGCGGGAGCGCACAATCGTGCTTACACACAGTGATGTAGACGATTTGTCATAATGAAACGGTAAGTCGGCACAACAATGTTCAAAGGTGTACCCAGCTTTAGCGTGTATGTCAAAATGGTTATGAAAACACTCAGGTCGTCAGCAGTTATATCTCCAAATAACACATCTTACCGATTTCTCTCCAGGAGGAGGTAATGCCGGATTAACAGTTGAAAAGCAGTTTGAGAGTTTCCACACCGAGGGCTCAGCATCCTTGTCTTGCCTTTGAAGCCATCCGACAGACTTCGTGCAGAGGTTTGCCTTCTCATTCCCTTCCATCATACAGCCACGCAAAGCACTTGAGCATCCTATAGGGCCGCCTTTCTTTCATTATTCCTTCCTTTCAAACAGAAGGCAAAGTAACTTAAGACTTTCAACATGGTAGCCAAATCCTTATCAAATTCATAATAATTTAGCAGAAAGCAAAGTGTAGACACAACAAATATACTTAATATAAGAATGCAGCAAATAACCAGAATAATAAGATTAATACAATGTAAAACTTAAATTTTTGGGCAAGATTGTCTTAAACACCAAGTTTTTTTTTTTTTTTTTAGGCACAATCTCACACCCATCAGTAGACCCACAGATTTTTGTTCATATTGTAGGTCTGCGAGCAAAAATGTGCAAGGCTGCCACAAGTTCTGATGCCATTGCAGCAACTCACCCACCTTGTGTGCAAGATAATCACACCTAATTTTATTCCCCAGATGTTTGGCATTCAAAACATTTGTGTTACACAATTTAAAGCACATTCCATTTTACACTACAGAACACAAATCCAGTTAGCTGATGACAACATACATATGGAGCAACTGGTAAAATCCCTCTCAAACCATTTGGGCAAACACCATCTGAACTACTAGGCCATACAATTTGGTCATGAACATGAATCCATGTAACCAGTGGCTCACACCAAGCACCACTGCAAGGATATATCTCATTGGTGTCTGTCACTGTGTTGGGAGGTTGTACTATCACAGGAACAGGATCACATTGGGGAATTATACCATTGTATGCTTTGCTGCAAACTGAAAATACAAGCCATACAGGCTATGACACCATTAAAGAAATTAATCATGCTATTCACACATTAGTAATCACATCAGATATAACGAAGATGTTCAGGTCTTTAATGTAAAATTACTGTACTATGATAATTAGGTCTATTGACACTCTTAAAGGGCGACAGAATGAAGATATGTCCAGGTTACAAATTATACCTTTGCCCATTGGGTGAAGGGGTAAAGTTTAGGCATTCTTTCAGGAGTTCTACATTTACAAACAAAGCCAAAGTAGACCTTTGCTGAAGAGCCAGCCTTTGAATCAATTGAATTCTAAATACAATAATTTAAAAGGATTACCTTAGGTGCCACACACTCTCCAAAAAGGTAATTTAAACTGTGCTGCTTGGTGCAAATGTCTGTAAACAGCATTGTGACATTCTACAGCAGTGATAGGCAACCTGTTACCCTATATGGGGGGGGGGGGGGGGGCACATAGGGCAATCCTCTAACCTTCAAAATAGCTGCTCATCACTTTAAAGCCACGTATCCACTCGCCGATATAAAAGGACGATTGAACGATAACGTATTTGTTGTCGTTCATTAATCGTGCAGTGAATATGCCGGCAACGACCAGCTCCCGCTGGTCATAGTCAGCATCGCTCAAACAATGACATCAGGTTGAGCATGTTCAGGGGATGAGGGAAGGTGCCTGCACTGAACATCATATCATTCAGTGTGGGCACTGCACAGTATAATGAACTGAAAGATTTAATTATCGTTCAGTCCTTCATTGTCAGCAAGCTAAAGGTGCCCACACACATACCGATGTCCTCACGATACGATTTTATGGCCAATTTCCTCATGAACTTTCACAGGAGCTCCCTTGCCATCGTGATAACGATTTGGAGTAAAAAATGTCCAATCTGACTAAAGATCTATCTTGCAGCCAATGCATTGTATCCCAGATTGGCTAATCTGCCCTACAGCACGGTAGATCAGAAGATGCGATGTACGAAGAGCGGGGACGCGCATCGGCATCATGCTCGTGAGTATAAACTCATGATTTGTACTTTTTTTACCCGATTCGTCGTCACAATTCGTCGAAATCGGCCAAATCGTTTAAAATGTTGCTATGTGTGTGGGCACCTTAAGTTAAAATATTTAACAAAGGAAAGACACCTCTGTAATAACATTAGCAGGTAATATAAACAAACATTAAAAGCAACAACAAAAGCAGGAAGAAACTGGGGGTCACAAGTGAGAACTTCAAGGCCACATGTGTACAAATGGAAAAAGAAAAAAAAAAAAAGTGGGAGCAGAAGGGAAGACAAATCAGGAGCACAAACCAACATACAGGAGCACTAAGATGACAATACACTAAGATGACAATACTACACAGAACCAGTATGAATGACCAACAGACGAGAGCCCGGCAGTCAAAATCCCAACGCCAGCAGGCCAAATAGCGCAGAACCCAACAGAGGTAAGTACCTAAGCCTCCCCTCTTCCCCCCCCCCTAACCCTCCTTTAGGGGTGCCTAAACCTATACCCCCCCTCCCCACACCCTAAACCTCCCTGGGGTGCCTAACCCTAACCTCCACCCAGGTGTGCCTACCCCCCCCTTCCCCTAGCCTAACCCTCCCCAAGGGGGTGCCTAACCCCAAGTCCCCACAGTGGCCCATAAAGCTAGAACCCCCCCCACCCCAACCCCATGGATGCATACCCCCGGCATTGGACGATCAGTCTGGCGTCAGGATTGACATAGGAGTCGGTATTTCAACACCTATGTTGGATCCCTTGCCGGGATTACACAGTCAGGCTTGTGACCGGCAGCCACAACAGGACTGCATCCTTCCTACACAAACAGGCTATGAAGAACAGCATCTAGCATCAACTACACTGCATACAAAAATCATGAGAAAAAAAAAAAACAGCAACTTTTTGGATAACGCTTGTGCACATTAGTGTGAACACTCGCACTCCAGGAAGTTGTGATTTTTTTTTTATTTAATTTAAAGACCAAAACTGTGACAAGAGCTAATAAACAACAGTGTTCCCTTACTGCCAGCCCTGCATACAACCATACATAATAAGCATCAACAACGTAACATCACACCGCCCCAATACTCATACTACCGCAGACACGGGCTCAGGACTCCCAGAGGGAAACGTTATGGGGAGAGCAGTTCACCTGGGCGCGATACTATACACCCTAATAGCAGGAGAAGCCCAGGCGCCCCTTCCTCATACAATGCATGTATTACAGGCATCTCTGTTACATGTATGCAGGGGTAGAGCGTGCCGCAGGGTAACCAGTGATGGGGTCCCCAGTGTGTGCACACACTGACGCAGGTACACAGCGACGCAACACCCCCAAGGCCAGCAGGTTCTATGCCCGGGGCCCCCGCCCTTACGGCGGCTTCTCCAGCTCACCTGGCCCGTTCTGACCCGCAGCCTCCGCTCACATTTCCCTCCCGTGTATCGGTGCTGCCCGCACACTTCCGCTCTGCGCCTCCCCTTATTGTGCTTTCTCCCTGTACGCAGCACGCCCGGGTGACGTCACTCCCCGCCCATCACTGGCGGCTCGGTGGGGGGAGGGGCGGCAGAGTGTACAGCTCTGTCCAATCTAGATTCCATTCCTGGCCGCCTAGGAGCCCCCAAGTCACTCGGAGCGGAGTCGGTTATCTCCGGCACACTTGTAGGTCACTGGCTACGGTGGGAGTACAAGTCCCAGCATGCCATTCTCTGGCAGGGCCGCTGCATACCGGGGAGAGCGTCCTCTCACGTGATACAAACAAACCATGTTGGCGAGGCTGAAGTTGAAGCAGTGCGTTAATATTGTATAAACAAAACATCTTGTCCCTTACACAAATGTAATTATATTCTGCCTGGCCTAACAAGGTTTTGGGCATGAAATAGGACAGTAAAACTGGCACAGGTACTAATTTTATTAACTTAAATAAGTAGCTGTAGTTGTGCAAGGGTTAAATAGCCTTGGTCATCAAATTTGACATTTAAGCTAGATACACACGATACGGTGTGTACCCACCAATGCGACCGACGATGTGAGGGCCGACATATCTGGCGGTCCCTGCACATGGGGCAATCCGGTGCCCGACCACCAGATATGCCGCCCCCCTCCCCCATAGCGCTGCATGGGATAGTCAGTCGATTCGCCTGATCTTTTGAACATGCAGAAAGATCAGGCGAAACAGCGGACGACCCCACGGGAGCGCGCGATGCACAAAATAGTGCATACACACAGAACGATATTGCTGAATGATTGTTCCAATCCTTCCGATCGATGGCAATATCGTTCTGTGTATAGGGGCCTTTAGAATCTACAGTGGGTGGTCACTTATATATGACCCACTAGCAATTTGCTTTGACCAAGAAGGTTTTGGGCATGAAATAGGGCATTGAAACAGGCACCAGCTGTTGCCATTTTGAACAAGTAGCTGTAGTTATGCAAGGATTAAATAGCTTTGCTCATTGATACTTGGAACCCACAGGGAGTGGGTTCTGGTGGTAAAGGTGGCACCAGATTTTGTCATTTTGAATAAGCTGATCTGATTCTGAGTTGGGATCAAAATGGGCAAGTAACTTTGCACCTGGGCAAAACCATGTTGCACTGCAGGTGGGGAAAATTTAAAATATACAGAAATTTAGATTTGAGAGGGGCGTGTTCAAACTCAGTGTAAAAATAAAGCTGCCCAGCATTTGTGGGTTACATGCAAAAGCAGCTACCCAGTATTTACACTGTATGCACAAAAAATATATGTTTTTTCCCCCCTTGCAGTGTATCATGGTTTGTTCCAGACACAGTTTCTTGCTTTGTTCCCGCCTCAGAATCATCCCCTTTGTGGGTGTCTGAATTTTTTTTGTCACCTAGAAAGGATAAAGGAACCCATACATCTGCGGTGGATCGCTGCAATGTAGCGATCCTGCAAACATGTTGGATTTCACAGAAATGCCGATCACAATCAATAATTTATCGTGATTGGCACATTGGTGAAATGTAACATGCAAAATTTCACCGATCCTGCAACGGATCGCGGAATATATCTGTATTTCCGACCGGCGTTTCCAATCCCATCGCGGCGATCCATCGCAGATGTATGACCAGTTTCCAATCCCTGACTGTACAACCCATGCACACTAAAGGTGCCTACACACATAGCAATATTTTACCCATCTGGCCAATTCCGATGTATCGGAACGATAGATCGCGTAAAATATGCCCAAATCGTGAGTCCCCACTCACAATGCGATGCGCGTCCCCGCAGGTCGCACATCGCATCTTCAGATCTGCCATGCTGTAGGGCAGATCTGACAATCTCAAGGTACGATGCATTGGATAGTTTAGAAGGCACGATACATCATGTGTCAAATTGGCAGCTTTTTCGGACCAAATCGTGCCCACGACTGCCGGGGAGCTCCCGGGGAGAGTTCAGGGGGAAATCGGACACATCATGGGATTGTGAGCACATCGCTATGTGTGTAGGCACTTTAGGTACTGATGCTGAGTTACATGCGCGCCTGTTAGTGTGTTTTCATACTGCGCATGTGCCAAAACTGAGTGTACGCAAGTACAGGCAGTGGCAGATTAAACCCTGTGGAGGCCCCTAGGAAGTCAAAATCTCGGGGGCCCCCACGTAAATTATCTCCTACTACATTTTTAATTTAACCAACCAACAATTTTAATAACCGTACTTCGGTTGCACCGAAACTTTTTTACAAACTGACAGCTGACAGAAGATGAGGTTTTAAGAGACAAACTGTAATGTGACTCTGATGTCTATGGTTTATGTACTTTAAGTTGTTAATGGGTACATTACATTAATACAGTATTTTCTCTATCGAGTCTTTAATGTAAAGTTGTCATTTCTAAAGCTGCATACACACGCAACGATTTTGTTACCAACGATTTTCTGAACGATTATCTGTCAGATTTTTTAAAGTGTAATGAACGATTTTTTTTAACTACAAACGATTTTTGAATATTAACTTAATGAAAATCGTTGAGTTGACAAGTCTGACTGAACTACAAACGTGAACGCGCATGAACGATAATCGTTCGTTTGACTCAGAAAGTGAACGATTTTCTCAAACGATTATCCTTAAACGATATTGTTTAACGATAATCGTTCAAAAAACGTGTGTGTATCCAGCTTTAGAGTTGATACATTTTTTCTATTTTTTGCAAACAATTTAAGAAAGCTTGACTGTAATTTTCTTTCAAGATCAAATCAATATTAATATAATCAATATAAGCCGGTGCCTACTCTGCCTATTTGTCAATCCGGAACTGAGGCCCTGATTCAGAGGCGCACGCAAGTGGCCGTTCGTTCGTAGTCAGCCGATGTTGTCCAACCACGCATGCGTCGGTGTAACAGTGCGCATGTGCGTACGTCTGATTGTGGTGATTTTTCAGTCGATCGTATACACAGCGAACAGGAAGTGACATGTGAAATGTGATTGACAGAACTGTCTGTTTTGGCGTGGTGACGGGGGTGGAGATGGGAAAACGCAGGCGTGTCGAGGCGTTTTTTGGGCGTACATAAATTATCTTCTGCGAGCGCCAAATGTGAACGGAACAAGTGATACGTCACTGTCTGATCTAATTTTCATTAAGACTGCTCCCTCAGCTTGTGGTCTGGTATAGTCTACCGCAATGACGATGGTCTCTTCGTACTTCCCTGGGCTCATCGATGGTGTAGCGATTAATCAATTGAGACCACAAAAACAGTCATCTTTTCATTGCTAAACTGCTTGTAAGGTGTTTAGCAAATAGACCTTTTTTAGTAGCTAAAAAACAAACGCAGGTGAACTACTCAGCTGCTAATTTCTGGGTCATACAATCAATTAGCTAACAAATTGATTTTTTTTTTGTGGGCTTTTAAAATATTTGTAAGTGTTTCTTTTTTAGGGAAACAATATTGTACGCATGTTTGTTTTTTTTATATATGTTTTTCATGGCCAAGAAACCTATCGTCCTTTTGTTTTTTGCTAAGTGTTAATTAAAACTCATAAATTGTTTTTAACCCTTGTTTTTTTTAAAAAAATAAAATGTTTCTATTTCCGTTGTATTGTTTGTAAGTTTGTTTGAGGGATTACCTTTTAACAAGTTTGTGAATAAATCAACAATAGAATTTTGCAGATTTTGAACATAATTTTATTAAATGATTGTGTCCATTTTTGGGTTTATTTTTTTTTTTTCATAAACATATTTATTTTAAGGTAAAAAAATTTACAAATGATTTTGGCCACACACAAACAAAATTAAGTGGCATTTGAACTAAAAAAATAGAACAAATAAAAACAATTCACAAGAAGGGAGGTTTTTGGCATGAAGGAATATGGGGCAAACACAGAGATGGATTGTGGGTAAATTATCCAGTGCTGTCATCGCCTTTTAGGCCGTTTGGCCGGGGGTTGGAGGGAGCCTGAACGGGTCCAGGATCTCCTTTGGCTGGCCTGGCCAGAGGCAGATGTTGTGGCCTCTGGACTAGGCACATTTGGAGGGATGGCTGTTGTTGTTGCAGAGGTGGAGGGTCCTGATGTTCCGGCAGGAAGGGAGGCCGGCTCCTACATGTGCTGGTGAACGAGCTGCTCCAAGGCATTTGCAATTCTCACGTTGGCCGCAGCAGTTTCCTCCAGGGCGTCCGCCACCCGTAGCAAATTGGCGTCCATCCTCAGCAGAATCTCGGTGTGCTGATCCGTTTTAACATTGAGATCAGTGAGGAGGGCCACTGCCTGCAAGGGGGAATGCCCTGGACTGTCTGCCACAGGGTCCCCAGCCGGATCTACTGCTTCCTCCCCTGCAGAGCCAGAAGAAATTCTGCGGCCAAAGCTCACCTCTGGAGCAGACTCATCCTCCTGTGTCTCTGTGAGAGAAAAGAGTAAAATTATAATCTAGACATTACAACATTTACCTGGGGCAACATGAGGAGCCGCAAAGTCTGGCATGTCGGTATCCATGTTCGACACGCCAAACACCTCCTCATCCTGCACACACCACTGTGCCAGCTCCTCCAAATCTGTGAGCTCAAGTGACACAGGGGTGGGACCCCCACCTGTCCCCACTGCATGCCTAGCCCTATCAGACAGTTTTTGTTTAAGCCGATATTTGAAGTCGCTCCATCTGTTGGTTAAAAAGTTGGCATTATTACTGCAGTATTTTGACTTGTAAACACTTTTTAGTCAAATGTAGTTTTTACGTACCGGCGTTTGACCTCCTGGGTTGAACGTTCAAACTCACCCACACCATTGACAGCACTGGCTATGTCGTCCCACAGTTTCCATCTCTGGGTTGCACCCATATTCCTTGGTGCCTGTGCCAGGTTGTCATTGCACATTTGCACCAAAACCTCCATCTCCTTCCTTGTGAATTGTGGCTGCCTTTTTGTTTTGGGCCCTAGTTTGCCTACTAGGCCCAGCAGCCTCTTCCGTGGCATCCTCCACACCTTTTTTTAAATGGTTTAAACATTTTTAATGTAAAATGTTTCAAAATGTAATGTTAAACATAACCATTTTCCCATAAAAAACCAAATACTTACATGGCGCCTCTTGGCTAGTACTTTGCTGCTCTGTACTCATTGTGTTTTTTCTCAATACAGCAGACCGATTTGGGCGTTCAGTGACGTTTTTATACATGCGTCAGCATTATTCGGCCGCATCATTCCTTGTGCACTCCTATTGTCTGTCCTTAATTTGAGCGGGAAAATGTAGACTATTTATGGCTTGGTGTGACTCCATTCGAGGTGGCATTTTTTGATTGTTGTAGATATTTAGGTGTAGAGTGGTTTGTTGTTTGGTGGAACGTGAAGGAGTTTTTTTTTGCTATTTTTATTTATATTTTTGAGTATTTCAATAATTCCCATAAACATCTATTAATAAATTGTGGGAAAATTTTTATATTGTTTGTTTTTTGGTTTTTTTTTAATTATTTTGGCTGGAACCCAAGTGACCTTTTATAACTTTTTGATATTTGTCTGTTTTTGGTAAGTGTTTTTGGTTTTATTAATTAACAAATTAGATGTTTTGGTCTTAGCATATGTTTCGCTAAGTAATGTGTGCTTGTTCTGTGTAAAATCATGTCTTAAGTCTAAATGTAGCGTACTATTTTGCGAACTAATGTGTGCTTGTTCTGTGTAAAATCGTGTCTTAAGTCTAAATGTAGCGTACTATTTTGCGAACTAATGTGTGCTTGTTCTGTGTAAAATCATGTCTTAAGTCTAAATGTAGCGTACTATTTTGCAAACTAATGTGTGCTTGTTCTGTGTAAAATCGTGTCTTAAGTCTAAATGTAGCGTACTATTTTGCGAACTAATGTGTGCTTGTTCTGTGTAAAATCATGTCTTAAGTCTAAATGTAGCGTACTATTTTGCGAAATAATGTGTGCTCCCTTCTATAAATTTTAGAAAACTATATTTGGTTTAATTCCTAGTTTATGAAATTCATCTTAAAAAATATTTTCTCCTTTTGAAATGTAGGTGGATTTTCACATGACACTACCCAGGCCTGTAAGATTCTTTGGTTTTCTTTGAAAAGATAAGTATATTTTTCTTAACATATTTGTCTAATAACTACCTTGCTTAACATTTCAGGTTGATGTTGGTCGTATTCTCTTGGCCATGGTTCCAGAACCCGACCAACCTCAACTTCGTCCCAGGCATAGGCCTCGTAGGCGTGCAAGGCCCCAGATATATAGAACACGTGCCACCCTTTTTGGAATTCCTGATGATGAGCTTTTACGACGATACGTTCTTCCTCCACAAATCATCCTAGACACTCTCTCATTAATAGAGAGTGATCTTGAACGGCAAATTGACAGTCCTACAGCAATACCACCACTTACGCAATTAATGTCGGCGTTACATTTTTGTGCCTCAGGATCCTTTCAAACCACCGTCGGAATAGTCGCAGGAATCTCCCAATCCTCCTTTTCAAGGATCCTGAGGGCAGTGATGGATGCACTATTTAAACACCTCCATCATTTTATTAAAATGCCATTGGATATGGGTTCCCTTAATGTGGTGAAGGATAAATTTTACCAAATTGCTGGCTTCCCACACATCATAGGGGTTGTGGATGGCACTCACATACCACTTCAGCCTTCAGCAATGCTGGAGGCAATATTTAGGAACCGAAAACACTTTCATTCGATGAATGTGATGCCTCCCTCCAGATCCTGTCCCTGAATGCCAAATTCCCAGGCAGTGCACATGATTTCTTCGTCATCCGGCAATCAGGGATTTGGCACAAATTAAACAACCTACAAGCTGGTGATGCGTGGCTTCTGGGTAAGTTGACACCTTCTGTTGAAACCAATGCAAAGCTTGGTACACAATGGTCCTGATGTTGTTTTTTATATTTTCACAGGAGACAGTGGTTACCCTTGCACGCCTTGGCTGCTCACTCCTTATTTGGTTCCCACACCAGGGCCACAAAGTCAGTATAATTCCGCACTTACAGCCACCAGGCAGGTGGTGGAGCGCTGTATCTGCCTTTTAAAAGGCCGATTCAGATGCCTCCACCTCTCTGGTGGCGACCTCATGTATTTGCCGGCTATGGTTTCAAAAATTGTGGTCCTGTGTGGGATATTTCACAACATCGCCATAAGGAGTGGTGTCCCAATGTAGCCAGAGGATGCCTTGCCTGAGGACGGCCCCCCCCGAGGTTGGTCGGAGGTCAGTATGTGGGGGGGCCATACGCGATCAAATTGTTGCCAGATTTTTTAGGTAATTATTTCCACAAAGTTATTTAATTGACACAATGTAGACATGTATTATTTAAATGTACACTTTTAACTTTTTTTAAATTTTGTTTTATTCCCTAAAATGACCATAAAAATCCATGCATACTAAAATGACTTTATGTGGACACATTGGATATAACTTCGGGAACAATGATTTCTTCTCCTCATTTGTGGATTCATGTTGGCATGCTACTTCAAACAGTTCTTGATTTTTTTGGGGGGGGGGATTTTGGAATTTTTTGGTCTTTTGTGTGTGTTTTAACTGTGTGATTTTGTTTTGACAATTCACTTGGTGTTTATTATTTGTGTGCAATAAATTTATTTTTTTCATTAAACTACCATTTCCTTCGTAAATTACAAACAAGTGAAACCTGGTCCAAAAAATGCAAACATGCTTAATGCCTAATACTGTAATTTCTTAATTTCTAAACTTTTGTACCCTGCTTTGTGGCTAAAAACAAACACCAAAGGTATTATAGTGAATCAGTATGTTTACAATTCTAGGCCTAAGCAGGTTGCTTTAATTTTTACATTACCACCAAAAATATTTAATCTATTTTTGACGTTAAGTCTAAAAACCTCCACGTAGGCCCTACGCTTTTGAAGATTGGTGATGGGGAGCGGATGGTCAGTAATGCGCTCGTCCATGACCTCAACTAGCACAATAGCTCCCGGCTACAGAAAGCGTTGGCTCTCATGATGGCAATGATTTTTTTTACACAAACCAGTTTTAATAAAGGTCCTAGAAAAATTTTGATTGGCTAATGTACTTTGTAAATTAACAGGAACAATTCTATCGGTTAGTGTATGAGTCATGTGACCTACACCCTCACAAATATAATGTGAGTTATGATAGGCTTGGTGCAGTGACATGCGTAAGCTCATTTAAATTTAAAAAAAAAAATGGAAAATCTGCATTTAAAAAAAACAACCATTAGTAGCATTCAAACAAACTTTTACATTAGAAAAACCATCCCCTTGGTCAAACCGTACGTATTCTGTGGAAGAAATGACACACACTAACAAGAATAAAGTTTATTGACATTGAAAAAAAAAACAGGATTGCAAACATGTGAAACAAACAATTAAGGTAATTAATATAGTGATTGCCAGTAATCGATTCAAGTATGTTTGCAGAATGAAATAGCAGGTAATCGAAACTGACAGGGCCACTTCCGGAATTGACTTGTGCGAGCGCTCACTGCAACCAAAGAGGGGACGGACGCTCGCTATTTTGTACGTTCGCTAGCTAGAGGAGGGGTTGGGAGAATATGGGGCGGAAGGTTAGCTGCGAGCGAACATACGAGCGAGCGCTTGGATTTAAATATTTCCGCTCGTACGGCGGACGAGCGATCGGCCACTTGCGTCCAGCTCTGAATCAGGCCCTGAGTACAGGCAATTCAGTCATAAGGATTTTGAGCATATCTACATTTATGACTGAGGAGGCAGAGCTGAGCTGTAACGGGCCATTATATGTAGACAAAGTACAGTGAGGACATGTCACAAATGCAGTATATGCAGCACTGGATGTAAGTGTAAATATGTTTGTTTCTAGGTCTATTTTGCACATACTATAGGGTAGGTGTAAGTGTGCACTGATCATACAGACTAGTAGCAAACCAAGTGTATACATCACATAGTAGCAGGCGCACCACAATATATACATCTCTGCACATGGTACATATACTGTACACATTTTTCTATACACAGTTTGGAAGCAACATATGCACCATTTCTATCCAACTTGCCATCAGACCCCAAGTGCAAAGCTACAACCTACCAGTGCTCCTATCACCACTTTATAATTATATAAACTTTATTAAAATAATATTGCTTAACTAATTTTTATGAAAAGGTCATCAAAAATGGTAAATGTATTATATTTTATTAGTTTAAAATAATGTATTTAAATATGTATTTAAATATTTTACTGGAAAAAAGCTTGGGGCCCCCTCCTCCCAAATCCATATATCCCCATTGTAACATTACCTCCCACCCCTCCAGTGACAATGGATCTCCAGTGGCATAAAGCCCCACCCACCAGTGTCCATAGGTCCCAAATATGGTACTTCCCCAACCCTATTCCCCCAGAGCCATGTGTCACCATCTATGTATTGAATCCCACCATCCACCACGGCTAATACACACGTGGACACACATGGAAGCAACACTACATACATGTGATGCACCATAGCAGGCAATGTACAGCCAGCCTTCTCCTGTGATGTCACAAAGCAGACAGAATGCAAGCTCCTTTCAGAGCCTCCCCCAGTTATGTGATTGCTGACTGCCAGCATGAAAGATGGGAGCTGCGGCCATTCGGGCCCTTGGGTAATGCAGGGGGGGTAGCATTGTCTAACGCAGGAGCAGCTGTTATTAAGCACGCTTCCAACAACCACACCTATCCATGTGTGTATGCATACACATATGGTGTGCCGGTTCAGCTCTGCAAACTTTGAGTGAGGAAAGTTGATGTTTTGATATTTTCCATAGAGCATGCACCTAACTCCCCTCCCCCCTAAGTCCTTATGTCCCCATTATAACATTACCTCCCATGCCTCCAGTGGCAATAGATTCCCGAGTGGCATAAACACCCACCCACCAGTGTCATTAGGTCCCAATTGTGGTACTACTCCAACCCTATCCCCCCAGTGCCATGTGTCACCATCTATGTATAGTACCCCACAACTCCACTACTGAATATGTACACATGGGAGCATCACTACATACATGTGATGCAGCATAGCAGCCAATGTACAGCCAGCCTTCTCCTGTGATGTCACAATGCAGACGGAACACAAGCCCCTTTCAGAGCCTCCCCCAGTTATGTGAGTGCTGACTGCCAGCATAGGAGACAGGAGCTGTGGCCATTCGGACCCTTGGGTAACGCATGGAGATCGCACTGTCTGACCCGAGTGGCTATCATTAGGCACTATTCCAGCGACACCTCCAATCCAGGTGTGTATCATACTTACCTACTCTCCCGATTTAGCTGGGAGCCTCCCGAAAATCGTGTGGCACTCCCGTCCCCCTGGAAAAGTAAGTAAACCCCTAGGACCCCCCGTGAATCCCAGACTAACCCCCCGCAGCCCGGGGGGGTGACGCGTTTCGTGCTGAATTGCGTCATTATGACCCTGCCCCTAGCTTCACAATGCTGAAAACCTCAGCATTGTGTGGCAGCGCCAAAATGATGCGATTCTGTGGCCACATACCCCACTCCGCCCCCATTTCCGTTTAGGATCCCCAGATGCGCCCCCCTCTACCGCACCACACCCCCCTGCATGTCCGACTGTCGGCAAAGTATGGTGTATATGCATACACATATCCTGTGCCACTTCTGCTCTGCAAAGTTTGAGGAAAGTTGATGTTTTGGCATTTTGCATAGAGCATGTATCTAACCCCCCTCACCCTAAGTCTATACACTACTGTTCAAATGTTTACGGTCACTTAGAAATTTCCTTATTTTTGAAAGAAAAGCACTGTTTTTTTTCAATGAAGATAACATTAAATTAATCAGAAATATACTCTATACATTGTTAATGTGGTAAATGACAATACTAGCTGCAAACATCTTGTTTTTAAAGGAATATTTACATAGGTGTATAGAGGCCCATTTCCAGTAACCATCACTCCAGTGTTCTAATGGTACATTGTGCTTGCTAAGTGCGTTAGAAGACTAATGGATGATTAGAAAACCCTTCAAAACCCTTGTGCAATTATGTTACCACAGCTAAAAACAGGTTTGCTCGTTAGAGAAGCTATAAAACTGGCCTTCCTTTGAGCTAGTTAAGTATCTGGAGTATCACATTTGTGGGTTCGATTATACTCTCCAAATGGCCAGAAAAAAGGAACTTTCATGTGAAACTCGACAGTCTATTCTTGTTCTTAGAAATGAAGGCTATTCCATGCGGGAAATTGCCAAGAAACTGAACATTTCCTACAACGGTGTGTACTACTCCCTTCAGAGAACAGCACAAACAGGCTCTAACCAGAGTAGAAAGAGAAGTGGGAGGCCCCGGTGCACAACTGTGCAAGAAGACAAGTACATTAGAGTTTCTAGTTTGAGAAATAGACGCCTCACAAGTCCAACTGGCAGTTTCTTTAAATGGTACCCACAAAACACCAGTGTCAACGTCTACAGTGAAGAGGCGACTCCGGCATGTTGACCTTCTAGGCAGAGTGGCAAAGGAAAAGCCGTATCTGAGACTGGCCAATAAAAGGAAAAGATTAATATGGGCAAAAGAACACAGTCATTGGACAGAGGAAGACGAATCGAAGTTTGAGGTGTTTGGATCACACAGAAGAACATTGTGAGACACAGAACAAGTGAAAAAATGCTGGAAGAGTGCCTGACGCCATCTGTCAAGCATGGTGGAGGTAATGTGATGGTCTGGGGCTGCTTTGGTGCTGGTAAAGTGGTAGATTTGTACAAGGTAAAAGGGATTTTGAATAAGGAAGGCTATCACTTCATTTTGCAACGCCATGCCATACCCTGTGGACAGCGCTTGATTGGAGCCAATTTTCACCTCCAACAGGACAATGACCCAAAGCACACCTCCAAATTATGCAAGAACTATTTAGGGAAGAAGCAGGCAGCTGGTATTCTGTCTGTAATGGAGTGGCCAGCGCAGTCACCAGATCTCAACCCCATTGAGCTGTTGTGGGAGCAGCTTGACCGTATGGTACGCAAGAAGTGCCAATAAAGCCAATCTAACTTGTGGGAAGTGCTTCAGGAAGCGTGGGGTGAAATTTCTTCAGATTATCTCAACAAATTAACAGCTAGAATGCCAAGGTCTGCAATGCTTTAATTGCTGCAAAAGGAGCATTCTTTGACGAAAGCAAAGTTTGAAGGACAAAATTATTATTTAAAAGAAAAATCATTATTTCTAACATTGCCAATGTCATGACTATATATTCTATTCATTTTGCAACTCATTTGTTAAATAAAAGTCAGTTTTCATGTAAAACACAAAATTGTCTGGGTAACCCCAAACTTTTGAACGGTAGTGTATGTACCCATTGTAACATTTCCTCCCACCCTCCAGTGACCATAGATCCCCCAGTGGCATAAACCCCCACCCACCAGTGTCCATAGGTCCTCCAACCCTATCCCCCTATTGCCATGTGTTGCCATCTATGTATTGTACCCCACCATCCCCCTACTGAGTATATACACACAGACCACACATGGGAGCAACACCACATACATGTGATGCAGCATAGCAGGCACTATATAGCCAGTCTTCTCCTGTGATGTCACAATGCAGACGGAACGCAAGACCCTTTAAAAACCTCCCCCTGTCATGTGAGTGTTAACTGCCAGCAAGGAAGACAGGACCTGTGGCAGTGCCATTCAGGCCCTTGGATAACACAGGGGGTGGCTCTGAAAGGGTCTTGCATTCCGTCTGCATTGTGACATCACAGGAGAAGACTGGCTGTACGTCACCTGAGCAGCTGTCATTAGGCACGCTTCCAGCAACACCACCTATCAAAGAGTGTATGCATACATGTGTGCTGCGCCGCTTCAGCTCTGCAAAGTTTGAGCGAGGACAGTTAATGCTTTGACATTAATTGTCATAGAGCATGCGCTACTTGGTGCACGTGATAGTCTGGGAGCTGAACTGTGTGTGTGGGTCAGGAGCAGAGTTGAGGGAGGTTAATGGGTGCTGAGAGGGAGGTTAATGAGTGCTGTGATGAAAGGATTAATGGATACTGTGTGGTGATAGGTTAATAGGTGCTAGGAGGGAGGTTAATGGGTGCTGGGATTGAATGGATTCTTGGGTGCTTGAAGGGGGGAGGTTAGTAGGTGCTGACAGTGTGGATGAATGTGTTAATAGGTGCTGTGAGGGTGAAATGATTAATGGATTCTTGGAGAGGTATTGGTTAATGAATGCTGGGTGGATTAATTCATGGATTCTTGAGGGGAATGCTTGCTGGGTTGGGGGTAAGTAAAGTGCTAAATGTGAGGAAAATGGGTTATGGGTGCTAGGGGTGAATGGATTAATGGGTTCCTGGTGGGGGGGTTAATGGCTGCTAATGGTGTGAATGAATGTGTTATGGGTGCTGGGAGTGGGAAATGATTAATGGATTGTACGTAAGGAATGGGTAAATAGTTGCTGGATAAGTTCATTGAATTTGGTAAACATGTGAGTGTCTTTTAATGTGTATGAATCGGAAGAAGTGGTGGCAATGTGAAGCTTTAGGTAGGTCGCCTACAAACCTTGCACCGACCTGGTCCCAGCAGGTCCTAAATGTTAGGGCACAGGTTCCCAAACACAGGAACTGATTCAACCCGTTCGCTAGATGCGATCAGTCGCCCCCAGCGCATGCAAATTCAGTTAAGTGACGGCATGGCAGGCGCTCGCCCAGAAAGGCATAAGCACGCCCACTTTGTTTTGGCGAGCGATCACTTTGTGTCTATAGACGCCCATCACCTTATGTAGAGACGCCCACTAGCGCATGTCATCTCCAGGAAGTGTATTAAAACATTGGTACATCGAGGACAATCGGAAGCGATCGCAGCGCTTGTGGTTGCCTTACCCTACCGCAAGCACTGTGAGGACTTCAGTGTAAAAAACAGGCATGTGACGTGTACTATGACGCTGGCTGTTAATTATGCACGCCCCTGTGACGGCATTGAAACACTCAGGCACACCTGCGTTCGCACCTCCACTCCCTCGTTATTAGAGTCCTGCCCGTTACCACCCACAAACGGCCTCTCCTATCACTCATTACACTGGGCTGTCTTTGCTTGGTGAGCGAGCGGATTCCGATCGCTCCAAGTAGTTCACGCACGAGCAGAACGAAGCGTGCCCACGCGCGGTCGCTTAACATCGTCCACGTACGAGCAAGCGGCCATTTGCGAACAGGTCTGAATGAGCCTCACAGTCCTCAAGGTAGGTTAAGGTTTTAAGGATAACCATGCTAGGGCACTGGTGACTTAGGCCCTGATTCAGAGCCGGATGCTCTGACAGAGTGCTCGCTCTGAATCAGGGCCGTCCCTGCTCCTTTTTGGAGCAGCCTCCTGGCCGCTCGCATAGCTGTGGGTGACCACCCACAGCTATAGCGAGCGGCCAATATGATGGTCGCGATGGTCAAGACCATCGGGCTTGTGACGAGACCCTTGTGGTAGGGTCTCGTCTGCCGCAAGCCCAGGAGTGCTTTTGGCTCTATCAGAGCCAAAAGCACTCCCACTGACATCACTAGTGATGTCAGTGGGGCCAGACCCAGATGGTAGGCGTTCCCATGGGAACGCCTCTGGGCAGCCATGCCCACGGCACGCCCACCAAAGGGAGGAGTGCTATCAATCACCATCAACAGCACGCCCCCTTTGGTGCGAGACCCTTAACGACGGCTTGGCCGGCGTTATTCGGGTCTCGCGCATGCACACGATGGAGCCGCCTCCGTCGTGCGCATGCGCACTTGGGCACCATCGACCCGCTTGCGAACGCTCGCGAGGGGGTCAGAATCAGGCCCTTAATTCGTACCTCAGTCTTTTGCTTTAACCATCTATGCTCAACCATGGATATTCGTCTATCTTGTCTGGCCTTTGAAGTTCTACAATTGCTAGCATGCTCTGGCAGTCATGATATGCTGGCTCTCTTAGTTGAGAGCTAGCATACCCAAGCACTTTAGGCATGACAGGGCTTGATGATGATGATTCTGGACCTGATTCAGATATGCACGCAATGGCAATTTTTAAGAGCGATTGTTTGCTATTACCCATGCGTATAAGCTGCAGTGCGCATGCTCTGCAATTGTCTTGTGATACCGCACACACAAAAAACACATACTGAGTGAGAGGTAGTCAGCATTTGAGGGAGGTAATAGGTATAACTCAGAAAATCACAGGTTGCCTTACCTTTTAAACGCCATTATATTGGCGAACATAAATTAGCCATTGCGATCACATATTCAGCATGAGAGCTCTCAGGGCCTCATTCAGAGGCGGTCGTAGGATGCAAGGGGTCGTTCAGAAACAGGGCGGCCACTTGCATCCTGAACGGCCGCCTCCATGTCGGTCGTTAGGCTGTGGGTTAATACCCACAGCTCTAACGACCGCTAAGGGAGATGGTCGTGATGGTCAAAACCATTGCGACCATCGGGGCATACGACGAGACCCTAGGGTAGGGTCTCGTCAACCTTAAGCCTCAGGGAGCTTCCTGCTGTGTTTCAGCAGGAAGCTCCACACTGACATCAGTGGGGACGCCCGCAAACAGCTAGCGTTCCGGCGGGAACGCCTCCGTTTGGGCACGCACGCCCCCTGCCCGCCCAGCAAACGGAGCGAGCTGTCAATCAATATCGACAGCTCGCTCCGTCTGCTTCGAGCCCACTAACGACGGATCACCCGTTGTTAGCGGGGGCTCGCGCATGCGCACGACGGAGCCGGCTCCATTGTGCACATGCCCTGTGGACCAACATAAGCTCCTCAGTGTGTCAGGAGAGCTGCTATATTTGAGACAGGTCAGACCTTCCGAACACACCCGAACTTAGGGGTTATGAATCGAACCAAGCCCCGATTCAGGTCTTCCCACCAAGCTCGGATCCCAAAACTAAACAAAACGTCATCTTCCCGGTGCTGGATCTCGCATGTTTTGGATTGCATATAAAAGTCCCTTCCTCGTGATCGGGCATCATTTCACATATATTGAATGGAGAGGGTGTGGACTGTGGCTGTAGCACTGTGTTGTGTGTTCAGGGCCAGGCCAGGCACTGTGTTAAAATACACTGTGTTGTGCATTTCCTTTCAGGCACTAAAAAATGCCATTATGGGTACTGAGGGCCTGATTCAGAGCTGGACGCAAGTGGCCGTTCGCTCGTCCGCCGTATGAGCGGAAATAATAAAATTCAAGCGCTCGCTCGTAAGTTCGCTCGTAGCTAATTTTCCGCCCCATAGTCTCCCAACCCCTCCTCTAGCTAGTGAACATTCAAAATAGCGATCGTCCGTCTCCTCTTTGGTTGCATGGAACGCTCGCACAAGTCAATTCCGGAAGTGGCCCAGTCAGTTTTCGATTGCTTGCTATTTCATTCTTCAAACATACTTTAATCGTTTCATGGCAATCACTATATTAATTACCTTAATTGCTCTTCACATGTTTTCAATCCAGTTTTTTTTTTCATTGTCAATAAACTTTATTCTTGTCAGTGTGTGTCATTTGTACCGCAGAATACGTACGGTTTCACCAATGGTATTGTTTTTCGAAATTAAAGGTTTTTTGGAATGATACTATTGTTTTCCATTGTTTTTTATAGGCATATTTTAGTACTTTAATTTTTTTATTTAAATTAGCTTACGCATGTCACTGCATCAAGCCTATCATAAATCACATTATATTTGTGAGGCTGTAGGTCACATGACTCATACAATAACCAATAGAATGGTTCCTGTTAATTTACAAAGTACATTAGCCAATCAAATTTTTTCTAGGGCCTTTATTAAAACTGTTTTGTGTAAAAAAATCATTGCCATCATGAGAGCCTCAGCGTTTTGTAGGCGTGAGCTCCTGGTCCTCACAGAAGTGATGGACCAGAGAATCACCTATCAGCCTCCCCCATCACAAACCTCCGCAAGCGGATGGCGTACGCGGAGGTGCACCGCCGCCTGCGCTCCCTCGGCTATCGCCGAAATATCGCCCAACTTGAGCACAGGTGGTCGGATTTGCGCTGCCGAACCCCACGCCTGCTTGCACGTTTGCGTCTCCAGATTCTGGAAAGTAAGTGTTTATGTGTTAGTATATATTTATTTTTTATTTTTTTGTGGCCCTACCTGCGTGTGCATGTTTCCAGTATAGCCCTGTGTTTTTGGGCCCTACCTGCGTGTGCATGTTTCCAGTATAGCCCTGTTTGTGTTTTTGGGCCCTACCTGCGTGTGCATGTTTCCAGGATAGCCCTGTTTGTGTTTTTGGGCCCTACCTGCGTGTGCATGTTTCCAGTATAGCACTGTTTGTGTTTTTGGGCCCTACCTGCGTGTGCATGTTTCCAGTATAGGCCTGTTGGGTTTTTTTGCAGCTTTTTAAAAATAAAATAAAAAAAGCATTGTAATTAAATATGTTGGTCTCCATCATTTAGGGGCCGAGCGGAGAATGAGACGGTGAAGACGGGTGTCTCGACCCCTATCCCCCACTCCCACCCAAACATCCTCTGCCCACTCTTCCCCAAATTCTCCCTCCACCCCAGACCTTGCCGCCCGTCAGTCCCCTCCCTCTCCTCACCTTACCATCCCTCCAACTTCCCCCTCCCATCAAACCCCCCCTCTCTTTTTCTCACCCTCCACTTCCTCCCAAATTACACCTCCTTCCCAGAGCCACTGGCCAACCTCCGAAGAGGAGGATTTCGGTGTCCCAGGGCCAGGCACCATTTTGACCGATATGTTCACATTTTAAACTATGTTTTTTTTATGGTTTTTGTCATTTGGGTTGATGTTGTCCTTTTGCCTGTGCAGTTCAAAATATTAAAGTAGTTCCAATGTTTTTGATATATATCTTTGTGAAACAATGTCAAGGATGTTTTACCCTTACACATATGACACATGTCCAAACACTCACACTTGTGTCTTTCTTGTTAACGCTACCCACAAATGTTGTATTTTTTCCCCTTTGTAGATTGTTTTTTTTTTTTTTTTGGGCCCTTATTTGTTTTGAATCTGTTCGTTTTGCATTCCTTTTCTTTTGGGCCTGTTTTGGCTTTTTATTTTGTTTATTTTAACGATAGTCTGAATTGTTAGATTTTTTACAAATATAAATGAAGGTGTCATTTTACTAATCCACACATTTTTTTTACCCACAGAGGAGCAGAGGCGGAACAAGGCCTTGTCTGCGGGCTTAATGGAGCTACGGGGCCATGTCGTAGCAATGCTGGTCTCCTTGGACCATATTTTGGTGAACCTGCGCCACTAATTTTTTTTTTAGGCCAAAAACAGTTTGTTTAAAAATAAAATTTATTTTGATTTATATAAGTCTCATTCCTTGTGTGTAAATCTTAGATTGTTGAACCTTGCATAAGTCTACTATTTGTCCCTGATTTTTAAAGTAATGTAAATTTGTTTGTCGAAAGCTCAAGTAAGTATGTAAGCTTGCACATTAAACACATAACAATACCAATAGGTTTGGAGAAGTAACCTCAAAATGTGATTATTTTTTGGTGTGGGTAATGTTAAATTTAAAGCTACCTGCTTAGGCCTACAATTGCAAACATACTGATTCACCATAATACCTTTGGTGTTTGTTTTTAGCAACAAAGCAGGGTACTAAACTTTTCCTAATAAGAAATTACAGTATTAGGCATTAAGCAACTTTGCATTTTTAGAAACAGGTTACACTTGGTTGTAATTTACGATGGAAATGGTTGGTTAACGTAAAATTAAATTTTAATGCACACAAATAATAAACACCAAGTAAATACACACAATAAATTCAAAACACACACACAAGTCAAAAACACACCAAAACCCCCCAAAAAACACAATCAGGAACTGTTTGAAGAAGTAGCATGCCAACATGAATCCACAAATGAGGAGAAGAAATCATTGTTCCCGAAGTTATATCCAATGTGTCCACATAAAGTCATTTGTGTTGATCAGGTAGTAGGCATGGATTTTTATTGTCATTTTAGGGATTAAAAACAAAACAAACAAAAAAACAGTTAAAAGTGTACTTTAAAATATTACATGTCTACATTGTGGCATTTTTAAACATTATGAGGAAATAATTACCTAAAAAATCTGGCCACAACTTCATCGCGTATGGCCCCCCCACATACTGACCTCCGACCAACCTCGGGGGGCCGTCCTCAGGCAAGGCATCCTCTGGCTGCATTGGGACACCACTCCTTATGGCGATGTTGTGAAATATCCCACACAGGACCACAATTTTCAAAACTATAGCCGGCAAATACATGAGGTCGCCACCAGAGCGGTGGAGGCATCTGAATCGGCCTTTTAAAAGGCCGATACAGCGCTCCACCACCTGCCTGGTGGCTGTAAGTGCGGAATTATACTGACTTTGTGGCCCTGGTGTGGGAGCCAAATAAGGAGTGAGCAGCCAGGGCGTGCAAGGGTAACCACTGTCTCCTGTGAAAATATATAAAAAAAACATCAGGACCATTGTGTAACAAGCTTTGCATTGATTTCAACAGAAGGTGTCAACTTACCCAGAAGCCACGCATCACCAGCTTGTTTAATTTGTGCTAAATCCCCGATTGCCGGATGACGAAGGAATCATGTGCACTGCCGGGGAATTTGGCATTCAGGGACAGGATCTGGAGGGAGGCATCACATACCACCATTACATTCATCGAGTGAAAGTGCTTTCGGTTCCTAAATATAGCCTCCAGCCTTGCTGGAGGCTGAAGTGGTATGTGAGTGCCATCCACAACCCCTATGATGTGTGGGAAGCCAGCTATTTGGTAAAAATTAGCCTTTGCCACATTAAGGGAACCCATATCCGATGGCATTTTAATAAAATGATGGAGGTGTTTAAAAAGTGCCTCCATCACTGCCCTCAGGATCCTTGAAAAGGAGGATTGGGATATTCCAGCGACTATTCCCACAGTGGTTTGAAAGGATCCTGAGGCACAAAAATGTAACACTGACATTAATTGCGTAAATGGTGGTATTGGTGTAGGACTGTCAATTTGCCGTTCAAGACCACTCTCTATTAATGAGAGAGTGTCTATGATGAGTTGTGGCGGAAGACGGTAGTGCCTTAACACCTCATCATCTGGCATTCCAAAAAGGATGACACGTGTTCTATATATCTGGGGCCTTGCACGCCTACGAGGCCTACGCCTGGGACGAAGTTGAGGTTGGTCGGGTTCTGGAACCATGGCCAATATAATACGACCAACATCAACCTGAAATGTTAAGCAAGGTAGTTATTGGTTTAGACAAATGTGTTAAGAAAAATATACTTATCTTTTCCAAGCAAACCAAAGAATCTTACAGGCCTGGGATGTGTCATGTGCAAGTCAACCTACATTTCAAAATTAGAAAATTTTTAAGAGATTAATTTAAAAAACTTTGATTGAAAACAAATTTCGTATTCTAAAAAATAGAGAAGGGAGCACACATTAGTTCTCAAAATAGTACGCTACATTTAGTGGTAAGACATGATTTTACACAAAAAATTGAAAACACATTAGTACGCAAAATAGTACATTCATTTTACATTTAAAATTAAAAAAACATTAGTTCGCTAAATAATACGCTACTTTTACAGTTAAAACCACTAAAACATTAGTTCGCTAAATAGTACGCTACTTTTACAGTTAAAACCACTAAAACATTACTTCGCTAAATAGTACGCTACTTTTACATTTAAATAAGGACACATTAGTTCGCTAAATAGTACGCTACTTTTACAGTTAAATAAGGACACATTAGTTCGCTAAATAATACGCTACTTTTACTGTTAAAACCACTAAAACATTAGTTCGCTAAATAGTACGCTACTTTTACATTTAAATAAGGACACATTAGTTCGCTAAATAGTACGCTACATTTAGTGGTAAGACATGATTGTTCACAGAAAAAAAAAACATTACATATGCTAAGACCAACACATCGAATTTGTAAATTCATGAAACCAAATACACTTACCAAAAACAGACAAATATCCCAAAGTTCAAAAACGTCACTGGGTCACTGCCAAAATAACTGTAAAAAAAAAAAAATATTAAAAAAATTTGTAAACTATTTACTATTATTTTTTACGGTGGTTTTTTAAAATACTCAAAAATTCAAATAAAAATAGCCAAAAAAAAAAAAAAAATGCTAATGGAAAATAAAGAAGAAAAAAAAACCAAAAGATCCAAAAAAAACAAGTCCTCCTTCTACACAACAATCACCAACAATCCACTCCAACGCAAAACCTCAAACAATCATAACATGCCACCTCGACTCGAGTCACACCAAGCCATAAATAGGCTTTATTTTCCCGCTCAAATTAAGGACAGACAGTAGGAGCACACAAGGAATGATGCGGCCGAATAATGCTGACGCATGTATAAAAACGTCACTGAAGGCCAAAATCGGTCTGCTACATTGACAATAAACAGTGAGTACAGAGCAGCAAAGTACTAGCCAACAGGCACCATGTAAGTGTTTTTTTTTTTATGGGAACATGCGTATGTTTAACATTACATTTTAAAACATTTTACTAAAAATATTTTTTAACAATTTTTAAAAAAGGTGTGGAGGATGCCATGGAAGAGGCTGCTGGCCCTAGTAGGCAAACTAGGGCCAACAAAAAAAAGGCAGCCACAATTCGCAAGGAAGGAGATGGAGGTTTTGGTGCAAATGTGCAATGACAACCTGGCACAGGCACCAAGGAATATGGGTGCAACCCAGAGATGGAAACTGTGGGATGACATAGTCAGTGGTGTCAATGGTGTGGGTGAGTTTGAACGTTCAACCCGGGAGGTCAAACACCGGTATGTAAAAACTACATTTTAGTAAAAAGTGTTTACAAGTCAAAATACTGCAGGAATAATGCCAAATTTTAAACCAACAGATGGAGCGACTTCAAATATCGGCTTAAACAAAAACTGGCTGATAGGGCTAGGCATGCAGTGGGGACAGGTGGGGGTCCCAGCCCTGTGTCACTTGAGCTCACAGATTTGGAGGAGCTGGCCCAGGGGTGTGTGCAGGATGAGGAGGTGTTTGGCGTGTCGAACATTGATACCGACATGCCAGACTTTGCGGCTCCTCATGTTGCCCCAGGTAAATGTTGTAATGTTAACAACTCAGAAATGTGTTTTTGACAATATCTAGATTATAATTTTACTCTTTTCTCTTAGAGAGACACAGGCGGATGAGTCTGCTCCAGAGGTGAGCTTTGGCCGCAGAATTTCTTCTGGCTCTGCAGGGGAGGAAGCAGTAGATCCGGCTGGGGACCCTGTGGCAGACAGTCCAGGGCATTCCCCCTCGCAGGCAGTGGCCCTCCTCACTGATCTCAATGGTAAAACGGATCAGCACACCGAGATTCTGCTGAGGATGGACGCCAATCTGCTACGGGTGGCGGACGCCCTGTAGCAAAGTGCTGCAGCCAACGTGACCATTGCTAAGGCCCTTGCGGAAAATACTGGGGCCAACGTGCGAATAGCAAATGCCCTGGAGCAGCTCATTCGCCAGCATGTTGGAGCCTGCCTCCCTTCCTGCCAGAACATCAGGACCCTCCACCTCTGGCACAACAACAGCCATCCCTCCAAATGTGCCTAGCCCTATGCCTAGTCCAGAGGCCACAACATCTGCCTCTGGCCAGGCCAGCCGAAGGACTTCCCGGACCCGTTCAGGCTCCCTCCAACCCCCGGCCAAACGGCCTAAAAGGCGATGACAGCACTGGCTAATTTCCCCACAATCCATCTCTGTGTTTGCCCCATATTCCTGCATGGCAAAAACCTACCTCTCCTTTCTTGTGAATTGTTTATATTTGTTTTATTTCTGTTCAAATGCCACTTATTTTGTGGGTGTGTGGGCAAAATGATTTTTAGATTTTGTCCCATGAAAAAAAATATGTTTCCTTTAAAAAAAACTTGAAACAAAAATAACAAAAAAATTATTACACTTTGGAAACAAATTGCAAAAATCTATTGTTGATTAATTCACAAACTTGTTAAAAGGTAATCCCTCTAACAAACTTAAGAAAAAAAAAAGAAAAAAAAACATGCGTACAATATTGTTTGTCTACAAAATAAACACTTACAAATATGTAAAAAGCACTCAAAAAACCCAAACATTTGTTAGCTAATTGATTGTATGCCCCAGAAATTAGCAGCTGAGTAGTTCACCTGCGTTCGGTTTTTAGCTACTAAAAAAGGTCACTTCCTGTTCGCTGTGTATACGAGCGAACGAAAAATTACCGCAATGATCCGGCCGCACATGCGCAATGAGAACCGGACGCATGCGTGGTTTAAAACAATCGAATGCGTACGAGCGAACGACTGATAGCATCCGGCTCTGAATGAGGTCCTGAGTTATTAAAACAAAAACGCCACAGGGTGCCACAGCCATATGAGCACTGTGAGGTGCTGTGTTGTATGTTCAAACACTGTATTAAAAACACTGTGTTGTGTGTTCAGGCACAGGGCCTGATTCAGACCCGGACTCTATTTGCGTCCGCTCGCTGGCTAAAAGGGGCCAGCTATTTAAATCATGTGCTCTTGCTGCGTCACGTAAAGCCGCCCACTAAGTAATAGCGAGCGGCCGCACTATGCACTCGCACCTGTATAGAGGCGCCCTTTTGACATTCGCAACACACGTCATATCCGGCAGTTGTAGGATTAATTGGGAACATCGAGAGCCATCGGAGCTGCTCGCAGTGCTTGTGGTAGCCTTTTCCCACCACAACATTGCAACATAGCAGTTCTGGCTAAAATACAACCTAGTCACGTGTGTAATGACGATACTTTGCTAATTATGCACACCCATTAAACGCCATTCTGACGGTCGGGCACGCCTGCGTTCGCACATCCACACCCCCGTTTTCAAGCACCTTCCCGTTACCACCCACAAACGGCACTATCTGTCCTGCAAAATAGTGGCCCGACTGCGGGCTACGGGCGAGCACTTTTCCATCGCAATGACTGGTTCGCGCACACACATTGCGACTCATACACATGCGGAGATTGCGAAAAATCACTCAAGGCGAGCGAGCGCAGCATAGCTTTCGGGTCTGAATCAGGCACACAGTGTTTAAAAAAAGCCATTAGGAGCTCTGTGATAAAGAGGCACTGTGTTATTAAAAAAATAAAAAAACGCCCCATAGGGTGCCACTGCCAAAGGATCACTGCGAGGCACTATGTTACAAAAAACACTATTAGGGTGCCATTAAAGTGAACCTTTTCTTCTCTAGGTTATCTATAACTGCAGTATACTATATTGTTTATTATATACCCACAAAATAGTATATATATGGGTTTGAAGCTGTTGCACCCGAAGAAGACCTCTTTGTTTTGACGAGTTCGTTATAAAAAAAAATTGCAAAACAAAATATTTTTTTTTCTGTTGTCTAAAACGAAAAACCTGCATTTTTTTCTAATTGAATGTAACAAATATATTGTGTATTTAGGGCCTGATTCAGTCCCGCTCACGAGCGCTGAGCGCTCGCAAGCAGGTCGATGGTGCCCTAGTGCGCATGCGCATGACGGAGGGAGCTCCGTCGTGCGCATGCGCAAGACCCGGGGAGCGACGGGGAAGCCGTCACTCCAGGTCTCGCACCAAAGGGGAGCGTGCTGTCGATGTTGATTGACAGCACGCCCCCTTTGGTGGGCGTGCTGGGGGCGTGGCTGCCAGATGGAGGCGTTCCCATGGGAACGCCTACCGTCTGGGTCCGGCCCCACAGACATCACTAGTGATGTCAGTGGGAGTGATTTTGGCTCTGATAGAGCCAAAATCACTCCAGGGCTTGCGGTCACCGAGACCCTACCGCAGGGTCTTGTCGCAAGCCCGACCATCGCGACGATCATCATGGACGCTCGCATAAGCTGTGGGTGGTAACCCACAGCTATGCGAGCGTCCAAGAGGCCGCTCCAAGTTTAGGTAGGAGGGCCCTGATTCAGATCAAGTGCTCTGGTCAGAGCGTCCGGCTCTGAATCAGGCCCTTAGTGTGTGTTCAGACGAGTGACGCAGCCTATATTACTGTACTGTGTGTGGTGGTTCCCCCCATCATCTACACCCCAAAACAATTCTAAAGTGTAAAAAACAAATTTCTTGGCTGGTGTCACAAATGAAACCAATCAAGGATCAGTCGATAGAAGAGCAGGAGCAGCAACCCAGTACTAGTGCTGCGGCTGCTGCCAGTCATGATAGTACCTCAATAGCTAGTAAAGCCGGTGGTAAAGGGGAAAGAAGGTTTTAAGAAAGAGCACCTTAAATCTAAACAATATGTCACTATGTTATAGAAAATATCACCTCTAATAATAAAGGAAATGTTTACTGCCAAAAAATTTAAAATTGCCAACATGCTATAAACCACATGCAGTGACATGGATAGGCTCAAGCTATAGCCTTCCTTTGTATATGGTGGTCCTGTTTCATGCACTAGAATGCGTATTGCAGCAGCCAGGACCAACCACAGTCAGACATTTTCTGTAACATCATGTGCAACACGTTCTTGCTCTAAGGGCCTGATTCAGACCGGTTCGCTAAGCTGCATACGCACGCTGCCAAAATGGGCCGGGTACGCAAATGCTGCGATCACACTTAATTGCCTAAGGACGCCCTCTATGTCTTGAGAGCGACGGCAGTGAGCACACGCCGGAGTATAAAGACGCCCAACTTCTTAGCACATGTAATCTCCAGGAAGTGTGTGATTAATCGGTAACATCGAGAGCCATCGGAGCTGTATGCAGCACATTAGGGAGACCTTACCCCACCGCAAGCACTGTGATCAGTGCTGGCTAAAATACAACCAAGTGACATGTACAATTACGCTTCTTTGCTAATTATGCACACCCCTAAAACGCCGTTTAGACACCCAGACACACCTTCCCCTGTTTCCACCCACAAACAGTGCTGTCACTCAAATTAGCGTCCAGTCTGTGTACTATGAGCGCACAATTCCCGGACGCAGAGACTGGTTCGCACATGTGTACTTTGACGGATATGCATAGACAAAGGTGCGATAATCGGCCATAGCGTGCGTACATTGCTTAGTGAACTGGTCTGAATCAGACCCTAAGTCTAGAGGTGTACATTTAAAACAGGCAAATCCGTGGACAAAAAACACTAAGGCTGAAGAACCCCCGAGGAGAGTCTAAGAGTGTCCATGAGTGCTATGTGGGAGTCTGGCATTTCTGACACTGTAATCATAGAGAAGCCACCTTCCACCATTTTTGCGCCCTCTGCAATTGTGGGGATGAGCAGTAGTAAAAGTAAAGATGGACACATAGAAATTGAAGATGCTACTGTGGCAGTGCAACAGGATGAGGGGGATATTTTTGTATCTGACGCTAATGAGGACGTTGATGATGAGATTGTTTGTGTCAAAGTAAGTTAGCCACCAGTGGCAGCAGTTCTTGCCGTTATGCCCAGGCATGACAACGGCCTTCTTATAAGATCAAAAAAGCCACCTGTTTTGTGTGGAATTATTTTTACCCAAATCCTGACATTTGTCAAGCTATGTACCATTAACCATCTATGAGCCTCCTCCCAGTGACATCATTTGCAGTGAGTTCATGCACATTATTTGGGAAAATCTGAAAAATCCTGTAAGATAATACCAGACGGGAGTGATGTGCAGCATGAACGGACCTCTCTGCTATCCAGGAGCAATGTGCAGTATGAGCAGACCTCAGCGCTAGCCTGGGTGTGACAACACTCCTTCCTTCACGGGTGACCCCATGAACTTCTTAGGCATACGTGGGAACTTGGCATGGAATGCTTGTATCAACTGAGGAGCATGGGCATAAAGGCAAAGTCCTAGAACATTCTTCTGGGCCGTAGCCCTTCCAGTCGATCAGGTATTGAAGATTTTTCCATAACGGATTCTAGAGTCCAGAATCTTTACCACTTGGTATTCGACTCAACGATAAGTCTGGACTTTGGGTACCTTTGGAATGCTGAATGAAACCGGTTGAGTATGAGTGGTTTCAATAAAGAAATATTGGAAAGAAATTAGTTTTCTCAGGAATGGAGGTAGCTTGAGTTTGAATGAAACCAGGTTGAAAACACACAATGGTGAATAGCCCAAAGTAGCGGGGTGCAAATTTCATGGCTGTAACTTTTAGCCACAGCTTTCGTGTAGAGAGCCAAACTCGATCTCTTTGCTTGAGACTGGGGACTGCTCTCCTCTTCCTGTCAGAGAACTTCTTGTACTGCTTAGAAGCCTTCACAAGGGAGGAGCGGATCTCTCTCCAAATCTTGGAAAAGTGCTGCAAGGTGCAGTCAGCAGCTGGAACCTGTGAGGCAGGAAGAGGCTGAAATTCAGGAACTCTAGGGTAAAGGCCATAAGTGGCATAAAAGGGCATGGAACCAGATGAAGAATGGTACTGATTGTTGGGACAAAAGTCCACCCAAGGAAGCAGTTCTGCCCCGTTGTCCTGAGAGGAGGATACCTATAAATTAAGACAAGACTCCAGATCTTGGTTGACTCCATCAAGGCTATTTAACTGGGGGTGGTAGGCAATGGAGAAATTGAGTTTGACGTGAAGAACACAAGGAACGCCAAATCTTGGTGACAAACTGCATTCCCCGGTCAGAGATGATTTATAGAGGTAGTCCATGAAGTCTGAAGATTTGTTGTATGAATATTGAGCCAATTTGGGAGCTGACGGAAGACCTGTGAGAGGTATGAAGTGAGCCATCTTGGTGAACCAGTCAACTACCACCCAGATGGTGTTGAATTTGTTTGAAATCTGGAGGTCAGTAATAAATTCCATCGACAGATGTGACCACGGTTGATGTGGAACAGAGGGAGGAAGTAACGGTCCAGCTGGAGACTGTCGAGGCACTTTATGCTGAGCGCACTTGTTACAAGAGGCAATTAAGTCTTGGAAGTCTTTTCGGAGAGAGGGCCACTAGTAAGACCTGGAAATTAACTCGAAGGTCTTTTGTATGTCTGTATGACCTGCGAAGTGGGAAGCATGAGCCCAATGTAGCAGTTTCTTGCATAATGCAAGCTTGACAAGAGTTATCCCAACAGGTGGTGAGGGTTCTATTCCGACTGCAGAGACATCCACTGGATCAATGATCAGATGCTTCTAAATAGATGTAGTCTAATTTTCTTGCTCCATGGAGCAAGAGACGGCATCAGCCTTTTAGTTCTGGACCCCTGGACGAAAAGACAATTTGAAGTTAAATCGTGAGAAGAAAAGAGCCCAACTGGCTTGCCTCGGATTCAGACAATGGGATATCTTAAAATATAAGAGGTTTTTGTGGCCTGTGAGAATGAAAATGGGATGCACAGCTCTTTCCAAAAGATTGCCCCACTCCAAGGCTGACTTAATAGCGAGAAGTTCTTGATCCCCAATAGAGTAGTTGCACTCAGTCGGAGTGAATTTTCTGGATAAAAATTCACAGGGGTGGAGAACACCATCAGGAGTGCATTGAGAGAGCACAGCTCCGACTCCTACAGAAGAAGCGTAAACTTCCAAGACAAATGACTGTGACATCAAGTTGACGAAGAACAGGAGCTGAAATTAACTGTTTGATATTTTTGGAAGGCTTCCTCGGACCATCAGGATGGATTGCCACTCTTACAAACTCTCTTGGATATAGTCAGTCATGGCCTTTGTTTCTGGGAGCAATAGTGGATAAATTTGCCCTCTGGGAGATTTCCCAGGAATTAATTCAATTGGACAATCGCATTCACGGCGAGGAGGAAGAATATCAGCACCAGCTGATGAGAAGGAGCAGCACAGTATAGACATAGATTCTCAGACTGTCGCCTTCGGCATTCTTCCTGTGATAGACGACAACAGTTGATTTGCATCGGTTCCTTTTTGGGAGGAGAAACTGACTGCGGCAAGACTGTCATCCGAGGCTTGGAATTAATTAATTGCCCTCTCTCAATAGCTCGTTCTGTGAAACATAAGTCCCCTTTGGTGCACAGGGAGATTAAGGGCCTGATTTAGCGCTCGCAAGCGGGTCGGAGTGTGCGCATGTGAGCACCGGAGCGAGCAAGAACTTCACTGGCTCGGGGCTCGTGGCAAAACGGGGTGGCTGTCGATGTTGATCGACAGCTCGCCCCGTTTTGTAGGCGGGTCGGGGGGGGTGGCTGCACAAACGGAACGCCTGCCATTCGTGGGCGGCCCTACTGACATCGCATGTGATGTCAGTAGTGAACTTCCTGCTCTATTAGAGCAGGAAGTTCACTGGGGCTTGCGTTGGACAGGACCCTACCACAACGGTCTCGTCGCAAGCCCGATCGCCAGGCCGGCGGATTTTTTTTACAAAAAATCCGCCCTGATTCAGAGCGAGCACTCGCAAATAGCGAGCGCCTCTGAATCAGGACCTAAATCCTTTAACTTGTCCAGGAGATCACGAGTAACAAGAGCATCTTTAATTTTGTCAGATAAGCCATTCCAAGAAAGTTCTGATGCCAGTATTTGAAACTGCAGCAGATACTGGCCTACAGAATTTGAACCCTGGCACAGACGTAGAAGATCTGAAGATGCAGATGACATTCTACCAGGCTCGTCGAAGATTTGGCGGAATGCTGTAACAAATTCCTTGTAAGATGCTAGGATGGGATCCGACCTTTCTTATAAGGGCGAAGCCCAGTCTAAGGCGGATCCAGATAATAGGGAGATGATATATGCCACACAGGTACGATCTGTAGGAAAATTGCTGGGTTGGAGCTCAAACTATTTCTCATTGATTTAGGAAGCCCCTGCAATTTTTGGGGTTCCCATCAAAATTTGCAGGAGTAGGAATGTGCAGACAAGGTGTCGCTGAGGAAACTGGAACGGGAGAAATCAGAATGGATGAAGCGGCAGCTCCTGAGCCTCTAAGAGAATGTTATCTAGCCGTATAGTCAGTTCTTGCAGAAACTGTACTGACTTCTAGGCGAGCAACAAGATCAGGTGTAAACCCAGCAGCTTGTGGCCAATTCTCATCTGGATCCATTGGGCCAGTACAAACTGTCCCGCCTGAGGGTTGGAATAGGCATGGGAGGATGAAGAGGAGATTTGAGAGGCGTTAAGGAATTTAGGTGGCTTGAGCCAGAACTTCCTCATGTATTGATGTGAGAAGGTAAAGATATGGCAGTGGATGATGCGCCTGAAGGTGAGAACAGGAATAGAATGACTTTATTGAACAGCAGCTTGGAATGGGACTGGATATATAATACTGAAGGAATGGGCAGAATCTGATTGGGACCGATGATGCTGGATTGAGAGCTGGATCGGTTTGAGACCGATGTTGATGAATTGAAGATATTAATGGATTTGAATCTGATGTTGATGAATTGATGAACTTGATCAGTTGGGACCGATGTTGATGACTTGAAGAACTTAGTTGATAAGAGACTGATGTTGATGTACTTGATCGGTTGGGACCGATGTTGATGAATTAAAGAACTTAATTGATATGAGTCCAATGTTGATGAATTGATTAACTTAATCGGTTGGGACCAATATTGGTGAGTTTATTAACTTGATCAGTTTGGACCGATGTTGATGGATTGAAGAATTTAATTGATAAGAGTTCGATGTTGGAGGCATCGGATGGGACCGATGGTTGTAGGTATCGGCTGGAACCGATGGAGGCTGTAAGAACTAGGGATGGACATCGATGGTCCATGTTTGCCGGCCATCGATGGTTTTCAAGTGATGTTAGTGTTTTTACCATTCGATGGCAGCATTGTGATGTTTCCTGCCATCGCATGGTAAGCATTTGATGGTGTTCCGATGGTGGCTTCTTGTCTTTAAATTCTAAAAGCTATGCCTCCCAGTTTGCTGTGTGCTGTGTATCTTTATCTAAAAATCTTCATGGCTCATGCTGCTGGGATCGTTGGAGGCTGTCTCTCACTGCCTTATGGTGCATATACACGGTCAGATCTGTCAGATGAACATTTGAATGATTTTACCAATGATTTGAATGATTTCAGACAGTATTAAAATAAATGAAATCGTCAAAATCTGACTGCAAACACAGACGATGTCAGATATCGTTATCTGACATGCGGGAAAGCGCATCGTTCATCGTTGCAGGCCAACATGTCAGATTTACTTTCAGATATGAACGATTGAACGATTTTTAAATATTGTTCATATCTGCCAACAAATCTGACCGTGTGTATGCACCATTAGACGTGACCCCGTCCCTCTCCTCTCTCTAGGCTGCTGCTAGGCAACACAGGACCTCATTCAGAGCCGGACGCTATCAGCCGTTCACTCGTACGCATTCGATTGTTTTAATCCACGCATGCGTCTGGTTCTCATTGCGCATGTGCGGCCAGATCATTGCGGTCATTTTTCGTTCGCTCGTATACACAGCGAACAGAAAGTGACCTATGTCATTTGATTGACAGAATGTTCCGTTTATGGGTGGTAACGGGGGTGGAGATGAGAAAACGCAGGCGTGGCAAGGTGTTTTTTGGGCATACATGTATTATCTTGTGCGAACATCCAATGTGGACGCTATTTTGTACACGTCACTGTGTGATCCAATTTCCATTAAGACTGCTCGCTCAGCTTGTGGTCTGGTATAGTCTACCGCAGTGATGATGGTCTCTTCGTACTTCCCTGGACTCATCGATGGTGTTCGATTAATCAAGTGAGGCAACAAAAACAATTAACTTTTAATTGCTAAACAGCTTGTAAGGTGTTTAGCAAATAGACCTTTTTTAGTAGCTAAAAACCGAACGCAGGTGAACTACTCAGCTGCTAATTTCTGGGGCATACAATCAATTAGCTAACAAATGTTTGTGTTTTTTGTGTGCTTTTTACATATTTGTAAGTGTTTATTTTTTAGGCAAACAATATTGTATGCATATTTGGTTTTTATCATTTTTATTTTTGGACCAAGAAACCAATCGTCCTTTTGTTTTTGGATAATTGTTAATTAAAACTCAGAAATTGTTTTTAACCCTTGTTTTTTTAACAAAATATTAAAATGTTTCTATTTCCGTTGTATCGTTTGTAAGTTTGTTATACCCCTTTTACACCAGAGCAAAAACCTGGGTTTTTGCCGGGTCTACCCGGGTCGCAACTCAGTGTAAAAGGGTCCCTGAAAAAAAACCCAGGTCAAGTGACCCAGCAATCCAACCCAGGTAGCTACCAGGGTTGGACCCAGGATGGACCTGGGTAATAGTGCAGTGTAAACGGTTCAACCCGGGTTATCTGACCTGGGTCATGCCTAAAATGAGATGATTGGTGGTTGCGGAGCATTCACCTCCCACTTTTTATGACCTCACAGGTTTAGCAGGACAGACCTGAGTTCAGTGTGAACAGGGATGACCTGGGAGTAACCCAGATCGAAGCTGCAGTGTAAATGGGTCTGACCAGGGTTGGAACCATGTCCAAAAACCCAGGTCGGACCTGGGTTTTTGGTGGAAAAGAGGTATTAGAGGGATTACCTTTTAACCAGTTTGTGAATAAATCAACGATAGAATTTTGCAAATTTGGTTCCAAAGTTTATTAATTTTTTATTTTATTTTTTTTAAAGTTTTTTTTAAAGTAAACATTTTTTTCAGGGAACAAAATGTAGAAATCATTTTGGCCACACACCAACAAAATAAGTGGCATTTGAACACAAATAAAACAAATAAAAACAATTCACAATAAAGGAGAGGGAGGTTTTTGGCATGCAGGAATATGGGGCAAACACAGAGATGGATTGTGGGGAAATTAGCCAGTGCTGTCATCGCCTTTTAGGCCGTTTTGCCGGGGGTTGGAGGGAGCCTGAACGGGTCCGGGAAGTCCTTTGGCTGGCCTGACCAGAGGCAGATGTTGTGGCCTCTGGACTAGGCCTAGGGCTAGGCACATTTGGAGGGATGGCTGTTGTTGTGCCAGAGGTGGAGGGTCCTGATGTTCCGGCAGGAAGGGAGGCCGGCTCCAACATGTGCTGGCGAATGAGCTGCTCCAGGGCATTTGCTATTTGCACATTGGCCCCAGTATTTTCCGCAAGGGCCTTAGCAATGGTCACTTTGCTCCAGGGCATCCGCCTCCCGTAGCAGATTGGCGTCCATCCTCAGCAGAATCTCAGTGTGCTGATCCGATTTAAAATTGAGATCAGTGAGGAGGGCCACTGCCTGCGAGGGGAAATGCCCTGGACTGTCTTCCACAGGGTCCCCAGCTGGATCTACTGTTTCCTCCCCTGCAAAGCCAGAAGAAATTCTGCGGCCAAAGCTCACCTCTGGAGCAGACTCATCCGCCTGTGTCTCTGTGAGAAAAAAGAGAAAAGAGTAAAATTATAATCTAGATATTTTACTAAACACATTTCTGAGTTGTTAACATTACAACATTTACCTGGGGCAACATGAGGAGCCGCAAAGTCTGGCATGTCGGTATCCATGTTCGACACGCCAAACACCTCCTCATCCTGCACACACCCCTGGGCCAGCTCATCCAAATCTGTGAGCTCAAGTGACACAGGGATGGGACCCCCACCTGTTCCCCCTGCATGCCTAGCCCTATCAGCCATTTTTTGTTTAAGCCGATATTTGAAGTCGCTCCATCTGTTGGTTAAAAAGTAGGCATTATTACTGCAATATTTGGACCTGTAACCATTTTTGAATCAAATGTAGTTTTTACGTACCGGCGTTTGACGTTGAACGTTCAAACTCACCCACACCATTGACAGCACTGGCTATGTCGTCCCACAGTTTCCATCTCTGGGTTGCACCCATATTCCTTGATGCCTGTGCCAGGTTGTCATTGCACATTTGGACCAAAACCTCCATCTCCTTCCTTGTGAATTGTGGCTGTCTTTTCTTTTTGGCCCTAGTTTGCCTACTAGGCCCAGCAGCCTCTTCCATGGCATCGTCCACACCTTTTTTTTAAATGGCAGAAAATATTAAAAAGTTAAATGTTTCCAAATGTAATGTTAAACATAGGCATTTTCACATAATTTTGAAAATACTTACATGGCGCCTCTTGGCTAGTACTTTGCTGCTCTGTACTCATTGTGTTTTTCGCAATGTAGCAGACCGATTTAGGTCGTCAGTGACGTTTTTAGACATGCATCAGCATTATTCGGCCGTATCATTCCTGTGCGCTCCTATTGTCCGTCCTTAATTTGAGCGGGAAATTAAAGCCTATTTATGGCTTGGTGTGACTCCATTCGAGGTGGTATTTTTGGATTGTTGGAGCTTTTTCGGTGTAGTGGTTTGTTTATGCTTTGCTGGTTTCTGGAAGGAGTAGTTTGTATTTTTTTAACGTTTGGTTTTTTTCTTACTTTGTTTCTTTACGTTAGCATTTTTGCGGGTTTTTTTTACTATTTTTAGTTATATTCTTGAGTAAGTATTTCCACAATTCCCCTAAAAATGTAATAATAAATAGTTTACATTTTATTTTTTTAATGTTTTTTTTTTTGTTTTTCAGTGACCAAGTGACCTTTTCTAACTTTGGGATATTTGTCTGTTTTTGGTAAGTGTTTTTGGTTTTAAGAATTAACAAATTCAATGTGTTGGTATTAGCATATGTTTCGTTAAGTAATGTGTGTTCTTTTCAGTGTAAAATAATTTCTTAACTCTATATGTAGCGTACTATTTTGCGAACTAATTCAGTGTAAAATCATGTCTTAACTCTATATGTAGCGTACTATTTTGCGAACTAATGTGTGTTCTTTTCAGTGTAAAATCATGTCTTAACTCTATATGTAGCGTACTATTTTGCGAACTAATGTGTGTTCTTTTCAGTGTAAAATCATGTCTTAACTTTATATGTAACGTACTATTTTGCGAACTGTGTGTTCTTTTCAGTGTAAAATCATGTCTTAACTCTATATGTAGCGTACTATTTTGCGAACTAATGTTTGTTCTTTTCAGTGTAAAATCATGTCTTAACTCTATATGTAGCATACTATTTTGCGAACTAATGTGTGTTCCCTTCTCTATATTTTCCACAACTAGATTTGGCTTAATTCCTAGTTTATTAAATTAATCTTAAAAATATTTTCGACTTTTGTAATGTATGTTTCTTTTCACATGACACGACCCAGGCCTGTAAGAATCTTTGGTTTGCTTTGAAAAGATAAGTATATTTTTTTGAACACATTTGTCTAAAACAATAACTACCTGGCTTAACATTCAGGTTGATATTGGTCGTATTATATTGGCCATGGTTCCAGAACCCGACCTACCTCAACTTCGTCCCAGGTGTAGGCCTCGTAGCGTGCAAGGCCCCAGATATATAGAACACGTGGCACCCTTTTTGGAATGCCAGATGATGAGGTGTTAAGGCGATACCGTCTTCCGCCACAAATCATCATAGACACTCTCTCATTAATAGAGAGTGATCTTGAACGGCAAATTGACAGTCCTACAGCAATACCACCACTTACGCAATTAATGTCGGTGTTACATTTTTGTGCGTCAGGATCCTTTCAAACCACCGTCGGAATAGTGGCAGGAATATCCCAATCCTCCTTTTCAAGGATCCTGAGGGCAGTGATGGATGCACTTTTTAAACACCTCCATCATTTTATTAAAATGCCATTGGATATGGGTTCCCTTAATGTGGTGAAGGCTAATTTTTACCAAATTGCTGGCTTCCCACACATCATAGGGGTTGTGGATGGCACTCACATACCACTTCAGCCTCCAGCAAGGCTGGAGGCTATATTTAGGAACCGAAAGCACTTTCACTCGATGAATGTAATGGTGGTATGTGATGCCTCCCTCCAGATCCTGTCCCTGAATGCCAAATTCCCAGGCAGGGCACATGATTCCTTCATCATCTGGCAATCAGGGATTTGGCACAAATTAAACAACCTACAAGCTGGTGATGCATGGCTTCTGGGTAAGTTGACACCTTCTGTTGAAACCAATGCAAAGCTTGGTACACAATGGTCCTGATGTTTTTTTATATTTTTTCACAGGAGACAGTGGTTACCCTTGCACGCCCTGGCTGCTCACTCCTTATTTGGTTCCCACACCAGGGCCACAAAGTCAGTATAATTCCGCACTTACAGCCACCAGGCAGGTGGTGGAGTGCTGTATCGGCCTTTTAAAAGGCCAATTCAGATGCCTCCACCGCTCTGGTGGCGACCTCATGTATTTGCCGGCTATGGTTTCCAAACCTGTGGTCCTGTGTGGGATATTTCACAACATTACCATAAGGAGTGGTGTCCCAATGCAGCCAGAGGATGCCTTGCCTGAGGACGGCCCCCCGAGGTTGGTCGGAGGTCAGTATGTGGGGGGGCCATACGCGATCAAGTTGTTGCACGATTTTTTAGGTAATTATTTCCATTAATTTATTTAATTGACACAATGTAGACATGTAATATTTTAATGTACACTTTTAACTTTGGTGTTTGTTTTTTTTTCCCTAAAATGACCATTAAAATCCATGCATACTACCTGATCAACACAAATGACTTTGTGTGGACACATTGGATATAACTTCGGGAACAATGAATTCTTTTCCTCATTTGTGGATTCATGTTGGCATGCTACTTCTTCAAACAGTTCCTGATTTTATATTTTGGGGGGTTTTGGTGTTGTTTGGACTTTTGTGTGTGTTTTCAATGTTTGAATTTATTGTGTCAATTCACTTGGTGTTTATTATTTCTGTGCATTAAATTTTTTAAAAACTTTACCCAACCACTTCCATCATAAATTACAAACAAGTGTAACCTGTTTCAAAAAATGCAAAGTTGCTTAATGCCTAATACTGTAATTTCATAATTTGTAAACTTTACTACCCTGCTTTGTTGCTCAAAACAAACATCAAAGGTATTATGGTGAATCAGTATGTTTTCCATTCTAGGCCTAAGCAGGTAGCTTTAATTTTTACATTAGCCCCCCAAAAAATTATTCTATTTTTGAGGTTAATTCTACAAATCTATTGGTATTGTTATGTGCAAGCTTACATACTTACTTGAGCTTTATACAAACAAATGTACATTACTTAAAAACTCAGGGACAAATAGTAGACTTATGTAAGGTTCAACAATCTAAGATTTACAGACAAGGAATGAGACTTAAATAAATCAAAATAAACTTTTTTGGGGGGAAAGTGAAAATAATTAGTGGCGCAGGATGGCCAAAAGATGGTCCATTGCCACCAGCATGGCAATGACATGCCCCCGTATCTCGATTAATCCTGCAGCAATGGCCTCGTTACGCCTCTGTTCCTCTGTGGGTTTAAAAAATGTGCGGATTACTAAAATGACACCTTCATTTAGATTATAACAACCGACCAAAATTTCAGACTATACCAAAAAAATAAAACAGTTACTAAAACATGTCCAAAACAAAAGGAATGCAAAAAGAAAAGCTTTAAAACAAATAAGGTCCCAAAAAGAATAAAGAAAATCATAAAAAAAAAAAAAACTAAGACATTTCCAAAAAAAACAAAAAAATGTGCAAAAATACAACATTAGTGGGTAGCGTAAACAAGAAATACACAAGTGTGAGTGTTTGGACATGTGTCATATGTGTAAGGGGAAAACATCCTTGACATTGTTTCACAAAGATATATTTAAAAAAACATTGGAACTACTTTACTATTTTGAACTGCACAGGCAAAAGGACAACATCAACCAAAATAACAGAAACAGAAGCAAAAACTATAGTTTAAAAGGTAAACATACCGGGAACATTGCTGACTGGGCCTGGAACCCCGAATTCCTCCTCATCAGAGGTGGGCCAGTGGCTGAGGGAAGGAGGAGGGGTAATGTGGGATAAAGTGGAGGGTGAGGAAAATAGAGGGGGGGTTGGAGTGGAGGGGGAAGTTGGAGGGATGTTAATGTGAGGAGAGGGAGGGGACTGACGGACGGCAAGGTCTGGGGTGGAGGGGGAATTTGGGGCAGAGTGGGCAGAGGATGTTTGGGTGGGAGTGGGGGATAGGGGTCGAGACACACGTCTGCGCCGTGTGAGTCTCCGCTCTGCCCCTAAATGATGGAGAAAAACATGAGTAATTACAATTTGCCTTTTAGTCTTTTGATTTTAACCCAAAAATTTGTACACAAACAGGGCTAAACTGTAAACAAGCACACGCAAGTATGTCCAAATAAAACAAACAGGGCTATACTGTAAACATGCACACGCAAGTATGAGAATCCAAAAACAAACAGGGCTACACTGTAAACATGCACACGCAGGTATGAGAATACAAAAACACAAATAAAAAAATAACCATACACAGAAACACTTACAATGAACTATTTGGAGATGCAAATGGGCCAGCAGGCGTGGGGGTCTGCGCCTCAGATCTGACCACCTTCTTTCAAGTTGGCCGATATTTCTGCGGTAGCCGATCGAACGCAGGAGGCGCCGCACCTCCGCGTAGGCCAGCCGCTTGCGGAGGTTAGTGATGGGGCGCGGGTAATTTGTGATTCTCTGGTCCATCACTTCAGTGAGGACCAGGAGTTCACTGTGACAAAAACCGGCGGCTCTCATGATGGCAATGATTTTTTTTACACAGTTTTAATAAAGGTCCTAGAAAAAATTTGATTGGCTAATGTACTTTGTAAATTAACAGGAACAATTTTATTGGTTAATGTATGAGTCATGTGACCTACACCCTCGCAAATATAATGTGAGTTATGATAGGCTTGATGCAGTGACATGCGTAAGCTAAATTAAATATCAAAATTAAAGTATTTAAATATGCCTATAAAAAAAAACGGAAAACAATACCAGCAGTCTAACAAACTATTAAGTTAGAAAAACCATCCCCTTGGTCAAACCGTACGTATTCTGCGGAAGAAATGACACACACTAACAAGAATAAAGTTTATTGACAGTGAAAAAAAAACCACGATTGCAAACATGTGAATAACAATTAAGGTAATTAATATAGTGATTGCCATTAATCGATTCAAGTATGTTTGCAGAATGAAATAGCAGGCAATCGAAAACTGACAGGGCCACTTCCGGAATTGACTTGTGCGAGCGCTCAATGCAACCAAAGAGGAGACAGACGCTCGCTATTTTGAACGCTCGCTAGCTAGAGGAGGGGTTGGGAGAATATGGGGCGGAAGGTTAGCTACGAGCAAACATATGAGCGAGCGCTTCAATTTAAATTTTTTCGCTCGTACGGCGTACGAGCGAACGGCCACTTGCGTCCGGGTCTGAATCAGGCCCACAGGTCATATTGCTAGCTCTGATTGGCTTTCCGAGACAGTGAGAGCCAATCAGTGTGCAGCCCTCTCCCTGCAGCAGCAGTAACTCACAGACACACACAGAGACAGTCTCACACGGAGATCAGGAGGAGGAGGATAAAGTGACATCAGTGAATTTATACCAGCTCAGAAGGCAATAATAAGTACACAATACAATTAGCCACAGACAGTTGTGAGTTACAACAACCTGTTGAACTAAAAACTGCATTAGCACAGCCCCATGGCAGTGACCACCATATCATCATCATCAGGGCTGGTTCTACCGTTATGCATGGTACGCAGCTGAGTAGGGCGCCACATAGTGGAGGGCGCCTCAGCTGCGTACCATGTGGACCGCGGGCAGACTGTGTCTCTGTGACACAGCTGCACCGCGTGTGTAGCGCTGACCGGACGGAGGGCCTTATTCAGAGCCGCTCGTAAGCCGCTCGTATGGGTCGTAATGCGCATGCGCCAACCAGTCATTGCGGTCGGAAATCGAGCGCTCACAAAATAGCGAGTGCCTGCTAATTTGAGTGACAGGATGAGGCGTTTATGGGTGGTAACAGGGGAAGGTGCTTGAAAACGGGGAGTGGAGATCCGAACGCAGGCGTGCCAAACGGTCAAAACGGGCGTTTCAAGGGTGTGCATAATTAACAAAGCAGCGTCATCGACCATGTCACTTGGTTGTTTCTTAGCCTGAACTGTTCGCATGATTGCGGTAGGAAAATCCAACCACAAGCACTGCGAGCAGTTCAGACGCCTTTGATGTACTCGATTAATCAAATAAATAGCGGAGATGACGTAGGATGCGAGCGGCCAGGGGGCGTCTTTACAAAATAGCGAGCGCATGTTTTGTTCGCTCGCTCAGGCATAGAGGCATCAACAGACCGCAAAGAGCGAGCGCTCAATTTAAATAGCCGGCCCCTCTTTCTGAACGAGCGAGCGCAAATAGCGTCCGGCTCTGAATCAGGCCCGGAGTTTGGTCAGCACTACACAGTCCTAAACAGCTGTGTGTTTGTTGTAATTAGCAGCCAATGAGAGTCTGTCAGACTCTTTATCGGCTGCTGAGCCCACTGCCGGAGCCAGATTCTGGCTCCCGCAGTGGGTAATGGGAGAAACATCTCGAAGACGGACAGAGGAGCTGATGTTGGCGGCGGGACCAGGATTCAGGTAAGTGTTTTTATTTTTTTCATTTTTACTACGTGTGTCTACTGGGGGGGACTACTACTGGGGGCACTACAAGAGGGGCTACTACTGGGGGCACTACAAAGGGGGGCTACTACTGGGGGCACTACAAGGGGGGATTACTACTGGGGGCACTACAAGGGGACTACTGCTGGGGGCACTACAAGGGGGGCTTCTCCTGGGGGCACTACAAGGGGGGGCTACTACTGGGGGCGCTACAAGGGGTGCTACTACTGGGGGCATTACAAGGGGGCTACTACTTGGGGCACTACAAGGGGGGATTACTACAGGGGCACTACAAGGGGGGATTACTACTGGGAGCACTACAAGGGGGGATTACTACTGGGGGCACTACAAGGGGGATTACTTCTCGGGGCACTACAAGCGGGGGCACTGCATGGGAGGGGAACCTCCACTGGGGGGACTACTACTAGGGGCACTACAAGGGGGGGACCACTACTGGGGGCACTATATAAAGGGCAATACTGGGGGTACTGCATAGGGGGAACTACAACTGGAGCCACTGTTTAAAGGGCACTGCATAAGGGGTACCACTATTGGAGGGACTACTACTGGGGGCACTATATAAGGGGCTTACTACTGGGGGCACAAGGGGCACTGCACAGGGGGGACCACTACCGGGGGCACTGCATAGGGGGGCACCAAAAAATATACTCGCTTACCAAAAAATTTGGGCTAGGGCCGGCCCTGATCATCATCATAGTCTGTGCAGTGCTGGTCAGTCTGATATTTCCCTGAGTGACATTGAATCTCTCTGATAATATGGTTAAACTAATGACTGGCTGTTTCTGTGAATTTAGGCCCTGATTCAGAGCTGGACGCTCTGACAGAGCGCTTGCTCTGAATCAGGGCCGTCCTTCCTGATTTTAGAGCGGCCTCCTGGCTGCTCGCTTAGCTGTGGGTGGCCACCCACAGCTATAGCGAGCGGCCAAAAAGATGGTCGCGATGGTCTGCAACGAGACCCTAGGTGGTAGGGTCTCGTCTGCTGCAAGCCCTGGAGTGCTTTTGGCTCTATCAGAGCCAAAAGCACTCCAACTGACATCACTTGTGATGTCAGTGGGGCTGGCCCCAGATGGTAGGCGTTCCCATGGGAACGGCTCCGTCTGGCCAGCCATGCCCCCGGCACGCCCACCAAAGGGGGCATGCTGTCACTCACCATCGACAGTATGCCCCCTTTGTAGCGAGACCCATAGCGACGGCTTGCCCATCGCTATCCGGATCTCACGCATGCGCACGACGAAGCCGGGTCCGTCGTGTGCATACGCACTGGCCCAACAACGACCCGCTTGCAAGCGCTCAGCGCTCGCGATCGGGTCTGAATCAGGCCCATAGTGAGAGACATATATCGAAACCCCCCACCCCTAGCCCGCCTCTTGACTATTCATATTTTTTACCACAAATACTTTTAATGTGATGGCTATTTACGATCGCATCGAACGATTCAATGGTGGAATCCCTGCCATCATTTGATGGTGGGCTTCCAATGTCCATCCCCACTAAGAACAAGTCTCATTGGTAAAACCAGACTGGTGTGCAAGATGGTATAGGAGACTTGTTTACCAGATTTAGGAACTGGATATTACAGACTGGGGGCCTGATTCAACAAGGAACGCACATAAGAGAACGCACGCACTTGGGCAATTTTTCCGAAGTGCGCATGCATCGCACTGCTCGTGCACGAACTAGCCAGTGCAATCGAGTAAGTGTACGTAGACTATACGCAGTGTGTACACAGACCCCTTCCGACATTGATTGACAGGTGGATGGTGATGGGGGTTGGTCGGGCGAAAGCAGGTGTGCCTGTGCATTGGGACGCCATTTTTGAGGTGTCCATAATTAAGCAAGTGCGGCGATGGACGCAGTGATGCAACTCCATGCACACAGGAAGTTGCCAAGATCTTGCGCGAGGTCTGGTCAACCACTGTTATGCTGGTCGATGGTACTTGATGTTACAGATGTTTACACTATCTTGCATACTGATCAGGCTTTGAGTAAAGGGAGATGGGCGGTTTAATATGGGGCTGGGCATCTGCATTTTGTGCTGCGGTCTCCGTGCATATGCATTGATTAGCATATTCTTGCAGCGTCGGGGTGCGTGCGTCTACTAGCGTGCGTTCCTTGCTGAATCAGGCCCTGGGACCGCTCAGATACAGAGTACCTGGGAGCTCAGCACAGAGCTCTAACTTCAGCAAGAAGTGATGTTGTACTGGCAACAGAGGCCTGTAAGGAAATGGAATTTAAATGGGAGAATCCCCAGGGATTGGATGCTGCAATCAGCTGGTTTAGGAGCAGCGCTCTGAGTGGAGAAAGCACGTCAGTTGACAGAGTCCAACATGGCTGTGCACATACTGTGGTTTAGGAGGGAACTCTGGCTTACAGCTTGTGTGCCATAATGCTGGAAAGACACGCTGTGAGCAAGGAACTGTGGAGAGCCATCTCCATGCTCAGTGACAGGACACTGAGTGAATGGGGCAGGAGCAGCACAGACAGGCCTCAGTACCAGCCGGGAGCAGTGTGCAAAGTGAGCAGACATCTGTGCTATCCGGGAGTGATGCACAGGGCGAGCGGACCTTAGCGCTAGCCTGGACAAGCACCGGAGTGTTAAGAAAGTTTTTTTTAAGGGCCAGTGCATGACAAACAATTCTGCTAAGTATGTTGGACTTGTTATTATTATTGTCCTTTATTTATATGGTGCCACAAGGGTTCCGCAGTTCCTTACAAAGTACATAAACAAATGAGCACACAAGAAAACAGTTATTAACAGTACAAAACAATGCAGGACAAGGACAAGATTTATAAACATTGCAGCTTTAGCAATCATAACTTAAATATGCAGCAGGGCATCAGCAATCAAGTGTTAGGTGCCATTGTGGGGAGTTAGGAGTAACTAATAGTATGGGGTAAATTTACTAAGATGGGAGTTCTATTAAGAAATGATGTTGTCCATAGCAACCAATCAGATTCCAGGTATTATCTTCTAGAAGGTGCTAGATAAATGAGAAGTAGAATCTGATTGGTTGCTATGGGCAACATCACTTCTTAAATAGAACTCCTATCTTAGTCAATTTAGCCCTATAGATGCGTACACACATAACGATTTTCTGAATGATTTAACTATAACGACGTCGTTATCGTTAAATCGTTTGGAAATCGTTCATCTTTTTAAGCTGAACGATGAACGATAATCGTTCATCCGGGTTCACGTTTGTAGTTCATCGTCCATTCTGACTGTCCAACAAACGATTTTCCAGAAAATGGTTCATGTTGTACAAAATGAATGATAAACGATGAACGATTACCATTCACTCTATGCATGATTAAAAAATCGTTCATCGTTTTTGAAAATCGTTCATTATTTTAATAACCAACGATTTTTAGTGAACAATTTTCGTTCACTTTTTCAAGGGAAAATCGCAAACTAAAATCGTTGGTTACTAACATCGTTGTGTGTGTACGCACCTTTAGAGTAAAGTGAGGAAAAAGCAGGAGCAGTGGGTTAGGATGAGAGCTGGAAAGCTTTGATGAAGAACTGGGTCTTAAGAGCCAATTTAAAGATTAGTAGAGAGGTCGAGAATCTGATATTGTCAGAATGCGGCCTAGGATTGGCCGCTACTCACCGCTGCGCCGGCGTCCTTGAGCTTAGGTGTTCAGTTGCCAGGGCTGGAGGTGAGTGGCTGGCTGAGTATTTTCTCCAGGGTCTGCTAGGGCTTCCATGCATGTGCCCTGGTTCCCGCTGTGGCGGTCATGGGCGCAGCCATGTTTGTCCATATCACCTGACTAGTCTCTCCCAATGGTATTCCTGCGGTCACTCAGCTGATCTTCTGATCCAATGACCAGCTACCTAAGGGTATTTAGGCCCTCATTCAGAGCCGCTCGTAAGCGGCCGTACGCTCGTAGCGGTCCGATGTTGTCAAACCACGCATGCGTTGGTGTAACAGTGCGCATGTGCGTACGGCTGTTTGCGATCATTTTTTCAGTCATTCGTCGAACAGCGAACAGGAAGTGACATGTCAAATGTGATTGACAGAACTGTCCTTTTTCTGGCGGTGACAGGGGTGGAGATGGGAAAACGCAGGCATGGCGAGGCGTTTTTTGGGTGTACATACATTATCTGATGCGAACGGCCAATGTGAACGGAACAAGTGTTACATCACTGTGTGATCAACTTTCCATTCAAACTGCTCGCTTAGCTTGTGGTCTGGTATTCTCTACCACAATGACGATAGTCTCTTCGTTCCTCCCGCGGCTCATCGATGGTTTCCCGATTGATCAATTGAGGCCTCAAAAACAATCAGTTTAGAATTGCAAAAATGCTTGTAAGGTGTTTAACAAATAGCCTTTTGTTACTAGCAAAAAAACGTACGCAGGTGAACTACTCAGCTGCTAATTTCTGGGTTAGACAATCAATTAGCTTACAAATTTATTTTACCTTTGCGTGTTTTTGCCAAATTTCTTTTTTTTTTTTTTTTAGGGCAACAATATTGTACGCAGGTTTGTTGTTTTTCTTAATTTTTTAGGGGCCAAGAAAACAATCGTCCTTTTTTTTTTAGATAAGTGTTAATTAAAACTCCTACATGGTTTTTAACCCTTGCTTTTTAAAAAAAAAAAAAATAATGTTTACATTTCCGTATTGTTTGTAATTTTGTTAGTGGGATTACCTTTTAACCAGTTTTTGAATGAATTAACAATAGATTTTTTCAGTTTTTCAAATTATTTTTATTTTGATACACCATTTTTTTTAAGTGTTTTTAAAAAAAATAAAATATGGATAACTCGAAAAAAAAAAAATATATAGAAATGCACAAACAAAAAAGTGGCATTTTCAAACCACAAACAAACAAACAAACTTTAAAAACAATTCACAAGAAGGGAGAGGGAGGTTTTGGCCATTAAGGAATATGGGGCAAACACAGAAGGAATGTGGGAAATTTAACCAGTGCTGTCATCGCCTTTTGGCCCGTTTGGCCGGGGTAGGGAGGGAGCCTGAACGGGTCCGGGAGGTCCTTCGGCTGGCCTGTCCAGAGGCAGATGTTGGGGCCTCTGGACTAGGCACATTTGGAGGGATGGCTGTTGTTGTGCCACAGGTGGAGGATCCTGATGTTCCGGCAGGAAGGGAGGCCGGCTCCAACATCTGCTGGCGAACGAGCTGCTCCAGGGCATTTGCAATGCGGATGTTGGGACCCGTATTTGCCTCCAGGGCCTGAGCAATGGTCACGTTGGCCGCAGCACTTTGCTCCAGGGCCTGCGCCACCCGTAGCAGACTGGCATCCAGCTTCACCAGAATCTCAGTGTGCTGATCCGTTTTAATATTGAGATCAGTGAGGAGGGCCACTGCCTGCGAGGGGGATTGCCCTGGACTGTCTTCCACAGGGTCCCCAACCGGATCTACTGGTTCCTCCCCTGCAGAGCCAGCAGAAGTTCTGCGGCCAAAGCTCCCCTCTGGAGCAGACTCATCCGCCTGTGTCTCTGTGAAAAAAAAGAGAAAACAATAACATTATAATCTAGATATTGTCCAAAACACATTTCGGAGTTATTAACATTACTACATTTACCTGAGGCAACATGAGGAGCCACAAAGTCTGGCATGTCGGTATCCATGTTCGACACGCCAAACACCTCCTCATCCTGCACACACCCCTGTGCCATCGCCTCCAAATCAGTGAGCTCAAGTGCCACAGGGGTGGGACCCCCACCTGTCCCCCCTGCATGCCTAGCCCTATCAGCCAGTTTTTGCTTCAGCCGATATTTGAAATCGCTCCATCTGTTGGTTAAAAAGTTGGCATTATTCCTGCAGTATTTGGACCTGTAAACACTTATTAAAATGTAGTTTGTACGTACCGGCGTTTGACGAACTGGGTTGCTCGTTCAAACTTACCAACCCTATTGACGGCACTGGCTATGTCATCCCACATTTTCCATTTCTGTCTTGCACCCATATTCCTTGCTGCCGGTTGTCATCGCACATTTGGACCAAAACCTCCATCTCCGTTCTTGTGAATTGTGGCTGGCGTTTTTTTTTTGCTGGCTTTTCTTGGCCTGCTAGGGCCAGCAGCCTCTTCCATTACATCCTCAACACCTTTTTGGTATTTGGAAATAAAATTTTTAATGTAAAATGTGCCTAAAATGTTGGTTCTACAAAATCCTTTAGTGCCAAAAAGACAAATACTTACCTGGCGCCTCTTGGCCAGTGCTTTGCTGCTCTGTAGCCATTTTGGAGTTTCAGGTCTCACTACAGCAGACCGATTGGGGTATTCAGTGACGTTTTTTTACATGCGTCAGCATTATTCGGCCGCATCATTGATTGTGCGCTCCTATTATCCGTCCGTAATTTGAGCGGGAAAATAGACTATTTATGGCTTGGTGTGACTCGAGTTGAGGTGGCGGGTGAGGAATGTTGGAGGTTTGACGGAGGAGGTGTTTGTTGTGCGGATTTTGGAGTGCGGAGTTTGGAGTTTTCGAGTGTGATTTTTTTTTTATTTTTCTTACTTAGGCCCTCATTCAGAGCCGTACGCTCTGAGCAGAGCGCACGCTCTGAATGAGGGCCGGGCTCCATTTTCATGGAGCGTCCTCCTGGACGCTCGTATAGCTGTGGGTCACCACCCACAGGCTATACGAGCGTGCATTGTGATGGTCGCGATGGTCGAGACCATCGCGACCATCGAATTTGCGAGCCGGAGCCTGCGGTTGAGTTTCTCAACCGCAAGCTCCGGAGTGATTTTGGCTCTATCAGAGCCAAAATCACTCCCACTGACATCACTAGTGATGTCAGTGGGCCGGCTTCTGACGGGAGGCGTTCCCGTGGGAACGCCCCCGTCAGGGAGGCACGCCCCCGGCACGCCCACCAAAGGGGGCGTGCTGTCAATCAACATTGACAGCACGCCCCCTTTGATCGGACACAACGAGCGAAGGACTTTCCTTCGCTCGTCGCGTCTGGTGCATGCGCACGACGGAGCTCCCTCCGACGTGCGCATGCTCAGTCCATAACATCGACCCACTTGCGAGCGGACAGCCGCTCGCGAGTGGGTCTGAATCAGGCCCTTAATTTTTTTACGTTCGCTTTTTTTATGGTTTACCTTTTTATTTTGGAGTTTTTGAGTAAGTCTTTTTCAAAACCACCGTAAACAATAATAGTAAATAGTTAAAAAATGTTAGTACTTATGTTTTTTTATTTAATTTTTTTACAGTTATTTTGGCCTTGCCCCCTTGACGTTTTTGGACTTTGGGTTATTTGTCTGTTTTTGGTGTTTTTAGTTTCATGAAGTTACAATTTCAATGTGCTGGTCTTCGCCTATGTTTCGCTAAGTATTTTTTTTTGGGTTGTAGGACCAACCATGTCTTCCCACTAAATATAGCGTACTCTTTTGCGAAATATTGTTTGAGTTGTTTTTATTTTTAACTGAACGTACTATTTAGCGCACTAATGTCTCCTTATTGAACTGTAAAAGTAGCGTAATATTTAACGAACTCATGTGTCTTATTTTAACTGTAAAAAATGAGTACTATTTAGCGCACTAATGTCTCCTTATTGAACTGTAAAGGTAGCGTAATATTTAACGAACTCATGTGTCTTGTTTTAACTGTAAAAAATGCGTACTATTTAGCGCACTAATGTGTTTTTATTATTTCAGTGTAAAATCATGTTTGACCACTAAATGTAGCGTGTGTTTTCCCAAACTAATGTGTGCTCCCTTCTCTTTTTTTTATGCCTAAAAAATGTGATCACAATCCAAGTTTGCCCAATAATAACTAAATATATTTTCAACTTTTGAAATGTAGGTTGTTCTACTCATGACAAGATAAGTATATTTTTCTTTGCAAATTTTTGGAAAATAACTACCTGGCTTACCATTTCAGGTTGATGTTGGTCGTATTATCTTGGCCATGGTTCCAGAACCCGACCAACCTCAACTTCGTCCCAGGCGTAGGCCTCCTAGGCGTGCAAGGCCCCAGATATTTAGAACACGTGTCACCCTTTTTGGAATGCCTGATGATGAGGTTTTACGATGATACCGTCTTCCTCCACAAATCATCCTAGACACTCTCTCATTAATAGAGAGTGATCTTGAATGGCAAATTAACAGTCCTACAGCAATACCACCACTTACGCAATTAATGTCGGTGTTACATTTCTGTGCCTCAGGATCCTTTCAAACCACGGTGGGAATAGTTGCCGGAATCTTCCAATCCTCCTTTTCAAGGATCCTGAGGGCAGTGATAGAGGCCATTTTCAAATACCTCCATCATTTTATTAATATGCCATTGGATATGGGTTCCCTTAGTGTGGCGAAGGCCAATTTTTACCAAATTGCTGGCTTCCCACACATCATAGGGGTTGTGGATGGCACTCACATACCACTTCAGCCTCCAGCAAGGCTGGAGGCTATTTATAGGAACCGAAAACACTTTCATTCCCTGAATGTAATGGTGGTATGTGATGCCTCCCTCCAGATCCTGTCCCTGAATGTCAAATTCCCCGTGAGTGCACATGATTCCTTCGTCATCCAGCAATCAGGGATTTGGCCCAAATTAGACAACCTACAAGCTGGTGATGCGTGGCTTCTGGGTAAGTTGACACCTTCAGTTGAAACCAATGCAAAGCTTGTTACACAATGGTCCTGATTGTTGTATTTGTCTTTTCACAGGAGACAGTGGTTACCCTTGCACGCCCTGGCTGCTCACTCCTTATTTGGCTCCCACACCAGAGCCACAAAGTGAGTTTAATTCCGCACTTACAGCCACCAGGCAGGTGGTGGAGCACTGTATCGGCCTTTTAAAAGGCCGATTCAGATGCCTCCACTGCTCTGGTGGCGAACTCATGTATTTGCTGGCTATGGTTTTTAAAATTGTGGTCCTGTGTGGGATATTTCACAACATCGCCATAAGGAGTGGTGTCCCAATGCAGCCAGAGGAGGCCTTGCCTGAGGAGGGCCCCCCCCGAGGTTGGTCGGAGGTCAGAATGAGGGGGGGCCATACGCAATGATGTGGTGGCCAGATATTTTAGGCAATTATTGTTAAAAATTTAGTTAATTGACACAATGTAGACATGTAAGATTGTAATGTGCAATTGTAATTTTTTTTTCATTGTTTTTTCTTGTATTCCCTTAAATTCCACAGAAAAACGATGCCTACTACCTGATCCCCAAAATTGTCTTCATGTGGCCACATTGGATATAACTTCGGGAACAATTATTTCCTCGCCTCATTTGTGGATTCATGTTGGCCTGCTACTTCTTCCACCAGTTCTTGATTGTTGTTTTTTTTTTGTTTTGGGTGTAGGTTTTTTTTGTAGTGTGTTTTCACTGTGTGAATTGGTTGTCACAATTCACTTTTGGTTTATTATTTGTGTGTAATAAATTTTTGCTTGACGTTAAAAAGACTTTTCCTTGGTAAATTACAAGCACGTGTAACCTGGGCCAAAACAAACAAATTTTCGTAATGGCTAATCCTGTAATGGTTTAAATTGTTAAGTATTTTAACAGGCTTTGTGGCTAAAAACAAACACCAAAGGTATTCTGGTGAAACAGTATGTCTTCTAAACTAGGCCTAAACAGGTTTGAATTTATATTTACATTACCCACCCAAATGTAGCAAAAAAAATGCTGGTATTTCTACAAACCTATTGGTATTGTAAGGTGTTTAATGTGCCAGCTTTCATACTTACTAGCGCTTTGTCAAATCCAATTTACCTTACTTTAAAAAACATGCTCAAATAGTCGATTTAGGGAAGGTTAAACAATGTAATATTTACAGACAAGGAATGAGACTTGTTAAAATACAACGAAATTTTAATTGAACACACATTATTTGTGGGTGAAAACAAAAAAAACAATTAATGACGAAGGACCGCCGACATGTGGTCAAGGACCACAAGCATGGCAATTAGATGTGCCCACAAGGCTTGCAATCCTGCCTGCATTGATTGCAGCCACCTCTGGTCCTTTGTGGGAAATAAAAAATGTGTGGATTAATAAAATGACACCTTATATTAGATGTTTTTAAAAAAAATTAAAAATAAGACTATAGTTTAAACAAAGATACAGTTTATTTGACAAAAACAAAGTACTGGCAAATGCAAAGATGGTAGAAATACAAACGTAAAAATTTACACACAAAAAGCCAACCCAAAAAAGGACGAAGTACGCCAAAAAAATACATTTGTTGGTACGGTAAACAAGAAATACACAAGTATCAGTGTTTTGATATGTGTCAGTGGTAAACATCCAAGACATTGTCTCGAAAAAAAATATTTTCCAAAAATTTAAAATAATGAAAAATTTAGAAATGCACAGGCAAAAGGACAACTTCACCCAAAAAAGCAAAAACAACCATAGTTTAAAAGGGAAACATACCAGTCATCTGTATTCTGGCTCTTGGAGCCCCTACGTCCAAAGAAGGAGGGGAGATTGGCTCATGGAGGAGGGTGAAAAAAAGAGAGGGGGGGAGGGGAGGATGAAGAAAAGAGAAGGGGGGGAGGGGAGGTTGAATTTTGCGGGTTGGGAAAAATTGGGAGAGGGAGGGGCCTCAGGTACTGGCCGGTCGGGGGTGGAGGGGGAATTTTGGGAAGGTTGGGGAGAGGTGTTTTGGCTGGGAGTGGGTGATAGGGGACGAGCCCGTTGTCTCCTTCTAAGTCTATGCCGGAGCCTGCGCTCAGCCCCTAAATGATGGATGAAAAATGTTTAGGTTATTTTTTTTGGGGGGGGGGGGTTTGGGAACAAATGTACCACACCAAAAATGTAAAAACAGTACAACAACTGGAAACATGCACACGCAGGTAGGGCCGCAATAAACAAACAGGGCTATACTGGAAACATGCACACGCAGGCATGTCATAAAACAACAAACAGGGCTATACTGGAAACATGCACACGCAGGCATGTCATTAAACAACAAACAGGGCTATACTGGAAACATGCACACGCAGGCATGTCATTAAACAACAAACAGGGCTGTACTGGAAACATGCACACGCAGGCATGTCATTAAACAACAAACAGGGCTATACTGGAAACATGCACACGCAGGTAGGGCCGCAAAAAAAGACCACAAAATAAAAAAAACACTTGCTTCTATCTGCATCCGCAAACATGCCAGCAGGCGTGGCATGCGGCAGCGCAGATCCGACCACCTGCGCTCTAACTGCCCGATATTTCGGCGACAGCCGAAGGAGCGCAGGCGGTAGCAAACCTCCGCGTAAGCCATACGCTTCAGGCGGTTGGTGATGGGGGGAGGCTGGCTTGTAACCCGCCGGTCCATCACCTCGGTGAGGACCAATAGCTCCCGCCTAGTAAATGCGGAGGCTCTCATGATGGCAATGATTTTTTTTACACAAAACAGTTTTAATAAAGGCCATAGAAAAAATTTGATTGGCTAATGTACTTTGTAAATTAACAGGAACCATTCTATTGGTTATTGTATGAGTCACGTGTCCTACAGGCTCAAAAATATAATGTGAGTTATGATAGGCTTCATGCAGTGACATGCGTAAGCTAATTTAAATAAACACATTAAAACACTAAAATATGCCAATCACAAACACAGGAAAACAATAGCATCATTCGTAAAAACAAGTAATTTTGATAAAGTAAACCATTGGTGAAACCGTACGTATTCTGCTGGAAAAATGACACACACTGACAAGAATAAAGTTTATTGAAATTGAAAAAAAAAAAAAAAGATTGAAAACATGTGAAGAGCAATTAAGCTAATTAATATATTGATTGGCATGAAACGATTCAAGTATGTTTGCAGAATGAAAGAGCAGGTAATCGAAATCTGACAGGCCCACTTCCGGAATTGACTTGTGCGAGCGTCCAAAGCAACCAAAGAGGAGACGAACGGTCGCTATTTTGAATGGTCGCAAGCTAGAGGAGGGGTTGGGAGAATATGGGGTGGAAGGTTAGCTACGAGCGAACATACGAGCGAGCGCTTAAATTTTAATTTTTTCGCTCGTACAGCGGACGAGCGAACGGCCGCTTACGAGCAGGTCTGAATCAGGCCCTTAGTCTGACTCCAGGAACAGGAAGCTGCTGTTCAACTTCACTTCTCCAGGGACTGTGATTCTGTAACATCGCTCCAGGCTCCACGTTGTTATTCACTTTCAGCGTCTGGATCTTCAGTAATCACTTTAGCACCATCTGCATGCTGAACTCCATTGTAACTTCCGTACTATCAGTGTGCTACTCTGTGTATCTATCTCCAGTATTCTTTTTGGACTTATGCTGGGCATACACTATACAATTATCTGTCAGATATCTGTCCAATCTGGCTGGTTGGAATGAAAATCTGTTAATGTATGGGAGCAAATGACATACTTCATTTGCTCACAAACACTGGAAAACACAAAAATGGTTGTTCAAACAAACTGGTTAAAACACACGAATTTAACCAATTTGAACAACTGTTTTTGTCCGTTTTCCAGTGTTTAAGACCATATGATCGACTGTCATTTGCTCCCATACATTACCAGGTTTTCATTCCAACCAGCCAGATTGGACCGATATCTGACAGATAATTGTATAGTCTATTCCCAGCATTAGTTGTATTTCTCCAGTGTGCTCTCATTAGTTTCAGATGATATCCCCTGTGTGTTTCCTCATCAGCTTCAACGTTATACAGCAGTACCACTTATCAGTGATATCCTTCAGTGTTATTCTGCAGCACTATTCACCAGCGTAAGTACAGCTTCTGTGTACTGACTCCTAGTGCCATTTTCCTGTATCAATCCTGCGTCTGGATCACCAGCGTGTGTACTGACTCCTAGTGCCATTTTCCTGTATCAATCCTGTGTCTGGATCACCAGCATGTGTACTCAGTACAGCATCCGTGTACTGACTCCTAGTGCCATTCTCCTGTATCAATCCTGCATCTGGATCACGGGCGTGTGTACTCAGGGCCTGATTCAGAGCTGCTCATTCGCTCTGAGCGATGTTCGCACAACTGCGCATGCGTATGGGTCGTAATGCGCATGTGCAAACCAGTCATTGCGGTCAGAAATCGTGCGCTCACAAAACAGCGAGGGGCTGCTAATTTGATTGACAGAATGTACCGTTTGTGGTAACAGGGGAAGGTGCTTGAAAACGGGGGAGTGAAGATCCAAACGCAGGTGTGCCTAACGGTCAAAAGGGCGTTTAATGGGAGTGCATAATTAGTAAAGGAGCGTCATCGACCATGTCACTTGGTTGTCTTTTAGCCTGAACTGCTCGCAGTGATAGTGGTAAGAAAAACCTACCACAAGCACTGCGAGCAGTTCAGATGCCTTTTGATGTACCCGATTAATCTAATAAATACCGGAGATGACGTGTGATGCGAACGGCAAAGGGGCGTCTTTACAAAATAGCGAGCGCATTTTTTGTTCACTCGCTCAGACAGAGGCGTCAACAAACCGCAAAGAGTGAGCGCTCAATTTAAATAGCCAGCCCCTTTTTTGGAATGACCATCCGCAAATAGCGTCCGGGTCTGAATCAGGCCCTCAGTACAGCATCTGTGTACTGATTCCTAGTACCATTCTCCTGTATCAATCCTGCATATGGATCACCAGCGTGTGTACTCAGGGCCTGATTCAGACCCGCTCGCGAGGGCTGAGCGCTCGCAAGTGGGTCAATGTCGCCCAAGTGCGCATGCGCACGACGGAGGCGGCTCCTTCGTGCGCATGCGCGAGACCCAAATAATGACGACCAAGCCGTCATTATGGGTCTCGCACCAAAGGGGGCGTGCTGTCGATGGTGATTGACAGCACGCCCCCTTTGGTGGGCGTTCCGGGGCGTGGATGCCCAGACAGAGGCGTTCCCATGGGAATGCCTACTGTCTGGGTCCGGCCCCACTGACATCACTAGTGATGTCAGTGGGAGTGCTTGCGGCAGCGAGACCCTACCGCAAGGGTCTCATCGCAAGCCCAATGGTCGCGATGGTCTTGACCATCGCGACCATCATTTTGGCCGCTCGCTATAGCTGTGGGTGGTCACCCACAGCTATGCGAGCGGCCAGGAGGCCGCTCCAAAAAGGAGGAGGGACGGCCCTGATTCAGAGCGAGCGCTCTGTCAGAGCATCCGGCTCTGAATCAGGGCCTCAGTACGGTATCCATGTACTGACTCTTAGTGCCATTCTTTTGTACCAGTCCTGTGTTTGGATCACCAGAGATGCTCCCTAGTGCAGTCCTTTCTGGGATCCCCAGCGTTCTCATGTTACAAGGTTTCTTCAGTGCAAAACCAGTGCATGTACTCACAGTATTCTTTGCATTTATTCTGCGTACTCATCTCCTCATCACTCCCAGGTACCTGATCAGAGGGCTGTGATCTGCTCACTTGGTGCGGCAAAACCCAAATCCCAAAAGGAGGGGTCACTGGTGAAGACCACCAAGTGGGTTAGATTCCGCATCTCTGGTTAGGTCTAGCCAACACCTGGGTTTTACCTTTAAGGAGGACATTATTACTGTCACCCCATCACTTGCTTCCTAGCCACCCTAACCCCCTGGCTCCCAGTCCTCCAACTGAGGAATTCCTTGTGCTGGATCGTGACAGATATAGAGTTGGAGAGAATTCCAAAGGTGTGGAGCAGTAAGGGCAAAATCTTGGAGATGGGAGTGGGAGTAAGTAATCAGTTGGCAAGAGAGGTGACATGTATTTGTGGAGCAAAATGGGCCAGTGGGAGTGTGAAAGGATAAGGTCAGAGTTGTAAATGGGAGAGGATTTGGTGAGGGCTTTGTGTTTGAATTGGGTTCTGAAGGGGAGCCAATGTAGGGCTTTTAGGAGAGGGGATACAGATGTAGTGCATTTGGGAGGAAGATGAGTCGAGCAGCAGCATTGAGGACAGATTGGAGTGTAGAGAGATGGGAGGCAGGGAGATCAGAAAGTAGGTTACAGTAGTCCAATATTGAGATGACCAGTGAGTGGATAAGGGTATTAGTTGCCTCCTGGGTGAGAAAGGGTCTGATCCTGGAGATATTTCTGAGATGGAGATAGCAGGATTGTGGGAGGTACTAGATGTATGTTTTGAAGGAGAGGGAGGAGTCAAGAATAACTCCAACACAGAGCACTTATGGACTAGAGGAGATGGTTGTGCCATCAATAGATAATTAAATTGTGGGAAGTAAGGTTATGTGGGATGGAGGGAAGATGATCAGCTCAGTCTTAGACATGTTGAGTTTAAGAAAGCGCTGGGACATCCAGGAAGAAATAGCAAAAAGACAGTTGGAGATACGAGTAAGGAGAGGAGTTCAGGGCAGGAGAGGTAGATCTGAGTATCATCAACAAAGTGATGATTTTGGAGGCCAAATGAGCTAAAGAGGGAGAAAAGGAGAGGTCCAAGAACAGAACCTTGGGGAACACCAACTGGTAGAGTCATGAGAGGAGATGGAAAAAGAACGGTCAGAGAGGTAGAAGGACAGCCAGGAGAGGGCAATATCACATAGACTGAGGGAGTGAAGGATTTGTAGGAGGTGAGGGTGGTCCACAGTGTCAAAAGCAGCAGAGGGTAGAGGTCCTTGGATTTGAGGGCAGTTTCAGTGGAGTGAAGAGGACGAAAGCCAGACAAATGGGTCAAGCAGGGAGTGGGAGGAGAGAAAGGCAGTTGTAGACAGTTTGGAGGCAAAAATTGATCACTACATTTGGCAGCCATACTTTAAGTCATATGTAATGTCTTTCTTTCCTACTGACACAGATCTTAAGAGATGCAAAGTGCTCCTTGCAAGCAAATTGTCAGCTCAAGTGGCACATGACATGATGTCTCAAGCTTCAGTTTCTCCTGCAACTGCATCTGCCAGGAAAAAAATTACCTTCTCCAAGTGACCCACAGGTGATGATGATGAGTCAACTCAGCGCACCAGAGTGAATAAACATTATAACATCTGGTCAGGCCTAAAAGAATTTGCCAAAATTATTGACACCTCTACCGTCACTCAAACCGTGAATAGAATGGTGGAGGATTATTTTAATGATAATGTACAAATTAGCATGTCACACAGTCCCTTTGAATACTGGGAGGAAAAAAAGGCAATTTGATGACAATGACATCATTCAACTGTAGAAATGATTACCAACACTGTTAGCTGTCTTTAGCCCTTTGGTAGCTTGTTTATTTTTGGTGGGGGGCAAACAAATAAAGCACTTCAGGCATAAAAGTGGCAGCCCCTGACGTTGAACTGCTTAGTTTGCTAAATTGAGCATGTCCTTTTTTTATACACATATTGGTGGGTGCGAGGGCCCAAGGACAATTCCATCGCGCACCACTTTTTATTATGGGCTGTATTTTTGGGGGCATTGATGACGGTCTTCTGTCTCTCGCTAGGCCATTTGAATCTCTTGTATTATCCTGAGGCCTGTGATTTGCTGCATAGATCAGCTTGCAATTGCAGAATGAAAACTCACATTTGGATGCTTTTGATTTGCTCCACATGTCAAATTTCATTCATTTTATTTAGAATCGGTTAATCAATCCTTTACCTGCCTTCTACTACATAATCCCCCTCCATTTCCCTGCTTTGCCCTCAGGCCTCTGATCTAGTTCTTGAATAATGAAAACATTCTTTTTATGGGGTCATATAGTTAATTAAGCTGCCATCCTGTCTGCCACTGCTGTGCCGCAACGATTCGTATGTGCTATATTTCAAACTGCCATGTGTTTGTGCCGCTGCTCTGTCGCTTACTTTAGCCAGCCAGCTTGCTGCAGACTATGGTCAGTATTGGTGAACAATATTGTGAGCTTGTCAAAATTGACTGGCAATGGATGTTATTAAGGTTAATAATACTGTAGGAACAAAAACAGGCCAAAATTACATATTTTTAGCTGTTTTTATCCATTTTTTAAAAAGCCAGTTCCAAAACACTTGAGCGATTTTGGCACAACCAAAACACGATGATGAATTAGAACCAAAACAAAGGGGTCCGTGCACATCTCTAGAAATTACTTAGGGTCTGATTCAGAGATGGACGGTATTGTACAGCTGAACACAAGCGGCTGTGCAATACCGTCCATCTGAAATGGTAATGCTGCAGGAGGCATCTGAAGAGAACAGATGCCTCCTGTCAGCATTTGCGATCCAAGCACTGCGATGCAGGCTGGCCGGCTCCTGGCTGCTTGCAAAGCCAGGAAGTCTGCATCCATCGACGAAGACCCTGGCCTCAGCACTCCCAGAAATTGGGGATGACATGCTCCCATTTCTGGGAACTCAAGCCGTCCCTGCACTGCCCCCCAAACACTTCTACCTGTCAGTCAGGCAAAGGTTTGGGGAAACTGTGCAAGATCGCAGGACCTGTGTGCTAACCATTGGTAGTGCCTTTACAAGCCATGTCAGGTAGTGCCTTTACTTACAAGCAATGTAAGATGTACAGTAACTAGCCTTTTGTAAGATTGTTATAAATAAATAAAAATAGTATTATGTAAAATACATTGTCTTATAATATTAGTACGGCCCGGCAGGGGAATGGATGGTTCAGTCACTAAGCTCACAGTGTTTGATCTCCTCTTCTCTGATTTTGCCCACTTGGAAGGCAGTTAGGCTCATGTATGCACTCATACAGAGGAGCAGTTAGTAGCTATGTGCAAATTGATGTATTCATCAAGTCCCAAAGTCACCTCGACATCCCCAACACTCGGTCCACAGGAATTGGTATGGATGTTCAGTCTTACCCTCAGCTTTATAACCAGGGAACTTGTAAACATTTACATTACCAATTTTTGCAGATGAAACTCCCTTACAATATTCATGTCACGCGTGAGGGTTGATTCTGGGTTGGAACAGGCATGGGAGACTGAAGAGGAGATGTGAGAGGCGTAGATGAACTTAGGTGGTTTGAGCCAGGACCTCCTCATGTATAGATGTGAGGAGGTGGAGATACGGCAGTGGATGATGGACTTGAAGGCCAGAACAGGAATAGAAAGTCTTTATTGAACAGCAGGTTGGAATAGAACTGAATATAGAATACTGAATGAATGAGCAGAATCGGTTTGAGAACGATGTTGATGATTTGAAGAAGAATGTGATTTTAAAGAATTGATTAACTTAACTGATAACAGTGCGATGATGATGAGTTGCAGTACTGGGTCGATTTGGAACAGATGATGATGAGTTGCAGTACTGGGTCGATTTGGAACAGATGATGATGAGTTGCAGTACTGGGTCGATTTGGAACAGATGATGATGAGTTGCAGTACTGGGTCGATTTGGAACAGATGATGATGAGTTGCACAACTGGGTCGGTTTGGAACAGATGATGATGAGTTGCACAACTGGGTCGGTTTGGAACAGATGATGATGAGTTGCACAACTGGGTCGGTTTGGAACAGATGATGATGAGTTGCACAACTGGGTCGGTTTGGAACAGATGATGATGAGTTGCACAACTGGGTCGGTTTGGAACAGATGATGATGAGTTGCACAACTGGGTCGGTTTGGGACCGATGGTTGGAGATATCGGCTGGGACCGATGGTTGGAGATATCGGCTGGGACCGATGGTTGGAGATATCGGCTGGGACCGATGGTTGGAGATATCGGCTGGGACCGATGGTTGGAGATATCGGCTGGGACCGATGGTTGGAGATATCGGCTGGGACCGATGGTTGGTGTTAGGAACAAGTCTCAGTGGACAGCCCAGCCTGGAGCACAGATTAAATGGAGGCCCGCAACCAGACTTGAAACTGGAATCAGACGGACTGGAACTGTTCTGAAGCAAAGTACCTGGGAGCTCAGCACAGAGCTGTAACAGCAGAAGCGACGTAGTGGCAATGGAGACCAGTCAGGAAATGGAATTTATAGGGGTGGATTACCAGGAGGGTTGGCTGGTTTAAACCAAATGGGTTTAATTAAAAAAAAAAAAAAAAAAACACTCTGGTTTTTTTTATTATGCTGTGACTACATGCACACCTTTGTGACTGGTATTATTCCACATGCTTATGCCTTGCTGTGCGATCACCTGCCATGCTGTCACTTAGCCAAATTTGCATACGTTGGGAGCGAAAGAACGCATCTAGCGCCCAGGTCCGACTCAGCTCCTTAGTCTCTGTGGTGTCACAAGTATCATCTTATGAATGGTGATCGAGCACAAAAAAGCGCAATTGAAAAAAGTTAACCCCAATGTATTTCCCATTATCTAACAATTTCTGACTGCTCAAGCATCTTCAGCTAGTGTAGAAAGATCTTTTTCTTCTTTCAGTGTAGTCCATTTGAAGCTTCGAAACAGACTTAGAACTGAAAAGGTCTCTAAACTAGTGTTTTTATTCAAAATGTTTAATGCCAGTGACATTTCCAGTTCTAAAGCTTAACTCCTTTTTTGTCTCTGTGTGTTTCTCTGAAAAGTGCTTTTGCATGTTTTAATTATGTTTAGTCTAAAATTGGTTTTATTGAAAGATGTCAAATAAATCGTATCAATCCCTAATAACTTTGGTTTGTTATTGTTAGAAAGCATTAAAACATAGCAAGATTCTTAGAGATAGATAGATAGATATATATATCTATCTATATATCTCTAAGCATTAATGCAAAAAAGCTGGTTTACACAAAAAAAAACACCCTTTAAACAAGAACAGGGTTTTTTATTTTTGTAAAAAAAAACCTGGTTTTTTTCCAACCCTGATTTCCAGGGATTGGATGCTACGATCAGCCACTCTGAGTGGTGGAGGAAAGTCAGGTGACTGAATCCAACATGGCTGCACCCATACTGAGTTTGGAGGGAACTCTGGTGTGCAGCCTGAGTGCTAGCATGCTGAGTAAACACACTGAAAGCACAGAGCAGGAACCGTGTGTGCACAGACCTCATAGCCAGCTGGATGCAATGTGCAGTGCAGGCGGACCTCTGCGTCATCCAGGGGTGATCTGCGGTCACAGCGTGAGCAGACCTCAGCGCCAGCTGGAACATCACCGCAGAGGTAAAACATAGGAGAATACGGGAAGAATCAGTCAGGATCGTGACAATTCATATTTTAGATAGAGTAACCTAGAGTGTATCTATATATATATATATATATATATATATATATATATATATATACACACATACACATACATATACATACACATACACACATACATACACACACACACACAAACCTATATCTAGCTATATGTACACAGTACATACAATGATCACACTGACACAAAAATTACATTATGTGAGTTCCATGAATCCATAATTTGTAACATTTGAGGTCTTATCTGATAGTTTCAGGGTCCCATCATAAAGTAAAACAGTTTGAGAGAAATAATGAAACAATAGTAAAAACAGCCATTCTGTAGAGCACAATGCTTAGGCTTTATTTATTAAGTGCACATACATTGGTACAAACATCCAGGAGCTGTTACCTTAAAGATGTTTGCAGTGTAGTGTAGGATACAAGGGGAGCAGGTAATCATACACACAGACTGCCTTTATCAGAGTTGCAGGACAGTTAGGAGGGAAGATTGGATCGCCCTGGTTAGTAGGGAAGCCATCCGCAATTTAAATACTGTTTATATCAACTTCTAAAGGCAAAACAGATTCACCAAATCTGTGCACATACAACCATCCTGCCGCCACCAAATGTCACAACACACTGAAGATGCTAAAATGATCATCATCAGTTTTTTTTTAGTAGTTACCCCAATGAATATTATACCACATTGTAGTGCCCATTGATACACATTATGCCACATTAGTGCCTCCAGTACAAATTCTGGACTTGCGGCGGCAGGTCCAACCCTATGGCGCATGGGTTACACAGAGTGTACGCGCAAAGGCGCTTTTGTGATAGAGACGGACAGTATCAGAAACGTTGTGGAAAAGTGATGGGCGTTCCTGGGTAATGAGTGGGAGGTGGCTAGAATGCGCCCAAAAACAGCCTGTTCAGTGGGTGTGTTATGGGAGTGCCACAGGCGTCTCAGTGAAAGCAGCTGCATACACAGACACACAATAGCAGGCATAGGAGGCCATAGCCAGACAGAGAAACTGCAGTGCCATAGGGCTGGTGCACATATGGATGGTGTTACCGATGGCATATAAGGACGCACCAAGTGGTATTACTGAGTGCATGGATGCTGACAGTGGGCATCTCAGTCCCTGCACATTCGGCCACATGGATGTACACAAGGGAATGAGATTGTAGCAGCATTTGCATACAATCACATATGGGCAACCGCCAATAGACACTGCTCCATGCATTTCTGCGTCCGTCACATCGAATCAGGCCCTATGCCACATTGTAGTGCCCTAGGTACACAATCTGCAACATGGTAGTGCACCCCAAAATGCATTGTGCCACTTTGTAGCGCCCACAGTACACACTATGCTACTTTGTAGTTCCCACAATACACTATATGCCACTTGTTAGTGCCCCGGAACAAATTATGCATAGTGTAGTGCCCGCCGATACTCAAAATCTGAATCACTACCAACCTATATTGCGTAAAAGACTATAGCACACAGGGCAGTGAGGGGGGAGGGATCAGCAGAGAGGCAGTGAGCCAGCCAGAGAGTGGGCAGGGCTCAGCATGGGGTGGAAACAGGTGCTGTTAAAATTGTATATAAACTAATATATACAGTATATATATATTTTTTTTTGTTTGAATATGTTTCTATAAATACATGCACACATATTGTATCCACAAATATATGAAACTCAATCAATAAAGTACAATGTATGTCAATGCTTGTATACCTATTTGCAGAAGCACTGTCTGAGGCTCAGAGTTCAGCAACAGCAGCCAGCTGGACCTGACATCCCGATCAGCAGTCAGCTGCACTGCCACCTGAGAGTCAAGATCAATCACCCTGCTAGCCAGGCCACCTTCCAGTTCACCAAGATAAGTTCCTCCAGCTCAGCTGCTTAAGGTTGCGGTGGCGGCGCCTATGATGGCACTCGGCGCATAGGAGGTGCTGAGACACTATGCGATGCAGGGAGGGCTATTGAAGCCTTCCACTGTGCTGCCATGTCACTGATTTCTGGTGTATGAGCTGAACGTGGTGGCCGAGGGGGACAGGAGAGCGGGCCGCCGGTGTTTCAGTGGGCTGGGCTTCAAATGGCCGCTAGCAGACAGGGCAGGCTGTACCAGGAAAAATGTTTTTCCTATCTACAGCAGCACAGCAGACGATGTGGGCCTATTTTGATGGGGGGCTTGGAGCTGCAGCTCCACCCATCTCATTGTTAATCCGGCCCTTATAACATAGCTCGGATAAGTAATACATGCAGTAGGCATAATGCTATAGCTGCATTACCATAACTGCAAGGACGGAATTGCAAAGCTGAATCAGGCCCTTTAAACTTTGAACCAGGCCCTTTTGTACCTTGATTGGTCGGTTTTGACAAGAAGCAAAATAAAAGCAAAAAAACCCCTCTTTTTAGGGGGCACTCTTATTTATAATTTAAAATGTAGATTTTATTAGAAATGAGTCAATAAATACTATATTGTTATCTCTCTGGTGAAGAATAGATACACCGAGAGGCCCTATCAGTATTATCCATATTATGCAAAAAACAAATACAGTAATTTTAACAAAGTATATAGAGCTTAATTCTCCCGTACAATTCAATATATGGGCGAGAATGTCTCTATGGTAGCATCAATGTTTTGAATGCAAGTGCTATGTCTGAATAGTTTTTAGCCGTATATAAATAAATAGTTAATACATAGTATGTTATCCCAGGTAACCAAGTTTTTCTAGAGATTGTTCTTTGGTACATATATCAATCAACTTATAATACAGCATATGTTGCCACAGGTAACCAGGTAAAAATGAGGGAAAATAATAGAAAAAAAGTAATAGTAAGGAACAATAGAAAATAAACCGTGCGTGGTTAATTGCTGACCTGTTGGCAAGTCAAATAGATGTAATATCAATGTAGATAGTCTAAGAAATCCTATTTTCATGCATATATCATAATAAATCAATAAAAAATATATTGTCACCAATTCTGGTTTGATTTCATGTAGCCAGGGTTTTACAATATCCCGACAGGTTTTCAAGATTCAACAGGTTTTTTTTCACCATTAAAAATAGTTCAACAGCAAAAATTTTCATCAACAGTTTTATATCATTAAGACGACACAGCGGCAGATAATCACTTAGAGCAGAAAAAGACTTGCATTGATATAGCAAAAATTACAAAAAGTTGACTAAGTTCTGTCAAATTTAGGACTTAGTCGCTTGCCAGGTTTTAAGGTTTTGGTTGCTTTTTCCACATAATGTGAAAGCAGCAAACAATAGTAGTGACAGTTCATGAGCTCAAATGAAAACAAAACCTCTCAGTCATATTAAATGTGTATAAAAGATAATCTGAGCCTGGCAGTCCGGCTACCTCTGCTTCCTTCTTGTGGAAAATTTCCAGTGAACAAGAGGTGAGAGAGTAGTCAGAAGGGCAGATGGAAAGTAAAGTTTAGAGACGCTTCTGCTGTTAGGTTTTACTCCCACTGTCACCCTGATGTCCTTAGGATATTGCAGGGAGGTCAGTGGGTTCCATTCCCAAGCTCTGAAAGAAGAAAATGTACCTGGATAGATGTGGTTGCGGCAGGATAATCTTCCTGCTTGGTTCCTGTGATGTGGTCCCTAATGCTGGGACTGGTGTGCGCAGCACGAGTACCCGTGAGTGGAGCTATGACGCGCGTTTCGCCCCGGTATTGGGCTTGATTACATACAGTTCATCATAGCTCCACTTCCCGGTACTCGAGCTGCGTACACCAGTCCCGGCATTAGACTGGTATGTTCAGGCGATGATTGATGTTGGAAATGACCATCGGGAGCGCGCATCGCTGGTCGTTTTCAACATCTTCTTGCACGATTAATGAGCGATTGAACATTAACGCTGATTGAACGTTTGAACGATAACATTTTAATCAGCAAGTGGATACGCGGCTTTAGCCATTAAATGCAGCAGTAGGACTATCCTGTCTGAGCTGGATGTTTTTATTTCATATGTGGGCGCCATTCCAGAGCATTGGAGCAAGTCCTGGAGTCTTGGGGAGCAGCAGAAGAACCTAGCACTGCCCTGGAAATATATGTACATATTGGTCTTTTTATTATTATTATTATATGGTATTAATAATTAACCCTATTGATTGTCTGTAGCAGTGCACCCCTAACAGTGCGTGTTTTCCAGATCTCCTAGTTAGTGCACAGGTGTATTACTGGCTGACACATGATAAAAGATTCACAGGTAGTGCTAATAATTTAATTTGTTATACTGAGAAGAACATGCAGCACTAAGAAAAAAAATTATATATAAATTACTATTTCCGAAACCATTTACCTATGATTAAGAGAATGTAGGGAAAATATTTTAGGGTTAAAATGTCGGGACACCGTGCAGAACTCCTTGGACACCACCCTAATGAATAATTAGGCAAATGGAAGTTTCCAATTAACTTAATTAGTCCAATAAATTATTCATTTTTTGGAGTTTTAAAAAAATGGATTCAAATTACTATTTTGTTGCTTTATGCACCCCATATTTAATGAGTATTTATTTTTTTTTAATAAAATTGCCTTTTATATTTTTTATTAACATTTTTTTAAAATCACCTCAAAGTAAGGCAAAAGCATCTTTTTCCTACTTGTTTTGCATTTTTTTTTTTTCGTATAAAAGTAATTTAAAAAATGTTTGCTTTTTATAATTTTTTTTTACTTTTTTGAAAAAAATCCACAAATCAGCCTTTCATACTGTTTGAATGCTTCCAGTACATTTCTTATGCCCCCTAAGGCTGGGTACACATGTAAAGATTTTCTGTCCAACCATCCAACTAGTTGATTGGTTGGAATGAAAATCTGGTAACGTATGGGAGTAAATGATGATCAGCAATTTGCTCCAAAATCCAAGAAAACAGATGAAAATGGTCGTTCAGACAAGTTTGTTAAATGTTTGATCTAAACAATTTGTTCAAACAACAATTTTTGTCCATTTTCCGGCGTTTGGGAGCAAATTGCTGATTGTCATTTGCTTTCATACCGTACCAGATTTTCATTCCAACCAATCAACTAGTTGGATGGTTGGACAGAAAATCGCACCGCACACCCTGCACCCATATTTTTTTTTAACTTACCTGTCCGTGGTCCCGCGTCGGGTGTCAGCGCTGCTCAGAACAAGTGAAAATGGCCGCTGCAGCCATTTTTCCGGTGTTCTGTGCACGCGCAGTAGACTCCGGGCACACACTAGTGTCCAGAGTCTACAGAACGCCGGAAAATGGCCGCCGCGGCCATGTTTCCTGCATTCTGCGCATGCGCAGTAGACTCTGGGCACACTCTAGTGCCCGGAGTCTACTAATGCTCCGGTGGCATTCCAGCCGTGTCAGTCGGCTGCTGGCCACCGGGGGAAGAGGAGGGGGCCACGCACGGGGATTGCACACAGGCCCCCTCTGTTAAGACGCCCCTGGAGAGCAGGATGGCTTTGGTAAAGAAGTGGGTCTTGAGAGCCTGTTTGAAGATTTGTAGAGAAGTGGAGAGTCTGATAGAGAAAATTCTAGAGGTAGGAATCAGCATAGGCAACATCTTGGCGGCGGGAGGTGAGGAAGTAATCAGTTGGCAGGATAACATTCATTTGAGAAGCGAAGAGCAGTGGCGTATCTATAATGGGTGTTGGGATGTGCGGTGCACAAGGACCCCTGGGTCCAAAGGGGCCCAGCACCGCTCACGTTGCACCCATATTATCTAAAACTCACCTGTCCGTGGTCCCGGGTGTCAGCGCTGCACAGAACACCAGAAAATGGCCGCCACGGCCATTTCTCCAGTGTTCTGCGCATGCACTGTAGACTGGGCACACTCTAGTGCCCAGAGTCTACTGTGGTGGCCAGCCAGCCGCGTCAGTCGGCCGCCAGCGAGAGGAGGGGGCCCGGCATGGGGAATGTACACGGGCCCCCTTCTCTCTTAAGATACTTCTGGCAAAGAGAATGGCCTAGAGTGTGCAGGGAGATAAAGTCAGAGATGTAAATGGGAAAGGATTGGGTGAGTGCTTTGGAAGTTAGTGTGAGAAGCTTAAATTAGGTTCTGAAGGGGAAGGGGAGCCAGTGTATAGCTTGTAGGAGTGGAGAGGCAGATGTGGAACTTTTGGAGAGGAAGATGAGCTGAGCAGCAGCATTGAGGACAAATTGTAATGGAGATGGGTGGGTTTCAGGGAGGTCAGATAGGAGGAGGTTACAGTAGTCCAATCTGGGGATGACCAATTTGTGGTTGAGGGTCTTTGTTGCCTCCTGGGTGAAAAAGGGTTTGATCCTGGAGATATTTCTCCAGAATCTGAGATTTAAATGGCAGGACTGCGAAAGGTACTGGATGTGTGGTTTAAATGAAAGGGAGGAGTCAAGGAGAACTCCAAGACAGCACACTTGTGGGCTAGAGGAGATGGTTGTGGCATCAATAGATAATGAAATTGTGGAAAGTGAGGTTATGCGGGATGGAATGTAGATGATCAGCACAGTCTTAGATATGTTGAGTTTAAGAAAGCGCTGGGTCATCCAGGAAGAAATAGCAGAGAGACAGTTGGAGATATGAGTAAGGAGAGAGGGGAGTTCACGGGAGGAGAGGTAGATCTGAGTATCATCAGCATGTGATGTCCTGGTTTTGTTGTGGGCCCGGGGTGGTGATAGGAGCAGACACAGAAGCAGATTTAAAACAAAATGTGGAACTTTTAATAAGTGATTTGGCAGACATGAACAATGGGAGAAAATAAGTCCAGGGATGGCACTAAAGTGCAAATGGGAACTGAGGTGAATGCAATGAGTAAAAGTCCAGGTAGTGGCAGATAGGAGCAGTCCAGTATCCGGGTCTTGAGAGGGTGGTGAAAAAAGACTTGTCCAGCAGTGTGAGGTTCTGGTTAATAGGGAAATGTCCAGTTAATGACAGGCAGGGGAAATCAGCCTGCATTCTTCATTTCAAGTACTACATCTGAGGGAAAATCATCCAGCAGAGTGTCAGTGGAGGCAAGGTGCAGGGTGAACAGCAGACTCAGGTTCTCAGGCAAGGGGAAGGTAATGGAGGATGCAGGGTAGTCCAGCGGGGTTGGAGAAGACAAGCAGGCAGGTAGCGTTACACAGGAAGAGATGGTGAGCACAGGGAACTTTCTCTCAGCTATGCTGAGAAACACGTTGCACTGGCAATGAAGTGAGGCTCTGAACCTCCCTAAATACCAAGTGCTGTGCTGTGACTGGCCAGAGAGAGCATGTGACAAGCCAGGATTGGGCAATTAGGTCACGTGACCGGAGGCAAGATGGCGGCGCCCATGCCGGAGCGGAATGGAAGCACCACCAGGCCTCACCAGCCCAAAGTGACAACATGCCTGCACAGAACTACGCACAGCCAACGCCCCTCGCCAAACACCAGCTCCACCGCCAGACACCCCCCGCCATAGTGACCTCACAGGTAATACCCGTCGACCACATTGCCGAGAAACTCTGGTCGTGACAGTACCCCCCCCCCCCCTTATGGGTGGCCTCAGGACACTCATCAGGCTTTTCCAGATGAGCAGAATGGAATCTCCTGACCAGGGCGGGAGCATGGATGTCTCGGGCATCGGTTCAACAGTTTTCTTCTGGGCTGTAACCCTTCCAATCCAGCAGATATTGAAGTCGCCCTCTACGGATACGAGAGTCCAGAACCTGAGAGACTTCAAATTCCACACCTCTTTCAGTCTGAATCCGAGGAAGAACAGGGAGGACCCGTCGACCAACATGCCGAGAAACTCTGGTCGTGACAAAGCAAAGAGATGATATTGGAGGTCAAAAGAGCTGATGAGCTCACCTAAAGATGATGTATAGAGTGAAAATAGGAGAGGTCCAAGAACAGAACCTTGGGGGACACCTACAGTTAGTGAAGTGGGGGGAAGTGGAATCATGAGAGGAGACAGTCAGGAGGACAGCCAGGAGTATCATATAGACCGAGGGAGTGAAGGATTTGCAGAAGGAGAGGGTGGTCCACAGTGTGAAAAGCAGCAGAGAGGTCAAGGAGAATGAGAAGAGAGTAGTGGCTCTTGGATTTGGCAGCAATGAGCCAGACTGAAGTGGGTAAAAGCAGGAAGGAAAGAAAGGTGATAAGGCGGTTGTAGACAATACGTTCAAGGAGTTTGGAGGTAAAAACGAAGAGAGAGATTATTGAGAGAGTGTTTTTTTTTTTTTTTTTAAGAATGGGGAGACAAGGGCATGCTTGAATGCAGAGGGGACAGTACCTGAAAAGAGGAAGAAATTGGGCAAGATGGGAACAGGCAAAAAGAGAGGTAAATGCTAAAAAACTTCCCCACCTTCAGCTCCATCGGCTCTCTCATCTGAGGAATACAGCCATTGGACTATGGGAACACAAATGTCATTGCTCAGTGATGTCATTGGTGAGTTGGCAGGCAGCACTATCATGGACAGTTTAACCCACAGCATGGCCATCACCACTGCATGTGCAGGATGATTATATATGGTGATTTACAGTATATATGTGACAGTATAAATGTAATGTTCATTCTAATCACTGTTGATTCTAACATCATATAGAATGAGAGTCCTGGTTGCTTTACCTTAGCGAATGCAGAGATGCCCACTGCCCCACGTCATTTCCTGGAAGTTTGTGAAAACATTGGTACATCGACCACTATCGGATGTGAACGCAGTGCTTGTGGTAGCTTTTTTCTACCGCAAGCATTGCGAGGAAAACAGAGTAAAAAAATGTCTGGTGACGTGTACTATGACGCTGCCTGTTAATTATGCACACCTCTAAAACGACGTTTAAACACTCAGGCATGCCTGCGTTTGCACCTCCACTCCCCCGTTTTCACTGCACTGCCCCTGTTACCACCCACAAATGGCCTATCCTGTCACTCACTCTGCTGGGCTGGCTTTGCTGTGCGAGCGAGGGATCTGCGAACGTACTGGGATGCATATGCAAGCGCAGATTAGCAACCATCGGCAATAGCGGGCGCCAGAGCCGGATTTAGACCTCATGGGGCCCTAGGCAAGATACTGGTTTTGGGGCCCCCTCTCAAACAATCCATAGCACTATACTTTCATTCCTAATTCATGCCGCTGTACAGCACCCTGGTGCGCCACGGCCTTGAAATGTCGGCTATGTATGTATGAATGAATGAATGAATACACTTGATTTTTGCTAAGCTTTTTGGAGTTTGGCCCCATTGATTGCCCCCTCTATAGCTCTCTCTGCCAGTTCATATCACACTGACTCACAGCTCTGTCACAGCAATCACTCACTATGCACACTGACCTCCATCCCAGCTCACTTGTTTCCCCCACATAGCACATCAACCCCCCCATAGCACACACTTACCCAGTTAGTGCCCACCTCACAGCACCACATACTACCCCCTTCACTGCCCCCTCACAGAACCACATACTGCCACCTTCACTTCCTGTCTCACAGCACAGAACCCCTCACAGCACCCCTCTCTACTCACAGCACAGACCCCTTTCCCCTCACAGAACCGCTCTCCCCTCATAGCACAGACCCCACTCAGCACAGACCCTCAGCATCCCTCTCTCCTCGCGTGATGACATCACGTCGCATAACTGAGCAGGGCCGCTTCCTGAAAGCGCAGGGAGAGTTGGTCCAAGTGACTGACTCACTGGCCCTCTACACATAACCTATCTAATGATAGGGCCAGGCCAGGCCTGCAACTCTGCCTCCTCCCTCCTCCTCCTCCTCCTCCTCCTGTGCTGCTATCAGACTCAGAGCTGGATTAAGGGGGCACTTAAGACACGGGGGCCCTAAAGTCTAAAATTAAAATCATAGTGTTATCAAGCACTATAGAGAGAATTACGGTATAATTAGTTGGTGAATATTAATATTATATATAGCATATAGGTATCCTGTAGAAAGGAAGGGGCTGCACTCCACAGACTTTTAAAATATTTGAATTTAAATCTGTACTAATAGTTACCGATATTTCAAGACCTCTATGGGTCTTTTCCTCAGGGTACAGATTTACACTAATTTGAAAGTATGTGGAGTGATGCTTTTTTCTATCTATAGGAAACCTACATGCTTCTTAGAGTGCCAAACTTCACACATTCGCCGGGATGCACTAAATGGCAAAATATGGAAAAACCCCATAAACAGGGGTTTTACTGCATTTTCCATATGTACTAAGCACCTCGTTCAGGTGGCATTACCCAATAGAAGCCTATGGGCTTCTTACTTGGACGCTTACCCTGAGAGGGATCCGATCGGATCCTTTCCATCACCCCCTGCATCCTTCTGTGCATGCGCAGAGAGACGCCAGAGGGACTTCTGGGCATTAAACCTGGAAGTCCCTCTGTCCAGGGGCATCGCAAAGGACACCTCTTATCAGGAGAGCTGTCCTTTGCGATGTAAATAAAATTTCTAGGTACATACCGTGATAATCAGCTGCGGTATGTACCCGAAGAGAGGCGGGATGCTTAGTACTGTACATCCCGCCCATAGAGAGAGCACATATGTTGTTCAGAGTGTAGCCGTTATTTTCACCTGATATATATATATATATATATATATCTCTTTACATACACATATATATAATAGATAAATCCAGTATATGTGTATATATACACACACGCGTACGTACATACGTATGTATATATATATACACACACACATTATATATATATGTATTACACACACACATATATACATACACACCGTATATACTCGAGTATAAGTCGATCCGAATATAAGCCGAGGTACCTAATTTTACCACAAAAAACTGGGAAAACTTATTGACTCGAGTATAAGCCTAGGGTGGGAAATGCAGCAGCTACTGGTAGTAATCCCCCCTCTGGTACTGTCCCCAGTAGTAATCCCCCCCTGGTAGTGCCCCCAGTAGTAATAACCCCCCTGGTAGTGCCCCCAGTAGTAATACCCCCCCTGGTAGTGCCCCCAGTAGTAATCCCCCCCCTGGTAGTGCCCCCAGTAGTAATCCCCCCCCTGGTAGTGCCCCCAGTAGTAATCCCCCCCTGGTAGTGTCCCCAGTAGTAATCCCCCCCTGGTAGTGTCCCCAGTATTAATCCCCCCCTGGTAGTGCCCCCAGTAGCAATATCCCCCCTGGTAGTGCCCCCAGTATTAACCCCCTCCCTGGTAGTGCCCCCAGTAGCAACATCCCCCCCCTGGTAGTTCCCCCATTATTAATCCCCCCCCTCTGGTAGTGCCCCCAGTAGCGATATCCCCCCCTGGTAGTACCCCCCGGTAGTAGCCCCCCCAGTGGAAAGAAATGTAAAAAAAAAAAACCCACTTACCTGTAACCCCGCTCCTGGTCCCGACGCTGCTCCTGGCTCCTCCGCCGCTTTGCATAATGGGAGAGACGTCGTCATGACGATGTCTCTCCCATTACCCACTGCGGGAGCCGGAAGATGGCTCCCGCAGTGGGAGCAGCAGTAGCCGCTGAGAGTCTGACAGACTCTCAGTGGCTGCTGATTACACCAAACATATAGCTGCCGGCTCCGGCGGCTGTGTGTTTAGCAGTGTGTAGTGCTGAACGAACTCCATCTGGTCAGCGCTACACACGCGGTGCAAGCTGTGTCACAGTGACAGTCTGCACCGCGGCCCACATGGTACGCTACTCAGCAGCGTACCATGCGGGCATGACTCGAGTATAAGCCGAGGGGGTGCTTTTTCAGCACAAAAAATGTGCTGAAAAACTCGGCTTATACTCGAGTATATACGATAGATATATATACACACACACACAATATAGTAACGCCAGCACTGCACAGTAAAAGTAATACTTGCCTGGGTGCCCTCTTAATGGTTAAAAAACCAAGAATACAAGTAGAACATCAGCGGCACTCACAGGACTGAAAATAAATAAGACTCACGACTCCAAAAGGGTCTGCGTTCAACGTTTCAGTCGGTGTAACTTTTATCAAGTTCTTGTTTCAAGTCTTATTTATTTACAGTCCTGTGAGTGCCGCTGTTCTACTTTGTGTGTGTGTGTATACACACACACACACACACATCACTCCCAGACTGAGTGACGCCTGTTTTGTTTGCGCTTACTGGAGTATGTATGGATCTCTGTTACCATAGAGGAAGGCACCCCAGCCAGTTATAGTTGGTGTCAGCTGCCAATAGAGTGCCGGTTCCTGCATATGTGCGATATATATATACACACACATATACATATATATATGTGTGTGTACAATACAAGTGTGTGTATATATATATATATATATATATATATATATATATACACACACACACATATATGTCTTTAATGAAACTTTTTAATACTGCCAGTCTTTCTTACTTTGTGATACTGATACACTAGCTCAGCCACAGCCGCCCTCAGCTGCATCGCTGCCGGCATGTTAGATTCCACCTTCTCCTCCATTTGCGGCTCCGGCGCCCTCCCCTTCTTTCAGTCACGCCTCTTCTTCCCTGCAGCCTACGCATCACTTGCTATCTGATTGGTCCACCGTCGGCCCGGCAACCCAGTACTGCTCTGCGGCGCCGACGGGGACTGTGTAGGATGTACGGCTGCTACTGGAGTGGTAGCGCCTGCGCTGTGGACCGCGGGATCTAATATGCGGCGGGGGCCCGGGAAGACTTGCCCCCAGTGAACCCCCTCCCTTAATACTAATCAGACTGCCTCCTGGTGCAGTGCGCTCAAAACGCTGCACTGCAGGATCTGTCTAGGGCCGGATTACCAGGAGGGGGCCCCGACTACGGGCCCCGTGGGACCCGCCGGGCCCTAGGCGGCCGCCTAGGTTGCCTGGCGGTAAATCCGGCCCTGGCGGGCGCACTGCTGATAGCGGTCGGGTCTGAATCAGGCCCTGTGGCTGTCTGAGGACATTTATAGTGTATTGAGGTGACCGTCAGTAAAGTTATTTTTGCTAATCATATTATATAGATCTCCAAATGATGAGCCAGAAAACCAGCGCACCATTCATTAGACCAGAAGAATCAGTGTTAGTCCATAGGCATCATGTAGACAGATTATCCTCTCAATAGTGGTCTGTATAAAAATCCTAACAGCCACTTCGGTACCACAATGGTAGCTTTATTAAGGTACATGGGGGCTGATTCTAAGCCGGATGCAGACGTGGCCACGTGCAATTTCTCAGTCTGAACATGGCGTCCTGAGTCAGCACTACTGCATCTTTAGACGCAGCCAGTGTCAGCAACACGCCTGCGCCTGGCTATCGACCCCCAAGTTACCTCTCAGGAATGCCCACTGAAATCCACATCGCATTCAAATTTGTTCTGTCTTGATGCAGTAACAATGGGGACGGATGCGCAGTGCGACTCAGAATGCATGCGCAGTACTACCAAAATCGGTTGACTGCGTGCATACCCACATTGCCTGCACCCCTGAATCAAGCCCGTAATGTTTATTTATACCCCCCCCCCATTTATGGATTGAATTTTCAATATAATGAAAAGGAAGGGAAACTAATATTTTGTTGGAACTATAAAAAGTTCCTATACGTTTAGTGGCCATTACTCCTATTACATAGCCCTAATGCTATGCCGTCATTATGTCAACATTCAGAATGATGACAAAAACAAAATGTCGACAGTCATAATGTCAACATGGACAGAATGATAACAGGCATGCCACTTTTGGGTTAGGGTTAGGCTGCGGTTAGGGCAGTGGTTCCCAAACTTTTTTGAATCACGGCGCCCTAGACTACCAGCATTGTTTTCACAGCTACCCTGATCCAAAAGTTTGTTATTGAGAAATTCTGAAAAAAATGTAGGAAAGTAGTAAAGTGACATAAATTGTGCTGACCTGTCATCCTTAGGTACAGTTATGTGGTGGTGGACAGATTTATGCTTCTTTTTGTCCACATATGTACATTACATTGACCATAAATAATTTGATTTGGTGCTGGACAACCAACCTGAGGCACCCCTGCAAGTGTACCGAGGCACCCCAGGGTGCCACGGCGCACAGTTTGGGAACCACTGGGTTAGGGTAAGGTTGCTGTTAGGATTAAGGCCAAAACCACTGAAAACTCTATCTCAACAGCCGACATTCACAATGTCGACCTTGACATTGTGACACGTCCATAATGTCCATGTCGACATTCACACCATGTCAACATTCTGGTGTCGACATATTGTACCACACTGCACTAATTCCTATTGTCTTTTAGAAATCTTGTTCATTATTTACAGATTAAGGGGCTGATTCCAAGTCGGAGAGACAGTGCTGGTGGCATTTTGAATTTGGCGCTGACCAATCCAATCGGAGCTCAAAGACCAGTATCAGGAGTGACCGCAGCAACACAAGCTTTGGTTTATACAATGTTAACTTAGTGATCTAACTTGATTTAATTGTTTTAATATAAACTAGCATGAATAAGAAGCTGGTAGAATAAGAAGCTAACTTCAGCCATGTCTGTTATATGGGATTTTCTCACCCCTATAGGGTTTTATTTAGTGATACCATTACTTTCTTTCCTCTGTAGGGTATTATATAGTGATACCATCAAATCCTTTCCTCTAAATGGTATTGTATACAGATACCATTACTTCCTCTCCCGTATAAGGTATACTATATGGATACTATTGCTTCCTCTCCTCCTATAGGGCAATAAATACTGATACCATTGTATACTCTCCTCTACAGGGCAATATATACTGATACCATTACTCACTCTTCTCTATATGCTACTATATACTGATACCATCACGTCCTCTACTCTATATACTATTATATACTGATACCATCACTTCCTCTCTTCTATAGGGTATTATATAGTGATAATATTACTTCCTCTCCTCTATAGGGTATTATATAGTGATACCATTACTTCCTTTTCTCTATAGGGTATTATATACTGATACCATCACGTCTTCTCCTCTATATGCTATTATATACTGATACTATAATTTCCTCTCCTCTATAGGGTATTATATACTGATACCATCATGTCCTCTCCTCTATATACAGGGTGTCCCCTGTCTCATTAACTATATTTTTTTACCAACACAGATTAAATATGGCTTTGTGGAAACAAGAAAGAATTGAAGTGGTACTTTTCAGTGGACGTGAAGGATGGTCATATCGCAAGACGGCAGATGAATTTACTGTACGTCATTTAATTTTTTGAAAATATGCTTTTTGCCTATGTGTCCAGACTTTAGGAACACCCTGTATACTGATACTATCACTTCCTCTCTTCTATAAGGTATTATATAGTGATACTATTGCTTCCTCTCCTCTATAGGTTATTATATAGTGATACTATTACTTCTCCTCTATAGGGTATTATATACTGATACCATCACGTCCTCTCCTCTATATGCTATTGTTGATGTTAAATAAAAATGGAGTCAGTATTGCCTGAAATAAAGGAATTATTAAGGTTTTATATTAATATATGTGTTTGTAGCTTTTACAGTGATTCGGGTGGATATGGATTAAAATGTCTTTTATAATCAGAAAATAAGTCATAAAAAAACGTGATATGTGAAGTTGGACGCCTGTCAGACTGTGGCGTGATACATTTGAGCCTATTTTTATGTTTACTTGAAGAGATTACCCCAACCTTTCGAGAAGATTTTATCTAAGATGTCATGATGACCAGAGCATAAGATGTCAAAGATCACAGACTCATCATCTGATATTAATTACTCATTCACTAAGAAACCCAACCCCGTTACATGCATTATTGTATATTGTCACAACCCTTTCCCTATGCATCAACCAATCAAATATCTTGATTGTAATATACATGTAAATACCCTCTTGTTAATGATTTTGTAATTTATGTAACTGTTGTGTATATAATCCCTTATTTACTGGTACATTGCCAGAGGGATCTGACTGATACTCCATGTGCTAACCTCCACGATACTCTGCGCAGAATAGTGGAGGTATTGCTTTAACCACTTAACTGACGAATTCTTTTTCCAAAAACCGCTCCAAAATTGTCGGTTTCTTTTATGATTGAATTAGGTCAAGAACATAATTTTAAACTTATCCATCACTATTTTATTTAAAAAATATATTTTTTTAAAACACAGTATACCATAAAAATAGCAATTTTTATGTTATACTGTAGTGATCGCCATTGACAGCTGTACCATTGATGGTTCAACCATCGTTAGAAGCCATCACTTGTTTAGCGATTGGTCGAGATCTGTGTAGACAACTGGCGAAGTTTCCTAAACATCGAAAGAGGGTTGCCATCGATGGTGCAACATTGATGGCCACCAGCAATGGCAAACCACTTGTTTTCAGTCAGACCATCGATGGTTTGCAAACCATCGATGGTCGGTTGCCATCCCTAATCAGAGGCTCTGCGATAGAGAGATATATATATATATATATATATATATATATATATATATATATGAAATAGAAGAGTCAGCACATCCATATAATCCATAGAAAAAGGTATATTTGTCAAAGAAAATCCATATAAAGTGCATATCCAAACAATGTCAAGGTTTAGAGGGGCTTGTAAACAAATGAGATATATAGCAGCAATATGGCAACATTAGAAGAAGTACTCATCACAAGCAGACCCTCCAGTGTGTAGCACCCGACAGCCATTTCGGTGTCAATCCAACACCATCATCATGGGCATATCACACATTAACAAACCCTCAGTCAAATATACAAACATCAATTAAGGTAAACCTAATCACCTGTAGAATCACCTGCATCGGGTGGTCCTGGGACCACAGCTCTGACACACGCCGCTAATGCCAGAAGTGACGATCCGGGACCGGATCTAGTCACTCGTAACCAAGACAACACAGCAGCTCCACTGACGCTGGCAATGTGTTATGCATGCCGCCAATATGACGGCTCCACTGCTGCTGGCAATGTGTTATGCATGCCGCCAGCAATGACGACAGGTAACCATGGTGCCTGGTAAACAAATCACAACATAGGCTGCCGGGGACGATCAAAATATAGATCCAGTCACCGAACCATCAAATGAAATAGCAGAATATAGTCCTGGTTCACCGTACATAAAAAAATACAAATCTCAAAGGGTCATGATAATAGGTTACTACAGCATAGCGGTACTTATTGTAAGAGGATGAAAAGCATCAACAATAATGATGTGTGTATATTGACTGAAAAAATAATAAACAATGGAAACTAAAGAAAAATCAATAATACACTATAGAAAAACAATATGCAGTACTACAAAACACACAGTGGACCACCATAGACCACAACACATGGAACATGATGGTAGTCATAAAAATCAACTGAGTGACAAACCCTCATTCAATCCATGAGGAGTAACAGTATTAAGACGATTAATCCACAAGCACTCGCATTGTAGTAACAATTTGTTACGATCTCCTCCCCTCCTCAGTGGGCAATATGGTCAATAGGAAAAAATAAAAAATCTTATATAATATATATATATATATACACACACACACATTTATGCATATATATATTGTGACACAGTTAGGTTAGGGGGTCCCTCTCCTGGGTACTCCTTCCTTACACACACACAGCAGCAGGGAAGCAGCACACCAGTCTGGATGCAAGTACAAGCTGGTCGGCGCCAGTCTTTATTGTACAATGTCAGAAATAACACAAAGAAAACATAAACGTAAATCCTAGCCCTGTCGGGGCACTAACTTCACAGGTAGTTCCCTCACTACCAGAACCTGGCAGGGCCTCGCCAGCAACAAAGCACAGCACAGTACTCACAGATAGGTTTTCCAAGTGTCTCTGAGCAAACTCCCTGTCTGCTCTCCCAGGTGAGACAATCAGCCCTTAACACACTAGGCTTATATTGGCCACTCTCAGGTGGGAACCCAATCAAGCCTGTTACCAGGCTAAGAGAACCAAAACCTGGAGTGGCCGTCGGTGGAGCCCTCCCTCTCCTCTCACCCACAACCCCCAGGTCCCAAACCGGCTTTTCAAAAAAACGAAACTCAAGCCTGCTATACTGTAGACTTTCTCCTGCGGGTTTAAAACACAAAAGACAGGAATCTGGGACAAATGTACCTGCCACAGACCACTTTACCAGTGATCCTATCACAATATATATATATATACATATATATATGCGCGTGTGTATATATATATATATATATATATATATATGCATAAATGTATTTATATGCGTATATATATATATATATATATGTGTAGAGGATTTATAGAATGTCGCTCTGGTTAAAGTCTCAAAATATATTCATATAAAGTCCAGTTGGTGCTAACAGGTGTAACACTCTAGTCCTTCTGTCATGGCTTGGCGTGCGCTTGGACCCGGAGTGGAGTCGGATGAGGAATGAGGACTTGTTTGCTGGTACTTGAAGGCAGCCGGCCTTAGGGGAGTATGACTCATGAAGCAGTGGCACGCGACGGGATCAGAACCAGGCTGCGAGACACTGGCGGAACTTAGAGACCCGGGGTAGGCTGGGTATAGCAGGTAGATGGGATCAGGAGACAGGTAGTAACAGGAGCAAACTGCACCAAGGCTGAGAGGGGAGTCTGCAGAAACACACTGGTACTGACACTTTAAATGAGCAAAGGAGCACAGAGAACTAGCTCACAGCATACGCTGTGATAGACGTTGCACTGGCAACTAAAGAGCCTCTGGACAGCCCTTTAGTACCCTCAGGTAGTGCAGGATTGGTTGCTAGCCTCCCCAGCCCAGACTGAACCTGACTGGCCAGAAACGACATGTGACCCAAATCCAAGATGGCCGCGCCCAGTGGTCACAGCATGGAAGCTCTGCCAGTCTCAGCCCCTCTCACCTGCCTCCAGATGGAAGCCCTTGGTCTGCGGAGACTCACAGCACCCAGCGCTATTCTCCAGGAACCTGCACCTCTGCTGGAAACATCATGCCACAGCGCCCGGAGCGGTAAGCGCCGCGATCTCAGCAGCCTGTCACCCCTGGTCGTGACAGTACCCCCTCCTTTAGGAGTGGCCTCTGGACACTTCTTCGGTTTACCAGGATTCTCAGAGTGAAACTTAAGCACTAGGCGAGGAGCGTAGACATCCTCAGCTTTCACCCAGCAACGTTCTTCGGGACCGTAACCTTTCCAATCCAGTAGATATTGGAGTTGCCCATAACGAAAACGAGAGTCCAGGACCTGTTTGATCTCGAACTCTACACCCCTCTCAGTCAAGACTTTGGGGGAGCGTGGCAGAGTCTTGCGAAAGCGATTCAGGATGAGAGGTTTCAGCAGGGAAATATGAAAGGAATTTGGTATTTTGAGGTAGGACGGAAGTTTTAATTTATAGGCTACTGGATTGATCACTTGAACGATGGGAAAAGGACCGATGAAACGAGGAGCAAATTTCATAGACGGCACTTTAAGGCGAAGATTACGAGTGGATAGCCATACTAAGTCACCTGTTTTTAGGTTGGGCACCGCTCTCCTTTTTTTGTCCGCTGTTAATTTATATCGAAGAGAGGCTTTTTGTAAGGAGGAATGGACCTGAGTCCAAATCTGAGAGAATTTCTGTACGGTGGAGGTCACTGCTGGTACATCGAAGACTGGCAATTCTTGAAACTCTGGTACTCTGGGATACAGTCCAAAAACTATAAAGAATGGGGCATGCCCCGTAGATGAATGATAGGAGCTGTTATGGGCAAATTCGGCCAAGGGTAAGGTGTCCGCCCAGTTGTCTTGTGATGAATTCTTAAGAAAGTCTCAAGGTCTTGATTGACCCTCTCTGTAGACCCGTTAGACTGAGGATGGTAAGCTGTTGAAAAATTCAGTTTGATTTGAAAGATAGAACATATAGCTCTCCAAAATCTGGCAACGAACTGTACCCCTCTATCAGAAACAATCTCAGTTGGAAGTCCATGGAGACGGAAGATGTTGTCGACGAATAACTGAGCCAACTCTGGAGCAGACAGCAACTTCTTGAGGGGAACGAAATGAACCATTTTGGAGAAACGATCTACTACTACCCAGATGGTGGTAAACCCATTAGAAACAGGTAGATCCGTTACAAAGTCCATGGAAAGGTGTGTCCAAGGATGGGTTGGTACTGACAGAGGTAGGAGTGTGCCGGCAGGAACCTGTCTGGATGTTTTATGTTGAGCACACTGTGGACAGGAGGCGATAAAAGCTTCAATTTCCGACTTCATAGCAGGCCACCAGTATGATCGTTGCAGGAATTCCAAGGTCTTGCGTATGCCCGGGTGTCCGGCAAAACGAGAGGTATGAGCCCACTTCAAAAGCTGCTTGCGCATATCTGAGGCCACAAATGTCTTCCTGGGAGGAGGTTGAATGCAAGTGGTAGCGAATACTCTGGAGTCTAGAACTGGAGTTTCCTTATGACTTTCGGAAGATGTGTCGGAGGAGAGTGATCGAGAGAGGGCATCTGCTTTTTGATTTAGTGAGCCTGGGCGAAAAGTTAAAGTAAAATTGAAACGAGAAAAGAATATTGACCATCGAGCCAGGCGGGAACTCAGACACTGAATATTTTTTAGGTATAGGAGATTCCGATGATCTGTATAAACGGTGATGGGATACATCGCGCCCTCAAGAAGATAACGCCACTCTTCAAAAGCTAGTTTCACAGCCAATAATTACTGCTCTCCAATGGGATAATTCTTTTCTGCTTGGGAAAATTTCTTTGAGAAGAAGCCACAGGGATGAAACTTGCTATCCTCGAGTTTCTGGGATAGTACTGCCCCTACCGCTTCAGAAGAGGCATCTACCTCAAGAAAGAATGGGTAGTTAATGTTGGGTTGTCTCAGCACGGGGGCGGAAATGAAGGCTTGCTTTAAGAGTTGAAAGGCAGTTTCAGCCTCTGGAGGCCATCGGGATGGATTTGCCCCCTTGCAAGTTAGGGCGGAATAGGGTGCCATGAGAGTGGAAAATCCTTTGATAAACCTTCGATAATAATTTGCGAAGCCCAAAAATCTTTGTACTGCCTTCAAAGAATTCGGACGAGACCAGTCCAATATTGCCTGAACTTTCTAGGGAACCATTTCAAGGCCGGCACCTGAAACGATGTAACCTAAAAAGGGAACTGAGGGAACTTCAAATACGCATTTTTCAGCTTTGAAGTACAGGTGGTTCTTTCGTAGGCGAGTTAACACCTCTTTGACTTGGGATCGATGTCTGACAATGTTGGAGGAGAATATCAGAATATCGTCGAGGTATACTACCACAGAGATATATAGTAAGTCCCGAAAGATCTCATTCACAAAGTTTTGGAACACAGCAGGAGCGTTACAGAGACCAAAAGGCATTACCAGGTATTCAAAATGCCCGTCTCGAGTATTGAATGCTGTTTTCCATTCGTCCCCGGCTCGTATCCTAATGAGATTGTAGGCCCCTCTTAAATCCAGCTTGGTAAAAATAGTAGCACCTTTTACTCGATCGAAAAGTTCGGTAATGAGGGGTATCGGGTAGCGATTTTTGATGGTTATATCGTTTAAGCCCCTGTAATCGATGCAAGGACGCAGGCCTCCATCCTTCTTAGACACAAAAAAGAATCCTGCCCCTGCCGGTGAGGAGGATGGTCGAATGAACCCCTTTTGCAGGTTCTCCTGGATGTATGCTGACATGGCTTCAGTCTCGGGTAGGGAGAGTGGGTAAGTACGACCTCGCGGAGGAGTTTTGCCAGGAATCAACTCAATAGGACAGTCCCACTCCCGATGAGGAGGCAGAATATCGGCTCCGGTCTTACAGAAGACATCGGAGAAGGAGCGATACTGGTAGGGAATTGGAGTAGTGGTTGCAATGTAACTACCTTTGATGGGTTTGAATTGAGGAAGGCAGGATACTTGACAAGTTTCTCCCCAGGACAAGATCTGCATGGTGCCCCAATCAATATTGGGGGAGTGCTTGCGTAACCAGGGGTATCCAAGGATGACCTCATGGGAGGCTTTGGGAATTACTAGGAGTCGGATAGTTTCAGTGTGGAGAGCTCCGATACGAACTGGCACAGGAAGGGTACGTTGAGAGACGATTCCGTTGGTAATCTGAGTGCCATCTACAGCAGATAGAGTGATGGTGTGGTCGAGAGAGGAGACAGGAAGCCGGAGCCTCTGGACAAGTTCAGCAGTGATAAAATTTTCAGCGGCCCCTGAATCGAGGAGAGAAAGAACAGTTTTAGAACCAGTGGAGATCTCAAAAGTAATGGAGAGGGTAGATTCATTTTTTGACGGAGACGGAGACATCACTCCTAACCTGGTGTCTCCGGCACAGATTAGGATCGGGAGTTTCCCGGACGACGTGGGCAGGCTGCAACCATATGACTGGTCTCCCCGCAGTACATGCATAGATTTTCTCGTCGGCGTCTTTGCCGTTCTTCTACCGTGAGGCGGGCCCGGTTAATCTGCATGGGTTCATCACCCGCAGGTTCAGACGGAGGGAGGGTTGGAGTAGTGGTCGGCCGGAACCTAAAGCGATCTCCCCTAGTTTTTTCACTCTGGCGTTCTCTGTACGGCAAATCCACTTTATTGCAAAGGGAGATAAGATCATTGAGGGTAGCCGGCGGATCACGAGTGGCGAGGTCATCTTTTATGCGATCTGTCAATCCATTCCAAAAGGTGGAAGTCAGGGCTTCTTCATTCCATTTTAGTTCCGAAGCCAGCGTTTGAAATTGAATGATATACTGACTGACTGGTCGGTTCCTTTGGCGAAGTCGCAGGATTTCCGTCGCCGCGGAGGTTGTTCTGCCGGGCTCGTCGAAAATCCTCCGGAAGGACGTGAGGAATCCAGAGTAGTTGTCTAGTAATGGGTCGGACCTCTCCCAGAGAGGCGAAACCCAGTCCAGAGCAGAACCGGTCAGTAGAGACACTATATATGCCACTTTGGATTTTGGAGATGGAAAGTTCGCAGGCTGTAGTGTGAAGTGGACGTCACACTGGTTGAGAAACCCTCGGCACAACTTGGGGTTCCCGTCAAACTTATTGGGAGTCGGAAGGTGCAAATGAGATGGTGCAGGTGGAACAGGGACAGCTGGAGCTGCTGGCTGGTTGGTGGCGGCAGGCAAATTAACAGTAACCAGGGAAGCTTGCAGCGTATCCTGACGAAGAGACATTTCCTACAGGAACCGAGCCATTTGGCGCTGAGACGCCTCTAGTCCCTCTAGGCGACTGGCGATACCCTGGAGCAAGTCGGCCCTCAGATCCGGTCCACTGGCCGAATCCATCTGGCCAGTGCAAACTGTCACGGCTTGGCGTGCGCTTGGACCCGGAATGGAGTCGGATGAGGAATGAGGACTTGTTTGCTGGTACTTGAAGGCAGCCGGCCTTAGGGGAGTATGACTCATGAAGCAGTGGCACGCGACAGGATCAGAACCAGGCTGCGAGACACTGGCGGAACTTAGAGACCCGGGGTAGGCTGGGTATAGCAGGTAGACGGGATCAGGAGACAGGTAGTAACAGGAGCAAACTGCACCAATGCTGAGAGGGGAGTCTGCAGAAACACACTGGTACTGACACTTTAAATGAGCAAAGGAGCACAGAGAACTAGCTCACAGCATACGCTGTGATAGACATTGCACTGGCAACTAAAGAGCCTCTGGACAGCCCTTTAGTACCCTCAGGTACTGGGTACTAATTGGTTGCTAGCCTCCCCAGCCCAGACTGAACCTGATTGGCCAGAAACGACATGTGACCCAAATCCAAGATGGCTGCGCCCAGTGGTCACAGCATGGAAGCTCTGCCAGTCTCAGCCCCTCTCACCTGCCTCCAGATGGAAGCCCTTGGTCTGCGGAGACTCACAGCACCCAGCGCTATTCTCCAGGAACCTGCACCTCTGCTGGAAACACCATGCCACAGCGCCCGGAGCGGTAAGCGCCGCGATCTCAGCAGCCGGTCACCCCTGGTTGTGACACCTTCTGGTGAAGGTGGCAGCAGTCTTCCCGTGTTCCCGACTGGCAATCAGGATAAATGTGATCTCGAAATAGGGTTGGAAAGGACATGCGCATGTCCTTTCCAACCCTATTTCCATATATATATATATATATATATATATATATATAGACCAGAGTTCCCAAGTCTTGCACACTCAAACAAGTTTTTTCATGGGTGCCTGGTCCAAATAGATAGATAGAAATGTCCATATCAATAGACGACCGGCACACCAAAATAGATGCAAAAAAAGTAAAAGTCTTTATATATCACCACAGCATATCTCAATACAGCGTCAGTTCACAGTAAAGTACAACAGTGCAAAAAATTATCTTTTTTATTATTATCTTTTATAATGCACCTTAATATCAGAGATTTACAGCAAAACCGGAATATGACTTCCGGGCTGTGGAACGCAAGCTCCGTTGGAGCTAATCTTCCTGCAGCCACCTACATCAGAGGGACCTTCTGGTCCCTCTGCAAGCATGGCTGCCTCTCCAGCATTTCCCGATCACAGCTGGCCACAGTGATCGGGCACCGTCGGCAACCCCCTCCCGGCGCACTGCCATTGAAGCAGCAGCCACGGCTCATGTATCCGCAGCTGTTGCTGTGACCCGATCACTGTGGCCAGCAGTGATCGGGCAGCCAGCAGCCGCGGCTCTGGTAGCCGCCGCTGCTGCTCTGTATCCGGGCCGCCAGCGGGAGACCCTCCCACTGTGGCTCCGGCACTACAGTGATCACTGTGTGGAGGAGCAGCAGCAGCGGCTCTGGTAGCCACCGCCGCTGCTGCTCTGTATCCAGGCCGCCAGCGGGACACCCTCCCGCTGCGGCTCCGGCACTACAGTGATCACTAGCTGATCACTGTGTAGAAGAAGCAGCAGCGGCGGCTCCGGCAGCTGCCACTGCTGCTATGGATCCGGGCCACCAGCGGGACACGCTCCCGCTGTGGCTCCGGAACTACAATGTACAGGAAGCAGCAGCTACGACTCTGGCTGCTGCTTCTATGTACCCAGGCAGCCCAGCAGCGCCCTGCACACTACCACCCCGGCCTCAGCTCCTCCTCCTCCTCCTCCCACATGATGCCCATTTGATAAGGGCCTCAATAGTATATATATATATATATATATATATATAGATAGAAATGTCCATATCAATAGACGACCACCACACCAAAATAGATGCAAAAAAAGTAAAAGTCTTTATATATCACCACAGCATATCTCAATACAGCGTCAGTTCACAGTAAAGTGCAACAGTGCAAAAAAGCTTAAATATGATACTCATCAAATCAATGACCCAACGCTGCAGCATGGTGTGTAGCCCGGCCCGACAGCTGTTTCGGCACCCTCAGGTACCTTCCTCACGGGGCATAACCACACAATTGCCAGCCTATGTTCTTATACCCTCTGTGTAACACACCTGAATTCCATGATGATGATGTCCCATAACATTCACCTGTGTAGCCTGCACTCACTGGAACCTCCACATGTCAGAGCGACGCGTCCAACGGGGAACCGGAAGTGACGCGTGCGCTCCAACGGAGCTTGCGTTCCACAGCCCGGAAGTCATATTCCGGTTTTGCTGTAAATCTCTGATATTAAGGTGCATTATAAAAGATAATCTCAGGCTAATCTAATATTAAGAACTATAGTCAGAGTGAATTGACAGCATCATATAGTACAGGCTATGTCTCACAGAGGGCAAGAAACATACAAAAATTACAAATATAAAAAAGACACAAACATAGAAATAGAAGACGTTATTAAGTGCAATACTATTATAAGAAACAACTAAGGTTTAGCTCTTCATTAAGCCCCATAGGTGACATGGAGCGTAAGTCATAAATCCAGCGACATTCATTCTGAAGCAGTTTTTTACCACAATCTCCGCCGAAGGAGGTATATGATCGATTGGCATCACTTTGAAATCCAAGAGACTATGACCCATGTCCACAAAATGCCTAGCAACAGGAGGAATATTACCATCTACCACTGTAAACGCTTTGCGTATAGATGAACGGTGTAATGCAATCCGTTCTTTAAGCATACGAACAGTCTTGCCCACATAGATACGATTGCATGGACATTTGATTATGTATACAACAAATTTGCTTTCACAATTTAATCGATGGTGAATTTTAAACACTCGCTTAGTCAACGGATCCTCAAATTGATCACCGATGATTAAAAATCTGCAATTGATACATCCAGAGCAGCAAAACACACCGTTCCTCAAAGATAACCAGGTTTTTGATGTTTTCATTCCAACATTCGTTTTGGTAACCATATCTTTGATATTACTGCTACGTCTGTAGCTAATCAGTGGTAAATCTTTGCAGCTCTTTTTTAATGCTGGGTCTGTTTGCACAATATGCCAATGGCGAAAAATAGCACTCTTAATTATCTGTGAACTGACAGAAAAAGTGGTGTTAAATACCAATCGTTCCGGTTTCGCTACACAAGCAGTATTTTTATCCTCCAATAATGTGGTCCTGTCAAGTTGCAGGCATTTTTCCATTGCTTGTCTGATCTCTTTTTGGTCATAGCCTCTCTCAATAAACTTATTAGACATCTGTTGAAGAGCCTTCGGTAATTCATTAGTATCTGAAGTTATGCGTGTTACACGTAATAGTTGTGAAAAAGGTAGACCTTTTTTAAGGGGTCTTGGATGAAAACTATCCGCTGCCAGAAGGGTATTCTTATCTGTTGTCTTTGTGTATACAGATGTCTTAATTTTGTCACCAGTGAAATCAATCATTACATCTAGATAGTTAATCAATGTCGCACTAAAACTACAGGTAAACCTGATCGTACTTTCAATAGAGTTAAGATAATTAGTAAACTCAAGTAGATAGTGTTCACCACCAGACCATACCATGAAAACATCGTCGATATAACGAACATAAAATAAAATATATTTAGCCAACGGATGTAACATAATATATCTTTTTTCGTAATCGTGCATGAATAAATTAGCATACGCAGGGGCCATATTCGAACCCATCGCGGTTCCCCGGCGTTGCAAATAAAAGGTGTTATCAAATAAAAAATAATTTTTATGTAATATGATATTTATCAATAACATGACATAATCGACTGGTGGTCCATCATAATATTGACTGGTGGTGATCATGTCCCTAATTGCCTGCATTCCCTCCTCATGGGGAATATTCGTATACAGATTAACGATATCCATAGTAATCAGCAAAACATCGGTAGAAGCTGGAGTAAAAGCTTTCAATAAATTCAAAAAGTGAGAAGTGTTTCACGGATATAAAAATCAGAGTTTTGTACAATAGGCTGAAGCAGAAAATCAACATACTGGGAAATAGGTTGACACAACGATCCCTGAGAGGAAATCAACATCGACAGCACGCCCCCTTTGGTGCGAGACCCGGAGCGATGGAAAGTCCTTCGCTCGCCGGGTCTCGCGCATGCGCACGACGGAGCTCCCTCCGTCGTGCGCATGCGCAGTGGGGACCATCGACCCACTTGCGAGCGTACTGCCACTCGCGAGTGGGTCTGAATGACCCCCTTTGTCTCAAAAGAGTGTTGTCCTTTGGCTATTGGGGACAAATGGATGGACATTGACTTAGTAGCGTGGTGTATACTAGACTGAGTCTTGGTGCGGTCCTTGGGTTCCTTGTGGTGGGTGACGCACTGACGCCGGTCAGGTGTGAGAGAAGTGATGCAAAGTAAAATCTGGGCCCCTGATTTTGAATCAGAAGGCATGTCTTGTTCATTATTTGTTTGTCAAAATCATCATACTAACTTTTCCCAAATGTGTTTGTATATTCATTTTAAGATTACCATAAGGGGGTAATGTGTGGTATGTAAGAGAAGTCACATCACTGGGCAAATTTGTGTTAGGATTAGATGCTTTAAATTCAGGCAGACTCAGATAAGAAAAAATAAAATTGCATGTAAGGAACTATAAAATAGGTAATAGGGATTTCTGTGTCTTTGGTATATATCTCTGCCAACAAATTATAGTGTTTGTTATTTAGGTGATCATTAATTGTGTATTGCGTGGTCTGTAGTATCTCTTGTGCCATTGCCATCTGGTGGTAGAAGTGGAGGATATGTTGTGTATATTGTGTTTAAGGATTTTAGTAAAGGGATTTTAAAGAGTTTAAGAATATTCCTGTGGACGCACAGGTGGGCTGCTCGGGGAAGCAGCGAGTGCTGTGAGATGCAGCGGGCTAGTAGATTGCTGAATGAGGCAACTAGTCGATGGAACCTTGTAATTAGGGTTTGAGTTGTATACAGATTTGCCGGCACAGAGGCAGTATACGTGAGTTATTACAACTGTTGTTGTTAGTGATTGAACAATATGGGTACAGATAATTTCAAATACCCTGAAAAGTCTGTTGTTTATGACATGGTAGAAAGACATGGAGATAGCTGTGTTAAGTAGTTACTTGAATGGATTGATATTATCGGAGACAATGAATGTCCCTTTCCAGAGACTGGGTCATTTTACCCCTTGATAGTAAAGATCCTTGAAAACCAGATTTTGGGAAAAATTACACGTAAGGACAAGGCAAAGCATTTGCAGATTTTAGATTTGTGAAAGCGAGAGCGAAATAAATGGAGACCTGAGAGTGCTTCTAGATTTGTTCCTCCCCCATATAATATAAGCACTATGGACCTCATTCAGAGCCGGTCGCACAGAGCGTCCGGTCGGTCTGAATGAGGGGAGGACGTCTTGAATTTTCAAGACGTCCTCCTTTGCGGTGGTAAGGCTGTGGGTTAACACCCACAGCCTTACGACCGCCTAAGGTGATGGTCGCGATGGTCAAGACCATCGTGACCATCGGGGCTTATGACGAGACCCTAGGGTAGGGTCTCCCTTGTCGTAAGCCCCGGAGAGCTTTCGGCTCTGTCTGAGCCAGAAGCTCTCCACTGACATCACTAGTGATGTCAGTGGGGCCGCCCCCAAACGGTAGGCGTTCCCATGGGAACGCCCCCGTTTGGCCTGCCACCCCCCCGGCCCGCCTTCCAAACGGGGCGAGCTGTCAATCAACATCGACAGCTCGCCCCCTTTGGATCGAGAGGGTCCCCCCTGTCGGTCGTAGCGGGTCTCACGCATGCGAACGTCGTGCGCATGCTCTGTGGGGGTCCATCGACCCGGTCCGAGCGCATCGGCGCTAACGACCGGGTCAGAATGACCCCCTATATGTGACAGACTTCTTCCATCTTCTGTACCTCCTGTGCCTCATACCTCCTTATATCCTGTGATATCAAAAGGGAAGTTTGAGATAAAGAACTGTGGGCCTGATTCAGAGCCGGACGCTATTTGCGCTCGCTCGTTCAGAAAAAGGGGCCGGCTGTTTAAATTGAGCGCTCGCTCTTTGCAGTCTGTTGACGCCTCTATGTCTAGATTAATCGAGTACATCGAAAGGCGTCTGAACTGCTCGCAGTGCTTGTGGTTGGATTTTCCTACCACAATCATGCGAACAGTTCAGGCTAAGAAACAACAAAGTGACGTGGTCGATGTCGCTGCTTTGTTAATTATGCACACCCTTAAAACGCCCATTTTGGCCGTTTGGCACGTCTGCGTTCGGATCTCCCCTCCCCGTTTTCAAGCACCTTCCCCTGTTACCACCCACAAACGCCTCATCCTGTCACTCAAATTAGCAGGCACTCGCAATTTTGCGAACACACGTTTTCCGATCACACTGACTGATTGGCGCATGCGCATTACGACCCATACACATGCGCAGATGTGCGAACATCGCTCGGAGCGAACGAGCGGCCGCTTACGAGCGGCTCTGAATCAGGCCCTCAGAACCAAGTTTAGGGAATCAGGAGATAATTGATGACATTGAAGATGATGTCTGGTTTTACCATATTGCATCTATGCTCACCATATCTCCTGAAAGTAATGAACAGGGTGGTGGCTTGAGTACTGCTCAACCACAACCTACTTCTACCATTACTCAGACTAGGACACTTGCTGATGCTGCTACTACTTACACACAAACTCCTACTGACACAGCCCATACTCTATATTCCTCTAGTGATACATCAGCTTCACCATATACACCAGAGCCAAATATATCACAAAAGTTATTTACCCCGGGGATATGTTCCCCCATTTTGACCTGGGGAAATCCCACAGTTACATAATACAAGTGCATTATCCCCTATTTCACTTAAAAGTGACACCCTGGTTCAGAATCAAGAAGCAGTTTTGGACAAGCAAGCGGTGATTGATGATACCTGGGTAACGCAGGTGACATCTATACCAACTTTAAAAGCTTCCCAAACTGGTGTCTTGGCACTGATTCCATGTGTTAAGGTGCCCACACACATACCGATGTGCTCACGATCCGATTTCTTGTCCAATTTCCTCATGAACTTTCACGGGAGCTCCCTTGCCGTCGTGATCACGATTTTGCAAAAAAGACACCCAATCTGTTTTACAATCTCACGATCTATTGGATCGTACGCATCGTGAGATTGGCCATAACAAATCATGAGTTAAAAAAAAAACAGGCTCTTGACTATTGGTGAGAAATTTAAATAGCCATAACAATGGGAGGGACTATCTAGGGAGTATAAAAAGCAGACACCCTTTAAAATCTGTGTACATTCTGCTCTGCTACTAGATGAGGCTAGGTGTATTCCTGCTGAATCCTGTACATTGCTACTGTGCTCTTTGTATTTGGCTTGCGTTTTACAAAGTTTATTCTACCTGCAAGTGTGTGCTACCTACCTGCATTCTATCCTGTTCCTGAATTCTGTACTGATGCATCCCTATCGGTATAGAGTGTTGGTCGCTGAAGCTGGGGTTCGGGAGATTAGGAAGAGGGCCCAGCGAAGAAGGACGAGAGCATGCTGGACCATGGAGTGGCTTCTACAAAGGGATACCTGCTCTCACATGTCCCTGCTGATGGAGATCAAGGAGAACAACCCGGATGACTATCGGAACTACCTGCGCATGGATGACGCCACCTTGCTGCATCTGGTGACCCCCCACATCCAGAGACAGGACACAAGGTGGCGGAGGGCAATCTCTGCTGAAGACAGACTGGTGCCTACCCTGAGGTACCTGGCTACAGGAAGGTCATTTGAAGACCTGAAGTTTGGGACACTCATCTCTCCTCAGTCCTTAGGCGTCATCATTCCAGAGACCTGCAAAGCCATCGTTAAAGTGCTACAGTACCACTATTGCAAGGTAAGTAAAAAAAAACACCACATATTGGTTTCTTGTGTAAAGAAATGTTTATTTTTTACTCAATATAAAGCAAAAAATAGCCTTCTTTTAGTACAATGTGCACTGACCTGCAGGCAACTGAAAGTGTGCACTAAACTGTGTGCAATATCCTTTTTTTGTAACAAGTTCACAAAAGAACATTATCACCAAATTTTATGAATCCCTATAGGTAGCCGGCTGTATGTGATAGGGTGGGTCAGACGCCAGTTTGAACAGGCCAATACACATGGCACAAGTACACATTGTGGCCCCGGCTTACAGCAATGTGTACTTGTGCCACGTGCATAGTGACCTTGTCCAAATGGCGTCATCACCACCCTATCCCATGCAGCATGCACCTATTAGAATTCATAATATTTGGTGATATTAAAAGCAAGAAAAAATTTACATCTCTGTATATTGGGGCGACTCATCCGCTGCATCCAGCAGAGCATTATACAAGGTCGTGCTGGTGCTTGGTGGGGGAGTAATATCTAACTGGGCAGGGGGGGGACGGACATACCTATTTGGGTCAGGGGAAAATAGCATTGGATCTGCAATGTATGTAGAATTTGAGATATTTTTGCTCATACAGCGACTCAACAGGTTGTAGTTTAACCTTAGAAAATTTCTTTGGATATCTGTATCCATATTTCTTAATGTGCTGTTCACATGAGCTGTGAAATCATCTATTGCATCTGGGGGTTTCTGCAGCAGCCGTTCTGCGTTTTGGAAAAAATTGTCCTCACGTTCCGTAAGATTCTCCTTTCTCCCCTGTTTTTTACTTTTTTTGGGGTTGTTGAGAAGATGAGGGTCTAAGTGGAAGTGGAGTTTTCACTTGTGTGGTATTCTCCGGCTCACTGTCACCACCGAGCAGACTGAAGTCCGGTGTGGATGCTACATCAGGGTCTTGGGTGGGAGTCTATATAGGGAAAAAAGATCTAAAAAAATATTATAGTCATATTTTAACACCTTTTTTACTATTTTTACAGTTTCCTAACACCGTGGAGAAGTGTACCAGCATCGCGGAAGATTTTGAACAACGTTGGAATTTCCCTAACTGCGGAGGAGCCATCGATGGGAAACACATCCACCTACCAACACCCGATCATATTACTACAACTACAAAGGATTCTTCAGCATCGTTCTCATGGCAGTGGTGAATGCCAACTACGAATTTCTGTTTGTGGATATCAGCAAGAATGGCCGTGCTTCGGATGGTGGGTCTTTCAAAAAGACAGCTTTCTACCAGAGACTCGCCAACAAAACCCTCAACTTGCCCTCAATGGACCAGACAAAACACGGCCTAAATTACGTTTTCATCACAGACATGGCTTTTGCATTACATGAACATGTGATGAAGCTATTTGCACAGAGGGGTCTGACCAGATAGAAAATGATCTACAACTACTGTCTATCCCGGGCACGGCGCATTGTGGAAAATGCGTTTGGAATTGTGAGCAACCGCTTCCGCATTTTCCACACCACCATCAATCTACGTGTGGAGAAGATAGACTGGGTCATGATGGCGTGCTGTGTGCTGCACAACTTTCTGCAAAGGAAATCTACTCAACGAGGACCAGTCCCAGCTAGACCAGAAGATGTAGGACCCCTGGAGGACATTGAACATATGACATCTGTGTCTGCACCACCAACTACAACACAATCCACCGCACATGCCAAAGAAGTGAGGGAGGAGTACATGACCTATTTTAATGGACCAGGTGCTGTACCATGGCAGGAGGACTGTCTGAGAACTACTGACTAAATTGGACATTTGGGATTTAACAACAAAAACATTAAGGATTTTGGTTTAAACTGTGTAACTACTTACCAAGACTTCTGCAACCTCCTCTTCTCCCTCACGCTCAGCCATCAAGACGATAGATTCCCTTTGAGGCTCTTGTTCACTGATGAATGACATCATATGGTAGTACCACAGCGCAGGACTATATATTTCACCTGTGCCTGCTCCTGATTTTTTGGAGTCATCCACCTTCTTTTTTTCTTTGATGTACAGTGTCCTGAGATTTTGAATCTTTTGCCGTACAGTTTTCAGGTCTGCATCAGATATGCAGTTTTTTGTATACACCAAAAGTTCCTCTAGTGCGGCCAACTTGTGAGACTTGATGTGGTACTTCCGAGAACTGATCTTCCACAGACACTCTTTCGAGTGCAGGATTTCAATGAATCCTGTAACGAATTCACATTCGGAATCCATGGACATTATCTATGAAGAAGAAAAAAAAAGGACATTTAAATATTTGTGTATATAGTTTTAATGCTTTAATATTTTCTTTTTTACAGGTTTTTAAAAGTTTGTTATGGTATTCTAATCGTGTTTTCTTTTACAGGAATGTCATGTGTTCATTGCTTGGTAACATAATGTTTTTCTTTGTTTGACAGCATGGGTCTTCCACCTTTGGGCCTGTCGTTGTTGTAGAACTACAGTTCCCAGGATGCCCTAAAAAGGTGGGTGGCAGGTCATCCTGGGATCTGTAGTTCCACAACAGCTGGAGACCGAAAGGTAGAACACCCCCAGCTTTAATTAATGTGTGTTTTTAAATGTAATGTATGGTGATTATTTTGTAAAATACGTGTTTATTTATTAATTTTTTTGTTATATTACTTAAAATGTATTTTTATTTTATCTGTATTGAATTGATTTTTAAACATGTTTATTATTAATATAATATGTTATTTCAATATTAATAATCTTCCTGGAATGTATTTGTTTATCTTGATGATTAAATATTTTTGTCTATTCATTTAAAAAAAAATTGATTGGTTTTCTAATTAATTATTAGGTGGGCCCATGACGTGGTTAGGTAAGGGGGCACACATTGGTGGGCAGTGGGAGCTTAATGCATGACCCAGCCACCGCCCGCCTCATTCCAGCGGGCGGTGGATGGGTCATGCATTTATTACCTGGGGGCACACATTGGTGAGCAGTGGGAGCTTAAATGCATGACCCAGCCACCGCCCGCCTCAGTCCAGCGGGTGGTGGCTGGGTCATGCATTTATTACCTGGGGGCACACATTGGTGGGCAGTGGGAGCTTAAATGCATGACCCAGCCACCGCCCGCCTCAATACGGCGGGCGGTGGCTGGGTCATGCATTTATTACCTGGGGGCACACATTGGTGGGCAGTGGGGAGCACATATTGGTGGTCAGTGTGGTTGTATTTAAACTGTACCAATACTCACCAAAAATTGGCCAAAACAAGAATCCAGTGAGCAGGCTCCTCAATGTGCGACTGTCTTGCTCCATACATGATGCTGCACAAGATGGTGATTGGGCGTGTCCAGGCTCCTGTCAGTCAAATTCCACGTTGTGCGATTAATCGTCCGGTTCATCATGAGGGAAAAAAACCCTCACGATCGGCTTCCATCGTGTTCATGGTTGGCTAATCTGCCCTACAGCATGGCAGATCAGAGGATGCGATGTACGACGAGCGGGGACGCGCATCGGCATCGTGCTCGTGAGTATAAACTCACGATTTGTACTTTTTTTTTACCCGATTCGCCGTCACGATTCGTCGAAATCGGCCTAATTGGATGAAAAGTCAGTATGTGCGTGGGCACCTTTACTTATTCAGATGCTGTCCAAACAGACACTAATGAACTTGCAGATACACAATGCCACATGTTATACACACCACTTGCCAGTTTAAAATTCAGCTCAGGTGCAGACATTATGGAAAAGCCACACAATATGTAATTACCAGGTACAGACACAATGAGCAGCATCAACAAAGGGAGCAGGAACATTTTTCAAATATTCGAGTTACAAATGCACAAGTGCAGACCTTATGTGTTTTTGAGCATGAGCCTCCCAAGATTCCAATATAATGGATCCCATGGGCAACTAAGTTCTGCTATTACAGAGTGAAATCCAAATATGGATTTTAGGTAGTAAACCAAACGTATGGAAACTTTTACAGAACCACATTTACTGCTGGGATCTTTTAATCTTATAGGCATTAATATAAATCCAAATTTGACACCTTATCAGAGAGTAAATTGAAGTAACTACATTATGTCAGCGCTTATTCCAGCCCCAACCACAAACCTGATTACTAGTCTGCCTGTACCTAGTAAACATAAATATAAGGAAAACAATCAAGAAGTCACAACAGGTGTGAGTACCTTGGCTATAATGCAGGAACAGATATCAACTCAGCCCTAAGCCCCAGTTACTCTTAAGCTGGCCACACACTAGACCAACTTACATCCAACCAGCCAACTTGTTAATTGGTTGGAATGAAAATCTGGTAACGGATGGGAGTAACTATTGATCAGCAATTTGCTCCTAAATGCCATAAAACAGATGAAAATGGTTGTCATACAAATTTGTTAAATGTTTGATCTAAACAATTTGTTCAAACACCAGTTTTTGTCCATTTTCTGGCGTTTGGGAGCAAATTGCTGATTGTCATTTGCTTTCATACCTTACCACATTTTCATTCCAACCAATCAACTAGTTGGCTGGTTGGACAGATAATCTTTAGATGTGTGGCCAGCTTTATGGAGCGTACACACGGTCAGATTTGTCAGACTTGTCAGATTTGTCAGATGAACGATTGAACGATTAAACGATTTGAACGATTTTACCAAAGTTTTGAACGATTTGAACGATTTTTGACTGCATTAAAATGAATGGAATCGTCCAAGTCTGACTGCAAACCCATCAGATGTCAGAAATCGTTATCTGACAAACGGGAACGCGCATCGTTGATCGTCCATCGTTCAGGCATGTCAGATATGAACGATTTTCCTTCAGATATGAACGACTGAACGATTTTTAAATCGTTATCGTTCATATCTGAAGGAAAAATCTGATCGTGTGTATGCACCATAAGAGAGTACTATTGATAGCACAGACAATTTTGTACCTGAAAATTTGGTTATGACAGATTAGAGCACATTTTTTACATGATTTCCAATGTCAAATTTACCTCCATGTTATGCATTTATTGAAATGATAAGTTATGTACATGGGCTCTCCTAGCAGAATTTTAAATATCCCAAGGTTTAGTAGTTACTTGATTTAATTAACAAAGTATAGTTATGCTACACCTTTAGAGGCTTTTAAACAAATAGCTAAACACACATTTAATAATGTATTTTGGTATGGGACTAATTGGTATACAATTATTAAACATATTCCTCAGAAATTAATATTAGCGTTTGTCAGAAAGTAGCCAGTGAGATAACGTGAGTACACCCCTCATGCTCAACTACCATTAGTACATGAGGTCTTCAAATCTTGGTTCATATTATTATTATCATCATATGTCCTCATGTTAAATAACTGTATTTTGTATTTTACAGGTACCTATAGTTGAAAACTATTTAAAACACTCCATGGAGTATTATAAACCAAAGTGCTTAATTTTTTTTCTTTTTTTCTCATTTTTCCATTTTAAATGATTGTGATCACTTTTTCTAAATGTATGTTGGAAAATATATACTTTTATTTATCTGTTTTTTGAAAATGTTGATAACATGAGTGTTTATTCCCCCAGAACTGAAGTAACTATCACTATTTTTTTTCCCCAGGATGACCTCTAACTCTTGTACATTCTTCACATTTTATTTTGTGTATTTGAATTACAGGAAAAGCCCTAGTACTTACTAATATATTAGATATGAACAAAGAAGCATCTACATAGTGTGTAACACTTCACTGCTAAAACAGACTTTGAGCAAATGATATGTTTATGGGACAAGAACGGTTTCTTTGCTTGTACATACAATTAATGTTTTACATGGTTCCCTCATGCACGAAGAAATATTTGTCTCCAACAAGGACCTATAAGCTAATGGGTTCTTTGCTCCTAAAGGAATAACTATATCATCCTGTTATAACTCTATAATAAACAAATCCTATCACACTTATACAACACTAAAGATTCAAATTACAAGGTAAGAAGTATACAATGTCCTATTTAAAGTAAGTGTATGCTCTCTAACCCAGTCCTCTTTTGTCAGTGCACATTTATGAATATTCCCTTTTCATGAATACTACAAATAGCATAAGTCACCTCAGCAGCACAGGTCTGTTCACTAAACGTACACCCCCTTCAAAGGCTGGTCTACGGCTCCACTCTCCACCTCCATGTCCAGGCTCACTTACAGTGCTGGTTCCTTTCAGGGGTCTTTGACCTGCACCAACGTCCTGCTCTCAGACCGTTACCTCAGACTCACACTCCCTGACCAACTACCACATTTCTGACCACCTGACTCTTGACCTCTATAGCAGCTGCAGAGGCTGTTGGGAATTGTAGTCTGTCTGTGTAATGACATACACATGTACTATACAAGTTTCAGATGTAATACCTGATCTTAAAAGTATATAGTATATTGTATAGACAGTCTTTAATATCTTAGTTGATGTTCAGAAATATTTTCTATGTTTTATGAAGTTTAATATATATACTTTGGGATATGATATATTATGTGGATTGGAAAGGGACGCTGTGTCTGTTTGTTTTGTTTGTGTGTGACAGGATTGTCACAAGGGGTGGGGAGAGATTAAAAAAATAAAATAGAGTATGTAGACATATAAAGATGTTGTGTAGAGTGAATATGATTGGATCCTGGAATGTGAAGAGTTTGCCTGAAAAAAAAATTTTGTAATTTACTTGTAGAGTTGGAGAGAGGATGAGGAAAGTCTGATTCTGAGAAGGGTACTTTAATATAGGCATATTCTGGATATGTTTATATGTATTTAATATAAATGTGTTTAAATGTGGGTAACATATGACAGTTCGGACTTCAGGGATATTGAATTATCTAATGCATTTGAAACCTTGCTCAACACTACTGTACTCCGCAGGCATAGTCCAATGCTTAAGAAAATTTCAAGCTGCCTAAAGAAATGTATCGTTGACATGATCCAGTCTTCTGAAACAGAAAAGCAGGCTGCAATAAGGAGAATTTTAAACTCCTGAAAATAAAAATGTGTGGGTCACTGCAAGGTTTTACATCTGTAACTTGTGAAAAATATATTAGTCTTATTTTAAGTAAGAAATCTCCTTGTGGAAGGTATTTGGGAAAGTGAGAGGAGATGACCAGTAACACCAAAATCACTATTACCTGGCCTGGCAGAGACAGCCCATAGGTTTACTCACAATGTAAGGGAAGGTATGGTGAGGTATATTGGTGTGCTCCAGGCTTCTCCTCCTATGCAGGGAAAAGAGCAGTTGTCTCACTTGATTAGGAGAACCAAGGGAGAACGGTTCCCGCACCCTTTTGTCACATCCTGCGTTCACAAGGACCTTTCCTGCCAATACAGACTGACTTCATACAGTTTCCACCCAGTAGATATGTAAAATATGTATTAGATATTGTGGTGTAAAGTATAAATTATACAGAGGAAGATTTTCGAGTTATTGTAAGTTTAGTATAATATGATCAGGGTACACATGTCACAGGACATGTATTTCACCTACTGCACCTACAAGCCACTAGAAACATAAAATAAATTTTCAAAAGTCACATAGGATATAGGAATGAATTGGGTGAATGCTCTTTCCAAGTCTTGCATAGCATCCGGGTTATTCCCAGCTCTCTATAAAATTAGTCTCCATATGAGATATTGTTCAGGAAATGCCCACATTTAATTTTAGGTCCAGAGGACAACCAGGATACACTACTACTACTGTTAAACAAGCAGGTTTTATTTTTACAGCAGAGCATTGTCTCCTCCCAGGTCACAACAGGCCATGACGTGATGCCTGGTGATTGTGTGTATAGTACGTAAATTTTCTATGTTTAGGATCATTTATAGATCGTACCAGGTGTTCCTAACCACCTCCACTTCAGTAAAGGTTGCTGAGAAGCCTACGTGGATCCCTGCTTCATAATGTAAGAGAGTAGCCGACCCAGCATCTTCTAGCTCTCGAGCAAGAGGCATCTACGAGCAGGCTGACCCCAGCTTTGGAGGCACTGTTCAAACAGTGAATAAGTAACTAGCTTGGCATGGTAAGGAGGTAATAGAGGAGAGTGGGACAGGTGAGGCTGTCCTGCTCAACCCAAACCCGCAAAGAAGGAGGATAATAAATCTTTAGTACTTAAAATGTTTCTAATAAAGTTGATTTTAGAAAATTAATAGTAGGAATTTTCATTGGCTGGAGATCTGGAGTCGAGTGCTGTGGTAAGCAGGTAGCAACACCCACCTATGGTTCCTATGTGATTGTTGATATTGACATTATCATGAAATAAAATAATAATACATGGCATAATCATTACAGGTGCCAGTTGCTATCTGAAGTTCCCTATTGTATATGTAAATATTGAATTCAACTGTATTGCTCCCATAGTTTCTTACGTAAATAGAAGAAACCATTTGTCACGTCTGAGACTGGAATATGAGACGTGGTGGGCCTAGGTTGTGGGAGGAAGCGGAGACGAGGGGCCTGGATATATATGTTCTCCTCATCCACATGTCTTGAGTGTTGGCGAGACCTGGGCAAAGGTGCAGAATCTAACCCACAGGATGGTGTTCGCCAGTGACCCCTCCAAGCAGGATTTGGGCTCCGCTGCACCCTGTGAGCAGGTTGCGGTCCTTTGACCAGGTACCCAAGCCCCGAGGGAATAGAGACACAACACCCGTGGCCCAGAGAGGTTAAGCACAAAACAATAACCTAACAGCACAGTAACAACCCCTTGACACATAGATCAATATGAAGAAGGAACTCAAGTGGAGAGGGACTCACGGTTACTTGAGAAATCACCAGAGACGGAAGGCACACAAGTAGAGATGGCGTATATATTGCTGCACGGGTATTCGCCAGAGACGGGAGGCACACAGGTAGAGATGGTATACACAGCTGCACGGATATTCACCAGAGACGGAAGGCACACAGGTAGAGATGGTATACACTGCTGCACGGATATTCATCAGAGGCGGAAGGCACATAGATAGAGATGGTATACACTGCTGCTGTAAAGAAGGTTAGGAACCTGGACTGGGAACTCAACTAAGGCACGCTAGGAGACAACCGTTGTTCAGGCAACTTCCTGTAACCTGTGAAAATTTATGGGAGAAGAATCTACAGGGATGGGTCTTCCCGTCTTCAGCAATCTGAGATAATACCGCCCCTACTCCAACAGAGGATGCGTCCACCTCTACAATGAATGGTTTGTCTATTTGAGGCTGGCAGAGGATTTGGGCTCTAGAAAAGGCAGTTTTTAGTTTTTGAAGGCTTGTACTGCTGGAACAAACCATTTAGAAGGATTGGCTCCTTTTCTCATGAGGGAGGTAATGGGTGCCACCAGCGTAGAAAAGTGTGGGATAACTCTGCTATAATAGTTTGCGAATCCTAAGAACCTCTGAGTGCCTTTTAAAGAAGTAGGCAGGGGCCACTCAGAAATTGCTTTTAGTTTGTCAGGGTCCATCTGAAGACTCTTCCCGGAGATTATATGACCCAAAAAAGGTACCGAAGTTTGATCAAAAATACATTTGGACAGTTTTCCAAAGAGGTGATGAACACGAAGGCGGGACAATACCTCCCGTACATGAAGACGATGGCTTTGTAAATCTCTGGAAAAAATTAAGATGTCATCGAGATAAATCACAACAAATTTATGAAGAATATCCCGGAAGACCTCATTGACATGACCTTGAAATATAGCTGGTGCATTGCAAAGACCGAAGGGCATTACAAGTTACTCGAAGTGCCCTTCTCTGGTATTGAACGCGGTCTTCCACTTGTCCCCAGCCTTAATTCAAATCAAATTATACGCGACACGTAGATCCAGCTTGGTGAAGACCTGAGCCCCTTGGACTTTGTCAAAAAGTTCTGAAATTAAAGGTAAGGGGTACCAATTTTTATGGTGATTTGGTTTAATCCTCGGTAATCTATGCAAGGACGGAGTCCTCCATCCTTTTTCCCTACAAAAAAGAAACCTGCCCCAGCAGGAGAAGAAGAGGGCTGAATAAACCCTTTAGCGAGGTTTTCCTTAATGTATTCTTCCATGGGAGCGGTCTCTGGAACGGACAAGGGGTAAACACGACCACGTGGAGGACTTCCCGGGAAGTAAATCGATAGTGCAATCCCACGGTCGATGCGGAGGAAGTTCATCTGCGGCTTGTTCACAGAATACATCAGCAAACTCTTGATAAGCCTCAGGCAACCCAGGCTGGGGGGGTGTCTTGGAGACTCAGGACGGAGGAATTTCTCCGCCGAATTGGAAACTGTTGCTTGGTTACATACTGGAATGACCTTGGTCAAACAATTTTGAAAACAATGTGAGCCCCAGGATAGGATTTGCATTGCATCCCAGTCGAAGACAGGATTGTGCTTTTTCAACCAGGGCAATCCTAATACTAGCTCATAGGAGGATTCGGGTAATACAAAAAATTCCAGCATTTCCTGGTGTAAGCATCCAACTCGGACAGTCACAGGATAAGAGAGCGAAGAAATGGGTAGCCCCACCAGAGTTTTACCATCTAGACCGGAAAGTAACAACTTACGACTGGGGGACGACTGGAACACCTAAAGTGTGAATCAACTTTTCTGAGATAAAATTACCAGCGGCTCCCAAATCAATTAAGGCTTGGACCCTTCTTGTCCTGGACTTATGGGAAAGCGACACTACTAGAAGACTATCTGATAATTGGGATGGCTTGAGAATGACCCCCAACTGAATGCTCCCTACTTCAGTCAGGGTCTCGCATTTCCCGCAAGTAGAGGACAATTCTTCAGAATGTGGTTAGGTGCAGCGCAATAAATACACAATTTATTCTGGAAGCGTCTATTGCGTTCTGCCGGGGTGAGTTTGGTCCTATTGACCTGCATCGGTTCCTCTTCACTAGCTGAGGTGGGTATAGGCGGATTTGCAGCAGAAGAACGAGCTGGTAAACGTTCACCTCTTCCCCTACTAGCCCACCTCTCCCGGTGACGAAGGTCAATTTTGATGCAGAGGGAGATAACGTCAGCGAAGGATTCTGGCAAATCTCTGGAGGCAAGTTCATCCTTCATCCTCTCAGAGAGTCCATGAAGGAAGGACGCCTTAAGAGCTTCCTCGTTCCATTTTAATTCCGATGCCAGGGTCTGAAACTGGACTACATACTGTCCAACGGATCGCGTACCCTGACACACACGGAGAAGATCAGAAGATGCTGACGCAGAACGGCCTGGCTCATCAAAAATTCTCTTAAATGCTAAGACAAATTCCTCATAAGTAGATACGATGGGGTCGGCTCGTTCCCATAGAGGGGAGACCCAGTCTAAAGCTGCTCCTGTTAACAGTGATATCACATATGCCACTTTCGCCCGAGACGTGGGAAAATTCTGGGGAAGGCATTCAAATTGGATCTCACATTGATTGATGAATCCTCGGCACTGCCAGGGATCACCGTCAAACCTCTCCGGAGTTGCTAACTGGAGTCGGGGTTTGGGAATAGGAGCCACCAGAGGAGGAGCTGATGGAGAAGGTGCGGGAGCTGCAGCCGAAAGAGCCGGAAGAATAGAAGCCAACGTGGTTTGAATAGAAACCAGTTGCCTCGAGAGCTCCTGTAAATACTGAGCCACTTGTTGTTGGGCCGCCTCTTGGTTGTCCATCCGAGAGATCAACTCTTGTAGTGACCCAGTACCTTGGGATCCTGCAGCCTCCATTGGGCCTGAACAAATTGTCACGTCTGAGACTGGAATATGAGACGTGGTGGGCCTAGGTTGTGGGAGGAAGCGGAGACGAGGGGCCTGGATATATGTTCTCCTCATCCATAGGTCTTGAGTGTTGGCGAGACCTGGGCAAAGGTGCGGAATCTAACCCACAGGATGGTGTTCGCCAGTGACCCCTCCAAGCAGGATTTGGGCTTCGCTGCACCCCGTAAGCAGGTCGCGGTCCTTTGACCAGGTACCCAAGCCCTGAGGGAATAGAGACACAACACCTGTGGCCCAGAGAGGTTATGCCTGGGTAGGCACAAAACAATAACCTAACAGCACGGTAACAACCCCTTGACATGTAGATCAATATCAAGAAGGAATTCAAGTGGAGAGGGACTCACGGTTACTTGAGAAATCACCAGAGACGGAAGGCACACAAGTAGAGATGGCGTATATTGCTGCACGGGTATTCGCCAGAGACGGGAGGCACACAGGTAGAGATGGTATACACTGCTGCGCAAATATTCACCAGAGACGGAAGGCACACAGGTAGAGATGGTATACACTGCTGCACGGATATTCACCAGAGGCGGAAGGCACACAGGTAGAGATGGTATACACTGCTGCTGTAAAGAAGGTTAGGAACCTGGACTGGGAACTCAACTAAGGCACGCTAAGAGACAACCATAGATCAGGCAACTTCCTGTAACCTGTGGAACAGTTATATACCCAGGGGAACCCTTTGATAGATGCACAGTGTCAGCTGATCACTCACCTATCCTGGGAAGGAGATACTGTCACATGGGCCGACTGTCATGGCGGAGCCCATGTCCGGAATTGCGATGCCAGACACCAGCCCACCCGGAAGCCACTGCATGCGGGGAGAATCCTCAGCTTCTCCCCCGCCGCCGCGCCAGCTGCCCGACCACCTGGGATGTCAGGGGAAGCCGGCGGAGCGGTAAGCGGGAGCCGATCCCCGGCTGAGCCCTGACACCATTATGATAGTTAGAGATGGTCAATTTAAACCTATACAGATAAACCTGAAAGTTTTATGTAACAAAATAAAACTAATAATAGTATAGAGGAGGTCCAAGATTCAGTTTAAATATCTGGATAGATATTTACAAAAGGGTATATTTTTGGTATGTGGGAAAAGTGCTTATTCTTACTTTCCATCTAATTCTTCTGGGTTTGTTATTTAGGACGACTGACATTTCTTGCAGCTCACATCAACAAAACCTCTTTAATATCTTCAACACTAAGGAAAAGGTCATTACCTCCAGATTGTAGGTCAGATTTGCCTCTGCTATCTGATGCACAGTATAAAGCTTTGGGTTTCTCTTTATTGGAGATCCCAGGTCTCAGTGTGTACAATACCAGGGTCATAAATAGTATTGCTTGTGGAATGGCTAAAACTATAAATGTCACTAGCACTGCTATTTCTGTGATCAATCATGAATTAAGAGAGGTTAGAGAAGGAATGTTAGAAAACAGAGTAGCCATAGATTACTTGTTACTAAAAGCAGGTAGTGGATGTGAACATTTCAAAGGCATGTGCTGTTTTAATATTTCGGATAATTATAATCCCATTGAGAAGAAAATAAAACAGTTACAAGACATACAAGAAAGCATGCACCAACATCAAGGATGGGATGCTTTCGGGTGGATAGGATAAGGTATAACTAATTGCTTTATGCAAATATCGCATTTTGTCATGATGGGTTTGTTAACCATTGCTTTAGTATACATATGTATAAAGTGTTTTCCTACAATGATACATGGATTCAAGAATGTGTGTACCCCAAAAACAGAATCCTCAACCACCTATCTTATGACCACAATTGTTCTGTATGTACCTGCTATATAAACTCAGCTTATACATATTACTTTCCCCCCAATATTTTCTGCTTAAATACTTGCATGCACACAAACCAGCTTCTGAAATATATATGGTAACAAGGCTTGTGCCTCAATCCAATGGAAGACTGAAGAATCTCTTTACTGTAGAGAAAAAGAACCAGAGGATCAAGGGGAGGTAGGAGAAAATCCAACAAAAATTTTTTGTGTGAGATAAAGGATAAAAAAGGCAAAGGGATTTTTAATTTATCGAATAGAGAACTTAATGATGAGGAAATAAAGCTCCTAGAAAAAGGTTTGACATTTGCCCCTGTGGCTAAACCGAATTTATTTACTCTTTTTATTGATTTGAATAAATATGTAAGAACTTTAAGCAGAAAGAGATATTTTGCATTAAAAGCTCTTAAACAATCAAAAATAGAAGGAGACCCAATACTCTTAGATGAGAATGATGAAAGAATGATAGAGATATTAGAATCCCTGCAAAGTGAAGAAACGACAGGGATACAAAGGGAAGTAAAAATATTTGACACAAAACAGAGTAATAGATTTAAAAATAAATCAGATTTTTACCCCTCGCAATATAAGGGTCCCTTTGTTGATGCTTTTTATAGTAACACGATGAACGATTTTAGAAAAATCTGTGATAGGGCAGAAAAAGGTAATTTAAAAGATAATTTGAGAAAAGGTGAAAGAAAAGCCTTAAAAACCTTGTATGCAGACAGAGAAATAATAATCAAACCGGCAGATAAGGGAGGTGGGATTGTGATAATGAATATAGCAGACTATTTGGTGAAAGCTAATAGGCAGCTGCAAGATCTATCATTTTATATCAAGATGGATCACAATCCCACCTCCCTATATCAATTGGAGCTCAGGAGCCTGCTTGATGAAGCTTTGATTAAAGGCGCAATTACCAAGGAAATATCTCTTTTTTTATTTAATGCACACCCCACGATACCCACATTTTATTTTTGTACCTAAAATTCACAAATCACTTATTGCACCCCCAGGGCGTCCCATTATTTCTGGTGTTGGTTCACTCACTCATAATTTATCATAATTTATAGATTATTATCTTCAAGGTCACGTAAAGAATTTTAAATCATATATAAAAGATACTAAACACTTTCTAAATAAAATAAACAATATAATTTGAAAAGAAAATTACATTCTATTAACGTGTGATGTAGAAGCACTGTATTCAAATATTCCCCATAAGAAAGGAATAGAAGTGGCTGAACACTATCTTGAACATGATGAAAACATCTCAAGTTCTTTGCAGGACTTCATTATATGTTCCATAAAGTTTATTTTAGAACACAATTATTTAGTATTTAATTCTGATTTTTATTTACAAATTAAAGGGGTGGCTATGGGGACCAGGTTCGCTCCAAACTTTGCTAACCTCTACATGGGCTGCTTGGAGGAGGAGCATGTGTGGGGTGGCGAGTTCGGGGCGAGCCTGGTCTATTATGGTAGATTTATAGACGATTTATTCATTATTTGGGATGGGGATATCTCACAGATAGATTGTTTTATTGATAATTTAAATCACAATTCTTTTGGTTTAAAATTCACACATCACATTAGCACTCAAGAGATTAGTTTTTTGGATATTACGCTTAAAGTCATCGATGGTAGGTTGACTACAGAGACATATGTAAAACCAGTTGATCAAAATAGATACCTAAACTATAATAGTTCACATGCACAGTCATGGAAAAGAAATATCCCAAAAGGACAGTTCATGAGAGTAAAAATAAACTGTTCTACAGAGCAGGCTTTTGAGAGACAAGTTAGCTCTCTCTTCATGTCTTTTAGAGAACAAGGATATCCTATTAGTATCTTACAACAGGCATTAGAGGAAGTGAAAACTACTAAAAGAGAAGATTTACTAAAGATGGAAGGTAAGGAGAGGAAACAAGACAATAAAAGAAGAAATAAACTAAGTGATAGGTCAGCATTATTCACTACAAAGTATAATCTTTGTGAACAAGAGATTAGATCAGTTATAAAAAAGAACTCATTAATCCTACAAATGGATACAGTTCTTAAAGGAGAAGTCGACCTGGGTGGTAAAGTTATATTTAGGAGGTCAGACAATCTAAAATCTAGTCTTGTATCCAGTCACTTTTATGATAATAGTAAAGTTATAGGAAATTCTCATACTTGGCTACCTATAAAACCACCGGGTTTCCATAAATGCGGGAGGAACCGTTGTAATACATGTAATCACACAAAACAAAAAACAACAGAATGTATGTCATTTACGTACAATAAAAAATTCCCTATTAAGGAATTTATAAATTGCAAATCTACTTATGTGATATATGTAATACAATGTAACTGTGGGAAACAGTATGTAGGAAGAACTACCCGCCAATTGAATACTAGATTTATGGAACACTGGAGGAATATATGTAAAGGAATAAAAACACATCCACTCTCAAGCCATTTTGTTCATTGTAAGGTTGCATCTTATGAAGATATTAATATTATAGGAATAGAACAGATTAAATCTACAGCAAGAGGAGGTGACAGATATAGCCAACTCTGTAAAAGAGAAGCTTTTTGGATTTACCAACTGGGAACTCTTTTTCCAGAAGGTTTAAATGATACCATCAAACTCAACAATGTCCAATAGATCTTGGCTATGCCCTGTTATTTACTGGCTAGGATCAAAAGTCCCTTTGGGCTAAGTAGTAATCACTGGAAAATAGTAGCTAGATGTATATATTCCTTTCTTGTTGTTATTCTTATCCAATATATTTATCATCTTGGCTATATATCATATATGTCTATGCACTGGGCTATGCCCTGTTATTTACTGGCTAGGATCAAAGTTTCCTTTGGGCTAGGTAGTAATTATTGGAAAATAGTAGCTAGATGTATATATTCCTTCCTTGTTTTTATTCTCATCCAATATATTCATTACCTTGGCTATATATCATATATGTTTATATATGTATGTATATTTAGCTTAGTCTATAGTTTATATCCCTATTTAGGTTCATCGATTATGATATATATCATAAGTACATCATCGCTAATGTTTTATACGATGGATGATGACAGTATGGTGTAGGCATTTGATAAGTCTCTTTCATTCCATATCCTGTTTTATATATTTTTATATTTTATATGTTCTGTTTTTTATGTTTTATGTATTTCAAATATTTGTTGGGTCTGCGTGATAGAAGTATATTCTATTCCATTGACGCAAAGCTGAATAGTGTTATGTAATTTATATTGTGTTCTCTTGCTACAAATAAGGCTGTAATTAAGCCAAAATTCTGAATTTCACTTTATTACCTGGAGTGATATAATGAAGAGTAAATCTGCTGAATAATACAGACCAGCTTATGCACACTTACGATCTGGACACACAGGTGAGGCTTAAATGAGTCTTGAGTGATAACCAAAGCGCGCATGCGCGAGCCCCGTGGGACTGATAAAAGGAGAGTCTCATTCAGTGTGTAGACTGAGGAAGCCGCTGAATAGTAAGGCGGAGAAACGCGTTTTTTCATTACCCGGAGACACTGGCTTACTGATTTGAACAGACTGATTTTGCATCATCCGGAGACGCCGGCTAAATGCTGCTCTGCTCTGACTGATTGATAATCCATAGGATACCCTGAGAGCTGAGCGATACATTGATGGTAACAATTGTAGGCTAAGTGCCAAGAGGATTTCTACTGCTGATGTGGATTGACCTCATTTGATACACAGGTGATATAATTGTATCAATAATGGAATGTAGCCACAGCAGCTCTGTTTGAAAGACTGTGGCCTCTATATGCTGAGCTGTGTGGCTATGGTGAACAGCATTTATAAGCATATGCTGTATAATTAATGAAAAGGAATTCCTTGTGAGTATTATACAACTTAAAAGCCGATAAAAGAAGTTTGTGAATTGTTCAAATATGCCCATGTGAGCGGGGAAGACAAGTACCATTGAAAGAAATTAATGTTATAAAGAAAGTCTGATTAACTCTAGTGATACACAAGGATCTATATAAACAATCCAGATATTCACTGCCAAAACCAATTAAGGCAGTGGAGGGGAGACAAGTGAAAAAATATTGTGATAATCTGCATTTCCAGCATATAAACTGCTATAATCATTTCTGGATTGCTACAGAAGTTGTCGTTTAAACAATTACGGAATTATCCTAGAGTCATCGACATATGTTGTCTGGGCTGTTGTAGTTTTAATGTTTGTTATATAATTCTGAAGTAATTTATATCCATTGGCTGAGAAGTAATATGTACATTTAGATTAAACATTGTGCACAATCCATCACTATATGTTCTAATAATTGTAATTATTTGCATTGGAAATACTACAGAAGCTATTGCTTCTTTATGCAATTATAAACCATTATTTATACATGCATGTTATTCGAGGTTATATGATGTATAGGTCTGATTAGTTATTACTGTGTTTTAAATAATTTTTGAATTTTTTATATCCAATTGTGCGATTTACGCTAGACAATTGGTTACAGTATTGCCGGTCATATCTGGTATATGGTCTAATTATTAGTAAAGGGATTTATAATAAATTCAATTTTTAATTTTATTAGCTGTCTCAGCGCTCTCTTTTATATATATATATTTTCCATGTGTCAGATTAGGAAATCGTGAGGAGATTTCCATTTAGAGAGCTGCAGTCTCAGCTCATAAGTGATTTGTCTAGAACAGCACCAGGTATTTTTTCTTTTTTCACTAACTCTGGTGGGGGTGGTGAGCTCCACACCATTACCGATAGTCCTGCGTGACAAAACCAGAGCATGTATTTTCCTATCTCACTCAGAAATATATTTAGAACTGTGTAATTAGCACCATTTTGATTTAAGTATTTTTAGGTGTTAATTGGCATTAACAAGCGGTGGAAATGTTGATGTTAAATAAAAATGGAGTCAGTATTGCCTGAAATAAAGGAATTATTAAGGTTTTATATTAATATATGTGTTTGTAGCTTTTACAGTGATTTGGATGAATATGGGTTAAAATGTCTTTTATAATCAGAAAATAAGTCATAAAAAAACGTGATATGTGAAGTTGGACGCCTGTCAGACTGTGGCGTGATACATTTGAGCCTATTTTTATGTTTGCTTGAAGAGATAACCCCAACCTTTCGAGAAGATTTCATCTAAGATGTCATGATGACCAAAGCATAAGATGTCAAAGATCACAGACTCATCATCTGATATTAATTACTCATTCACTAAGAAACCCTACCCCATTACATGCATTATTGTATATTGTCACAACCCTTTCCCTATGCATCAACCAATCAAATATCTTGATTGTAATATACATGTAAATACCCTCTTGTTAATGATTTTGTAATTTATGTAACTGTTGTGTATATATTCCCTTATTTACTGGTACATTGCCAGAGGGATCTGACTGATACTCCATGTTACTCCACGTTACTCTGCGCAAAATAGTGGAGGTATTGCTTTAACCACTTAACTGACTAAGGGCCTGATTCAGAGCCGGACGCAAATAACGCTCGCTCGTCCAGAAAATAGGGGTGGCTATTCAAATGAACCGTTCGCTGTTTGCGGTCTGTACACGCCTCTAGGTCTGAATGAGCGAACAAAACTTGCGGTCGTTTTTTGGGAAACTACGCCCCCTGGCCGCTCGCATCCTACGTCATGTCCGCTATTTATTAGATTAATCGAGTACATCGAACAGGGTATGAGCTGCTTGTGGTTGGTTTTTGCTACCACAATTTTGCGAGCAGTTCTGGCTTAAAAAAAACCCAGTGACGTGGTCAATAACGCTGCTGTTTTAAATATGCACACCCATAAAACGCCCGTTTTGACCTTTAAGCACGCCTGCGTTCGGGTCTCCATTCCCCGTTTTCAAGCACCTTCCCCTGTTACCACCCACATACGCCTCATCCTGTCACTCAAATTAGCAGGCATTCGCTATTTAGCGAGCACATGAATTTCGGCAGCACTGACTGGTTCGCGCATGCGTATAACGATCCGTACGCATGCGCAGTTGGGCAAACATCGCTCGGAGCGAACGAGCTGCCGCTTACGAGTGGCTCTGAATCAGGCCCTAATTCTTTTTACAAAAACTGCTCCAAAATTGTCGGTTTCTTTTATGATTGAATTAGGTCAAGAATGTAATTTTAAACTTATCCATCACTATTTTATTTAAAAAATATATTTTTTTAAAACACAGTATACCATAAAAATAGCAATGTTATACTGTAGTGATGGCCATTGACAGCTGTACCATCGATGGTTCAACCATCGTTAGAAGCCATCAATTGTTTAGCGATTAGTCTAGATCTGTGTAGACAACTGGCGATGTTTCCTAAACATCGAAAGAGGGTTGCAATCGATGGTGCAACATTGATGGCCACCAGCAATGGCAAACCACTTGTTTTCAGTCAGACCATCGATGGTTTGCAAACCATCGATGGTCGGTTGCCATCCCTAATCAGAGGCTCTGCGATATATATATATATATATATATACACATACATATATATACGCATATGTATACATACTCTGCGCAGATTAGTGGAGGTTTTGCTTTAATAAACCCTATATCTGCTTTATCACAAACTGACAGTCAAAGAATTCTTCCTTATCACTATTATATACTGATATTATCACTTCATCTCCTCTATAGAGTATTATATAGTGATACTATTACTTCCTCTTCTCTATAGGGTATTATATAGTGACACCGGCACACACGGCCTTGCTCGCTGACCCTCACACACAGCTCAGCTCCCTGACCCTCACAAAGAACCATGGGCCTGATTCAGAGCCACTCGTAAGCGGCAGCTCGTTCGCTCCGAGCGATGTTTGCCCAACTGCACATGCATACGGATCGTTATACGCATGCGCGAACCAGTCAGTGCGGTCGAAATTCATGTGCTCGCAAAATAGCGAATGCCTGATAATTTGAGTGACAGAATGAGGCGTATGTGGGTGGTAACAGGGGAAGGTGCTTGAAAACGGGGAGTGGAAATCCGATCGCAGGCGTGCTTAAAGGTCAAAACGGGCGTTTTAAGGGAGTGCATAATTAATACAGCAGCGTCATTGACAACGTCACTTGGTTGTTTTATAGTCAGAACTGCTCGCAAAATAGTGGTTGAAAAAACCAACCACAAGAATAGAGAGCAGTTCATACGCTGGTCGATGTACTCGATTAATCTAATAAATAGCGGACATGACGTATGGTGCGAGCGGCCAGAGGGCGTATTTTTCAAATTTACGTTCGCATGCTTTGCTCGCTCGTTCAGACTTAGAGGCGTGAACAGACCGCAAAGTGCGAACGGTTCATTTGAATAGCCACCCCTTTTTAGAAAACGAACGACCGCAGATAGCGAGCGGCTCTGAATGAGGGCCCATGTTCCCGGGTGGGTGTGGGCGCTACATGCATGCTCTATGCAAAATGTCAAAACATCAACTTTCCTCACTCAAACTTTGCAGAGCTGAAGCGGCACAGGATACGTGTATTCATACACACATGGATGGGTAGAGGAGCTGATAGAGTGCCTAATGACAGTCGCTCAGCAGTCAGTGCCAATTCCTCGCCTTACCCAAGGGCCCACATGGCTGCAGCTCCCATCTTCCATGCTGGCAGTCAGAACTCACATAACTGGGGGAGGCTTTGAAAGAAGCTCACATTCAGTCTACATTGTGACATCACAGGAGAAGGCTGGCTGTACATTGCCTGCTATAATGCATCACATGTAGTGTTGCTCCCATGTGTGTATTAGCCATTGGGAGATGGTGGGGTTCAATAAATAGATTGTGACACATGGCACTGGGGGGATAGAGTTGGGGTAGTAACACAAATTGGACCTATGTACACTGGTGGGTGGGGGTTTATGCCACTGTTGATACATTATCCCTGGAGGGGTGGGAGGTAATGTTACAATGGGGACATATGGACTTGGGGGGAGGGAGTAAATGCATGCTCTATACAAAATGTCAAAACTTTAACTTTCCTCGCTCAAACTTTGCAGAGCTGAAGTGGCACAGCACATGTATGCATACACCTGGATAGGTGGTTGCACTGGAAGCGTGCCTAATGACAGCAGCTCAGGTGTCAGACAGTGTCATCCCCCTGTGTTACCCAAGGGCCAGCATGGTGCTGCCACAGCTCCCGTCTTCCATGCTGGCAGTCAGCACTCACATGACTGGGAGAGATCTAAAAAGGGCTTTAATCCCGTCTACATTGTGACATCACAGGAGACAGCTGGCTGTACATTGCCGGCTATGCTGCATCACATGAATGTGGTGTTGCTTCCACGTGTGTATATATAGGGTACAATACATCGAAGGTGACACACAGCACTGGGGGCATATGGACACTTGTGGGTGGGGCTTTATGCCACCAGAGATCCATTGTCAATGGAGGGGTGGGAGGTAATGTTACAATGATGATATATGGACTTGGGGGGGTTACAGATATCCCTAAGCTTTTCTTTCCAATAAAATATTTAAATACATCTTTAAAGACATTGGGCCTGATTCAGACCCGCCCGCTGCCGAAGGCAGCTCGCAGGAGTGATGGGCGTGTTTTTATTTTTTCCTCCAGCCCGCTCACAAAGCTATGGGTGACCACCAGCTTGTGCGAGCGGCCTGGAGATGGCCGCAACCATTGGGCTTGCGACGAGACCCTGTGGTAGGGTCTCGGCTCCCGCAAGCCGGAGTGGACTTCCTGCTCTAATAGAGCAGGAAGTCCACTACTGACATCACTGGTGGGGCCGCCCACAAACGCCAGGCGTTCCTAAGGGTACGCCTGCGTTTGCCTAACCACCCCCCTCCCCGCCTACAAAACGGGGGGAAGGTGTCACTCACCATTGACAGCCGCCCCGTCTTGTAGCGAGCTCCGGAGCGACTCAACTTCAGTCACTCGCTGGGGCCCGCGCATGCACACGCCGGAGGCAAACATCGACTCGCTTGCTAACGGGTCTGAATCAGGCCCATTATCTTAACCTAATTAAATATATGTAATAAATGTACCATTTTTGATGACCTTTTTGTAAAAAAAAAGTCAGTTAAGTAATTAAGCAATATTATTTTAATAAAGTTTATATAATTATAAAGTGGTGATAGGAGCACTGGTAGGTTGTAGCTTTGCACTTGGGGTCTGATGGCGAGTTGGATAGAAATGGTGCATATGTTGCTTCCAAACTGTGTATAGAAAAATGTGTACAGTATATGTACCATGTGCAGAGATGTGTACAGTATATGTACCATGTGCAGATTGTGGTGCGCCTGCTCCTATGTGATGTATACACTCGGTTTGCTTCCTAATGAAGTGAGCAGGATGGGGAGATTTTAAGGGAAATTTTCGGGTCTGCGAGTAAGGGAGGGTCTAAAATGAAATGAATTGCCTCATTTAGCCCCACTCCCTGCTCACGGACCCGCGAATCGCGGCCTTTTTCCTGTGGTGGGGCGGGGCCTAATTACGTATACAGCCCGGCCCCACCCCGGAAGATGTCACAGAATCTCTTCTCCGGGACTTCCTTCTCCTGGGGAGGGGATTTAGAATGTCGGCAAGTATGATATACACTTGTACACCACCCTGCGTTTGCCTATGTGTGCCAGTTTTACCGACCTATTTCATGCCCAAAACTTTGTTAGGCCCGGCAAAATACATTCGAAATTTGTGTAAGGGACACGATTTTCTATTTACACAATGTTAACGTACTGATCTAACTTGATTGAATTGTTTTAATATAACTTGTTCTCATAACTCCCAACTGTCCCATTTTTGGCAGGACAGTCCCGGTATTGAGGGACAGTCCCATTGTCCAAACCGTGGGCCGTAGTGTCCCGCGTGGGGGGAATTTGGGGGAGATTACTCTGACAGCTGTATGCAGAGCAGAGCAGTGAGTGAAAAGATGCCGTGCACATGCGTATGGCATCTTTTCACTCTGAGCATCAACTATCGATAGTTTACAAATAATGATGGTTTACTAGCTATGGTTAATGGCCCTCATTCAGAGCCGCTCGTTAGCGGCAGTACGCTCGTTCCGAGTGATGTTTGCACATCTGCGCATGCGTACGGTTTTTAGTACGCATGCGCGAACCAGTCAGTGCGGCCGAAAATCGTTGGTACGCAATATAGCGAGTGCCTGCTATTTTGAGTGACAGAATGAGGCGTATGTGGGTGGTAACAGGGGAAGGTGCTTGAAAATGGGGAGTGGAGATCCGAACGCAGGCGTGCTTAAAGGTCAAAACGGGCGTTTTATGGGTGTGCATATTTAAAACAGCAGCGTCATTGACCACGTCACTGGGTTATTTTATAGCCAGAACTGCTCGCAAATTTGTGGTAGCAAACACCAACCACAAGAATAGCGAGCAGTTCATACGCTGGTCGATGTACTCGATTAATCTAATAAATAGCGGACATGACGTAGGATGCGAGCGGCCAGGGGGCGTTTTTAACAAATAAACGAGCGTATGTTTTGCTCGCTCGTTCAGACTTAGAGGTGTGAACAGACTGCAATGTGCGTACGGATCATTTGAATAGCCACCCCTTGTTTTTAAACGAGCGACCACAAATAGCGAACGGCTCTGAATGAGGGCCAATGTTTTTTCCATCGATGGCAGAGAGCCAATGGTTTTCTGCCATCGATGCCAAAGCGGAATCCGATTATTATTATTTTTTTTTGCTACTGACACGTAGCTTAGCCCTGCCCCGTCGGCCAGCTAAGCTCCGTCCCCCATGTTTGATTGGTAGTGGTGGCCATCGAGTGGTTCACACTGATAGCGCCATCGATAGAAAACCACGATGGCCACCCCTACTTTACTGTGAGGGGTCACCCTGCGGGCAGCCGAGCATCTCCAGGAGTACTGCAGCTGGGCTCAATCCGGAGTGATGTAAACGGGGGCGTGCCGTGAAGCCACGCCTATTTACAAAGTGATCCCGCCCCCTTTTCGGGCGCGCGCAAATTCGGCATTCGGGCGCGCGTTCGTCCTGAATGCTGAAATTCAAATGTTAGGAGGTATGTGTTCTGAATAAGAAGCTGGAACATGATTAAAAACAGTCTGGAGTACGAATAAGAAGCTAACTTCAGCCTAGCACCATTTTGGCTATGGGCATTGCTGTTTCCATCAGTGTCTGTCAGAGTCAGACTGGGAGAAGTCGTTATCCTTAGGCGGAAAGTGTTACCTTATATCTGGATGCAATGTCTGTTACATCAGCGAAAACATTTTTATACGCAGTCCAATAATAAACTTCGTTCGTTTTCCAATGTTATTGTTGTCAATAAAGTTGTTGGAAAAAAAAATACATGTAAATATGGTACCGCCCCGCGACGCTGCGGATTGAACGGTGACTGTGACGTCATTGTCCAGGATTAACCAATGGGGGTGCGGGAAAGTTTGAGTTTGATTCTGGGCTTTGGTGAGTGAGGTTCGGGGAACCGTTCGGGGATTGCGGCTGCTCTGCGGATCCGTGTCCGGGGTGTTGGCTGCCCGGTACTGAGGGCGCGGCGGGGGGAGGAGAGGTAAGCGGGTGAGAGACGGAGCGAGACTGGTATTTCCGCTCATCCGTCCGACTGCTTCCTTATTTATTGCCATGGTACCTGTGTGACATCTCCCCGGCCGGCCATCTCCTGCCCTTCTTCCTGTACACTGTGGCAGCGGTGCACGGCCTGCACCTTGCTCTCACCTTATACACACCCAGTACATACATGGCATATAGCTACCAATACTATACACACAATGCATACTGTAGTCAGCCATACTGTACAGCACAGTGCTCCTCACTGTAACCTTCTACACACCCAGTACATACATGGTATATAGCTACCTACCAATACTATACACACAATGCATACTGTAGTCAGCCATACTGTACAGCACAGTGCTCCTCACTGTAGCCTTCTACACACCCAGTACATACATGGTATATAGCTACCTACCAATACTATACACACAATGCATACTGTAGTCAGCCATACAGTACAGCACAGTGCCCCTCACTGTAACCTTCTACACACCCAGTACATACATGGTATATAGCTACCTACCAATACTATACACACAATGCATACTGTAGTCAGCCATACTGTACAGCACAGTGCTCCTCACTGTAGCCTTCTACACACCCAGTACATACATGGTATATAGCTACCTACCAATACTATACACACAATGCATACTGTAGTCAGCCATACAGTACAGCACAGTGCCCCTCACTGTAACCTTCTACACACCCAGTACATACATGGTATATAGCTACCTACCAATACTATACACACAATGCATACTGTATTCAGCCATACTGTACAGCACAGTGCTCCTCACTGTAACCTTCTACACACCCAGTACATACATGGTACATAGCTACCTACCAATACTATACACACAATGCATACTGTATTCAGCCATACTGTACAGCACAGTGCTCCTCACTGTAACCTTCTACACACCCAGTCCATACATGGTATATAGCTATTACCAATACTATACACACAATGCATACTGTAGTCAGCCATACTGTACAGCACAGTGCTCCTCACTGTAGCCTTCTACACACCCAGTACATACATGGTATATAGCTACCAATACTATATACATGCATGCTATAGTCAGTGATCCTATACGGCACAGTTCTCCTCACTGTAACCTTATTATACACTGATCATATGCATGATATATTGTCCCCAGCACTATAAATGCACTGCACCTGTAATCTGTGATACTATACAGTGTGGTGCCATTACTGTAGGCCCCTACATGATATCAGTGTTCTCCCCAGAATTTTTTTCCAGCCAGGTGGCATCAAGAAGTAGCTGGGGGGCCTTTACAATACAATAATAAAACGTTTTAAATCTTGACCTTCTATTGATTTAAACTTGAGCTAATTGAGGTGGGGGAGAGTACCGGGCAGTAAGTTTTGGGATGCGGCGCATTGGGGCAGGGGGAAGTGCCGGGCGGTAACTGTTTCTTTCTGGGCATTGCGCCCGCAACAAAATCTTGGGAGAATACTGCGATATTGTTAACGATTTGGCAGATTCTGACGCATAAGAAAGACAAATCGTGCAGTATGTATGCACTACATTGTGCAGTGCGCGCTCCCGTGCGGTCGTAAGTCGCATCGTCTGAACTTTTGTACATGCAATCCAATCAGGCGATGCAGCTGACTACCCCATGCAGCGCTATGTGGCAGGGGCCGGCATATCGGGTGGTAGGTCACTGGATTGTCCATTGTGTACGGACCACCTGAAATGACAGCCTGTTGGTGGGGGGGGTTGTGTGTCGCATCACTGGGTACACACGTCATTTAGTGTGTACCAAGCTTAACTGTTATACAGTGGTTCCATTACTGTAACTGCAAACATTGTATGTTGTCACTAATACTGTATAGCACAGTGACATTACTGTAAATGTATGCACCCTGAGCACATGCATGATGTCACTAATTCTATACAGCACAGTGCCGTTACTGTAACTATACAGCACAGTGCCATTACTGTACCTACAGTATACATGTATCAAGCAGTGGAGAAGTGGGGCAGTTATAGAAGTTGTCCATGGCAACCAATCAGCTTCTACCTATCAAGTTATAGAATGTCCTTGATGATTAACTCAAAGCTGATTAGTTGCCATGGGCAACATCTCCACTGGTCCACTTCTACACTCTTTTCACTGCTTGGTATATCTCCCCCACTGTATGCTATTGTCCCTAGTGCTATACAGTACAGTGCTCCTCACTGTAACCTTATATACCCTGAGTACATGCAAGACCTTTGCGGCTTGTCTTGATTTTTAAGTACCATAATTCCCAGAGGAGGCACCAGACACAATAAAATTTTGTATCAATCACTAAACCCCTCCCCCCGAAGGTGGCCATCAATATTGCTGGTAGGGTTTTAGTTTGCAGAATAGGTGATTTGGTACTGGGAGGTGACCACTAAAGTTTAATTTATGTGGATTTTTTTTTTTTTCTTAAGTTTTATACGCACCCATCCATGATTATTATGCTGGGTGCACACTGACAGATATATCACCCGTTCCATTGTACGGACGATATATCTTTAGTGAATCAGTGGGTGTGTACAGACAATAGGTCAGCGAACAACGTCGTTCAAACATATCACGTACTGCAGCATAGCCGATGCCTATGTATCTTGCAGATATAGTGGCACATCTGGCTGTCTGTACAAGCGACAGACCGATCGCCCCTAAACTTTCTTCAGGGACCAGGCAGTGACTGACATCTCAACTGGGCGGGCATATTTAAATGCCCGCCCAGTTGTAATGTCAGCACAGACACATCGGACGAACGAATAGTAATTGTGTATGTACTTACCAATCGTTTAGATAGGTTGGCCAATTGTATACCTGGCTATAGTAAATAAATAGCTTTTTGCCGCTCTGATACTACACACAGCTGTGTTATGGTCTCTACATTGGATACCATTTTATACATCTCTATCATCGCACAATACATGTCCCTGATGATATAAAGTGTGTCTGAAAATCAGACTAAAGCCAGAAGGGAAAGGGGTATGCAGTAGAAGTTGTAAAATGCCATGTACGAGCCAAGTTATCTGAAAGTATAAAATGCATTAAATTCTTTTGACCAATCTAACCTATTATTGTGACGCACTGGTTGGTAATGATTGCTGTAATAAACTAGAACTATATAATAATATGGTTGTAGTAACTGACACTGTTTGTTTAGTACTATTGTTGTAAATTTACTGGTGTTACATTTATTTATGATTTATGCACTAAATTGGTTTAAAACTTGACCTTTACAGAATTTGTGATTTTACCTTTATGAAAGTGCTAATGGAACTGTCACTATGGATGATCTAGAACGAAACACCTTTGCTTCTGAGGAGGAAGAGATACTTTATTGGAAAAGTTTGGCTACAAACTATGAGAAATGGTATGTATCTTGGTAACAGTTACTCCACTATATACATTATGGAGGCCTTGAAGACCGTGGTAGGATAGGCTTACGATGCCACCCTGCCAGGGGAGTTTTATTTTTTTAGTCCAAGGTTCTGCATTTTATCATTAATAACCACTCCCACTGTTAAGCTGCATATACACTAGACGATAAATTGGACGATCTCGTCTTCGTTTATCGCGTTCAATATCGTCCAGCGTACCAAGATATCGTTAACGATGTCTCTCATCGCCCGTTCTTGCAGGGCCACCTGGCAATATCATCAGGTTGTGCAAGTTCAGGGATGAGGGATGGTGCCGTCACTGAATGATATCATTAATTATATCATTTAGTGTGTATGCTCAATATTGAAACGCTTAACGATATCGCACATGGAGCATATAATTAAGTGTGTATGAGCCTTTACTCGCCAACTATAAATGCCGTTGTACACCACCATGGTGATCTCTGTTGTATTAGATAAGTCTTTGCCACCCCCAGCTTTAGGTTGTTGGGTTTAAAATGGGAGACTTATATCTGTAGGTCCCTGTATTTCAGCAGCAATAAGCATCTTCAATGGGTAGAGCAGAAACCTCAAGAATAGTAATGTTTATTGCTCATAAAGGCTCTTTAAAGAACTGTACACATCATAGAAAGGCAGTCTCGCACACCTGCTCTTGCACTTTGCATGGTGCTCTCTTCGTATAGTTTGTATACACAGGGTGACATAGGGAAATCCAGTACCTTTAATCATGCATATAAATCAAGCCAAACTTGTTCACACATTTTACACTGTACTGCATGAGTGAGTGGGCATTTAATCTCCCATTCAAACTACTACTTATCCTTCAGTCCCTGGTACCACCTGTAAGCTGAATACAGCTCTAGAAGTATATGATCCCGACCTTGGAACAGCAATTGCAGCTGAAGGTTTTTGAGCTCAGCTGTGCTGACTTGCTCCTTGGGTACTCAATGGGGGTAGTGCACTGGCAAGGTTGATTAGAAACTTGCCGGTTCTGCAGGATAGTGGTCCAGTGCTACCGCTCTTGGCTCACCGCATTGGGGAGCCAGATTCATATACAGCAGGTCCCCTTTTGTATCCTCTGCTATAACCCTGTTCCAGTGAACCTGGCAATTATGCTACTGTTAGTGGGGAGCTCCCAGTGCTCATATTCCAAGGTGAAAGTAACCGAGCACTACTGGGGTCCATCCACAGTGGAGTGCCAAGGTACATACAATTTTTAAGACTTATTAAGAATTTAATATTTTCAAATAGCAGCATAAGTAATCAGACTGCTGACCCCGGATTTAAAATCTTAATTTAACGTATAAGGTGCCAACATTGAGTTAAAACTTGGCCTGCAGCCCCTGAGTGAGAAGGGGGCCCCAGCTACAGCTGGTTTGTGAAACTAACACTGTTTTCTGTACCAGTGCCAGGGAAGCCCAGGAAGAACTGAATGAGTTTCAAGAGGCCAGTCGGGAATATGAAGCTGAGCTAGAGACACAACTTCATCAGACTGAGGGCAGGAACAGAGAACTCCTCTTAGAAAATAACCGTTTACGTATGGATCTTGAGTCCATAAAGGTAATGGACAGACCTCTATTTAATTTTGTAAAATTTTACAAGTAAACTGACATTTTATTAATTCCTTTTTATTTCCCAATACCATTGTACAGCTGACCACACTTTGTTATATTGGCAGTGTATCAGAGTACTTTTCGTCTAAAATGAGTTGCGAAATAAGTAGATCAAAATCGACAATATATTTATGAAGTTGTTGGTAAATGTGGCTGAAAGGTGACTGCTATTTGTCTTTGCTGTCATCTTCTGGATTCTCTAACAAGCTTCAGTGAGGCCAGCAGATATCTGGTGTTCAGCCTGTGCCCTGAGTGCTGGATTGGGTCAAGTCTGGATACTGATTTAGGGGCTCTGTCCATGTGAACACAGCACAAGAATTACTGGGGATATTTGTTTATTGCCCAGGAATCTTATTTGCACACTATGAAGCTTTTGGATTTAAATTATGCGTCTCTATACCACTTGTTTGCAGAGTTCTGCTGCAATACATTTGTATGAATCAAAAGGCACATATTTCTAAAGCTGCATACACACACAACGATGTTAGTAACCAACGATTTTAGTGAATGATTTTCGTCCAGGTTTTCCCTCGAAAAGTGAACGAAAATCATTTTATAAAAATCGTTGGTTACTAAATTAATGAACGATTTTTTAATCATGAATACAGTGAATGGACATCGTTCATCGTACATTCTGTACAACATGAACGATTTTCTGAACGAAAATCGTTTGTTGGACAGTCGGAATAAACTACAAACGTGAACGCACATGAACGATTATCATTCATCGTTCATCTTAAAAAGATGAACGATTTTATAAACTATTTAACGATAACTACGTCATTATAGTAAAATCGTTGTGTGTACCACCTTAAATGTTGGACTAGTGTGTTTCTCTACAATGCTAAACTGGTTTTCCTGTTAGAAGCTGAGCAATTTGAATGCATCTGGCCACAAGGTCCTGATTTCCATGCTGCTTTAATATCCCTTACTGCTGACCAATATACATTTGATGTTGTACATAGACTCTCAATTGATATAATGTCTTGCAAAAAAAAAAAAAAAATCTTGTAAATTTGTCATAATAGTCATTAGCAGATAAAAAAATACTCTTAGGAATAAAATAACATTTTCTGTACCACTAAATAGGTCTTAAAGTGAAGTCATTTTCTGTGTCTTGCTACGAAGCATATAGTGTGAGGCTTCAGAAATGTGTCCTCACAAGACAGTACTGTGAACAGTGGTTCCATTGAGGGGAGCACCAGATGGCACTAAACGATAACATGGCCTCACTTGTCTATCTCCCGCTCATTATAATCCTTGTTACAGAGAACTAAAAACCGTGAGCTAGTTATGTGTTCTTATCTAAAGCTCTTAGCACTTTGCAGTTAATTACATTAATGAATTGGCTTGGCACAAGCAAACCATCATGACAGTTTATTTTCTCTTAAGTAGTCCTAAGGATAGTTGGGTGTAGGTTTGTGGTTGAGTATCGCAGATCAAATGTACATTTTCCTCAGTGCCACATGTCATCACAAATAAATGCTGCTTTATATAAGTATGGTCATTCTAAATATTGTCCACTGAACAGATTGTTTTTTGTGGTCACTTTGGATGCAATATTTGCTTTCTGCCCAAACCTATCCCCTCCTGTGCTAATGTTTCTATGCCAGGACAGCAACAATATTAAGATTATAAGCAATAACTGTCGTGTTTGCCAGGTCTTAGTATGGCAGCTGGTAGAGTTGATTAATTGATTAATAACTTTACAGGTCAAGGATATATTAGGTATACATTAAAAGTGTGTGTGTATATGTGTGTGTGTATATATATCTATATATATATCTATATATCTTTTTTTTTTTAAATGTACAAGGGTTTGTGGTACCTTCAATAATTCTGTTTTACATACAATCTCTGTATTTATATAGAAGTTCTTATTTGTCAAATTCTACTTGTTTTTGTACTGAGGAAAGTATCATACTTTTGTCATTGAATAGCGCTTAAGGAGAGTTTGCGTTAACCCACATATGAGACATGACCTTGTTAGCAAACGGATAAAGTTTTTAGGCAGGTGTGGAAAAAATGCTGCAAAGTAAGAATGCTTTCAAAAATAGAAGTGCTAATTGTTTATTTGTCTCAATTAACAAAATGCAAAGTGAATGAACAGAAGGGAAATCTAAATCGAATCAATATTTGGTCAGGATTATGACCGCATCCCATTCCAAACATCTTTGAGAACTAACCACAGATCTTCTGTGGATGTAGGCTTGCTCAAATCCTTCTGTCTCCATGTAATCCCAGACAGGCTCGATAATGATGAGATCAGGGCTCTGTTCCAGGACTCCTTGTTCTTGTTTACGCTGAAGATAGTTCTTAATGACGTTGGCTGTATGTTTGAGGTTGTTGCCCTGCTGCGGAATAAATTTGGAGCCAATCAGACACCTCCCTGATGGTATTGCATGGTTGATAAGTACCTGCCTGCATTTCTCAGCATTGAGGACACCATTATTCCTGTGTATAGGAAACGGTCCTAGACTGCACACCCTGAATATATATAATGGGAGGTGCTACCTGTTGAGACTATTAATGCAGGCACAGAAAAAGACAAATCACAGGTGCACAACTCCAAATTAAAAAATTTTTTTTGCACATTTTAACACTTTTACTGTTTTTGTTTATTATATTTGTATTTTCACTTCTCCATCCTATATATGCAGCCGTAGCTGCTCTTACCTATCTTACTGTATACTTCACCTTTCTCTTTAGAGCGATGCCCTGGAGTGGCTCGGCTGAGCTGGTTTGGGGGATGTCCTGGATTTGAACCCTAGTATGTTAGGGACCTACCCTACAGAGGTTACGAGGATATGGTGGGTAGGCCCATAACCTTGGCCATGATTATGCTAAAAACCTCTATTGATTGCTAAATTTTATTGCATAATGTATTTATCTAAAATTGGTAATTTGGAGTTGTGCAGCTGTGATTTGTCTGTTTCTGTGCCACCATTATTCCTGACCAAGTCCCCAACTCCATTTGCTGAAATGCAGCCCCAAACTTGCAAGGAACCTCCACCATTCTTTACTGTTGCCTGCACACTCATTATTGTACCGCTCTCCAGCCCTTCGGCGGACAAACTGCCTTCTGTTACGGCCAAATATGTCAAATTTTGATTAATCAGTACAGAGCACCAGCTGCTGTTTTTCTGCATCCCAGTTCCTATGTTTTTGTGCATAGTTGAGTTGCTTGGCATTGTTTCCACGTTGAAGGTATGGCTTTTTGGTCACAATTCTTCCATGAAGGCCGCTTCTGGCCAGACTTTTCCAAACAGTAGATGGGTGTACCTGGGTGCCTCTGGTTTCTGCCAGTTCTGAGCTGATGGCACTGCTGGACATCTTTCCGATGTTGAAGGGAAGTAAGCATGATGTGTCTTTCATCTGATGCACTTAGTTTCCCTGGCTGACCACTGCGTTTATGGTCCTCAGCACTGCCCATTTATTTGTGCTTCTTCAAAAGAGGTTGAACAGCACATCTTGAAACCCAGTCTGCTTTGAAATCTTTTCCTGGGAGAGAACCTGCTGATACAGTGTAACTACCTTGTGTCTTGTTGCTGTGCTCAGTCTTGCCATGGTGACATGAAACTGTCTTCCACAACATCACCTTTTTGAAGCAGAGTTTGGCTGTTCCTCACCCAGTTTTAAGCCTCTTTCACAGCTACTTCTGTTTCAGTTAATGACTGTGTATCAGCCTATATATGAAAATGATGATCATTATCACCTGTTTGGTGTGATTGGTTAATAATTCACCTGGCTATAATCCTACAAAATCCCTGATTTTTGTGCAAGTGTTCCTAGAAGAATTTAAGCTGTTTTGAAGGCAAAGGGTGGTCACACCAAATATTGATTTTGATTTCTCTTCTGTTCAATAACTTTGCATTTTGTTAATTGATAAAAATAAACTATTAACACTTCTATTTTTGACAGCACTCTTACTTTGCAGCATTTTTCTCCACACCTGCCTAAAACATTTGCACAAGTTCTATATATATATATATATATAATACACACACACACACACACACACACACACACACACACACACACACAATAAATAACATCCATTCTCTATACTCTCGTATCAGTATGTAGTATAACCAGCACACATATGGTAAATGCAAAAAAAGTACTGTTTTTATTATGCCATGTTTAGGTGAAAAGGGGGAACAAGCCATCCAATGAAACAATGCATAGCACAAGTAACTTATCTGGAGTCAAAAAGGATTCAAGTGGAGCAAAGCTCAAACACCCTGGACCTCTATATTTGAATGCAGTAAACAGAGCAAATCCCGACAACTGCAGCAGTCCTTTTTCAAGGGACTGCTGCAGTATTAGTTAGCACAAGGGCGGCTAATACCCCTCTAAGCATAATGCCCAACAACCACACTCGCCTGTGTGAGACGCGTGACTGTGTCATCGTCAGCTCCCGTGGCTAAGACACTCAGACGCCGTCCCAGCAAGCTAGCAGTCCTATCAGCAACCACACGCCGCGCCGGAAGTGGCAGCGGTGGTAGAAACCGAAAGGATGCTCCACATTGCCAAAGGACCGCGCCAGTTGTGTCGCCTGTGGAAGTGACAAAGTAGCGTCAGCTTCTGTTGCTAGGCAACTAGGGTGCCATCCAAATGGGTGAGCACTCCCGTCAGTTACACCACGCCGCGTCAATTGTCAATTCCAGACGGAGATGTCTAAAAAACCTACTGATGGGAACACTCTCTTGGCAGCAACCAGTTTCCATCTCCTCAAAAAGGGCCTCCCTTTTTCACAATTAATATGTGTGGCCAGAATAACTGAAGACAGCATCATGTTACCGCAGGCATTGGAAAAGATAGTATGATATAGATATAAAGTAGTAGATACAGGCGCCTAACACTATATTGCTGAAAATAGGTAGTCACCGCAGTACCACCCTTAGATACTGAATAATAGCAAATAACATAGGTTGTGGCGACTATATATACGCACGGTGCTATGATGTAGAAGAGATAGACAGACAGACCACATATATGCTTCAATAATTTGTATACAAAGTGTATGAAAAAATGGTATGCATGTATGATATCCTTTTGTGATATTCAATATAGAATTACCAGAAGTCCCACTTTTGAGGGCCCGTAGATTTTAAAGGTGGAGATTTTCCGGATAACCTCACGTCAACTCCTCGTCAGGGGGTTTTCTTTAGTGTGAGTTTCACAGGTCAGATGATCCTGCCACCAGATGCCAATGCGTTTCAAGAGCTGCACTCTCTTCCTCAAGGCTGTGGAAAAGATAGGACAACATTTCATGGATAGAGGATATGACCCCAAAGAGGTTCAGAATACCATCCAGAGATGTCACAATTTAAAAAAAGATCTACGGATTCCTCAACAGGATGATAATCTGGATAGTTTAATTTTCTCTAGTACCTATTCCATTTCTTCTGGGGCCATTAAACAAGCCACCATCCTTAGACATTGACACATTGTGCAAACTGATCCTATTTTGAAAGAGTTCTGCAGAAATAATTTTTCTGCTACAAAAGAAGTCTGAATCTAAAGGATCAGTTGTTTCTGATGTAAGGGACCCGCTCGTGAGCGGCAGTACGCTCGCAAGCGGGTCGATGTTCCCCCACTGCGCATGCGCACGACGGAGGGAGCTCCGCGTGCGCATGCGCGAGACTCGGCGAGCGACGGGCTATCCATCGCTCCGGGTCTCGCACCAAAGAGGGCGTGCTGTCGATGTTGATTGACAGCATGCCCCCTTTGGTGGGCGTGCCTACCAGACGGAGGCGTTCCCATGGGAACGCCTACCGTCTCAAGCCGGCCTCACTGACATCACTAGTGATGTCAGTGGGAGTGATTTTGGCTCTGATAGAGCCAAAATCACTCCAGGGCTTACGGCAGCGAGACCCTACCGCAGGGTCTCCGTCGCAAGCCCGATGGTCGCGATGGTCAAGACCATGGCGACCATCATCATGGACGCTCGCATATGCTGTGGGTGGTCACCCACAGCTATGCGAGCGTCCATGAGGACGCTCCAAAAAAAGGTAGGAGGGCCCTGATTCAGAGCGAGCGCTCTGGTCAGAGCGTTCAGCTCTGAATCAGGCCCTGAGTCCCAAAGTCTTTACCAACAACTCCTGGTTGAAATCTTCTAATGGAGCATTCAAATGCACTGGCTGTGTCACTTGTTGATTTATGACCACTGGGAATGGAAATAAATTTCAACTTAAACATCGCATGAATTGCGAAACCAGATTTGTCTACGTAATATGTCCTTGCAAAAAGCTCTGTCGGAAAGACCATAGGGATGGTCAAAGAACGTATCGCTATGCATAGATCCTCCTTTAGAAAAGCGTTCTTCAAATTGGAGTCTTGGATCCCACCGATAGCTAGACATTTTGCTACAGGTGGACACACTTTGAAAGATTTTCCCTTCATGCCAATTGATCATGTGCTTCCTTTTAAAGAGGGGCAGGGACATACCTAATTTGCTGCTTCAGAGAGAGTTGGTGGATTCATTTACTTGGAACTAATGGGTCCACATGGGCTGAATGAGGAATTTACCTTCTCCGTTTTTGGGTTGACTTATCTCACACCAATTATGCTAATAGTTAACATCTTTAGTTCTATGCTGCCTGTTACTATCAAGCTTTATCTTTGTTATATTTAGTTGGATAAAAATGTTTTTCTTGCTTGTTCCAGATGTTGGTCTCAGTCTTAGTCCTCCTAGTCAGTTTCCGGATCTCGTGATTCAACATGACATTTTTAGAAGACCCATTATCATCAGTATGAGGTTTCAATAGGCATTAGATAATATGTAGAAAATTTAGCCTTATACTGTTATTTATTGTTCAAACATGTCAGAATGTGGCACTCTAATATTGGTCACATTTTAACTGTTTTGTGTTATTTTTTTTATTTTTTTATCATTTGTGTTCAAGTATCGCTATTGATATTTTGTGTATTCTTATTGGTCTGCTTGTATTCCTGTTGCGCCCACCAACACGAGCTGCTGGACGTGTTGTTGGGGTTTGGGAGAGTATGGGTTGATTAATGAGCACCTCATGTTGTTATATATGCTTTTTTAATTTTTTTGTATTGCTTATGAACTCTGTGGGTTCCTAGCGCCGATGCCATTTTTCACTCTGCGTGGTGTAACTGACGGGAGTGCTCACCCTTTTGGAGGCACCCGAGTTGCCTAGCAACGGAAGCTGACGCTACTTCGTCACTTCTGGCGGCGGCACAACTGCCGCTGTTCTCTGGCAATGTGGACCGTCCTTTCGGTTCCTACCGCCACTACCTCTTCCAGAGCGGCGTGTGGTTGCTGACAGGGCTGCTAGCTTGCTGGGACGGTGTCAAGGTCCAGGGTGTTTGAGCTTTGCTCCACTTGAATCCTTTTTGACTCCAGATAAGTTATTTGTGCTATGCATTGTCATTGAGTGGCTTGTTCCCCTTTTTCACCTAAACATGGTGTAATAAAAACAATACTTTTTTGCATTTACCATACGTGTGCTGGTTATACTACATACAGATACGAGAGTATAGAGGATGAATGGTATTATATAATTTTGTCTTCAACCTGGCACCTACTATTTATTCAAGATACTTTTAGTGGTGTGTGCGATTTCTATGTGTGTGTGTGTGTGTGTGTAAATTATTCTCAAAACCAAATGCCTTTTATCTTGTGCTAATATCAATCACCCAAAGCTGCACCTCTAGATAAAACCCCCATCAGCTAGGGTCAACTATAATACAATATCAGAGGGCGCTAATATTCAGATTTCAAATATCCTCCGTAGATGTTGCTTGAATCCCCACGACAATCTTTCTAAAACATTTGTTGTTCCAAATTTTATTACCTTTCACCAGAATTCACCCAACACAGAATGCCAATAGGCTGCATCAGTATAAGAAAAATGTTTTTTTATTCCATATTAAGAACATGCTTACAATCATACAGAATGACAAAGTACCCCCAATTGACAGAGGAGATTATGGATATTTCCCGCCACCACCCTTATGGGTACGAGCTCAGGATGGCAGGTTTTTTCCACTTTACATGAGGACACTGCGCCAAACACAACCCTACGTGTTTTATCCAATAGGACTTTTTCAGGGGCAAATACATTGTAGCAGTGAATAAAAATACATTCACAGTAAGGAGTATTCTAAAATCCCTGTAGTCAAATCCAAGACCAAATCGGTGCTGCTGGATAAGCAATTGGAAGAGACCAAGAGTGTCCAGGTGAGGATTACCCAAGAATTGGTTCTCAAACTGCCTAAAAACCAAGTAACTGATCCACCATGTGTGTCATCCAGAATGAGCTGATTCTCCAAAAATGTTCTGTTTCGGGTCTACTAAAGGGGGGAAATATGCCACCTTGTAATGACCTGTTCAGTCTATATTAGACTGGGGAAGAAGCCGCTAAATCTCTCAAATCATACTCTGCTTCCAAAATGTTTTAATATTTGAGTAATCTCAAAAGCAATGCTTACTGGTACATGTCACTACTTGCTAGGAAATAAACTGTCTGCACTCTGCTGTTCAGCCCAGAGTGACAGGATCACTTGCCAAGTTAAGCCCACATTGGGTGACCAAATTCAATTAGTTCCATTTGACAATGATCTTACTGCATTTTCCAACGTGTTCTATAATCTGTTCAGATTGGACAATTACTGTGCTCGTTGTGGGACCACAGAGGTATTGGGGATCATCCCCACTGAGTGCTTTGGGGATGTAATTGGCTGGTAGTAAATTCATAGACTGCATTTTCATGAATGTTGGTGTATTACCATCAGTACAGTTATTTATGTATCAAATAAATGCTCCGTATTGTACTGCTCAAGATTTGGGGGGGGTGTATCCGGGCCAAAGATCTACAGCAAAAAGGTAGACCATGTCTTGATAGTCACCAGATGTTAGACAGGCAATAGTTCGACAGGGACAAAAGGTTGACACACTTAAGGTCGACATGAAAATGGTCGAAACATATTTTATTTTATTTTTTTATTTTTTTTGTTAGGGTCAGGCACCTACCCCGACTGTTAGGGTTAGGCACCAATGGGAGGGTTAGGGTGAAGATTAGGGATAGGAAAAAAATAGTGTATCGACCATTTGCATGGCGACCATATGCATGTCAACCTTTTGCTCCTGTTGACAATTTGTACCAGTCGATATTCTTACGTCAACCTTTTAGTGTGTTGACATTGTCCCTGTCGACCTTTTGCCTGTCTAACATCTGGTGTCTATCTAGACATTGTCTACCTTTTTACTGAAGATCTTTCAATCCATAACCGATTTAGGGACCTCATACTGCCATTACACATACCCTATTCCTGTATTATCAGATACAGCTGCACAAAAATCACCTAACAAAGCTGCTAAAGTTTGCAGTAAACAAAATATTTTAGGAAGCATAGCTGTAATTTAGGAAATCCTGCATTTTCCATGGAAGCTGAGCACTACTTGAATTCTAGTGTTCATTGCTCCTAGTATCTGGCTGCTTGTTGGTTTCCCTGTTTTGAGTTCTGCTTTTGCTTGGAGTCAGTCCATACAGAAATGTTTGATTTCATTTAGTTTTTGTGTTCTCCTTTTTCTCTCACTGATTAGGAGAAATATGAAGAACAACATGCCGGCAGCTACATACAGATCTCCACACTGGAAAGTGATCTTTCTCAGACCAAAGCTGTCCAAAACCAACTGCAGAAATATATTCGAGAACTGGAGCAAGCCAACGATGACTTGGAAAGGACGAAGAGGTCAGTAACTTTTACACTGTGGTTACAAAAGTAAAATGATTTGACCGTATTTAATCTTGATGTCTCACCATCGTCATAAGCAGCCAGTGAACCAGAAGCAGAAAAATGTATTTGCTTTAGGCAACACTTGCAATCCTCATGAGTCTTTTTAAATAAACTTTACCACAAAGTTGTAGTTCTCCTCTTTCCTTTTAACAAAAAAAAATATTTGACACTAGAATTTTATACACAATAGATTCTTCTACTATGTAACAGCTATTACCTTCCCACGGGGAGTATGCAGCAGATTAAATGAAAGGTCCCCTGACACTGTTTTATATGTATCACTGTCTCTGTGGCTTTGTCCACATAAACATGAATAACCCACGCTATTGTCTTTAGTTTGCCCTACAGATTAAATCTTTTTTGTGTGGTTTAATGGTGTCTTGGAAACTATATGCACATTTTAGTGGTCATCAGCAGTCAGTCATGCCAGTATTCATTTAGAGAAACTGCAGATGAAATGTTTGTCTGATACCTAATAGGAGCACATATAGGTTGGTTGAAGCACTGCGATATAGAATCATCACATATGTCCTGTTTATCATTTTTAAAAGTGCTTTAAACTTAAAAGAACAAAAAAAAAGTATCCACTACACAGAGGGAACATATACTAGAACGTGTGTGATGCTATTCTCCACAGACTTTATGGCAGTGTATGTATGTACATGCGCCACCTCTTTGCCTGCTTTGTTATATTGTCTGGCCACACTGCTAATAGTGTCATGTCTTGAGCCTGTTCATGAAGTCATACTTGCTAACTGGCTGTGGCCCTAGAAATACTGGAGTATGATATACAGGTCTGACCTCATACACTTGCTGTAATCGCGCCAAACAGGCATGCTACGACCTGTGCAATTCGGATTGTGTCTTAGATATAAAAGTGTTGCATATCAAATTAAGCAATGCAGTCCCGTGAAGCAGTTTGTCACATCCGTTTGCGACTAAGACGCATTTTGTGGCGAAAGAAATTCTACAATGTTCAGTGCTGCTCACTCAGGTATGTAGTGCTGCACGGTGTATTGAGGCTCGGTGTATGAGGACACCTCTGTATAACAGGGGTTCCTTAACTCAATCCTCAAGGCACCCCTGCAGGTTTTAAGAATATTCATGCTTGAGTACAGATGGTAAAGTCAAATTGATTGAGGTACTAATTAAGGCACCAGTGTTCAAGCATGGATATCCTAAAAACTTGAACTGTTAAGATGCCTTGAGGACCGAGTTTAGGAACTGCTGATATATAAGATTGACAGGTGGGCTATGGAAAAGAATAATGGGATTATGGTGAAGCAACAAATTGCATGGCAGGCTGCACAATGACTAGGTAAGGAGACTGAATCCCGACGCCGGAAGACCGGCAGCAGTGAAGATACTGACTGGATTTAGGGAAGTATAACCAACCCAAGTAATTGGGATGTAATAAAAATAAAAGCAATAGCTCTCTGCCATCTCCTGTTCAGGACAAAACCCAAGGAAGGAGCAGGAGAGTTATAGGAAGGAGTTGTTAATTTTTGCTCTTTCCTGTCTTCCGGACTTGTGAACCAGTGCATGTGCTTTTCCGTATTGCTACACTTAATCTGGCTAGTTTAGTCTTTGATGTACTCCTAGGGAGTTAACTATCTACTTTAAACAGATCTACCATCACGTCATTGGAGGATTTTGAGCAGCGTTTAAATCAGGCCATAGAAAGAAACGCATTCCTTGAAAGCGAGCTTGATGAGAAGGAAAATCATCTTGAATGTATCCAGAGGTTGAAAGATGAAACACGAGGTAAGATGATATCCTAGAGATGCACGTTTGGAATGGGAAACCGTTCTATGTAACTTGGATGACCAGTATTACATTTTTGTGTGTGTGTAAGGTGCCTTAAGGATTTTAAAGCTTACTTAAACTGCTAGGGAGTTTCATCTAAGAAAGATAGCAATGATTACAGCCTGCCATGAGCTAACAAAAAAAAGCTCCGTTAAACACCTTAACGAAATAGGTTTACAATTTTATCCTTTCATTTTTATAGCGTGCACTGTTAAAAGTTCCAACAATTTGAAGAAGATTTCTAAGTTTTAATTTAAAAACTGATTATATATATATATATATATTTATTTATTTATTTATATTTACATTACACACATTTTTATTATAAAATATTTGGAAGATGGGGAAGCACTCCTAAGCCCCCCAACTAACTGAACCTAGAAGATGGCTAACAGTGAATAGTTTTCTATTCCTAAAACTCTTCATAATCCTATTCTCACTCTGCATTTCATTACCTGAAACTTGTATTTTGTGGATTGTAGACCTAAGACAAGAGCTAGCAGTTCAGCATAAGCAGGAGAAAGTGAAACCTGTAACAAATGACAGCCCAGAAGCTGAACGCATAGACACAGACGTCCAAGCTTCTCTCTCTCTCCCATCAACACCTGTCGGCCACCGAGGGTCTACATCTGGATTAAGCTTGCCAGCACAACTCAGAACATGTAAGTAGACCATTATTGAATGACCTGAATCAGCGTGACTATTGACATACTATGGCTGTGCTGGGATGGGACGGCACTGCCTGCGTTTCCAGAAAAGTCATGTCTACCATGTTTTCTGGGAGTGCCAAGGCCACTGCCTGCATCTTCCAAAGCAGATTTACTGGCCTCGCAAATGGGCAGGAGGCGGCCATTCTGAGTAAGCTTAGGCTTACTCAGATGGCCGATGCTGCAAACAGATGGTTGTGATGTTGATCCAATCCTTTCGCATGCATTGGTTCAGATATGCCGGCAGGAGGAGTCTTGCACAGCAGCTGCATCTAAAGACTCAACTACTTAGCTACTGTGTCTATCTCTGAATCAGGCCCTATGAGTAGCACTTCACATAGGATTTTGGGCGACTGTTCAGTGCTAATTTGTTCTTATTACTTGGGAGTCTGGTGATAACTTAGTTGGAGGGCTAGGGACAACACTGTGCACAATAAGTAAATGTCCCCTTTATACCTAAAGGGCCAAAATATGCTGTCTTTAAACAACGTTGCACAGACTGCAGGTGTTTTCCGTAGGATTGGAGGGTTAAGCGCTACTCTTTCCACTCTTTGAGGAACTTAAACTGTAAATCTTCTTACTGTATTACTGCCGGCTTAATATTACTTAAATTGCTACTAAAATGTAATCTTACCTCTTTATTTTTAAGCTGGTTTAATTGTTTCACAGTTGTTTCCTATATACTGTGACCTTGGGCATTAAACACTGGCTGGAGCATTTCCCGCTAACAAATTCTTGTTTCACGTTGTTGTGCTCAGAAGTGTCGGCTGTTATGTTCTATAGTTGACCTGAAGCTAAAATGAAGGGCCTCCAACTGACATAGTGACGATGGTGCATTTTGCTCCAAAATATGCACCTGCAGAACTAAAATAAGTTTGTTTAATCTTGGCTGTTTTCTGGGTTTCATTTTAGGTGTGGATGAAGGGTACAGCGGCACACCATTAATGCCCTCCGCGCGGATATCTGCATTGAACATAGTAGGGGATCTTCTTAAAAAAGTTGGGGTAAGAATTGTTATCCGTAACGTGATGTGAAATGATATGGCCTAATACAGTCTTCCTTAAATCTCTCGTGACATTATTATTATTATTATTATTATTATTTTCTTTTTTAAATCTGCTTCATATACTGATTTATGGCTTATTTGTGATTTAAAAAAATAAAATAAAAAAGACTGCGCCCTTGCTTTATTCCTATATGTATGTATGCCTGCCTTACCAAGCATGCCATGAGTTGAGTGACGGACATTTTTACAGGGATAAAATGTTTTAAAACCTGGTACACTCTGGAAATTCGGTATATATTGGCTTCTGATTTTTTACTGCAAACCTCAGCTTTTGTGGGGTTTCCATGTATCAAATCCTTTCCAAAAATTACTTTTCTTCTTCAGGGTCCATAGGGTTCTACAGGGAGACATTGTGGTGTAGGTGGGACCTGGAGGATCGGACACTAACAGCAAAGCTTTTAAATTCCGGGATGCCCCGGTCCTTCCCTCTATACCCCGTCACTTCAGTTTCGTTGGTGTCCGGCAGGAGCTGGACCACCATTACAACGGGGCTGCATTAAGCAGCTCAAGATTTTATTTTATGATTTAATTTATTTCTATGTTATTTGAAGCCTGTGCTAGCTACTCCCGGCGGGGCTCCGAGGGGGACTAGCTAGCAGGCTCCTCGGACCCCAGACTACAGCCTGGAATTCAGGGGACAGGTAAGGCGGAACCCATTCACGGGGACCCGCATTGTTGCCCAGTCTTGCCGCTGGTCTCAGGAGACTGACTGTAGGCGCTGATGTGGACACTGGTGCGCCCACGACTTCAGTAGACCACCAGGGCAAATGTAAGGAGGCCAGGGAACCCGGTGGTTAATGTCAGCAAGGGGAGAAGGCGCTCTCCCTGTAGCCCCTCCCCCAATCCAGGGCGCAATTCCACTGCAGTCTTGGTGTTCCCTGTGCTGCTCCTCCCTCACCCTCCACCCGCCCAGACACGTACGGCAGCCATTTTCTGCAAGTAGGTCTCCAGGGACGCTGGGTCCAGTCTGCCTGTATACCTGTCTCAAGGACCAGGTCATGCAGCGCTGTATCCAACCAGCCACTGTGGTCTGTGTAGTTGATTTTAGTGCCCATTGTAAACATGTAATGTTTTTCAGCGTTTGTATATGACTTTTGCTAGCGCTAATCTCTACTTTCTATGCTGTACAGTTTATACCTTTCCCTTTATACTACTATACACTGACATACTGAGGAATAGAGGGGGTTCCTTGTACCTCACACTTCCCAGATACTTGAGTGCTATCAAATACTTTATAATGCGGTTGCACGCTTCACTGTGCAATATTATCCAGGGTGCTCACTGCACTGTTTCATACTGTGTATATTGTTCTTGTGGCTATGGCTGGCAGAGGAAAGAATAACAAGCAGCCTGATACTGCTCCTCCTACTCTGGTGTCTTGCAAGTCTTGTTCTGCGGCTTAGCCACAGTGGACCTCATTCAGGATGTTCTCTGTATTAATTGTTACACAGGCCCATCAGCCCCGGTGTCTCTTCATCAGGTCCCACTCTGGGCTGCCTTTTCACAAATGCTGGCAAAACTTGCGGACCAAGTAGCGGTCCCCGTGGTAGCTCCCCCTATGGGACGGCCACAGCAGGTACTGCCTGCAAATACTTTGCCTTCCCCATGGGTAGATTTACTGTCTACCTCAGTACAGAGTTTGGCTAATATGCTACGATTTTTCAGCAAATGCTGCAAAAAAAAAAAGCATTCACCTACTAAATGTACTATGATATATCTTCCCAATCCACACAGTTATCTGATTCATCATCTGGGGAGTCAGAAGATGATCTCTCTCTCACACTCTTGTGAGAGCTGTTAAAACTATTCTACAAATAGAAGAGGATGAACTCGTTCCTAAGAAAAAATCCGCACTTTTTAAGCGACCGAGTTTCCTCACTCTGACCAGCTATCTGATCACATGAGTGAAGCTTGGAATATGCCTGGTAAAATGTTTCAAATTCCAAAACCATGCAGTCTCTTTTACCCTCTTCCAGCTACTGATTGTACTAAATGGGAAGTTCCCCTAGCAGTGGATTCTCATGTAACACGTCTGGTTAAAAATGCCACCTTACCAGTTCATACTGCAACCTCCTTTAAGGAGATTACAGATTAGAGTTATAGAAGCTTGTCATAAAGCTATATACTCTCTTACAGGAGCTATTATTTGTCCTGCTAGGGCTATGGCCTGGGTGGCAAAAGCCATTGAGAGTTGGGCAGAGGCCCTAGAAGAGACTTTTCCCCCCCTGATGCTTTGAGGGAACAGCTGTCCTACATATCTCATGTTACAGTTGCAGCCTCCTACTTAGGTGAAGCGGCTATGGATATGGCTCTCCTGGCCTCCAGGATATCTGCCACTTCGGTAGTAGCACACAGTATTTTTTGGCTGCGTTCCTGGAAAACTGATTCAGAATCAAAGCTGACTCTAGAGTCTCTGTTTTATGCAGGAGACATCCTATTTGGTCCAGAATTGGATAAAATTGTGACTACTTTGGCGGCTAACAAGACTGCGTCCTGCGCTCTGCATGCAATGCAAAGCCTCGGACGTCATCCTTTGGCCCTCAAGGAAAAGCCAAGGGTCAGTCTTTTCCACGACAGCAGACCTCAACCAAGGCCTCCAAGCCTAGGGCCAAACAGGCCTGGGCTGCTAGACGTCCACCTGCCAAGTCTGAGGACAAGCCTACAGCCTGAAGGGGCGGGCCTCTCCATGGGGGCTCCCAGGGTGAGAGGCAGACTTCTTCAATTTGCCCAGGTTTGGCATCAAACCACGTCAGAATCCTGGGTAAGGGAAGTGTTCTCCAGTGCCCTCTCATTCCTGAGGCGACCCCACCCCCAGCAGTTCTTTTGCACAGGACCTCCATCGGACCCAACCAAGGCTCTGCTGCTTCAAAAAGCCATTCAGTTCTTACTGAATTCAGGAGTAATAATTTGGGTCCCTTCCTTACAACGGGGAAAGGGCTATTAATCTACCCTTTTCTTAGTTCAGAAGCCCAATAAGTCTCATCGGCCTATCCTCAACCTCAAATCTCTGAACAAGTTTGTCAGGTTGCCCAGGTTTCCTATGGAAACCCTCCGTTCTCTGTGGACCCTATGGACTTTGAAGAAAGAGTTAACGAAGGTAAGTTTTACCATAACACTCCTGTTTTTCCTATTGATTTACACTGCTTTTAATGGGGTACCTTGAGGACCACATTTGGGAACCTGCTGTATACCAACATTCCAGGTTTTAGTGATCCATGGTTGAGCACAGGTGGTTAAATCTAATTGACTGAGGTACTAATTAGGTCACCTGTGGTCAAGCATGGATAGCCTTAAAACCTGGACTGTTGGGGAGCCTTAAGGACCCAGTTTGTCTGATACACAACATAGGTTCTCAAACTCTGTCCTCAGGACCCCACATAGTTCATGTTCTCCAGGTCTCCTCACGTAATCACAAGTTGCATATTAAAAGCTCCACAGGTGGAGCCAATTATTTGTCATTGAGTAATAAGTACACCTGTTCACCTGCTGGGTGACCTCTGAAATATGTCAGTGAGTAATAAGTACACCTGTGCACAGTATATAGTTTGCTATGTGTATGATGATAATGAACAGGGAGGTTTTATAATTCATGCATAAAACCCTCTCCTGTAACTATCTTACTATATCTAATATTCCTGATTGGTCTCTAGGACAAGCATTGTTTCATGTTTTTACTTAATGCTATGGTGGTTGTTGCTTTTTATGTACATCATAGTCGCTGAGAGCATTTTCCTAGTTCTATGATTGAGAAACTGCATTTTTTTTTTCATTGATTTTTTTTCAGCATAGAGTTGGGATTTTCTTTATCACTCAGGTTACCTGTATAGAAATTGGTTGTTTATAGTTTCCAGGGGAAGCCTAAGAAAATGGATGCTCTCTTGATATGGCTGCATTAGAATATTTGAGACACTAGTTCTAAATACATTTCAACTTGTGACTGATTATTTAAATCTTCTCTTCACAGGCTTTGGAGTCCAAGCTAGCATTTTGCAGGAATTTTGTTTCTGAACAGTCCCCGAATAGACTGGTATCTCCCTTGTCTGCCCGTATGAACAAGACAAGAGAAGGCAATGAAAACAGGCTCAGTATGCCCATGTCACCAGTGGAAAAAGGGTAAGTCATTTGCAAATATATATATATACATACACACCATGTTATGTAAATATGTAAAGTTTTCATGTCAAGCCTTTGCACATCACTGCTTTTAAGAAAAGGGGAGGAAAATCCCAAGCACTAGACTCAGCAACAATATGACATAATAAGGTTGTGTCCTCAATAAGTTAGTAACCCCTGAATGTTGGGTAATAAGTGTCAAAATGTGGAGGTGCCCCCCTGACAGTTAAGGGATCTAATAATAGAAAAAGCCATAAGAGAGAGGAGGTACTCATGTTTTGTGGGCACTCTTCACCGAAATAAAATTTAACTTTTTTTTTTTAAAGACACAATGACCCATAAGTAAACTCACATTTGTTAAAATCAATTAAATAATCCAATACGTGATCATGTAGTGGCAAAAAATTCAAATTTCTGAATTATAATCTTTATGAGAACATATACTTAAGTTCGGCAGTCACAGTAGTCCTAATAAATTAATTCTGAAAATTAATGAGCATAATCTGTATAATAAACAGTGTGTCAGTTGTGGCAGGGGTTATTTCGCCCAAATTCTCAGTTAATAGCAACAAATGTATCAATATTCTAATTCTGAGAAGAGTTTAATAAAAAGCACCAAAATTACATCAAAAGCCACATCACTGCCTTTGTCATCTCTATTTTAATCTGCCACCATTGTTTGTGTAAATACAGTAGATACCATTTCTTTTAATGAGCTTAATGCTGCCCATCCACTTAACGATGCGGGGGACGACGGCACGATTACGATGCCGTCGTCTCCCGTGAGGTGAACTGCATACACTGAACGTTCAGACGTTCAGTGTATGCAGATCAATCATCTCCGAACATGGCAACCTGACGGCGGTCGTCAGGTTGACCGTCATGTTCGGGCGATGATTGATGTTAAAAACGACCAGCGGGCGCGCGCATCGCTGGTCGTTTTTAACCTTCTACTGCCCGATTTGCGGGCGATTTATCAAGCGATGGAGCGATAACGACCGTCATCGCTCCATCGTTAGGTTTATTCGCCTAGTGGATGGGCAGCTTATGTTCCTTACACCAGTGGTTCCCATGCTTTCTTGAATCATGGCGCCTTAGGGTGCTGTAAAAAATATACTGATAATCTAAGTTCTAAAGTTCCTATTTGTGAAATTCTGAAAAAATTATTCAATTAAGTAAATCGCGCTTACATGTCATCCTTAGGTTGTTATATATTGGTGGATGGGGCTGTGCTTGTCCACATATATTCTATTGATAACAAGCAATAATGTCCAACAATGGCGCATCCACAAGTGTCCACCAGTTACACAAGTTCTAGTACACAGATATTCCACTTGGTTCTTTATCCTTTCTTTTTCCTTTTTAAATTTTAAAGTGGCTTCTGTTCCCGATTGTTAACCTCCAGAAGATCGATCATATCTCAAAGAGAAAAATGGATAGAAATACATGGCATAATACCGTTTTCTATCCAAAGAAAGATTTATTCACACAAACTCATATTTTAACAAGATAAAATAGGCCATATATCACCATATCCCAGGTGTATAGAAAAGGGCTCAGTCTTTAGACAAACTTCTTTCCTAGATGCTTCTATATTGGTTCTATATTGGAGTGGATATCCACAAGTCCCGGAAACTAGTTCCTCCACGCCTGGTCAGATAGGTGTCTTCACTGATGTTGCCCCAAAATCCTCAGCTTATGTCCTATTACTAGCAGCCAACAGAACTGCGTTTTTTCTATGTCATTAACCATAAATAATTTGATTTGGTCCTGGTTCTTCAACCCGTGGTATCTCTGCAAGTGCCCTTTGCCACCCTAGGGTGCCACGTAACCCAGTCTGGAAAACAACGGTCTTGCTCAATCAGATAGTTGTGTACTTACCACTAATAATTTTGTTTGGGTAATACCAGGAAAGGACCAAATTTATTCCAGCTACCAGTAGGCAGCATATACCTTGAGTTCCCCTCCACCAGACGGAGCTTCCCCATACCATCCATACAAATATAAACCTTGTTCTCACCTGTTAGTAAGATGGTAGTAAAATATTCCCGAATATTTTTTTATTTTTTTTATTTCACATTGTTTGGTGGAAATTTTACTTTGGATAATTGATTTATCCACAGTGCTTGTTTCCTATTACATTTACTGAAGATGCTTGAGAAATACTCTGAAATGAGGCACATTAGTATGAACAATTAGATTTTTATTATGTGATATTGTGTTATATATGTAATATATTCTATTTATTTATAAAATTGTGCTTCATTGGTGAATAGTCACTTCTGGCCCCTCCCTTTGTGCAGCTTTTCTATTTTATTTATTTATTATTATTTTTTTGTGGTTCTAGTGTTGGCTTGGCAAATTTCCTGTTATCTGCTGCAGGAAGGTGCATTTATATGATTACTAATTATAAGTATAAGCCCATTTTTAGATTTATCCCACAGTGTAAGATTTTCTTTATAATGTGGCATATTTTTATCTGATTGTATAGCTTCCACAGTGTCCTGCAACTGTCATGACCACTATAGTCACATGGCACATTATGTAGTGTGCAGAGAGGCTTTAGAACACCCCTCTGAGCTTAGCCTGTTTTTAGTTCACTGTAACATCCTCCCCTTCTGCCATCACATGAATTGCTGAGTGAGAAACAGTCAGTGTATCTGACAGCATGCCAGGGTGATTTGCAGAGGTCTTGAAAAAGAATGAAGGGTCAACACTGCAAATATTGCCTTTTTTGCATAAACTTAATGTAATTGTCAATAAAAGCCTTTGACACTAATGAAATGCTTGTAATTTTACTTCAGTATACCATAGTAACATCTGACAAAAAGGTCTAAAAATACTGAAGCCGCAAACCTTGTGAAAACCAATACGTCATTCTCAAAACTTTTGGTAATTGCCGTAGAAAATGGTTATTTTTAATGTTATATTTTTTTGGTTGTTTTTTTGGGGTGGGGGTTTAACTATGATATATAATTTTGTTCATTTTTTTATGTTTAACATTTCTCTTACTATATTTCCCCAGGTTAATTAAACGACTGGAGTATGGATCAGTGCCTCAAAATATACCTGTGCAGGGGATGCACTCACCTCAAGGTGTAGTCAAGATGATCCTGTAGGACGTTTAGCGACTATAAACTTTTAACTTATTGATTTTAGTAGCATTTTAATCGGATCAGGGAAGAAACTTGCATAGGAGAAGTAAGGAGGATCTCACTAGTCAGTAATAATGTTCGGCTCACAATTAAAGGGACCAGTAATGGTGATCATGCACTGTAGTTGTTTCAACTGATTTCCATTCACTTTGTGGTGTTTTTATAGCTGGTCCTTATTTTCAAGATGGAGTTAAGTATCTTATCTCCTAATAAGTATTTTATGTATGCGCACATAAGTGATGGGCTCGTCTACTAAAGTAAATTGTATTCATGGAACTGTGTGCACACATTTGTAAAATCATATGAAATAGAAAAATGATCTAATACAATATATTTGGTACATATTTAGTTGTAACTGTTGGAGAAAGAAAATCACCCAAGCCATCATGTCTGTAGTGGACTGTAAAATAGGCCCATAACAAGATCTCGTTAGCAGGAAATCCACTGAGTAGAGTAGATTTAATTTTTTTTTAAAATTTTGCCTTTTCTATTGTGCCTGAACAAAACTAATCTTAGACTCTGCTCTATGACGCCTACTTGAGCTGTACAGTTTGCAATGTTTTAGTAATACAGCTTTGCACAAGATATGTGATATTTGTTTAGAATCTTTAGCTGGTTTCTAACACTATCTGCATAGGACTGAAGGCCGCCTTCTCCAGCATGTCTGTTGACATTTCCTTTTTAAGTAAAGCACATGTATGCACACATTCTATGTTCACTGCTGCTTGGCTGTTAATTTAGGGCATATTTAGATCAATGCTACAGCTAAAAGTTTCCAGCAGGTTCCATTTCACATGTTAAGGCCATCTCTTACAGAGCTGAAGGGCTAATTATGCACCAATATTTTTGAATAAGTGGTCAAATCTTTCACTTTTTTTTTTTTTTTTTTTAATTCACTGTTAGCAAAACACTATTTGTTTTCAACATTTCCCTGAGTTATAATCTAAAACTGTGCATATAATGGTCATGAATTAATGAAGGCCCCTAAGATTTACATCTCGTATAACTTTAGTCGGTATAATAATGTCTGTATTTTGTTTTGCCTCTGTAATTAATTACATTTAAATGTTAATTCCCAATCAGCTTTTAAAACTCAAACCTCTGTAGTCCTCCGTTTTTGTTTCTGGACGAGTTCTTCAAAAAAAAAAACAACCTTGCCGTTAATCAAGCACAATGAAAAACCTTTTTCTTTCTACCGACTGACCGTGGCTTTTACAAATCAGATCCAGTTCAGTTAACAAACTATTTTACTCCAGGTGATTTCATCATGGCAGAATGCATTATAACATTTTCTAATGTATAGGTAGAAATCCATTGCATTGAGAAAGATGCTTCCAAGTAAAGAGAACAGTCAATTGTTGTAATTAAAACTTTATTTGTATTTACTTTATTTGTAACTTTATTTTTTGGACTGCTGTAAATAGTTTTCTCCTATGAAACAAATGCAAAAATAAAGAAGGCAGCTCATGTCAACAATGCAACCATACCCCTACCCAATATGTGGATCTTCTACTCAAAAAGCATTTATTTTAATAAAAATAACTCTAATCATAAGTGTCATTCATGAAAACTTGTCATATGCACACAAGTATAGAGCAATAGGGTAATGGGAAAAGAGCTCTAATGTTAAATAGAGTCCTGTAGCAACACAATGTCAGGGTGAAATGTCTTAAACTTAAGACCGTTGTGTCACATCTTAACAGCAATGTTCAGGCCAGAATCATTCCAGGACAATAGCGGTAAGAGGTTAAGGACCTGATTCAGAGGTGGGTGCAATGCTGATGTTCATGTAATAGAGTGATTATTTGCCACTGACATTCGACGCATGCATTACCCTGTGTGTACGCACAAATGCGCTGCCACGTTTGGGAACGTTGGTATCAGAAATGGTAAGGGGAAAGTGGGGGCGTTCCTGGGTGGTCATTGGGAAGTGGCCTGAAGTGAATGCAAAAATTCAGAAAAAAATAAAAACACACTCACGTTCTCAGACCTAGAGCCGTAGCCAGATAGGCCATATTCAGACGGAGACACTGCACCTGTAATAGGGCTGATGCACACAATGGTGGCGTGTCAAGAACAACTAGTGATGTTCTAGCGTGCAGTGAGGCTGAAAGCGGGCATCTCAGTACTTTGCACACTTAGTTTCAGCATTCCCCCTGGTGTTTTAGCATGCTCCTAACAATTGCATGTTATCCATGCCGCAAACATACATACCAGTGTCTGCAACTGCATGCACCTCTGAATCAGGCCCTAAGGCACATGGAAGATTTGAGGAATCATCAGCCTATTGGAATGTATGGAAAAGTATTATAAAACATTAATACATGTATATTGTGTCCCAGCCAGCAGGTTCAACAGCAACCTTATGAAACCGAGAACTATGGTGCCACTTCCGCATAAGTAAACCACACATTGGGCCTGAATCTGATAAGGATGGTATTGCACAGCCGCAGGGAATCGGCTGTGCAATACTGAACAAGTAGAATGCAAATGTAGCAGGGGGTGTCTGTAGGAAATAGACACCACCTGCATGCATCTGCGATCTGAGTGCAGTGTCGGATCACCAATGCTGCCCACGGCTAGTCTGCGTAAACCGAAGCTTACTCTACGACGCAGACCCTGTACTTGGCACACCTACAAAATGAGGGCAACACACCCCCTATTTTGTACAACAGTCCTGGTTGCCACCCCCACTTTGCCCCTCAAATTGCGCAGCATGTCAATCATTCTGTGGCTAAACGGGGGGCTGCGACTGATCGTGCAGGAACCGTTCTGCACATGCACATTACAGCAACTGACATTGCAGTCCCAGAACTGCAAATGCGTAGTGCGGCTCCTGTCCACGTAAATATCGATATTGCGTACATATCATATTCCAAAGTGTGATGTGTAGTAAGCAAGTCCCTTCAAACTTCTGAAAGTCAGGAGATAAGTATTGAGGTGTCAGAAGGTGTGGGTCCGGGTTTGGCACAGCAGGAAGGTCAAAACTGGTATAAAATAAAAAGCTGCCAAAGAGTTTCTGCAGCAGGAGAAGCAGGACAGATATGACCAGATATACTAGCAGGTGTTGTATCAACAAATTAACGGCATATGTGAAGTGGAAGTAAACTAGGCCAGGGTGACCCAAACTTGCAGATTAGGGGCCTGATTCTGAGTTGCCTGCTTCTGTGGCCACTTATCCCTACGACTGTTGCATTCGCATGTGAAAAAGAGTACAATGCTGCAATCGGCCGAGCTAATTCGCATAGCTGCATGTGAAAGTGCAAACCTATCCTACCCACTGTTTAGAGTGTGGACATAACAGTCATCGGCATAGGCCCATGTACCAGCCCCATGCGAAGATATCCGTCAGAAACAGGTATCCCTTTCCTAAATGCACGGAAATCTACATACAGTACACACCCATACTACTCCTATCAGAAATAGCTGCTCCATTTGTCTTGATACTCATGGCCCAGTAATGCCAATTTCACACTAGTCTTCATTCACACAAGATGCTGCATGCATACACCTACTTGCGACTTTTGACACATTGTGTGGTGCATGAGCGCGCACCTTATTTTGCAAGTCAGAGCATGCACAGTTGGCTAGAAAACGAGAGATGCGCCCAATTTCACAGATTTGATCAACACAGAATCAGGCCCTAGAATTATAAGTGTATAGAATAGATCTAGAATACCCCACAAGGAGATTTCTCAGAGGGGAGAAGGGTCTGCAAATCTCATAATTTTGCCCTGCCCCAACTCAATGCCACAATTGACTTACTTTGCAGAGAACTATGTCAACACAACTGGGAAGTGGTGGGATGTAGAGAGTGCCCAACTCTACCAGGAGTCTGTGGAGAAAAAATTCTGAAGTCTAAGATGTTCCAGAACTTTGTCAGCCAACACTGCAGGGCAGGAGGGCAAATAACTGCCATGTGGTGCAGGATTGGCATGTCCTATAATGTAGCCAAGACTGTAATATCAGTAGGCACCTAGACCGTTATACGAGAGGGCTAGACATTAGGGTAGTCTCGAGCAGTAAGTCAAGCAAATGTCCAGCAGTCAGACTTGTAGGGTAATAGTTCTAGCTGGAGTAGGTACATACCTTAACTCTGTTTGGCACAATCCATCACACAATGCAAGATGGCCATCTTCACTCCCACTCTGCATTTCCCAAGGTGTTATCAGAGGTGGATGCCGGGAATTGCCACTGAATGGTCCACCATTGATTGTTTTCATTGATGGTGCCATTGGTGTTTTTACCTAATCCTCTCCTGTAGCCTAACCCTATTCCTAAAGTCTAGCCCCTAAACATAATACTCACCGTCGGGATTCTGGTGACAGTATTCTTAGCGTCGCCATTGTGTGCACTAGGATGCCGACTTCATCCCGTGTGACAGGACTAAGCGCCATACACTGGGGGAAAAAAGACTGTTGCATTTCTGCCATAGAAGTTTGGTGCAGAACATGAAAGCCAAGATATAGAAACTTGTAGAAATGGCATTGAGGACCTCTGATAAGATGGGACCATTGCAATGCATTCTGTGATTCTAGCCGCTAACCTCCATTCTTTCTTTGACTGCTTTTGCTAATACACAGGCTTTTCTTTGGATCGCTAAACACTGGAATTTTCTTGTGGATTCTGGACTGATTCACTGTCTATCCTACTTATTCTGTACTCCTGACAATTTGGATTTTCTTTACCATCTTAGCGAGACTTACCTGTTCTTTCCTTTATCTGTGCTTCATGCTGTTTTGCTGAATGAACCATAGACTTTTACTTTGCCGACTGCATGTTCTAATTGTTTCTTTCTTTTTGATGTGATGTGAAGAGTATTGCTCCTTCCTCCCCACATATCACCTTAATTACCACATTGTACCATGTTTCCACAAGAGCTGTCCTGGTCAGGAAATGGCTCTCTTTTCCACTTCACCCTCACCAGTGGTAACAGTCATTTCTCTGATACCCGACACTACAGTGTTCACCACTCAGTTGGCGACTGGGTATGGAACCGGATGTTGCTCTAAATGGACACAAAGCAGTCAAATCTGTTTTCTATTTTGACTCTGCTATGGCCCTTCCTCTTATCCTTCTGTCACAGCTCAAGTGATAAGTGAATCTGAGGTTTATGTTTCACCTTTTCCAAGCTTGGTATCTGTACCTGATGCCCATGTTAATGCATATACTGATTGAGTTGCTGTGTCTGTTCCTGCCAATTCCTCTCCCTGCCCCAATCTTACCAGCTTTCTTAGGGGAGGGTGCTCTGAATGTCTCCAAGGGTGGTTCCTTTTTGACTTTCCATGGTTTATTCTCTCTGAGACTAAGGAACTATCAAGTGGGTTGGGAACATTATGGTTGTGTGCTTCCCATTGTTTGCCCCAGTGGAACATAGGGCCTGATTCAGATTTGGGAATAGAGTGAGAAAGAGCAAGTAACTGCATCTTGGTAATACCATGCTGCACTGCAGGTGGAGCAGATGTAAAATGTGCAGAGAGGTTTAGATTTGGGGGACGTTTGTCCAAACTGAAATCTAAATTGCAGTGTAAAAATAAAGCTGTCCAACATTTGTGGGCTACATGCAAAAGCAGCCAGTATTTGCCCCACATGCAAAAATAAAGGTATATATTTGCACCCTCGCATTGCAACATGGTTTGCCCAGGTGCACAGTTACTTGCTCTATATTACTCTATTCCCAAATCTGAATCAGGCCCATAGCCCGTAATTGCAGACCCTGCTTTCCTAACTTCTGCTTTTCAGTTTTTCACTTAACCTGATGGGCTGCTGAAACTGTATATCCAAAAGAAAAGACTGCATATCACCTACCACAAATGATCTTGCTTCAATATCCCCGCTAGAATCCGTCACTTGAATGGCAACTTGCCACTTGTCTGTTTTTGGTGACAGATAACTTGATTCCTCTTTTGCAGTTTTTTTGTTTATTGGGATAATTTTGCTTGCCCTCATGTGTTTGGTATTCTCCCTTTCTTGCCCTCGTCTTTTTGGTATTTTCCCTTTTTCTGAGGATTGTAGGTAACTCGCACCTCTTCTCTTCTGTTTGCTCTTTGGTGTGCCGAAGCAACCTGAATTACGCAATGTACTGCTTTGGTGCACCATGCATTTTTATTTGCTGTGAAAACTAAGAAAATGTGTTCCGAAACATTTTTGTTTTAATTTCAATCTGTTTACTCTTATATTGTTAGATCATGGACCTCAAATGTATTACTAGCATTTAGGACCCGATTCTGAGTGGCAGGTAATGCTGATATTCATGTAAATAGCTGTTGTTTTAACTGCATATGTGTCTAAGTAGCTAAACGTCGCACAGAGCATGTGTTCCACAGAGTGTAATCACAGTCGCAGTAAAGATTGAGACACATGGTCTCAGAAATGTATTGGAGTGTTCCTGGGCAGTGACTGGGTGATGGTCATTCAGACGCAAAGTCCTAATGGGCATGTTGTGGGTGCTTCTCATAACTGGTCGTGATCGCAGACGCTTAATCACTTGCATTGGAAGCCATACTCTGACAGAGAATATGCACCTAGCATGGGTCAGGTGCTAGTTTCAATGGTAAGTCCGATAGCATCTAAAACTAACTGAGCAGGATCGTTGCATCGTAAGGTGTATAACATGGGTGCCCCAGTACTTGTACACTTAGATGCACACTTGTACACTAGGGGAAGGGCTACAGTGAAAGACGCTAAAGCGTTTGCAGCAGCGTGCAACTTGGCATCAGCACTTTAATGTTCAGTTGTTGTTGTTTTTTTACTCTGCTACACCTTTGTTTTCATTTCTCCATCACTTTTGACGTTTATTCAATGTTGATACCTCTGTTTGCTATGTTATTAATGGTTTAGAATTAATATAGAGATGTTAAAAAAAAAAAAAAAAAAATGCTAGTTATTCACATTGTCTACACATCTAATATATTTATTTTGTAATACATAGGAGGGAGTAGTATTCCTGAATTGGATTATGCTGTTATTATGGGATGAGGGTACTCCTAAAGATCATTTATTTTAAAACAAGTATTTTTTTTAATGAAAGTCAAATATGAACAAGAAAAAAAAAACAAGCAAAAAAACCCACAAATCATATAGAACAGAAAAGCCCTGAGAACAAAACAAAGAGACACCCATAAATAATAGAGTATCTTATGTGTATAAGAGATAATGCAATAGTACAAAGTTATTATAATATAGTACAGAGTATGTGATTTTGAAAGTACTGTACAGCACATGGACTTTACTGCCAGGTGCCATAGCAGAAACTAAACCAGGTCACGGCTGTGTGATGTTTCACTTGGCAATGTGAAGGAGGGGGGAGACACAAAAGAAATTAACTCTCTCCCTCCATCTTTCCAAAGAGGGGCATGGACAAAATTTATATTGAACATATCTTCTCAAAATTTGTGCACCACTTGACCGCTCCAGTCAAAAAGGTGCCTGGGAGAGAGTCACACTTTGGTTTTCATGATTGTCCAATCTAGTAGAGGTGAGTTAACCATGTGTTGATACGGCATACAGGAGGTATAAACTACTTTGGTGCATGCCACACTTACTCCCACTCAACTGAGTCAAAGGTTCTGGCGGCATCCAAGGACACCACCACTACCCTTTCCCATCAATCAGTATGATTAGTCACATTTGCCTTAACCAAATATAGCTGTTTTATAATGTTCGTGCTGTGAAAGCAACCACCATTGTCAAAATCAGAATAATAAGTTTCCTCTTCACAGGTACAAAAGAGCATTATTTCCATTCCTAGGTGGTGACACAGACTGGGAAATTATTATAATTGGTTGGTGATTCCTTTAAATAGTTAACTAACTTGTCTTGTTCAGAAGAGATATATTTGGGAATCAGTCCGATATTACCTGGCCTCCTAAATGGAATTTCATTGTGTGATAACTTAGTTGCAGCTCTAGGAGTTGTTCTGATAGAGGTTGAAGCATCATGCCAAGGCAAGCCTGTCTGCTTCTAAACATTTGCATAATTTCCATTGAATCTTTCCACTTTACCACTGATTTGTAAATTATAAGGAGTATTTATTTGTTTTATACCTAAAGCATGACAAATAATATTCGTATGACCTGAGCAGTAATAGTTGTACCCTTGTTAGAGAAAATCACCAAAGGAAGTCTGTACAACTTCAATTACCCATTAAGAAAATAAATCTATATACACCAGTACATATTCCAAATATCTTAATTTAGAAAGTTGAATAAAGTCAACCTGCAATATAGAAGGAGTACTGAGTTTGTGGTAGATGACCAGATGCTAACATTACAGCAGATTTGCCTGGGTTTTGCAAGCATGTGGATCATGACCTGTAAAATGTTTGTAAAAAAAAAAAAAAAACCAGGAGTAATCCAATATTTGCACACTGTACTGTAATATCAAGTCTTGCTATGGTTTTAGTCTCCAGAGCAATCTGACTTAGGATGGGCACTCTGCATACGGATACTTAAGAGAAAGTTGACAAAACTCTAATTAAAATATAGAGATCACGAGAAAAGGAACTGGCTTCCTTTGTTAAACCTGAATCACACTTTCACCCAGAGGGATAGCACCAAGAAATAAACAACTATGGCTTCATGCAGCCTTCATTGATCCCAATTGTGACTGGATATAAAAATATGTGGAGGTTTGGCTACTTACTACCCAGGTCATTTGTGTCCAGGGCATTTGTTATAAAATATATTTTAAAAAAGGTAGAAAAAAACAGGAGGATTTCAGACTGCAAGATTTAAAGGTGGGTACATATTAGATTATATTTCACCCGACCGATCAGGCTAACCTATCGTCAAAATCACCTAATGTGTACGCACTATGTCGGACCATGCGAATTCCAGTTTGGTCGTCAGTTGCATCAGGATAGCCCTACATGCAGCTCAATCTGACAATGTGACTGATGACCCCATGCAGCGGGATGTGGCTTGTGCCGACATATGGGCGGTTGGGCACCGGTTCATTTAATGTGTACCAAACACCATGCGGTCCTCAGTCGCATCGCTGGGTACACACATCATTTAGTGTGTACCCAGCTTAACATTTTCCCAAAGAGGTTCTACATTCCGTGTTGAGGGTTATAAGAGAAACTTGTTGTCAACAATAAGTTTACCTTTGCCTATTTTGCATACTAATTGTATCACAACATCATTGCTTCCCCAAGTTCTTCAGTCTGGGCCATCATTTCCAGTATAGGTACCTACCATTTAGCCTCCCATTATCTCCTAGACTTTTAGAAAAGCTACTGGTAGTTTAATTATAGCTATGAGGAAGAAGATAATTGCAGTTTGGCCTTATCTATACAGTACAACATTTTAGTAAAAGGAAAGTAAGAAAATAGAGCCCAAAACAAGACACAACATAATCTCTTTTTCACAGGAACATAGATGGATCATAAAGTTCAGCTAATTCAAATGGTGCCTTCTTTACAGCTCCAGTTTTTTATAATTCAGTTAGACACAGTGAGAGATAAATCATCAGTCTCACAAGAGAGAATTTGAAAGATTCAACAAATGTTTTACAGGTTAAGTCTCCCATATCCAAAATGCTTGGGACCAGGGGTATTTTGGATATCGGAATAGTCCGTATTTTGGAATAATTGTATACCATAATGAAATATCTTGGGAATGGGACCCAGATCTAAACACAGAATGCATTTATGTTCTATTTACAGCTTATACACGCAACCTGCAGGTAATGTTATACAATATTTTCAATAATTTTGTGGCTCAAACAACATTTGTGTACATACATAAAATTAATTTGTTTCATATACACCTAATACCCAAAGCCTGAAGGTAATTTTATACTTTATTTTTAATAATGTTGTGCCTTAAACAAAGTTTGTGTACATTGAGACATCAAAAAGCACAGGTGTCACTATCTCCTTGCTAAAAAAAAAAAAAATCTGTATTTCGCAATATTTGGATATGGGAGACTCAACCTGTATCAGATCCTGTTGTAAAGGAGATCTTCAGTGAGGAACTGTCTCAAGTTCTTAGGGAAGATTTCCTTGATCATAGGTATACCACGATGGCCAAGTTAGTATATTTTGAATCTGCAACTAGATGTACTCAAATTATGGGATCAAAATCCAGAAATTCTTGATTAATTACTAAAAAGGGGACAGAACACTCAATAGTCTCTAAGTAGAATGGTTATCACTTATACATTTTCCAAACATTATCTGGATGTCATAATACAATTCTTCAAGCATTTGATCAATAAATATAGCATTAATTGATCAGTGTTTTTTGAACTCCCTGTGCATGTCAATCAAAAATAAAATGAAATTATATTTACAGTACCTAATATAGATTTAATTTCTTTAAGGAAAAACTCCACGGCAGCCCAAATATTTTTTTCTTATGTTTCAGTTAGAAAAAATATACTAAGTCAGTTAAAAACAAGGAAGGGAAGGAGGAGTATATTACATAGCTTCTAGGAATGTCCACTTTCTTCTGTCATTACTTGGCTGTATAAAAGGAGTGGGCAATCAGCAGCCCCCCAGATGTTTTAAAACTACATATCCCAGAATGCCCTGCCTCAGTTTTGCTATTTGGCCATGCTAGAAATGTTGCAATGCATGCTGAGATTTGTAGTTCAACAACAGCTGGGACGCTAATTGCCCACCCCTGCTGTATAAGGATTAATTAGTGTCGGACTGGGGCATGAAAGGCCCACCAGGGGAAATGCAGTTGTAGAGGCCCCTGCTTAATGGGTGTGGCTAACCACCACAGAGGGTGTTGCCAACCATTACAGAGGACAACCCAAGCAACCATGTTCTTGCTCAACCAGGTAGCTGACCCTCTAATAGAGTAATAAAGTATAATTCAAGTGTATGGTCTGGAACCTGACATTAGAGGAGGGGGTGAAGCCCTCAAGCAGAGTGGCGCACCGGGGATTTTCCCTGTACCCCTGTGGTCCAGTCCAACCCTGGGATTAATCCATGTATAAGTGCTTCAAAGAAGCAAAGTTATAAAGCAAACTTAATTTGCTTATTTCTCTAGTTTTGTTCCACCTCTGATGCTCCCATGAATTCCCAACTATACACGGATGATTTTCTGAGATGGAGCCAATCACCACCCTTGTTTTTGGCCAATCCAGGGAGGCTCTTAAGTGTTGCCTGTCTCGATCTATAAGGATGATCATGCAGTTTCCCTGTATAGATATATAATAAGGCAGCATGGACCAAATAATGATAAAAAATTATCCATTCTAGAATTCATAGCAATGCTGATCTTATCTGTAATTGGGAAACACAAAGGCCTGATATGCTGCAGTATACTAGATAACAGTAGGAGTTTTTAAGTTTATTGTTAAAGGGGGCTAAAGCAAGAGCGCACAACAGAAAATAATGTGCCATTTATTTATTGCACAATTGTTATTCATGATTATAATTGTGTGTGTTTAATGATTTTGTAATTGAATGTTGCCCCTTCTTCCCCTCCACCCCTAACTGTAACCCCAAACTTACGTACATTAAACTCATTGTACTAAGCACTACATCCGCATACATATCGTCAACTATCGGGTACATAAACAGCATTTTGGGGGGTTTTACCACATTTTGACCATAGTACATCCCGCCCACTATCAGCAAAGGTTTAAAAATCAAGAAAACAACTCATAGAGCTTGCAATAAAATTGAACTTTATTAAAGAAGCCAAATCAAAAGACCTTGCACATAAAAATAGATTAGTAACACAATGGGCTGGATTAAGAGTCCACTATTGTTAAAACCAAGGAAACACTCTTAAAATACCCTCTTTAATCATACCCCTAGAATATGTGCAGCGAATAGAGAAGACCACTACAATGTAATCTGGTGCTTTATAATTTTATCAGTGGACGTGGCTTTGGCACAATCCGGGTGCAGTAGGAAACTGTGTTAATACATCTGGATTTATTTTTAAACAAATATCTTTAATACTTGTGATCAGAAAGGCACTTAGTGCATGAAAGATTAAAAAAAAAAAAATACGGTAGAGAAATCTTGAGCATTAAGACACTTGTTTGTACACTGCATCATAAAAGGATGTAGACTCAAGATATAGAATCGATTCCTTTGTGTCAGCCAGTGTAATAAGAGGGACATCTCACTATAACATTTTAAGTTTACAGAGGTATCTAATAGACCACATGCTACGTGCATTACCATTGGCCTGTTACAGACTCTACAGTCATGTGACGTGAACACTGAAGAGAGAGGATTCAATTTGGCCAAGAGATAAAAAGGTTCAGCACACCCTTACTGCTAGTAATGCAAACTGGCGAGCTGAACCTTTGTCCTCTGATACATAAGTGCTTGTGGCTGCCTCATGAAATGCATTGTGACAGTTGCTGTGTAGAGTGTAGATGTCTTAATTTGAATAGGAGCATGTTCTTCCGCATGGGTTCTGTGCTGCGGTAGTTAGTTGGGCACCGTTTGTTGCATGTGCGCTCTTCATTGCCGATGCAGCCTGAAACACTGTTGCAGGCATCTCGGGGATTGAAGGGGATAAATAAACTTGTGATACAGTCCAAAGGCACGTGATGTGACAATGAGTAGGATTATTCGCTGGCTTTTGTTCCATTGTAATCTGTTTCTCGCATTTCCACATCCTCTTCAGACCCATCTCCTGCGTTATCTACAGCTCTCCTGTTCCCTCCGGATCGCCGAGGAGGGGCAAATGATGCCGGTTCATTCCCCCGCCTGCCAGGCATAACAACAAATGTTAAACTCTGATTTATTGACAAATACACTTTTATTAATTGCTACCGGAAAACAGAGGACACAAACATTTACAATGCCTGAATCTCTGTCACCAGCAATTATGATTTAATATTTAAAGGGATCTCAGAACTTTCATGGTTGTTGCTTCCTAATTTCACTGATCACCAGAAAATCCTAGTGTTTAGTGTGTAGATTAAATGTCTGTCCTATTTTTATTATAATTTTAAATACAGTTTTGTGAAATATGCACCTTTTTGTGTATATCATAGATGGTGCTTTTAATATCCACTCTGGTATCTCTACTGTTATTATTACATAAACTTTCTGCGTATAACATATTGTATGAAAAGTGAACATCCTGGTAAATAATGCATACGGCTGGTTATATTTATAAAACTGCCATTTTCAAGTAATTCTATTTATTTTTCTTTTGTGCCTCACTTACCAACGTCTTGCACCATTTTTATTTCTTAATCCAGGAGAGACTGAGTTTTGATTGTTTATTTTTTACTCTTCTTGCACTTTAAGACTAGTTGACTTGTTTCTGTTAATATGTCGTAAGAGGGTTATATTTACTAAAGTGAGAGTTTTTAGAAGTGGAGATGTTGCCCATAGCAACCAATCAGAGTCTACTTAACATTTAATTAGTACCTTCTAGAAGATAATAGCTAGAATCTGATTGGCTGCTATGGGCAACATCTCCACTTCTAAATACTTTCACTTTAGTAAATTTTCCCCTAGGTCTTCATTCTTCAAAAATACCAATTCATATAGTGGAAGAATCTTGATATTTGGAAAGCGAAAGGACATTTTTTTTTTTATTAAATGATGTAGAAACTGCAGTTACTGCATCATTTTATATTTGCCAACTATGCACTAATAGCCAAATGCAGAAGATTTCACAGAAATCTCCTGTAAAAGGATAATTAGTGCTGCAGACCGCTTTTTCGTAGTTTGTCCCTGTTGGTTTATGCCATCCACAGATGGCGTAAACCGCTTTATATGCCTCTCTCCGGGTGCGGAAACTTACACTGTGCTCATGCGCACTGGCAGATTCTCCAGAAGAATATATCGAAAGAGTAAATGACTCGTTCATTATGCCATGTAATTTGGAGAGACAGTTCCCTGTGAGTTACATTTAGAGAATCGAAAAACATTTTTTGTTAAAAATCGCGGCACTGCCATGATTTAATAATACATAGACCTATTAGGGAGAGATGTATCGAGCCTTGGAGAGCGATAATGTACCAACCAATCAGCTTCAGTCTGTAACATGATAGGAGCTGCTTGGTTGGTACTTTATCTCTCTCCACTTTATCTGTCTTCAAGGCTTGATATCCCGCCCTTAGTCAGCCCTCTATTAATAGGCATATTATTCCATAAGAGGCAAAGAAGCTCTTTCACAGGCTGGTACAAGAATGGAAGAGCTACAGTGTCTAGAAAGACAGTAAACAGGTTGTCAGTAGATAGCCAACATACAAATGGTCGACTGGGTCAAATTGCCGCCTGTTAAATGATCGACCTGTACTAAGGTCCACAGGGACAAATGGCTGACAGGTTCAAAAGGTCGACACAAAAATGGTCAACAAAGAAAAAGTTGACACATTTTTTTTTAATCATTTTCCATTATTGTTAGTGTTAGGCACTTGGCAGAGGGTTAGTTTTGGGCTATAGGAACATAAATAAATACAATTAAAACAATTAAAAATGATGTCTACGACCGGCAATGTCTGAATATACACTGGACTCAATATACACTCAGGTGCATAAATATTGGGACATTGACAGAATTTTCATATTTTGTCCTCTATTCACCACCACAATGGCTTTGAAATTAAACAAACAAGATGTGCTTTAACTGCAGACTTTCAGATTTAATTTGAGGGTGAATCAGGTAAATGGTGTAGGAATTACAACGGTTTCTATATGTGCCTGACAGGTGTGGGCTATTCCCTTGTTATTTCATTTTCAATTAAGCAGGTAAAAGGTCTGGAGTTGATTCTAGGTGTGACATTTGCATTTGGAATCAGTTGCTGTCGACTCTCAATATGAGATCCAAAGCGCTGTCACTATCAGTGAAGCAAGCCATCATTAGGCTGAAAAATCAAAACAAACTCATCAGAGAGATAGCAAAAACATTAGGTTTGGCCAAATCAACTGTTTGGAACATTCTTAAAAAGAAAGAACGCACCGGAGAGCTCAGCAACACCAAAAGACCCGGAAGACCACGGAAAACAACTGTGGTGAATGTCAGAAGAATTATTTTCCTGGTGGAGAAAAACCCATTCACAACAGTTGGCCAAATCAAGAACACTCTCCAGGAGGTAGGTGTATATGTGTCAAAGTCAACAATCAAGAGAAGACTGCACAAAAGTGAATATAGAGGGTTCACCACAAGATGTAAACCATTGGTGAGCCACAAAAACAGGAAGACCAGATTAGAGTTTGCCAAACAACATCTAAAAAAGCCATTACAGTTCTGGAACAACATCCTATGGACAGATGAGACAAAGACCAACTTGTACCAGAGTGATGGGAAGAGAAGAGTATGGAGAAGGAAAGGAACTGCTCATGATCCAAAACATACCACCTCATCAGTGAAGCATGGAGGTGGTAGTGTCATGGCGTGGGCATGTATGGCTGCCAATGGAACTGGTTCCCTTGTATTTATTGATGATGTGACTGCTGACAAAAGCAGCATAATGAATTCTGAAGTGTTTCGGGCAATATTATGTGTTCATATTCAGTCAAATGCTTCAGAACTCATTGGACGGCGCTTCACAATGCAGATGGACAATGACCCGAAGCATACTGCAAAAGCAACCAAAGAGTTTTTTAAGGCTAAAAAGTGGAATGTTATGCAATGACCAAGTCAATCCCCTGACCTGAATCCAATTGAGCATGCATTTCACTTGATGAAGACAAAACTGAAGGGAAAATGCCCCAAGAACAAGCAGGAACTGAAGACATTTGCAGTAGAGGCCTGGCAGAGCATCACCAGGGATGAAACCCAGCGTCTGGAGATGTCTATGCGTTCCAGACTTCAGGCTGTAATTGCCTGCAAAGGATTTGCAACAAAGTATTAAAAAGTGAAACTTAGATTTAGGATTGTTTAGTTTGTCCCATTACTTTTGGCCCCTTAAAAAGTGGGAGGCACATATAGAAACCGTTGTAATTCCTACACCGTTCACCTGATTTGGTTGTAATTACCCTCAAATTAAATCTGAAAGTCTGCAGTTAAAGCACATCTTGTTTGTTTCATTTCAAAGCCATTGTGGTGGTGAATAGAGGCCAAAATATGAAAATTCTGTCAATGTCCCAATATTTATGCACCTGACTGTATAACATGAAATAAGGGTGTTTATAGCTCTTTTTGTGAAAATATGCGTGTTAGTCCAGATCTCCTGTAACTGACAATGGGGCTGTGTCTGGAGCACCGGCTGATTAACTCACCCTACCTTTCCCTAGCAGCGGTATGAGCTGACGGTTGCTGGAGTCTTGCAGCAGTCGGAACGGGCTCAGTCTGCTGTGTAACTGGCCTGTCAGACTTCCGCTTTCACTCGTCCAGACTGTATCCTCTCCCAGGCTCTAAGCAGAGAGCCGCTGTTTAAGTTGGGAGTTCTTGCTGCCTCGTGTGCTCGCATCCACTTTGTGTTGATGTCAGTATGGGGTCCTTCTTACACCAACGCGTTTCGTCATGGATGACTTTTTAATTGTTTTCATTGTATTTATTTATGTTCTTATATTATTTCTTTTGATATCAGTTCTGACATTTCCATACCCATATCTATAGATATTTATTGCACATGATCTTCATCTTAGATGCAGTGGTCAGCTAAGCACCATATACTGTAGATTTTATTTATTAAATACAAGCGCGTCTATCAAATTTCCATTTACAATATATTTCAGTCAGTTCTTCTGATTAAACTAATAGACAGCTGCTTACACAAATATTGGGAGCGCAAGATACCACAAATTCATATGTCACCACATGGTATTCTAGAAATGATATTTTGCCCTCAACTCACACTATGGAAGCTTGCGGCTAATTGAATTGGCCCTTAAGTATGCAATAGTAAGCAGCAAATGGATGCTCTATTCAGTAAATGTAATGTCAATTATTTAGTGATCAGTGAAATAATTTGCTTTTATTTTTAAGCGGCAATCTCCTTTAAATATATATATTTGTATCAAAACCAGTAGAAAACAGATACAATGCATATACATTGTCCACGATCCCCCTGTAATACGATAGAAGTGGATTAGTGTAGAAGTAAATTAATTTTGACAGAGACAATATGTTATAATGATTTAGTTCTACGTAATGTCCTCGTTAAAAAAAAAAAATACATTTACTGCATGCATTCTGTATTTGAAGATAGTCATGTTACTGGGTTGACCATGCATAGGTGTTGTCCAATGCAGTTAATAATATGCAGTATTAGCAGGATGTCTTCTGAGTTTCCTTATCTCACCTATATCATGAGATCTAAAGCTGTTGTTAAAATAATGTTAAGGTTTAAAATGAGTTAATACCTAATTAACATTTTATTAATTATAATCTGCATTAGTTAAAAAAAATGTTGCTTTGCTTTATTTAAAAGTAGGGTGTCTTATTCTGGGGCCATGGACTGCCCAATAGGTTTTAACTAGGTAGGCCCATATTAATACTATGATTTATATAAGTTTGTTTTTATATATAAAATAGTAGATAATCACTGTGCTATTTTTCAAATTTATATTTTTCCATTAAAGTCACCTGGTTTCAAATCAGAGGTAGGCTTAAACATATATTTTATGAAGAATTCAGTAATACTGGTGATATCCCCATAGTCTTAGATTAGTCAGGCATCTTGGATAATATGAAATGCAATAAAATGAGCATATTTTCTGAAAATGTGAATAAAGTACTAAATGTTAGTGTATTAACACTGGATCTTAGCTGGTGCTTTTTAGATTTTTTTTTTATTTATTTGTTTAACTCTGATCACGTATCCCCAACAGGTCATTGATTGAGGATAATTCTACCCAAAGATAATTATTTTAGAAGCATGATGTATAAGTTTTAACTTAATTTTAACTCTTTTACTTTGATTGCACTGTTCCTCCAATTCACCATTGAGCATGTGGCTCCTACAGCCTTCCGATAAGCAGGAGCAGTTGCCTGTGATCACTCTTTAATTTGATTGATGTGCACACAGATTAGAGAATTGTGATGCCACAGACCAATAGGAAGACAGAATCAGCTTCCAAATCATTCTGTTGGTCTCACCTCTCAGTAGACATATTGGGTGGTTAACACTATTTCTCAGCTGAGCAGGTGGAGGCTGTTGCTACGGAATGGGCTATAAGCTGATAGAACATTCTGTCTCTGCACTGAAGCAAAAAGGTAGATCACACCTAGCCCCAACCCCACTACTCATTCCTGATCCCAGTTAATTTAGCATGGCAGTTGCTCCAAGAATGTTAATATGTTAATTTTTGCCTACTACATTAGTATGCTCAGATAATGTCAATATATGGATAATGGCTTATGCTAATTTATGCTGAATAACTCAGAGTACCCACTACCTCTCGGTAACATAAATTAAAAAACATTATATGGCCTTTTTCAGAGCTTGTTCAGTGTTTGGACCTTTGTTAAAATATAATCTTCAGAACACCAAGGATGAAGAATAATTCAGGGTTCCTGGATGATGACAACATATAAAGAAGAATATGCATTTCCCAACAATCTCTTTTTTTCATTAACAATTTGCTCTTTCCCCAGTCCCAAATTAAGTACAGTTAATTCCGCTTTGCTAGTGCTCATTATCATGCATGACTGACACATTCCAACATGACAATGGAGAGACTGGCGTGTGTTAAGTTAGTTACATGCCATATACTGTCTGAAGTATGTCTATATAAGTGGGGAACGTTAGTCTTCATAATATAAATATTCCCTTATGAATTAGATGTCCAAGCCTTCAGATTTTGCAGGAAAAGGGTGGGTGTTTAAAGACACATTGCACGTTTCCTATTTCCCAATGTGCTACTCCAATTTTATCTTACAAGAACTTTGCAAAAGTAATTTTTGTTGTAATAAGTTTACTCTTTCTGGGTTCTAAACACAATCATATTTTATGTGGTTGTTCAAATACTTAGAGCTGGAGACATACAATGTGTTTTTAAAACAAGAGCTTAAAGTGGAAATATGTCCGACCAAGAGGAGCTGCAAAATTGAAGGCGTTGGTACCTGCTTAGTCATTGCGTTGTGTCCTGTGTCCCTCTGAAACAGAAAGTCTGCAGCTGTTATACCAGCACATCATAAAGAAGAACAAAACAAGTACAATGCATTATATTCTTTTGTTTGTATGCTCTTTTAGCTGTATTGTGCTCCTCTTCATATAGAGCTTTGGGAAAGTATGAGCATTGTAAAACAGACGGCTCCTTCATTATATGTCTTGTATAGAGTTGCAATTTAATCAAGCTCATTAGTTTGTAACTGGTCCTTAAACCAGTTCAATTCAAGTTGAACATTAGTTGATTCTTTAATATCTTAGCATAAAGTAAGTGGCTACCCGAATAGGCAATGGGATGGCTGGCACTTGTCTATTGTTCCACAATGGTGAACAGGCCCTGCAGCAAGGATATTTAGCATTTCAGTGATTTTCATTTAAAAACATTCATGAGGCTCTGTAACAAGGGCAATTTTGTTTTACTGATTACACACTGCTAGAAAAAAGGAAACTGCCCCCTTCCCAACTTGAGTCATCTGGTAGAGATTCTGCTGATATCTAGCTGCTCCTGAATGACATGTATCCAGCGTCGTACTGGGGCCTGAAGGGCCCCCGCAGGGAAGGCAGTGATAGGGTCTCATGCCTAAAGAGTGTGGACAGCCACCACAGAGGCTTTGCTAACTATTATAGAGGACACAGCCTGCAGACAACATGTATAATGTAGTGCATGCTCTGTTCATCCATGTTCCTGCTCTACCAGGTAACTGGCCCTGTAATAGAGTAACAATGTAAAATTCAAGTGCACTGTCTGAAACCTGGCATTAGAAGAGGAGGTGGGGCCCTCGGGCAGTGGTGCCCATCAGGCATTTCCCTTGTGGGCCAGTCCGACCCTGCATATATGACAAGTGTACAAGCATCCAGCCAATGGTTGCACAGAGCTTTGCACAGCTTGATTAGCATAATATACAGGCTTGCATTACATTCTACCAGTGAGTAGTAATTAAAACTAAAAAAAAAACCTAAGTAGACCTCTTCCTTCTGATAATAGGTCCTCTATCTGTGCTAGGAATATGTTCCAATTTCCAGTACGGTACTTCTGGGCCCACAGATGTTCATTCATTATGGTGATAAGTGATCCCAAGCGCAGACATACTTATATTTTCATTGTCCCTATTCCCTGAACATCAATACCATACTCGTGTACATATATCTTGCACATAGAGGCTAAGGGATATATTTAATAAAGGTCAATTTTAAATGATTTCAAATCGATCTAAATCAATTAACATCGATGTTATGTTTATGGGGCTAAATCACACATATACTAACAGACCATTTTTTTTTTTTTTTTTTTTTAAGTGTTAGTAAATGTGTGATGTAGCCCCAAAAATACATTGATGTTGATCGATTTGAAAACGATTAAAATCGACTTTTAGTAAATATACCCCTCAGAGTCATACAGTATTTCTTAGTATACACCACAGCTTAGCCATGAAGTCAGAACAATAACAATTTTAAACTAGAGAATAGACAGTTGGTTTTCTTATCGCTGCTTTAAGGGGCCTATCCATTACACGACAGAGTTGTGTAATGGATAGGCTGCAAACGTCCAGCGACGTGCACTCCCGCGGACGACTTTTGAAGACGTTTGTCGTTCCAACATGTTGGTCAATTTCTGCATATTGCTGTACGACTTTAGAAAGTTGTTTAGTGGATATGCAGTGGACGACCAACTATGAACTGCAAACGACTTCTTTAATGAATATTCACTGCACTCATTAAACTTGATAGCACTTTCCAGGGGTTTCAGTTCCATTAACAAGTGAAACAAGATGAATACTGTAGCTGTGTGGTTACATAATAATGTTTGGTATCATTTTTCTTGACAGAAATACTTTACTACTCAAACCTAATGTCTTCTACCATACAAGGTAAAGTAAAGGACAAGATGTTAAATAACTTTGGCACAGTATACTGGCACACTCAATTCCCCTGATAATGTGATCTAATAAGGGATTGGAGTGGCCACAGTGTGGAATAATAAACAAATATGTCCTAAAATGCCTCACTGCTTAACCATGTAATATAATGCTCTTTCATCTCCATTCCTGTTCCCACGCTCATAAATGTCTTTTGTTTTGATCTCCCAGAAGGTAAATGAAGAAAAGTATCAATACATACAATAAATACAGAGGCATTTTATAGACTCACTACAATTAGCAAATTGCCTGAATAGAGGTCTCAGGGCCTGATTCAGTGGCGCTTGCTGTTTGCAAGCGCTCGCTCTGAATCAGGGCAGGTATTTTTTATTTTCTCCTGCCCGCTCGCTAAGCTGTGGGTGCCCACCCACAGCTTGTGCGAGCGGGCTGGAGATGGTCGCGATTATCGCGACCATCGGGCTTGCGAGGAGACCCTGAATCAGGCCCTCAGTTCATTGCCTTTTTATCTTTTAGTTATAACAGCACAACCTGTGTGCATTTAAGTAAGAGACATTTCACAATTTTAAATATTTAACTCGTATGAAAATGTATTAAACATTGGATCATTAGGGTCTTTTGTATTTGTCGATTCTATGTATTCTGTGAAATAATGTTGTGTGGTTGCCCCGGACCTGACACTGTTGATCGCTGTGTATTATACTATGCTATGTCTATAATGTAATGTTTCTTATATTTGATTATTCTGTATGTATCTGACTTCTAACTGTTAACTGATACATAATAATCCTGAGATTATGTCTCCATGTTATACAGTTTTCTCTGTGGGTGAAAATTTAAAATTTTCCAAAAGAAACACAATCAAAAACATTGGATCATTAGTCCTTTAAATCTGGAAGTTTTTTGTCTAGTTGACTATGTCCTGAGTGCCTCTATTGTACCAATAATAGATAATAACAGTGGAGGATTTTACCTAGGGGCTGCAGCTCCCGCCAGCGAAATCCACCACCCCCAGTGAGCCAGTGAATCCATGCATCCATGTTTCGTCATGAGGTGGGTCATGAGGTGGGTGCAGGTGGTGCGGGCCACACCCAGGTGGTCCCACGGATGGGGTGACACCAAAATGCCGGCTCCTCTGCAGTGACAGGACTCAAGTGCTCCAGTGTGTCATTCTCCTGCAACACCCAGCTCCTGTCACAGAAGAGGAGCAAACAGTGCAGACTGCCCAGTCTCCGGGGGTAGCCCAGCATCTCAGGGGATGTCTGGGTGTGCCTCCGGCGCGTGGGGGGAAATCCAGAGTGCGCACCGGGTGTCACAAGATCCGGTGATGCATCTGAATCCATCCACTGGCTTCACTGGCAGTGGCTTCCCATTGGAGGCACTATTTGCTAATTACACACAGGACAGGCAGTCCCAAGGGGAGGTGTTTTCTCCCCCTGAGAATGCCAGTCCAGGCCACAATTATCAGACAGAGCGCTTACAGTAGGAAGCCGCTTCTCTGCCTTTCCGACAGCCCTACCCGGATTCTAGGGGCTGCAATCCCTAGAAGCCTGTGTTTGTGCACATACGCCAATCCCACCATTGCCTGTGTGAATGCGCCCGACCCGGCACCTGCCGGATCCATTGCACAGGTGCCAGAACTGCCTCCGGGCTGCAGCACGGCAGTCCCTTTACCAACGAGGGTAGGAACTGCTCGTAAATCAGTGAATTTGGCTATCTCACCTGAGTTTGCTCTTAAGCCCACCAAGCTCCCTGGTCAATGTCTCGTTACTCTCAGTGGCTTCATCCAGCTCTCTCTGCAATTTCCTGCGGGAAGCATTGAGTCGTTGTGTTTCTTCCTCAGCCTCCTCCAGCTGTCGTTTCAGTTGTTTCTGTCTTACATTTCCCTTTTCAGCCTAAAATGAAGAAAAAATGATTGTCTACAGAACCAATTATAGTCCAGAACTGGATGACGGACAAAATAAGTTCAGATTTGGCTGTCATATTGGTCAAGTAATCACCCCCTCCCTTATACATCTACACAACTAAAATGCCTCAGTGGAGGTTCTTTTACAACCCCATTGTGAATGTATGGCCACCTTGCGCACTTTAAGGTGCAAATCTAATCTCAGGAGGGGTTGGGTATGGGATGCCGGCGGGCAGAATCTCGACGCCGGGATTTCGATAGGGTAAAGATACGAACCCCTGTCGATCGGTATCCTAATCCTCCCTCCATGGTGCCTAAACCTAACTTCTCCCCCTAGTGCCTAAACCTAATCTCCCCCTCGCAAATGAAACCTAACCCTACCCCCTTAGTTTCTAACCCTACCCCTAGTGCCTAACCCTGCTACTTACCTTCGGGATGCCGGCAGTCGGGATGCCAGAGCCGGGATTCTGACAGGTGTCAGGATTCCGGCACCAGCATTCTGAGCGCCGAAATCCACACAGTTGGTGTTATGACTGCATCCGCTCAGGAGATGTCTCTGCAAACTAGGATTGCACCTTGGTGGAAAGAGATGTGGAGGTGCTATGCAAGGAACAAAGCTTGTTTTGCAATGCACAGCAAGTGTTTTGCACCTTCTAAATGTACCTTTATTGAGCTCACTACAATTAGCAACAGTGACAGCCTATAGCTATACAAGGTACACTTCATACATTTTACATTTCATGTGATGTTTATTCTGCTTGTGGGAGTGGGCTATGATTTAGTTAGCAGGGAGAGCCATTTAAGGTATATGATTTTCAAAAATATTGTAGCTGTGCTCCTTTCCTAACATATGAATTGCTGTACCTCTAAGTCATGTGTCTTGAAGAACATACTGTAGAAGGAATCCTTAAGTAGTAGAGAGCCTAGAAGCTCACTCTTAAGATTAAATGTACTTTGAGTATCATACTGGTTACAATCAAAGTGTCACTACACAGCACAGAGTTTACCTGTTCCTTGTACTGCTCGGCCTGCTTCCTCTCATCTTCAACTTGCAGAAGAGCCTCCTTAAGCTTTTTGTCTTTTTGGCGTTGAGATTTCACTGATGTCTGCTTGTCTCTGTAATAAGTGAAAGAAATCCCTAAGGTAAAGTGTGAGATGAGATGCTGATAGCTGCTGTGGAAGTTAGTGCACAGTAAGTGGAATGGTGGTGACAATAACGTGCTTAGTTATGAGTGACACACCTTCATTTGTTCTTGGGAGCAACGTTTGAAAAGTGATTGGGGATAACCAATAACCCCCATCCCCCATATGACCGATCAATGCCTTGCATAGACATGTTTAGTGGCAGGGGCGTCATAAATATTGAGGGTGCTCAAGAACCCATAACCCCAACTGAGCTGACTCCTATGAGTCTAGTTTTATGCTTTATTTTGCGAATACACTACAAGATTATAACATAAACTTCTCCTGTGACTGAACTGTACGTAGCTTGCTAGAATAAAAAAGTAATCTCACAGAATTTACTATTATCACATTTAAGGCTTACCCCTCAGTACCTTAAACACTGTCTGTACGAAGCCTGAATACTGATCCTTTGACCCTCAGTTAACAATTATCGATTAAGAGTGGAAATCAATTCACTGTGGGACTTACCGTAGGCCGTTAGCTCCCGGGTTAAGTCCCCGGAGCTATTCAGTTATTTCCAACTGTAAGCCCCGTATCCCGTGGTAAGCCCTGAGGCTAATGGGCAGAAAGGCATAGCTTCTAGGTTAAGTACCCAGAACTATACAGTTACACCGTGTAGTAAGTCCTATAGTTCTGGGTACTTAACCTAGAATCTATGCCTTACTGCCCATTAGTCTCAGGGCTGAGGGTGCACTCAATGCAGATTTCTGTTTGCACCCTCCTGAGATGCGAGTAGAAATCTGCATTAAGTGCACAGTGGGCAGTATCTGAATAGCTCTGCTCTGTATCCAATATAGAATTTTTTTATTAGAGCATAACATAATCATAGCACCATTAAAATTATGTTAACATTTAAGCTACTTGCGGCACTAAACATTGTCTCTTAGACTCAGAATACCTTCAATCATGGTCTGTCTCTACCCATGGGCAGATCTCCCCATTACACAAAAATAAAACTTCTGCAATGCTAAAGCCACCATCATCCCAGCTCTTACTATATATTCTCTCATCTTGCCATATAAATATCAGACTGAATTTCTCTATCTCAGGTCAATGACTCCTTACCGCTCAAACACTGAAAACCAATGAGTGAAGCAACAGTATACTATGAATAAAGTCCTAAATGGGAATAGATTCAAAGTATGGATATCTCACTTCCAAATATACATTATTGTTTTGCCCACCTTCTATAAGAAGATCATCTTCACGATTTTAAATAAACAATATTGGTTAAAAAAATATGTTACATCCTTTCTTGCTGGACATTAGCACTATGTCGCCCACTTGTAAATGACGGCCAATGTCTCCTCATCAAGGCTTTATAACAGGATGCTGGAATTGTGAATGTCCCTTAAATGCTGTGTCCTCCATGGATATCTGCTACCTCCTGACACTACCTACCTAGCTTCCTGTTCTAACTGTTCCTCCAGCTGAGAGATCTTGGCTTCAAGAGCAGTGATGGAGGATTTAAATTTGGACTTGACAGAGCTTTCCATTTCCTGCAGTTTGCTCTTGAATTCTTTGTTCTGTCTCTCCAGCTGCTGGCGTGCGCTCTCGTTCTTCTGTGCAGTGCTGCGCTCAGCCGCCAGTTCATTCGTCAATTGTTCTGTCTGCCAACGGAGATGGACATGGTCTATTGCGGCCAGTTCCATTGTAATAAAATGAACACCAGTGTAGTGGTACCTACCTGCTGCACTGCTTTCCTCATCCTCTCACCAATGCCCTCTATGTTAGTTTGTTCCTCTTCCAACTCCTCTTCTAGCTGAGCGATTCTGGCTTCCAGGCGGCGTTTGTCATCCTGGAGAGCGGATCTAAGCACATGAAATCAGTGATTCTGTAAATGACTGTTACACATTATACTATTTAAATACTTCTATATTGTAAAGTAATACCTGATGTACATCATGCTTTGGCAAAACAAAACAAAACAAACTAAATTATTAATTTACTACATTTACATATGTATCTTTTTACAGTATGATGTGAGCCTTAAGGTGCATACAGACGTAACGATTTTGTAACCAACGATTTTCTGTCAGATTTGCCATTGAAAAAGTGAACGATTTTTGCAGTCTAATGAACGATTTTTACAACGATGAACGAAAAATGTTCCTTCCCTTAATGAAAATCGTTATGTTGGACAGTCTGAAATGGACGATGAACGCTAACTACAAACAGGAGCGTGCCTGAACGATTATCGTTCATCGTTATAACTCAGAACTTGAAAGATTTTTTGAACGATAACAACGTCGTTAACGACAAATCGTTAAAAAAATTGTTACGTGTGTATGCAGTTTTAGGCTTTCAGAAAATTCCATTGTCCATGCAGATTTACTTATTTTCATTATCTGTAGACATAGCCAATGCAATGCATTTCAGCAACTCTGCCTGGGTATTAAATGCTCTATAGGTGGGATTCCTCTTAAAGATAATTGCAGGGTTTATTTTTCTGTGGGGGGTTTAATACTAAGCTTAAAGATCATTATTTATTAATGTGGACATGTAATTCTAATAATGTCTTTAAAACATGAAATAAACAATATTAAAATTCAGGTTAAACTTGTCACTGGTATTGGCTCTACAGGTTTAAAAATGTATCTTTGTAACCTTATATACGTCAGTCATGTTGTGAATACTGTGTTGGTGGGGCTTTGTGCTTCTTAGCATATTGTGTCTTCTTCAACACTGTATGTCAAATGAAACCATAAATTTACTGTATATATACTAATTATAGTATAGGGGGGAATTAAAGTAATTTACCGCAGGCTTATTGATGCCAGGGGCTATTTAATTAGCCCCGAAGGCAGCCCGCAAGCTGCAGTTAACGAGATCCCCGATAAATAGCCTGTTAACAGGTGCTGTAACTTATCCCGGATTCTATGTGTTAAACGGATGTTACCAGGTTAATTTAATGGGCAAGAAAAAGGGTCTCTAATTGAATAGCCCAGGGCATTGAAGCCTGGGGCTAATTGAATTCCCCCATATATTATGTATTGCCCATTTACATTCCCTTCCTATTTCAATGTTTCTCTTCTCTTTACTTCTATTTCTACCCTTTGCCTTACATGATATATTTTATGAGATGTATAGAACTTTTTTTTTTTGTTAAATATAATAAAAAGTTTCAAAGAAAATATTAAAGAAAGCTTGGTCTGGTTGACTGTGTACTAAAAACACTATATTGCACTGTCTGTTTTTTTTATGTGTATTTTGAAAGAACCTTTTTTTAATGAAGATACCAGTGATCCAATTGCTTGTGTTTAAAGGCTAGGGAAAAGTTATACGCTTGTATTGTGGGTCAGAAAGCTTACTGCTATTAATATACATTACGTACATTCTAAAAGAAAGTCCTCCCTTTCCTGGAGGCATAAGGCTGAATGTACGACTATTGCTACTGTAGGACACCAGGCCAGATAAACCGAAGCCATTAAACAGTTTAAACACTAACTCTAGGTGCAGCATCTGTGTATTGCCTGTAACTCCACCAAATCAGAAATGTTTCATTATCATTGTTTATCATTATCATCATGTTTCATTATACTCATTTTCAGCACAAAATATGTTTCACGTGAAACTTAATACAGAGTGTTCAATGCCAAGAAACCGTCTCCTGAATTTATGCAATGGTAGGAGGTTCCATGTTAGGCCTAATCCAGATCGCCCATTATAACTCAGCCTTTGACATTCTCCTTACTTTCCAGATGTACTTCCTGCAAGTTCTTCTGCCAGTTCCTCTTTCTCCAAATCAGATTGCTTTCTTGCCCTCTCAGCAGCAGCCAGTTCCTAGGAGAATAAAGGCCATCTATTAGGTACTGGGACTATTTATAATGTGTTCTCATGCAACAATTGTTTCATTTTCTTTAAAAGAAAAGACCACTTATTGTACCTCTTGTAGTTGCATAAGTTCAGCTTCTAAGCTCTTGGCCTTCTTCTCATTCTCTCTTGCAGTGGCAAATATCTCCTCCCGGGCGGCACGAGCATCATCAAGATCCCTCTGGAAGTCTTTAGTCTGAGCCTGAAATGTATGAAACCTTTCAGAAAAACCTGCATATGTACAGTATTATGTAAGTAGTAATACCACCACATGTAAAGTGGCTTCTGTGAGTATTATAAATTATGCACAATATTTCTTTGACCATAAGTTGTAACTTTTCTAGCTTATCTAATTATACTAACCTGTAACTTTCTAAGTTGTTTGATAGCTTCATCCCGGCCTTTGTTGGCAAAGTCAACTTGTCCTTCTAAGTCCTTAAGGTCAACTTCTAACTTCTTCTTGGCTGCAGCTGCTGTGGTTCTCTGTTTCCGCTCATCTTCCAGTTCTGTTTCGTACTCATGAACCTTGGAAAAGGAAAATGTTGATCACCCATGTTGATTATGCAATATAACAAAATACTGTATCTTCTGGTTAATAAAGATTGCAAAACTCCAGTAATTCACTAATCTTTAGTAATCATAATTCAACAAAGCATTATCCATTATGTCTCTGGGTCATGAGAATGTATTACCTGTTTAACCAGCTGTCTTCTCTTTTCCTCATTCTGCTCATCTCTAGCTTGTAAATCTCTATCAAACTGTGCTTTCAGAGCCTGCATGTTGACTTCCAACCTAAGCTTGGCATCTTCTGTTGCTTGAAGCTCATCTTCTAGCTCCTCTAACTGCGTCTTCATCTCTTCAACTTGTTGCTCCAGGGCTCTCTTGTTTTTCTCCAAATCGTGGACCTGCAGAAGAAAAAAAAATCCATCATTCATTTTCATAATTTGATTAGACATTTAGAGCCATATTCAATTTCAGCGGACCCGCGATACTTTTTCGCCTCCCAGACTTTTCGCCTACATCGCGTCTTTTGTAGGCGGAAAAGTATCGCAGCCGTCCCCGCTTTACCCCGTATTCAATATGGAAGTACGCGAAAACGGGACCCGGTGAAACTTGAACAGGCGGAAAGTACTGTCAGATTTGGGCAAATCAGCCTGACACCCCCCAAAAGATGCTCTGACATGGGGGTTCACTATGGTACCCCCCGATTTGGCTTGCTGAAGGTATTTCAAGCTTAACAAGATAAATGTGAAATGTTTGGGTGAACAGGTCTTGAGTCTATTTTTGAAGAGTGGAGGCTTCTCGAACTGTGTGGGGAAACGAGTTCCATAGAGTTTGGAGCCACAAAGCTGAAAGCTCGACCACCCAAATGAATTACACGAGATTCTATATACTGTTAATAGTCCTTCGTCAACGGATCGAAGTAATCGAGTGGGACAGTAAGAGATCAGAAGCTGCTTCAAGTACCTTTTGGCCTTGATCATGTAGGGCTTTGAAAGTCAGTAAGCCAATCTTGAAAACGATTTGGCACCTTACAGGCAGCCAGTGAAGTGAGTAGAGAATGGGTGTTATGTGGCTGGATTGGGGCTGGTTGGTTAACAGCCTGGCAGATGCATTTTGTACCATCTGCAAGCGGTGCAATTCTTTTGCTGGGAGACCAGGCGTACAATTGTTCATTGGTTGAAATATGCCATTTGGCTATTGTTTTCATTGATTGACTTGCAGTACTTTATGATCTGTGAGTTTTCTGACCTATTGACAGGTCTTTTATAGTGATGTCTGCCTTTTTATGTGGCTTCTATTGCACAAATATGTTTTAATGTGATTAATAAATGCTAAAGTTTTATACCCGGTAGACATAGTGTGCCCCAACAAGTACTTTTCTTTTTCTTTTGTATTTCACTTATTTATAAACTGGTCATCATTCATCAACATGAAGACAGGACGGTTTTACTTACATTCTTGCCTACATCATCCTTGGAGCTGACCAAGTCCTCCATCTCAGCCTTCAGTAGTTTATTCACTCTCTCAAGTTCTTCTTTGGATTGTACGGCTTCATCGAGAGCTCTGGCCAGGGATAATGCTTTAGTTTCCTTCTCTCTGGCCTCTGCCTCAGCTCTGTCTCGCTCATCTGCAAATTTTGAAGATATATTTTTCTCCTCTGCCAACATCTGTAGGAAAGAAATGATAATCATCCAGATATTCATTAAGATAAAACAATATATATATATATATATATATATATATATATATATATATATATTAGGGATGTGCAGGCTCGGATAGGTTCGAGTTTGCACGTGGAGTTCGGATTTTTCCCTCCAAAAAAACGGAACTCAGAACGAGGCAAAACGTCATCTTACATGGACGAACATCATTATTCCTGGACAAAAGACCAGGAATGATGATGTTCGTCCATGTAAGATGACGTTTTGCCTCGTTCTGAGTTCCGTTTTTTTGGAGGGAAAAATCCGAACTCCACGTGCAAACTCGAACCTATCCGAGCCTGCACATCCCTAATATATATATATATATATATATACACATACAATCTCAGCGGCACTCCGATATAAGGAACACACAGGCACAGGGGTTAGCTACATCTGGGAAGGCCCCCCCCTGCTGAAGAAATGATAGTTTTCAACCTGTCACAGCATCAAGTTACAGACATTGAGACTAAGGTACTATCTAAGGGCTTTTCCTTCGTCCCAACTGTATGCTTTGATGGCATGAGCTGGGAGGTTGAGAACTACAAACTCAATAGACAGCTCAAGCTTCATGAAGTTTATAAAGGAACAAAAGCAAAGGTGGTAAATAATAAGCCATCTGACGTACCTCAGAATTTAAGGAAACTAACATATAAGTCTGCTTATGACCCTGTCTCCAATAATCCCTCTATCAAGACTTACATGAATCTGGTAGAGAAGGATGTTAATAGAATTACATCACAGAATGCTCATGTACAACATAATCTTAATAGAGATGAATTCCAGGCTTTGAAGGATCTTTCCTCATATTCAGACATAGTAATCCGACCCGCGGGTAAAGGCGGGTCGATTGTTGTACAGGATTTAGTTGATTATCGTAATGAGGTGATGAGACAACTGTCTGATGTATCTGTGTATACTCTATTGGATGGGGATCCAACTGCTCGGTTTAAAAACGAATTACAATATTGTCTTGAGGGGGCTGTATCTGAGGGCATTATCTCTGAAGAATTGTTTGAGGCATTACTGCCTAAATTTCCAGTTACACCTTTATTGTATACTTTGCCAAAGGTGCATAAAGGCTTGGACAACCCCCCTGGATGACCGATTATTTCAGCACGGGGGTCGTTGTTCCAGCCGACCTCTATGTACCTTGACTTTTTATTGCAGCCTTGTGTTGTTGGACATCCTGAGTATTTATTGGACACTACCTCTTTTCTGAATAAATTAACGTCCCTGGGGGACATCCCACCGCACAGTTTACTGTGCAGTGCGGACGTCTCTAGCCTTTATACTGTCATACCAAATGAGGATGGAATCGATGCAGTGTTCCAGTTGATTAAGGATAACCCTTTATATAAGGGACCGGATATCAAACTAGTCCTGGAACTACTGAGGATGATTCTCACCCACAATTATTTTTATTTTGATGGGAAAATATACCTACAGCGCAGCGGCTGTGCAATGGGGTCGAATATGGCCTCATCGTACGCCAATGCATTTATGTTTTTGGCAGAAAAGACAATATTTTTTTCATCACACGATGTATCGAAGTGGATTCATTTCTACACACGATACATCAACGATATTTTTTTGATATGGACAGGCACCGGGGAACATCTAGAAGAGGTGATTAGGGAACATAATGCTTCATCCAGTCCTATTAAAGTAAGTATGTGTATTGATTCGAAAAGAGTAACATTCCTTGATGTTGAGCTACTACATCAAGATGGCAAATTAAATACATCACTATTTCGTAAGCTTACTGACAGGAACACTCTTCTTCACGCAACTAGTTTTCATCCAAAACACTCAAAATACAGTTTACCGTGCTCACAGTTTTTGAGAGCGAGAAGGATATGTAGCAATAAGGAGATTGCGGAACAGAAAATTAATATTATGATCAATGATTTTTTGAGTAGAGGGTATGACGAGGAGTCACTATTAAAGGCAAAGGATAGAGTGTTTAAAATTCCTCGGGAACAATTATTAACATCCAATATTAAAAAATCCCAGAGAAAGTGCATGCCTTGGACAAATCATTTCAATATACTCAGTAGTACTATTAATTCATTGGAATGTATTACAAGAGGATAGCGATTTGAATCTGACGGATACCAAAATTATGGTATGCTACTCTAGGGGCAAAAATATCCGGGATTGGATTGTCAAGATGGATATTAGTAGGACTGAGAATAAACAAGAGGATCTATTTCTGAGAAAAGAGAGGCTGTTATAAATGCCTCAATTGCTTGACATGCAGATACTTAATCACAGGTGATGTTTTGCCCACCCGCATAAAGGGACACGCTATCAGATTCAACATCGAGTCGGATGTATGACTAAATTTGTGGTGTATTTGATCACATGCCCATGTGGGCTAAGTTATGTTGGGAAAACTGACCAAACCCTTCGTGAACATATGGCGGCACATCGTTCCGACATTCGGGCAGCGAATAGGTCTGGCACTAGTGATCAGCCAGTGGCTCGGCATTTTGCCGAAGCAGGCCACAATTTATCTACACTTTGCTATATGATTGTCGACCATATACCACCTATGCATAGAGGGGGCGATAGATCACGAAGATTGTTACAATGTGAATCCCGCTGGATCTTCCGGCTGGGTACTTTATTTCCTAAAGGCCTCAATGATAATCTGGACCTACACTGTTTCATTTAATGCAATATGCCTTGTGAACGGCAATGTGGTTATGAGTAGATGCATGACAGCTTTGTAATTGCTAATGAGGGTTGTTTTCATGATGTAAGTTTTATTGGTCCCGTGTTCACTACGGACGTCTGTCCGGGTGTAATATGGGTATTATGGTGTTATTGGTAATGATGGAGATATGCAATGATGATTAGTAATTTAGATTTACTGATGAGTGTCCAATATCTTTGGTTATGCTGGCTGCCTATACAAATTCATAGGTGTTACAAATGTGTGGGTATGCGCTCTCCATAATGGATCTATACAAATGAAATCCATGGTACAACATTATGTTTTGTGGGAGGATAAGAAACTTGAAGTCCTAGTTCTCAATCGTGCGCTGGATTAGCAGACTTATGCTTGAAATTGAAACAACATTGCTTTCTTGTTTTTAACCTGTTTTAGATATTGATGGTAACCATGGCAATGGGCCGTGCAGGATGACGTCATCTGTGGGCGTTTACTGACCGGACCCGGAAGCTGTGGAGCCGCACATGGTGTTTGGTGGTGGGGTATAAGTAAGTGACAATTTTTTGACATGTTTGTATCCTGATGACGATGCAATAAAGGTATCGAAACGCTGATGTAGCTAAAAAGATGTAGCTAACCCCTGTGCCTGTGTGTTCTTTATACCGGAGTGCCGCTGAGATTGTATGTTTATATTGCTGCTGTAACACAGCATGCTGCGGAGGGCACCCGGGAGTGATTTACATTTATAGTGGGAGTGCCATTCTATTGCTTTGTATATATATATATATATATATATATATATATATATACACACAAAGAATTGGTATGGATGACCGCCGGACCTATAGTCCGATGCCGGGCTTTCACTGTCGGTAAGCCAGCGGTCGGCATTTCGACCGTCAGCTTCCATCCCTATATATATTGTACTTTCCAGTTCCATCTATTATAACTCACCTGGTCAAACTTCTTCTGCTTTTTCTCTAGGTTGGACACAAATTGACGTTGATTATCCAAGTCCACTACAAGGTCATCAAGCTCCTGCTGCAGTCGGTTCTTGGTCTTTTCCAGTTTGTCATAAGCAGAAGCTTTTTCCTCAAACTGTTGGGTCATGCCTTCAATGTCTCTCTGGAACTTCTTCTTGCCTTCTTCCATTGACTCTATAGTGCCAGTAAATTCTTGCACTTTCCTCTTGGAATCTGAGAGCTGAAACAGGAAATTAGTGAGAGTATGATAAGCTACGTAAGTATATTTAATCAGTCATTGCAATGCCTTGTTTGTGGCTGCCTACTGTCCAGAATCAATAGATTTTAAATATGAACATTTGTGCATAGCGTAGATCAGAACTTACATTACTAGAGCATACTAGCATTACAAACTGCTTTGATAACTCCACTAATTCCACAACATTTGGGATGTGTAAAACATGCTTGTGTTAGTTGTGCAATCTGAGCAGTACTAGATTGCCCACTGACTTTCTTTAACACCCATAATACAATTGGTTTTCCTGTGTGTTTTTGGAATTGACGCCGCATTCTATAAAAATACCCTATTTTGGTTGCAGTACCTGTTGCTGGCACAGGGCATTTAAATACAAGTTCTTGTGCATGAGATGATTGCTAACGATAATTTCATAACACACAAAACCTGTCATTTCTCCAAACTAGTAAAAACCTGGTAGTTCCTTCAATGGCCCTCAGTGGTTATCGAGATTCTCCGCCCAGAATTCCATGACTTGTTTAATCAGAAGCATCAGAACAACCTGTGCCATTACTAATTACTCTACTTCCTAGAGATTATCTAAGTGAGATTGTACCAGAGGTGGGTGACTCAATAACCTTTTTCCCTTTTATGGTGATCTCCATGTTTTTTTCTGGATTGTATAAAAGAAAAGATAACATGGTTCTGCTTTAAATTACTTGTTATTAAAATGTGATTATGTCACATTCCTATTACTCTGGTAATTAGACTCAAATAAACAGTTAGTGTGTGTTTCCTGTTTATTAGAAATCTTGCACTAATGAATATATGCTACAAATAATACATTCCCTGGGTCTTACACGTGAACTGTAACATTATTCTGAATCCATTACCTGAATGTTCAGTGTAGAGATGTGACGTTCTAGGTTCTGCTTGGCCTCCACTTCCTCATCTAGTTGTTCCTGGATACTATTCTTCTCATCTTCTACCTGACGAAGTTTGGTGGCCACATTCAGCTTCTGTCGAGTCTCTTCTTGTAGCAACTCCTACATAACCAAATCTACTGATTAACATCCACTCAGAAAAGACACTTCTAAGCATGTGCAGAAATAAACTATAGATATATATTGAAGGTAAAATAATTTACCTGAGTATCCTGGAGCTGAGATCCCAAACTTGCAACATCTTTGGAAAGCTTAATGGACTTGGTCTCTACTTCACTGAGTATAACAGTAACGCTTTCCAGTTCCACCTGCAGATAAAAAGACACTTGTTTTATAGTAAGCATTGAGAGAATCTTGGCAGCTACAAATAATTGAGAATGGTTGCTTCTGAAATGAAAGTGCTTCAGTTCATTTATTTTGCACTTCCCTACCTGTACTCGGTGTGATTTTTCGGTCAGCTCATTTCTAGCCCGTTCCCCCTCTGTGTACTTAGACTGCACCTCTTGCAATTGGACTTCAAGTTTCTTCTTCTTGTGCTCTACATCTTGCTTGGCCTGGTTTAGTGACCTGATTTCTATTGTGAGCTCAGAGTTTTCTTTCTCCAAACCTTGTTTGCTCTTTTCCAAATTGACTTTAACCTAGGGACAGAGAAGATGTTACCGCGTTAAGTTACTTTGCTAATGACTGCATCATATTTAGTACTACAAATGAAGACACCTTACCCTTTTTACTTGTTCCAGTTGTTCTGTTATCTCTTCAAAAGCTTGAGTGTGTTTCTGTCTCATCTCTTGGACCTGGGCTTCATGCGTTCTTGTCTCTTCTTCCAAAGCCCTTTTCAACATTGTTACCTCCTGTTCTCTCTTTGCTCTGTGGGGAAATGCATACTTTATGCTTACTGTATAAGTAAAACACACTGGAAATATATAATTTATTACTATTATTGTTTTTATTTCCTACAATAATATACATCAGTCAATAATAACAGATAAACATTTCATTATAACAATACAAACAATAACTTTTTTTAGGGGTAGATTTACTATGGAGCGGGTTGTCAAAACCGCCAATTATAGGCAGCTGTGACCAATGGATTTAAAACGACAATAGAACAAAATGCTAACCTTGCCCAGTCTAGCATGCTATTGGGTAAACTCGCCGATGAATGCCAGTTTTGACAATATGCTCTTTAGTAAATCTCCTTAGAGTAAAGCTGCATACACACGTAAAGATTTTCTGCCCAACCATCCAACTAGTTGATTGGTTGGACTGAAAATCTGGTAACGTATGGGAGTAACTGATGATCAGCAATTTGCTCCTAAATGCCAGAAAACAGATGAAAATGGTCGTCAGACAAATTTGTTAAATGTCTGATCTAAACAATTTGTTCAAACAACAGTTTTGGTCCATTTTCCAGCATTTGGGAGCAAATTGCTGATTGTCATTTGCTTTTATACCTTACCAGATTTTCATACCAACCAACTAGTTGGATGGTTGGACAGAAAATCTTTACGTGTATATGCAGCTTAAGTGTCATGGACTATAAGTGATGGGTGTAGATGGAGTTTTTAATTAAAAATGGGTTCTTGAATATATCAGAAATAGTTTTTTACTTCAAAATTCAGTTAAGAATCGATGAGTGGGGGTTTGGGGAGTATTTCTTTGAGGTAAAATGCTTAACTACTAATGGTTTGCAAAGAGAAACATACTGTAGGGAATTCTTAATAGCTACCATAATAAAACATAATTATTATGTGCCACAACTTGAAACTGTTCATTGAATTGAATCGCTACTTTTAGAGAAAGTATCCCAAGTTTGAAATTTTAGTGAATAGCCAAACTTTATTTACTTCATGTAAATGACATGATGACCGACAATGTCTATTCCCTAAATTGTAGATTTATGGACATAATTATAGTGAACAAATTATGATTTCTAGAAATAATGTCCATGGATCTGATTGAACATTTCCATCTATCCATTAGACTTTGAATTTTGGGCATGAGAAAAATACAGGTTAACGTTTGATTGCTTGCATAATTCCCTAATTAACCAAAAATTCCACCCCCTGTCAACATTTCTATGAAGTGAAAAACCAAGGAGGCAGAAGATCTTACTGACAATTTTACAAGAAGAGGTACAGTTGGTAGACCCTTTGGAGAAACAAAATGAGACATTTTAGAAAAGCGATCTACCACAAGCTATGTGAATGTATCCTTGGACGGGTGGAAAATTAGTAATAAAAACATATACAGGCCTGTGGATCCCATCATAATGAGGATCCCATCATAATAAGGTTATTTTGACAACAGGCACTGAAATGCCAGGTGCACAAACATAACACCTAAAACTGCAATAGCATGCAATGCATAAACTAAGTCCATGGGCCATTCTTAGAAGAACTAGATGGTGTCGTCCTGTTTCTCCACTCACTCACTAACAAAGGTCCATCATAAGTGAAGTTTCTAAGAGGACATCAGTGGCATCCATAGCCTGTGCACATTGTCATGGGTAATAGATAATGCGGTGTTAGAAATACCAACCGGAGCTCTTGCTGTGTGGCCGTGCTGTCTAGTGTATCCTCCAGCTCTGTCTTTAGGGCTTCCAACTCTTCACCCAAGTCCCTCTTTTGCTTCTCTGCCTTGTTTCTTGCTGCTCTCTCTGACTCCAAATCCTCCTGGAGGTCAGAAATATGAGACTCCAACTCACGGATCTTTTTCAGAGCATTATTTTTCTGGGCAGTTTCATCTTCAAGTCTACAGGTGATATACAACAGAGATGGGGTGTGAACAGATGTCCATAATAGCAAGTACTGCAGTATAGTAACATCCTGAGCTCATATAATGTGAGTCCTGAAAGCCACAGATAATGTGTCTCTTCATATTTCACCTCTGTAATCGAAGTGAAGATTGAGTTAACAAACATCCTATTATTCCTGGATACATCCTGCAAACAATGACTTCAGCTTTCTATGGCCCCCATTTACTAACGAGTTTTTTCACCAAAATGAGTGATAAATTTCACTGTTTCACTATTATATCTCTAACCTAATCAGTTTCCTTTGTATTCAATCTCTTATCCTGCAATCTCCCAGCCCTGTAACTATTGTCCATCTTGTTTGACCAGTAGGATATAACTTGTCACCTGGCGAGGGCAGCCTGTAGTTCCTCTTCTTTTTTGGCTAGCTGTAGTTTGAGCTCAGCAATCTGGTTTAGCAGATCAGCAATTTGTTCATGAAGGTCACTTGATTCTCCTTCCAGCTTTCTCTTTACCTTATCCAGCTCTTGTCTGCCCTTTTCTTCTTTCTTCAGGCGCACTAGAACAAGGACAGATAGAGGTCACATTGAAATATATGGCACTTACACATGTTGTGATGTCACACTAATGCTTTTGGGGTTCTTTCATTTAAACATATTCTGTACGTAGCTTATACATAATATCAATCAGAAAATGTTGATTTAGGTTCAAAGCTATATTTGTCACTAAACACCTAGTCTAATGTTCTATAGAAAGTATCATTTTAAAATATGAATTTCTGGGATTCAAATAATAAGCACACAGCATAGTCATTCCTAATAGTGATACTATTATCGCAGCTTCCTTGTTTGCGGGCGTATTATTTGTAGTGCTAGTGAATTAAAGCGTTGGTGACTGATGATGTCATACCTTCCAGTTCTGAGATCATAGATTCATGTTTGTTTTTTAATTTAGTCAAGTTCTTTGCTTTTTCCTCTTCTTCAGCCAGATTAGACGTTAGGTCACTCACTCTCTCTTCCAGCACCTTTCTCTCCTGTTTTCAAAAATATGGAGATGTCTATTCTCTTACAAGGAAAAAAGGAATCTATCAATTTCATAAGGGGTTCTGTATAAGTATTTACCTTAACTAACTTGTTGTTCTGATCATCCATTAAAAGAACATCATCGTCCAACTTCTTTATCTTGGCCTCAGCTGTCACTTTCTCCAGTTGCAGTTTCTGTCTAGCTGCTTCCTCTTCTTCTAACTGTTCCTCCAGGTCCTGGAAGGCAACCCATGCTATCATGGTACAGATATATAGATTTCTTTGCACTATGTCACGTACATGCTCATTTGAAGGGATAATGACAAAAGCATAACATGGAAATTGGTATTAGTGAGCCCCACTCCTAATTTATTACTTTACACTTGAAAGGAAAGATGCTATTTTATATGGGTTCTTTTTAAACTGCTTTGTGGTGCCAAGGCCCCAACTGTGAGTGCTTCAGTTCTCTTTTTAGGACAAAATCCCTCTTTCCTTCCACACTGTTGCATTTAATATGTAAATCTCTTATGGTATTTGATTTGTTATATTTTGTCTTTTATCATTAATTCCGGTAACTTCTGATAACTTCAATAAGCTGCTAGTATTATTCTTTACTGTACTAACTATGCAAATATCAAATACAAACGTGTGAGAAGAGCAGAGCATGACCAGGAAAACAAAGTAGGTGAAGCCAATATTAAGATGGTTTGGCAAGAATAAGATAAGCCTAATATAAAGCTGCAGTGGGCACCTTGGGCAAATCGTCCTGTCCTCCAAAATTCCATAGGAACATACTTTGGTGTAAATTTACTATGCGGCAGTTTCAAAAACCCAGGGCCCAATTCAGACCCGGACGCTAGGCAGCGATCACACACAACCGAATGGGGCAAGAGTATGCAAATCCCGAGTTCGCACGGCCTGGCTTAAGGACGCCCTCTAAATCTTAATGAGCGTCAGCAGTGTGAATGCACGCCAGTCTAATGACACCCACTTTTCATTCTTAGCACACGTCATCTCCAGGAAGTGTATGCAATATCAGTAACATCGAGAGCCATTGGAGCTGCTTGCAGCCCTTGAGGTCGACCCTACCCTGCCACAAGCACTGCTTGCACTTGCACATCCACTCCCCCATTTTCAAAGACCAGCCTCTGTCACTACCCACAAACGGCACTCAAGCTAGAGAGTGAAATTAGGCTGGCATAAGATCGCTTCCCGATCGCTATGACTGGCTCGCACATGTGCAATGTGATGTATGCTCAAAAGTGAAAATCGTCCAGCTATGAACGAACGCAGCCTAGCGCCCGGGTCTGAATCGCCCTGCCAGTGTCTTCATGGGTTTCGGCCAAAGGATTTAAAGGGGCAATATTATTTGATACAAAGCCAGGTGTGTTTTGTATTTATTATTATCGTCCCTAAATCCAATAGCTGACTGAGCACTGCATAGTAAATTTACCCATAAATGTACCCATAGTTTGCAACAAACCAGAATTATAATTATGATAGAAAAGAAAAATGTAATATCATTATTCAATTTCATTCTAGTCATGGATACTGTTTTTTAAAGAAGAAAATTGGTTTAGCAGGAACATGGCAAGTGATTCAATACCTGCATCTGCTGCAACATCTTCTTCTTCTCCCCTTGTAGCTGCTGTCCACGTTCCTCTTCCTCTTCCATCCTGGCTTCCATTTCATGAAGGATCTCTTCCAGCTCTTGTTTCTTGGTTTGTAACCGTATGCGCATCTCTTCTGCTTCAGCGTACAGCTCGGTCTCAGCCTGAAGCTGCTCCTGGAGAAGATTCTTCTCTTCCGTCAACTGATTGGATAAAGGGTGAACAAAAAGTGTAAGACTGGGCATAGAAGTCTATCTGCAAGCCATAGAAGCTTGCTGATATTTCTTCAGAATTCTTGGTCGCTCTTGAAAGATGACAAAAATATTAAATTCTACAAGAACTATTGAAAAACAAGTATCAGTTGAGTTATTTTGGAGGACCAACAGGTTATACCAATACATATCATGGAGTGCATATGTAAGTATAGGAATCAATAGTTGTTATTGAGAAGTTGGGGTAATAAAAAAACTTCGCAAAATATACCTGGACATGTTTCGTCTGAATTTCCTTCAATTCAATCTCTGTTTTGTAGAACCTCTCATTGACTCGTTGAAGCTCATCATCCTTGGCTTGCATTTCTTCTTCCTGCCGGGTCACTTGCAGGAGTGGTTTCACCTAATGAGAGGGTGATGATAAGCATGGGGATGTCTTTTCTAAGAACTCTTGTACTGCATTGTTTGATTTTGTTCTCAATATATATAATTTATCTAGTATTTTGGTCATTCATTTTTAACAAAATATATCTCAGAAAGCGCCAATATTTTTCCACATTTTTAAAAAAATTATTTCCTGAAACCCATTGATTCCTGGTTGTGTTTGTGCATTTATCAGTCAGTATTTACCATCAATAGATGTAACTTAATAGTGTTTAGACGGGTTGGGTACGGGATGCCGGCACTCGGGATCCTGGCGGTCAGAATCCCAACTACGCCATCCCGACAGGGTTAGGATACCGACACCTGTTGGTTGATATACTAACCCTCCCACTCTACCTACCCCTAACCCTCCCTTCCTGGTGCCTGGACCTAACCTCCCCCCTAGTGCCTAAACCTAACCTCCACCTCCCTGCACCCTAAACCTAACCCTCCCCCCTTCTAACCATCCCCCTAGTGCCTAACCCTAAAATCTAACGCCAACCCTCCCCTTAATCCCGCTACTTATCTTTGGGATTCCAGCGGCTGGATGCCAGTGCAGGGATTCTGCCAGGTGTCAGAATTACGGTGCCGGCATTCTGAGTGCCGGAAACCCCGCGGTTGAGAGTCAGACCGTATCCCGTTTAGACCAATGTGCTAGTCTAACTAGACTGTTCAGGTCCAATATGCAACATGTGTGACTCCTTATTCTCTATTTGTATCTCTCATCTCACATATGGGGACAAAATATTTATGGTGCAACGTAAGGACATTTTTTTGGAAATTAGAACATCACAGGTATCAGGTATGATAACGTGATACATTACAGAATAATGGTTAAGACTGGACCTAAATTGTTCCCCCTCAGGGGCTCCCCACAAGATCACTCAGTTCACATGTCCTGGCATAGAATAATAACATAAATAGAGGAAATGTTTTACTCTGATTGGCTTTGACCAGCATTTAATGAAGTATTAGATAATTACTTTAGTAAACAGTCTCCACCACTGCCAGTTTCTAAGCTTCAGATAAGCAGCACAGTTTCTCTGAATGACTCTCATTGCTGTCAGTTGCTGCTGTTTCTTTGCAAAGGCCCTGTGAGTATAAACAAATAGAAAATGAGAACCTGTTTATATACAAATGCGCAGACTACACACGTGGGTGGCCACATTCTGTAAATTCATTTGCCTGCCTTAAGTTTACAGCTGGGAACAGTGTTGGGTTCAGTATTACTATTTCACATTGTTACGTACTTTCTTGCCAGGTAACCACGACTTTGAGCTTGGAAAGCAATAATAATATCTGTGATCTTTAAATCTCGTTCTTCTTCCAGGTGGGCGAGGACACCTGTTCTGAAGAATATTTTACTTTGACCAACCCTGTACAGATTGGGGTCAAGTTCCAAGGATTTGATCTAAAAAATGCACAGAAAGATACAAAATTATATATACATTTACTGACATAATATTTACCGATGACCAAATGCTGAGTTTTCCTGCCATAGCTATAAAATGACTAGTCATCTTTACAAAAGTGAGGGTAAAGAATGGCAGGAAGCATTTTTTGTATCAACTCAGGTAAGATCTTAGAGTCTGATTCACTATGGATCGCTATTGCAATTGCAGCTGCGAAAATATGACTGCAATAGCAAAGCTATTATAGAGACGCCCAAAGCCAGCATAGAAACGCCCACTACCGCTTTCGCACATCCTTTATACCCCGCAGTCCTGCGTTCACATCAGTAACATCGGTCCCTTACGCACAATTACAACAGGTCTGACCTTACTCAGAAATTGCTAATCTCATTGTACGCAGTGAGTACACAAGCTGCATATGCCGTCGCAGTGGCTAATTTATGCACGCCCCTGTAATGGCGTTCAAACAGACTGGCACGTCTGCGTTTTTCCAACCACTCCCCTGTCACCACCCCCTAAAGCTGACGTCCCGTCCCTCTGTCTGCGATGGTTTTGTATGTGGGTGCACTGCGATACATATTCATGCGCAGTGCGCAATAATCGTCCATCTGCTTATGCTAACGCAATAGCAATCCATGCTGAATAAGACCCTTAGGGCCTGATTCAGAGCCGCTCGTAAGCGGCCGCTTGTTCGCTCCGTGCGATGTTCGCACATCTGCGCATGCGTATGGGTCATAATGCGCATGCGCCAACCAGTCAGTGCGGTCGGAAATCGTGCGCTCGCAAAATAGCGAGTGCCTGCTAATTTGAGTGACAGGATGAGGCGTTTGTGGGTGGTAACAGGGGAAGGTGCTTGAAAACGGGGACTGGAGATCCAAACGCAGGCATGCCAAACGGTCAAAACGAGCGTTTTAAGGGTGTGCATAATTAACAAAGCAGCGTCATCGACCACATCACTTGGTTGTTTTTTAGCCTGAACTGCTCGCATGATTGCGGTAGGAAAATGCTACCACAAGAATAGCGAGCAGTTCATATGCCTTTCGATGTACTCGATTAATCAAATAAATAGCGGAGATGACGAATGATGCGAGCGGCCAAGGGGCATCTTTACAAAATAGCGAGCGCATGTTTCGGACGCTCGCTCAGACATAGAGGCGTCAACAGACCGCAAAGAGCGAGCGCTCAATTTAAATAGCCAGCCCCTTTTTCTGAACGAGTGAGCGCAAATAGCGTCCGGCTCTGAATCAGGCCCTTAGTTCAATAATATTGCATCCTACTTTTTCAGTAACATTGTCTGGCCAAAATAATTCTGCAGTCTCTTGTCACACTTGCTCACTAATGAAGTTAGCAACAATGGTCTTAAAACAAGTTATGAGTGAATATCACAAATATGTTATAAGAGAAAATAAAATCTTATCTATCTGTGTCTTATTCTGTGTATTCATGAGTACGCGATGTGCGTTATTTGTGGGTAATATAAAAGAATAGTTTTGTATAATACGGATTGAAAACACTGATATAATGGTGTTTTATTTAGATAAACACAAATACTGTACTGACACACTAAAATCTGTGTGTACATTTTAAAAAGTGTTTTACCATTGTTGCTCTTGGTTTTGTACTTACCATGAGAACACAGGCCTGTTTACCATCCATAAAGCCTTTTGGGATAGAACCAGCAGCAAGGATTTCATATCTGTAATGCAAGAACCAATTAAGGTTACATATAATTGTATATTACTTGTTTTTTTATCATAGTGTGGCAGTTATTATATACACATGTAGTATAGTTCTGTAACTCCCTAGTATCAAACATTATTATTAATGAGGAGTTTTTATGTAAACCAGAGCACATGCTGAAATTATACAAATGATATTTTAGAACTACCCCTGGCACTGTCTTCATCCTTCTCTTTACTTTGTTATGCGTCAATTCTTATAGTTTTCTATGCGGAACATAGGGTGATCAACACCAACAATATTATTTTGTTGTCTCTCTGGCCTACCGAACTTTCAGGATTCCCATACCTGATATTTAATACTCCATGTATTCAAGTAAAGTCTTTGTTATATTTGTATGGTATTATTGATTCATATTATTATACAGTCAGGTCCATAAATATTGGGACATTGACAGAATTTTCATATTTTGGCCTCTATTCACCGCCACAATGGCTTTGAAATTAAACAAACAAGATGTGATTTAACTGCAGACTTTCAGATTTAATTTGAGGGTAATTACATCCAAATCAGGTGAACGGTGTAGGAATTACAACGGTTTCTGTATGTGCCTCCCACTTTTTAAGGGGTCAAAAGTAATGGGACAAACTAAACAATCCTAAATCTAACTATCACTTTTTAATACTTTGATGCAAATCCTTTGCAGGCAATTACAGCCTGAAGTCTGGAACGCATAGACATCACCAGACGCTGGGTTTCATCCCTGGTGATGCTCTGCCAGGCCTCTACTGCAAATGTCTTCAGTTCCTGCTTGCTCTTGGGGCATTTTCCCTTCAGTTTTGTCTTCATCAAGTGAAATGCATGCTCAATCGGATTCAGGTCAGGGGATTGACTTGGCCATTGCATAACATTCCACTTTTTAGCCTTAAAAAACTCTTTGGTTGCTTTAGCAGTATGCTTCGGGTCATTGTCCATCTGCACTGTGAAGCGCCGTCCAATGAGTTCTGAAGCATTTGACTGAATATGAGCATATAATATTTTTGACTGAATATGAGCATATAATATTGCCCGAAACACTTCAGAATTAATTCTGCTGCTTTTGTCAGCAGTCACATCATCAATAAATACAAGGGAACCAGTTCCATTGGCAGCCATACATGCCCACGCTATGACACTACCACCACCATGCTTCACTGATGAGGTGGTATGTTTTGGATCATGAGCAGTTCCTTTCCTTCTCTTCTCTTCCCATCACTCTGGTACAAGTTGATCTTTGTCTCATCTGTCCATAGGATGTTGTTCCAGAACTGTAATAGGTTTTTAAATGTTGTTTGGCAAACTCTAATCTGGTCTTCCTGTTTTTGTGGCTCACCAATGGTTTACATCTTGTGGTGAACTCTCTATATTCACTCTTGTGAAGTCTTCTCTTGATTGTTGACTTTGACACATATACATCTACCTCCTGGAGAGTGTTCTTGATTTGGCCAACTGTTGTGAAGGGGTTTTTCTTCACCAGGGAAATAATTCTTTTGTCATCCACCACAGTTGTTTTCCGTGGTCTTCCGGGTCTTTTGGTGTTGCTGAGCTCTCTCCGGTGCGTTCTTTCTTTTTAAGAATGTTCCAAACAGTTGATTTGGCCACACCTAATGTTTTTGCTATCTCTCTGATGGGTTTGTTTTGATTTTTCAGCCTAATGATGGCTTGCTTCACTGATAGTGACAGCTCTTTGGATCTCATATTGAGAGTTGACAGCAACTGATTCCAAATGCAAATGTCACACCTAGAATCAACTCCAGACCTTTTACCTGCTTAATTGATAATGAAATAACGAGGGAATAGCCCACACCTGTCCATGAAATAGCTTTTGAGTTGATAGTCCCATTACTTTTGGCCCCTTAAAAAGTGGGAGGCACATATTGAAACTGTTGTAATTCCTACACCGTTCACCCGATTTGGATGTAATTACCCTCAAATTAAATCTGAAAGTCTGTAGTTAAAGCACATCTTGTTTGTTTGTTTCATTTCAAAACCATTGTGGTGGTGAATAGAGGCCAAAATCTGAAAATTCTGTCAATGTCCCAATATTTATGGACCTGACTGTATATGTCTGACAGTGCTGTATGCTGTAGCTGGTGTTGTATATACTCTACTACAACATACAGTGACTCCAACGTGAGTGTGACTAGGAGAGTTTGTAATAGGTAGAAAGTAAATGATAGTCATCTGCAAATGTCAGATGTATATTATTATGTGTACTAAATTATACATCTGCAAAGGGTATGAACTCAGGGGCGAATCTACAATGGGTGCAGGGTGTGCGGGGAACACGGGGGGCCCCACACCGCACACCCTGCACCCATAATAATACTTACCTCTCCGGAGTCCCATGCCGGCGCGGGGGTCCGGCGCTGTAAAACGACTGGAAACCGTTTGCGCATGCACAGTACAGGAAAATGGCCGCCGCGGCTATTTTCCCGGTGACCTGTGCATACATTATAGACGCTGGGCACACTCTAGTGCCCAGAGTTTATAACTCCGGCGCTGGGCGCGCACAGCTCAGTGCGCTGCCGGGCGAAGAGGAGGGGGCCCATGTCGGAGACTGCACATGGGCCCCCTCCTCTCTAGAAACACCCCTGTATAACTCAATATTGATCATTTATCCTGTGAGCTTTGGAACATGTTGATAGTCTTGTCTGTCAGTGGTAATACATTTTTATACTTGTATTTCCTAGTCTATTGTCAGCATTCAAAATAACTTCCATGGTTAAAAAAGTCCAACTCACTAATTACCTTTGACGGAACTCCTGGAAAACAATTCTGTTAGGGAATCCTTGACGGCAGATTCTTATGCCTTCCAAGACACCATTACACCTCAACTGTTCCAATACCAGGTAAGCATCAAGTTTTCCTGACTAATGAGACAATTATGACATTTTAAAATTTGTAAAATTATCTTTATTCAAGCCTGTGCCACTAGTTATCATACACATTCTACGGCTTATGCAGAATTGAACACAAGTCCAGGATAATTGCACCCGTACAGAACTGAATGTGTATATTCACCCGTATACAGCGTGGCCAAGCCGCCCCTATCCATATCATTACCAGCGCTCACATGCATCAGCCCTATCCTTGGTGCAAAACATCTGTATGAAGACGGGAGTATTTATGGTCTCACATCATTTTACATTGTCCATAATTCCATTGGCATGCCCTCAACACAACCTTGCTAAGCTTAGCCTACATGCAAGTGTCCTGTTACCTCCCAGTTACACCACTACAGCTGCATTCAACTTTACACCGCACATAATTACATATGCATATCTTCAGAGCGTGCGCAGGGCAAAAACACGCAAGTGCCGTCCTCAAAACTCACTTGTGCGCAATTCTGCATCCGTTCCTCTACATTTACCTAATTTCACTGCTCTGACTCCCCGGCACATTACCTTTGCACAATGCTTATTAGATGGACTTTACATAATTTTGCAAATTGATAGTTTACGTATTACTACAGTATGTACATATGGAGCAAATAAGAAATGTGCACAACTCCATTTATAACCCACAGGAACCAATAAACTACTATACAGAACTGTATACATTGTGTAAATTAACTTATATACACAGCAATCAACCTTGAAGTGTTGCAACATGACACAATACTGACAGTTTAATGTTCCTAAAAACACATATAAGCGGAAAAAATAGATGTAGAATTTGGCAACTTATGGTTCGTCAACTGCTGTGAAACTATAAATCCCAGAAGAGTTGTAAGGTAACCTGCTGAAGTGCATAGTTCAACTATACTCTGCTTACAACTTTCTACCTGAATGTTTGATGGACAATTAAAAGACATAATAATGCATTCATTAACAGCTACTTTAACAGCACTTACCCGTTTCTCATGATTTGGAATGATACAACGGACAAAGTTGGGACTTGTGTTCCTCAGTGTTGTCATCAGTTTGGCTAACTGCTCCTTGTACAGCTGGCCTACAGTACGGAACATGCCCTTTTTGGTCTTAGAGGCACTAGGTAGGGAACTTTCAGTCATTTTTGCCATCTGATCTAACCCCACAATACGGTCCACTAGAATAATCCAACACACAGAAAAGATTTAATGCAAATATTGTTACATGTGTCTTTACTAAGTAATGCAATTGAAATATTTCATGAAATACAACAAAAAGAATTTTACAAAAATTTCATTAAGTGGTTGCCCCATCAAGACATACAAATATTATGTAAAGGGGAAAAAAGTATCATAAAATCCATAGGAAAAACAATTTTAAACAAATCAACTTGTTCCCTTTTATATCATATACCAGCTAATCAAGTGACATTCATACAACAAATCAATTGTTTCTTACCATCTTTCCACAGGTCTGCAACAAATTTATCTGATGACTGGTTCAGTAATGATGTAACATTGTCATTCAGTGGGTCCATGTTTTTGGTTAGCCAAGCTGTGGCATCATAATCCACCTTTTGGAAACAACATTTTTTGTTAACTTCTGTAGTAAATGTTTAATGCATCTCCTACACATTTTCATGTACACTTAAGGGGAAATTTACTAAAAGTTGCGTTTGGAGGTGGTTCGAAACAAACACCCATTGCCATCATTTTTGAGGGGAGATTTATCAAAGTGTGGAGAGAGATAAAGTGCCAACCAATCACATTTTGTCGTTTTACTGGCTGTGTTTGAGAAATGACAGTTAGAAGCTGATTGGTTGGTACTTTATCTCTCTCCAAGCTTTGATAAATCTCTTCCTTCATCTCCAAACTGACAGATTTACTAATCAGCGGTTTAGAGGGTAGTTTTTCAAATAGCCAAACCATTAATTAGTTGAGTATGCCAGCGGCATAGAGGAAACCACCATTACAGTGCAGTATCAAAATAAAATGTGTCGGCGCAACTCAAGAAAAAAGGTGGTAATACAGTAGATTGCCCCTTATATGGTATTATTTTATGTGTTTGTCTCTTATTAAATGAATAATAAATAATGGTTATTATTATAAAATTCATAATAAATATTGTTGTACCAAGTATACAATTCAAAAATAAATATTGCGCTTCATATACATTTTAATTACAGTTTCAAATATTATGTTTTAGATTTTATTTGGTAGCTCCAATTGCCCTTAAAAATATTATGTAGTGTAGTGGTGGTATTATTTCCATTTACTTTTCTACTTTTTTAATCCATCATACTCTATTAGGATTTTAAAAAATGGCACAGACTCATAGCTCTCCAATGTTAATAGCCGTGAGCTTGCTCATCTCATAGAGGGCCCGCCAAGTAGGCGCAGTCTCACAGGTGGAGCAGGAGCAGTTCTAGTATTTACAGTGAAATAATCGGGTGTGTAGTGTGAGGTAGTGTTAATAGAATCAGCGGTTTGGACAACTCCATCCTTTAGTAAATTTCCCACTTACTCTACTGGTTTTTAAACATATTTTTTCATACAGGTAACAGTGGAACTATTTGTCATAGACCTAAAAAAAGCAGCTTACACACCTTTCCTGCATAGTGAAGAAGACAGAAGATGGTTTTATCCTTCAGTTGCTTGGGTTTCTGGAACTTAATGTGGTTTCCTTGTTCCTGCATCAGTTTCTCCACAAAAGAGACATCAGTGGCTTTGGGGAACCAACACTCTTCATCAAGAAGAGCCAATACACCAGGTGGGTTATTCTGTGAATAGATAAAGAGTTTGCCAGTCGTTAGAGAATGTGTATAAAAGTATAGGAACATGCGCTTTACACAGTTGCTGCTAAAAAGTGAAAGAGGGTAGCCCCTAAAAATAACCGAACATTAGTATGTCCTCTGTTGGGGGCCAACTATTCCTATTTGATGTCTTCCCTGGTTTAACCTAATGCATATTTGTAATATGTTACACTTAAAACGACATTATATATATATATATATATATATACTTACAGGCCTTTCAATGAGCTCTATGCAAGGCTGCAGATCCAGTCCAAAGTCAATGAAGTTCCACTCAATCCCCTCTCTTTGGTATTCCTCTTGCTCCAGAATAAACATGGTGTGGTTGAACAGCTGCTGGAGTTTTTCATTGGTGTAGTTGATACACAGCTGCTCAAATGAGTTCACCTAAAGTGATGCAAATAAAGTTGCAACTGGAAAGGTAAATAATTATACTATATCGTTTACGTATCGCAAGAAGTATAATCAAATTGCCTATCACGAAAACCAAAGCCTTGTTAAGTGTCTCCTTATTAGTGCTATACCCATATCATAATACATAAGTGAGAACATATGTTTTAAAACAATAAATGATGTCCTTAGAAAATCTGCTTAATGATGTCATTACTTATAATAATCAGTTCTTATTAATGTAATCACTTCCGTTTTCTATTAGGTATGTTATCATTGCACAATGTACAGTGTAGGTAATTAAGCATGCTGTGTCACATGTAACATTGCTGTTATGCCCTAGGAGCATCCGTATATATCACATAAAGGGGAATGTTAGCTCATCTATTATTATATTATTGCCTACTTTACCTACCTCAAATATCTCAAAGCCAGCAATGTCTAGAATACCCAGGAAAGAGGCTCCTTGTCGCTTGGTCTTATCGAGAGCTTTGTTCACCCGATTGAGCAACCATAGGAAAAGACGCTCGTAGGTGGCTTTTGCTAAAGCCTCAATGGCAAAGTCCGCCTATCAATGGAGGAAGTGTTACCGAAACAGTGAAAGAAACAAACAAAAGATTTATATGTTCAAAGTAATGTAAAATTCATCTAAATAAATAAATAAAATAAAAATATATTTCTCCTCATGTTATACATTATTTTCAGGGTAACAATATGCGGTTACTGATAATCAATTATAACATTGTTCATTTGATCTTGTACATACTGATAATATTGTATATACCGCTGAGCAGGTACTGCCCTCCAGCCCCTTTGAATGTGATGTCATTATGGGCAAAGCAGAGATTTACTACACTGGAGCTGTTCATGTTGCCATCATTAGTTACACAATAATGTTTAATTTTAAATTTTTTTTAATTACTTAACCAGTATGTAATATGTAATGCATTTCAATAGGATTAATTTTGGAGATTTTTTACGGTCATTTTGTATATTACACTTCACCGTGTATAAATGATGGTGTGAGATATACAGTGTATTATGATTTCATTTTTCTTTTATGGAGGTGTCAAAAAGTGCAGATTTTCATGGCAATATGCCTTTAGTAGATTAGGCGACCAGCAAACCACCATGTTATCCAGTAAACACTTGATTCGGTATCTGTTCTATAGATCTAGAGTAAAAAGGTAGACAATGTCTTGATAGACACAAGATGTTAGACAGGCAATAGGTCGACAGGGACAAAAGGTGGACACACTAAAGGTCGACATGTAAGAAGATCGACAGGTACAAATGGTCGAGAGTGTCAAAAGGTCGACGTGCAAATTGTTGACATGAAGATGGTCGACACATTATTTTTAAATTTTTTTTAGGGTTAGGCACTTACTGGAGGGTTAGGCACTTGCCCCAATGGTTAGGGTTAAGCACCTACCCCAATGGTTAGGGGTAGGCACCAGGAGGGAGGGTTAGGTACTTACCGGAGGGTTAGGGTTAGGCACTAGAAGGAACGGTTAGGGTCAGGCACCTACAGCGACGGTTAGGGATAGGCACCAGGAGGGAGGGTTAGGGTGAAGATTAGGTTAGAAAAAAAAAATGTGTCGACCATTTTCATGTTGACCATATGCATGCTGACCTTTTGACCCTGTCGACCATTTGTACCTGTCAACCTTCTTACATGTTGACCCTGTCGACCTTTTGTCCCTATCGACCTGACATCTGGTGTCTATCTAGACATTGTCTACCTTTTTACTGTAGATCTTTCAATCCATAACCCTTGATTCTAGCATGGCAAAATTCAGTGTTCGGTGAGGGGCTTCACCCATTTTAAAGTTGGTTCCTACTTCAGAAAAATAGATTCTATATTCAGCTCGCTCTATTTATTTCCTGATTCCTAAAAGTATTAAGGGTCTGTATTAGGCTAAATCTACAACTGAGAGATGAAAACGTATCTAAGCAGACTTACTTGTTCTTTTGTTTGAGCTTTCTGCACAACGTCTCTTCCTACTTTGATACGAGGGCTAAGGATGGATCTTGTAAAATCTGTCACATTGATCCCCATGAGATGACAACATTTCTGAGCAGCTGAAGTCCAAGAACCATATCAGGTAGTTTAGTGGATAGGTCATTTGAAACAGATTATGCATTTTCAAATAAATCTGGTATACACAAGGATGAATTTTTAACTAAGCACAGGAGATACCTGTTCAAATGCAGCTATAGGACTAGGGGTACATAATAGCCATAGGCATTTTACAATATTCATCACCATACTAATGATTTGCTCCATCTATTCGCAAATCTTATCTTCACCTAATATTGCCACCAGTCTCGGTTATATTAGTTTATTGATGTCTTAGGTAACCATTCATTGGTTCTCTTTACTCCTTCATTAATTATTTTAGTATATTTAATTTCATTTTTAAAAAATATTTTTTTGAATATATATTTTTATATTGAGTATCTTATATGTCCTTTTAGATTATTGATGTAAATTAGGTTACATCAATTATGGACCAATAAAAGTATTTTTTATAGAAAATACAGCAATTTGATTTTTTCATAAATCAGTCTTTTGGATCCAAGGACCAAAAATCCCATATAACCGATGGACATTGGTTGTTAAAAATAAATGTCCAAGGCTTATATCATACCCCACAGAAGTTGAGTACACCACAGAATTTGTAGGACTTCTTTTGGGTTTACTGATTTGCACTGTGGAGGCATGTTACGTTTGTTTCTTCCTTATGACTGACACCGTTCCTGAGTGATCCAAGAACACATCGGATCAACGTTGTATCTCGCAATCACCGTAGGAGCACGGTGGAAATTGGTCCAACGCTCATATACCGCCTACAAATGGTGAGTGCATTTTCAATTTCATTGAATATAACATATTCCATTTAACAATATCACACAATATTAGTTTTATATTTTTTTACATATTTCGGAATACATCGGCAACACAGATCTCAAGATAGCGCTGGAAACATTCCATTTTTTTACAATTATTGATATCTTCGCCAACTAGATTGGAGCTAGAGGAGGCAAAGCCAATATAGAATATGTCAACCCTGTCTTGGCTTTGTATGCCATATTCATAATCCGACTTAAAACTTTTTATGAATCCAATACAGTGATGGCATCAGATTAAGTTTTTTTTGTCTATTGCTTTAGTTTTTGAATGCAATTAGGTTGTACAACAATGAAATTGTTGCCTATTCTTTATTCAAAGGAGAACAAAACTAAATAAGAGATACAATAGAAGTCCATTGCTGCTGCTGAGAACAGATTGATTATTACCGTACCTGTGTCATCTGGCATAGAGGCCTGATCGGTGTTCCTTTCTTTCTTGAAGACAATGTTACCGAGCTGTAAGACTGATGATACTACCTTCATCATGGCTGTCATGGTGGGAAAAAAAGATTTTCAGAGGACACAATTTTACCAGGAGGTTCCGTCAGTATTGTTCAGGTGATGGAAAAAATCCACCAATAGACAATGGATCTCATTTCTGAAATACACTGGAAGCACACTGCAAAGCTCTTATGCACTGACGCACCTAGATATTGAGGCAATGCTTCACCCGGCAAGATTTAAGGTGAAGCAGAAAAATCTGAAGCGGTGACGAATTCAAAAGTCTTGTTAGAATCACCCCTTTAATTACATAAAACATTTGGCTAAATCTCATTTAAATCATGAGAGTAAGGGGACTGCTAACCTCTCTTTATTAACCAGTTATAGTGTAAGATTAGACCTGATCTCTGTCAGCTGTGAGCTGGTGCAAATAGCAAGTGTTTTTGTGGAGTGAAAATGGCTGCCCCCCTCTGCAAAGCCTTAAAAATGTTCCCTTTCCACCACTCCATTTTATTTCAATTCTTTTTCTTCAACAGGATGTTTGCAGTAAAAAAAAAGCTTGCCATACTGCTGTGCCTTCCCTGACCTCTTTCCATCAGCCAGTGCAAACCTGTGCTTCACAACAAACACTGTAATTTTTCTGGGAAAACTAAGCATGGTTTGAGTTATGTGACTGCATATAGTATATAGTTATTTTTTTACATAAACTATGTATGTTTATCTTCAAAGCAAAAAGGGGCCTATGTATCAAAGCTCGATGAAAGATAAAATTATGAGAGAAAAAGTATTAACCAATCAGCTCCTAACTGTCATTTTTCAAACAGCCTGTAACATGTAAGTTAGAAGCTGATTGGTTGGTTATTTATATATTTCACAATTTTATCTCTCATCAAGCTTTAATATATAGGCCCCTAAGTCAGTAATCAACAGCGAGAATTTTTAATAGCATGTGATATAAAAATGAAATATAACGATACTGGGGGTGATTCAGAAGTGTATACTCTATTGTAGCAGCAGCATTTAATGCAGCCACTACTCCGTCTTTATTCTAATGCCGGGGCTGATAGACGTCCTATTGCAATTCCCACCAGCAGTGGTGTGAATCTGACAAGGCGCATACATTGGCCAGATCATCGGACATTGCACATAGCGCAGAATGTCAGACTGAACATGGCAGCCGCTGTCAGTGCAACTGCGTCTTTACCTCCGCATCTGGTAGCCCCAGGGCCGGCTCTAGGGGTGTTCGACCAGTGCGGTCGAACAGGGGCACCACCCATAGAGGGCGCACCCATCCCCAACATCCCGATTTCATTTTCCATAGGTCGAAGTGGCCCGCAGGAGGTCAAATCGGGAGGTTGGGGACCCCCCGCTGCCACAGCTGTGCCAGACCCCGGAGTCTGAATGGATGCTGCGTGCATGCACGCGGCATCCATTCAGTGACGGGAGAGGGCTGGGGGAAGCCCAGCTAGTGAGGCTCCCCCCAACCTGATGTTATTTGGAGGCGTGCCAGACAGGCACTCCTCCAAATAACGTCACATAGGGACGTGACCTATGGTAATTAGGCCACTCCCCCATTTTCCATTGGACAGCCTGAAGCTCCGACTCCTGGAGCCGGCCCTGGGTAGCCCCTCCCCTCCAGTTACCACCACCCAGGAATGCCCCTCGTTCTGCATGCATTTTTGATCAGCATCTTTCTGCGGTAACCATTGGAACACATGCTCAGTGCAGCTCGGATGCATTCACACAGGGAAACTTGCGCCTGATGGCTTCCCTGCGTCCACCTCTGAATCACCCCCTACTGTCTGCAGAATTACACACAAGAAAAAAGCATGCAAACAAACATCTGCCAACTTAGGCTGACATTGTTGTGTGGCAAACCAAGCGCTGATAGGCACTAAACAGTTCATGATCAGTTGGATGAGTGCAAAACCGATTCAGCTGTTTTACATTGAAGACCCTTGTAGTCATGCCGCATTGACTCCTATGGCCCAATTGTTAAATTATTACATACATGAAAGATGTTTCCACAACCAGATCTGTATTTTTGGGGCAGTTACTTGAAGATCTGAATATTCACCAAAGTACCATCCTTTTTGTCTCTATGCCATAATCCCTCTTATCGCCTCCTTATTCACATGTGGTACTCATATCGAAATACAATAGCTTGGAGAGCTAGGATAGCGGCTGAGTCCCTACTATAGGCATACCATTTTAGGGACACACCTAGAGGTCTGAAAAGGTAACAAAGAGCAAGCACCCTGTGAGTTTGCTCATAGCCTGTACACAGAGATAACGGAAAACTATCCTTAGCACACATGTTCCCCTGCAATAATTAAACAAAGATATTCCTGAGGGTTAAAAATCCTGTAACATATTATTGAATCTGTATCTGATTCTGTATTTCTCCAATAAAACATTCTGGATCTTCAGACAGGGTTCTGGCTGTAAATTTGCCCCTTTAGTTACAGATGTGCAACAGATAATGAGCCCCATTTCCTAATTGAGGTCTGCAGTACATCACATGTCCGCCGACCAGCACACCTATACAGGGAAGGGGTTAATGCCTACAATATTAAAAAACGCCAAGATTGATGTTAAGGATGAGTGCTTCAAATTCACAAGATTAGTTTAATTGCTGATTTTGGAGACTTCAAAGAGAAATTACTGACTATAATTGCTAGAAATTCTTATGTTAAGCTTAACTCAAAATATTTGATAACCTTAGGAGCAGCTAGCCCTTTCTTTTAAATGATACATTCTGTGGTCAACATACTGTATATCAGCTGCTGATGAACTATATTTCCCCTAATGGTCACTCCGACATTGATAATGAGAATGTATTTTGCCACAACTAGTGTGCCAATATTGCACTGGCTTATTCTAATATTAGGGGGGAAATGTAATAGAGTCCGAGTTTGTAATCGGTGCGAGTCTGCAGCAACAAAATGCGAGTTTGTACTCGCTGGATTTAATAGAGTACGAGAAGGTGCAAAGTCCCATGAAACTCGCATCAAGCATTTTCATCCCTTGCAAACTCGCATCCAGATGTTTTCCTATTTCAAACATAAAACTCGCACAAAGTAATAGGGTGAGAGTTTAAACTCTCACCAAATTTGTAAAAAAAAATTGTCAAATAATAGATCTACTTCAGGCTAGCGAGTTTAGCCTGAGCAGCAGCGTGTATAGCAGAAGCCTACACAGATTAGTGAGATCTGTGAAGGCTTCTGTTTGTGAAAAGGAAATTAGAAGTGTTAGAATGAGTGAGTGCATGTGTAATAAAAGAATACAACGTATGGTGTGTGTATCTTCTTTTGCATGGGGACTACAGATCCCAGTGGGACCTTAATGCCCTGCATGCTGGTACTTGAGGTTCTCCAAGTATCGGCATGCGGGGGAGGCTTGCTGGGACATCTAGTCCTCCTGTAAAAGCCAATATTAGTTTATATGTACTTTTTACACAATCAACCCCACATCCCCCAGCCAGGGATGCGGGGGATAGCCCTGTGCTTCAGCCCCGGCCTGGGGTACCCTGGAGAGGGAAGACCCCTTTATCTCGGGCCTGGGCAAACTAGTGAGAGGTGCTGAATGCTTTGGGGGGTGGACCCTGTGAAGCAGGTCCCCTGTCTGTTGTTTTACACCCCTGCTGGTTGAAGTCCGGTGCGGAATGTGGTTAATACTGGGGACCCCTGCTCATTTTGTACCCCGTATTTCACAACCAGGACCAGCTCAAAAATCCTGGTGCAGGTAGTGATTTTGCATTTTTTTCTTTTTTTTTTTAACACTTTCATCCCTTTTAACACACAGAAGCCTGCACAGATCTCACTGATCTGTGCAGGCTTTTCACAAAAAAAAAAACTTGCATGGACTCGTATTACATAGTGAGACTTTAACTACAGACTTGTATCAAACTCGCTGCGAATCCATATTCGCAAAAAAACTTGAACTCTGTTACATTTCCTCTTTAATGTTAGACTACATTATAAATGATAATACAATCTATCAGAAAATATAAGAATAGCAAAGTGTAAAGTAGTAAAGTAAATTTGCCATCACAGAATTCTGAATTTTATAAACCTGTCTAGTGAATGGTTCACAAGAAAGCCATAGATTAATACATTAGGTCAATCTCTTACATATCTGTTCCTCTTCATTGAATCCCATAATCTCCATGGCTTCCAGAGTCTCCTGAAACATGTCACTGTCATCTTGGGAAGGGACGGGCACATAGCCATAGGATAGAAAAGTGTAATTTGAAAAACCTTCAAGTAGTAGTTCCTCTAAAAACAGAAACAGAGCGCAGTACATGTAAGGTTCCAGACTGAGCACTCAAATTATACATTGTTAGTTCTCTGGTAGAGCAGGAACATGGATTCTTGTCTGTTTCTAATAAAAAACGACACCAACCTTCGCCTTCCTACCAATCAAAATGTTACATTATACTGTATTCCCAGGACTAGATATAGATATATTATACTGCAAAAACTATCAATATTTACTATATATATTTATAATGGGGCCCAGACCATGAACTGCAGTATCCCTGTTGTCTGCAGGCTATGTTCTTTCTAATGTTTGGCCAAACCTCTGTGGTGGCTGACCAACACACCTTTAGCATGGACCCCTACCACTTCACTCTCCTGGTGGGCCCTTCAGTCTGATACTGGCTGAAACCGTCACTCCATGATACCCTACTCCTGCTAGTGTGCCACATTTTATACTTTGAACATTGTAGGTTTGCCCATATGTATTTGCATAGCATGTTTAGGTGAAGGGCCGTTGAGAGCTGAACAGTGCCCGGGTACTGAGGGCAAGTCCAAATCTGGGAGGCGTGACCATACACCTCTGGAACAAAATGAAAAATACTATGCAGTTGTGGTGCCACATGCTGCAAAGGGGGCATTTGTTCTCCTCAGCAGCTGACACAGGCCTCCACCAGGCCCCTACAACAAGCCCGGGCCCAGGTAATCAGTACCCCCTCCTCTCAGTGCCCGTGTTAGAATGCAATGTATGTTGTGAATAAATCCCATATGGTCTTCATGTCAACATGCAGATGGACTGCGAACAACATTGGGTTGTGGGATTTATTTTTGTATTCGATAGTGACTGCCATGAAGCTAGTTTGGCACTACACTACACAGGTAAGTTGGTGCACAGGTTAGTTGTGGCAAGACATGGTTTCCCTCACCGATGCATTGAATATGCGAGGGTTTTTATTTCTTCCACAATATCTGGCACTACATTAATATTAAGCAATAAATGTGCAGTCATCAATAGTTCTCACATACCTTTCCAAGCAGGCTTAGAACCTTGGATCATATAATAGAAGATGTGGAAGGTCCTCTCATCCCTTGCTTGCCGGATAGCTCGAGATTTTTCAAGCAAATCTAAATCATTATTAAAGAGCCAAACTGGGAAATAAATTTAATAAATAAATATAAACTTTAGCATAATCTGCCAGTCCTATTAGACTCAACTCTATATGGAATATACTATTGTTTAGCCTTTGCACAAAATGTTATCTATAATTCATCCTGAGTAAGTTCCATAATTCAGCTTTAAATGTCTAGAATTTCCTCTGTGTTTGGACGCTACTTGCGCATCACAGTGGTATAACTATAATTAAGAGATGTATTAGTTTGTACTGACTTTTTATATAAGTTTCCCATCACCCGTGTATCTCTTATACTACTTGTTCCACAGTGCATGTAACTTCCATAGAACGGAGCAGGCATAAAGTCATCCGGCTAGGACTGGCATCGCACCCGACTGGCTCGCATATAAACTATATGCATAGGAGACATGGAATGTGGATAGCTTGGGAAAGAGAGATCTGCACTTCACCCTTGTGCACCCAAGTCCCATATACCTTAGCAATGTTGGTACCTTACTTTATGTGGATCTGGAATTGTTTATATTTTGAGATAAATTATGAATTATGTTAAAATGGGGCTTACCAGGGTAGCTATAATACATTCAAAAGCCAGGGTAAGGATCACATTACTGGGTTCCATAAGCATTCATACAACAGGATATGTACAAATAATACTATAGTGGTTTATTACATATATAAAATCTGAGAAGATCCGATATGATAAAATGGTTGTATGGTTAACACTTGGGGCTGTTTCAGGATATGTACAAATAATACTATAATGGTTTATTACATATATAAAATCTGAGAAGATCCGATATGATAAGATGATTGTATGGTTAACACTTGGGGATGTTTCAGATTACATTATTGTTAGGGTTATACTTACTATAAGTTATATTTTCAATTTTTGTTTACTTACCATGGTCAAATAACATTAAAGAGACTTGTGTCCCTAAAACACATGGGGGTGATGTACAAAGCACAAATAAGGAGTAATGCAACATTTTGTAGAAGTGCATCTCATATTAGTGAAAAAAGAGGTCAGCGCCTCTTCACACTTTGGAGCAACCTTCGAAAACTGAAAGTGCACCTCCATGTGTGGAAAATGGAGGTGCACTGCGGAAAACGGCAGACCTCACATCGTAGTCCAACTCCCCACAAATTTTGTACCTTTTGGATGGATATTTAAAATACAGGATAAGAATCCAGTAGATTTCAACTGCAGAGGGGTAAAGGCAGTGCCTGGCAATGAGCATACCTGAAAATGTGCACTCTACTTTTTTATCTCATAAGAATAATCTCAATCCACATAATAAATTCTCAATCCTCATATGGATGATCAGAAGATTATTGGTAACAAAATGTTATCAACCAAGTCAAACACAAGTTAATAAGAATGAGAATGGCATCCAGTGAAGTATTATGGGTTTAATTTTGCCCAAAGATGTCAGGCTCTCACTACGAAAGCGTTAATACCATCGGAATTTGTGTTTCTAAGACTATTTTGTGATCTCATTGAAATAAAGATTTATTTCACAACTAATGGGTAAACTATTTTCGTTCTGAACTGAAATGTCGGGCCATGATCATTTACTGCAATGTGGATTTTTAGAAACTGAGAATTTAGTGTCTATAAACAGTGTCCACATTTCGGCATGTTTATATGTCTCCCTTCTGTGGATATTTGCCTTACTTAGACATACAGAGCCTATCTGTTTATCTAACTGGCTGTCTAGGCTCGTCGGCATTCCACAGCAGGCGGAAAAGGATACAAGTTTCGATGTTTGCTCCTACAATATAGCCAGTAACATCAAAGTTGATACGAATAAATTTACCCTGGGAAAGTAAGAAAATCAGAATTAATAGTCATGACGATCAATTTTTCTAAATGCTAAAAAAGAAACATAAAATATAGAATAGTAATAATTACAGTCTGACACCTTAATATAAACCTGCCACAAACATTTACATAGAAAGAAGATTATCGGTATTGTGAAATGATGGGCGTGGCCAAGATGGCGCCATGCAGAGAGCGTATCACGTCATAGGCCGCCAGGACCGCCCACTTCACTTGCTAAGTGGGGGACTCCTGGCCGTTCCAGGAGAGAAGGCAAGTTTACATCACATGCCAATAGAGAACGTATATTTTTTGCATGCTTTTCTTGCTATATTTCAGTTAACATAGTCATAGCACTTTGATACTTACGAAACGGGAGGAGTTGTCATTTTTCACGGTTTTGGCGTTACCAAAAGCTTCAAGGATAGGATTGGCCTGAAGAAGCTGTTTTTCCAGCTCTCCCTGGAATTCATATCAACCAATGTTATGAAGAGAAATAAAAATGTTAATGATTTATACATTAGTGCAACATAGACTGAGGCCATAGCATGATATAGCTATCAGATATGTATGTTAATTGATGTTCAAAGGTCAGTTACTCCTTTGAAGGAGCAGCTTAATGTGCTGGTGCAATTACATTCAGTCCTCTCCTGTAGCATGAAGTTTGAAGCAGCAGCAGCTATTATGCAGTACTGTAATGTTCACAGATCAAAGGCCCAGCACAGCACCTGCTAAGTATCATTACTGAGATGCCCTGAATTGCCTGGCACAAAACCAAAGTTAAATGATTGGTATTCTTGGCAAAACCTAATATTAGACAAGAAGCTCCAGTGATCCCCCTGACTACTTACTTACTAACGTTCTGACCTCTGCATAGCATTGGGCAAAGTTAGAATGTAATGCACAGCACCAAGTTTAAAAGCAGCAATGAGCCCGGCTAAGCTCTGTTATTGTCTGAATGCATCTACTGCATTTCACATTGCCAACAAGCAATGGTACTAAGGGCCATAGCACTTATCCTGCAAATGAAAGAAATCATTGCTTTTTAATGTTATCATGGATTTTTCATGCAAAGAAACACTGAGGATGGTTATCATCATATAAACATAGCATGCCATGCAAGTCCAGGACAGAGGTCACCAATTCAGAGATGTCTGCAGTGTTTTATTGTAACTGAAATAAAATGTGTTTTTCTAGTGCTGGGCAGTATATTCCCAGTTGTATGTACCTATCAGAGAGTGCGCCAGATTCTGAGTCGCACGCAGCAGCAGCGTCTATTGCCGGTCACCCATCCGAGACTTTATGCAAATGCTGCTACTGGAATGTGCATGGTCTGAGACTCCCACTTTTAGCGTCCGTGCTCACTGTAATACCAAATGGTGCATCTTTATACAGTACTGTAAGCCACCATCGGTCACAACATTGAAACAGGCACCAGCCCTATGGCAGGCACAGTCACTCTGTCTGCATGTGGCCTCCTATGCCTGCGCTGTGCGTCTGTGAACGCAGCCCCTTGCATTGACATGCCCACTGAATGGAACATTTTTGCGTGCATTTCGAGCCACCCCCCAGTCACCGCCAAGGAGCGCGTTCATCACTTTTCCACAACATTTCTGATACTGTCTGTCCTGATCACAACAGCGCCTTTCTGCGTATGCACTGTGTAACGCATGCATCGTTGGACTTTATAGAATTGTTTGCGCATGCGCAGTTGGTAAAAATCGCTCAACTACATGAACATCGGCCCAATATGAATATAGCTATGTAGCTATCAGACAGTATGTTTTCCCATGTGTGTATTTCAGCCAGTATGTTTCCACATGTATGTGGTTATCAGACAATATGCCTCTACATCTATGTAGCTATCAGTCTGCTTTCACATATATGCAGGCTTGCTGAATCTCGTCATCGCAGCCCCGCCCCCTGCTTCACAATGTCAATATTTTCGGCATTGTGAAGAGGGTGCAGAGCCTCGATGACGGGATCGTGCGGCTCCGCCCCCAATGTCGCATCATAACCCGCCCACGCCCCCCACTGTGCTCAGACATTCAGCTCCCTCCCGGAAGGAGGGAGCTGAATGTAGGCGAGTTTGCATATATGTACTGTAGCTATTAGACATTATGCCTCACATGTATTTCATGTATTTGGCCATTAGACAGTATGTTGCCACATGTATATAGCTATGTAGCTATCAGACAGTATGTTTCCTCATGTATATAGCTATGTAGCTATCAGACAGTGGGTTTCCTCATGTACATAGCTATGTAGTTATCAGACAGTATGTTTCCTCATGTATATAGCTACAGTATATAGCTATCGGACAGTATGTTTCCTCATATATACAGTATAGCTATGTAGCTATCAGACAGTATATTTCCTCATGTTTGTGTTTATCAAATAGTGTGGTTCTACATTTATGTAGATATCAAACAGTCTGCTTTCACATGTATGTTTCTACATCTATGTAACTATCAGACAATATGCTTCAACATGTATGTAGCTATCAAACAGTATGCTTCTACATATATGTAGATCAGACAATATGCCTCCACATCTGTGTAGCTATCAAACAGCATGCTTCTACAAATATGTAGATCCGACAATATGCCTCCACATCTATGTAGCTATCAAACAGTATGTTTGCACATGTACAGTATGTATCTATCAGACAGTATGTTTCACATGTACAGTATGTAGCTATCAGACAGTATGTTTCAACATGTACAGTATGTATCTATCAGACAGTATGTTTGCACATGGACAGTATGTAGCTATCAGACAGTATGTTTGCACATGGACAGTATGTAGCTATCAGACCGTATGTTGCACATGTACAGTATGTAGCTATCAGACAGTATGTTTGCACATGGACAGTATGTAGATATCAGACAGTATGTTTGCACATGGACAATATGTAGCTATTAGACAGTATGTTTACACAGGGACAGTATGTAGCTATCAGGCAGTATGTTTGCACATGGACAGTATGTAGCTATCAGACAGTATGTTTGCACATGGACAGTATGTAGATATCAGACAGTATGTTTGCACATGGACAATATGTAGCTATTAGACAGTATGTTTACACAGGGACAGTATGTAGCTATCAGGCAGTATGTTTGCACATGGACAGTATGTAGCTATCAGACAGTATGTTTGCACAGGGACAGTATGTAGCTATCAGACAATATGTTTGCACATGGACAGTATGTAGCCATCAGACAGTATGTTGCACATGGACAGTATGTAGCTATCAGACAGTATGTTTGCACATGTACAGTATGTAGCTATCAGACAGTATGTTTGCACATGGACAGTATGTAGCTATCAGACCGTATGTTGCACATGTACAGTATGTAGCTATCAGAAAGTATGTTTGCACATGGACAGTATGTAGCTATCAGACAGTATGTTTGCACATGGACAGTATGTAGCTATCAGACAGTATGTTTGCACATGGACAGTATGTAGCTATCAGACAGTATGTTTGCACAGGGACAGTATGTAGCTATCAGACAGTATGTTTGCACATGGACAGTATGTAGCTATCAGACAGTATGTTTGCACATGGACAGTATGTAGCTATCAGACAGTATGTTTGCACATGGACAGTATGTAGCTATCAGACAGTATGTTTGCACATGGACAGTATGTAGCTATCAGACAGTATGTTTGCACATGGACAGTATGTAGATATCAGACAGTATGTTTGCACATGGACAATATGTAGCTATTAGACAGTATGTTTGCACATGTATAGTATGTAGCTATTAGACAGTATGTTTGCACAGGGACAGTATGTAGCTATCAGGCAGTATGTTTGCACATGTACAGTATGTAGCTATCAGACAGTATGTTTGCACAGGGACAGTATGTAGCTATCAGACAGTATGTTTGCACATGGACAGTATGTAGCCATCAGACAGTATGTTGCACATGGACAGTATGTAGCTATCAGACAGTATGTTTGCACATGTACAGTATGTAGCTATCAGACAGTATGTTTGCACATGGACAGTATGTAGCTATCAGACCATATGTTGCACATGTACAGTATGTAGCTATCAGAAAGTATGTTTGCACATGGACAGTATGTAGCTATCAGACAGTATGTTTGCACATGGACAGTATGTAGATATCAGACAGTATGTTTGCACATGTACAGTATGCAGCTATCAGACAGTATGTTTGCACATGTACAGTATGTAGCTATCAGACAGTATGTTTCCTCATGTATATAGCTATGTAGCTATCAGACAGTATGTTTCCTCATGTATATAGCTATGTAGCTATCAGACAGTATGTTTCCTCATGTATATAGCTATGTAGCTATCAGACAGTATGTTTCCTCATGTATATAGCTATGTAGCTATCAGACAGTATGTTTCCTCATGTATATAGCTATGTAGCTATCAGACAGTATGTTTCCTCATGTATATAGCTATGTAGCTATCAGACAGTATGTTTCCTCATGTATATAGCTATGTAGCTATCAGACAGTATGTTTCCTCATGTATATAGCTATGTAGCTATCAGACAGTATGTTTCCTCATATATATAGCTATGTAGCGGGGGAGGGGGCACTACAGAGGGCTTATTACAGGGGGCTTACTACTGGGGGCTTACTAGATAAATGTGGAAACCCCCCCAGAGAGTGAGACACTGTAGATAGATAAATAGATGTAGAAACCCCCCAGAGAGTGAGACACTGTAGATAGATGGACAAATGTAGACACCCTTCAGATAGTGAGACACGATAGATAGATAGATAGATAGATAGATAGATAGATGTAGGAACCCCCCCCCCCAAAGAGTGAAACAAAGAGTGTCCGCCGGCCAGTACTGATCAGGGGGGAGGGGGGTACTCAGAACTCCCCCTACATGCACTACTGTAGAGCATAATCTAAGGTCAATATTAAGTACCCAACTCATTGGCTTATGATTCTGGGGCCTATTCATCATCACTTATTTTTCACAAAAGCATGTGAAAATTAACATTTTCACATACTTTTCTAAAAAATAAGTGTCAGGGACATTCATCAAGTTCCGAAAAGCATTTTTTTTGGAACTTGATGGTGTAACTCAACTTTCAGATCTCGTTCATCCCCCGATAATCTTCACAGGCAGCTGTTTAGTCCATTCCCAGTGCAGCGTTGACACATGAGCAGTGGGAAAAAATCACTACACTGCGTCCGACATCGACATTGAACCAGACCCACAATTGCTTCCTTTATGAGCTCTACTGTCATTAATATTTGTTCAGCTCACATAATGGCTTCTTCCTCTCCATGTGACTGGTGCAGGTACACCTTTTTGCATGTTTTTGTTTGTTTTAGATACTTACTGTAAACTCAGTAATGAAATAAAAAGCATTAACCCACATTCGCCACTTTGACCTGTGTGCCATGTTTTAACATAATGTAATCCATCTGCTTAGACCATGCCAAGTATGAGAGAATTGCAAGTGATTTCCATTCAACAAGAAGTTGAGCAGATTCAGCAAACTGTGGGCCTGATTCAGAGATGTACACTAACCCGATTAGCGCACATCACCAATGTTTGGAGGATTGCGATTGCGCAGGAGGCTTACTGCACATGTGCAGCCTTCCGACTGCGAGCCCGCTTGCAGTGTGTCCCAGCCGCAGCCTGATTGACAGGCTGCGGTGTTTGGGAGGCGGAGCGGGGGCGTGTCACCCCCATTTTCCGGGAGGGGCGAGGCCAGGGTCTGCGTGGGTGCTTTATCGTACCGTGTAGGGGGGCTTTCAGACTGGATTATTTGTATGTTTCTAAAAAATGGCTGACATTTACTTTAGCAGAGTGTCATGTGCCTGTTAATATTTATTAGCAAACAATATTAATCAATAGCAAGCAGGAAAACATGCAGACATGCAGAGCATCAATACACAACATGCATACTGGATTGCAATCCCACTACGATTTCACAGCAGGTCCTTAAAAGTTCAACCTCATATGCCCTCATAATGAACAAGTTTGTCAGGATTCCAAATTCAGGCTGTTGACTCTTTCAGGATTGTCGGAAAATGTCTAGTATCAGTTATATAGAAAGAATAATATGAGTTTGACTATAGACCAGTGATTCTCAACCGATTCTAGCCTGGAGTGCAAAATATGCAAATGCACCAAAATTGGTGTATTACTATGATTGCACAAAGACTGTCATTGATGTCTGCATTTGTTCTTTATTTTTGGAAATTAGCTGTTAATTTTTTTTTTTTTATTTCCTATCGTTAGAATCATCTGGTTGACAACCAAAGTTCTACATTTGTCAGATCTCATTCATTTCACACCAGTATGTGTCAAACACAAGTGCTATTGTTGCATTGTATTGTATTATTATATAACCACCACCACTGGTATTGAGTGTGCAACAATAGCATGCAAATGTCCACTCAGTGCTAAAACACACACACTGTACAATCTATTTACTCACGTAAGCAAAAGATGGGCCTTGCTGTAGTTGAATAATGTGGTAAAACAGATGTCAGAATAATATAAAATACATTCTGTCCCTATTTTAACACAAAAGCTCCATATATCAATAACTTACAATCAGGTATTATCATACTACAATTCCCATCGTGCCCTTCTGGTCAGGCGACTGGGCAGCTGAGAGAGTCATAGGGATATTCATACATCAAATAGACAGCAATACATTGTACATCATTAAAACACCAATCGTGCTATTACATAGTCATGATAACCTTGTTGGCAGTAACTTGCTCATAAAAAGCTTTAATTATCTTCATTCTTAATAAAATGAGAACTACATAGCAGTTTTGGTACTATAAATCCCAGCATGTCTTATCAACCTTTGAATGCTGGAAATTGTAGTTCTGCCACAGGTAGTCTTCTGCAAACAAAAAGGGCTGTAGCTTGATTTCAGGATTATTGCTATCAATAGATAACACCAAAGTAATTTAAATGTTAACTTTCTGGGGTATATTTACTAAAGTGCGGGTTTTTAGAAGTGGAGATGTTGCCCATAGCAACCAATCAGATTTTACTTATCATTTATCTACCACCTTCTAGAAGTTAATAGCTAGAATCTGATTGGTTGCTATGGGCAACACATCCACTTCTATAAACCTGCACTTTAGTAAATATACCCCTCTGTGTTTCATATTAACATTACCTAAAAGAACTTAAATGGGCACAAAACATTTTAGGGACATAGGGCCTTATTTATCAACGAGTTTTAGCATTCACGAGTGATAAAACTTATTGTGTATGATGATAATGATTGCTCCAGCCAATCAGCTCCCAACTGCCATCTGTTTGAAAAATGACAGTTGGCAACTGATTGGCTGGAACACCATTATCATACGCAATGAGTTTCATCACTTGTGAATGATAAAACTCATTAATAAATAAGGCCCGCATTTGTTAGCATTAATCTATGGCTCATTTGATTAATCAAAAGATAAGAAAATATAGATAAATATCAGTAGATCTGTGTAAATAATTTATTTTTAAGTATTCACAAAATAATATCTGAAGTCAATATATTTAAAATGATTTGGAAACAGTATTTCTAGCCACTAATTATTTCTATAAAACAAGAAGTCTAATAAATGAAATAAGCATAAAAAAATACTCGGAGCGGATAAAGGTATATGCACAAAGGAAACTGCAAAGCAATGTGAGTGCACACAGTACTTTCTACATTCTTCATAAAGTTAAATCATTTAACTCTATATTTGGGAATATCAAAAAGTCCAATTTTATACTAGAACAGTTCAAATATATGCTCAAAGCTTGTCCAGAAATTGTATAATCATACATCTTGGTAAGAAGACTCAAGTGACTGTGATGTCAAAAGGACACACACTAGATTCTCCCTGGTTGCTATACAATACTTAGAAGTATGTTCAACAAAGTCTTAGCTTTCCATAAACATTAAGATTGAAATGTAACTGTGTATTCTTAACACATCAGTTACTTGGCAGGAGAACACATGACTAGCTCGGCAATGTTTCATTTACAAGCTCCTCCCTTGCAGAGTGTTTGTTAAGTGCTACCATAGATCAGCTGCATTGATGTGCACGAAATGAATTGTTAGCAGTCTGTACTTACAGTGATGGCGGCATCTTTCTTTCCCTTGTGAGAAGAAGCCACCACAGCCAGGTACTGAATGACTTTCTTGGTGTTCTCTGTTTTGCCAGCACCAGATTCACCCCTGAAACAGTTATTGAAAATCATAATATTTTTTAGTCAATTCCCCATATTAGTTCTATTTATACACTGTAGTCGGTATTCCAGTTACTTTTCACCATACCAGACACCCTACAGACTGGCTCGTCAGAATGACAGACATCATGAAGATTGTTACAATAATGGTTATTATTATTATTATTATTATTATTATTATTATTATTATTATTATTATTATTATTATTATTATAATTATTATTATTATTATGAGTTTACCTGTATAGCACCAACATATACTGTAGTGCTGTCACAGGTACACAAACCAGCATCACCTAGCCTACAAATATATCATTGGACAGTGGGTGGAACTGGATCTCCAAAACTCCATGTAACCACAGGGAAACAAACATGGGTTGATTGAGTAGGGAGTAAAATCGGAGTAAGTTACACCTCAGAATAGTGTATTTTCGTCAACATGCCCATTTTCAGATGGGAAACATTGATCAGCGTTTGCAGATCGTTCGACAACAGCAAATCACAAGTGGCTTGCTAGGTCCTGTCAAAGTCAGATAATTGGATACGATCGCTTTACAATTATTATCTGACGATATAGTCGTCTATGGTCTGATGACGTATTACTAGGATGCTACTTTGCGTCGGTGCAATCCAATGCGCACAAATGCGAATTCACAACACACATACACTGACGCACATAACGCACACATATATATACATATATGGTATACACACAGATGCTCATATGCGTATTCACATACTTACACATAGACGCTCATCTGTATATATTCACGTACATACACATAGACGCACATTTGCTATTTCAATACACAGACACACATATGCGAACGCATACATATAAAATGGTTCCCACACAGTATAGATAATAATTAGAGTTATTAAAGGTATTTGTTATCTAATAAATATGATATGAGATATACTTAAAAAAGATCTAAGGTTCAGAATACAGGGGACATGTCATGTTTGGTATCATACTAAATCCCTGTTTATTTGCAGACATCCGTATCTATCAGCAAAGAAGTCGCATCATGCGTCAGCTAGTTATGGATGATAGGGAGTTATTGAATAGAATGTCATTATTTGTATGCAGTGTTGTAGCCAGTATTAACCAGTTCTTCGGCGGGAAGCTACACAATGTGACTGTTGGAAGACTGAGCCATACCCCTCATGACAACGTATGAACTGACCAATGACCAGATTGACCAGAAGCATGAACCAATGAGAACCTGTCAATTTGTCCCTTTGTTAACTCTGAAACCTGTAAGGTATATAGGCTGTGTCCTGACCTCAGTGTACACACATCTTCTTTGCGACCGCAGACTTCAGGACTGATGACTGTATACTGGGACCAGTGCGCACGCATATGTATCGGCTGTCCTATTTTATTGCTTTTTTCTCTAATTGTTAACTCTTACATCGTGTTATCCCTTTTTACTTAAATAACTTTTCGTGCTTTGGAACCACACGATTGGACTGGAAAGCAATTCTTTCTTAAGTGACTTGCAGCGCTAAATAGCGACTAAACGGTATTCATAGTCTGTAGCCTGTTTTTTCTAGACGTATTTTCATCTATTTCAAAGTATGCAAGTGACCATAATTGAGTGAACATGCCCTGCCCAGATCTGCCAATTCGGGCACAAACTGCAGGAGACAGGTGGAAATGGAAAAAAGTAGAAAATCTGCATGGGCACATGTGCGTTTGTATATGGTTCTGAGCATGCTCAGAGCAATTGAATTCAATTTGCTCTCTGCCAACTAGTGTAGTACTCGCTATGCATGAGCCCCACAAGTTCCACACCCATAATGCAATGAGTCATGCACTTGGAGCGGTTCAAATACATACCATAATTTGGCCAATAAAATCATGTCAGTTTTCAGGTTCTCTAAAAAGCAAAATAATGGGCTAAATGATGTAGAACAGGTATGTGGAGGTGTAAATGATGTAGGACAGGTATGTGAAGGTGTAAATGATGTGGGACAGGTCTGTGGAGGTGTAAGTGATGTGGGACAGGCATGTGGAGGTGTAAGTGATGTGGGACAGGTATGTGAAGGTGTAAATGATGTGGGACAGGTATGTGAAGGTGTAAATGATGTGGGACAGGTATGTGAAGGTGTAAATGATGTGGGACAGGTATGTTGAGGTGTAAATGATGTGGGACAGGTATGTGGAGGTGTAAATTATGTGGGACAGGTATGTGGAGGTGTAAATTATGTAGGACAGGTATGTGGAGGTGTAAATTATGTGGAACAGGTATGTATGGGTGTTGTATTTATGGGAGAGGGGTTTTAAAACTTTCAGATGAGAGTTAAAAGTGTTTATTCCAACTTTCTATAAACGTATATGAAAAGATTGAAGGATTACTACATTTTTCATTACCCAAAAATACTGGAAAGACTTTAATTTGCTGAATAACACTTGCTTGCTATTATTATTCAACCATTAATAAAAAGTGCACAAATCGGCAATATGATACCTTTTAAGGACCTCCAGTACTTTTCTTATGGCCACTAATAACCTTCTATATAGTCCTGCTATCTCTTTTGCACTTCTCTCAGGTTGCATTTTGTAGAAAAGTCACGCAACCTCGCCGCGAGTACCACAAATTGGCTTTTCTAATTGGAACTTGCATTTCTCGGGTGAGCGCATTCACACGAAGTATGGAAGTTTCATGAAACAAACTCACTTATGCAAACTTGCTCCTAATTGAATTGACCCCCTAGTGTTTCATAACAGTGGCCCTCATTCAGAGGCAGTCGCAAGAAGCAATCGCTCTCTCTGAATGAGGGCGGCCGCTAGTTTGTTTAAGTGCGGCCTCCTGGTCACCATCGACAGCCGCCCCTTTTGTAGTGAGCTCCGGAGCGAGAGAGTTTCTCTCTCGCTCCGGGGCTTGCGTACGCGCAGTGCGGTCGCTGCGCGTGTGCAGGGCCTTAACATCGACCCGATTGCGAGCGCTCAGCACTTGCGACCGGGTATGAATGAGATCCAGTATTTCTTATTACATTGACACCTGTTGCATGGACGTCACTAAACCCTTTATAGAATTTTTTATTAATCAGACTAAAATTTGTCATGAGAAGTTAAACAATTGCTTCAGCACCAGGTATGTTGGTCTGCAGTCATTCCTGTGTCTCTGCAGGATTTTGCCTTTGTTTAGTTGTTGTAAATCAGCTTCTGATTAGGTTACTATTTACTGTGTGTCTAAAGTTTTAATTTAAATTATCATCTGTAATCATGAAATGTCCCTGGGATGGAAGAGAACGGAGGCTACATAGTATACATAATGTAATTGCTTCTTATTAAATCAAATCTATGTTGGCAGCGGCATATGTTATGCTTATTGCTTTCTGCTGCCCTTGTAATATTATAAAAGCTGTAATGATTAAATCGGATTATTAAGAGGGATGTAGGAGCTGATTTAGCTTCCTCTGCAACTGCGCACACTACATCTCAACACAACTGAAGGGCCCCATATACCTGCCGGCTGTTTCACCGAATCCCCGGTCAGACCGGAACTACCGATCCGACATTCAGAAAGGCCAATCGGTGGACATCGATGATCGCTGATCCATCAGGGAATTGGTGAAATTCTTTATGTTAAAAATCCCCTATTTGCTGATCACAATCATATTTTGATCGTGGTCGGCAAATTTCACCAGTGCACCGACCCTGGCGTTTGTTGATCGGGAAACTGGCCCAATACATTGCAGATGTATGGGGGACTTAACCCATAATGACTTGCCCAAAGTTACCAGGTGTTCCCACTGGTAATTACAACAGGATCAACAGCTGCTCTCAATATAAATGTTTCCCAGTCAGTGGTCTTCAGTTAATATGAAGACTGCTTATTATATGCCCTCTTTGGCCAATAATTCATCCTGAACTTTAGGTAAACTTAATTATGGCTCTACATACTGTACCTAATAAAGCTACATAAGCAGAACCAAATATCCAGCTTGCAGGAATCTGTATTAACCTTAATAGGTCTCTCAGGGCCGGCTCCAGGGGTCGGAGCACCCTGTGCCGGCTCTTAAGAGGGCGCCCTTACATCGCTTCACCGCGAGCGACCGAAAATGGGGGGGTGTACCAATTACCATATGCCACGCCCCCTATGTGACGTTATTTGGAGGCGTGCCCGCATGGCATGCCTCCAACTAACGTCAGGCTGGGGGGAGCCTCACTAGCTGGGCTTCCCCTAGCCCTCTCCGGTCACTGAATGGTTGCCGCACACATGGCCGCAGCATCCATTCATACTCCGGCACCGTTTTTTTACTCACGGGCTGGCTGCTGGCACTGACAGGCAGGCTGTATGTAGTGGGGTGCGGCACGCCGGCACATAGTCACACCCACAGCCTGCCAGTGCCAGCAGCCAGCCTGAGCCCATGGTGATGTGATGAGCACATTCACTTACCGTCTCTGCTCCGCACGGATGCCCTCGTCACCTCGTCCAGACCTCCGCATCCGCAGCCTCAGAGACCAGGGTGCAGACACGCTCAGGGTGAGCCCCCACACACTCGTCCGGTCCGCTGGCCGGCCAGCCGCCCACACTAGCGGTGAAGCATCAGCAGCCAGTGCCCACTGTGGCATCCACAGTCCACCACGTCGTCCACACAGCCGCCACCGCCTGCCGAAGTCAGAGACTGCATGGGCAGGGATGGTGTGTGACGTCACACCCGGCCCGCCCAGCTCAATCTAGGACAGGAGGGACTGTCAGCGCTCAGCGGCTGGTGGTGGTGTTATAGGGTAGGGCGAAAGCACAGCAGCGGGGTGGGTGGGCTGGGCAGAGCCCTACATGAAAGGGCCGGGCCAGCCAGGGAAAATGGCTGCTGAAAATCGGCGCGCCCACTGTAGGTGGCGCCCTTGTGCGGCCGCTCAGGTGGAACATACCTGGAGCCGGCCCTGAGATCTCTTCAGTACTGTATAATAGAGAGAACAATGGCATCTTTGGTGTGTCATTTATAGTCATCCATAAAGAAATATATTACTGTTTGAAGCCAAAGATAATTCACTAAGATTAAGTGGTAATGATGCAGTAAAAACAAATTTAAAAACTACAGCAGACCAAATAACATATAATATTGGTAAGTTACTAGGCCAATAATTGCAAAACAGCCGGCATAATAACCACATTTATCAGAAGCTAACTTTGAGAGTAACCCAATGTTTAGGCTATAGATTGTTCTTGTAACAAAGGGAAGCCTATGCTCTAACAGGCATTACACTGCATATTTCTTATAATCATAGCTATTTCACATCCATTTAGTGAATTATACATTTTAAATCTTAAAAAGTACCACTGCATACATTTTCCTGTAGAAATACATATTATCCTGATACATAGAAACAACGATGTCTGGTGACATATCACTTCTCTCATGTATACTAAGAAATGATATAGATTATAAAGCTAAAATCAGAGACAAGTGCATAGGGAGATTACAGATATCTGAAATTCCCATCCTGATAAGTAACACAATGCCAGAATTCTCATGCACTGGTGTAGAGCAGTGTGATTTGTACATACCCATGTGACTAATGCTGGGCACACACAGGGCCTGATTCAGAGCCGGACGCTCTGATCAGAGCGCTCGCTCTGAATCAGGGCCCTCCTACCTAACATTGGAGCGGCTTCTTGGACGCTCGCATAGCTGTGGGTTACTACCCACAGCTTATGCGAGCGTCCATGATGATGGTCGCGATGGTCAAGACCATCGTGACCATCGGGCTTGCGACGAGACCCTGCGGTAGGGTCTCAGTGACCGCACACTCACACTGACATCACTAGTGATGTCAGTGGGGCCGGACCCAGACGTTAGGCGTTCCCATGGGAACGCCTCCATCTGGCAGCCACGCCCACCTAAGGGGGCGTGCTGTCACTCACCATCGACAGCACGACCCCTTTTTGTGTGAGACCCCGAGCGACGGCTACACCGTCGCTCGCTGGGTCTCGTGCATGCGTACGACGGAGCTCCCTCCATCGTACGCATGCGCATTTGGGTACCATCGACCCGCTTGCGAGCCTACTGCGCTCGCGAACGGGTCTGAATGAGGCCCACAATGCGATGGAGCGATACATCGTGCCATCCGCACACAGTGCATGATGCAATGGAAGACAGCGCGATATGTCATTCCATGCTGCATTTAGCAGCGTGGCATCGTTTGTTGCATCGTCCCACCTGCTGTGCTGTCATCTTCTTGCCGATTTCCCTACTGCGCATGCGCAAAACGCTGGGAAAATGTCAACGATGCCATTTTCCAGGTGATTTGTGCAGCGCTGCTACAGCTGACGCAGGACTTCGGAGAGGTAAGTATTACAAATATGCACCCTTTATAGATACTGACCCCTTTTTTAACCCAGTTATGCCCATGCTTGTGCACACTCCACTCCATAGCATGCACAATGAAAACACACGCAAGATACATCTGGCAAACTGACTTGCATTCAACGGTGCAGCAACCCTGATGGTCCTGATTCAGAGGTGGACGCTAATGCAGCCGCGTCTGTGCTTATGGGATTCGTACAGAGACGCCCACTGTCTGTGGCACTAATACACTATTTGTATAGGACGCACCATCAATTGCAACATTGAACATTGCACCAGCCCTATGGAGATGCAGAATGTCCATCTGACCATGGGCGCCGAAATCAGAGCAACTGTGGAAAATGCCGCAACATTCACGTGTCTGGCTACCACCCAGAAACACCCACTAACATTGCCTCTCTGCATCCAAATTTGTGCTGCGGATTTCAGCAGTAACCATAGGAACCCATGCCCAGTGCTATTGGAACGCATGCGCTGACTGAATAAATCGTCCACTTGTGTCCAACATCGAAACTGCATTAACCTCTGAATTAGTCCCTATGTATTTATCTATGTTATCATACTGTGCAGAACTTCCAATGTCTTTTTGCTATGTATACATGGAGTGGAGTAGAACTGTGGTTTGTTTAAATTGCTTTCAGCTGTGATATAATATATACACATTACAGTATATACATTAAATCTACACGTTATATACACACATGAGGCTGCTAAATTATCTGGCTACTTCATTTATTTTAGTTACAGCTTCATCCCCTTTCATTTGGTTTGACTATAAGTTTTGTGGCCGCTCTCTTAGATCTTTAATACTAATGAAGCAAATGAATGATGTGCCGCAGGCTTTCATCTTGTTACAGTCACCGCAGTTAGAAGACAATGTAACAAGCCGGTCAGGAAACACGGCCACTGCTATGCATATTGTTTTGTCTGTACTTACAACAATTCCTCTAAAGTCCATGACAGTTTACATCCTAGATAATCATAAACTACTCAGCACTCAGCACTGGGGATAAAAGGGAGATATTTTTATAGGTTTCATAAAAATCTACCTACTAATCTCTACAAACCTTAGAATATATCATATCTAAGGAGTATGATAACCATTATAGTGGGTGGATATTCACCTGCCAATCTATTGTCCATGGTCATCTTTTTTTTTTTTTTTTTTTACTCAAATAGTTTTTATTAAAAAGAAAATTAGACATTACATGTCATCTTCAAATAATTTTTTTTAGAATATGTTTGATTAATTATCTGATGGTAGATCCTCCTGAGAGGGCAAATATCACTAAAATGTATTAGTAAGGATAGCATAATTCAATTACAAAAAACATTCATTTAATTAATTTTCATCCAACAGGATTTCCTATCAGCCCATATCAGTGATCAGGGTAGTCGAAAGCTTGGCCAGCCCCAGGTACTTTCAGTTGAGGCCTAATTGTGGGAGGCACTGCAAAGCGGCGCTGGGCACTGAACAGGGGGGCGCTGTGAGCCCCTCAGCCCGGGGCAGATCCAGGGAAAGGGATGTGATCAGTGTGATCGCTCACCTCACCCCCCACACTCCTGAACAGGCTGCTACTCAGCGCGAGCAACCTCCCCACCCCATTCAGCTAATGCTGCTGACAGGTATGAAGGGGAGCAAGAGGTGGAGTTGGACCCGGGCCCCTGCCAGGCCCCTCCAACAAGCCCAGGCCTGGGTAATTATTACCCGCTCCCCCCCATTCCTCTCGGCGGCCTCGTCAGTGATTGGTTATGGGAAAGAGTGACTGCTACAGGCTGGTAACTCACAATCCACAATGATGTCATCTCAGGGGATAGTCCAGTTATAATGACATTCTCTTGTATCTAGCACATTAAGCAGCGCCATTGTGTAGGTCACCTTAGACTGGTCTGTACACAAAGTAGTTTCTCAACCAAATTATGTGATGACATAATAACTGTACATGTCGCTGTGAAAGGATTCTGCCTCTCACCGCCATGGCTTATGCCTGACACATTGGTCTCTGCTGGACGGCTTCTTTTCTATAGAGCATGCTCATTGTGAATACCTGAAATATTGCACACTTTGAGGCACTTTGAGGCAGAGCATGCATTCAGCAGCAGCAGCTGATCTGCACAAAGTACTGACGTCTGGGAGAGGAAGCTACTGACGCTTTGTCTCCTCCGCTCATATTACAATAAATAACAATTTGCGATGTTGGCAAATATTCATTGTCAGATATCATGGACATTCGTGTTAATTAGTGAAATAAAGTTTGTGTTTAATACTTACGGTTTCAAAATGTTAATAAAAGCAGGTAGTTTTACTTTTATTTGTAGTCACTCAGTATGACCTTAGTAAACAGACAGAATAATAATAGTTTCTTTGTACAATTCAATCCTGGGAATCCCACGATTACAAAAGTAGGGCGGGATTGGCTTCCCTAGCTATGAGTGCCAGTTTCATCACTCCGCTCTCTCAAGCCCTCTAAACACACAGCAATTCGGCAAATATATGTATATATTTACACTGCAGCTATTACTACTATTTTAGTATTTTTGCATCACTGCTACAGATGATTTTACTTTAATATTAACATTGTTAACACAATACTGCTATTATAATAATGCTACGGCTCTTACTCTTACTAATAAGTATAATATCATACCTGAATGTCTTTGTTTATACTTTTTTTTTAATTGAGTTTATGTTTGGGGAAAAAAAGAGTTTTATAATTTTACAAGATGAACATAAACAGAAAACAAAAGAAACAACAATAAGTAAAATAAGACAAATAGAGTAGTCATGTGCATATCTCCCATACAAAGATCATGGCGGCAACGGCAGCACTTTACAGTAGCCTGGATTCTATGAAAATGTAAAATTCAGCTAATTTGGGTTCGGAGCTGGCAGCGAAGAGAGTGAGGTGCCGGTCCATTGCCGCCATTTTAGTGCGTTGCAGCGGCAACTCGCACCCTTTGTATGGAATAGGATTGTCCACTTTGTATGATATATGAGGCTATACTTTATATTTTACTATATTGTACTTTGCTGGCTATACTGTATTTTATATTTTGCTGGGCTTTACGTAGAAACTAAAGCAAAGAATAGATACTTAGGGGTATATTTACTGAAGTGAGAGTTTTAGAATTGGAGATGTTGCCCATAACAACCAATCAGATTCTAGCTATTATCTTCTAGAACGGGTGGCCAACCTGCGACTCTCGCGCCGCATGCTCTTTTGTTTTTCCGATGCGACTCCCAGCTTGCAGCTTGGCAGACCTCCACTGGTACTGTGGACGCTGGCCTCTGAAGCGAACAGAGGCTGAAGAAGCCACTGATCACTTCAGAGGCCAGCGTTCCCAGTAATGCAGTGCGCTGGTGATGTCATGATGTCACCCGCGATGTGAGTAGCCCACGTGCCTGCTGGATCCAGTTAGATCCAGCAGGTAGCGGAAGCGGCAGCAGCAGCGATGGCGGGACTAGGAAGCCCTGACTAGCCGGGAGGGAGAGCTAGTACTGGGGGCACTATTTTAGGGGGCACGACTACAGGGAGCATTGCAGGGGGGGCACAACTACTGGGGGTATTGCATAAGGGCCACATCTACTGGGGGCACTGCTTAATGGGCATAACTACAGGGGGCATTGCAGAAGGGGCACAACTACTGGGGGCATTGCATAATGGACACAGCTACAGAGGGCATTGTATAAGACCCACAACTACTGCTGGCATTGCATAATGGGCACAACTATAGGGAACATTGCAGAAGGGGCCCAACTATTGGTGGTATTGCATAAGGGCCACATCTACTGGGGGCACTGCTTAATGGGCACAGCTACAGGGGGCATTGCATAATGGGCACAACTGCTGGGGGCATTGCATTATGGGCACAACTGCTGGGGGCATTGCTTAATGGGCACAACTACAGGGGGCTTTGCTTAATGGGCACAACTACAGGGGGCACTGCATATGGGGCACAACTACAGGGGGGCACAGCATAATGGGCACTACTTCCTGAGAGCCACTTCGGGGTGCAGCCTGAGAGCTGGGGGCTGATGCCTGCTTTCATGCTTATAGGGACAGAGTGGGGCTGTTCAGATAACTCCAAGGGAGGAGGGTGGCTGGAGTGACACATGAGGGGCTGCTGCAGTGGCATGGGGGGGACTGCAATGACACATGAATGTGTGCTATGGGGCCTTCAAATGACTAGTTATGCACCTGTCTGACCATCTGACTATGGGCCTGATTCACTACGTTGCTAATATCAGCGGTGCTATTTAAATCTTTGCAATCATATTGCGTTCGCAGCCTGACATAAGTACGCCCACTTCCCCTTACTCACATCCGTATACTTGGCCAACATAGTGAGACAATCAGTAACAACGAGGAACATCAGACAGTTAGGGAAACCCAGAGCTCACTCAGGAACTGCTTACTTATGCGCACAGTATGACACCTCAGGCGGCATCTGGTATAGCAGTGGATAATATAAGCACGCCCCTGCAACAGCGTTGAAACACACTGGCACACCTGCGTTCGTCCGACCACCTCCCCGTCACCACCCACAAACGGCACTTCTTGTCAATCACTCTGCCATGGGTCTGCACATCCTCTGCGTTCGCAGTTCTGAATGCAGCAACTGGCTTGCGCACGCTCACTGCGATACATACAGTGCGCAGTGCGAATTGATCAGCCAACTGAGTGTGTATAAGCAACTGCTTTCCTTGCTGAATCAGGCCCTATATTGCATGTCTCATTGCCAGTTCTTCCCAGGGGCACCCCAAGGGGGGTGGGGAGAGGTTGGAGAAAGTACTCGTTACCCAGGCCCAGGCCTGTCTTCTGCAGCCCCCCCCCCCTAATGTTCTCTCTCCCAATGCGGTACTTTAGGCAGGGAGAGAGAGGACTCTCAGCAGCAGCCTCTCTCCCCAGCCCAGCACACAATCTGCTGTCACACTGTGAGCTGGGATAGGGAGAGAGGGTACAGCAGTCAGTCCTCTCTTTCCCTGCGGGGAGATTGATCACATTCGCCTCTCCCCCCAGACACTGGCGCCCCCCCACACCGGACACCAGTGCCCACCTGTGTGGCCGCGAATATATATATATTTTTTTTTTCTTAAGGAGGGGGTCTGGTTACACCTCCCCGAGCAGTACAAAGGCCCAGCAGGGTTGTCAGCTGCCCTGGTTCTTCAAACTATGCATGGAGCATTGAGAGAAGCCCCAATGAGTCCTGAAACCCTAACAGTTTCCCAAATCAATCTAGCTAGTACATATGTTACCCTAAGTCCCATGACATCCCATGTGCAGTACTGTGACAACTTGCTATGTCAGTGAAGTTCTGGGTTTGAGTTACCAGGTCAACTATTTAAAATTGTATACACAGGGCCGGTGCAAGATGTCTGGGCGCCCTAGGCAACATTTCATCCACTGCCCCTGCTCCCTCCAATTCATACTATGCCACACATTAGTGACCCCAAATTATAATATGCCACACAGCAGTGTCCCAAATTCATAATATACTATATAGAAATTCCCCAAATAATATGCTACACAGCTGAGCCCTAAAATCGTATTGTGCCTCATAACACTGCCCCCAATTGCCCCAATTCATAATTATGCTACATATCAATGCCTCCAGTTCATAATTATTCTACATATTTGTACCACCAATACATAATATGCAGCACATTTGTGCCCCAATACATAATATGCCACACAGCTGTAAAAAAACATCTACCCAGCTTGTGATGACTCTGGTAGGTAACCATATGATGGACACTTGAAGTTATACCACTATATCACTGAGTGTAAATGGTTCCGTGTTCCACAGATATAAATAAAACATCCTGTGGGAACACTACCAAGTCAGACATTCCTCTGCAACATTCCCAATAACCGTACCTTGCAGCTAAACATTTTCACTTTGTTTCTGTGTTTTGGAAAACTTAAACTTTTCTGCGTGGAGAGTCGATGGAGTGATTCCTTCAGTTACGAGGTTATACTGTGGTCATAAAGACTTTAAATTGCATTTCCTTTCTCCCAGGCTAAAAGTGCCTATCTCTTGGCATTTCTTGAAAATCCCTGGCTCCCTGACCATATATGGCACTATATCTCCCTAATTGTCATACCATGCTCCCAGGCATCAGTTGCTAAACTCTTTCTCACACACTATGGCAGCTTTTTAACATCTTCCATGCTTTGCATGATATATATTATCAGCTATTTATTCAATTTCTGTGAAAAAATTATATTTGTTTTAATTCTATCACTTTAGCTCAGACTAGTAGGAGAAGAGAAGTCTTTATTGTTAAAGATATCAATTTTTGTTTGCTATTTCTATCAGTGCACCATTTATATATCATTCATCAAATTGATAGCATGCACTTTGTGACTGGCCAGTGCTTTTGGTGTATACCCAAACATGCAAGAGTACATAGCTTATCACTAAGTGCAAAGCTGCCAATATGTCCACTTCACACTTGTGGCCTAATTTAAAAATCCAATGTTTACACACTTCACCGATGTTTTTAGATCTGTGCATGAGCAGAAGCAGCACTAAGGATGTGCAGATCTGGGACTGGGATGTCGCTCACAGTGCCCCAAACACTGTAACATGACAGACATGCTGATGGCGTTTGGGGTCACTGACATGGAGCATCCCAGAAAATGGCCAAAGTCAGTGGCTGCGTCCTTGGACGCCACTTCATTGGCCCCGGCAGCATGATTTCTCCAGACATCCTGAGTAACCTAAGGGTTAGCAAGATGTCCGATGGTCATGCAGATGATCTGATGGCTGTGTCCTCGGATGCCGCATCAGATCAGAGAGGCCAACAGTAGGGGCGTCTTTTTACTTAAGATGCCTCCTGGGGCTTTTGCATATTGTAGCACAGCTGCTGCGTACAATGATGCAGCAGCTGTGCTACAGCATCTATCTCTGAATTAGACCTAAAAGTGTCCAGCCAGATATTGCTTTGTGAATTGGCAACTGAACATCACTCTGCACCTTCCTTTGCGGCAGTGGGTGCTCATATAGAAATTAGAGATGAGCAGTTTGGTTTTGCTGAAAACCAAACACACGCAAACTTTGGGGTCCTGAGTTGAGCCGAGTCCTGGTTCGGGTCTTCTCGCAAGTTCAGAACTCAGATCTAAAAACTGGATCCTCCCATATTTTGTATTCCATTTTAGTCCTGCCCTTGTGATTTCAGGTGCTGTAAGTGTCATGTGGTCAAAAGTGACTGGGAATGACTGGAAGTGAATCTTATTGATGTTAATAATACAGTAGGAACAAAAACTGGTTCAGGTTACATGATTTTAGCGTTTTTTATCAACTTTTAAAGAAATCCAATACCAAAAACGAACCAAAACATTTGAGGGTGGATTTGTCAAAACCAAAAGCACAACGATGAATTCGAACCAAATCTAAAACACGTGGGTCTGCGCACATTTCTGAATCATTCTATCCACCAAATGTATTTGGTGGATAGAATGAAAGAATGAAAGTATGACTTCAAAGTGGAAAGAATGAAAGTAAGACTTCAAAGTCCATCGAAGTCCTTCATTAATCAACTGTTTTCTCTAATCTCAATCATGTTAATATGAGGAGGCCTACAGCCCAGGAGATTCAGGTTTAGACCAAGGTTGGTATCCTCTGAGAAGCAGCATGCTGTGTTTGTGTCCCCTTCCCTCCCATATGTGGTACCTGCCCTGTGTTGACTAGTCACTGTAGCAGGGAAACCCACGCTCATGATCTTCATGTTATAGTGGAAGCCAGCTGTCTAGCACTCAGTGAAGTGCAGTGAGGTAAATGGCTGTGGAGGCACTGGCTAGTACCAGAGCCAGATTTACAGATACATACAGTATATGAACCCAAGGGCTCATATGGGCATTATACAAAGGTGCAGCAGTATACAGTGCTGGAAATTTGGTGTGTTTTGATCAGGGATGTACAGAAAAGGTAGACAGGGGAGGCAGTGCCTCACTTGCCATACACTTTTTACTCCAGAGTTTTGACTATAAACATTTGATTTAACACAATTCATTTTTGCTGTTTAATTCTCCGTAATTGCCTTTTCCATGCTCTAAATATTTCAACACACACAAGTGGGACAAAATAAGCCCCACCCATAATCTGCTCAAATCCCACCCAACAAACCTGCTAATTTTTGAGCAGATGTCTTGGGTGTGGAATATTTTGTCGACATTCATCATGTAGACAGGCTTAGAATGTCAACAAAAAGGACCTGCTGGCCCAGCAAAGACTTACCCTGTTTGGCAGATCCGGCAGCTCTAGCGGTATATTCCGGGTCTGACAGTGACATCATAATGAGTTCTGGCTCATCCTGCAGCGGTTATGGTGGTAACGCCCTTAATCCTAACTCTGACCCCCAGCTCACCCGCTAGTGTCTAACCCTTCCCTCCTGTAGCCTAACCCTGACCTTCCCCCTAGTGCCTAACCCTAACTCTCCCCCACCGCGGCCTAAACGTAACCCTCCACTCCCTGAAGAATGTGGACATTTCACATGTTCCATAAAATATTTTTTATTTAACCACAGCATGGCAAAAATACTGAAATATGTCTGTTCATTAAGCGACAATATACCTCATTCAAGAAGGAATAAGATTATTTTTGTAAATGTACATAATATTATAAATTTTTTCATAGCTCCTCCATACTTAATGATTTTTTGGATAGTAGAGTATTATAGAATAGCCCATCATATAGGTCAAGGGTTGCCAACCTTTGGCAAGTGTGCCTCAGATGGGACGCAACGCTATTTTTGATGGCACATATGAAAGCACCTTGTGGGATCGGTGCCCGGATGCAGTACAGAGCAGCTCCTAATTCTATAGTAGATATTTATTTTTAAAATGTAATTTAATTATCTGGTCATATAGTATGTTTCAATTACATATATAATAGATTGTATAATACACAAGAAAAAATAAAGGGAAGACAAAAAAAAGATAAAAAATATATATTCGGATATGTTGTAATGGTGGTGGAACTGTGGAAATGTTTTTGGTTTATATGGTCGAACATCTGGCACGCAAAGAAAGAAAGAGACTCGAGAATGAGAGCTAGATTTTGTTAGTAGTTACAGAAGAGAAATAAATTCCTGTTTCCCCAAAGCATTAAGTGAAAAGAATGGCAGTTCAGATACAAAAAAGTAGAACTCTTCACTCTCTAGCAGACATGTTCGTGCACTACAGAAGACATTAGAACACATTTTTCTCTACACCACAACCCATGATTAAACGTATGGCTGCAACTACAGGGGTACAGTAGCTCCTTCTATGGTGCCAGATAGCAAATGTAGCAGTCTGGGCCCTTCAGTTGCCAGGCCCAATGTATCTTCCACCAGCGCTACTTCGGGCACTGCCTCCCCTCAATGTCTTCTGAGAGTACAGCAATCACAGCAGGAGAATAGTGCAGTGTTTGCAGGGAGTGCTCTGAATGGTGTGCACTACATTTTAGTTCTCCAAAATGAAATCCCGCTAGGAGGAGCAAGGAACTGTGATGTTCTGTTCCTCATCAGCAACGGCTGTTACTTTGGCTGGCCAGGGGCTTCTGTAATTGTACACATGTGCAAGAGTGCAATCCCGTGCATGTGCACAAAATAACAAGTTGAAGGTTGCTAGGGACTGCATCTGCTGCAGCCTCTAGAAGCTGGGTTGCTGTGATAGCAAGGGAGTGTTTTCTCATTGGTAGTGCTCTCTGCTAACACAGTCTAGACTGGCAGGCCCAGGGGGAGAAACAAATAACCTACCCATGGGACTGCCAGTCCAGCATGTGATTAGCAGGGATCGCTTCAAATGTGAAGAAACCTCCACGTCTACCGGTAGGCAATCACTGTGGGTGGCTTCTAATTGTTGCTGTTATTTTCCTTTGTGCTTCACAACAAATATTATGGGACTATGAAGCAACTCAAAGTAACTGACGTCATAGATAGGGACAATGGCAATATTATCTATTTACTAGGACATATAATTATTAAAACATTATTAGATACATCATTTTGTTCGAGCAGCTGTACCTGACATTCGCAGGAGAAATGTTGTCAAATTGTTTTTATAAATATATATATATATTTTTATATTCTCTTTGAACTCAGGATATCAATACATTAGACATGAAAAGTACGTTATGTGGTGAATCACACTTACGTGCACAGAATGGATTGATCTTCACGATCTGCAACCAAGAAAGAACACATTGTTGGTAACATTCGTATATTTATATCAAGCTTTGGACAAATAATTCACATAACAAATAAAACTATAAAATAAATGTACTCTTTTCTAAGGAGGTTTAAAAGGTCTTCTAAGTGCTTAGCAACTCATATAAGCATAAGGTCTGACATTAACTAATGAGTGGCTGCTGTCACATTGTATAGGGTAAAACTAAATGCGAACCATAGACACCACCCTCCAATAGATTATCGCTGAGCAGTTGTCAAATCATCATAACCAATGATGCAAGAGTGCTGGCTTTACTCTGTCCCTTATTATTAATAATAATAATAATAATAATAATAAATGCACAATACAGCCCTTGTTTTACCCATGAAAAGCTATACAAAACCTTAACAGAACAATGTACATACATATCTATGTAAATAAGGTTTTCAAATCAACATATATCTTTAGTATCATGTGCCTTTAAAATTTGGATGTATGTGATAGCTTTATAGATGCTTTGAACATTTTATTTTAAATTAAAAATTCTGCCTCATAATAAATGCAGTTTAATTGACTACTGACAGTGTCCATTTGGTGGCCAGATTGCTGTATGCGGCCCTTTCAAGGTTTTATTTTGCAATTAATTCATTACACATAGTTTGCACTTTATATAAAAAGCTTGTACAACATTGATATACATCATTATTACAGAAAACTGTGTGATAATATACACTACGTCTCTCAACCAGCTGCAATCAGGACTGGCAGACTGCTGAGGTCACAGAATGGATGAAGCAAATCTAAACATTGCATCATCGTGTGGTGTGTACGCTGAATATATCATTGCCATAGCACAAGTGACCTGCATGTCTGTGTGACAGTGTGAGCTACATCAACATGCAGGATGATAACCAGAGTCTCTGCTGGATGCACAGTCATTTTGGTGTTCCATACAAGTAGGTGCTCCAGACTGATAGTCAGCCAGGCTATAGCTTGGGGCAGCAATGTTTAGAATGAAGGAGACCTTCAGGCTGAGAAAATGAAGGATTCATTTTGATGAAACAAGCCTTACTTACACCTATTCCAGGTAGTGACTACATTTACTTACATTGCTTTTAGGTACATCATTTGTAATAAGCCATAACAACCAATCAGGTTCTTGCTTCCATTGACTAATGAGTTATAAAGTTAAAGGCTAACTGCTGATTGTTGCTGTGGTCCAATGCAGGATTCGCACCTGAAGGCATCCGTTTCATGTATGTCAGTAATGTGTGTGTAAAACATTACTGACATAGTTTTTATAAATTCTATTGAAAGTCGAAATACTATATGCTAATATCAGCACGATGTAACATACTGAAATGAGGAAGCTCTCATGTGTTGGCATGCTTCATTATTAGGCAAGCCCAACACTATTTACACTGTACTGTCCATCTACTGTCCATGGTGCTGATATAAAGATAGATACTACAGTTACCTACTACCATCAAACGGCTTTCTGCAGGTACAAAATTCTCTGCTCCTGGACTTCCCACTCAATTCATGACTACTGTGACTCGTGTTAAAAATATTATTGTTATCAGTTAATTAATACAACACAGATGACTGCAATGATAAATGAAGTTGGAGGTCATGGAGAGGAGAATGTTCTACCTGTTAGAAGGGGTCATGTTGTAGGGTCTGATAGTGTAGTGGCCAGTGATGGTGCAATAAGCACTTAACAACGGGTTGCGGTTAAAATACAGATGCAGGGGATTCCGGCAGCCAGAATGCCGTCACATGTCAGAATCCCGGCACCAGCATCCCGACTGCCGGAATCCCAAAGATAAGTACAGGGTTAGGGGGAGGGTTAGTGTTAGGCACTAGGGGGAGGGTTAGGGTTAGGCACTAAGGGGGGGAAGTTTAGGTTTATGGTGTTGGATGGGGGAGGTTAGGTTTAGGCATTAGGGGGGGAAGTTAGGGTTAGGCACCGGGGAGGTATGGTTAGGGCTAGGGGAGGGTTAGCATACCAACCGGCAAAGTGTTATTCTAACCCGGTCCGGATGCCGTCTTCAGGGTTCCGACCGCTGGCATCCCGAACGCTGGCATCCCATTCACAACACATTACAGAAATGGATGCTTAAACCTTACTGATCTCTGGGATCACATTTCTTATTAAGCAGATAATACATGTGTCAGCAGGTGGAAAATGCTTAAAGCTTGTTCCAACATCAGCTAATACTAGTCTGTCCTACCTTCTGTAACAAAAGTACAGTAAGTACTTTTGTTCCTCTAAGCCAGGGGTGGGGAACCTTTTTTCTGCAGAGGGCCATTTTGATATATATAACATTATTTGCGGGCCTGGTTCAGGCCATGCCCCATTGGCATGACATCACGCGGGGGCAGGGCCACAATCATTGGTGATTACAGCAATGCCTGGAGCATCTTGAGAAAGCTTCGGGGAGCTGTAAGGGCAGTGGTGTGACCATCTAAAGCATCCTATGGACACTCCAGGTGGCACTGCTGCATAGATTCTGGCTGCAGGGTGCCATTCTAGGCACCCTGCTAACCAAATGAGGCTAGCAGAAAAAAGCTCAGAGGGCCTTATAAGGCCCCCGGGCAGGAGGTCCCCCATCCCTGCTCTAAGCGATATGATGCTTCAGGGTTCATACTCATAGGTATTTGTTATATAAACAATATAGGCACTATCACCTACAGGGAATCGGTATGTAATGCCGGCTTTTGGGATGCCTCCTGTCACAATACCGACAACGGCACCCCGATGGTTGGTAGTATACTTACCCTCCATCCTTCTCCTCCTAACCATACCTTTTTGTAGCCTAACCCTAACCCTCCCCCTTAGTGCCTAACCCCCAGTGGTGCCTAACCCTAACCCTCCCCCCTAGGGGTACCTAACCCTAACCCCTCCCAAAACCTAACCCTAACTCCGCTACACTGCCTAAACCTAACATTCCCCTCCCCCCGCAGCTAACAGTAACTTAATTCGTTCGGTCCTTATGTATTCCAGCGTCGAGATTAAGATAGGCATCTATATTTCGATGCCTATCTTAAATCCCTTGTCAGGCTTCCCCCGTCGGGATTTAGACCGGCGGCATCGCAGGCGCCGATCTCATAACTACATCCCACCTACAGTATGAGCATTAGGATCTGCAGTCACTGCAGAACACAGGCAGGTCAGCACCAGTAGCATACAGTGGGGTAGATGTACTAAGCTTTGGAGAGAGATAAAGTACTAACCAATCAGCTCCTAACTGTCATTTTCAAACACAGCCTGTAACATGACAGTTAGGAGCTGATTGGTTGGTACTTTCTCTCTCCACGTATCTCTCTCCAAGTACATCTACCCCATTATACGCTCAGTTTACACCCATATTTTAAACCACCTTTTCTGCTTGAAAGAAAAACAAGCTTTTGATTTTACTGTTGGTATCAAATAATACTTCAAATACTTCTGTATAACATTTCTCCCCCCCCCCCCCCAAAGAATTGATGAAACATGCAGACAAAAGAATTATATATACCGAGATAACACCAGTCAGCATCAATGATTCACTATTGCTAGCGACTAACACCATTATCCGTTATGTGCACCTGTCACTGAACACCTGCAAATACGGCTTCCTCTGGCCTAGTACGTACCTCTGTGTTCTAGTCTGCAATTCTTTAACTCATCCTTACTGTACTCAGCCTACTGTATGTCCTGTCTCCCCAGGTACAGGATGTCAGAAACATGCACACCTGCATACACACATATGCACGCAGTGATTTCATACAAGATTCACTATAGCACAGATGGAAATTCAGATCTACCATAGCTAACCAAATATACAAATAATGTTTACTAGCTATTTAGGCACCAATATAAGAGGAGGGCTAATATAAGTACCCAGGCCCGAGGCTATTTAGTGGCCCAGGAGTACAGAAAACCCCCATGCTGCCGCAACCACACACCCCTTTGCACGCATCTTAGGAACTAATGTTCAAGTGCCTATACTGAGAAGGAGAGGAGCTGTCATCAGTACTGTGTGGGTGTGGCCAGAGACATGTGGGCGTGTACCCCCCCCTCCCCACACGCACACGCACACACACACACCCTACACTATTAGCCTCACTGTCTCCATAAATATATAGAAATATAAAATTGCATAATTTTGAGAGTAAAATAGAAATACAATTTTAATAATTATGATCCATGGCCGACTGTGGGTCCAGCTAGGCAGCTGCTCATCGTTATGCTACAATGATGATGGGCCTATTTTTATGTGGAGGCCTAGAGCTGTAGCTCCATCCGCCCCATTGTTAATCTGTCCCTGACAGAGCCCCTGATTATATTTAAGATAGCAAGATAATTATAACTAGATCTGTCAAGTGTAAATGAAGCCTATTATAATTTTATTAACTGGAACTTTTCCATGTAAAAATCATCATCATCTGTGGCAGCCAGAAAACTCTTCACACACATGTTAAAAATGATGAGAAACTAATGTAGGATAAAAATAGCTGCCAGAACACCGGATCTCATCCCCAATGGTAGAGTAAAACTAACGTCAGACTTGGCCAGTGCACAACTACAGGCCACCGCAACACAAACTTTTCTTTATTCATTATTCTTTCATCTTCCTTCCTGACCATTTCTAGGTTTTCATTTTCAGTAATATGTGCGGCAATCCCACCATTTCCAGCACAATAATCCACACAGCAAGCTTTATACGCCAGGGAATCTGCAATAAGATTCAATAGCATCTATCCTAGTTCATTATAAAATACAGCAAACACCATGTTGTTGTATTGGTTTTAGTTACGCCGAGGTTTAATGGGTGAGGCCTGGGCTCCCTAATAGTTCTGAGCTACCGCCTTACATGGCCTTATTATAATTTGTCACTGCTCATCTCTTAGTATCTGTAGTTGTACAATATACTATAGCTGCATTTTCAATGTATTATACAGGCACTATACTCTTTGAAACTGTTCTTCAGTAACCCAGCCACAAATTACAGAACATGTTTATGATCCTCGGGTCTGTGTTGTCTATCCAAGACCGTGGGCTGGAGGCCAGCACACCATATATGTACAATCATTGTTAGTGTACATGGCACTGTGCCTAGGAGTTGTACATGCACCACTAGAAAGAGGAAAGCCCTTTTTGGAAAAGGCTGCAATGGATGTTACGCAACATTGACCTGTTATTGTTTCTTCCTGAATTAGAAGGGGCGTCCATATCCAAATATGCTTAAAATGTAAATATTACTCATTTACAATATGTAATTATTTGCATTTGGTATGTTAATATTTCCAATAATTACAAAAAAAGCAAAACAGATAAAATTATCTTAATTATTTCTCTATAAGGTTTTTGATGTACACTGCAGATTGGTCGAATGAGAGGTCGCACCACAGAGAGAGTCGTTTTCTACTTGTACCTTTTGTATCAAGACAAGAGTTTTCTGTTTCTTTCACAAGAACTGTATTATTAGTTTATTGACTATACTGATTGTATATCTGTCCACAGCTGTGCTGTGAGTCCTTATTATTGGAATCGGATGTATTTGTTTGTATATACTATGTTACTCTATTTGCAAATGTACTTTGTACGATTTGTTTTCATAGTGTTCTAATAAATATTTTTTTTTTTTAAATGTTTAGATGAGAATTTGATTTAAAATGTGGTCATGCCTCTGTATTTTTGACCAATCGGTACAAAACATTTGTTACCTAGGAAACTGCAAGCAAATTGTTCAGATCTATTATAGCATTATACTGTTGTGCACATTATGTGTGTGACGAGTGCAAAATCTATATTGAAGTACCCCTATATTTCTTACCTCCTGTATTAATTCCTAATACATACAACAAACTTACTTCATCCACCAATATCTGCCTGCCTAAGCAGCAGATGTTTGCTTGGGATGTAGCGGCCGCCAGTCACAATCCCGACAGTGGAATGCCGGCTAAGGAATTATGATAGTTGTCAAAATACAGACGTCTATCATAATCCCGACGCCGGAATCCAGGACGACACGTGCCCGAACGAGGTAAGTCCGGGGCGCCCGTCCTGTTAGCAGCGTGGGGGGGTGGGGGGTTAGGCTTAGGGCGGTTAGCGGGGTTAGCGTTAAGTTTTGGGATGGGGGTGGTTAGGGTTAGGCACCCCTAGGGGGGAGGGTTAGGGGTAGACACCGCAGGGAAAGGTTATGGTTAAGCACCCCCCTGGGAGGGTTAGGGTTTAGCCGCCGGCATTTCAATCCCATTCCGTTTGCTTTATGTGTCTGTTACAAACTTACAATCTATAGGGGTATTCAATATGGAGCGAAAACTCAGTTTCTGCGATGTTTTTGCACGGATGACGTCATTTTCGCCGCTTTTACTATTACACTGTATTCAATTTGAAACTTTTCGCTGGTGCGAAAAGTATATTGCATTCGACCCTGCCAAAAAGTAAAAGGAATGGATGGCGAAAAAAAAGTGCACAATTGGGGTCTTGGGGTGCAACATTTCGGAAACCACCCTGCAACCTTCAGATAGTCCCCCAAAGGTAAACTGTGTCAAAAAAAAAAAAAAAAATACCTCAGAAGACCCAAAAAAAGCACTTTAATTTTGGGGGTGAAAAAAAAAATTGGGGGGTACAAAGTTAAAAACTAGCGAACTACAATCTAGGGGGGTCCCCAAGTATGCCCCAAGTGTTTTTTCATTGCAGGTGTTTGCGGCAGGTGGATTTTTCATGTTTTTTTAAAACTTCACTTTAGCAACTTTTAAATATGCTCACCCCCATTTTCAAGCACCCAAAATTTGCTGGGACTACTTATTTTCTGCAAAAAAAACTTCTAAATGCTATTCTTCACCACCTTCCCAAATCCCCAAAATAGCAGCTATCGAGCCAGTTTAAAGACCCCAAAAACCTTCAGCAGGGCTAATCGGGGGTATCCAGAGTGATCCCCCATGTCAGAGCATCTTTTTGGGGGTGTTAGGGTCATTTCCCCAAAAATCAGCGAAGTTTTCGCTGATTTCACATTCGCCGGGTGCCGTTTTTGACGATTTCATATTGAATACGGGTATAATCGGGGGGGGGCGCACAATACTTTTTTGCCGGCAAAAGCTCCGATGTGCGGCGAAAACTTTGACAGGCATAGACAGCAAAGTTTACGTTTCATATTGAATACCCCTCCTAGTCGTAAATGACTATGGGCCCCATTTAACAAAGGATCTTAATACCAGCGGCATTTTTATTGTTAGGTAACACTGTGATACAAACGAAAATGCTATAAGTATTTACTAACACTTACCCCTCCTGCGAGGTGCAGCGAAGTCCTACTCGTCGGCGAGTTCCACCGTTCAGCTGCTGGCAGCTTCACGCTGCCAGCGACAGGCTCCTGTGTAATGCGTAAAGTGGACAGAGATAATGTACTAACCAATCAGCTCCTACCTGTCACTTTGCAGGCTGTGTTTGAAAAATGACAGTTAGGAGCTGATTGGTTGATACTTTATCTTCATCGACCTTATCTCTCTCCAAGGCTTAGTACATAGAACCCAAATAGTTGTAATCTTAGATTACCGCTGTTTGTTGAATACACAATGGATGACATAACCCCTTTTGGGTGGAGCAGGTGGAGCTTGTGTTCTGGGCACGAGCACCAGCTTGTGCAGGTGGGGGCATGGTGGTGTGCAGCAGGGGGCATGGTGGTATGCGCAGGGGATGGGCATGTTGGTGTGCCCAGCGGACAGCACTACTCTGCCAGAAAAATGGGTGTGTGTTATAAGGGGCAATCCCCCCCTGGATGCCCCACTGATGCAGAGTCATACACAATTTGGGCCCAATAACCCTTATAACTAAAGCGGAGACATTGGGCTGGGAAAACACGTTCCAACATAGGCAAAGTTCGGTGAGTATTCTCGCAACTGCAGGCATGCAGACTCATGTGTAAATGTAAATATAAGACTGTTAGGAGCTGTATCTTTTGCTCCTTGTATAGGACATGTGCAAGCAAACCCTGATGATGATGACTATTACTAAACCAGCCGCATATGTTGCCCATGCAGAAGCGGCTGCATCTCGAGAAGCCTACAGCTTTATTTTGAGTTATGTATCCCTAATTTGTTTATTAACAGTAATGCATACATATTCAGTAGCGCTTTACAGAGACTATTTACTTATTCACACCAGTCCCTGCCCCAGTGGAGATTATGAGGCCCATTTATCGAGTTTAACGAATTTTATCATACACAATGAGTTTTAAAACTTGTTGTGTATGATAAATTGTGCTCAAGCCAATCAGCTCCCAACTGTCATTTTTCAAACAGACGACAGTTGGGAGCTGATTGGCTGGAGCACCATTATCATACACAACAAGTTTTATCACTTGTTGTAAATGATAAAACTTGTTGATAAATAAGGCCCTCAATTCCATACCACATGTACACATACATATACTGTACACTAGGGTTATTTTTTGTTTTCATCTTCATCATTTTGTTACATGCCAAAACACTGTTTTTTTTTTATCAAATTTAAATTAAAAGTAAAAGTCTATGAACATTAATTAAAAGATAGAAGATAGAAGAGAAAATATTAGTATCTTTTGAAGCATGCCAGGTAAAATTTCAATAGATATGTTAGAGACAACTTTAATATATACTTACTTTTCTAGGACAGGTTGTGTTAAACAAAGGACTTTGGGCCTGATTCAGAGATAACAGAATTGCACAGCCGCACACTAGCGTGGAATCGCCATCGGAAAATCGGTTACGATTGTTTTCCCTTCGGCCAGGCAGCGGTAGCTGAAGCTAACTGCAGCCTGGCCGGGTCCTGGCAGCTTGCCAATGCCAGGAAGTCTGCGTGCACACATGCAAACCCTGGCCTCATCCCTCCCAGAAAACAGGGGGGGGGGGCGCGGGGACACCCCCCGTGTCCGGGAATGCTGCCCAGGAACGCCTTCGCTCCGCCTCCTAAATGCAGCAACCTGTCAATCAGGCTGCGGCTGGGAGACACTGCGAGTGAACTCGCAGACGGAGGGCTGCACATGAGCAGTACACCTCCTGCACATGCGCAGTCCTCCCACCATCAGTAATGTGCGCTAACCATCAGGTTAGAGGTCAACTCTGAATCAGTCCCTTGGTTCCAATCTACAAAAGTGAGAGCTAATTAAGGATAACAATGGCAAACTACAGACTGTATAAGGGCTTGGTTCCTGATGTCTGAAGCAGCCAGTGCTCCTGGCATGTGATAATCTCACATCTGATAAAAAATTGGTCACTCCTGGCAGATCTTGTTAAATAATGTGTGGCTCATTTACCCTGAAATTCACAAAAGTTTGGCAAATATTTTTTCTACTTGAACCATACAGGCAGTGGTGCAAAAATGTACATGGCTTAGTAATCATCAGAATAACCTTTGGCTTTTAGCACCAGAAATGGCTATATAAACATGGCTATAAACACATCTATGAAGATTTTGCTAATTTCCTAATATGTTAATCACCAAGTACAAAAGTATATACATGGATTTGGATGAAAACTTCACAGAGGGGTGGCAATTGGTCTGGGATGCCTAACTTAATTACTTGAAGATTTAAACCCGGACGACGGGTACTTCAGCCAGTGTATATATATATATATATATATATATATATATATATATATATATATATACACACAAACTGTATATTGTACACAAACATGGAACAATGGTAACAACATGGAATAGTTGCACAGTAAAAGCCTTGCCATGGTATGGTGTCCAATAAGCAGTGAAAGGAAGAAAGTGGGACACCTACAGGTCAGAATGGGTTCTGCAGTTGGGTACTTTTTCACCTGGCATGCAGTACATTTTGTCTGCCTCTTTTATATTGTGCCAAAGATTATCTGGCAGTTGGAAATTATATTAGTTTATTGCTGTTGACACACAGAAATACCCTGTAATTTCATACAGGAGATTCCAATGTAATATGCACATTGTAAATCTGCAGAATGGTATTTTAGTGTGAATACTGCTGTGTTGGTGTCTTTTATCTGTTAATAATAATTCTCAGTGTTTTTAGAACAGCTACTTGTGCCTAATCTCAAATATAATCAGATGGTTTATCAGAGTGATGCACGTTTTGTCAGCTTTACCATAAAAGGAGATAAATAGCCAGCAAGCACTGTGTAAGGGAATATTTTCATGTTTTACTCTCTAGACAAAATGCTGGATATATAACTCTTAATTGTCCTAGTAATAGGATAGGAGTCATATTGTACATTCAGTACATAGTATTCCAGCCACTGCGATACTGTTATCTCATCATGATGGGTTAAGAAGGCACTGATTTCATTCCTTTCAAGTCTTGAATCAATCAAAAAATGTATTTATTCACATTTCCCTATTGCAAAATACATACAGTATGTTATTTTAATACTCAAACCGCAGCAGTTTTCTTTTGTACTGCTACATTTATTTACGGGTGACCTTTTTCAGTGTAACATTACAAGGATCTAACAAGATGTGTTTATCTGTAGAATAGGAAATGGTGCATTGCCAAGAAAATTGCTTCCTTTGGAAAATACACTTAATTTTAAGTATCATTATGAAAATGAAAAACTCACAAGGTGCTGTACACAATATCTACATGAGGATCCATACGTTTTGTATATATTCACTAGGTTAACAGTTGTAATGATACTTAAAACATTTTAACCGTGCAGGCATTATAACTTTAAACATGCTGGTAAAACAGCCTGTTTAAAGTTATAATACTTGCATGCTTTTAGTAGCATTATAATTGTGTTGGGATGCTGGTATCAGCATTCTTGTTGACATAGTCACTGTCGACATGATGACTGCCTGCCAGAGTGAGGATTACAGAAGGTGGCATTCCTAGTCATATATGACACATGCCTTGATGGTACTTTTGGTTTTCCTCCACTTCCCACATTTCTGGTGCTTTGACCTTTAGGACAGCCAAGAAATGTTTTTTTATAGATCTGTCTGAAAGCCTGAATAGTTTGGAAACTAAGGGGGTCATTCAGACCCATTCGCGAGCGGCAGTACGCTCGCAAGTGGGTCGATGTTCCCCACTGCGCATGCGCACGACGGAGGGAGCTCCGTCGTGCGTATGCGCGAGACCCGGCGAGCGAAGGACTCTCCTTCGCTCAGAGTGTCTCATCAAAGGGGGCGTGCTGTCGATGGTGACTGACAGCACGCCCCCTTTGGTGGGCGTGCCGGGGGCGTGCCTGCCAGACGGAGGCGTTCCCAAGGGAACGCCTACCGTCTGAAGCCGGGCCCACTGACATCACTAGTGATGTCAGTGGGAGTGATTTTGGCTCTGATAGAGCCAAAATCACTCCTGGCCTTGCGGTTGGGAAACCCAACCGCAGGCTTTCACTCGCAGTTCCGATGGTCGCGATGGTCACGACCATCGCGACCATCTTTTTGCATGCTCGTATATGCTGTGGGTGGTGACCCACAGCTATACGAGCGTCCAGGAGGACGCTCCATTTTAATGGAGGTGGGCCCTGATTCAGAGCGAGCGCTCTGGTCAGAGCGTCCGGCTCTGAATCAGGCCCTAAGTGATCTATGTACTAAGCCTAGGAGAGAGATAAAGTGGATGGATATAAAGTACCAACCAATCAGCTCCTGTCACTTTTCAGGCTGTGTTTGAAAAATTACAGTTAAGAGCTGATTGGTTGGTACTTTATCTCCATCCAATTTATCTCTCTCCGAGACTTAGTACATAGAACCCTAACTCTTAAGGGAATTGGTACGAAATACCGCTGGCCGCACGGCCGGCGGTTTGATTCCCGTCAGCGGCAGCCCGACAGGAGCAGAGTTCGAAGCAGCGGAAGCCCGACAGCGCTGGAAATCCCAATCGTGGCTAGGTAAGTATTTACTAACCTAACCTAACCCCCCTAACCCTAACCCTCCTTAGGGGTGTCTATCCCTAACTTCCCCCCCAAGTGCCTAACCCTAATCCCCCCTCTAAGTGCCTAACCCTAACCACCCCCTTGGGTGCCTAACCCTAAGTCCCGCCGGCGGTGCCTAACCCTAACCCTCCCTCCCCCTAGCCTAACCCTAACCCTCCCGGGGGGGTGCCTAACCCTAAGTCCCCCCGGGAGCCCTAAACCTAACCCTCCCCCCCCGCGGCTGTCTGCTCGCGGCGCCCGGCATCCCTACTATCGGGATGCTGGGCGCCGGTCTCCCGGCGTCGGGGAAATGCGGGCGTCTACATCTAGATGCCCGGCATTTCACCCTTTCCGGGAAATGACAGTCGGGAAGCCGGCTGCCGGTATTTAGGCAGTCGGCTTCCCGATTGCCTCCCCTCTTAAGGGGTAGAGGAAGAGAACCAGATCCCTAGAGAAGCTTTGGAAGAACCCTGTGATAGAGGGGCCTCCTGAAATTTGGTGGCGTAGAAAAGCCTGAAGCCACTTCCATATAGCCCAAATGCTGAAACCCAATGAGTAATTGCACAATTTTTGCAGTGAGTATAGAGTACTGAATCACCTAAGATTTAAAAGCAAGCATGTAATGAAATTGGCTCTCCCTAAATCTAACCTCTCCCCAGTGGTGCCTAACCCTAACCCCCCCCCCTCCCTGCAGCCTAACACTAATTCTCCCAGGGGGGTGCCTAACCCTAATTTGCCCCCGGGGGTGCCTAAACCTAACTCCAACTTCCCAGAGAAAATGGACAATACTTACCCGTCCAGACGATCTGGACTGCAGCGTTTCGGGATGCCGACACCGGTATCCTGTTGTCCTTCGGGATATTGGCATCTGCATTATGCCAGGCAGTGGGATTCTGTCCGCCGGCAATATAACTACATCCCGGCATAATATGTAAGGGAGAGGTGGGGTGTTGTACTGTGTGGCATAATGTGTAAGGGAGAGGGGGGTTGTACTGTGTGGCATAATATGTAAGGGAGATGTGGGGCGTTGTACTGTGTGGGATAATGTGTAAGGGAGAGGGGGGTTGTACTGTGTGGCATAATATGTAAGGGAGAGAGGGGGGGTTGTGCTGTGTGGCATAATGTGTAAGGGAGAGGGGGGTTGTACTGTGTGGCATAATATGTAAGGGAGATGTGGGGTGTTGTACTGTGTGGGATAATGTGTAAGGGAGAGGGGGGTTGTACTGTGTGGCATAATATGTAAGGGAGATGTGGGGTGTTGTACTGTGTGGCATAATGTGTAAGGGAGAGGGGGGTTGTACTGTGTGGCATAATATGTAAGGGAGATGTGGGGTGTTGTACTGTGTGACATAATGTGTAAGGGAGAGGGGGTTGTACTGTGTGGCATAATATGTAAGGGAGATGTGGGGTGTTGTACTGTGTGACATAATGTGTAAGGGAGAGGGGGGTTGTACTGTGTGGCATAATATGTAAGGGAGATGTGGGGTGTTGTACTGTGTGGCATAATGTGTAAGGGAGAGAGGGGGGGTTGTGCTGTGTGGCATAATGTGTAAGGGAGAGGGGGGTGTACTGTGTGGCATAATGTGTAAGGGAGAGGGGGTTGTACTGTGTGGCATAATGTGTAATAGAGGAGTTGTACTGTGTGGCATAATGTGTAATGTAATTTATACAATATGGTGTAATGTGTAACGGGGGGGGATTGTACTGTGTGCACTGTCCATGTTTACGATGGGGGTGAGAGATGGGGGCACCAAAGCTCTTTCTGGCACAGGGCACCAAAATGTCTAGTTACAGCTCTGAGCATCAGTACGAACATTCTGCTTTCATAACCACTGGTACAATAACAAAACATTAAAAAAATCTATAGAAAATTATGGTACATAACGTTTCTACTGTTGAGTATCTAATTGCAAATCATAACCAGTTGCAGATGGACACAATAGAATGTGACGTCAGAACACTAAAAATAAATTTGTCCCCTTTGTTCACTGTGGTTTGCGCAAAAGACAACAAACCCATGGGGAACGTTATATTAAGAATACTGTTATCGGAAACACTCTGCAGTTTTTGCCATTTATCTTACTAAACTTATAAGGAAACACCACAACATTGACAAGAACCAATTATTACATACCAGCTGATCTTAAAAATTAATTTCTGCTATATCATGTAATATAAACTGGAATGTTCAACATGAGAAAGAGGCAAAAACAAGATGATCAACAATTCCCATTCATTAATTAAAATCTAAAACACCATTGTGACTGCGTAATCTCACACAGTTGTGTTGCTCAGCCAGCATAGAGACGCCCACTACTTCTCACATCTGTAATACAGTGGCGTAACCAGGGCAGGGGAACCGGTGGCGAGGGGGGGGGGGGAGTGTTGCCGGCCATGGTACAGGCCCGCCCTAGTCACTCAGTGTAGTGCAGATGACAGTGAGTGTGGTCCGCACTACACTGTTACACACACATCACCACCGGCGCTGCGGTGATGTGTGTGTGTTTCAGCAGCCAATGAGAGTCAGACAGACTCTCATTGGCTGCTGCGCCCACTGCCAGAGCCGGGCTGAAGCTCACTCATGAGCTCTGCCTTCTGGCTCTTGCAGTGGGCGATAGGAGAAACGTCATGATGGTCATGACGTCTCTCCCATAATACCAAGCGGGACCGAGTGGGAGGTAGGAGGAGCAGACAGCGGCGGGCGTAGCAGGAGCGGGGATTCAGGTAAGTCAGTGAGTGTTTTGTGTGTGTATGTCATATCTTTGTCTGTTTTGCACTACTGGCCGGAGGCACTGAATAGAGAGGACCACTACAGGGGCACTGCATAGGGGAGATCACTACTGGGGGCCTGCATAAGAGGGACCACTACTGGGGGCCTGCATAAGAGGGACCACTACTGGGGGCACTGCATAGGGGGATCACTACTGGGGGCACTGTATAAGGGGGGTCACTACTAGGGGCACTGCATAGGGAGGGTCACTACTGGGGGCCTTCATAAGGGGGGCCACTACTGGGGGCTTGCATAAGGGGGACAACACTGGGGGTACTGTATAAGGGGCACTACTGGGGGCCTGCATAAGAGGGACAACTACTGGGGGCACTGCATACTGGGGGTACTGTATAAGGGGCACTACTGGGGACCTGCATAAGAGGGACCACTACTGGGGGCACTGCATACTGGGGGTACTGTATAAGGGGCACAGTATAAGGGTGCACTACTGGGGGCACCTCATAAGGGGCACTGTATAAGGGTGCACTACTGGAGGTACTGTATAAGGGTGCACTACTGGGGACACTGTATAAAGAGCACTATTACATGGGGCACTGCTACAGGAGACAGTGCATAAGGGGCATTACTACAGTGGTCATTGCAAGAGGGGCACTACTACCCGGGGCATTAATAAGCGTATGTAATGGAAAGGAAAGTTCCCAGAGTGACGAGAAAGAGGTGTGTGTCATGTTGACACTCCCCATTTTTAAGTGGCCACGCCCCTTGTGGCATGTGACCACGCCCATTTTCGGAGCGTGCACAAATGGGGTGGGGGGCTTCTAGCTCCATTTTCCCCTGGGCTCCAAATTTCCTAGTTACGCCACTGCCGTAATACCTCGCAGCTCTGACCTGTCTCCGAAAGTCTTGTGGCACACAGTAAGTACACAAGCTGTGTATGCCGTCGCAGTGGTTAATTTATGCACACCCATGTAACAGCGTACAAACAGACAGGCAAGCCTGTGTTTCTCCAACCACTCCCCCGTCACCACCCCCAAACTCATTCTGCAATGGATTCCTGACCATGTGTAATCTCAGTGCAATCGCAATGCAGTGTACAATTATGCGCAGTACGCACCAGCGGCTGTTCTGCGTATGTGGTTGTACAGCAATTGCGATCCATGCTGAATTCAGGCCCTTGGCGTGTACGTCCGAAAAAGGGAGAAAAAGCGATGTGGCCTCGAGGTGCGCCCCTGCTTACATGGGGCAAGCTAGCACTCCTGGAGATGCTGCCCCGAGGGTCTCCCCTCACAGCAAAGAGATGCACATAGTCACCCGATGCTCTGCTCTGCAGAGCAAAGGTCAGAGTGATCTCCCCCAGCTCCCCCCCACCGTGGGACACTGCGGCCCATGGGTGGGACAGCAGGACAGTCCCTAAATAGCAGGACTGTCCCGCCATGAGAAAGACAGTTGGGAGGTTTTCAGTTCCCTAAAAGCCGCAGCCAGATTGACAGGTTGCGGCCGTTTGGGGGGGGGAGTGGGTGGAGCCAGCCTAAGTTCCCAGAAATGAAATAGTGTCCCCCCCGTTTTATGGGAGTGCCAGGGCCAGGGTCAGGGTCAGTGTCTTCCGGTGCAGACTTCCTGATCCTGGTTGAGCTGTTCCGTTATTCAATCTGAGTAAGCTTAAACCACCAACAGGTTTCTTTCTCATGTGCATGCGTGACACTCGGCGGGGACTGGCAATGCCTGGAATTGATGGCACAAGTGATACAGCAACAAACAGCAATAAACCTTCTTTTAGTTGACTACTGAAAGGAGAAAATGTCCTGTTGTTAAATGGGGCCCTATGTGTAACTTTGACTACAGAGAAGTCTCTACAGCCCAATTTCCATAACTCCTCCCCTTTCTTATCCTGATACCAGATAGTGTCCTGAGCAATCTATGATATGTGAATATACTGGAGATTGTAGAAAAGAACTATAAAATGTAAGAATAATATATTCTGCTGAAGAAAGTATTTTGTGCCATGGGCAGCTTATTATTGTGAATAAATCATGAGCAATTATAAATGAATGGTCTATTTTATTGGTCAGAGCTGTGCAATTCAGGATCAAGAATTTTTGATAACTGAATATGGGTTGGGTACGGGATATCGACGGTCAGAATAGTGACGCCAGCATCACGACAGGGTTAGGTTACCGACACCTGTCGATCTGTATCCTAACCCTCCCTCTTGGCCTTATTCAGAAGCGGTCGGAGGATGCAAGCGGTCGCTCAGAAACTGGGCGGCTGCTTGCATCCTGAACGGCCGCCTCTGTTTCAGTCGTTAGGCTGTGGGTTTACACCCACAGCTCTAACGACCGCTAGGGTGATGGTCGCGATGGTCAGAGACCACCCCCCCGGCACGCCTTCCAAACGGGGCGAGCTGTCAATCAACATCGACAGCTCGCCCCCTTTGGAAAGAGACCCGCTGTCGGTCGTAGCGGGTCTCACGCATGCGCACGAAGGAGCCGGCTCCCTCGTGCGCATGCGCACTTGACAAACATCGAGGCGGCCGTGCGGTCGTAGACCGTACGACCGCCTGTGAATGAAGGCCTCTCTCCCTACCACTAACCCTCCCTTCCCAGTGACTAAACCTAAACTTCCCCCCTAGTAACCTCCACCTCCCCACACCCTAAACCTAATCCTCCCCACTTAGTGCCTAACCCTAACCCTGCTACTTACCTTCGGGATGTCGTCAATTGGGATGCCGACGCCAGGAGTCTGACAGGAGTTGGGATTCCCGGCGCCGGCATTCTGAACACTGGAATCCCCGCAGTCGGTATTATGACCACATCCCCTGAATATAGTGTTTGTCTTTAGCAGGGGAGTATTTATAATGGGTGCAGGGTTCACGGAGCAGACTGAACTTTTATGTATATTTAAAAAAAATCTTAAACCTATGAACTATATCTTCAGCACACTTCTTGCTAAGATGATTTCACATATTTTACATGTGCAATATAGTTCATAGGTTTAAGATTTTTAAAAAAATACATAAAAGGGGGTGTCAGACACCGCACAGCCACGCAGGGGACCTGGACTGCAGGTCTGAGGAAGGTGGGGGAGCCACACTCTTCAGTAGCAGCGGCTGCAGCAAGGGTGGGGGGGACGGGACAGACAAACACTGGTGGGGTTGGTGGGTGGGCGGGCGGGCGGGCAAACAGGCAGGGGGAAGGAGGTCTCTTCTGCTGCGCTGCAGCTCAGTTTTCGCAGCCTGTCTTCAAACTGCACTTGCGCAGATGGAAGACAGCGGTGAAACTGACCAGTTGCAGGAGAAAAGTTTCTCATTTGCGAAAAACTGCTTCGTAGAAACAGCAGTTATTCGGAAGTGATAGTTTAGGGCAGGAGGCATGATGAATGCCTCATAAACTGTGTTTGAACTCGTAGTGAGTTCAAACTACAATTATCACATGTGATAATTATGTTTGGTGAACAGGCCCCTAAGGGGTATATTTACTAAAGTTTTTTTTATATATATATCTAGATATATCAATTGCAGTGTGCGGTTGCGCTGATAAATGCATGCCAAGTCATACATTTATCAAAGCAACCAAGAGTGGTATATCCATCTTATAAAATGGCCCCTGTTGTGACAAAATAAGTAGTAGAAAAGGGGGCCCAAAATTGGTGTCTTACTTTGGGCCACGTGAGGCCTAAATCCGCCTCTGCGTTACACAAACTATACCTTCAGCATATTGGCAAATACAAGTGTACCTGGATTTAACTCTATATCTGAAGGACTACTGCACCAAGCACAATCTGCTACGAATATTTGTGACAGTACACTCTGCTATTACTATCTGCTGTCACCCTACACTATGCTAATGCCCCCTCACAAAGGACAACCAGCCCTGGGCGGTGGGTCCTGGGGTGATGGTAAAGAAACAATTAATAATATTGTTCTGTGCAGGCGGCCTACAAGTCCCAGCAAGCCTGCCCCCCGGCATGATGGTACTATTGAATGTCTAATTTATTTATGTCCATGTCTAAATTATGTACAGTACCTGTCGACATTTTGACTGTGTACATATTGATTGTTGACATATAGTCCATGTCGACATTTTGGTTGTCTAAATATCATTCCTGTTGACATTATGGTGTCTGTGTTTTGAATGTTCAAATTTTGACTGACTGGGTAATACACAAACCCAGCTTTACACAAGATAGCCAATAGAGCTGCCTTTCAAGCGTGTAATCCATTGACTTTGTACCAGTCATTTGCCAGCAAATTCCATGCGCATTGTTTTGGATGATATGTGTAAAGCAATTACTATAACAAGTTTGATGTCATCAGTCTATGACATCATCTATCACTATCAGAAATTATAATAATGCATTTAATAAAAAACAAATAAAACCACACAAAGTCAACGGGTCTGTAAATTCAAGGTCATGTTCTCTTTTTACATGTTCTCTTCAGATTTAGGAGACTCTAGTATCCAAGAATAATGTGGGTTTTTCTGAACAAGGAGATAAGGCCTGCACTGTGGTGTGGTAGTGCTAATGATGTTTATTTCTCTTTAGTGTACTAGCTTTTAATACTGAACAACTGTACAGTATCAGTTAAAGGACCAAATGCCACTAAAATAAAAAAAAAACAAATAGATTTGGGCTAAACTAGGCAAACTAAGTCAGGCTAGAAAATCATCCAGTTCTCCAATCTGACTGGTCTAAAACAGGAGGCAGAATTTTGCCATACTGCCAGGGTGTATATAAAAAAAACGCGCCCTGTTAGCTTCTCATTCATCCAGATAGGAAGCTACAGGTATAGAGGGGCTCCATCAACCCCACTAGGAATTTGAAAATGGACAACCCAAGAAGGAGCCAGAATTCTCTGCTTGAGAATATTAGAGGTATAGATTTTTTAATGTTATGCAACTAACGTGGCAACCATAGTCACACTGCACGCCAGGGGCGTAACTATACCTACGGGGGTCCCATACCAAAAAAATGTACAGGCCACCCCTCCCATCTGGCGACCCCCCCTCTCAGCCTACCACCCCCTCTCTTGTCCCGTGGACCCCCCCCTTGGCCTGAGGCCCCCCTGCAACCTCCTCACTCCCCGACTTACCTGATCCATGGTTGCGCTGCGCAGGGCAGGCACACCTTCTCTCCCGGTCGGCTCCATCTCACTGACTGATGCTGGGAGGAGGCGACCATGCCTTCTCCCAGTATCAGTCAATGGGGAGAGCCAGAGGCGGAGTTGACTGGGAAGATGCGACCACGGAGCAGGGGGGGCTGCGACCACCGAGCAGGTAAGTGGAGTAGAGGGGAGTGAGGAGAGTGCTGGGGATGGGGGAGTGAGGAGGGTGCGGAGGGGAGGGCCGTGGACAGAGGCCTGGCATCGCAGGTGCAGGGGGAGGGCCGGGTCCCGAGTTGGTCCGGGCCCCATAGCAGCCGCACCCCCTGCACCTACGGTAGTTACGCCACTGCTGCACGCGGTATAGTGAGCAGAGAGTCTTTGGATTGCCCCTCTCAGCTATGTTTTCATTGTGACATCCTGTCCTGCCTTCTGCTACTTCAGCCCACATTACATGCTGAAAGCTATGACTCTATGGCTGCCATATTTATGTTTGCCCTCCAGAGAGGTATTGAAAAGAAGATAATGATCTGTAGGCAGCTAGCTAAGAACAATGACTATCAAATTCTTAAACTTATTAACTTGTTATTTAAGAAGAAACTTATATGAGGGTTTGCTGCTTTGACGCCCTTCCCCCTTCATTTTGAGAATATTACATTTAGTGTACTGTGCTTAACATAAAACCTTATAAGTAGTGGTGACTTGCATACATTAGAAAATGTAATCAATTAATCTAATACACTGAGTAAATAATGATTCTACAGGGAAATATATTAAAAGTTTAAAACATGGTCTTTTAAAAGAGCTTGAGGACAAAGTTGAGAAAACAGAGAATGACTTCCAGCCCCCATGCCAGACGTAAGCTACAGAAACAACTTTATAACACAGGATACTGATGAGTATAATCTTAAATGGTCTTAAATTGCAAATACATGTGGATATATATGTGGTTATAATTAATTACTGTGGGAAGTATCTGTCTTTCTATTATCTGCTCCAGCAGAGTGTCAGATCATTTGCTTTTGGTGTTTTGTCTATCTTATCTTGTCATAACACGCAGCAAGTTGTAAGAGTGGTTTGTTAACAGGAAGAGTTAATTGAGCTTTCAACAGTTACTCAGCAAAGTGATGCACAGTGACAAGTAGTAACAGTAAGACTAGGCTAGGCTGAAGTTCTGATAATAAATACATTTCAGGCTTTTCTTTACACATTATGGGCCTGATTCAGACCCACTCGCGAGCGGCTGTCCGCTCGCAAGTGGGTCGATGTTAGGCACTGAGCATGCGCACAACGGAGGGAGCTCCGACGGGAACGCCTCCCGTCAGAAGCCGGCCCACTGACATCACTAGTGATGTCAGTGGGAGTGATTTTGGCTCTGATAGAGCCAAAATCACTCCGGAGCTTGCGGTTGAAAACCTCAACCGCAGGCTTCGGCTCGCAATTTCGATGGTCGCGATGGACACGACCATCGCGGCCATCACAATGCACGCTCGTATAGCCTGTGGGTGGTGACCCACAGCTATACGAGCGTCCGGGAGGACGCTCCATGAAAATGGAGCCCGGCCCTCATTCAGAGCGTGCGCTCTGCTCAGAGCGTACGGCTCTGAATGAGGGCCTATGTTCTGGAAAAGACTAGTTCCCCTTCAGATACTGTACCTGGAAGTGACGTGAACTGAGGGCGAAAGTGCAGTTTCCTGCCTACACAGTCCAGCAAACAAAGAAAGATGGCCCCTCGTGGGTTCGCTTTACTCGCCACACTTCGGGCTCGGTGGCTCGCTACTCTCGCCACATGATTATATTTCCCCTCTATGCCCACTTGGATGGTAGGGAATTACGTTGGACACTGGCTGATGACGTCAGGGTCAATCTACGGAAGGGGATCTAGCTGCTTCCATAATGTTCCTGCTTCAGCGTTCCCCGCAGTTCCATATGCCTACAAATCATTGTTCACATGTGCTGCGACCTTTACGGCTGAATCGGTATTACAGGATTGTAAAGGGGTGGCAAAGGGGCGTTCTCACATAGCGTCTTGTGGGCATGCCAAGGACATGTAGACAGAGTTGCAGGTTGATCAGAGGTGAGTAGGGACGGACTGGGGCTGCGCACGCGCGTGCCTTAGGTGTACTCAGTCATGAAGGGGGTGTGGTTATTTCAAAAAGGCGTGTTTCAAGTCACGGGAACCTGGCCTCGCGGTTCTCTCCTGTCTCTTCCAGCCCAGCACTGCGCACCACCGGCCCATCACTGCAGGAGCAGATAGATCCCCTTCCGTAGATGTACGATGACATCATCTGCCAGTGTCCAACGTCATTCCCTACCATCGAAGTGGGCATAATCTGTGTTCGTGACATGTTTGACATGTGGCAAGCTAAGCGAGCCACCGTGCCCGCAGCGTGGCGAGCGAAGCGAGCCTGCAAGGGGCCTACATTTTTATTTTCGTGGAAAGTGTGGGCAGAAACCTCCACTTCACTCACGTCACTTCCAGGTATGGCTACTGAAGTGGTTTTATGCTCTTCCCATCACTGCCTCCACCCCTTCCTTCTCCCTGAGTTCATAGTGAATCTGGAGCCGTGTGGTGGAGGGCGGGGGACACTTCTTTCCTCCCTCCTCGAGCCAGTCCTAAGGCCATTGACCCTTCTGGCATATACCAGGAGTGCCCAATGGCTAGTCCAGCCCTGGAGGTGAGTGTATGCAGAGAGGATGGGGCTGGTTTAAATGCAGATAATAGTGATGGCTGCTGGACCATGGTGGTGATGTAGCATAGATGCGGCTATGTCAAAATACAGGCAGGTGTTTGCATGGACTTCCGATTACTGGAATCAGACAGAATTGTGAGGCTTTTTGTGCCAACTAAAATCAGCCATGGCTTTTTAATAATAAAATCTTACAATTCCATGTATGCACCCATACAACTTCAATCACGTGTTAGATAGTGTTCCACACACATTCCTCTTGTATTAATCTGTGTTCGTGACACATTTATATTAGTTACCAGTCACTAGTTTATGTTCTAAGGGAGAACTACACTCTATGGGGCATATTCAATTAGCCGCGGGGTTTACGGGACGGGATTCAATTAGCGGGGATTCCACGCGTGGGTGTCCCTGAGACCCCGTGCGCGAGTCCCCGCTGTTTGACTTTACCTGGCACCTCATGTAGGTGCGAGATAAAATCAGCGTGAGGCCGCCCTATTCAGCCTCACGCGAGAGGTTATTACACACTGATTCCTTCAGTTCTCGCGGAATCAGTGTGTTCTCGCGCGGGAGTCCTGGTGTAATGACGCGGGGAAATAGCTATTTAATTGAATAGCTAAACCCCGCGTCGCGGGACTTTAGCCTGTCAATTAGCCGCAGGTGAAATCCTGCAGCTAATTGAATGTGCCCCATGAATATGTAACAAAAGAAATATGCCTGGATGTCAACATCATTCATTACAATACTCTCTTACCTAAAGAAACAAAGGGTAGTAGAACCTTGTGTGCTGGTAGGTAAAATCTAAACGCAATAAATGGAAAGTGGTACAAAAGGCCCAAATTCATGTTGTGATCAATGCACCATCTACATATAAACATGTACAGTAAAGCTGGCCACACACTAGACCAACTTACATCCAACCAGCCAACTTGTTGATTCGTTGGAATGAAAATCTGGTAAGGAATGAAAGCAAATGACAATCAGCAATTTGCTCCCAAACGCCGGAAAATTAACAAAAACTGTTGTTTGTTAAATGTTTGATCTAAACAATTTGTTCAAACTTGTCTGACGACCATTTTCATCTGTTTTCTGGCATTTAGGAGCAAATTGCTGATCATCATTTACTCCTATTCCTTACCAGATTTTCATTCCAACCAATCAACAAGTTGGCTGGTTGGATGTAAATTGGTCTAGTGTGTGGCCAGCCTAAAGCTGGCCACACATCTAAAGATTATCTGTCCAACCAGCCAACTAGTTGATTGGTTGGAATGAAAATCTGGTAAGGAATGAAAGCAAATGACAATCAGCATTTTGCTCCCAAACGCCGGAAAATAGACCAAAAATGTTGTTTGAACAAATAGTTTAGATCAAACATTTAACAAACTTGTCTGAACGATCATTTTCATCTGTTTTCTGGCATTTAGGAGCAAATTGCTGATCATCAGTTACTCCCATTCCTTACCACATTTTCATTCCAACCAATCAACAAGTTGGCTGGTTGGATGTAAGTTGGTCTAGTGTGTGGCCAGCTTAAGGCTATAAATTGTCAGCTGCTCCCTAGAGTATTGCGCATGTACAGTAGGTCACAAAATTCCTGAATAATAATCATCAGGGTAAAAGTGACTATGTCACAATCCAACGTCCATCAAGACCACGCTCCAACTTATAGAGATCATGCCCCTACAACAGACCAGACATCCACTACACACAGGAATTCACAAACTCATAGTCATCATAGATACATACTGGGCACCTGTTACAGGATCTGCAGTTTCTCAAAGCATAGGGTGAGTACTATGTCAGTTTACATAGAGAACCCACATTGTACATGACAGAACCTGGTGTTCTAATAAAGGCCAATTACAGTAAGGACGTGTTTGCAATTGCAAAGACAGAGAAAATGGGGCAGATGAAAACAGCTGACAATGATAATAATGACGGTTGCCATGACGGTTTAGAAAACCACCTCTGATTGGTTTACTGTGAATGCTCTGCTGATAATGATTGGTTTTTCGATACTCAAGCAGAAATGATTATTTTGTGAGTATATTTAATCAACTTTTTTTTTCATTAAGTTTTAGTATGTCATCTGAGGCCTAATAGCGACATTGCCTGCTGCACATAAAATAAATGGTTTTCAAAATCGGCACATGTGGAATATACATGCCTGTGACGTGTGCTTGGCATAAACCAGACGGGTACACTACTGCTGCCGACCAGAACGTCCCAGCTCTATGTATGGGCAGAAATACACTATTTTTGTGCGTGCTTTTTTAAAATTAATATCATTTTGCAACAATCCCCAATGTGTTTCTGTGTTTTTACACCAATCTATCTATATATATATATATATATATATATTTTTTTTTTTTAAAGATAACTTATTTTTTATTTTCTTGTGCACATGTTCTGTTTTTGAAACTGCTCATTTCTATCCATCTGCATTGAATAAGAAATAGGTCAGCAGTTATATCTAAATAAAATAAAAATTGCAAATGGCTAGAAAGAATCCCCTGATCTTTTAATATATCTCTGTACTGTAATGTGAACAAGGTTTACATGAACATCGTCCTAATAAAACTAGGAATACTATCTCACACAACCCTCTGCCAAACTATTCCTAAAGATTTATTACGTCTCTTTAACTTTTGATTCTCACCAAAAAAGGCAAGAGAGCTCGGCAAACAGTAGTCGCTGTGTAGCGCCTGACGTTTATACTTGAGAAGACATTCTCTAGAGGCTTCTATAGCTTTGTGTGACACTGGGGACAAGTCACAGATTCAACACAGATTCCTTACCATTTTTATCTAAGAGCCTATGGAACAAATGTTATAGTTTAACTCTTTTGAAGCCAAAAACATCCAAGGATACGAATACAAGTAACAATTGACCTTGTGTGAGGTATACAGAGATAACAGAAAGATGCCCATCATTTTTAAACAAAAACTTGCACATAATATATAACAAAATAAAACAGGTTTACTCAACTATTCACTCTCCAAATCACACCTCACTACCCTCTGACTGACAACTACATGTAGGAATGGCTGGCACAGTTGAGGGTGACCTCAGTGCATGACAACTCCCCTTATATTAAATACTCATTTATTAAATAATACATGATAAAGCCTAGATTATGGTGAGACTTGCACAATGATGAACAGTGAGGTGTAAGGACATTTTCATGGAGAAAACCTGGGACTGGGCCTGGAAATTAAGAACAGTTGTTGTCTATGATGACTGCAGCTCTCTGTCACCAATAATTTAATTTGTGACCTTTTCTGAAGATCTGATGACCACGCAGCAAACCATAGGACAATCTTACCTTGTAACATACTCCTGTATGCCGTGTCCGCTATTGCATAGATGTGAGGGGGCATTTCATGTCTCTTCTTCCCTTTGTACATGTCAATGATCTTCTCAGAATAAATTGGAAGTGTTTTGTAAGGGTTGACCACAACGCAGAAAAGACCGGAATATGTCTGTAAAACACGCAAAAGAGGCAAAACCATTCAACAGGGTAATCATGGCAAAAATACACCCAATGGGCTACAAGAAACTGGGCAGTAACCAAATCTGTACAAACATTGACTACATTCACATGTAAGTATATTGGTCAATATCCTTTTTATTAAAGAACAGTGGGCCTGATTCAGAGCCGCTCATAAGCGGTCGCTCGTTCGCTGTGAGCGATGTTCGCACATCTGCGCATGCGTATGGGTTGTAATGCGCATGCGCCAACCAGTCAGTGCAGTAGGAAATCGTGCGCTCGCAAAATAGCGAATGCTTGCTAATTTGAGTGACAGGATGAGGCGTTTGTGGGTGGCAACAGAGGAAGGTGCTTGAAAATGGGGAGTGGAGATCCGAACGCAGGCGTGCCAAACGGTCAAAACATGCGTTTGAAGGGTGTGCATAATTAACAAAGCAGCGTCGTCGACCACGTCACTTGGTTGTCTTTTAGCCTGAACTGCTCGCATGATTGCGGTAGGAAAATGCTACCACAAGAATTGCGAGCAGTTCATATGCCTTTTCGATGTACTCGATTAATCTAATAAATAGCGGAGATGACGTATGATGCGAACGGCCAAGGGGCGTCTTTACAAAATAGCGAGCGCATGTTTCGGACGCTCGCTCGCTCAGACCACAAAGAGCGAGCGCTCAATTTAAATAGCCAGCCCCTTTTTCTGAACGAGCGTCCGCAAATAGCGTCCGGCTCTGAATCAGGCCCAGTGTCTAGGCTATCTCTAAATTAGGATGCTAGTCTTCACTTTTTTTCAGGCAAGTTTCTCGCTACAATTGTATAATGACTTTGACAGATTCATGAAATACAGACTTTGCTCATATTTATAGATATAATTGCATGTGTGGAGTTTGTATATTCTCCCTGTGCTTGCGTGGGTTTCCTCCGGGTGCTCCGGTTTCCTCCCACACTCCAAAAACATACTGGTAGGTTAATTGGCTCCCAACAAAAAAATGAACCCCAGTGTGTATGTGTGTGTGCATGTGATAGGGAACATAGATTGTCAGCTCCACTGGGGCAGGGACTGATGTGAATGGCCAAATATTCTCTGTAAAGCGCTGCGGAATATGTGTGCGCTATATAAATAACTGGTAGTAATAATAATAATAATTATAAAATAAAATGTTAATGTATAACTATTTTAGGTTCCTGCTTGTTCTTTGCATGCAAATATATAAATGTTATAGTTATTCCCTCTTTTGGCACCTGGAAGAAGCCTTCACATAAGGGTACTAAGATTTGCACGCCCTTATAAGGAGAACAAAGAAAGTCTTGTTTAAAGTGCTGGTATGTATGGTTTGCTTGGTATTTAGAAAGAGAAAGAACATAAATGGGAATATGTTTGTTACAGGGGAACGACAAGACAACTGGCTGGATGTATGACGCAGGTACATATCCTACATTGCAGGGTTAGACGGGCAGCAACATTCCAGATGTTGGAGAACTACATTTCTTATGATGCTCTAGAACTCCAGCAGGACGAGATGACAGCTCTTCTGTGGCTGAAAGGCAGAAGTTGCTCAGCAACAGCTGGAATCTTGTCAATCATCATTATGTATCTTTTGGACAATAGGTTAAAATTTTAGTGGCCAATACCAGAGTTTCAGACATCTTCACAAATATCTCCAACAGACCATGATTTGAAGTTCTTCTTAATCGTGCACTGACTAACCCCTTCACCATATAGCAGTTTGTTGATGGTTCATACTCTGTGACACTCATCAAGTTAAATTCACTCTGGGTCATGCCTGTTAGGGGGAGATGTATCAAATCTTTTAAAAAGGACAAGTTGAGAAGTTGATCATAGCAACCAATCAAATTTTAGCTATCATTTATCAAGTATATTCTATAACATTATAGCTAGAAGCAAATTCTCCACATATGATCTTTAGACGATTTCATACATCTTCCCCTAAGAAGATCTCCACACTTTTTAAAATAAAACAAAATCATCCCTCCCTTCCCCATCCAAAATACATTACCATACATTCCAATGTCCAGGACCCGCATAGTTTTGCTGTATTCGCTCTTCCCTCAGCTGTTTATTGGTTGGGTCTCCAGTGATTGGAGAGCTTTAGTACATGTGTACTGAGAATGCTGATTGGACAGATTAGCAGACAGCCAATTACTATTCTTAATACAATTGCACTGTTCTTTGTATTCATTCAAAGTTCTCCAGGGTTTTGAAAAATGCAGCCTATGATCAGCAGGTGACTGCTGCCTGTCCTATCCACTGATTACCACCTCTCACTCCCGCCTCCAAGACTTCTCCAGCTCTGCCCCAAACTGATGGAACGCTCTCACTTGCTCTATCAAGGGCTAAATCAGAGGTGGACACAGTCCGGGTCGGTGCTGCGTCTTTGGTAGCAGTGAATCTGAAAATGTATGGTAATGCAGCAGGAGCTGTCTTTTGTTAAAAGATGCCCACTACCAGCTTCTCAGATCTGCTGCCTGCACCCAGAAATGCAGCATCGGCCAAATATTGCGAACATCATGCGGGTCATTGGATCTCAGTGCAACTCTATGGTGGCTCAGAATGCCCACTGCAGCTAGGTTGCCAGGCCAGTGAATCTGCATCCGAGGACGCAGTTGCTGGCTTTGGCACACCCCAAAAACGAAGCCAACATGCCTCTAAAACGCATCTCCTCCTCGTCCACCAAATGCCTGCAGGCTGTCCATAAAGTCCCAGTAACAGCGCAGTGTGACCGAAGCCACAACACCATTGTTGTGTATGTGTCTCCGGTGTGTGCCCATAAAAAGCAACATTGGTCATTTGCAATCAAATTAGGACAGTGTCCACCTCTGAATGAGGCCCCCAGACACTCCAAAAACTTCACTGCTTGAGAGCTTCCTCAAAACTCACCTAATCCCTCCTTGTATCTACCCAATGCCCTTACTAAGTCATTAAATAAATAAATAAAGGATTATCTATACCTCTAGGCTAAAATTATAGTTTAGTGTAATGTAATAAATGTTAGAAGTTTCTTGTTAATGGTTTTCTCTGGGTATTTTTCATTTGAAGTCACTGGTCATTAATTAAGTAGCACAAAGTGGCAGAGGAACAGTACAGAATCCTCCTAGTAGTGGCATTGTGCGCTTAGAGTAGGGAGGAATTAAGGCATCTGTGCTAAGTAGAGAGTTGGAGCTCCAGATACTGCTAGTTTTGCAGAGCAGTACAGAAACATTTTATTACAGTACTACCCAATTATTGGTGTAGGAGTTTAGAGGGCAAATTTTTAGTGGCTTTGATTTCTGCACCAGTTGTGAGCTAGTAGGCTTTGGGCTTTGTGTCTGTAATATGACCTGTTTTGCCCCTACATGATACATTGCAGTGGAGAACTGAATTTCTAGCGGCACTGGGAGCAATGTAATGAAATGCTCACAACATTCCTGATATCGTGTCACTTTCATGATTTACTAAAACCATGCATAAGTGGTTCTGACCTGGTAGGAGGTTGAACTTAGTAATAATTGAGTCTCTTTCCTCTTCTCCACACTCCGAGGCGCACTTCTAGATTTTGTAGGCGGAGAGTAGGTGTCCACTTTGAAGTGCAGTGGGCGGACCTTCCTGGTGCAGAACTGTAAGCTCAAGGTCTTTGTGGGGCACCTCAAGAGTTCTTCTATGTAAATCTTGGTTCCTGGTTCTTTTGTACAAAAAACGTGCATACTTCTTGTACAGATCAAAAGACAGATCAAAGCATGTTTCATGGCCAATTAAGCCTGACTTTAGTGTGGGAAGATATTTCTTAAATTTAATTTCCCTCTTGGAAACAACAGTGTGCTTCAAGACGTGCACTTCACCATTTGCACGAATGATTTCATTCATAGTAGAGCCTCCACATAGGTGACAATATCTTGGCAGATGACAGATGTCCCTTTCGGCAAAGGGGAATTCTGAACAGACACTCCTCATTGCTGAATATGGGCTTATGGCTCATGACATTAATCACATGTAGCCTCAAGTACTGGAAATCTTTCCTACAAACGTTTAATATACTGCTTCTTATAACAATGGCTGCTATTATTGGTACTACACTACATAAGCTTAACTTACTGTTACAGTGTATTATGTCCAGGGGATTGTGAAAGAATTGTCTTGTATGTAACAGTTGTCAAATGTGTGTACATGAATTAACTAACTATAATCTGCCATGTAGAAAGCTAAGTGACAGTGAGGTACACTATGATATTATTTCATACCCTATAAAGGGACTGTGTAAGAGGCCTCATCACCTTTGAACACCTTTATAGAACATATTATATGACACTACATCCCATAAAATATAACTATTCTATAACGTATCTATTACTCCCTCCCTCCCAATGCTTTGCTTTTCAGTATAGACTTTTACATACCATATCACTGTAGAGCTTAATCAATATTATAAGTCAGTAATGTGATGCAGTTTGGAGAGGTTAACAGGACGACCTCTATGACGGAATCAATTGGTAGTTAATAAATTAATTGTAAATAATTAAATACAAAGAAATCTGAGGGAGTAATGAAGAGTACAGATTACGTGTAATGATAAAGTTTATATGTAAAGTCAGAAGTTTAGTGTAGTTTTACAGTCTTTTAGAAATATAGGGTGGGATGCACTAATGTCAGAAATGCGATTAAACCCCCAAAAACTGCATCCAGCCCTATATGTCTAAAAGACCCTAAAACTACACTAAACTTCTGACTTCTGTGCAAAATGTTGACTTGTTTGACCGCATTTCTCATATGCACCAAGCCCCAAATTCGATGCCCCTTGGCAGAGATCCAATCGTATCCCTCCCAGCACCAAGGCCCCCCCCCTCCACGTGTGTCATTCTGCACTTGTGCAGCATGACACCAGAGGGGCTTCTGGGTCATAAACCCATTAGTCCCTCTCTTGCAAAAGACAGTTCTTTTTGGGAGAGCTGTACTTTGTATCTTTCTTTATGCATACCAGCGTAATTAATGCCGGCATGCATGCAATGAGTGGCGAAATACATCGCATGCATCATGCATCCCGCCCATAGAGCCTGATTCAGAGTTGTACACAATTTGGCTGCATCAGATATAAATGTGAATGACCACCTGCATTCAGAGTTATCTGCATCTATGGGGTCACGCCTCCCCATCCATCCACTTGTGAAAGTAGCTGTCATCACTATCATTGTAGACTTGCATCAGCCTTATCCTTGGTGCAGGAGACCCATTTGAAGCTGGCCAAATCTTTGCATACTTTCACTTCTGAATATCCCCCAAGTCTATCCACATGACCAGACATGCCCTTGGCACAGGCCCAGTTGTTGCCCAGTTACACTCATAGCCACACGTGGAGTTACAGCTGAGATGCGCACGGATCACCAGTAGTTGCTCACAGTTGTTATGAAGGCTCCGACGTGTGGGCAGATGCTAAGGATTGAGAGGGGATGCGGTCATAATACCGATCATTCCAGCACTCAGAATGCTGGCTCCGGAATCCCGACACCTGTCAGAATTCCGGCACTGGCATCCCGAAGGTAAGTAGCGGGGTTAGGGGGAGGGTTAGCGTTAAGTTTATGGGTTTCGGGTTAGGCACTAGGGGGATGGTTAGGGTTAGGCATTAGGAGGGGAGAGTTAGGTTTAGGGTGCGAGGAGCAGTGGCAAACGCAGGATTTCTAGGGGGGGTTTCCAAATGCTTGATTTTAGAGTGAGTGTGGCCAGTCCATGAAGAGGCCATAATTAGAACTTAAACAGCTTTAATATGCGCCATACAAAGTATAATGTGCATCATACTTCCAGCATATCCAGGACCAGCGATTACAGTAAACCATTAGATGCGGCAGTAGGTCCATCCTGTCTGAGCTAAATGTTTTTATATCAGATGTGGGCTCCATTCCAGAGCACTGGAGCAAGTCCGGGAGTCTTGGGGAGCAGCAGAAGAACCTAGAACTGCCCTGGGCATATATGTACATATTGGTCTTCTTATGAACTGAATAGTGTATTATACAATATTAATAATTAACCCTATTGATGGTCTATATCATTGCACCCCTAACAGAGAATGTTTTCCAGTGCACAAGTGTATTTAATACTGGCTGACAGATGTTAAAAGACCAACAGGTGGTGATAATTATTTCATTTGTGATACTGAGAAGAACATGCAGCACTAGTAACATTCTATTATATTCCAATTTCTATCGTTATTATGGGTTGGGGAGGGGGTTTCCAGGCAACCGGAAATCCCCTGCGTTTGCCTATGAGGAAGAGCAGGTTAGGTTTAGGCACTAGAGAAGTGGGGGTTTAATTTTTAGGCATCAGGAATGGAGGGTTAAGGTTAGGGGCAGGGAGAGGGGGAGGGTTAGGATACCGACCAACCTATTGGGATGCTGGGGTTGGGATTCTCACCGCCGGGATCCAGAGCACCGGCATCCCGTACCCAACTCATTGAGAGATCTAACCACAGAGCAGGCTTGCATGCAACTCTTAATTAGGCCCATAGTGTTCCTCAGTTAATCCTACTACCTGGTGCTCCCTTAACACAATCAGAATATTAGTATTAGTTCAATTCAATCCATAGTCCCTAAATGTTCCAAATTTACAGAGATGGTCCTGAGTTTTTCCCTTAAAATTTTCGACAATTTTCATTTTTTGAGCATTTAAAAAAAAAACAAAGTTATCAAAATGGAATAGGTAATATTACTAAATGATATAATAAACAAGTTCAGAAAACATATCATGATTGGGATTACTACCCCGTACCTAGACTGTGCTGTGCATGGTGCACTTACCTACTCGACAGCAAATATTATATGCCCCCACATCCCCAGTTCATTATCTAGAATGGGGATTGGTACATATGGATCGATAGTTACTTTAAATGAGCATCGCTCATATTCAGGTTTAGGGGGAACAGAAACAATTGTCACCTCTAGACAAATGTGCAGTAACTGAATTTAGAAATAGTAAAGCTGGGTACACATTAAACTATATGTGTACCCAGCGATGTGACCGGCAACCCCCCTGCCGAGGGGCTGACATATGGAATGGCCCATACACATTAGACAATCCGGTGCCTGACCATCCAATATCTCGGCCCCTGTCGCATCTTGCTGCATGGGGTCATCAGCCGCATCATCAGGTTGAGTTGCATGGACGACCTGACGATGCAGCTGATGACCAAACGGGAGCATGCAACAATCGACATAGTGGGTACACACTAGACGATTTGAATGATATGTCGGCCCGATCCGTCGGAATCGGGCATATCGTCCGAGAGATCGTCTAATGTGTACTCAGCTTTACAGTTAGACTATTGAGCAGCAATGGTTAGCACAACTAGGATAACTGCACAACCTGATGAGGAAGTGTTGCATATCCTGATCTGAAATGAAATTATGATAATGATGGGATCGTATTATACAACCAGCACAACAAAGTATCTAAGATATTTAATTGATCATTTAAAAAATTATTATTTATGAAGTAAATTGTTGAAAATATGCCCACTTTGAAACATAATGGGATTGTTGTGTTTTCTCAGATACCGTAGTTAAGTGAGGATGATTCACCAAAATATCATTGTGTACAAAAGAACGTGTGTTATCTGCTGTCCTCATAGCCCATTTCATATCATCATCGGAACCTGGAAACTATAACATCAGTACATAAAAAATATTTTATGATATGGGCCACATTCTCATAGCACTATGTAATGCGTAGGTCAGAAACTATATACTATAAACAAATATGTCATAATACAGAAGCTCAGAAGTTGACACATCTGGGGTCAGACATAAAAGTAATGGCAAAGCTGTAATACTGTACGTATACGTATATCCTTCTCTTTGCCAACCATCCTTATCCATGGTAGGGAGTGACAATACTTACATATTCTCTCCTTCATTCCTGATTTCTCCTTTAATTTTACCTCACTTAAATATTGCAATGTATAACATAAGCCTAATGTTAGCCTACACTTGGTCCTGCCCCATCCTAATACATTATCCTTACAGAAACTTTAAAAAAAAATCAGCTGTGTTACAGGCTAAGGGTGCATCAGCCCGATTTATCCAAATCGGAACAACAAATCGGGCATATGGTGCAGTGTGTATGCCCAATTTGCGCGTACCCGCGGTTGCATGCGATATCGTGCGATTGGCTGTGCTGTACAGTCAATTATACAATATCGCGTGTGATCCTGTACGAGTTAATGAAGGACAGAACAGTGATTGTTCTGTCTTTCATTACATCTTTCAAGTGTGTACCGGCAATCGTGCGATGTCCAGGGTGAAGACAAATCGCCCTGAACATCGGCACGATTGCCGGTCGTTTAGGTGTGTACCCAGCCTAACACAAGAGCATTATTTAATATCTTTTTGATTAAAACACTAAAATGTTTTTCATTTCTTTGTAATAAAACTGCTACTCATGTACTATAGGGAACAACGCAGCCGCTACTGTGAAATATAAGGTTAGTAGCAGTCACGTCAGACAGGGGCATATCTATAATGAATGTGCTATGATACGGGTCCCTGAGTCGCTCACCCTGCAGCCACATACTATACTTACCTTACTGCCAACGCTGCAGAAATCAGTGCCATTTCCTCAGAGATATGCACAGTAGTAAAATCACCAGCAAACGATGGCGCCGCACAATTTTTTCAGCGATGCCTTAATATGCCAGTGCCTCAGGGCCCTGTTACCCTATAAAAACACTACAGCCAAAGCCTCAGTGACTTCTAATAGCCTTATATTTCACAGTAAAGGGTACATATGTAATTATGTACATAATCATATATGTATATATATATTGTATATGTACACAAGTAACTGTAGGGCTGATACAGAGTGTACGTATACCCGTATATGGAATGTATTTGCGCGTTTTGCACGCTGTGGCATTGCAAGTACTGGCAATATAGAGTTGTAAGAATTTAATCTCCAGTTGAAGGGGTGTAACTAGGCTATAATGGACTGTTCTCACATAAGCAAAGTTCTATTAGGGCTTGTCGATGGAACTGCGGGCAATATAGAGCTGGTTGGAAGCAGAAATATGCCTGTTTCCATGCGTATCAATTACACCTAGGATAGGGCAGGTGCCAGTCTGCACTAATGATGATGATAAACCAAGCATACAGATAGGTATAGGGGCACCACAAAATGCATACAACCTTGTATACAGGAAAACGTACACATTTATTTCTGTGCATGATGTGTGGGAGCACATACACCCTAATCTCTACATCAGGCCTTGGGTTTCTAGCCCATGTTAGTAGTCATAAACCTTCAGGAAAGGAAGGAAATGATGAGCTGCACAATGGTGGCAGCTCCTCATGTTGTGTGGTCAGGTGAGGCAGGTGTCATACTTAGGTATACTCCACAGTTTCTAAGCAAAATTTAAAGAAATTATTTTAAATATCTTCTTTGTATTATTCTAATCATTATTATAGTCAAAATTCTGGAGTAAAAAGTGTATGGCAGGTGAGGCACTGCCTCCCCTATCTACCTTTTCTGCACATCCCCGATCAGTGCCTCCCCAGCCATTTACCTCACTCCACGTCACATTTGTTACCTCTACATTCTACTCAGAAAAACCTGTAGCTGTGTATATGTGTGTGGGCTGTTGGTGATTACTTCTGCCTCTCTTGCCCAAGCCAAAGTCGCAAAGTCTCCTATTCATTAAGTACTGAAGTGAGCAGGATGGGGAGATTTCCCAAGAAATTTGCGGGTCTGCAGGGAGAGGGTAGGGCTAAATGAAGTGAATCACGTGATTTAGCCTCAGCCCCTCCTCACGGACCCGCGAATTGTAGGGTTTTCCTGTAAAGGGGTGGGGCCTAATGATGGCAATAGTTTGGCCCCACCCCCGAACCTGAGAGAAGCGGCTCCTTAAATGTTGGTAAGTATGCATAAAGGACAAACAACACCAAATGGACTATGGGAGAAGGAGAAATAGTACATCTATTATTATCACACACATATGCTGGATGACTAAATTGCGGCGTGTGCACGTCATACTCAAAGTGCAATATAGAGCACTTTGAGTATGACGTGCACACTACACTCACCCAGGTCCCACTACACTCACCGTGCACGTTAGGTGTGACTTGCACACGTGCGTCAGGAGAGATAAGGGCCGGGAACAGTATTATTAGTATATTGGGCAAATCGGCTAGATGATTGTTTAGTGTATGCCCAGCATAACAGGATGGGAGGAGGCAGAGAGCATGCTGGGAATGGGTGGGTGAAATGTAGACGGAAGCCGGCTGAGGTTGACCCATCATATGCCAGGACCATAACTATTAGTATTTAATATATTTAGTTTAATCTTTTGTTGACTAGCCTTTGTTGGACTACAACACACAGCAACCTCCAACACTCTTCAAATTACAGTTTTAACTCAAATACAATTGTAGAGCCAGGCTGAATAAATCTGTTGCGATAGTTTTATTTTTGCACTCAATTATTTATGACAGAAATACATTTAATCCCCCCGTTCCAAAAGAGGAGATCTCTACACAATCTAAATAGTTGTTTTAAATAGAGTTTTAGAATATGAGAATAACATTCTCTCTAATATCAATGAGCTCTCTGCGTAGAGGAGACCCATTTGTGGAAGTAAGATTCCTGTTGTAGAATTGTTTGTGTTTGACTATAATGTATTACTTTTTTGTACAAAGCTACTATGGTGTGAAAGAAACCGCAAATTGTCAAACAACAAAACAGATAATTTACATGAACGTCTCACTATGTATAAACAGTGTCAGGCGTATGGATGCCATTGACCTTTTACTTGCATATAATTATTCAAATATTTGTGCAATTAGTAAGAAACATTTATGATAACAAGGGGCTCTGTAATGAGGCACAGGTTTAGAGTGCAGCAGAAACTAAGGAATTGTTTATAAAAAATAAAAACTTTGATACTAATGTTTATGTTTGTGTGTACGGATGAGAAAGTAGCTATTGCTTTTGTCTTTCTCCCAGTGTTAGTAATGATCCCCTAGGTGCTGGTATGTCATATTTACGTCTGTATGTCTTACCACGTAGCATATGCCCATTCTGCTCCACAGCTTTAGATATCCTTATAAGAGCATAGTTGACGTTTTTGTTTAAAAGGCTTTTCATGGAAAAAGAACATATGTGGGGGGCGATATAGAGCTACACGTAGCTCTGTAAACTTGCACCTTCACAAGATAAATATATCCACCAATATTTAGAGTTGCATTCATTTTAAGCACATTTCTATTCTAAGCATGGACAAAACTGACGTGCAAGATAGTATTTGCATGGGAAGTGTAGAACAGGTTCCTATTTTTGGTAAAAAAAAAAAAACGTGGCTAAAGGACCCCAAACACATGAGCTGCAATTTCAGTTGTACCAATGCCAACCCGACCCAACACAGCCGATCCACAGACATTGACCATCAGCAATTCTTCGGCGGATCGAGAATATGCAACAGGTTAAATATCCCCAACTCGCTGATTCTGACAATTTTTAGGTCGGGGAATCGAAATTTCTCAACATGTTTAATATCCCCAATCCCCCGGCCCTGACGGAGCACTGCACAGATGTATAGGCCTCTTAAAAAACACATTTAATATGCAACGTTAACCCTAAATATGTTCTCAGCTCAGGAGTATGCAGTTGACATGTGTTCCCCCACCATTACTCTACCGCATTCGGTTGTAGAAGACCCTCAACCACCCCACAAATTGCAAGGATCCACAAGTGCATGTGCAGATACTGTGAAAGTTGAGCACAGCATAATAAATCTTACACAACAGCCAATATTAGTATGTGCAAATGCACTTGCATCCAAGTGCAATTTACCGAGTGACAATGATTTGAGTTTTGTGGTCTTTGGTACTTCTAAGCTTAAGGGGTCTATTTACTAAGCAGTGTTAGGAGACAGAATAAAAGTGATACGGTGCCAGCCAAAAAGTGATACGGTGCCAACCAATCAGCTCCCAACTGTCATTTTTCAAACACAACCTGTGAGATGGCAGTTAGCAGCTGATTGGCTGGCACCTTATCACTTTTCCCTCTGTCTCCTAACACTGCTTAGTAAATAGACCCCATAAAAACAAATGTATCAACATGCTGGGAATTATTTTTATATACATTTTAAAGTATTACTTCTCTTGCTAATCAGCTGTGTGGGTAAAATAACCCCATCCGGAACAGATTAGGTAATAGCAGTTTGGTTAGGGTTATTTTTTTAATTTATTTTGAAGCTACTTTTATGGAGCCAACAATATCACAGTAAAATGAGCCCCATACCACCAGAATCTGGATTCACGGCCAATGAACCTCCTATTATTAAGCATCTGGTAGTACAAACAGTAATAAAAGCTAGTGCCACTAAGAGTATTTTTGGGCCCATTGTAGGCTACATGCACAGACTTGGTGCAGCCTATTAATATTAGGCAGCACCATTAGGAAAACCAATAGGAAAGCTATTGGTCCTCACAGACACCTCCCACCTACAATATGGCCTTCACCATAATCATCACCACCAGGCCCCCATGGCAAGTGCATTTACTTAGTCCCCACCCAATATGCCCCTGGGCATGGAGGTAGCTATAGTGGGTACAGAAAGTGCCATTATTATGGGGCCCAGAGGCTTAGTGGGCCCACCTCAGGGGTCTGTCTCCCCTGAATCCAGGTCATATAATTGTCTTCCAAGTTTCCAGAATTGCCCACTAAGCAATTGGTTCCGGCCTGTTGTCTGGCCTGAAATAGGGGGTCTCGTCAGAGCTCATATAGGTGGCGGCCTCTCTCTCTCCCTGTCAGTAAAGCTTCCCACTGATATGATCCATCTCCTACGCTCCTGTTTCAACCTCACAGGCACAAGCTACAATGTGGCATAAAAAATGTGGCATATTGTGAATTGGGAGCTCTACAATGAGGCATGATATGAACTAGGGGCTCTGCTTGTAGGGCATAACTATGCCCTACACGTATTAATGAGGGTACCACTATGTGGCATAAAATGCACAACCGCTGTGGAGAGAGGTCTTTCTCTAGAAGCATTGGTGCAGGGTCCCCCTCATAATGTTGCTATGGGAGCCACAAAGCTCTTGCTATACCGTTGCACCTGGGTGCAGTCAATAATGCTTCTGTAATAACATATAATTTTGTATTCACAATTTAAAGCCAGACGCTAACTGCATATTATAGTACATGCACCTTATATAATTATATAATCCTCAGCTATACCTGCCCTAACAACACATGATTTTGCAAAATCAGGTGATGCATATAAATAAAAATGTTGCATTAATTTTCATGATATTTGTAGACTGACTTACATAGATAAGGCCGGAAAAATATCTCTCTCTTAAATTGTGCAGCACAGATGCTTCATTAAGGCAAGTCAGCTCCGCCATGTCCTCCACTTTGGAGAATTTGGGGGGGTTCATCTTTTGGACATCATCCTTGCTTATTGTCATTTTCTTCCCATTTTCCAATTCAATAAGGACCTCATCGCCTTTCTCTTCCTTGATGCATGCAGCTTCAAATCCATGTTTCTCAGAAGGGACCCAAACCTGTTTTTTGGCTGTCCAATCCGCCTGGGCTACGGGGCTGTTTATGAAGTTTTTGTCAAGAAAAAGGAATTTCTCATCCTCGCTCAGTGGTTTTTGTGACATTTTGACTTAAAGGTCTCCTAATAAAAACAAGAAAAAGTTTCATTAAAGGACAATTACTAGCAGAAGAACATGATACAGATATATATATTTATACATATATTACATACATATAACAACAGCATGTATGTGAATGTCAGTGTGTGCATATATACATTACTATATTGATATTTACTGGTTATTTTACATGGTATAATATTTAGTCTACAATACTGAGTAGTACATAGGAAACAAGAACTATTCCCTAATCCAAATTAATTCTATTATTATACGGTATCCGTATCATCTGGTCCTTAAACTTTGCCATCCAAGCACAACGTTCCACAGTCAGCATTGCATCCTCACCACTATATTAAGTGTACATCTTCAATATTGCACAACGTTAGAAATACTTTCTATACAGTATATCCCAGCTTTATATTACTGTCACATTATCCAGAGACCAGACATTTAATGGTAATAATCATCATTTCTGCATTATTTAAATGAGAAACAGTTATAATAGGACCCTAACAAGGGTAGTGGAAGAGTTATCATTGTTCCAATGATAATATTTGTATTCAGTCAATGATCCACAGCATCTAATGGCTTGGAAGCCTTTTAGATGTAACATTTAGGCTTGGGATTCTGGTGGGGGGTTATAGACAGCAGAGCAGATAATAGAAGTATGAGAAAGGAAACATTAAAGATAAATGAAAAGCTTGAACCACATGAAGCGAGGGACATAGCGGATAACAATATAATATATATGATGTTGTTAGATAAAAAATAGTTCAACTTTGAAATGGGGGGTTACTTATATTTAATATAAACTATTAGTGTTCCTTCTGCGTAAAGACAGAACCACGCAATCTAGGTGCAGATTAAAACCCAATTTACTATGTGATGCCTCAGACAGCATAAGACCCTACACAGCATAGAGAGGGTGTACAAGATTGGATTATATGTGATCTAGTAGTCGGGATGACACCTGTGAGAGGAAGGCACAACTGGGAAGGAAGGAAACATGGAGGAACTACAAAAACAGCCGCCAGACTAATCACAGGTATGATGGAAAATCCTGGGGATATTTCATCCTAATTTCCCTATGTACTGCTAATTTTTGCCTAATATAGTATTTAATAACAATAAAATAAAAAAAATGCATGTTTGTAGATATTTATGTGCATTGTTTATTGTAAATCCATCAAAAATATATTATAAGCAATGGGATATGATTATCACCATATTGTGGTCATCTGATTTCCAAACAACCTTTTTTTTGCAAACAGATTACGATGAAGGACTGATAGATATTGAAATTACTGTTATGTGTTTTGTTTTCACATCATAATTCCTGACTACTCTACTGAAGGCAAGAGTAAAATATAGACTCATAATACAGACAGTAATTATTTTTGTTTTCTATTATGTTCCTATAAAATAATAATAGTAGTAGTAATAATAATAGTATCCTTCTCTAATGGGGATCCATTCAAATACATCCTAAACTGGTAACTGTAATACACAATGTAGTAGCAGTTTTAGGTTGTACAAGGCATTGGCGGTGTTCAGTCAATCCTAAGAGAAGGTGTTCTCGAATGCCTGGATAATTTAGACCTTTCCTGTGATAAGTATACAGTGCAATCAAAGTGCAATATAGACCAACAAGTCAGTCATTATAACACCATATATCTGAATTTCTGCACCCATAGCTCTTCCAGTTTGTTCTTACCCCATTTCCACTGTTCCACTTTTCCAGTAATTGAGTCCATTAGTGCAAGGAAGGAACTTTTGCTTGGAAAGCCCCTTTCAAATAAGCTAAGTTCCCAACAACAAAGTCTCAAGCATGACTCCCGTTATAATTTGACATTAGAATAAGGGTGTTATCTACAGGAAATCTACAGAATAGGAATGTAAAACAAATCAGTCTCAGGCTCCAACATAATACACAATTTAGAGGAGATATTAACCTGTTAAAGAACAATGTGGCACTGTCTGTATAATCCTAGAAAACAACGGCCTACACAAAACAGCCAATTTCTTGGAAAGTTTGGAGCCTTACAATAAATAAATCTACAGTATAGATCAGCGTGCAAAGCCACATGTAATACACCAAATGCTGGAAAGAATTATGTGATGTACACGAGTGACGTTACCAACTCCATTTTGTGTTACCACTGCTTTATCTAGACCCCTCACAGCATAACCTATTCTAAAACTAATTTATACCCCCAAATTATGAGATTTCTACTCTGATACAGTATGTTTGAATAATTTTCTAATGTTCATTGGGAAAATCAACCTATTTTATTTAGTGTATTTTGGGCATATCCACATTGAAACCTAATCTGAGCTGTGTCAAATTCAGTGACTAGCGGCAAGGCACTGGCTAGTGTCAGAGCCAGATTCACAGATAAATATATGAACCCGTGGGTTCATGAGGGCATTATACAAAGGTGCAGCAGTATATAGTGCTGATAATTTGGTGTGTTTTGGTCAGGGATGTGCAGAAAATTTAGACAGGGGAGGCAGTGCCTCACCTGTAATACACTTTTTACTCCAGAGTCTTGACTATAAAAATACAAAGAAGATATCTATAAGATTGTCTTTATATTTTTCTTCTAAGTTTTTTAGTCATAGAGTATACCTAAGTATGACAGGAAAGGCTCTGCCTCACCTTCCACACCTGACCGCACATCACTAGTCAAATTCTTATTCAATCATTCTTGATAAAGAAAATAAAACATGTACAGTATATGACTTAAATATCATAAATAGCTGCAAAAAATATTAAGATCTGAAGCTCAGAGCAAGATGCCAGCAGTGGTCCTCGGTTAATGTTGGTGCATGGGCCCATATAAGGTCATGTTACCCATAAGACATGATAACTAATTCATAACAAATACCTTTTAGGGGAAAAATCTGCCTCAAGAAACTACAGTAAAACATCAGGTGGTCTAAGTGGCATTCAAAGCACTGCTGCATATTCCTATCTTCCAGGCCAAAAAGCACACGTTACTGGGTGACAATTACATGTCAGTAGAAGTCTTGTTCAAATCCCAGCTGGGACTGAAGTGGTTAATCCTAAATGGATGGCTTGTTCAGTATGAATACAGATTTCTGTGACAGTATACTTATAAGAAACTCACTTTAAACATCTTAATTAGTGCCAACCCAAACCTCCACACCAAAATGATACTGAACAAGCTATTCAAATTCCAACCAATGCCACTATTTTTTTAAAGCTTTTCTTTCAGCTGCTGTATTGTATACATTTAATAATTGTCTTATCTTATTACAGTATTTTATATCCGAAAGCCAGCAATAACATTTTCTGTAGCTATGCTATATTACACTATTAACTCTTTCACTGCAACACACTGACCCAGCACAAGCTTAACCATTTACTACCAAAGAGTTGTACTGACACAATTAACCCTTCCAGTGCCACTAAAAAAAAAAATGAAAAAAATTATATGTAAACAATAGTAATAGCGTATGATGAAAGTATCATTTATGACATAGTTGCCTATAAGTTGTTCCCTGCTACCTGTTAGATATTTAAATACTAGAAATATTTTTGGTGCCTACTTACAGATATCCAATTACTTAAGCAGAAGTTGAAGACACAGACTGGAACCTGTACAGCTCACAGCTGGGACAGTCCAAATTCTCCTTCAGTATGCAGTCCCTCTATATAGACTGAGCCATCTCCACAGTGGGAGGGATGGAGCCTAGGGAGAGCTGAAGGGAGGGGTAGAGGTCCCTCCTTCTTCCCTAAGGTACAGGCTGGATTAGAGCACCTTAGTATACTGGGAGGTATACAGTATCCCTTCAGTTCTGTATATTGGCAAGTCCATTGGCCTGCCCACCATTTAGGAAGTTAGAATTAACCACTGTAGAAATGTGGAAATAGAATATGCAACGTTTTTCTAAACTGAATTACTGTAAAGTTAAATTATTATGGTGTATGTGATATCAGTGTCCACTGATAAAGCATTGTTACTGCACCATCTAACTGTAACACGTTACTGGAAATTATTACTATCAGAATTATTAGTATTACTGTTAAATGTATTTTTATTATAATAGTATAATACAACATTTCACTATGAAGCTACATAATAGTTTATTTTACTATTTGTGACACTGGATTTTACAGTGTCATCAGTCACATCTGGAGTGCTGATCAGTAACATCCTACTCCCCATGGGGAGTGCATGATTCCCAGCCTTACGGACTGTGCCGCTGTAGCCGGGGGCTTCCCATGCATGTGCCTGAGAAAGGAAAAAAACACTGTGAAGATATGACTCCATCTGCCCAAATAAGGAGACGGGCACTCTTTCTGCTCTGTGTTCTTCTATGTTAGGGGCTGTCTGTTCTCAGGGAGTGGATGCTGGTGTAGCTTCTTAGACAGTATAGCAAGGAGAGAGGAGCACTTTAAACTTATAAAGCTGTACACAGGGAGAGCCCTTGATTTTTAACCCCTCAATGCTGGATAGCCATGTGCAACTCATTCACATTTGTGCAGCAAAGACATTTCCTCTGATTCCCTTTATTGATTGTTTCCCTCTGTGTATTGCAACAACTTTTGATAATTCTAAGGTGACATGTTTAGTGTCTTTCTCATATTTATACATCTCACAGTGAGTTGTCACATTCAGAGCATCACTTAATCAACAGTTATTTAAGGGCAAATATATTCTGTTTATAAGTAGGAATTATTTTATCTTTATTGCTATATATGTTCAGTAACACACAGTATATTCTGTACACTGAATTGTAGTAATTTGTATACATTCTCAGTATTACGTGAAATATCATATTCCTACGGTAATGGAGGGGCTGCTTATGGGCAACATATCATGATAAATAGCAGAAATCTTAAACTGGTTACCCATTGTCATTAAGAAAACACAAGTGATATGTCACTTATGTTGGAGCGTTGGGGGCGATCAATGGAGGACACTGCAATGGGCATGAATAAGTAGACCATGGGTGAAAAATAAGTTGCCATGCCCAACCAATCCTGTTCACAGTCACTATCACAAGTGGATATAAGGCCATTGGATCCAATAGGTTTCATCTTCATATCCACTTACATGCTTTTACAAGCATCTCTTATCCACAGGTGTTTTTTTTTTCGGGCTGCAGACACTCTGTAGAATGCCGTCTCTAACACAACAATACTTTCTTCTAGACTCCAAACCTGGAGGACATTCCATTGACTTTATTACAAATTTGGAAAAAGCGGAAATTAAACTCATTAAATATTACTGCAAGCATAGAACAAGTAGCCGTGCAGCAGTATTTCGGTGGTGGAAGAGCTTCAAAGAGGGTAATACGCGAGTGACTGAATAACAAATCTCTGAAGTAATCTTACAGACACGTCTTCCTCATCCGCCATGATGAAATGTACAAAGATCTTCCACTCGCTGTGACCAAACAAAGACTACGGCAGTCCAACCACAGGGTCAGACACATCGATGTATGAGCGTCACAATAACCAGCATAATAGCGTCGCGTCGCCACGTCTCATTACTTTAATGATGGTGTCTCATGTTAGGCAATATATTGATTGACATTGGAATGGATAAAAGGACGGAAGGTACCAAACAATATAATCTAATACCAGTGGAAGGGAATAAGGGCCTGGTTCAGATTTGTGTGCAAATGCCAATGTTTACGTGGGTTGAGAGATTATTAGCTATTGTGCAAGCAAGTAAGCCACACTGCGCACACGCAGCGATTGTTTTGTGATTACTCTCACACAGAGTATTCACTCGCAAAGGGAGTGAAAAAACAATTCAGCATTTCGAGGAAGTAATGGGAGGGTGGCTAGAGAAACGCAAGGCGTGTCAGATCCATTTACACACTGTTTTCTGGGCGTGCATAAATTAGCCACAGTGTTCTTGTTTGCTACAGGAGAGTCCTCTGCTCTGCATGTCTGAAGACCTGTTGTGTCTGCAGCAGCTTAGGCTTACTGAGGCTTGTGGCCACCTGATCTGCATCGATGTTATCGATGTTTGCGCTGTTGAACATCGTCAGACGGATATGAGAGGCAGCAGTGGGTGTCCATATGCTTGGGGAGGCTTTGGAGACATAGTGTTGCTATTGCGATCTGTGAGAGATCGTAGCTGCGATGGCATTTGTGTGCGGCTCTGTGTTAATACAGGAAAATTTGCTAGAATGTATTTATTTGTTTGTTTTGGGTAATTAATCTCATATGCCGACTGGCATGATATTTTATTGCATGAAATCATCCATGTAGCAATGACAGATTCACACTTGACATCTTTATTTTACATATATAACCTCACTACATGTCATCACACTGTCATTTTTGAAACGAAGAACACCTGTAGAGTACTTTAATATTGCCCCTCAATTTGTTTTAGAGGTCAGTACATTTTGGAAACATGCATTGTCTGACCAATTAATTTAGTTAATTATACTTAATTATGCTTTGAACAATTTGAGATCATTGACAAAAATAGAGCAACATTATTTTGAGGGGCATTTAATAAATTGTGTCACTTGTTTCTGGCCTGATCTGGAGTTGCATGCAAACCCATCTACATATGGATGTCACCATTTTCAGCAGATTGTGTATGTTTCAGGGCCTGCATATACAATGTCACATGTTGGAGTCCGGGAACCTGTTACTGGGTCTGGCACTGTCACTTTGGAGCCCTCCATGTGCTCGCTGGGCACCTGTGGCACCACCAAAGTGTTTAAGTACTTATCTGTTATTGTGGCTGGCATTATCTTCCCAGCAGTTCCCCATGTTCTGAACCATGGGTTCCACCATTTTGGATTGGATCACATGACCCGCTCTGCCTACCAGCTCCAGCAACTTCAGTCACATGTTCTGCACAGCCTATCAGTGCATGGAGCACCATATTTAAACCAGAAACTGGTGACAACACATTGCTAGTACAACATCTCTCAGAGGACCAGTACCCTGGCTCCTGGGTCAGTATATGCCTCAGTTTTGCTTCACAGCATTTTGCCTCAGTGCATTCAAGCAAACCTGCCTTAATTATTTGCTTCACAGCATTCAGCATCAGTGTGTTCCAGCACACCTGCTCCAGTACTTGTCTTACAGCATTCAAGGCGGGATGTAGTAAACTGAGAAATGCAGTAAAACCCCCGAAAACTGCATTTTTAATGCTGAATGCTGTGAAGCAAATACTGAGATTATACCACATTTCCCAAATGTACTATGCACCGGAATGCGATGCATTCAGTTCTTTGTCCTGGTGGGTAACACCATCTTCAGATGGCAATACCCAATAGAAGCTTATAGGCTTCTGATCGGGATGTCCCCTGAGAGGGATCCAGCTCTCCCCACAGCACGCGCTTCCTTCTGCAGAAGGACTCCAGAGGGACTTCTGAGTGTTAGACCCAGAAGTCCCTCTATCCGAGGCTATCGCAAAGGACAGCTCTTATCGGGAGAGCTGTCTTTTGCAATATTAATCGCATTTCTAAGTACATACTGGGGTAATTAACCCCAGTATGTACCCGATAAGAAGCGGAATCTATGCGATGCTTAGTACATCCCACCCTCCGTCTCAGTGTGTTGAAGCACACCCAGGCCTGCCAAGAGCCATGGAAGGCCCAGGTAAAAGGGGGCGTGGCCTAATTGTGGAAAGTGTGGCCACGCCCCCTTTGAGAAAAATGTTTTTGAGGCGCTGCGTGCTGGGGAGGGGGGCGCTCTGAGCCCCCTCAGCCCGGCGCATAACCAGTGGGGGGTGCGATCAGCTTGATCGCTCCCCCCACAGGCATAGGAGACTGCTGTGGCTGCTTCTTAGCAGCCGCGAGCAGTCTCCCAGTGCAGCCCAGCACACAGGAGCGTGCCCAGGCCCGGGTAATTTGTACCCGCTCCCCCCCCCCTCTCGGCGCCCCTGAGCACACCTGCATCAGTATTTCCTTCACAATATTTTGCTCCAGTATAATCCAGCAAAGTAGCTTCAGTATTGCTTTACAGCATTTATCACTGCAGCCTTCAGTTGTGCTTCTGGCACCCAGTTCCAGTGTAATTGCAGTCTGCTATAAGATTTCCTAAATACACCTATAATCACAGGCTATCCTGTTAGCCTGCTCCTGTTCTCTATATCTGTCCTACCCATTCTGCAGCATCCATTTTCTGCTGCCATTAGTAGCCTGCATGAGGCCATCCTGCTTTATTCACACTCCAGCACATACAGCTAGCCCAAGGGGCCTTGACCTGAATCAATAAGAACAAACCTTGTGCTGTAACTTTCAATTTAGGTCAATTATAGGGAATTCGGAGTAATAAGCATCTGAGTCGTATATCCACTTGCAACTTAGTAGGTGGTACAGGGTGGCAATGGGACATTCGCATGTAGGATAAGTCATCCGTGGTCATGTCATGGGCATGTTGTTAGAATTACAGGCTATTCAGATGTGAGCATATACAGCTCACCTCTGCCGCTTTCAGTCACGTCTCCACTAAGGATTGGGCTGGTGCACATGCTTGTTGCAGCTGCTGCTGATGTCTACTTCCACAGGGGCGTATCTATAATGGGTGCAGGGTCCCTGGGTCCAGGGGATCCCACACCGCACACCCTGCACCCATACTATCTCATACTTACCTCTCCAAAGTCCCACGTGGGCTGGAAAGGCGCTACACAAAACGCCTAGAAAATGGCCACCGCGGCCATATTCCTGGCAATCGCTGAGAAAATGGTGCGGCAGAATGCACAGTAGACTCCAAGCACAGACTAGTGCCTGGTACCTGCTGAACCTATCAGTGCGCCACGACCGCCAGAGAGAAAAGAGGAGACCCCAGACGGTGAGTAAACACGGCTCCCTCCTCTCGTAATACGCTCCTGTACTTCCAACAGTGGATAGGGCATTACAGTCACATAGATCCAGTCAAATCAGTAAACAGACAGAAAGCTGCATTTATTACAGAATGCATTGCGGTCACTTTATCTGTAACTCTGCATTGGACCCTGTTTCACTGGAAATGTTTCCTGTTTCCTGTTTCACTTTTCCATGTGGCTCAATTTAAACACACCACCTTCAGTTCTGGAGATAATTATGAAAAAGGGGGGGTGTAAAATTCACTTGAGTGTTCCTGGCGCTTCATACTTTGTACTGTTTTGCTGCTGGCTACTGCTCCTCCGTTATCTGCTATAGGCTGGAAGTCCCAGCACAGACACAGAGGAACAGCACTAAGACATACAGCCCCCTCCCTTCCGACAACCCTGGACAGAGCATAAGCACCTAATAAGGGATTAATCCATTCATAAATTAGGCAGCAGTCAAATCTGAGCATAACATGTAAATCATTTGAAACAATTTGAAATTGAAGGAAATGGGGTTGGCTGTGCCAGGTTGTAGGGTACATGTGCCCCCCCCCTCCCCAAATAGCCGGACCCACATAATGGGGTTATTTCAGAGTCGCACGCTTTTCCGACCGCTTTAGCATCTTTTACTGCAGTCTCATTTGCGATATTATACTAATGCCAGTAAAAGCTCTTCTCAGGTAAATTAGGGTACGTCTGAATGTGCTAGGACTGAGATGCCCACTTTGTGCATCTTTAATAGAGATGAACGATTCAGTTATAGTCTGTTCTTTTCACCACATTAGTGCAAGTTTGGATTTATCTTATTGGCTATCTAAAGGGGCCTATCCATTTGCTGACTTAGATGCAACCAAAACCAGGAGGTTTTGGCTGGAACGTGCAGAAAGTCTGCTAGTGGATAGCCGGCAAGGACCAGCAATACGTGTGCACGCTGGGTCCTTGCCGACCCCGACTATTTCTCCAACATGCCGGTCAACCTGACGACAGTCGTCAGGTTCGGCATGTTAGGGGATAGGAAGCCGGACGTGCAGCAGCGGCAGCACTGAAAAGACGTCCAGTGAACGTCTTCTTTCAGTGCCGCTCAGCACCGGGCGACTTGAAGGTCTGAAGGCTAGACAGTCAGATCTTCAAGTCTATAAATGGATAGGCCCCTTAAAACATGTGAGAGCCAGATAGCCAATAAGATGCCAGTTCTCAGATCCAAATGTAACCAAGCAGAACTGAACCGCTTATCTCTAGCAACAATCCCGCTTGGTGCATCTTTAGAAGCTACCATGGGATATCCCAAGCAAGGTGCAGATTCTCCGTCAGAGTATGGCTTCCAATGTCAGCAATTAAACATCTGAGGGCAATCTGTGCAGGCGCCAGACTCGTTCTGTGCATGTGCAGAACGGGTCTGCCAGCCCGCTCGGAGACTGGCAGCAGACTGTCAATGATTGACAGTCTGCTGCCATTTGGGGGCGGAGAGGGGGCGGCGATGCCCTCCGTTTCCCGAAATGGAGTCATGTCGCTGCCGTTGTGGGGGAGGGAAGAAGCCAGGATCTCCATCGGCTGACGGAGATTTCCTGGCCTCCTACTCTAATCTGCGGCAGCCGGCTGTGGGACCCAATGGGTCATTGCAGCCGACCGATGGTCCGCAGAGTATCCGATGCTGCGTTGGACAACGCAGCTCGGATAAGTAATGCACAGGAGGCGTGATGCCTCCTGCTGCATTACCATAATTGCAAGGATTGCAATTGCAAAGCTGCCTGCGTGCATACATCATATACAGTGTCTATAGCCTGCTTGCAGCTTTGCAATTGCGATCCTTGCTGAATCAGGCCCTGAGTTCGCAACCAGTTGTGTGACACATATGAGATACTCACATAACACGGAATAAGACAGTGCATCTCTAAGTATCTGATTAGCCACTTCCCAGTACCTGCCCAGGTTTGGCCAATACATTTCTGGGACTGCGTGTCTCAGTCGATATTGTGACTTTGGTCCAAATGTTCGGGAATCTGCGCAAGCACCAGACGCGTTCTGCGCATGTGCATAACAGGTCTGCGAGCCTGCACGGAGACTGGCAGCAGTCTGTTTGGGGGCGGGGAGAAGTTGCCCAAAGCAACCAATCAGCTTCTAACTGTCATTTTAAATACTGTGCTAGATAAATAACAGAAGCTGATTGGTTGCCTTTGGCAACTTTTCCACTTTATCTCTCTTCAAGGATTGATATATCTCCTCCCCCGTTATCATTTAATAATGGTGGGGGCTACGGAGCTTAATCACAGTAACATCAAAAGCTGCTCAGCTAACAAGTGATTTATTCCAGCCATCCTGATCCGCAATGCCATCTAGTAGGACGCAGAGCTCCTCACAACCAGACAGATCCCCGTCCACCGAACTCTATGGTGGCCTTCAGGACCAGTCAGACACCATGCTGATATCTGTAATGCTATCTAGTAGGACGCAGCGCTCCTCACAACCAAACAGATCCCCATCCCCAGAACTCTATGGTGGCCTGCAGGACCAGTCAGACACCCTGCTGATATCTGAAATGCTATCTAGTAGGATGCAGCGCTCCTCACAACCAGACAGATCCCCATCCCCAGAACTCTATGGTGGCCTGCAGGACCAGTCAGACACCCTGCTGATATCTGTAATGCTATCTAGTAGAACGCAGCGCTCCTCACAATCAGACAGATCCCTATCCCCAGAACTCTATGGTGGCCTGCAGGACCAGTCAGACACCCTGCTGATATCTGAAATGCTATCTAGTAGGACACAGCACTACTCACAACCAGACAGATCCCCATCCCCAGAACTCTATGGTGGCCTGCAGGACCAGTCAGACACTCTGCTGATATCTGTAATGCTATCTAGTAGGACACAGCGCTCCTCACAACCAGACAGATCCACATCCCCAGAACTCTATGGTGGCCTGCAGGACCAGTCAGACACCCTGCTGATATCTGTAATGCTATCTAGTAGGATGCAGTGCTCCTCACAACCAGACAGATCACCATCCCCAGAACTGTATGGTGGCCTCACAACCAGACAGATCCTCATCTTCAGAACTCTATGGTGGCCCGCAGGACCAGTCAGACACCCTGCTGATATCTGTAATGCTATCTAGTAGGACGCAGCGCTCCTCACAACCAGACAGATCCACATCCCCAGAACTCTATGGTGGCCTGCAGGACCAGTCAGACACCCCTGCTGATATCTGTAATGCTATCTAGTAGGACGCAGTGCTCCTCACAACCAGACAGATCCACATCCCCAGAACTCTATGGTGGCCCGCAGGACCAGTCAGACACCCTGCTGATATCTGTAATGCTATCTAGTAGGATGCAGCGCTCCTCACAACCAGACAGATCTCCATCTCCAGAACTCTATGGTGGCCTGCAGGACCAGTCAGACACTCTGCTGATATCTGTAATGCTATCTAGTAGGACGCAGTGCTCCTCACAACCAGACAGATCCCCATCTCCAGAACTCTATGGTGGCCTGCAGGACCAGTCAGACACCCTGCTGATATCTGTAATGCTATTTAGTAGGACGCAGCGCTCCTCACAACCAGACAGATCCACATCCCCAGAACTCTATGGTGGCCTGCAGGGCCAGTCAGACACCCTGCTGATATCTGTAATGCTATCTAGTAGGACGCAGCGCTCCTCACAACCAGACAGATCCACATCCCCAGAACTCTATGGTGGCCTGCAGGACCAGTCAGACACCCCTGCTGATATCTGTAATGCTAGATGAAAGAGGGTAAGTGTGAAGGAGAGGGGGAGATGGAACCTCTTATTTTAATGAGTGTGGGGGTGGGGGCAGGGCTATTGATTTATTAGTGTGATGGAGCTTAAACATTTAATGTAATGGGAGAGATAGGCTGGGCTATTATTAATGTGGTGGTTGTTAATCACTTGAAGTAATGGGGGATGAGACGCTAGGATATTAATTGCAAAACCAAAGTAGAGTAATCAGGGCGCACATTTTTTTTTAGAGATAGCAGCTCAAAACTCAATCTAATTTTGCCACAAGATGTAAATGATATACAATCAAAACACTGGTGATAGAGTACTTAAGTGCTACTTATATACTTATAACCATATACTCATAAAGGTGATTCCATGTGGCTGTCTTGTCACTTTCTTTAAATTTCTTCTCATCCGTGAGTAGTCATATAAAAAAAAAGAAAAAAGCTGCATGTGTAGAATTTCAACAAAAACACAATTTCAATTTCAAGTTAAGACTGGGTGGTATGGAAGCTCTCGTATTGTTAGGTTTAGGAGGCGGGGAAGGGGGAGTTAGGTTTAGGCATTTACAGGGGGGATTAGGTATAGGCACTGGGGGGAAGGATAGGGTTAGGCACCCCTAAGGAGGGTTAGGGTTAGGTTAGTAAATACTTACCTGTGGACGATCTGGATTTTCACCCATGTCGGGCAGCCGCTGTCGATTCATTTTTAAGCTGGGTACAAAATATATGATAACTTATGCTGATCCACTAACCAGTACACACTGAGCAATTTCTGGCACAATGCTAGAGTCTACTAGTGCCCAGAGTCTACTGCTGTGCTCAGTGAGGGTGGATTGGGGGCGGGGCTTTGTCAGTCCGAGGGTAGGCGGGGTTTCGGACGGACAGCTGACAGAAGGTGGGGGGGAGGGGGTGAAATAGCGATTGTTTGGGGCCTGGCTGTCGGCAAGTGAGTGACCTGTTGGTGGTGACAGGAAAAAGAACATTTTCCTGTCTGCCCAGCAATTTATCCTGTGGGCCTATTTTCAATGGAGGGCCTGGAGCTTCAGTTCCACCCGCCCCATTGTTAATCCGGCCCTGCAGTTGGTAACCTTTGGCTCCCTCTAGAGAAGGTTCCCAGGGCAGTAGCATATATTGACTTTGTTGGATAAACATGAAAAGTTTGACCTTAATATATCTGCATACGCTAGGGATGCTATACATCCCTGGTTTTCCGAGATCATGCCACTTTTTGGACATCCATCCAGGAGTCCCGACAATCGTGTTTGGAACGCACAAATGTCCTGGTTTATGGTGGAGTCGGGCCGGGCACTGGGGGCAGAATAGAAATTAGTGAGGAAGGACACTGGAGGGCGGAAGAGGTCTGGTGACGTGGGTGGAGGTGGTCCCCGGCGGTCAGTCGCATGTTATGACATCATGATGGCAATGGCGCCCGGACATCTTTTTCTTCCTGTCAGACGGGGTGGGCAGTCTGCATTTAGGTTCCAATCCAGATACCCAGAACCAGCCCAGAGAGCATAGTGAGACAGTGTCAGTGAGAATATAGAAAGAGAGACAAAGAGAATTATGAATACCGTAATATCGTTACCCCTAAATAATCGCAAGATGCTATTTAGCGTTACCTGTCACGCAATAAATAATTGCTTTCCAGCCCAACTGTGTTTCCAAAGCACAAAAAGTTCTTATTGCAACAAAAAGTAAGTTACACGATATGATCTATTACAATTAGTGCAAAGACAATTAAATACAAAAGGTGCAGCTTGATACATACGCATACGCACCGGTCTCAGTAAACAGTCATCACTCCAGAAGCCTGTGGTCATCCAAGAAGAATGGCTACTGACTGGGATTGGGACACAGGTTATATACCCTAACAGATCATGATAACAACAATGTAGACAGACAAACATAATTCCATTGGTTCTTGCTCTTGGTCTTTGTAGTACACTGTAGTTCATAGGACAGTTCACTAGGGGTATGTCCCAATTCTCCACAGTCTCTTGATATTACATTGTCTTTTTTTAATTGGTTTAAGACACTACATACAGAATATACATTCTAACCAATAATTTCCTATGATCCATAACCATCGAACGCAAGAGGCGACTCCCTCGCTGATAGACTCGAATATCTGGAAATAAACAGAGTGTCAGTATAGTACCAAACATGCCATGTGTACCATGTTGTATACCTTAAATATCATATACATATATTTCACAACATAATTATATGCTACTAAAACCTCTAATATTACATTTAATGTGAAGGAACCTTTTATGAGTGAGTGTATATTTATGATTATATGTAAGTATGCGTTGTGCGTCTACACGCAGCGTAAAAGGTGCGCTGTGTGCAGTGGTTGTGTACAGTGCAAACATGCGCTGTATGTTTATATTTACAATAGCAACTGTGTGTATGTGTGCATGCATTGTGGATACACATGCGATCGTTTAAGTGTATGTATATATACATATATATATGCAAATGTGCATCAGTGTCATGGATTTATATATATATATATATATATATATATATATAGCTTTATCCAGTAACTGGTTATATTGATATTACTTCTGTCTGAACTAAGGGCCAGATTCAGAGCCGGACGCAATTAGCGCTCGCTCGTCCAGAAAATAGGGGTGGCTATTCAAATGAACCGTTCGCTCTTTGCGGTCTGTTCACGGCTCTAGGTCTGAACGAGCGAACAAAACTTGCGGTCGTTTTTTTGAAAAATACACCCCTGGCCGCTCGCATCCTACGTCATGTCTGCTATTTATTAGATTAATCGAGTACATCGACCAGCGTATGAACTGCTCGCTATTCTTGTGGTTGGTTTTTGCTACCACAATCTTGCGAGCAGTTCTGGCTATAAAATAACCCAGTGATGTGGTCAATGACGCTCCTGTATTAATTATGCACACCCTTAAAACGCCCGTTTTGACCTTTAAGCACGCCTGCGTTCGGATCTCCACTCCCCGTTTTCAAGCACCTTGAAGATGTGGGTGGTAACCCCTGTTACCACCCACATACGCCTCCTCCTGTCACTCAAAATAGCAGGCAAGCGAACAAACGAATTTCGTCCGCACTGACTGGTTCGCGCATGCGTATAACGATCCGTACACATGCGCAGTTGGGCAAACATTGCTCGGAGCGAACGAGCAGCTGCTTACGAGTGGCTCTGAATCAGGCCCCAAGTTAAAAAATTATAGACAGTGGAGTTGTTCTGATCAGAGATGGCCAGCACATACTTGATAGAATCACAATGTAATCAAAGGCCTCTCCAGCCTATTTGGAATGTAAATGCTAGTTCCTTTAGGCATACAATGATAGTCAGACTTAAAGACAATGGTTCATTTAAACACTCGTCTGCACCTCACAGTATGTGTGTGTTTTTCAATTACTAGTCACAGACATGCCCACAGGTCTTGTCCCCCAGCACTGACCAAACCTTGCATTTCTAAATATATATAAAGTCTTTAAATACATATGTGTATCCGTGCGCATTTATTATGTAAAGACTTTAACAGTGTGCAGTAACACGGCAGATGTACACAACGCTAAATAGCGCCGTACACAATGATATTATACTGACTACGCCAGATGGCGTCGTGCAGACAACGCAAACATGGCGTCTTCAGATATTTTCAAAGATCTGATCTCAGCCAATCATCCAGCTTCAACAGACCACCCTTTGATAGCAAACAATACGCTATCACACTCTGATCTTAACCTTTTGTAGTCATGCATAATAATGTATTATTCAAGGTTATAAATGGTGTGACACAAGTAGGTCACTGAACCGTTAAATAATGCATTTCAAGAGGGTAGAACAACCTTTATACGCCATCTGCGGATCTATAGGGATCATTGGTGGGATGTGGGATCTCATCGAACCTATAAAGGAAGTTTGGGGGGATTGACACTACATTATCTAGGATGTTTGAAAATAACTTTAACAATACATTCATGCATGACCACATGATTTTATATTTCATCATCTTATGGTACACTCTAATTCTGGGTTGTAAGACAGTTCTTCCTTGACCTTGGTATCCATAATATCATTGCTTACCACCATCATCTCTGTTTCTCTGTTTTCCCTTGTACATTTTCCACACTTCAAGACATTAGGAACACACCTGACACATAAGCCAATTACTAAGATGACAATAAGTATGAGGATCAAGAGCTTACCCACAATAGCAACCAGTTCTTGGACCCACTCTCCTAGACTGGAGAACCATTTCACAGGGTTCAACCAAGAGAAACACTCTTCTATCTTTTCCTCTACTTCAGCCAGTGAAGCATTATGGTTCTTTCAAAATTCCCATTTCAGCTGCAGAATTTCATCCATCTTCCGGTCTATCACCTCCTTGGGGTCACTAGTCTTATTTGTGATGTATGTGCAACACTTGACACCAAACTGGGTGGCCAAGGTTACACAGTACCCACCAGTAATGGCTGTTAAATAATTTAACACTAGCCTTTGTTGCACAAGTTCTTTCTTATAAGCTTGTAGCTCCTTGCCTGAACATGTCATCATACATCTCGGTGATATTATCTATTAATTTAGCAAGATCTTGGATGTATCTAAAATTTAAAGTACCCAGAGCGATCCTGGTGGGATCTAGTGCTACTAAAATTTGGAAACCAGTTGTTTCGCTAATCAACTGTGTAGCTGCATGTATGTCACCAGGTATCATGTTTCTTTTGTCACGGTGTTCATAATGCATATGAAGATATAGAGATGGTGTGTTTTTATGGATACCAAGCATTTCACCATGTGTAAGGGTCATGACCTCTGGAAGTACCCTTCCCAGATAACATAAACCTTCGGAACTCGGAGAGAGCCACTTATGCGCTTTCCTTCCACATATATAATACACATCATCTGGGAGTACATAAGGAATAGACTGCATCATTATCATCGGACACAATTCTCTAACAAATAATCCTACCCCAGATTTTCCCATATGAGCGATACACGTTTTAAGTTGTACAATAACTGCCAAGTACCCTTCTGGTACTCTGCCAATCATTACCTTGGTGGAACTAAGTGTATACTTATACCGGAAGCGTCTTCCACTTTTAATGTTACGTATAAGTCCACATCTACTGGTGCATTATCAGCTCTGTGTGAAAAGGTAATTGTCTGACTGTTCCCGGACACCTCCCAATTTCCTGGTTTATTGGAATTGGTGATATTTAAACATAACAGGGATCTATCTACATGGTACAGTTGAAGCTTAAAATTTGGAGGTTTGGACTTAACGAATTTCCCGTCCAGCGGTTTCCCCTTTTGTAATCCAAGAACCTCAGAGACATTTAACGGGAATGGTACTAAACCTATATTATGTTGTCCCTGAGGCACATGAGTGCAAACCTAACACTCAGTCTGCTTTAAGACCTTACCCACTAAGGAATGGTAATCCTCTAAAGGATGCTCACCCAAATACAGGTTACCCTTGGACTGGTATCGCTGGATGCACTTCTCATCAATTAGGGATCCACAGTTTGCACACATACTCAGACAACAGACCTTCACAATGACTCCGAGTTTCTGGGATAACAGATCTATTAATTACTGTACTGAGTTTGGTCAGATACTGCCCTGGTGAATGTATTGCTCCTTCTCCCGACTCTACTCCGTCGGTATCATTATTGACCTCTCCCTCCATTATCTGTCCACCTTTACAGAAACAGGATATCCCGAACCAAACAAGGATGATGAGAATTCTGGAAGAAAATAGGAACGCAAACCCAGCCCACCATTCCATTGCTGGAATAGTGGACTGCAAATTTCTCTAGCTCAGGTATCTCACTGCAGTCTTTAACTTTCCCGGAACAAGCTCACAATTGACAAGTCTACGTTTTCTGCCTCGGCTCCGCCTTGTATCTCCACCGGTTGGTTGACCTTACTGCAGTGAGTGGAATGGACCCAGGTATCTCTCTCTGGCACTTTCAAAGATGTTGTACTTGTCAGCAACACTTGATATGGACCTTCACACTGATCTGTCAGACAACCTGAACGTAAGAAATTTCGAATCATAACAAATTCTCCAGGTTCAACATCATGACAGTTTGTTTCAGGCATATCAGGTGACAACAATTTAAATTTCTCCTGCTGCTGCTTCAGCTGTTTATTCATGCTTATGAGATATTTTACCGTAACCTCATTATTACTTTTCAAATCGTTCTGTGGACTTACAATCAAGTGCGGTTGTTTCCCAAACAGTATTTCAAAGGGGGACAAATTAAGAGGAGCTCTAGGAGTGGTTCTGATGCTATGGAGGATGAGCGGTAAGGCTTCAAGCCACCCCAGTCCAGTCTCTGCCATGGTCTTACTTAGTTTTTTCTTAATAGTATAGTTTACCCTCTCCACCTTGGCACTGGCTTGCGGTCGGTAGGGGGTGTGAAGTCAACTATTAATACCCATGAGCTTACACATGTTCTGGAAGACATCACCTGTGAAATGAGTACCCCTATCACCTGAATCTAGGGATACCGTATCTGCATACAAACTCCTGAACAATCTTTTTAGCAGTAAAAGCAGCAGTATTAGTGGCAGCTGGATATGCCTCAACCCAATTAGAAAACACATTGGTACAAACTAATACATACTTGAGATTCCTGCAGGGTGGTAATTGGATGAAATCAATTTGTATTACCTGAAAAGGTCCGTCTGTCGGAGGGATGTGGGATGGCTCAGTAGGGATTGTTTTCCCTACGTTTTTCCTCAAGCAAGTCAAACAGGACATAGCCCTCTTTTCAGCTTGGGAGGAGAAGCCTAGTGCACACCAACTTGCACATACCTTGATTTCCTAGGTGAGTCAAACCGTGCGCTGCCTCAGCCAAGGTTGGGTAATATGCCTTGGGTGCAACAGGCCTACCTTGTCCATCTCTCCAAAATCCAGAGGACTCTTGGACACATCCCTTTGATCTCCAGACTGCTCTTTCCTGTATGGAGCACAAATTTAGCATCTCAATTAATTTCCGCACATCAATTGCTTGAAAAAAACATCATTTGATTAATTGGCATGTTCACTCTTAAACCTGCTGTCCATTTGACAGCTTCATCTGCCCTGTTATTGCCCAGTGACACTGGGTCTTCCTTGCACGTGTGGGCTTTACACTGAATGACGGCTACTGCCTTTGGTTTTTGAATTGCTGTCAACAGTCCTTTTATGTGGTATGAGTGTGCAACTGGTGTGCCTGCTGCTGTCATAAAATTTCTCAAACGCCAAAGAGCTCCAAAATCATGCACTACCCCGAAGGCGTACCTGGAGTCAATGTAGATGTTAGCTGACTTACCTTCTGCAAGTTCACACGCTCTCCTTAATGCCACCAGCTCAGCTACTTGTGCTGAGTGAAGTGGACCAAGTGGTTCAGCTTCTACAACATCTTCATCATTTACAACAGCATAACCTGTGCATAATTCACCTGTGTCAGTTTGTCTATTTCAACTCCCATCCGTGTAAAACGTCAAATCTACATTTTCTAAGGGTGTATCACGTATGTCTGGTCTTGCAGTAAAGGTCTGATTCAGATATTCCATACAATCATGTGTATCAGTTTACCTGCAAAACTCACCTTCAGCCAGTGGCTCACCTCTCTCCACCCTTTGTGCCTTCCTAGTTACATATGGTAAGTATGTTGCTGGATTTAAAGTGTTACAATGTTTAATGGTGATATTTGCAGGTGCCATTAGAGCTAGTTCCCATTTCATGAACTTAGCTGAAGAAACATGTCTACTTTGGGCAGAATACAGCATGGGGTGTAAAAACAATCATATCATGACCTAATACTACATCCTCACTCTTATTTACCAAAAGAGCAGTCGCTGCTACACTTCTTAAACACGTTGGAAGTGATCTTGCCACAGTGTCCAATTGGGCACTGTAGTATGCTACAGGTCTACTAGCGTCACCATGCTTTTGTGTGAGGACACCTGCCACACAGCCATCAGCTTCCGTACAATATAACTCAAAGGGTTTTTCATAATCTGGTATTCCCAGGGCAGGTGCTCTTGTCAGACTATCCTTAAGGTTAAGTAAAGCCTGCTCTGTCTCCTCAGTGTGTGTGACATGAACGGGTTTTGAGGATGAAACTAACTCCTGCAATGGTAATGCCAAAATAGAAAAACCTGGGATCCACATTCTGCAGTATCCACACATTCAAACACAAAGAAAGAAGTAAGGCTCTTTGTTGGGGCACACTTAGAAGAATTATTCAAAGATATTAAGTTTTAAAAATTTACTTTTAATATAAATATTAAAAATAATATTTAGTGGTACCAATAATAACACATATAAATAAATTGGCGAAAATATTTATTAGGACAATTTCTGCAATTCACATACCACACAAGAAAAATAGTGAATATACTAAGATGAAATAGGAAAATACCATTAACCCCAATAAAACAGTGCAGATATTTTTATCCTACAGTACCAGGTCTTCCTAGACGGTCTCCCATACTAGTACTAACCAGGCTTTTACTGTATCGCTTCCAAGATCAGACGGGTTTGGGCATGATCAGTAAAATATGACTGTAGGTTTAATTGGTATAAATGTAATATGGTTGGTTATAATATTTTCTAATATTTTCTAAATTTTTGGTTCTGTGCGGAATCTCTCCCTTTTCCTTTACACGTATCCACACATTCCCAAGAAGGTATGGATTTGCTGTTGGTTTTGCAGCAGTGTCATGGTTTGTATGGCCTGTATTCTGTCAGTTGTCAAATGTCGTAGCCCCTGGGTTAGACAGTGTCCCAAATATTTGACCCTAGTCTGGCATGGCTGCAATTTGTCCTTTGCAACCTTGTGCCCTGTTTGTGAGAGATGAAGTAACAACAGTTTAGTATCATTTAAACATGACATAAATGAATCAGAGCATAACAATAAATTGTCTACATATTGAATTAGAACAGATCCATTATGGGTTGCGGATGGAGGAATCTGCATAAGGATGACAGCTAGATTTGGCACTACGGGGAATTGGCTCTCAACTACTTTATTAACCCCTCTAAGGTCCTGTACTAATCTATAGCCCCTCCTCCCAGCCTTCTCCACTTGAAAAATGGGACTATTGGCTACACTTGCTGTACGGACTAAAATTCCCTGTTGCAATAACCGCTCAAATATGGGATAAACCCCTATCTCTACTTCTGGTTTTAACGGGTACTGGGGAATTTTTGTAGCGTGCCTACCACTTTTTAGATTTATCATTACGGGAGCTACATTTGCCATCAATCCAGTGTCCTGTCCATCTTTGGTCCAGAGGGACCCTGGTATTTGTAACAACATTTCCTTTACCTGGGGTGAAATTTGCTCTAGAATGGTAGAGTGCAACATTAGTCTTTGTGGGGTGTCCAATATATCCCTTACCTCATGTGCAACCTTCTCTGGAATATCTAGGAATATACCATCAGGGGTACAGTAAATGACACATCCCATTTTACACAACAAATCCCTTCCCAGTAGGTTAGTAGGAGCCACTGCTGCCAAGAGAAAAGAATGTTTGGTTTGCAATGGTCCGATAGTAACCTCTGCGGATTTGGTTAAAGGATAATGTTGCACTTTACCAGTTACCCCTATGGCTGGTATGGTCTTGTTAGTAACCTGAAAATTTAATGGAGATTTTATCACTGACCTGGTCACCCCTGTGTCTATAAGAAAAGTATGTTTAGTACCAGCTACATCAACTGTCATTGTAGGTTCTTCCCCAGTATTCTCAGTTAACCTGACTGGCTGTAGACTACAGGTATTACCTGACCCCTAGCACTGACTATCTTCTTCAAGTAAAGCATTTACTGCCACTATGTGTGCTGATGACTGTTGGAACTGTCCTGACTTCTGTGGGTGTTTAGGTGCCCCCTGGTAAGGTGGCCCCCTCCTCTTCTCCCTGCAGTTTCTACTTATGTGTCTTATCTGATTACAGTTATAACACCTTCGTGAATATGTGTTGAAAGGTTGTTGTTGTGTGGGTTGGGGTACATGAAGAGTTTGAGGCTGTGTATGGTATGTGTGTTGAGGCGAGTTATGTTGATATGTGTTTTGTTGCTGATGCGTGTGTGGCTGCGCAGAATGGTATGTACTGAGAGCATGTAGTTGCGCAGGTGTACATGTCTCTAGTGGCTGTATATACATTGCTTCCAAAGCTTCTAACAGCCATTAGCTTTTTGCTTTGTGTTTCTCTTTTCCTGAGGATGTTTTTATCATGTTCAATAGCAGATTCCCTGAGAGCATCTACCGTGATTCCCCTCCAGTTAGGCTGGGAGGTCTGAACCCTGGTCTTTAGGTTGTCTTTAAGACCATCCATAAGTACCGTGACTGCTACTTCCCTGTGGTATGTGTTGTCTTTTATGTCTTCTATCCCAGTGTACTGGGTGATAGTCTGCAGTGCTCGGGTGAAATAATCTGCTGCAGACTCACTCTCCTTCTGTTTAATGGTGAAAATTTTACTCCAGTTCACTACTACTGGAATATATACGGCCAATTGGGTGACTATGCGGGCAATGTTATCTTGGTTACTTTCATCAGTTAAGGGATTGTCTCCATCCAATACACAGGCCGTGATGAATCTTTTCACATCGGTATTAGATGGAAGACATGCCCGTAATACCACTCGCCAATCCCTGTTGGTTGGCTCGTGAGCATTACCGAGATCCTTAACAAATTTTTGGCATTTAGCTAATTCTTTTCTAGGGTTGGGAAAGTCTGACAATATAGAATGCAGCTCTGCTCTCGTCCATGTACAATGCATAGTTACATCCCTTGTAGGCACTACACCGTTTGCGTCTGGATTCCCTTGGGAACTGTTATTGTCCGGACAGGATGGACACCTACCACATCGCTATCTTTGGCCTTGGTACTTGGGGGGTTCAGTCTACTACTGCTACGTATTATATTACTTCCACCAACTGCAGCTGTCGCTTCTGTTGGTGGCGCTACAGCTGATAGGATCACCTCTGCTGCTATACCTGGTGGGGTCACTCCCTATACTTGCTGCGGTGGAATAGCTAACATTTGAACAGCATGTGAAATGGCAGATACTACAACAGGTTCATCATCTGATTCATAAACATTTTACTTATACTTACTCAGGATAGGGTACAAGTTACTTGTTACATTTTTATTATTTTTGGTATCAGCTGTACCTGAACCTTCAGCCGCATAGGGCGGCGGAGGTCTGCTTGCGCTAATGCCTGCACCTTCGGCAATGCTACCTTGCCGTGCGTGCATGCTCCCTTGAGGCGCGCACACCGTGCTATTTAGCATTGCTTGCGCGCTCCCTTGCGTCGTGAGCGCGACGCTATTTTGCGTTGCGTGCATGGCGCTAAGCCATGTGTTCCCCTCATGTTGCCATAGTTTTAAACAATCATTATACTTTATTCATTTCTTTAGAGATTTCACCACACAGATGCTATCCCTAACATTATTCAACACCTCCGCATCAAAACTGCCAATTTTAGGAAAAGGTTTCACACACATTCTGGTCATCTTAACCCATACATTACAGTATGCAGTTGTATACGCACCATATTTTGTATACATTATATGCCTTGCCAAACCTGTCGGTCCTTCCAAAAGCAGCACATCGTCCACCATACCCAGCGTCAGCCTGGCACCCATCTGGGAAAACGCTAAGCACTTTTCACTAGTATGTGGACCAGTGAACGATTCCTGAGAGCTACGTTCACACACTCCTTCTCTTGTGCACAACCGGCCTGATAAGCATTGCGGACAGCGTGCACAAGAGGAGCAGGATATTCCTATGAGATTATCCTGCTTTCAGACAGATCTCCGCAAAAGCTCTGTCTCGGCTTCTTCCCGTTATGTGCTACCAACCGTTGAGCGTTACTGCCAGCACACACAACGAGGATCAAAATAATGCCTATGCACTTATTCTGACTCCAGATGAATCCACACAAGCTTCATCTAAGCTTCCTTTTTGAGTACTTTCCACTGTTAGCATTTAAGAGTTCCAATAACTCTCACCCTTTTCAGTGATTTCGTCCACTACCCCCAGTCACAATCACTGTCTGCCCAACCGTGCGGTCCAACCGCAATGCCCAGAGAACCTAACTGATCAATGGACCTTTGCGACCACTATTTGAGGGCCGAATTTCGAAAACCTACTTGTTTTCTCCAAGGTACAAAATCCCTGTCCTTGCTGCAATACACCTGCTATGTGTACACACCCAGTAGCTTTCTGCCTTGTCAGACGCCTGCCAAGTCTTAAGGACCAACACACGGTACCTAGGCCAATAGGAAACACACAGTACTCCTATTTCATGTCACAAGCACACGTTCACTTTCAAACACCTTTTCTGCGCAGAAAAATAAACCTTTCCCCAGTATGGCAGTATGATTCAGAGACCTTAAACAATGCAATCACGCTATCAATACAACAATGTTATCTTACTGATTGTTTAAACATATGGAAGCAATATAAGAAACACATACACTATTGTGCAAATCGCACCTTAGCGCCAAACCTAACAAAGCAAGAAACAGATTTATTTTTCTTCCGTCCCCAGGTCCTAGTCAGCGCCCCTTTGAAATCACACAATAACGGATATCGGTTTCTCAACACTAGATGGTAGGTTTCGAACACAGTGCGTTCTTCCTGCGTATGGCGCCATCCACACTTTGTTGAGAAAGCGAGAGCCGTGTTACCATGTAAAATCGGGTAGCGTGACCTCCAAAGTATGAGCCCCCAACTATGAATACCGTAATATTGTTACCCCTAAATAATCGTAAGACGCTATTTAGCCTTACCTGTCGCGCAATAAATAATTGCTTTCCAGCCCAACTGTGTTTCCAAAGCACAAACAGTTCTTATTGCAACAAAAAGTAAGTAACACGCTATGATCTATTACAATTAGTGCAAAGACAATTAAATACAAAAGGTACAGCTTGATACATACTCATGCGCATCGGTCCCAGTAAACAGTCATCACTCCAGAAGCCTGTGGTCATCCAAGAAGAATGGCTACTGACTGGGATCGGGACACAGGTTATATACCCTACAGATAATGATAACACAATGTAGACAGACAAACATAATTCCATTGGTTCTTGCTCTTGGTCTTTGTAGTACGCTGTAGTTCATAGGACAGTTAGGACAGTTCACTAGGGGTATGTCCCAATTCTCCACAGTCTCTTGAGATTACATTGTCTTTCTTTAATTGGTTTAAGACACTACATACAGAGTATATATTCTAACCAATAATTTTCTATGATCCATAACCATCGAACGCAAGATGCGACTCCCTCGCTGATAGACTCGAATATCTGGAAATAAACAGTGTGTCAGTATAGTACCAAACATGCCATGTCTACCATGTTGAATACCTTAAATATCATATACATACATTTCACAACATAATTATATGCTACTGAGTGAGAGTATATTTATGATTATATGTAAGTATGCGTTGTGCATCTACATGCAGCGTAAAAGGTGCGCAGTGTGCAGTGGTTGTGTACAGTGCAAACATGCGCTGTGTGTGTGTTTATATTTACAATAGCAACTGTGTATATGTGTGCACACATTGTGGATACACATTCGATCGTTTAAGTGTATGTATATATGTGTGTGCAAATGTGCCTCAGTGTCATGGATTCTCATATATACATATATATATATATACATATATACACATATCTAGCTTTATCCAGTAACTGGTATTATTGATATTACTTCTGTCTGAACTAAAAAATTACAGACAATGGAGTTGTTCTGATCAGAGATGGCCATCACATACTTGATGGAATCACAATGTAATCAAAGGCCTCTCCAGCCTATTTGGAATGTAAATACTAGTTCCTTTAGGCATACAATGATAGTCAGACTTAAAGACAATGGTTCATTTAAAACATTCGTCTGCTTCTCACAGTATGTGTGTGTTTTTTAATTACTAGTCACAGACATGTTCACAGGTCTTGTCCCCCAGCACTGACCAAACCGTGCATTTTTAAATATATATAGTCTTTAAATACATATGTTTAACCGTGTGCATTTATTATGTAAAGACTTTAACAGTGTGCAGTAACACGGCAGATGTACACAATGCTAAATAGCGCCATACACCGACTACGCCAGATGGCGTTGTGCAGACAACGCAAACATGGCATCTTCAGATATTTTCAAAGATCTGATCTCAGCCAATCATCCAGCTTCAACAGAATATAGATAGTCTGAGAGAATATAGGTAGACAGAAAGTATATAGGTAGAGAGACAGACAACAGCCATAGATAGACTGCACTGCTGAGGTTGCTGACTGACTGGACCAGATGTGACAGTAATACACAAACAGTCACAGTCACTGTACAATTACAACCCAGACTATACAAAATACATGGATAGGACAAAAAAGGTTATCTGCACTTTTGTGAATATGTATAAACTGCTCAATAACGGGCAAATAGTATACAGTATATGGAAAAACCGAGCGCTGGTGTGTATGGTGCAGCAAATTTACTTTATGATGGATGAGTGAAAGAAAAAAAAATAAACAAAGATAAAATGACACACTAAAAAACACTAACAAATTAAAAATAGAAAAGAACAGAAAATGCATAGAAATGAGAGATGTGCAGATTCGGTTTTACTCAGATATGTCCGGATCTCAAAACGGCATCTTATAGGCTATCGGCTATCACGTGTTTTGGATAGCCAATAAAATAAATCCGAACTAATCCGAACTTGCGATAATTTTGGCGAAGAGCTGTGTAAAACCGAACCAACACATCTCTAATAGAAATAAATGAAAAGTATATAACAAAAATAAAATGATCAAGCAAAATGATGCTCATACTCTTTTGAATAATTTGAGTTGGGCTACAGCCAGAGTTATTTAGCGGATGTCTATCAGAATTATTTCCCTATTGCTTACCCTACCTGGTGTGGGTTCTTCAGACAGGTGCTTCAGTCCTCCTCAGGCCAAAGAGAATATACATAGACAGAGTCACAGAGACAATATAGATAGACAGGCAGAAAGTATATAGATAGAGAGCGACAGACAACAGCCATAGATAGACTGCACTGCTGAGGTTGCCGACTGACTGCACCAGCACCTGGCTGTGACAGTAATACACAAACAGTCACTGTACAATTACAACCCATGGCAATACAGACTATACAAAATACATACTGTATAGTATACAGGTATTTGAGGAAGACCCCATAGCAAATGTTTGTAAGGGCCCCTATGCCCCACCCAATGGTGAAAAATGTATATAACACACGTAACGTTGATAAGGGAGATAGCTCCCCTCAGCTCTGGGCATCTTTACAGTTGCACCCCTTGTGCCTATGGTAGTTACACCTATGATAGTATTCTATATTATATATAGCCTTACTATATTATTATAGCCTGTTTTCTGGCGGCTGCCTCGGTGCCTCCGGGTCTGCTCCCGACCGTACCTGTTGTTTTTTTTCCCTTGAACTAGTGACTTAGCTTATTTTGACAAATATTACCTTGCAATATAAGGGAGAAATACATAAATATATATTGAAGTTTAAATTGTATTTGGCTTTTACTCTGAGCCTGGCAAATCATCGTTACACTACTAATTGTTGTGCAAAGCAGCAAAAGATTTTATATACTAATAAAAATAAACGACACAATTACCATGTAGTAAGGGAAAAAAAATATATATTTGTATTTCAACTTGGTCTTGGGTCATTTGCAGTGGCGGTCTAGGCCGGGGGGCAGGGTGCCATGTGCCCCTCGCGCCGCAGGCCGTGGGCAGTCTGTGTCACTGTGACACAGACTGCACCGCGTGTGTAGCGCTGACCGGACGGAGTTCGGCCAGCGCTACACAAGTGACAAACACACAGCCGCCGGCTCCGGCAGCTGTGTGTTTGTTTTGATCAGCAGCTAATGAGAGTCTGTCAGACTCTCATTAGCTGCTGCTGCGCCCACTGTGGGAGCCGCTCCATCTTCCGGCTCCCGCAGTGGGCAATGGGAGAGGCGTCATAACGTCATATGACATCTCTCCCATAATGCAGAGCGGGCCGGCCCAGCCCGGGAAGGACAGAAGGAGGAGCGGATGGCGACGGCGGGAGCGAGGATTGAGGTAAGTGTTTTTTTATTTTTTTTATTACGTGTGTCTACTGGGGGAGGGGCGGGCACTACAAGGGGGGATTACTAATACTGGGGGCACTACAAGGGGGGGACTACTACTACTGGGGGCAATACAAGTGGGGGACTACTACTACTGGGGGCAATACAAGGGGAGGACTACTACTGCTGGGGGCACTACAAGGGGGGGACCACTACTGGCGGCACTGTAAGGTGGAGACCACTACTGGGGATTGTTACTGGGGGCACTTCAATGGGGGGACTACTACTACAAGGGGGGGACTACAACTAGGGGCACTACAAGGGGGGACTACTACTACTAGGGGCACTACAAGGGGAGGGGACAACTACTAGGGGCACTGCATAGGGGGGAGGGTACTACTACTAGGGGCACTACATAGGGGGGAGGGGACTACTACTAGGGGCACTACATAGGGGGGAGGGGACTACCACAGGGGGCACTGCATCGAGGGACCACTGCTGGGGGCTCTATAAAAAGGGCAATACTGGGGGTACTGCATAGGGGGAGACAACTGGTGCCACTATTTAAGGGACACTGCATAAGGGTTACCACTATTGGGGGCACTGCTTGGGGGGTGGACTGCTACTGGGGGCACTATATAAGGGGCACTGCATAGGGGTACCACTACTGGGGGCACTATATAAGGGGCTTACTACTGGGGGCACAAGGGGCATTGCACAGGGGGGACCTCTACTGGGGGCACTGTATAAGGGGCACTGCATAGGGGGGAATCACTACTGGGGGCACTACTGGAGGCCTGCATAAGGGGGTCCCCTCGCGCAAGCACGTTCTTCAGGCACCCTGGCTACACGCTACTCCTCTGCCAGGGCCGCCTACATGCATTTGCCCCCCAGGCTAAAAGTTGCCAGCCAGCCCCTGGTCATTTGCCTCAAAATACTGTCACCCATCATTTACAGTATATAATATCCTATTTGGTATTTAAGCTTACAGTTCTAATTTATAATTATTTTATAACGCCACCTCCAAAGAGAAAATGTCAGTTAACTGAAAATTGCGTAATGACTTTTCCTTTTTTTTAAAGAAATGTAAAGAGAATGACAATGAAACTGTTAGGCTCAATGTGCAGTGCTGTGTTTGCAATTGGCCGTGGTGGGAGGTCTGACATTATGGACCATATTAAATCAAAGAAACGCAAACTTGCAGCTCAGGCTCTTTAGCTTCCGGGAAGGTGACCAGTGTTTATACACCTAGTGTCAAAGCGGGTAATGAGTCTCCTGCTCTCAAAATCAGTATGAAAGTGAGGCAACATCATCATTCAGCTACATCATAATGTAAAGTTAAATATTTCTTTATTTGTTTAGTAGTTACATTTTTTTTTTATGAAAATGCACCTAGACAGGGTAAATTGTGAACTTTAAATGTGCTTATAATGTCCAAGCACTTTAATCTGATCCTCCTATTCAATTTGGTTAATGTATTAGATTATACAGTCAGGTGCATAAATATTGGGACATTGACAGAATTTTCATATTTTGGCCTCTAGTCACCACCACAATGGCTTTGAAATGAAACAAACAAGATGTGCTTTAATTGCAGACTTTCAGATTTAATTTGAGGGTAATTACATCCAAATCAGGTGAACGGTGTAGGAATTACAACGGTTTCTATATGTGCCTCCCACTTTTTAAGGGGCCAAAAGTAATGGGACAAACTAAACAATCTTAAATCTAACTTTCACTTTTTAATACTTTGTTGCAAATCCTTTGCAGGCAATTACAGCCTGAAGTCTGGAATGCATAGACATCACCAGACGCTGGGTTTCATCCCTGGTGATGCTCTGCCAGGCCTCTACTGCAAATGTCTTCAGTTCCTGCTTGTTCTTGGGGCATTTTACCTTCAGTTTTGTCTTCATCAAGTGAAATGCATGCTCAATCGGATTCAGGTCAGGGGATTGACTTGGCCATTGCATAACATTCCACTTTTTAGCCTTAAAAAACTCTTTGGTTGCTTTTGCAGAAAGCTTCGGGTCATTGTCCATCTGCACTGTGAAGCACCGTCCAATGAGTTCTGAAGCATTTTGACTGAATATGAGCATATAATATTGCCCGAAACACTTCAGAATTCATTCTGCTGCTTTTGTCAGCAGTCATATCATCAATAAATACAAGGGAACCAGTTCCATTGGTAGCCATACATGGCCACGCCATGACACTACCACCACCATGCTTCACTGATGAGGTGGTATGTTTTGGATCATGAGCAGTTCCTTTCCTTCTACATACTTTTCTCTTCCATCACTCTGGTACAAGTTGATCTCTGTTTCATCTGTTCCTAGGATGTTGTTCCAGAACTGTAATGGCTTTTTTAGCTGTTGTTTGGCAAACTCTAATCTGGCCTTCATGTTTTTGTGGCTCACCAATGGTTTACATCTTGTGGTGAACCCTCTATATTCACTCTTGTGAAGTCTTCTCTTGATTGTTGACTTTGACACATATACACCTACCTCCTGGAGAGTGTTCTTGATTTGGCCAACTGTTGTGAAGGGGATTTTTCTTCACCAGGGAAATAATTCTTCTGTCATCCACCACAGTTGTTTTCCGTGGTCTTCCGGGTCTTTTGGTGTTGCTGAGCTCTCCGGTGCATTCTTTCTATTTAAGAATGTTCCAAACAGTTGATTTGGCCACACCTAATGTTTTTGCTATCTCTCTGATGGGTTTGTTTTGATTTTTCAGCCTAATGATGGCTTGCTTCACCGTTCACCTGATTTGGATGTAATTATCCTCAAATTAAATCTGAAAGTCTGCAGTTAAAGCACATCTTGTTTGTTTCATTTCAAAGCCATTGTGGTGGTGAATAGAGGCCAAAATATGAAAATTCTGTCAATGTCCCAATATTTATGCACCTGACTGTATGTAGTGGGTACTGGGCTACCTTCTTTTTCTTCATTTTCTTCCTTTCCTCCTCCTCTCACTCTTGTTTCTTGAGAGGATATCATTCAATTGTAATTTGTTAAAGAACATATTTTTTGTATCACTGGCTCGATTCAATTCAGCGTGATTCTGAATAGCCCCAGGACTCAGGAGGGAGCTCCCGGAGCTATTTAAATCACTGCGTTGTTTGGTTCGACAATTGCCAGTAAGGCCCGTATTCAATTAGCCGCGAAAAGTTGGAATCCACAAAAAAGTATCGCCGATTGCGACTTTTTGCAAGGTGGAAACTTATCTCCGTAGTCAATTGCAAACAGTTTTCGCGTACGTGAAAATGCGATGCAATGTAATAAGCGAAAATTATTCGCCTATGAATCAATGTAGGTGGTGAAAAAAAGTGAAAAATCGCTATTTTGGGGTGCAAAGGTGGGGAATCCACCCAGCACCCTTATAACAGTCCCCCAAAGGTTAACTGTGTCAAAAAAAATGAAGGAACTAGGGGTGTGCACCGGCAACTTTTCGTGATTTGTGTTTTGGTTTTGGATCTGGATTGGTTTTGCCAAAACCACCCTTCCGTGTTTTGGGTTCTGTGTTTTGGATCTGTATTTTTTTTAAAAAAAAAGCATAAAAACAGCTAAAATCACAGAATTTGTGGGTTTTTCTGATCCTATGCTATTATTAACCTCAATAACCTTAATTTCCACTCATTTACAGTCTTTTCTGAACACCTCACAATAGTGTTTTTATGTCCAAAAGGTTTTACCGAGGTAGCTGGATGACTATGCTAAGCGATACGAGTGGGCGGCACAAACACATGGCCCATCTAGGAGTGGCACTGCAGTGGCAGACAGGATGGCAGTTTGAAAAACTAGGCCCCAAACTGTACATAATGCAAAGAAAAAAAAGAGGTGCAAGATGGAATTGTCCTTGGGCCCTCACACCCACCCTTATGTTGTATAAACAGGACATGCACACTTTAACAAAGCAATCATTTCAGCGCCAGGGTCTGCCACACGACTGTGGCTGAAATGATTGGTTCGTTTGGGCCCCCACAAAACAAGCTGGCAATTAATCTGTCCCTGCACAAACTGGCTCTACGGAAGCAAGATGTCGTCCTCATCCTCCTCATCCACCGATTCCTCACCCTCTTCAGTGTTGTGTACATCCTCATCCTCACAGAGTATTAACTCGTCCCCGCTGGAATCCACCACCACAGGTCTCTCTGTACATGCTGAAGGCTGGTCTCCCTGGTAGAGTTGATAATTTATTTTTATGAACATCATCTTCTAAACATTTTGTGGAAGCAACCTCCTACGCCTTTCGCTGACAAGGTTCCCGGCTGCACTAAACACTCTTTCGGAGTACACACTGGAGGGGGGGCAACTCAGCTAAATAGAGCCAGTTTGTACAGGGGCCTCCAAATTGCCTCTTTTTCCTGCCAGTACAGGTACGGACTGTCTGACATGCCTACTTGGATGCTGTCACCGATGTAATCCTCCACCAGTCTGTCAATGGTGACAGTATCATATGCAGTGACAGTAGACATGTCAGAAATTGTTGCCAGGTCCTTCAGTCTGGACCAGATGTCCAAACTTGGTCCTGCCTGCCCTGCATCCCCGCCAACGGGTTGCTTAGGATACCTAAGTTTTTTCCTGGCAGCCCCAGTTGCGGGAGAAAATGAAGAAGGAGCTGTTGACGTGTCACGTTCCGCTTCAGCTGACAGTGTTTTCACCAGCAGGTCTTTGCACCTCTGCAGGCTTGTGTCGGCCGCAAAGAGAGACACCACCTAGGCTTTAAACCTATGATCGAGCACGGTGGCCAAACTGTAGTGGTCTGATTTCAACAGATTGACCACCCAGGAATCCTGGCAAAGTGAATGAAGGGCTTCATCCACAAGTCCCACATGCCGAGCGGAATCGCTCCGTCTTAGCTCCTCCTTCACTTTCTCCAGCTGCTTCTGCAAAAGCCTGATGAGGGGAATGACCTGACTCAAGCTGGCAGTGTCTGAACTGACTTCATGTGTGGCAAGTTCGAAGGGCTGGAGAACCTTGCACAACACGGAAATCATTCTCCACTGCACTTGGGTCAGGTGCATACCCCCTCCTTTGCCTATGTCATAGGTGGATGTATAGGCTTGAATGGCCTTTTGCTGCTCCTCCATCCTCTGAAGCATATAGAGGGTTGAGTTCTAACGCTTCACAACCTCTTGCTTCAGGTGATGGCGGGGCAGGTTCAAGAGTGTTTGCTGGCGCTCCAGTCTTCGGCACGCAGTCGCTGAATGGCGAAAGTGGCCAGAAATTTTTCGGGCCACCCAAAGCGTCTCCTGCACGCCCCTGTCGCTTTTCAGAAAATTCTGCACCACCAAGTTTATTGTGTGAGCAAAACATGGGACGTGCTGGAATTTGCCCAGATGTAATGCCCGCACAATATTGGTGGCATTGTCAGATATCACAAATCCCCAGGAGAGTCTAAGTGGGGTAAGCCACTGGGCGATGATTTCCCTCAGTTTCTCTAAGAGGTTGTCGGCGGTGTGCCTCTTACTGAAACTGGTGATACACAGCGTAGCCTGCCTTGGAACGAGCTGGAGTTTCTGAGATGCTGCTACTGGTGACGCTGCTGCTGTTGCTGCGTAAGGCGATACATCTACCCAGTGGGCTGTCACAGTCATATAGTCCTTAGTCTGCCCTGTTCCACTTGTCCACATGTCTGTGGTTAAGTGGACATTGGGTACAATGGCATTTTTAAGGACACTGAGGACACTTTTTCTGACGTTTCTGTACAGTCTCGGTATCGCCTGCCTAGTGAAGTGGAATCTAGATGGGATTTGGAACCGGGGACACACTACCTCCATCAATTGTCTAAATCCCACTGCACTAATGGCGGATACCGGACGCACATCTAACACCAACACAGCAGTCAAGGCCTCAGTTAAACGTTTTGTTTCAGGATGACTGCTGTCGTACTTCATCCTCCTCGCTAAGGACTGTTGGAGGGTCAATTGTTTAGTAAAAGTAGTGGTGTTCCTACTTCCTCTCTGGGATGGTGAACGACTCCCAGCAGTAGCAACAGCAGCAGCGGCAGCAGGAGGCGTAGCAATGCAGGATCCTCCGGAGGAATCCCGGATAGGAGAGTCAGTCATGCCAGTGACATGGCCTGCAGGACTACTTCCGATCCTGACTAAGGAGGAAATTGACGAGGAGGGAGTTGACAGTGTGGTTTGCAGGCGCTTGGATACAACAGGACAACAGGATTTAGGTGTCCCTGGACTGCTTACGGTCTTAGCCAAAGTTTCTGAACTTGACAGTAACTTTTTATGAACGCGCTGCAGGTGCCCTATAAGGGAGGATGTTCCTAGGTGGTTAACGTCCCTACCCCTACTTATTTCACCTTTACATATTGTACATATGGCAAGACAGTTGTTGTCCGGATTTGGATAGAAATATTGCCAGACCAAAGAGGTGGAATGTTTGGTCTTCTGCCCAGGCATGACCGTGATGGGCTTTTTCATCCCACGGACAACAACTGTCTCCCCCGGAGCCTGATTTAAACAAACCACATAACCATCAGAATCCTCCTCGCCAACTTCCTCCTCAGCGCCAGCTACACCAGTATCCTCATCCTGTTGTACTTCAACAGTGACATCTTCAATTTGCATATCACCAAGTGCAAATAGTGGAAAGAGCCACCTCTTCCCATCCAGTGCTGGGAAGGTCAGGCATCGCAACCACCACCACACTTGGACTCTCCTTGGGGATTCGTGATATCTTCTTAGAACGCACAGTTCTTCGCTGTGCTTTTGCCAGCTTAACTCGCTTTATTTTTTTAGTGGGAGGAGGGCTTCCATCGTCATGTGAAGCTGAACCACTAGTCATGAACATAGGGAAAGACCTTAGCCATTCCTTGCCACTCCGTGTCGTAAATGGCATATTGGCAAGTTTACGTTTCTCTTCAGATGATTTAAATGTTTTTTTCAAGGTCATTTTCCTGAACTTTGTCATTTGGGATTGTATGTGCCCTCTACTATGACATTGGGCATCGGCCTTGGCAGACGACGTTGATGGCATGTTATCGTCTATGTCATGACTAGTGGCAGCAGCTTCAGCACTAGGAGGAAGTGGTTCATGATCTTTCCCTATTTTATTTTTATCGGAGAAAGTTTGGTCCTCCATTTATGTTATATTGATATATACGTGCGGCTAAGGCGCACACAAACACAGAAAATATTTTTTTATTTTTGTTGGAGACTAGTGCACTTTGTGGGTTACACCACCCTTTAAGAAATGAGCCAGCCGGCCCTTTACTTATGGACACAGGCGCACGCTTGGCGCTGCTCCTTTGTTGATGCACGTGCAGCTACAGCCCACACAATTCACAAACACAGAAAATCTTTTTTTATTTTGTTTGGAGTGCCCTTTGGGGGTTACAGCACCCTTTAACGGACAAGCCAGCCGGCCTTTTACTTATGGGACACAGGCGCACGCTTTGCGCTGCTCCTTTGTTGATGCATGTGCAGTCACAGTGCACACAATTCACAAACACAGAAAAAAAAATTTTTTATTTTGTTTGGAGTGCCCTTTGGGGGTTACAGCACCCTTTAGCGGTCAATCCAGCTGGCCCTTTATTTATGGGACACAGGCGCACGCTTGGCACTACTTTGTTGATGCACGTGCGGCTACTGCGCACACAATTCACAAACACACAAAAAATATTTTTTTATTTTGTTTGGAGTGCCCTTTGGGGGTTACAGCACCCTTTAACGGACAAGCCAGCCGGCCTTTTACTTATGGGACACAGGCGCACGCTTGGCACTACTTTGCTGATGCACGTGCGGCTACTGCGCACTCAATTCGCAAACACAAAAAAATATACTTTTTTATTTTGTTTGGAGTGCCCTTTGGGGGTTACAGCACCCTTTAACGGACAAGCCAGCCGGCCTTTTACTTATGGGACGCAGGCGCACGCTTGGCGCTGCTCCTTTGTTGACGCACGTGCAGCCACAGTGCACACAATTCACAATCACAGAAAAAATATTTATTTTTTTTGCACTTGGCGCGAGCACCCCTGATGGACAGAGCACCCCCTGGACAACACTACAGCACCCCTTTAGGACTGGGACACTGCACAGGACTTTGGAGTGGACACAGCCCCTATGGACAACTGACTGCACAACACAGTCCAGCCAGCCCCTATGGACCTTGAAGGAGTCGGCACAGCCCCTATGGACAACAGCAGCACAGCGCAGCACAGCACAGCACAACACTACACTGCACTACACTACACTACACTACACAGCCCAGCCAGCCCTAACTCCCACCCTCCCTCTTCACTGTCCACAGCCGAGTGAGAAAATGGCGCCGACGCGGGTACCTTATATAGGATCTAAAACCCGTGAGACCCGGAAGGCGGGATGATGACGTTTTGCCTCGATTTCAGATCCGAGTCAGGCGGGAAAAGTCGAGCCTGACTCGGATCGGCCTCGGATCGGGAGGGCTCGGGGGGGTTCGGATTTCGCTCACCCCTAGAAGGAACACCCCAAAAAATGACAGAAAAAGGATGCGAAAAAGTGCAAAGTGGGGATACAACCTTAAAAACTAGCAAAATAGACTTTTGGGGGGTCTGCAAGTAGGGGTGAGGTATTTTTTGGAATGCAGGTGCGTTTTTTAAAACTTTACTTTAGCGACTTTAAACCATGCTTGCACCCATTTTCAAGTACCTCAAAATTGACAGGGCTACTTATTTTCACCCCCAAAAAATGCTTAATGCTATTCTTCACCACTTGTGCAAAAATGCTAATTAGAGGCAATTGACAGCACTTAAGTACCCCAAATAGCTTCAGTAGGGCTATTCGGGGACTTCTATATTGATCCCCAATGTTAGTGCATCTTTTGGGGGTGTCAGGCTGCTTTCCCCATTTTTTACAGCACTTTTCGCCGGGTTGTGTTTTCGCGTCTTTTGGAATTGAATACGGCAAATAGCAGGGATGCGCACGAAAAGTTTTCGCAACTAAAACACGCGAAGTCAGCGAAAAGTACGGCATGCGAAAAAGTATCATGGGTGCGAAACTAATTGAATACAGGCCTAAGTCGGAGAATGACGGTTCTTGCGACTTAACATGGGTGCCCGGCACTTTAGTCGGTTTTCTCCTCGTAGCCTCAGCTCAGGGAGCTACCTCGTCGAATTGAATCAAGTCAACTGACATTTCTTTGAATATATATTAAATATTGTGAATACCTCCGTTATTATTATGTATTCTGTAATAATACATTTAACAATCCACATAAAAATAATAAATAAAAAAAACAACCAAATTCTATGTACAACCTGTATTTTGCTGTCACTGCAATATAATTCCCATATTATGTGATTTCTGTAACAGGATTCGGTGTGGGCTGACAGTGCCGACGCGATCCCCATAAATGTGGCTCGGTTATTAGTTTTTGAGCTATAGTAAACCTAGCATAAGCTCATTGTTTAATCCAGGCACCTCTCATTAAACACCCCACCTGGCAACTCGTGATTTGCAAATCTGTGAAATTTAACATGTATAATTTCACCGGTCCTCAAACGTATCGGAGAACATCGATGGCCATCGGGTTGGTATTTCCGACTGCCGGATCACCATTTCTAATACAATCGCAGGGTCTGGCAATCTGTCGGCTGGTGTATGGGGGCCTTTACTCATAGAACAATTAACATAAATAGGTGTGGCATACGATAACACAAAGGTACAACAAATGACAGTAAACTGTAAGGCAGTGAGACAATGACAATTCATAGTACACAGATAGATCACAAGTACCTTTATGCTTTAATCGCACCACATGGTTTCACCATGTGTTAACAGTATCACGTCCGGCACTAGCCGGGAGATGCAGTTTACCACAATTAAGGCCCAGGCATTAGAAGTAGTAAGGTGCATTTCCCAACTTAAGTGTTGTGCACAACGCAGTCAATAGAATAGCTCTGGGCACTTAACTTGGGAGGTACATCCCCATAAAGAAAATGTAATTCTTCTCCCATAGGTGTGAAAACAAGCCCTTTTGCTGGCATAAACACTAATTTTCTCCAACAAAAGGGCATTTTCCCTTCAATATATCAGATTTTCCCTTCTGTAGATGTACAGGTTATTGCTCATTGTCCAGTGATGTGCGCTTGGCCCCCAGGCTAAAATTTGCCAGCCAGCCCTTTCTTAATAGCAAATGCTCTCTGCCTGCCAATCTTATTTTTTGTTATGCATAATCAACTATATTTAGATGTCAGACATTACTTTGTGCTTAAAAGCAAACAATACAGAAACAATACTGCAATGGCAAAATAGAAGTACCGGCGGCTGTTCAAATCCCGACAGGAGAAGCCCGTCAGGAGGAGATCCCGATGCCGGCTGGTAAGCACCCTAACCTTCCCCTCTCCCCCCCCTAACTCTAACTCTCCCTTAGGGGTGTCGAACCCTGTCCCCCCTCGGGGGTACCTAAACCTAACCCCTCTCTTCACCGCACCATAAACCTAACCCTCCCAGGGGTGCCCCAAAACTTAACCCTAACCCCGCTACACTCCCTAAACCTAACCCTCCCCCCCACGGTTAACGCTAAGAATGCCCCAGACTTACCTCGTTCGGGCTGGCGTCCTTCGGCGTTCCAGCGTTGGGATTAAGATAAGCGTCAGTATTTGACGCCTATCTTAAGTCCCCCGTCGGGCATCTCCTGTTGGGATATAGACCAGCAGCATTTAGTCCGCTATAAACTGCATCCCGTTTTCTGATTTATACAGTAACACTGCAACAGTTGACTGTTCATTGCTATTTCTTACTTATCAGCAATGATGTTTTCTGTCTAGTAAACTCCCCACTACTTTTATTGACAAAGAATCTTTTCTTTTAGCAGACAAGAAGCAAAGAATACTTTATTGTTCTAATAAAGCAGTTTTTAATGCATAAGCATTTTTCATTTCTAAAGTAAATGTGATCAGTTCTTAAACTTTTTCCTATTAACAGTACAGTAAATATTTTACTTTATCAAAGGTTTCAAAAAATAGGGTTGGGTACGGGATCCCAGGGATCAGGACAGTCAGAATCCCAATGCCTCAAGGTAAGTAGCCTAACTACTAACCCACCTTTCCTGGAGCCTAACTCTAACCCTCCCTCCCGCAGGCTAATCCTAACCCTTCCAAAAAATGCCTAACCCTAACTCCTAGCTCTAAATCAAACCCTCCCGCTACCCTAATACTTATCGTGGGGATGCCGGCAGTTGGGATTGTGGAGACGATATTCTGACTGCTGTCGGGAATCCGGAGCTGGTATTCTGAGCAACGATATTTCGACCGCCAGATAGTGACTACATCCCCAAACATAATGTGGGGAGGAGTACAGAAGAGAGAAAGGGAGGGAGGTAGGAAGGTGGAGAGACTTGAAATTCCAACATCCAAAACTTTAAAATGAATTTAAGCGACAAATAATTGTCTTAACATACTTGGCAAATAGGCAAATTAAATGAACTATAACAAATATAAAGGGGTCTATTTATCATTCATTGTTTGCGCCATATCCCCCAAAACACTAATTTTCCAGGGATACCTGCAAATATTAAAGTAGCCCACAATGCATGAAGGAGGGACCGCAGTAGCTATCTGCGCAGTAGCGTGCTGGGGGTCCCGATATAGAAGTGAAGTGGCCGCTAATGCAATCATTATGGGCCTTTCCCTGGATGTGATTTTTGATACATTCGGGCGGCATATAATTTCTTACCACGAATAGCAGCGATAAGAAATTACAATTATCAGTTCTAAAACCTGATAATTGATACATATGCTCCAAAGTTCACTACATAAAAGTACACAGATATGGGGCCCAAGAGGGTTCATGTCACATGCCAACTGCACTCAGGGAGAGGCTCACAAATTAATTTTTATACCAAACGTCATGGGGGCTCCATGATGTATCAGCCAGGGTGACCATATACAGTAGCTGACAATTGCTTTATTCTCAATAATACTGGAAATTTGTTCCATCAGAAAGATACAATAATGGACTCTTTGATTGAGGACAGAGAAGGAGGGGATCTATTTTTCCAGTATTAGGAAATCTGACATTTAATCTGCCAAATAAGTTTCTGAATAGGCTTTGATAGATCTCAAAAAGGTCTGGGAAGGAGAAAGAATGTCAAAGAATCCGGTAATCGAAAAAGGGGCAGAATCAAAATATATGGGACATGGTCCTATATGACCACAATTCGAAGAATCAAGGAAAAATTTGTGTAAGTGGTCTGATAATAGGTACCATAGGTGAGCCCAAGTTTCCAGGTCAGGGGTCTGTCACGCTCCAGTTCCCATGCAATTTCACAAAAGTTTTTGGGCGTGATATTGTTAGAGAATAAAAGGCAGTAAATAGTGGATAGCAAACCGATAACCAGAGATCGCTGCCAATATAAGGATTCTACAGTTGTGTATTGTCTAAGAAGCCCGGACGTGTTAATTAAATAACTAAAATGACGACGTTGAAAAGCCTATGGGATGGGAGGTTATACTGTATTGAGGGAAATCTTCAGAGGGTACCCTGTTGACCTTTTGTACCCGTCAACCTTCTTATATTTCGACTTTTAGTGCATCAGCCTTTTGTCCCTGTCGACCTATTGCCTGCCTAACATCTGGTGTCTCTCTAGACATTGTGGACCTTTTAACTGTCTATCTAGAGTCCGGATACCATCTGCAGGCCTCTGAACAAACAAATACCCCCAAAAGGTTCTTGCATTTTTTATTTAAGAGGTTATTTTAGTGTAACACAAGGAGAAGAGCTATATAACAACTTAAGTATGGGTTAATAAACGACAATATGCAAGTGATAAGTGGTGGGATGTATCACATGTAATATGCAAAGCATGATATATCCAGCCCTTTGATAGAGAGTAAATTAGAGATACTGAGAACTATTGACAGAAACTGAAAATTCTTGAGAGATCCTGACTGATCTGCTAAGAGATACTGAAAGTATATTCCAAAGTACATGTACAGTGCTATGTAATTCTGATTTGTGCAATAAACTGTGTTTGTGCAGACAGTGTGATACACATCTTGTTTGGGCTTGCCAGTGTAAACTGCGACAGCCATTTTGTGTGAATTATAACTTGATTAAAGAGCATCTTGGGACTGAGTTATTGATACTGGGAAGTGCTGAAGATTATTACCATATTGAAAATGGAACTGTGTTTATCGTGCCTTATGATTAGAAATCCAAAGCTATTGTTCTCTGGGGTCACGAGGGAACAGTATTAGATACTAAGCCTATGACTATTGTATATTGTGGTTTACAAATACATGCATGTTGTAGGTCAGTGACTGTCCAGTAACAGAGTACTCCAATGACAGAACTTTGTGTGCATTTCAGAGTAAGATACTGAACTGTTTTGAGGTTTTTGCTTTATCTACTGAGTAATAATCTGTGTTGCTATTACTATATAGCCGTGTTTTGCACGTTATTGTGTATGTAAAGTATAGTATATTGAGGCAATCTAGAGACTGCATTTTCCCTAGACATGGCAAAGAGGTGCTACAGCAATTAAGTTAAAAAAACAAAAACATTTTACTATCCAAAAGAGTTATTGCCGATAGTGCTTTCACTATTGTATTGCAAACTATTGTTTTGAAGTTGCTAAATTTTGTGTTGCAATCACTTGTCATATGTATGATGATTCCTATTTTCAACAGACAGTGACCATCCTTAGACCAACGTCCTCCAACCACACTTTAATAAATGTACTTTATTATTCTATTTACCAAAGCTGTCACGTCATGTCATCTTACTGTGTGTATGGGGTTAGTTCGATAAGTCATTACCAAAGAAGAAGGAAGATCTGACGGAGTTGCTGTTTCAGCTTTAAGGTACCATCTACACAGGGGCGTTCTAGAGAGGAGGGGGCCCGTGTGCGGTCTCTGTCCATGGCCCCCTCCTCTTTCTCCGGTGGCCAGCTGTGCTCAGCTACGAGTGACGCACCTGTAGACTCTGGGCACTAGAGTGTGCCCGGAGTCTACAGCGCATGCGCAAATCCCCAGGAAAATAGCTCAGTGGCCATTTTCCCTGTGTTTTTTCCTACTCCGAATGCGCAAAATGCCAGGAAAAAGGCAGCTGCGACCATTTTTCAGGCGATTTTGACAGCGCTGATACCAGCGCCGATGTAGGACTCTGGAGGCGGGGAGGAAAATATTAAACATATGGGTGCAGGGTGTGCAGTGTGGCCTGTCTGCCCCACACACCCTGCACCCATTACAGATACGCCCCTGCATCTACATCTAACTTATCTGTGCCCACACCAACACCTGCGGTACCACAATGTTACTAGTGATTGTGTGTAAGCCTATGTTATTGTATGGCATCTGTGTACAACATAAGTCTCTGATTTTGTAATATGTAGATGCTTATAAAGAAAGCCTAATACCAATTAACTTGTATCATCAATGTGTGTGTTATTAATGTAATATATACAAGTATTAAGCCTTATATTCTTCCCTTGCAGCTGAATGGATGTTACTGGATGGCAACTGGCATAGGTTAAAGCTTAGTTAGGGCATGTAGATGGATTTGCAGCTGAGTTATACATATGCAGTTATCTGCCTGATTGCAGACATATCTCTTGCACAGAGGATAGTGCTGGTGCATGTGTGCACTGATACTAATGACAAAAATTAAACCCAGCGTATGGATAGGGTTGGTGCCGTAGCATAGATGCATACAACCGCGGCATATGGGCAAATATCTGCATTTAAAGCCTTATTCAGCATGGATCGCAATTGCAACGTGTACGCAGATCGGTCAACGGTGGTTACCGTACATGCGAATGCATCGCAGTGTGCGTGCGTGAGTTAGCATTGAGATCGCTCTGCGATCACGCATGCAGAAAGAAAGTCATCGCAGAGTGAGTGACAGGAGCATCAGTGTTTGGGGGTGATAACCTGAGAGTGGTTGGAGAAACACAGACGTGCCTGTCTGTTTAAGCGCCGTTACTTTGGTGTGCATAAATTAGCCACTGTGACAACATACACAGCTTGTGTACTCAATGCATGCGACGAGAGTTGTAATTTCTGAGACATGTCAGTGCAGCTGTAATTGTGGGGCCATTGTGACTGGATGTTACCGATTTACACGCAGGTCTGCGTGGTCTTACGGATGCGAGACAGTGGTAGCGGGCGTCCCCTTGCTGCCTTAGTGATTGCAAACATTAGCATATTTTCACAGCAGACCTGCGTGCGTAATCACAGCTGCAATTGCAATAGCAATCCATAGTGAATCAGGCCCTTAGCTCTGTCCAAGCAATGCCAATGTAATTGCGACCAACTTGCTTTCACTTTTATGTTGAACATTACTTGTTGGCTGTAAGTTCTTTCTAAAATATAAGTGTTAGCAACATAATATTTAAAGATTAATATTGATATATAGAACAAAATATTTGTGCTAAAGTAGGAACCTGCCAAAGTGACATTAACACAGATACTTTAGATCAACATGTTAAAGACAACTGCCCTATAGCTTAACTGCAGATTGGCCCGAAGGGGAAAAATTCAGGGCACAAGAGGATTTTCAAGTACATATTACTTTTACTACTAAAATGCAGGAATGTTTTTTCCACCCTGGTTTGACAGACGGATCCCAGTGTTCCTTTTTGTGATCTTGCAGCTGAGCAAGGAGGTAGTAATTGAATGAGTGGTACTGCAGCAGGAGAGCAGTGTGTTTCCATCCTCTGTGACCCTGGCTGGGTTTCAGCAGCGCTGCACATCTCTGCTCCTCATCAATGCCAAGTGAATTTAGAGAGAGGCTGCAACTTTTAGCTCCCCAAGCCTTCCTAGTAAAACAACCTCTGACAACCTCCTGATCCAAGGGGACTCTTAGACATCCCAAAAAGGAAAGCAAGGATCCTCTAGGAATCCCATCAACATACCGGATATGAAATAAAGAGGCCAGCCACATTGCAACATACTAAATATGGTGTCAAGCTAAACTCAGAGGGCTGCGGCACCGTTCTCCTTCAGATGGCTGTGATTGACTAAAATAGGCTGCATTGGGTTAACTAGTAAACGGGCTAGAGCAAGAAGGAGCTCTTTAGGAAGGATATGGGACCCAAATCACTCATAACTAAATGGCTTTATTTACTTGTAAATTGTCTGGTCTGGTCAATGGTAGTAACACTACACTGGTGTCAGTGTGGCACACTCCTAAACGACAATCAAGAACTAGAAACTATTCCGTTATAGTTAGTTTACCTCGTAATAAAACTCATGTCTTAGGCAAAAAGGAGTGTTAGAAAAGGATGCAGTTTTTTCATTGAAAAGATAACCCTGTAAATATGTACTAAATTAAATGTTTGCTCTTGTTGCAGAGAGTTTAGCTGCAAAGCAAGCTACAAAAATGAGGTGACCCCAGTGAGTGGTTATTTTTTCGGAACATGTTAGTGTTATATGAGCCCCATGGCGTTACCTGCACCCTATATTGTGCTAATATTGTCAACCATTCCTAGTTTTTTATGAATATTTTGACTATTATGTTTCTTTAATCAGATTTGTTCCTCCCAATCGTTCACTTGTGGTAGAGACGTCGGTTAGCGCAAGTTCGGATTTATCTTATTAACTATCCAAAACACCTGAGAGCCAGATAGCCAATAAGATGGCATTTTTCAGATGTGAACGTAACCAAGTAGAACCAAACTGCTCATTTCTTCTTTTTGGCAATGAAAAAGGAATTAAGGAACCAGAAAATGGGTGAGGTATTGTCAAAAAGGGGCATGGCTTGCCCACATGCTGACATCTGAACTGTACAGGAGTGTGGACTAATTTGTCTCAACTTTCCATTTGGAAATGTATATTACCACTTTTATGGCTAGAAGCAGGGCCGGATTATAGGGAGGGCGAAGGGGGCGGTCGTCCTGGGGCCCCCACACATAAGGGGCCCCCACACACTGCCCAGTCACCGCTGCTACTAACACCATTTAGCTGTCTCCGGCGCCTGCGCTGCTATAGTCCGTCGGCGGCTCAGCTGTTCCCAATCCCTAACAGCAGCCGCCGAGGAGCTTCCTACAGTCAGAGTCTCGCGAGATTTGACGTCATCATCTCGCGAGACTCTGACTGTAGGAAGCTCCTCGGTGGCCGCAGTCAGTGACAGACAGAGGGAGCCAAGGCTCCAACATAAAGAAGAGTTCAGTCAACTTGACTCAGGTCCTCATGGTTCCCTCTCGGTGCACCTCAGCGGTACAGGTACTGCAGCCCTTAGTCTGTGTGTGTGTGTGTGTGTATATGTATACGTGTGTGATATATATATATATATATATATATATACACACACACACATACAGTATATATGGCTATATATACATTTTATATAGCTATATATACAGTGTGTATATACACACACATAATGTATATATATATATATACACAAACACATGTGTGTGTGTACATACATAGTATATATAGCTATATATAATGTATATATAGCCATATATATTGTATTTGTGTGTATGTACTAGGGGTGAGCAGGTTCGGATTTCTGAAATCCGAACCCCCCCGAGCCGTCCCGATCCGAGTCAGGCTCAACTTTTCCCGCCTGACTCGGATCTGAAATCGAAGCAAAACGTCATCATCCCGCCTTCTGGGTCTCACGGGTTTTGGATCCTATATAAAGGTACCCGCGACGGCGCCATATTCTCACTCGGCTGTGGACAGTGAAGAGGGAGGGTGGGAGTTAGGGCTGGCTGGGCTGTGTAGTGTAGTGTAGTGTAGTGCAGTGTAGTGTTGTGCTGCGCTGTGCTGCTGTTGTCCATAGGGGCTGTGTCCACTACTTCAAAGTCCATAGGGGCTGGCTGGACTGTGTTGTGCAGTCAGTTGTCCATAGGAGCTGTGTCCACTCCAAAGTCCTGTGCAGTGTCCCAGTCCTAAAGGGGTGCTCTGTCCGTCAGGGGTGCTCCCCCCAAGTGCTAAAAAAAAAAAAAAAATTCTGTGTTTGTGAATTGTGTGCGCAGTAGCCGCACGTGCATCAACAAAGTAGTGCCAAGCGTGCGCCTGTGTCATAAGTAAAGGGCCGGCTGGCTTGACCGTTAAAGGGTGCTGTAACCCCCGAAAGTACACTCCAGTCCAAACCAAAAAAAAAATTATTTTCTGTGTTTGTGAATTGTGTGCGCAGTAGCCGCACGTGCATCAACAAAGTAGTGCCAAGCGTGCGCCTGTGTCATAAGTAAAGGGCCGGCTGGCTAGACCGTTAAAGGGTGCTGTAACCCCCGAAAGTACACTCCAGTCCAAACCAAAAAAAAAATTATTTTCTGTGTTTGTGAATTGTGTGCGCAGTAGCCGCACGTGCATCAACAAAGTAGTGCCAAGCGTGCGCCTGTGTCATAAGTAAAGGGCCGGCTGGCTTGACCATTAAAGGGTTCTGTAACCCCCAAAGTACACTCCAAACCAAAAAAATATATATTTTCTGTGTTTGTGACTTGTGTGCACTGTGGCTGCACGTGCATCAACAAAGGAGCAGCGCCAAGCGTGCGCCTGTGTCCCATAAGTAAAGAGCCGGCTGGCTCATTTCTTAAAGGGTGGTGTAACCCACAAAGTGCACTACTCTCCAGCAAAAATAAAAAAATATTTTCTGTGTTTGTGAATTGTGTGCGCAGTAGCCTCACGTGCATCAACAAAGTAGTGCCAAGCGTGCACCTGTGTCATAAGTAAAGGGCCGGCTGGCTAGACCGTTAAAGGGTGCTGTAACCCCCAAAGTACACTCCAGTTCAAACCAAAAAAATAATATTTTTTGTGTGTTTGTGAATTGTGTGCGCAGTAGCCGCACGTGCATCAACAAAGTAGTGCCAAGCATGCGCCTGTGTCATAAGTAAAGGGCCGGCTGGCTTGACCGTTAAAGGGTGCTGTAACCCCCAAAGTACACTCCAGTTCAAACCAAAAAAAAAATTTTTTTTGTGTGTTTGTGAATTGTGTGCGCAGTAGCCGCACGTGCATCAACAAAGTAGTGCCAAGCGTGCGCCTGTGTCATAAGTAAAGGGCCGGCTGGCTTGACCGTTAAAGGGTGCTGTAACCCCCAAAGTACACTCCAAACAAAATAAAAAAATATTTTCTGTGTTTGTGAATTGTGTGCGCAGTAGCCGCACGTGCATCAACAAAGTAGTGCCAAGCGTGTGCCTGTGTCATAAGTAAAGGGCCGGCTGGCTTGACCGTTAAAGGGTGCTGTAACCCCCAAAGTACACTCCAAACCAAATAAAAAAATATTTTCTGTGTTTGTGAATTGTGTGCGCAGTAGCCGCACATGCATCAACAAAGTAGTGCCAAGCGTGTGCCTGTGTCATAAGTAAAGGGCCGGCTGGCTTGACTGTTAAAGGGTGCTGTAACCCCCAAAGTACGCTCCACACAAAATAAAAAAATATTTTCTGTGTTTGTGAATTGTGTGCGCAGTAGCCGCACGTGCATCAACAAAGTAGTGCCAAGCGTGCGCCTGTGTCATAAGTAAAGGGCCGGCTAGCTTGACCGTTAAAGGGTGCTGTAACCCCCAAAGTACACTCCAAACAAAATAAAAAAATATTTTCTGTGTTTGTGAATTGTGTGCGCAGTAGCCGCACGTGCATCAACAAAGTAGTGCCAAGCGTGCGCCTGTGTCATAAGTAAAGGGCCGGCTGGCTTGACCATTAAAGGGTGCTGTAACCCCCAAAGTACACTCCAAACCAAATAAAAAAATATTTTCTGTGTTTGTGAATTGTGTGCGCAGTAGCCGCACATGCATCAACAAAGTAGTGCCAAGCGTGTGCCTGTGTCATAAGTAAAGGGCCGGCAGGCTTGACTGTTAAAGGGTGCTGTAACCCCCAAAGTACGCTCCACACAAAATAAAAAAATATTTTCTGTGTTTGTGAATTGTGTGCGCAGTAGCCGCACGTGCATCAACAAAGTAGTGCCAAGCGTGCGCCTGTGTCATAAGTAAAGGGCCGGCTGGCTTGACCATTAAAGGGTGCTGTAACCCCCAAAGTACACTCCAAACAAAATTTAATTTTTTTTTCTGTGTTTGTGAATTGTGTGCACTGTGGCTGCACGTGCATCAACAAAGGAGCAGCGCCAAACGTGCGCCTGTGTCCCATAAGTAAAGGGCCGACTGGCTCATTTCTTAAAGGGTGGTGTAACCCACAAAGTGCACTAGTCTCTAACAAATATAAAAAATTATTTTCTGTGTTTGTGTGCACCATAGCCGCACGTATATATCAATATAACATAAATGGAGGACCAAACTTTCTCCGATAAAAATAAAATAGGAAAAGATCAAGAACCACTTCCTCCTAGTGCTGAAGCTGCTGCCACTAGTCATGACATAGACAATAACATGCCATCAACGTCGTCTGCCAAGGCCGATGCCCAATGTCATAGTAGAGGGCACATACAATCCCAAATGGCAAAGTTCAGGAAAATGACCTTGAAAAAAACATTTAAATCATCTGAAGAGAAACGTAAACTTGCCAATATGCCATTTACGACACGGAGTGGCAAGGAATGGCTAAGGTCTTTCCCTATGTTCATGACTAGTGGTTCAGCTTCACATGACGATGGAAGCCCTCCTCCCACTAAAAAAATCAAAAGAGTTAAGCTGGCAAAAGCACAGCGAAGAACTGTGCTTTCTAAGAAGATATCACAAATCCCCAAGGAGAGTCCAAGTGTGGTGGTGGTTGCGATGCCTGACCTTCCCAGCACTGAAGAGGTGGCTCTTTCCACCATTTGCATGCCCCCTGCAAGTGCTGAAAGGAGCACCCACAGTCCACTTGCTGATATGCAAATTGAAGATGTCACTGTTGAAGTACAACAGGATGAGGATACTGGTGTAGCTGGCGCTGAGGAGGAAGTTGGTGAGGAGGATTCTGATGGTGATGTGGTTTGTTTAAATCAGGCTCCGGGGGAGACAGTTGTTGTCCATGGGATGAAAAAGCCCATCATGGTCATGCCTGGGCAGAAGACCAAACATTCCACCTCTTTGGTCTGGCAATATTTCTATCCAAATCCGGACAACAACTGTCTTGCCATATGTACCATATGTAAAGGTGAAATAAGTAGGGGTAGGGACGTTAACCACCTATGAACATCCTCCCTTATACGGCACCTGCAGCGTGTTCATAAAAAGTTACTGTCAAGTTCAGAAACTTTGGCTAAGACCGTAAGCAGTCCAGGGACACCTAAATCCCGTTGTCCTGTTGTATCCAAGCGCCTGCAAACCACACCGTCAACTCCCTCCTCGTCAATTTCCTCCTTAGTCAGGATCGGAAGTAGTCCTGCAGGCCATGTCACTGGCATGACTGACTCTCCTATCCGGGATTCCTCCGGAGGATCCTGCATTGCTACGCCTCCTGCTGCTGTTGCTGCTGCTGGAAGTCGTTCATCATCCCAGAGAGGAAGTAGGAACACCACTACTTTTAGTAAACAATTGACCCTCCAGCAGTCCTTAGCGAGGAGGATGAAGTACGACAGCAGTCATCCTGAAGCAAAACGTATAACTGAGGCCTTGACTGCTATGTTGGTGTTAGACGTGCGTCCGGTAGTGCAGTGGGATTTAGACAATTGATGGAGGTAGTGTGTCCCCGGTTCCAAATCCCGTCTAGATTCCACTTCACTAGGCAGGCGATACCGAGACTGTACAGAAACGTCAGAAAAAGTGTCCTCAGTGTCCTGAAAAATGCCGTTGTACCCAATGTCCACTTAACCACAGGCTATGCTGTGTATCACCAGTTTCAGTAAGAGGCACACCGCCGACAACCTCTTAGAGAAACTGAGGGAAATCATCGCCCAGTGGCTTACCCCACTTAGACTCTCCTGGGGATTTGTGATATCTGACAAAGCCACCAATATTGTGCGGGCATTACATCTGGGCAGATTCCAGCACGTCCCATGTTTTGCTCACACAATAAACTTGGTGGTGCACAATTTTCTGAAAAGCGACAGGGGCGTGCAGGAGACGCTTTGGGTGGCCCGAAAAATTTCTGCCCACTTTCGCCATTCAGCGACTGCGTGCTGAAGACTGGAGCGCCAGCAAACACTCTTGAACCTGCCCCACCATCACCTGAAGCAAGAGGTTGTGACGCGGTGGAACTCAACCCTCTATATGCTTCAGAGGATGGAGGAGCAGCAAAAGGCCATTCAAGCCTATACATCCACCTATGACATAGGCAAAGGAGGGGGTATGCACCTGACTCAAGCGCAGTGGAGAATGATTTCCGTGTTGTGCAAGGTTCTCCAGCCCTTCGAACTTGCCACACGTGAAGTCTGTTCAGACACTGCCAGCTTGAGTCAGGTCATTCCCCTCATCAGGCTTTTGCAGAAGCAGCTGGAGAAAGTGAAGGAGGAGCTAAGACGGAGCGATTCCGCTCGGCATGTGGGACTTGTGGATGAAGCCCTTCATTCGCTTTGCCAGGATTCCAGGGTGGTCAATCTGTTGAAATCAGACCACTACATTTTGGCCACCGTGCTCGATCCTAGGTTTAAAGCCTATGTGGTGTCTCTCTTTCTGGCCGACACAAGCCTGCAGAGGTGCAAAGACCTGCTGGTGAAAACACTGTCAGCTGAAGCGGAACGTGACACGTCAACAGCTCCTTCTTCATTTTCTCCCGCAACTGGGGCTGCCAGGAAAAAACTTAGGTTTCCTAAGCAACCCGCTGGCGGTGATGCATTGCAGGCAGGACCAAGTTTGGACATCTGGTCCGGACTGAAGGACCTGGCAACAATTTCTGACATGTCTACTGTCACTACATATAATACTGTCACCATTGACAGACTGGTGGAGGATTACATCGGTGACAGCATCCAAGTAGGCATGTCAGACAGTCCGTACCTGTACTGGCAGGAAAAAGAGGCAATTTGGAGGCCCCTGTACAAACTGGCTCTATTTTACCTGAGTTGCCCCCCCTCCAGTGAGTACTCCGAAAGAGTGTTTAGTGCAGCCGGGAACCTTGTCAGCGAAAGGCGTAGGAGGTTGCTTCCACAAAATGTGGAGAAGATGATGTTCATAAAAATGAATTGTCAACTCTTCCAGGGAGACCAGCCTCCAGAACGTACAGAGGGACCTGTGGTGGTGGATTCCAGTGGGGACGAGTTAATACTCTGTGAGGATGAGGATGTACACAACACTGAAGAGGGTGAGGAATCGGTGGATGAGGAGGATGAGGATGACATCTTGCCTCCGTAGAGCCAGTTTGTGCAGGGACAGATTAATTGCCAGCTTGTTTTGTGGGGGCCCAAACAAACCAATCATTTCAGCCACAGTTGTGTGGCAGACCCTGGCGCTGAAATGATTGGTTTGTTAAAGTGTGCATGTCCTGTTTATACAACATAAGGGTGGGTGGGAGGGCCCAAGGACAATTCCATCTTGCACCTCTTTTTTTTCTTTGCATTATGTACAGTTTGGGGCCTAGTTTTTCAAACTGCCATCCTGTCTGCCACTGCAGTATCACTCCTAGATGGGTCACGTGTTTGTGCCGCCCACTCGTGTCGCTTAGCATAGTCATCCAGCTACCTCGGTGCAACCTTTTGGACATAAAAACACTATTGTGAGGTGTTCAGAATAGACTGGAAATTATTGGAAATTAAGGTTATTGAGGTTAATAATAGCATAGGAGCAGAAAAACCAACACATTCTGTGATTTTAGCTGTTTTTATGCTTTTTTGAAAAAAAATACAGATCCAAAACACAAAACCCAGAACCCAAAACACGGAAGGGTGGTTTTGGCAAAACCAATCCAGATCCAAAACACGAAGAAAGATCCAGATCCAAAACACGAAAAGTGGCCGGTGCACACCCCTAGTATGTACTATATATATATATATATATATATATATATATATATATGTGTGTGTTTATTACATTTGCTTTAAAATTTAAAGTTACTGGAATATCAAGGTCTTATATATATATATATATATATATATAGTGTGTGCTTATATATATATATATAATGTGTATAGTGTGCATATATATATATATATATATATATATATATATCTATATGCACACACAAAGTATATGTATATATACACACTAACACCTATAACTGAGTGTGAGTATAGTTATATATACAGATATACTGTGTGTATATGTGTGTATATATATATATATATATATATATATATTACATAGAGGCCCCCACAAGTTTGTTGCACAGGGGCCCCCACAGACCTTAATCCTGCCCTGGCTAGAAGAAGTACTGAACATTTGGTGCTATTACTGAACTATAGCACTTCTGATGTAGGGGTCCTGTAGACTTTGAAATACATAGGAGGAGATGTATCAAGCCTCAGAGAGGGATAAAGTGGAGAAGTTGCCCATAGCAACCAATCAGCTTCTTCCTCTCATTTCATAGACTATGCTAGATAAATGACAGACGCTGATTTGATGCTTTGGGCAACTTCTCCATTTAATGAGATCTAATTAACTACATTACAAGATTTGATAGAGCTTTGGGAAGGTGTTTTTCATTCAGACATTCTTTAGAGTAGTTTAGAGGAACAAGAGCCAATACTCCTGTGACCTGTCTGGAGCAGCTGTAATCATCCGGATGCCTTTCTTGCCTATGTGTTTGTATGAGCTCTGACCAACACCCAGTGTGAGTGTGTTAGTTTATTCCTTTTGGACATTATTTGTCTGCGCTCCTACCCTTGGATATAGCCTTGATTTTTTTTAATTAGTACAAACTGTATATTAATATCCCTATATATTATAGAAACATCCAAAATAATTTCAGTAGAAAAAAAACGTAGATTTTTAGATATGGTGATTAATATTAACAAAATTATTTACAAAATCTTTTGCTAGTCTGTTATTTTAGCTACTTTTATGTTTTTACTTGTAAACAACATAAATAAAAGAGGCATCTTTGCTGGGATGAGTTGGACAAATCCTGTGTTCCTTGCCAATTGCAAAATAGGAGCATGAATGCAAAAATTAGATTTCTTCTTGTCAGTTTATTTAAATGAGTGTTGAGGTGTATAGGGCCCATCTAGGACCGCTCCCTGTTTATCAAGGGGCCACAGAGCAGTTTTCTAGCTTTAGAATAACCTGTCAGTTACATCCTTGGAGGTGGTGGAAAGCAGGCCACATGTTGGGATAACTTTAGCACCTTCCAGGCACCTTTTAAATGGGAAATTGTATTTACATTTTGACCAATGTAATAACAACTTTCAAATGTACAAAGGTGACCCATGTCCCCTCACTCTCATAATCATTTTAAGTCCTAAATAAGACAAAAAAATAAATAAGGTAGGGTTGGCAATTGACACACGGCACAATCCACTGTGCAACAGAATGATGTATCGTTACATGCTGCATGTAACTATACTGTGCCGTTCATTGCATCATCCCATCTGCCGTGTAGCACAGCAGATGGGATGATTCAATGGACGATGGCTGGGAACAGTCGTAAACACTATACGATGTCTACGATATATCGTTCCGATCCAGGTTGTATGATACATTGTATAGCGTGCACCCAGCTTTAGACTACAAAAAATTGTAGCACATGGGATACAATCTATATAAACATTGTTGCATATGCATATCCACAAAAGTAACGGCGGCTTTTGAACCCAAAGCTTTGGTGTTATTGTGGGCACTGGGGAGGAGATGCTTTTATAAGCGAGGCGGGGAAAATCATATTAATGACATTTATTAGATTTCATTGTCTAAAGGGGCCCATACATCAGCTATCACAACAGAACGATTCACAGATCCTGTGATTTGTTTTGGCCCAATCCACCAATCTGTGCCCATACATTACAGATATTTTTCAGTGATTTGCAGATCTTTGTCAGGAGAGACAGATCTGACAATCTTCAGGCTCATCATTTTACTAGTAAGGTTCTGTAAATCAGCTGATCACTACCATACACTAGCAATCTACTGCCCAGATTGGTCGGTGAAATCCACCATGTTGGACAACCTGATTTACCGATTGTGATCACTTTTTGGTCGAAATTGGCGATTGGTGAACTCCATACATTGCTGATTTGTTTTCTCCAATCATCTGCAAGACAGGGAATTGTCCCAATCCATTGCAATTTATGGGGGCCTTTACTTGTACTGCATTAATTAGAGATAATTGCTGACTGAGTATATATGGAGAGACAGACATGTTAGGCAAACACTATGGGGATATTGCACATGTTTTATTGGTGTGTGTGCATACTTTTGTTATTGACTGCATAATGCATAGGTTTAGTTATTTGTTTGCTGCTGCTTCACACTGCAATAAACAGCTAAGTGTACACCTAAGTCTTACTAGGTAGGGGATTAGCACACAAAGCATCAGTTAGCTTGTGTTTTTCTTCAGTTACCTTAGATATAATTACCACTAATTTTCCAGATCTACTAGGAGCACTCAGTGCAAAGGGGACCATGGTGACGTGTGTACATTACACATAGAAGCTCTCAATTCCCACAGGCATTGACCTACTAATGCCGGTATGCACGAAGGAATAAGCATAGGACCGCTCTCTTGGTAAGAGCGGCCCTTTGCAAATTAGGAACTTCCATGTCTAAGACCCAGAAGCCCCTCTGGCTTCCTTCTGTGCATGCGTAGAAGGACGCACGCGCTGCTTGGAGGTGCTCGGAGGGATCAGATTAGTCTGAAGATGCTGCTACCCACCGCACTCTGACGCTTGGTGCATATGAGAAATGAAGTCAAATCCGCATTTTCCTTGCTGCCCCTTGACTTTGATGGAATAAATAAAACACACTTCGGTTTGTCCAGTAGCTATCCGGACACCAAACTGGGTGTGGTATGACTAGTCGACATTCAGGAGGTCAACACCAGAATGTTGACATGTTCTGAATGTCACCAGTCAGGATGTCCACATGGATGTTAGGTCAACAACTAATATGTCAACCTACACTAAGGTTGACATGGCTAAAATGACAACACATTCAGAATATCCACATATGGTTTTTGCTTATTTTAACTAATCCTAAACCCTAACAAAAAAAAAACATACGTCGAAATTGTATGTTGACATATTGGTTTGTTGACCTCACATCGATGTTGACATTCTAACTATTAACATTCAGAACATATTAACATTCTCAATGTCGACTAGCTGGCTGGATTTTTGGGTCCCAGGCATGAACTGTTCCTCCCTGGCTTTGAAACTATCTAACTATCTATCTATCTATCTATCTATCTATCTATCTATCTATCACTAAAAACAGTTGTTGTTTTTTTTTAAATGGTTATGATACATCAAACAAAAAACACAAATATATATACAAAGGATAACAAGTAGAAATAAGAATAATAAAAGACAAAAGTCAACATGTCGATTACAGCATTGGTACAAAATAAACAAAAGGGGTTACAAGAAGGGAAGAAACGGGGAGGGGATAGGGGTACAATCCAGATTCATCCGAGCTAGAAGAGATGGGCAAAAATGAACGGCAAATCTTATATATTAGGTATAGTATAGCATAAAGGCAAACAGGAATGGCCAGATAAATTCCTGTATAATTCTGTAGTTTAAATCAAGAGCCTCAAATAATTATAACGGTGGAATCCATAACACTGACTTTTGTAATGAATTAGAGGTAGAGTAGTATTCAAACCACAATCGCCACTTGGTCAAAGGGGAAGTAGCAGAGGTGGAGTATTTTAATCCAATGGTCTCCATGTCATAACTCCTCTGAACAACTCCAACAATTTTAGAAAGGGGAGGGGGATCAGGGTTTTTCCAAAGGTGAGCTATGGCCGATCTAGTGGCGATTAAGGTATGCCCTGTGTAATAACAGGGGTTTAATACCTGTAACTGTAGAGATAAGATTAAATACATCAGATCAGAGCCTCTGAATTTTGGCCAAGACCAGAAGATATGAAGGAGGGTGCCTACCTCCTCGCAATGTCTCCAACAAAGTTGAGAGACAGTGGGCCAGAATTTATATATATGTTCGGGAGTAAGGTATATACTCTGTATTAAGTTAAAAGTTCAGAAATGCTGGTTAATACAAAATATGTAGTTTTATTTTAAAAGATATGAGTTCTATTTAACAAAATACATTTTTGTAGTTAGGTTGATTGGAACTGAAATTTGCAGATATACACGTGCGTAGGTTGACTGCAGCCTAATGCTGGGTACACACGTAAAGATTTTCTATCTAACCATGCAACTAGTTGATTGGTTGGAATGAAAATCTGGTAATGTATGGGAGTAAATGATGGTCAGCAATTTGCTTCTAAATGCCAGAAAACAGATGAAAATGGTCGTCAGACAAGTTTGTTAAATGTTTGATGTAAAAAACAATTTGTTCAAAAAACAGTATTTGTCCATTTTCCGGCGTTTGGGAGCAAATTGCTGATTGTCATTTGCTTTCATACCTTACCAGATTCCAACCAATCAACTAGTTGGATGGTTGGACAGAAAATCTTTACATGTGTACTCAGCTTAAGTGTCAAAGATGCAGATTAGAGGTTTACTGGAGCTGAAATTCAATCTTCCTAATCAGGGGTCTGTGTAGCAGGTCAAAACAATTAGATGTAAAAAGTAAAGTATTTCCTTTCAGATTGTAACAGGATCTAGTCTGAGCACATCAGAAGGAGACGCTTACAGTACATGATGATTTAACCCATGTAAGCCATGCACAGACTAATTACCATATGTTTCTATTGTCTTGAACCACATCCACATTCCATAAAGTTAACCTCTTCATGACTGAAGATTTTTATTTATTTATTATTTATTAGCAGTTCTATACAAACTTTGCACAGTTAGGCTCTGCCCTTTATCACCTGGGACAACTTTTGTGTTATTCTACTGCAGTGGCTTCGCCAGGAGAATCCTTTTGATTAATAAGTCTAACTACTTGATGAATTATGACTATTATGAACATTATGACTGTTGAAATACCACAATGTATAGATTATTCATTTTTAATTTAATTTGGTACTGCAATTATATTTTAGTTAATGGGAGTTAGATAAAAATCACAAAAATCCATACTTTTCCTTCTTATTCTAGTGCTTTTACACAATTAGCATATACTCAAAATGTTTATTTGCTTTTAACAATTTATACAGGAGTGGTATGATATGTCCACATTCACAATATAGACATTATTGAAATGTTGACATGTCAGAATGTTTGGAATTAAAAGGGTAGTTCCGGACCTGTCTGAGATCTATTCTGAATTAAAGAGCTTCTTGTGCATACACACGGTCAGATTTTTCCTTCAGATCTGAACGATAACGATTTAAAAATCGTTCAGCCGTTCACATCTGAAGGAAAATCTGACATATCTGACATGCCTGAACGATGGATGATGAACGCTGCGCGTTCCCGTTTGTCAGATAACGATACCTGACATCTGATGTGTTTGCAGCCAGACTTGGACGATTCCATTCATTTTAATGCAGTCAAAAATCGTTCAATCGTTCAAAACTTTGGTAAAATCGTTCTAATCGTTCAATCATTCATCTGACAAATCTGACCGCGTGTATGCTCCATTAAGGTGCATACACACACAACGATTTTTTGAACGATTATCGTTAAACGATACCATTTAACGATAATCATTTGTAAAAATCATTCACTCTCTGAGTCAAACGATGAACGATTTTCGTTCATGCACGTTCACGTTTGCAGTTTGTAGTTCAGTCAGACTGACCATCTCAACGATTTTCAGTAAGGGAATATGCAAAAATCGTTTGTAGTTCTAAAAAATCGTTCATTACATTTAAATGAACATAGTAAATGAACAACTTTAGTAAACGATTTTAGTTAATTTTTGCAAGGGAGAAAATCGTTTTACTAAAATCGTTCATTAACTAAATCGTTGTGTGTGTATGCAGCTATAGTGTTCTCAATTTGTTCAGAGATATATGTAAAAAATTGAAAACAACAATATCATGTAATAACGTAAAATATGTTTGTTCTCATAGGATATAGGTGTACACTCACCCTTTTATGGTGATAAATCGACGTTGGACCCAACTTTCACTGTGGTCCTGTGGTGGTTGCGGAAAGCAACGTAGAGCCCGTCAATATTGTCCGTGAGTACCTCCGGATCGATGTGTATTATTGGGTGAAACACATATAACAAGCCTCCATAGTGCAAATCAGCATATCCAATGCAAGGTTCTTTTAGGTCAAGTAATATACTCACCTTGAATGGGAAATAAATTGAGCCTTGGACATTTATTTATCAGAACCCTATGTCCGTTGGTGTTGGCTGGATCGACAATAACTTCCTGGAACTAAATAGTAGTCTTTGGATCCAAAAAACCTATGCAAGATCCAGTTACCATAAAAATGTATTAATTTATTGTGGTGTGGTCATATAACACCAGATGTTTACAAAGACATAATACTTAAAAAATGAATACAATAAAATACAGAGTTTACAAAATAAAAAAATAATCAGTCATAAAATAAAATGATTTAAAAAATAAATAAAATAATATATATATATATATATATATATATATATGAAATTGTTAAAACATTGCTATCAATGAAAAAGTGGAGAGTACCAATCAGTGGTTACTTGGCAACGCTTTTCACAGAACCAACTTCTGCTTCCTCAGGCAGTCAGAATGTGGACAAAACATCCCTGGTGGCCCAGCAGTGAATTACCTGCTCCCGATGGCTGCGCGGCTTCTGGGTCCCGGTGGTCATGTCACTTTCACTTGAGTGTCAGACCAGTGATTCTCCAACATTCCGGTAAGTGGTCTTTCCCTAACCCTTACCCCTCCCTCTAGTGCCTAACCCAAACCGCCCCCCGGTGGCTACAACCTCACTGTCCGCGGCTTACCTCGTTCGGGATGTTGGACGTCGAGATTTCGGCGTGGGGCTAAAGATAGGCGTCGGCATTTTGACGCCAATCTTTAGTCCCGAGTCGGTCTTCCGCCATCTGAATTCCGACGGACGACATTCAGGGTGGCAGTAAATTAACCGCATCCCGTCTAAATCATGCGGACTGCTGGACACAGGTTGGACATTAGTTCTCCATGGTCAACAAGTAACTAGGGTAGTGCGACCGGTGCCATGGCACAAGGCACCGCAGGGCAAAGGGCGCTGTTTGGGCCTGTCAAGTTTCCTGTTTATTATCATTCTCACTTGTAGCTTCCTCTACTTTTATCCCCAGCATCTCCTGGCTGCCCCAGGAGTACCCTTATATCTTCCCTGTCCCTTCCCCATCCCTTCCCCATGAGGCCATGGCCCTGTTTCAGGTGCACTATCATATGTCCCTATTTAAAAAATGGGTGGGGGGGGGGAATGCTCTCTCTGGCACAGGGCAACAAAAAAGTCTAGTTACGGCTCTGTATATCCCCTATATAACCCTGTCCTTGGTGTGACAGTCCATCGCGCCACCTTGTAATTCCCACTGCCTTCACACATGTGTAACTGATTTATGTTTGTAAGATAAGGATTATGTGGCAGGTAAGGCACAGAGCTGATCTATAGAGGATTCAATGTTATCTGGTTCTAATGCAGCATCTTTTAATACATCCAATTTACATTAATGTGATGTAGGAACTACCATCTGAAACCGATGCCACCTTTTGGATGACTGCTCCAATGGCTGCTGACGTCACTCCTGCTGCATACACCAGGAAGAAGTGTACGTGCAACCTGCAGGTGTCCACTGCACATGTGGGCCAGCATACCATCGATGATTAAACCATCAAAATAATTAACAGATGACGGTTCCATGCCATTGCAATGCATGTTGCAATGGCAGCAAAGCCGCAATAATTTGGTGGCCTCCTTCCGATTGCCATCCCTAATCTGATGGAACTACTAGACAGATAAGATCTGGTCTCTCCTGGGGTGGCATTCTGCTTGGGGAAATCCTTGTGACACCATGGTAGTGATATCACAGGCTTTCCTCTTCAGTCAGTCAAGAAGCACATTATGTTCTCTTTAAACTCTGTGTGCTGCAAATGGGTTGCTAGGAAGTAGGATGTTTCCTGGCTCACTATCTGGACCCTTAGTTGTCACTGACAGTTGGGACTGGTGCTGTCATCACTCTCAGAACTAAACCTGCATTTACAAAATAGAAGTTGTCCTGCCACACAAGTCTATAATACAGGTTTATACTTTGCTGTCCCAATATTTGTCTTTTACAATTTATAGTAAGTTTTATATAGAGTTAGAAGGGTGCGATTTCAGTTGACACCTCAGGCAGCAGAATGTCTAGCTGTTTTGTTTTAATACAGTGGGCGGGTGACAAGTAGTTAATGTTCCTTTTTCCAAATACTTATACTCATCTACAATGGGAAATGTAAAACAAAAAATGTCTGTAAAATAAAAAGTTACTACTTTAGCCTCATATTTATCTTTTTACCTGAAATCATTATTGCTTGTTAATAGATTGAGAATAACAATGGTGCACTTCTATGGAGGGTACTGTGTAATGCAGTTTCCACACAAGATTATAGTTTTACGAAACATCATACTTGTCTATAAACCAATAATTGTCACACTAGATTTCTTTTATATAGCTTGTGCTTATAGATGAATTTTCTTAATTGCTGTTTAAATGCTTAGGGGCTTATGTAATAGGGTGTGATCTGCAGCCACTGTGGGAACTCCTGCGAGTCTTCCCGTTCCATATTTTTAAAGAGCACTCATTTTAAAAGGAAAACCAAGCTGGCTTTGCCTTTAGAATGAGTGCTGCTTTAAAAACACAGGGAGACTTTCAGGAGTTCCCACAACTGCTGCAAATCGCATCCTATTACATTATCAGCAGTTCAACTACAGTATCTTCTGCAAATTGTGCTATAGAAGAAGCCCAAGGGTAGATTTACTAACCTGCAGTTTGGCAAAGCTGATGATGATTGGCAGCTGTGACTGATGGATTTAAAGTGACAACAGAAATAAATATTCCACCAGGCTGGCTTAGCATTCATTTATGTTGTTACTTTAAATATATTGGTCAAAGTCACCAATCGGTGGCTTTGACAAACCGTGATTAGTAAATCCCCAAGAGTCGATTATACAGAGGCTGTTATGTTCAAGAATAATAGAAAACACATTTATGCCTGTCATAGCCTATTATTGGGAATCATTTCAAGGATCAAAGCTAAAAGGAAACATTATTTACACATTTCTATGCATTATTACACTTGTACACCTCTCTGTACTATTCTCTTCTATTACTAATTATCTGTAAGAGAAAAGGAGCACATACAGCCTGAATCGGAGGTGAATGCAATTCCAATGCAAGGGCGACATGCACATAGCTGAGCGATTATTTGCAACTGTGCAAAAAAAATCCTGAAAAGTCCTAATATGAAATACGTGAAACAGACGGAATATGAACTGGCCATTCCTGGGTTGTGACTGGGAGGTGACATGAGCGCAATAACAATTATGGCTCATTGGCGTGTTATGGGAGTGTCTGTGAAAGTGGCTGCGTTCCCAAATGCGCAGCCAGAGGCCATCTTCAGACTGGGAAACTGCACCTGACATAGTGCTGGTGCATATCTCAATGGTGGCGTCACCCAGATCACCGGCATTGTTACAGCATGCAGAGAGGGTGAAAGTGGGCATCTCAGTGCTTGCTCATTCAGACGCTGGCTACTACACTAGGGGAAGGCTGATACCAGCATTTGTATATTATTGCAGGCGTGACTCCAGCAACAGATACATGTACGAATACAACTGCTCCCACCTTTGTATCAGGCCCGTAGTGTTTAATGGAAAATATCTATCATAGCTTTTACCAGGGACTAACCATTCCCATTGTATTTAGATTCTGTATCTTCTGGGTTATGTAACGACACCAGTACAGCCAGATGTCCACCTTTGATATATACTAATGCATTTAACTAATCTCTGCATTAACAATATAACATTTTTTTATTTATTTTGTATGTCTTGGCCATCATTTTAAATGGATTGGCAATCTATTTTTGTCTACTGGATTTAAAAATGGAGGCTTGAGAGCATTCAATCATTCTAATTGAAGTATGGAAACAATTATCTTTAGAGTTATGGTGGTTTGTAACTGGGACTTATCAGTTTGAATTACAGCTACTAGTAGTGACTGGAATCTGGGAGCTGTGGAAATCCCAGCGTTATAACTTAGCCCATTAACAGTCTGCAAAAAGCTACACTGTAAATAAGAAGACAAATATAGTTTTACAAACCAGATACTATGGGAAACATAAAATGGAAGCTGCTCAAATCAGTTTGGCAATACTCTTCAGGTGCATGAAAAGGAGGGTTCATACTAAACAGAAAAGGGAGTATCCCATAGAGTTCCCCCAGCACACTAAATTGTACCTGCGACAATACATGAAAACTATATGGTAATAGAAATTCAGATATATTTGTTGCATGCATTTATAAGTACATGGTAAGCTGCCAGGCCACTTCACGCCTTCTCTGATACTGGCACTTCCTACTCTGCATGATAACAGTGCCCACTCTGGACCATTTAATTATCTGTTGTAAGACCTCGCGATAAGGGCACATACAGAAATACATCCAAACTGAGAGCCAGTTTACCTTGGAGTCACCCCTGTGAACTCCAACTAGCACTACAAGAGCCAGCATGCCCTCCAAATGCTGGCTCATTCATGCCTCTCAAAACAGCAAACATAAAATGGAAGCTGCTCAAATCAACTTGGCAATACTCTTCAGGTGCATGAAAAGGAGGGGTCATACTAAACAGAATAACAGAAAGGGGAGTATCCCCTAGAGTTCTCCCAGCAAACTAAATTGTACCTGCAACAATACATGAAAACTATATGGTAATAATGCCTCTCAAAACAGCAAACATAAAATGGAAGCTGCTCCAGTTATCAAATGTAAAACCGTTTCTGTATGGCTTAAGGATCAGGGCAATTTAACAATACAGGGGATAGGGCAATTTAACAATGCAGGGGATATCTTCTGCATTAGGATTATTAATACTGTAGACCTCAGTTCCCAATTTACCTGTCACGACCAGGGTTTCGCAGCGTGGAGGTTTGCGGTCCTTACCGGTGAGGGTCCTTCTGTCGGGGGAGTTGGCGTGTGGAGACTGGCATTGGCTGCACGCAGAGGTCTGTCAGCATTGGGCCATCCTGGCAAGGGTAAGCCTAGCGGAGTCTCTGCGTCACAGGTGTCTGGGCGGCACCATGTTGTCTTTGGTCATGTGACATAGCAGGCCAATTGTCTGTAGGTCACCTGCTCTCTCTGGCCTATTACATTCCGCTACTGTGAAAGAGACTTATCTGCATTACTGAACCCTAGACTTGTGCTCCAGTGCTTGCTCTAGCTCCTTGTCGGCCTCTGGCTCCCTGCATCAGGGCCGCCATCAGGGGGGGTCTGCCGGGAATGGAGTCTCGGGCCCGGACACTCAGCTGAAAGGGGGAGGGCCCGTCTGCTCCTACTGTCCGCTTGTACCGCCCACTCCTACCCCCTTTGAATTAAAAGTGAGAAGGAGCCCACTCCTACCGGAGCACCGCAAGCAACTTCTCCCGTGGCCCGCACAATAAAAATGAGTTACAGGGGACAATGGGGCCCGCTCCTACTGCCCGCCCACTCTGCTGTTCAATAAAGTTTTGTTTTTATTGGAGCCGGCACACGTGACGTCATGCCGCCCGCGCCACTGGAAGAGAGAGGAGCCGCGGCCCATGAAGTACAGCACCAACCAGAACAGGAGAAGAGGGAGGTAAGTCATGGTTTGACATGCGGATGCGAGGAGTGGGGAGTCGTACTGCCTGGCTAGGGCTGGAGACGAGGACAGGTGCAAAAAGGGGAAAAAGAGATAAGAACTAGGTGCAGTGAGGAAGAGAGTGGAATAGATAGCTATGTATACTAGACTGGGGCAGCAACCTTTCCCATTATACTGTAGATAAGTGTGCATACTGCAGAAAGAGGAGAAAACAGAGAGATAGCAGATAGCTCTGATTGTGTATGACAGTGACTGTCGTCTGGTGATGTGTATAGTATTTCATGTGGACATTGGTAGAGATGCTTGTCATTCTACAGAGGTGGTAGGATTGCTGACGTTGTTATTTGCCTATGGAGCCTACCTTGATGTGGTGGCAGGCTCTATAATTTATTTATTTTTTGGGGGGGGGCCTTTGCCTATTTTCTCAGTCCCGGGCCCCACAATTTCTGATGGCAGCCCTGCCCTGCATAGCCTCTGCCTTGCCTTGCACTCTGCTGGAGATCAGCCCTGCACCTTCCACCAGACCCACTCCTGCCTAAACCTGTTCCGGTGTATTCTCCTGTTTCCACCCCAGGTCCACAACAAACACAGTGCTGATTCAGAGTTGGAAATAGAGGGCCTGATTCAGACCCGCTCACGAGCGCTATGCGCTCGCAAGCGGGTCGATGGTGGCCCAGTGCGCATGCGCACGACAGAGCCGGCTCCGTCGTGCGCATGCACGAGACCCGGATAGCAACAGGCAAACCGTCGCTCCTGGTCTCGTACCAAAGGGGGCGTGCTGTCGATGTTGAGTGATAGCTCACCCCCTTTGGTGGGCGGGCCGGGGGAGTGGCTGCCCAAACGGAGGCGTTCCCATGTGAACGCCTCCATTTGGGGACGGCCCCACTGACATCACGAGTGATGTCAGTGGGAGAGATTTCAGCTCTGTTTGAGCCGAAATCTCTCTGGGGCTTGCGGCAACGAGACCCTACCACAAGGGTCTCGTCGCAAGCCCGATGGTCGCAATGGTCTAGACCATCGCGACCATCTTCCTCAGGGGCTGGCTGGCAACTTTTAGCCTGGGGGGCAAATGCATGCAGGCGGCCCTGGCAGAGGAGTAGCATGTAGCCAGGGTGCCCGAAGAATATGCGTGCTACGGCGCCCCCCCCCCTCAAGTGTTCCAGGGTGGAGGCAGGTCCATATGGGATTAATGTAAGATAAAAATAAAGATTAGGGCAGCCCCCTGTCATAGTGCCCATATGCAGTGCCCCTGTGTGTCACAGGAGAGAACACCCTTATGCAGGCTTCCAGTAGTGCCCCCAGTAGTGATCCCCCCTATGCAGTGCCCCTTGTGCCCCAGTAGTAAGCCCCTTATATAGTGCCCCCAGTAGTGGTCCCCCCTGTGCAGTGCCCCTTGTGCTCCCAGTAGTAAGCCCCTTATATAGTGCCCCTAATACTGGTACCCCCTATGCAGTGCCCCTTATATAGTGCCCCCAGTAGCAGTCCACCCCCCATGCAGTGCCCCCAATAGTGGTAACCCTTATGCAATGCCCCTTAAATAGTGGCCCCAGTTGTAGTCTCCACCTTATGCAGTACCCCCAGTATTGCCCTTTATATAGAGCCCCTAGCAGTGGTCCCTCGATGCAGTGCCCCCAGTGGTAGTCCCCTCCCCCTATGTAGTGCCCCTAGTAGTAGTCCCCTCCCCCCTATGCAGTGCCCCTAGTAGTAGTCCCCTCCCCTTGTAGTGCCCCTAGTAGTAGTCGCCCCCTTTGTAGTGCCCCCAGTAGTAGTAGCCCCCCTTGTAGTGCCCCCAGTAGTAGTAGTCCCCCCCTTGTAGTGCACCCAGTAGCAGTAGCCCCCCTTGTAGTGCCCCCAGTAGTAGTAGTCCCCCCCTTGTAGTGCACCCAGTAGTAGTAGTCCCCCCCTTGTAGTGCCCCCACTAGTAGTCCCCCCCTTGTAGTGCCCCCAGTAGTAGTAGTCCCCCCCTTTGTAGTGCCCCCAGTAGTAGTAGTGCCCCCCTTTGTAGTGCTCTCATTAGTAGTAGTCCCCCCCTTGTAGTGCCCCCAGTAATAGTAGTCCCCCCTTGTAGTGCCCCCAGTAGTAGTAGTCCCCCCCTTTGTAGTGCCCCCAGTAGTAGTAGTCCCCCCCCTTTGTAGTGCCCCCCTTTGTAGTGCCCCCATTAGTAGTAGTCCCCCCCTTGTAGTGCCCCCAGTAGTAGTAGTCCCCCCCTGTAGTGCCCCCAGTAGTAGTAGTCCCCCCACTGTAGTGCCCCCAGTAGTAGTCCCCCCCCTTGTAGTGTCCCCAGTAGAAGTATTCCCCCCCTTGTAGTGTCCCCAGTAGAAGTAGTCCCCCCCTTGTAGTGTCCCCAGTAGTAGTAGTCCCCAGTAGTAGTCCCCCACCCCCCTTGTAGTGCCCCCAGTAGTAGTAGTCCCCTTATAGTGCCCCCAGTAGTAGTAGCCCCCAGTAGTAGTAGTCCCCCCCTTGTAGTGCCCTCAGTAGTTGTAGTCCCCCACCCCACTTGTAGTGCCCCCAGTAGTAGTAGTCCCCCCCATTGTAGTGCCCCCAGTAGTGCCAGACACCCCCCCCAGTAGACACACGTAATATAAAAAACAAAATAAAAAAAAACACTTACCTGAATCCCCGCTCCCGCCGCTGCCATCTGCTCCTCTGTCTGTCCTCCCGGGCCGGGCCACTCTGCATTATGGGAGAGACGTCATATGACGTCATGACGCCTCTCCCATTACCCACTGCAGGAGCCGGAAGATGGAGCGGCTCCTGCAGTGGGCGCAGCTGCAGCTAATGAGAGTCTGACAGACTAGCATTGGCTGCTGCTTATAAAAAACACACAGCTGCCGGAGCCGGGAATTTGCACAGGAGAAATTCCCCGGTCTGAGCAGGAAATTTCCGGGGTTGTATATCTGAAAGGGGTATAAAAATAAAGCTGTGCAGTATTTGTGGGCTACATGTAAAAGCAGCCAGTATTTACCCCACATGCAAAAAAAAAATTATGTATTTACACCCCTTGCATTGCAACATGGTTTGTCCAGGTACACAGTTAAGTGCTCTCTAATCCCAACTCTGAATAAGGCACACTGGGCCTGATTCAGAGGCGCTCGCAAAAAGCGAGCGCTCGCTCTGAATAGGGCGGGCGCTTGGTTTTTAAATTGCGGCCTCTTGGCCGCTCGCGTAGCTGTGGGTTACCACCCACAGCTTATGCGAGCGGCCATGATGATGGTCGCGATGGTTAAGACCATCGCGACCATCAGGCTTGCGACGAGACCCTTGTGGTAGGGTCTCGTGGCCGCAAGCCCCAGAGAGCTTTCGGCTCTAACAGAGCCGGAAGCTCTCTCACTGACATCACTGGTGATGTCAGTGAGGCCGCCCACAAACGGCAGGCGTTCGTTTGGGAATGCCTCCTTTTGTGAAGCCACCCCCCGCTACGCCTACAAAAGGGGTCGAGCTGTCGATCAACATCGACAGCCGCCCTTTTGTAGTGAGTCCCGGAGCGAGCGCTTTTTGCGCTCGCTCCGGGGATCACGCGTGTGCACTGGCCCACCATCTACCCGGTTGCGAGCGCACAGCGCTTGCGACCGGGTCTGAATCAGGCCCACAGTCCCTAACATTACCAAACTCCCAAAAACGCAGCTGTTCATTGCTTGTTCCCATTAGCTAGCTTCATCTTTGGATGGCAACTGTAACTGATATAAGCCGATGGAGGGGTTATTACCAGCAATTCGCTAAATTATAGCAATAACAGGCAGTAAATAGATTTTTGGACATATAGACGTGTCCTCATATACTAGTGATGTCAGTGGGGCCGGCCCCAGACGGCAGGCGTTCCCATGGGAACGCCTCCGTCTGGGCAGCCACGCCCCCGGCATGCCCACCAAAGGGGGCGTGCTGTCAATCACCATCGACAGCACATGGTGCGAGACCCATAACGACGGCTTGCCCATCGATATTCGGGTCTCGCGCATGTGCACGACGGAGCCGCCTCCGTCATGCGCATGCGCACTTGGGCAACATCGAACACGCTTGCGAGCGCTCAGCGCTCGCGAGCGGGTCTGAATCAGGCCCAGTGTATGCTAGTAATGTAGTTTTGTCACTTCTGGCAGCTTTTAGCACACTGAATGAGACGCAGCTCTTGGAAAAAGGACGCTTGCCGTAGCTGAGTTGCAAGGGTCCTGGCGTGCTGAGAGGGGCTATTTGGTGTGTTTAGAACTACATCTATGAGTACACATCTGTATATAATGTAAAGTGAAAGAAGGCACACAATAGTGGAGAGGGTGAGTAAGAAAGGGAACTCATAGTAGTAAAATAACCACATTCATGAGGAGCCTCAAGATGTTTTCAAGTAAGCACATCACCAAGAGGGGATCAATACTGTGAAGGAAATTCCTATCACTGTGCATGTGCAGAACGGGTCTGCGATTCCTGCACGCTGTCTGGCAGCAGACTGTCAGTAATAGACAGTCTGCTGCTGTCTGGGTGGGGAGGGGGCAGCAACAGCCTCCGATTCCCAAAACAGAGGTGTGTCACCGCCATTGGGGGGTAGGAGGAGGCCAGGATCTACAGTACGTTGGCAGACGGTGGTTTCCTGGCCTCTTTTGTGCATCTGCGGCGGTTGGCTAGAGTAACCCCATGGTAACTGGGCCTGGGGTCACGCAGATCATCTGATGCTGCGTTCATGGAGGCATCTCGGATCAGTTATGCATGTAGGATGCGTGATGCATTACCATAATAGTGTTATCTCAGCTGCTAGCATGTTAGCAGCTGCGATAGAAATACCATCTGAGGTTGAATCACCCACAATATGTGAATCCCACAAGTGTGTTTGGTGGTTATAGTTGTAAAAGGTGGCCACTTTGATGAGTCAAAAATGTAGATAAACTTTTGTTAAACCTAAATGATTCCATGTTTTTATTTTTGTTCTCAAGTTGTTTATCTGTTCTATGCTTTATTTTCATAGTACATTGAGACATAAAATTGCATACATTTCAATAAATACATGTAAAATGGGTGTGATTTAAAATGTTAACAAGTATTGTACATGTGGCTCACATTTAACAAAGACCTCCAGTTGGAGATGTCCTTTAATGAAAACTATGATCAACCTGCAGGTGTCACTGTTGCTGCTGTTGTCAGTGAAGATGTGTAGCCTGTAACTAAAAGCCTGCTACTCTAAATGTAAACAGAACCATGGACCTGATTCAGAGAGGGACGCACGTAACACAGTCGCTGCGTCTTTGTACTCAGCGGCTGTGCAAAATTAGACTAATGCACCAGGAGGCGTCTAGTGTGAAAAAGGCTCCTACTGCCAGCATCGCAGATCCGAGGGCTGCATCTGAAGATGCAGCATCGGATTTACATTGCGACCATGTCGCATCGGCCATCTGAGTGATCCTAAAGCTATTCAGAATGGCCCAGTAATTTCCGCTGCCGAGGACAGTACATGTACATCGGAAGACGCAGTCACTGTCCTCGGCTCTCCACGCCTCTGTTTTGGGAAATGGTCCTCGTCTCCACCCTGGAATGGCTGCAGCCTGTCAATCAAGCTGCAGCATCCAGAGCACTGCGAGTGACCTTGCAGGATGAGACCTACATATGCGCAGATCTTAAGCGTTCAGTGATGCATGTAAGCATCGACATTCCGAATATCTCTGAATGAGGCCCCATGTACATTTTATAAACAGATTAATAGGAGAATTTAATATTAATTCATCTCACTTGTCACTTGTAAATAAGGTGGTCATTTCTCTTCAACTCTACTTTGGAAATAACAATCTCCAAATACATCAAAAGTACACAGAATACAACACTGAAACTTCAGCGTGATAAATGGACCCTGGAGTTCTCATGACATTACAAATGACCAAAATAGTTTCCTACTGACTCCCTGCTGTCCTGGAATGAAACTGTGTATTATTAACTTCTTTGTTACGGAACATTCTGACGAAGAATACAGTAAATAGCACGTATGTCATGGCTTTATGAAACGATAAGAAACAATTGAAATATAAACATCACTAAATTGACAGTATTGTATAAAGCTGTTGTGATACATACTAAAAAAAAATAAGTGGGCTCATGCATGTTTGTTTATTGACCATTGTATACTATCCAATCAATACATATAAATAATATTGTAACTTTGTAATTGTAAACATTTTTAGGCGATTTGAACTGATGTATAGTTTATTGGGCACATGGAGGTAGATTTACTAACGTTTCTTAAAATGAAAAGTGGTGGTGTTACCCACAGCAACCAATCAGAATGTAGCTATCATTTCTCTATTGCATTCTAGAAGATTATAGCTACAGTCAGATTGGTTGCCATGGGTAACACCACCACTTGTCTGTTTTAGACTCTTTAGTAAATGTACCCACTAGAATGAATTAGCCATTTTTAGTATTTTAGAATGGATCTTGATTTTAAAAAAAAAACATTTGATTTGGTATATATCAGGGAACAGGAAAGGCTAAGTATCATCGCACCTATACTCACTGGGGGGTTGTAAACAAAAACCTAATTGTGCGTAGGGTTACGAGACCTACGGGATGAGTGGTAGGGAAGGCACAGCTGGTGGCTATCTATGTACGCATGGCCAGGAGACCAAGGTGTGAGTATTGGGGAAAGCAGGGCTGGTGTCTATCTGTGTGTGGAGGACCATGAGACCTATGGGTAAATAGTGGGGGAAGGCACATCTGTTGGCTTTCTGTGTGCACAGAGCCACGAGATCTAGGGGCAAGTAGTGGGGGAAGGCATGGCTGGTGGCTATCTGTGTGTGCAGGGCCACAAGACCTAGGAGTGAGCAGTGGGAGAAAGTACGGATGTTGGCTATTTGTGTGCACAGTGCCACGAAACCTAGGGACAAGTAGTGGGGAAAGGCACAACTGGTGCCTATCTGTGTGCACAGTGCCACAAGACCTAGAGGTGAGTAGTGGGGGAAGGCACAACTGGTGCCTATTTGTGTGCACAGTGCCACAAGACCTAGAGGTGAGTAGTGGGGGAAGGCACAACTGGTGCCTATCTGTGTGCACAGTGCCACAAGACCTAGAGGTGAGTAGTGGGGGAAGGCACAACTGGTGCCTATTTGTATGCACAGTGCCACAAGACCTAGAGGTGAGTAGTGGGGGAAGGCACAACTGGTGCCTATTTGTGTGCAAAGGGTCATGAGACCTAGAGGTGAATAGTGGGGGAAGGCACAACTGGTGCCTATCTGTGTGCAAAGGGTCATGAGACCTAGAGGTGAGTAGTGGGGGAAGGCACAACTGGTGCCTATTTGTGTGCACAGTGCCACAAGACCTAGAGGTGAATATTGGGGGAAGGCACAACTGGTGCCTATCTGTGTGCAAAGGGTCATGAGACCTAGGGGCGAGTAGTGGGGGAAGGCACAGGTGTTGGCTATCTGTGTGTGCAGGGCCACGAGAACTAGAGATGAGTGGTAGGTAATATTGAGGCAGCTGCCAATCTGTGTAGCACTGCAGTCTAAGGACCAAGCGCTTGTCACATGGTTAGCTGTATGTTGGCCCCCCGTGAGTCAGTAGCGGTTCACTATTTGTCTTAGCTTTCAAAGCCAAAACATGTAAGATAGCCTACAAAGAAGCATTGCACTAAAAACAAATATCATTTTAAATTCCTAATTTTACTATTAAACTATTTCAAGAGGAGTTAAATTAATATGTAGAAATGTACCATAAGCAAGTTGTTTGTAAAAAAAAAAAGAAAAGAAAAGGAACTGCAATAAATGTACACTCAATACAACTAAAAACATCTCAAATAAAAAATGTTGTCAGACTTTAATATAGTCGAAGCCAGGGACAACAGCTAGTCTTTAATATATAAATATTATTATACAGCCACAAGACACCTTTGCAGCCTTTAGTGATTGATGACCATTTTACATAGGCATCATCTTCACAGAATAAGGGCCATATTCAATTAGCTCTGAGCACTGTTCGAGCGCTAATTGATCCCCGCAATCGGCGAAAAATGGTGATTTTTCGCTGATTATCCCCAATTTTTGCTGATATTTTTTTTCTCCCTATCCTATTAATTTGGGCAAAATAATAGGATAGTTTGCCCGTTAACACATAGTTGCCGCGATAAACTCGCGGACCTATGTGTTCTCGCCCTTTTTTGGCCGTAAAAACGGCACTTATCGTGGATTATTTTTCGGTACACATCAGGCCCCCCAAAAAAACCCTGATAGCCCCGAGCAAGCTAATTAGCCACGGTAATTTATTGTGGCTAATTGGATATGGCCCTAAGTATTAATCCTCTCATCAAAGGGTTAACAGCATAATTTGTAGCAGTTACGGGTGTGATAGGGTTAACTAAGATTACCAGGTCCATGTTTGTATAAAAATGGTTAAAGTCCCCCACAAACTATGGACCTCATTCAGAGTCGGTCGTTGCGGCCGCATGGTCCTAAGGTAAAAGGGGCCGGATATGCAAATGAAGCGCTCGCAAGTTGCGTCGTTAAGATGGGATCGTTAGCTGGACGAGCGAGGGGAGGATGCGGCCGTAAGACTAAAAATACGCCCCCTTCTCGTTCGCATTACACGTCATCTCCGGGCATATAAGGATTAATTGAGACCATCGGGAACCATCGGAGCTGTTCGTAGAGCTTACGGTTGACCATACCCTCTCTTAAGCACTTCGATCAAGTCAGTGTAAAAACCTCCCATGCCACATGTGCCATGACACTACTTTGTTAATTATGCACTCCCATAAAACGCCGTTTGCATAGTCAGGCACGCCTGCGTTCGGATCTCCACTCCCCCGTTCACGAGCACCTTCCCCAGTTACCACCCACAAACGCCTCATCCTGTCACTCAAACGAACGACCTGGCCAAGTTGAAGGAGAGAGCAATTTCTGATTGCAATAGCTAGTTTGCGAACGCGCATTGCGAATTTTATGCATGCGCAGTTTAGCGAACATCAGTGGCGTACGACCGTGCGGCCGCAACGACCGACTCTGAATGAGGTCCTATATCTCACACTCATTATAAAACACACACCAATAAGGTTTAGTTTCGGAACAGACTCTAAGGCCCGTATTCAATTAGATGCGAAAAGCCAAGGTCCGCAAAAAAGTTTTGCCTTTTTCCTGTCGGAAAAGTATCGCCGTATTCACTTCCATCTGCTTTTCGCGTGCACGAAAACGCAATGCAATGTAATAGGCGAAAAAAAATTGCCTCTGAATAGGTGGTGAAAGGAAGTGCAAAATCGCTATTTTGTGGTGCAAAGGTGGGGAAACCACCCAGCACCCTTGGAACAGTCCCCCAAAGGACAACTGTGTCAAAAAATTACAGGGAAAAAGTGAGGAACACCCCAAAACTGCACTTTGCAAAAGGGGGCAAAAAGTGCAAAGTGGGGGTACGAACTTAAAAACTAGCTAAAAAGACTTTTGGGGCTCTGCATGTATGGGTAAGGTGTGTTTTGGATTGCAGGTGCTTGCTTCAGGTGTTTTTTTTTTATTGTTTAAATCTCTACTTCAGTGACTTTAAGCCATGCTTGCACCCATTTTCAAGTACCCCAAATTTGTCAGGACTACTTATTTTCACCAAAAAAAAACTGCTTAATGCTATTCTTCACCACTTGTGTAAAGACACTAATTAGAAGAAATTGACACAAATTAAGTACCCCAAATAGTTTTATTTGGGCTATTCTGGGGCATGTACATTGATCCCCATTGTTAGTGCATCTTTTAGGGGGTGTTTCCCCAATTCTGACAGAACTTTTCACCTGGTTTGCATTCACTGGGTTGCATTTTTGGTGTTTTGGAATTGAATACGGCGAATAGCGGGGACGCGCACGATAAGTTTCCATGGCTAAAATACGCGATATAGGCAAAAAGTCCGGTATGCGGAAAAGTATCGCGGGTGCTAAACTAACTGAATAAAGGCCTAAGGACCTTATTCAGAGTCGGTCGCGAGCGCCGATGCGCTCGTAACCAACTCGATGGTTAGGGCTGCGCAGGCGCAGTGGCCGCTCTGCACGTGCGCAAGCTCCGGAGCGACAGAGAACCTCTGTCGCTCCGGAGCTCACTACCAAAGGGGCAGCTGTCGATGTTGATCGACAGCTGCCCCCCATTTGGTAGGCGGGCCGGGGGGGTGGTTTCCAAAACGGAGGCATTCCTTTACGAACGCCTACCATTTTGTGGGCGGCCGCACTGACATCATCAGTGATGTCAGTGGGGAGCTTCCTGCTCCATCAGAGCAGAAAGCTCCCTGGGGCTTACGAGTGCCCAGACCCAACCTGGTCGGTCGTTAAGCTGTGGGTGGTAACCCACAGCTTAATGATCGACAAGGAGGCAGCCGTTCAGTTTGCAAGCGGCCGCCCTGATTCAGTGTGACCGCTTGCAACTAACGACCGCCTCTGAATGAGGTCCTAAGTCTTTAGTTATACAATCACACCCTAAATGAATCACAAGTACTGTAAACCAAACAATTCATGGTGCTTATTTATGTAGCATTTATAAAACTAAGCATGATTTGTGTAGTCTTTAAGAACACAAAGACGGAATATTATTAAATCTCATTTTATATGACATAGAAAGACACAAACTAGGATAACAGAATTACATATAGAAATACAATTGCAAAAGCTTTTTAAAATAAACAAGAATTTTTAAAGGGTAAAACACCTAAATAAAGTATATTGGGGTATATATTGCCAGCTCTTATTAGTTTTTACACTGGGAAAATGCCTGAGCCTTTTTATCTGAAGTTTACTCCTGGTGTTCCCTAATAATCTCATGTCTGGGCATGATCGTAGCCATAAAGATGTATATGCTCACCAAACTGCTCTATTATTTCCATACTCTCAACAGCATAAACCCACATCCTTCAGGCAGGGTCAAGGTTTCTTGGCACCCTAGGCATAGCTAGATGGGGGACAGGGATCCGTGCCTGTCCCCTCCACCTCACACACACAGCAACCTCTACAGTTGTAAGGGTCCAAAGTGCAGATGACTGTGCATAGATGCTTTTGTGTATGCTAATTTTCTGAGCATACACAGTGTAAATTATCACAACATATGCTAAACAGGTGCACATTTAACACCACATCAGCACCATAGTTCATATTGGTTATTAGATGGATCTTGAAGTTATAATTCATTCAATGTTCAATGCAACTTCTGTAATCATACTAATTCCACATGATGTGTGACCTTCCCCAGAAAGTGTCTGACTATAGTTTTGGACTGAATATACCACAAATATTTATACCGCAGGTCACCTGTGTACTTTCAAAGAAGGGGAGAGGGGAAGAGGATGGACACTGCTACCTGCATGCAATGCTGAACCAGCCAGGCATGTTATACATGAATAGAAGAGCAGGGGAAAAGTGTGGGTGCAGCAGCTGTCTAAATAATCTGCACTGCTGTCAGTACTAAGTAGCAAATCAATGTCTTCTTTAATTTTTGTGCTGGTGACTTCAGCCACCTCGACCGCACCCCTCAGGAGCTGGCACCCTTAGGCAGCTGCCTAATGGTTGCACCGGCCCTGCAGATTCTGAAGAGTGGGAGAAGGATCTTGTCCCTCTTAAGGAAGACTACTGTGCAGTTATTGGGAAACATGTAGCCACTACCATTGCTCAATCTGCACACTAGTCAAGGAAAATACGTACAAATCCACTACAGATAGTATTTTACCCTCCCACACATTTGATAAAATGTATCCCTCTGCTAATCCATTCTGTTGGTGGTGCTGTGGACAACAGGGTACATTTATACTTATCTGGTTGTCCTGCTCTAGAGATAATCCCCTGTAGGGTTGGTATCCAAGGCATGCTCTCCTTTTTACTTACACATGCGATCAACAAGGATCCTTTGTCCTTTATATTATGTAATCCAATAGAAGATACAAATAAATTGTCTGCTAAACTGGCTCTCACAACCTGGCACCTGCAAGATGTATCATTGCCAAGATTTTAAATCAGAGCGAACCACTTCACAGTTATTTCTTGAAATCCTACATCTGGTATATCACCCACATGGAGAAAATTTACTAACCCAGAGAAACCCAAACTCTGTCATTACACTCAAAGTTATAAAATATCCATGCTAGAGAACATGTGACTTAATTAGTACCTCAATCAATTTGATTTAACCATCTGTTCTAAAGCATGTACAGCCTTAAAACCTGGAATGTAATGGCAGAGTTTGGAAAAATCTGTACTAACCATTGCAGGACAAAGACAATAAAATGTATATGGTATGGGCTAGGGATGGCCATCAACCATCAAGGTTTTCATGGCTGGCCAATGTTAGCTAGTTTTGTCATCGATGGCAGAGAACCAATTGTTCTCTGCCATCAATGGGTGACTGGGAGCCAATGTTTTTTTTTTACAGGACTGAGCTTAGCGACGCCCCCATTTTTGATTGGCCCGTGACCCGGCACTTGGCTCTACTTACAATGCTGGTCTATGTTCCCTATTAGACTAGTATTTATAGTTGGCATGTTACTTCCCAAAACACGGACTATGAAAAAGTTTGTATTGATGTAGCTATCAAGCAAAGACCATCTGACAGATTCTCAAGAATTGTCTATGGAAGCTGCAGCATCTGGGCTGGCAGTAAACCAAAAATGACATGCTGGTCTTATCTTCAAAACTTTTCTCTTTGTGACAGGACCCATGCCCCTTAGATTCAGCATTTACCCCTGGTTTACTTACATTGGGGAAGGCGGGGTTAGTTGTTACAGAGACAAGTTGTTGCAGTGAATCTAAAAACCACACCATGTTGCGCCACGGCTCGTGCGACTGGGAACAAGTTTGAACATGTTACAGTGCTCAGCGAAACTACGATAACGCAGACGTGTTTATGTAATAGGTACCTAAACAAATTGTTTTTCTTGTTCCAAAGTAATATTTTTCACCTAGATTTGAAGTCGTATCTTGGCTGGACTGGCAGTGGTGTAACTAGGGTATTTGGAGCCCAGGACAAATATAAAAATGGCGCGCCCCCCAATATGCACGCACCAGAGGCGCGCGGCAAAAAAAATGGGCGTGGTCACAAGGTGCGGGGTCACTTGACAATGGGGCGTGTCAACAGGACACAAAACCTCGTCACTCTTAACATTCCTTTCCATATGCACCTTAACCCCTGTAGTGCTCCTTATACAGTCCGCCTTATGCAGTGCCCCCAGTAGTGGTCCCTCTTATGCAGGCCCCCAGTAGTGCCCCTTGTACAGTACCCCCAGTACCCCCAGTAGTGGTGCCCCTTGTGCAGCTCTCTATTAGTTCCCCTTATACAGTACCCCCAGTAGTGGTCCCCCTTGTGCAGCTTCCCATTAGTTCCCCTTATACAGTGCCCCCAGTAGTGGTCACCCTTATGCAGGCCCCCAGTTGTGCCCCTTATACAGTGCCCCAGTAGCAATCCCCCTTATGCAGCCCCCCAGTAGCGGTCCCCACTATCCAGTGCCCCTTGTAGTGGTCCTCCCTATTTAGTGCCCCTGGTGCAGTGTCCCTTGTGCCTCCAGTAGTAAGCCCCTTATATAGTGCCCCCAGTAGTAGACCCCCCCTTATGCAGTGCCCATTATATAGTCTCCCCAGTAGTGGTCCCTGATGGAGTGCCATAGTAGTAGTGCCCCCAGTAGTGGTCCCCCCAGTGGTGCCCCCAATGACTGCCCCCAGTAGTAGTCCCCCCTATTAGTGCCCCCAGTAGAGGTCCCAATTACTGACCCCAGTAGAGGTGCCCCCAATTACTGCCCCCAGTAGTAGTCCCCCCAATTATTGCCTCCAGTAGAGGTTCCCCCAGTGGTACCCCCCAATTACTGCCCCCAGTAGAGGTTCCCCCCCAGTGATGCCCTCAATTACTGCCCCCAGTAGAGGTACACCCCCTCCCAATACATAGCAAAAAAATAAAAAATTTATATAAAAAACTTACCTGCATCCACGCTCTTGCTCCGGCTCCCGGCGCCGCAACGTCCGTACGTCAGCCCTCCCGGGCTGGCGCGCTCTGCATTATGGGAGAGACGTCATGACATCATGACGTCTCTCCCATTACCCACTGCAGGAGCCGGACGGAAGCCTGGCTCTAGCAGTGGGCGCTGCAGCAGCCAATGAGAGTCTATCTGACTCTCATTGGCTGCTGTTTAACACACACATCTCCGCCAGCACTGGCGGAGATGTGTGTGCAGCAGCAGCAGCCAATGAGAGTCTGTCTGACTCTCATTGGCTGCTGAATAACACACACATCGCTGCCGTGCTGGCGGCAATGTGTGTTAGCACAGCTTGAGCCCGCCTGCCACCCTCCTCCTGGCGCTATTGGGCAAGCGCTCAGGGGGAGGGAAGGGGCTCAGCTGTGCAGCACAGGACCGGCGCTGGAAGCCTAGCGCTGGTCCTTTGTAAATGTGTAGCGCTGACCGCACTCACTGCGGTCGGCGCTACACTGGCTAACTAGGGCGTGCCGGTACCGTGGCCGGTGGCGCCCCCCCATGCCACCGGTCCCACGGCGCCCAGGGCACGCACCCTGCTCACCCTGCCCTAGTTATGCCACTGTGGACTGGTAAAGGGAAGGAGTTTATCATTCATTTTATTAGAATCACAGACCATTAGTGTATTTATTATCATTGTTATAATCGTGAATTGAAACACGGAAAACGAACTATGGCCATCTTAGTTATCTGACATCACTTGGGGCAAGCTGTTCCACAATATCGGAGGCAAGTTGTTTCTTGTAACAACGTGCCCCACAGTCAGTGGCGGATTTTCCACCAGGCACACAAGGCACTTAGCCACTGCTAATAGTGTTAATAAGTGCCCCGGAGATATCTGAGGGGCACTGAAATACACTGTCCTCTTCTCTGCAAATTATTATACACCAATGTCATAGTCTACAGGTCCTCTGAGCCTAGTGCCATGGGGGTGTGACTAGTGATGAGGGAAGTGTGATCAGGGTTGTGGGGTGAGGTCTGCACAGACCTTACCCCACAACATTCTACTCTTCTGAGCATAAAGGGGCTGAAGCACATGTAGAGAAGCCTCATTTGGGCATCACTGAGCGTACCCTGTGCTGATATTGTGTGGGAGAGCTATGGGCCACACTCCTCCTAGTCTCATAGCCATTGCACACCCTGCAACACAAACAGTGATTCCCCTGCGGAAAGAGCTGTAGAGCTACTGTACATAAAACTCTCTCACCCATAGCAGTCTTCAAGTCTGGTTTGCAAGGGCTAGATAAAGGCAGGACATTTTCAATGTGCTAGATCAGTACAGGCAGGGGGGCACATTGACCTCCTCCTTTTCTAGATGTTCTGTTTTATGCAACCCAGAGGAGGAATAAGCAGGGCACCCAGGGGGCATGTGCTGCTGTTCTTCCTCCCCCAGGACCCCCATCCTGGAGTCTGGTCTCTAGGGATGAATCTCCAGCAAGGAAACTGCACCAATGTGTATAAAAGGGGCGGGGCAGATTCTTGAGTGCATGGCCCCTCCCTCCTTTGTTGGTTATTCCCCCTCACACATGCAGGACCTGCTGTTTCTGTGGGAGCAGCAAATAGCAAGAACAGAGGACCCTGATCAGCTACAGGGAGCCTTTGTGTGCTGGGGTATTGATAGTTAATTGGGGGAGTAGTGTGTGTCTGGGTGCTGCTGCTGGTGTGTTGCCAGTGAATGCATGGAAAGAGAGAGTTTTTGCCTGGATGCTGTAGTGATAGTAATGCATGTGGAGGAGAGGGGGGGGTCTGGGTGCTGTTGGGGTGTTGGTAGTAAATACAGGTGGGCGAGTGTGTGTCTGGGTGCTGCTAAGGTGTTAGTAGTGAATGCAGCAGGGAGAGTAGGTCTAGGTGCTGCTGTAGTGTTGACAGTGATTGCAGGGGTGGTGAGTGGGTGCTTCTACAGTAGGTTATTAGTGAATGCAGATGGGGGGCATTTGACTGGGTGTTGGTGTGTTAGAAGTGAATACCGGGGAAGGAAATGGCGTGACTGGGTGCTACTGGGGTGTTGGTTGTGAATGTAGTTTAGAGGGAGTGTGTGTGATTGCTGCTGGGACTGCAGTGTAGGTAGCAAATGCGACTAGAGGGAAGGGGGCATCAACAACTATCTCGCCTCCGGGCTCCTGGTATGAACTTACGCCCCCGAGTACAGTATGTTATAATGTGAGGAAGTCATGTGATTTATAGACATTCTAAACTGAAGGCCAGTTAGAAAGCCCTGATGTGGGTGTTATGCCAACCCTAAGCAGCACTTTTCCAGTTATGGATATTTAATTGAAAACAGTTCGTAATATTCAGAGACAGTCCCAGGTTTTGGATATTTGTCCCAAAAACTTTCCCTATTTTCTATATCTAACCAATTCTGTTCTTACACATTAACCACTTGCCTGGCACGGTCGTATCAGATACGACCATACCAGACTGCGCTTTCCCTGACATGGTCGTATCTGATACGACCAGTCAGAAACGCCAAATGGGCAACTTGCTGGAAGTTAACTTCCAGCAGCCGCCCATCTGTCCAGGCACTCCAGGAATTTGCTATCACCCCTGATGAAGTCCTAAAGGACGAAACGCGTTGGAACTGGTTCTCCTTAACCCTAAAAAATGGACTTATATCAGCTACCCTGCAATTAAGGGTACCATGGAAAGAGTTCCACCTGGAAAACTTTGGAAGTATTGTCGTTTTGAGGTTAGTCCACCCACTGCAAGTACCATCTGGACATCAGATAAGCCTTTATTGTATTATATTTGGTACGTACATTACTTACTTATTTTGAGCACGAGTTCAATTAATTTAAGTACAACACTATTAGGCGCACCTCTCATTATATATATATATATATATATATATAGATACAATCCGCGTGGTGCAGCACTCCAGGCAAAACAATGACACGTTAAAGCAGCATATATTATGGCAACGTTTCAATGCCCTATATGTGGCACTTTCTGCAGGACCTGACGAAAGTGCCACATATAGGGCATTGAAACGTGTCATTTTTTTGCCTGGAGTGATGCACAACACGGATTGTATCTATTTATTTACATTGTGCGGGCACCTGGCTGCGTTCACTCATTACAGGGAGAGCCGGACCTACTGGAATTTGTGTGTATTTTTTTATGTATATATATATATATATATACACACAGAGATATATACATATATATATACACACATACACATGTATATATACACACACATGTATGTATATATATATTACATACACACACACACACATGTTGATATGTACAGTATACAGCGGGTAAAATAAGTATTGAACACATCAACATTTTTCTCAGTAAATATATTTGTAATGTGGCTATTGTAATGGAATTTTCACCAAATGTGAGCAGAAACCCATGCGATCCACACATGCAAAGAAATCAAACCATAAATGTCCATAAATTAAGTTATGTGTTATAATGTGAAATGACACAGGGAAAAAGTATTGAACACATGAAGAAAGGGAGGTGCAAAAAGGCATGGAAAGCCAAGACACCAGCTGAACTCTATCAGTAATTAGAAAGCAATATATATATATACACATAATATGGTCAATGGCAGGTACATTTGTCCTATTTGTCCTAGGTTTTTGGCCTATGTGGGTGTGGATGTGACGAGAGGGTGGGCTCCATCCACAGGCCACTCCAGGTTTTGGGCCTTTCAGCCTGGTAACAGGCTCATTAGGGCTTGCAGTTGGAAATGGCTAATATAAGCATAGTTTGTTTGTGGCTGAGTGTCTCATTCCTGGGAGAGCAGGCTGACTAGCCTGTTCAGAGACACTTGGTGATAATCCTTGTAAGTACTGTGCACATATTTTGTTGATGGTGGGGGCAATAGGCCCTACCATTATTATAGAGAGGGAATCTGCTGTGTAGCTAGTGCCCAGCCAGGCTAGGACTTATGTTTATGTTTTGTTTATATTCATCTGGCACAATAAAGACTGGCACCGACCAGTTTGTACAAGAACCCCTGACTTGTATCCTGTTTCTACGGCTGCTGTATGTGTAAAGAGGGAGTCCATCTACCCCAGGAGAGGGACCCCTAACCCGACTGTGTCACATTTGGTGGAGAATGTTGGCACTCACACACTGAAAGTGCAGCACGAAAAAAAAATTTCCTTTAAAATTTAAAGGGACAGACACCAGTTTGTCAGTGTGGATATAAAGTTGTGTCGTTTGAAGTCCATAGAGGTGGCATTTCGCAGATGCTTAGGGAAGCCAGATTCTGCTTCCAACCTACACCCCAGGACAAAATGGAGGACATTGTTAAAGCCTTGTTCCAAGCTACGGCAGCTCAGCAAGAAGCTGCCAGGGCTTAGCAGGAAATGAACAAAATTCAGCAAGAAGCTACGAGGGCTCAGCAGGAAGCTACGAGGGCTCAGCAGGAATCCACCCAGGTGCAACTATTGGCCTTGGAGGCAGCCCAGAGGCAACAACAAGTCACCATCAAGGAAACCCGCCAGGCCATAGCGGAAAATAGCCAGGCCATAAAAGAGGTGGTACAGCAGCTTGTAGTCTGGTCTGGAGATGCTTACCCTGCTCTGCTAACTAACACTCACACCATACGGGCCAGTCACTTTCTGCAAAAGATGACCAAGAGTGATGATGTGGAGGCGTACCTTACGGCCTTTGAAAGAACAGCCAAAAGAGAGAAGTGGCCTAAAGAGCAGTGGGCAAGTCTTGTGGCACCCTTCCTGTCTGGAGAACCACAAAAGGCCTACTATGATTTATGCCTGGATGATGCCAAGGACTATGCAAAGTTAAAATGGGAGATCCTAACCGGCTTGGGAGTGACCTCAATTGGTCAGGCCCAACGAGTCTACCGTTGGGAGTTCCAAATGGAAAAACCTCCATGCACACAGATTCATGACCTCGTCCATGTAACCACAAAATGGCTGCAGCCCGAGACACTGACAGGACCACAGATTGTGGAAAGTCGTGATGGACCAGTATCTGCGAACGCTACCTGCGTCTCTGCGCAAGTGGGAGAGCCATGCAGACCCTAAGTCCGCAGACCAGCTAGTCGAACTGCTGGAGAGGTACGTGGTGGCTGAGGAGCTGAGTGTGCCCCACCAAGCCCCGATGGCGCATCGGCGAACTCCCATTGACACTGGTAAGACTGTTCCAGGGGAGAAGGGTGCTGAGCGGTGGAAGGTAGTCAAGACTGGGGGTGTGGAACCTGGAGACTACCCTGTAAAAGACTAGATATTAATGCAATTAAATGTTTCCGATGAGGTGGTTTCGGCCATATTGCGGCTAATTGTTCGCTTACCTCAGAACCTATGCAATGTGATACTGCTCATGTCAACCGCAGGATGCCTTTATTTGCACAACCAGCCTGTACTGCTGACTGGCAGGTTGAGACAGATAAGCACATGTGTATATTCACTGTAGAAGGCAACCAAGCAGAGGCTCTGTTAGATTCTGGTAGCCTGGTTACACTTATGAAAGCTGAACTGGTGAACCCCTTGAAGCATAATGGGAAAACTGTTGGTGTGACCTGCATACATGTGGATACCTGGTATTATGTTACTGCAGTATTGAACATAGAAACACCATGTGATTCCACGATAGTCTCTGTGGGTTTGGTACAGGGCTTATATGATGATGCAATATTGGGGAGAGATTTTGCTCACTTTTGGAAGTTCTGGGAAAGCCGATTTTGCACAGAGGTAAATCACCCTGACTCGTTTGAGAGGGTTACTGACGTAGTAGCAGAGTCAGAGATGTTCCCTTTTTCTAGTATGATTGACGAACTAGAGAATGCGGAGCGTGATGGGGGCTCGCCAAGTGGTGTGCCTCCCACTGAGGTGGGGAGGGTTATTGAGCCCGTGGCCCACCTGCCTAATCTTGAGGTCAGGAGAGAGGTCTTTGCCGTGGAGCAGTTGAATGACCCTACTCTGGTAAAAGCCAGGGAGAATGTCAAGGTGATTAATGGTAAACCCATAGACCCCGATAGTCCTTTGTCATATCCTCACATGGCAGTATGTCAGGATTTGTTGTACCAGGTGACTAAGAAGGGGGAAGATATTGTGGAACAATTATTAGTTCCCAAAGCATACAGAAGAACAGTGTTAGATCTGGCTCATGGTCATATAACGGCAGGCCACCTAGGGGTAGAGAAAACTACTGAGCGAATTATGCAGAGGTTTTTTGGGCCCGGGGTCCATAAAGAGGTATCTGATTATTGTGCATCCTGCCCTGAATGTCAGTATCATGCTTCAAGGCCACATTTCAAAAGTCCCCTGGTACCATTACCCATTATTGAGGTACCATTTGAAAGAATAGCTATGGATTTGGTTGGGCCATTAATGAAATCTGCCCAGGGCCATCAATATATTCTGGTGATAATGGATCACCCTACCAGGTACCCGGAAGCGATACCATTATGCAATACGTCAACCAAGACCATTGCTAGAGAATTAGTCCATGTCTTTAGCAGGTTGGGAATACCTAAGGAGTTCCTGACTGACCAAGGTACCCCATTTATGTAAAAAATCATGAAGGAGTTATGCCGCCTGTTTACAATTGACCAATTAAGAACCTCTGTGTACCATCCCCAGACCGATGGGTTAGTGGAGAGGTTTAATAAAACTTTAAAACACATGCTAAGGAAAGTAGTGGACAAAGATGGTAGAGATTGGGATTACTTGTTACCTTATTTGCTGTTGGCCATAAGAGAGGTTCCCCAATCCTCCACAGGTTTTCCCCTTTTGATTTATTGTACGGGAGACATCTAAGGGGGTTACTTGACATTGCAAAAGAGACATGGGAGGGGCAGTCAGTCCATATAAAACAGTTATTGAGCATGTTTCTAAAATGCAAGGAAGAATTGCTGCTGTGGTACCGATAGTAAGAGAGCACTTGGAACAGGCCCAGCAGAGGGTATACAGACGCAATGCTCGCTTACGCAACTTTGCTCCTGGGGACAGAGTGTTGGTGATGGTTCCCACAGTAGAAAGTCAACTTTTGGCTAAATGGCAAGGACCCTTTGAAATCTTAGAAAAAGTGGGGCAGGTTAATTATAAAGTTTACCAGCTGGGGAAAAGAAATCCAGAACGTATATACCATGTAAATCTTATAAAACCCTGGAAGGATAGAGCAGCACTGTCAGCTGTCCGAGCCCCTCCAGTAAACCATGGGCCCATGGTACCTGAAGTGACAGTGGCAAAAACACTGTCAGCTAGTCAACAGCAGGAAGTTAAGGAATTTTTTATCAGAAATAGGGTGCTGTTTTCTGACCTACCAGGGAAAACCACGGTCATTAAACATGACATAATCACTGACCAAGGGGTTAAGGTTAACCTAAAGCCCTATAGGTTACCAGAAGCCCAAAGAGAGTCAGTGTCGAAGGAAATTAAAAAAATGTTAGAGTTGGGTGTAATTGAAGAATCGCATAGTGAGTGGTCAAGTCCCATTGTGCTCATTCCAAAACCCGACGGGAGTGTGCGTTTCTGCAATGACTTCCGGAAATTGAACAGCGTTTCAAAGTTCAATGCCTACCCTATGCCTAGGGTGGACAAACTAATTGAAAGGCTGGGGACAGCCAGATATTTAACTACTCTTGACTTAACCAAAGGGTATTGGCAAGTGCAGTTAACTGAGAATGCCAAAGAAAATACAGCATTTTCAATACAAGATGTTGCCCTTTGGGCTACATGGGGCACCTGCTACCTTTCAAAGAATGATGGATAGGATTCTAAGGCCCCATAGACAGTATGCTGCTGCTTATCTGGATGATGTGGTCATTCATAGTCCTGATTGGCAGTCTCACTTGCCCAGAGTACAAGCAGTGTTGGACTCCATCTATAAGACAGGTTTGACAGCCAACCCAAAAAAGTGTTGTCTGGGGATGGAAGAAGTAAAATATCTTGGGTACACCATTGGCAGAGGTGTGATAAAGCCACAGCTCAATAAGATTGAGGCAATACAAAACTGGCCACGACCCCTGAATAATAAGCAGGTGAGAGCCTCCTTAGGGATCACTGGGTATTATAGGAGGTTTATACCTAATTTTGCCACCATTGCAGTCCCACTGACTGACCAGGCCAGGAAGCCAGCTGGCCAATGCAGATGCTTTGTCACGTGTCCATTGTTTGGGGGCTGCGGTTGTTTTGCCCCACAGGTCAAAACAAAGGGTGGGGGATATGTAATAGACGCACTGGTAAAGTGGTCAATGGCAGGTACATTTGTCCTAGGTTTTTGGCCTATGTGTTCTAAAAAACTCCAGGAGAAGTCTGTTTTGTAAGCAGACCAGAGTATCGGCTTTTGGAAAAGCCGGTTTGGGTCCTGGGGGTGTGGATGTGAGGAGAAGGAGGGCTCCATCCACAGGCCACTCCAGGTTTTGGACCTTTCAGCCTGGTAACAGGCTCATTAGGGCTTGCAGCTGGAAATGGCTAATATAAGCATGGTTTGTTTGTGGCTGAGTGTCTCACACCTGGGAGAGCAGGCTGACTAGCCTGTTCAGAGGCATTTGGTGATAATCCTTGTAAGTACTGTGCACATGTTTTGTTGATGGTGAGGGCAATAGGCCCTACCATTATTATAGAGAGGGAATCTGCTGTGTAGCTAGTGACCAGCCGGGCTAGGACTTATGTTTATGTTTATATTCATTTGGCACAATAAAGACTGCTGCCGACCAGTTTGTACAAGAACCCCTGACTTGTATCCCATTTCTATGGCTGCTGTATGTGTAAAGAGGGAGTCCATCTACCCCAGGAGAGGGACCCCTATCCTGACTGTGTCACAATATATATACAGTGTATATATATATGTAGTGTTATAAGCAATCTTTGTTTAATTACGGCGGTCCTGTATCGTTCAAGACTCGATACAGGGCCTCCTATTAGGAATGGTATACTATACAGTATACTAAGGATGGCCACTGACCATCGATGGTTTGCAAACTATCAATGGTCTATGACCGATAACAAGTTGTTGTGCCATTGCTGGTCATTGATACTGTGCCCATCGATGGCAGCCCAACTGATGTTAAGGAAACGTCAGTGGCTGTAGTCTAAAACAAGCAATGATTTTTATTGATGGTTGCCGCATCCATAAATAATCATTGATTGTTTGAAACCGCAGACACCGATGTTTCCTTAACATCGGCTGGAGCTATCATCAATGGTGCTGCTGTCAATAACCATCACTACAATATACCATCAATTTTGCTATTTTAATGGCTTACTGTGTTTAAAAAATAAATAAATAATAAAATCGTGTTGGATGAGTATTAAAAAGATGTTCTTGACCTAATTCAGTCATGAAAAAACCCGACAATTTTGGAGTGGTTTTTGGAGACAGATTTTGTCAGTTAAGTGGTTAAATCAGTCTTAGCCAAGGAAAACGCCACACAACTTGGCTTCAGGCTCCGGGGATGTGTTGTGGTTAAGTTTTGGGCCACAGCTGTGGAATAGTAAAACAAGAAACATATCTAAGTATATATTTATAGATAAACATAAATATACAATCTAGCCAGCCCTAAAGCAGATCACAGCATTTACTATATATACATACATTGACAAAAGAGACATAGGCAAAGGATGTGTTTCTTTTTTTTCAAGTAGTTAAAAAATTCATACAAATGTAACACAATACATGTAACCGCCTTTTGAATTAGTCCCATTTGTGTGCGCACACATTTCTGTATGTGAGATAATAAAGTATCTCTTATAGGTAAGCACATGAGTTCTCTACACTTACTAATAGCGCATCTTTGTTCTCAATCTAAACGCAGGGTGAGCTGTGCTTACACGTGTACATCTGCTAGTGCCATCAGCTCCAGATGTCAGGGCCTGCAGTCCGAGGCACGCTAGTGCACAAGGGGAAGGCTGAAGCTAGCATTTGCATATTACCGCCCCTGAGACTCAGGAAACAATAACAGTCAGGGCTTTAACTGTGTCCACCTCTAAATTAGGCCCTCAGTGTAAATTAGGAATGGGTATGTAATGCCGGCTATCAGGATGCCTCCTGTCAGAATACAGACAGCAGCATCCCAATGGTTCATATCCCGATAGAGGTTGGGTAAGTATATTTACCCTCCCCCTTCCCCCCTAACCCTCCCTTCTTGTAGCCTAACCCTAACCCTTCCCACCCCGCACCCTAATCCTATCCATCAGTGCCTAAACCTAACCCTCCTCATTGGTGCCTGACCCTAACCCACCCCCTAGGGGTGCCTAACCTCCCCCACCCTCAAAACCTAACCCTGCTGGGCACACCCCCCGCATGGTTAACACTAAGGGCTCCCCGGACTTACCTCATTGGGTCTGGCGTCCTTCGGCATTCCAGCATCGGGATTTAGATAGGCGTCAGTATTTTGACGCGTATCTTATGTGCCTGCAGGTCTCATAACTACATCCCGTACAATTCTCTCTAACCTGTGAAAGGTGGTATTTGTATCTGTTTGGCTGTTACACATACAGTAAGTTTAAATGTCAAGCTCCAACCTTTATGAATAAACCCAATTTAAAGTCTTTTACCGGCAAACCCACTCGGCATTTAAATGCCGGGTGAAAGCTGAGATTTTTCACACATTCTGTGTGAAAGCAGTATAAATGGTTTTTGAATGGAACAGTGGCTTAGATGGAGGATATACACTCAGTGGCCACTTTGGCTAATTAGATAATTGCATTAATGAGCAATCATGTGACAGCATGACAATGCATAAAATCATGCACATATAGTCAAGAGGTTCAAACTAAACACCAGAAAGGGGACAACAATGTGATCTGTGAAATGATTGTTGGTGCCAGCCAGAGTGTTTTTATTAACTTAGAAACTACTGATCTCTTGGGTTTTCATTCATAACATCCTCTAGAACAGAGGTTCTCAAACTCGGCCCTCAGGACCCCACACAGTTCACGTTTTCCAGGTCACCCAGCAGGTGCACAGGAGTAGTCATTACACACTGACACATTTTAAAAGAACCACAGGTGAAGCTAATTATTTTACTTGCGATTCTGTGAGGAGGCACGATATAGGTAAGTCCTGCAAATATTTAGACTGTGTAGTGCAGCTTTGGTTCATTTTTGGGGCGTGGGTCCCCCTGGATTGCTTTGGTTGATCTGTTTCAGGGCACCATATTAGAACACATTTTAACCCTTCGCTATTTGTTTATTATACATGTACCTCTCTTTTTTTATTTTCATTCTTTACATGCAGCAATGGCTGCTCTTAACTATCTCTTTTACACTGCACTTTTCTAACTATGGCGGTGCCCTGGGGTGGCTTAGCTGGGCCAGGTTGGAGGTATCCTGCGTTCTGGATTTGAACCCTAGTATGTTAGGGACCTACCCAACAGAGGTTACCTGGATATGGTGGGTAGGCCCATAACCTTGGCCAAGATTATGCCAAAAACCTCTATTCACTGCAAAAATGTATTTATTTATATACAATCAGTCAATTTGGAGTTGAGCACCTGTATTTCCTCTTTTTGTGCATATATGAATTGTCTCCACAGGTAGCACCTCCAAATATATATATATATATATATATATATATATATATATATATATATATATATATATATATATGTTCAAGGTGTGCAGTCTGAGGTCCATTTCCTATATGATTCTGTGAGGAGAGGAGACCTGGAAAACATGCACTGTTTGGTGTCCTGAGGACAGAGTTTGAGAACCTGTGCTCTAGAACATGTCTGGCCAATCTGTGGCTCTCCTGCTGTTGTGAAACTACAAGTCCCAGCATGTCCTGCCACAGTTTTGTGAGATAGCAGTTAGGAGCTGATTGGCTGGTAAATTATCACCGTTCACTTTATCTCCTAACAAAGCTTAGTAAATGGACCCCTAAGTTGTGCAAGGTTTTTCTCTAATCCCCTTCCTCACCTATTGGTGCCGGTGGCTAAGAATATTGTGCATGTTATATTTTTTTATTTTCTGAGCACTTGAACTGTATCTGTGTGAATATGTTTAGTTTACTTAACTTACAGGACGGTTTAGTGTTAGGTGGGCATTACAATTTATTAAAGTCTACTTTATTTAGAAAGTTTAGGTGTTTATTATTTTTATTATTCTTTTTTTTCTGATAATAGTTCTGTCCAGTGCTTAAAGCGGTCCTAGAGAAGTGATGGAACTCTCCCTCTGAACTATGGGAAAGATGTCATGACGTCTCTCCCATAGTGCACACAGTGGGAGCAGTAAGCCGAAGCTCAGGAGTGAATTCCAGCCTCCAGCTGCAGCAGATGTGGGGAAGGAGCCGGGGGCCCGCTGGTAACAAAATCTCAGCGGGCACCCGGCAAATGGAGCCTCCCTGTGGCGCTGGGCTGAAGTGGGACAGAGGAGGCGGAACTGGTTGCGTCTCCAACCAGTTCCGGACCACTTTAACCTCTAATTCTGTCTACTACTCATTGTAATTGTCATCTTAGAGTGCATTTGCAACACATTACTGGCTACATAGTTTAGTCAATGTCACAACTGAGGCCGGAGACCCCAGTACCAGACCCCACCACTTACCTCTTAGGAGGTCATTTGATGCGCCAGGGGATTCCGGTATCTCCACTCTTCCTCTACAGCCGCAGCGTGTCTCGTTGCTCTGGCTCACCAGCATCTGCTGGCAGGCGGAGCGGAAGGACCCGGCGCTGGTCACGATCTCTCCAGGGGCAACACTCTCCCACTTCCCTCTGGCGGTTGACTTGTGGTCTCTTCAGCGTCCCACGTTGGGCTTCTCCCGCTGGCTCAACTTGCTGGGTGCAGCCATGTTATTCCAAATCAGGTGATCACATTACAGCCAATGGAATCCCAGTCTGCCGTCACCTGACTCCAGCACCTAATCCCTGACCAGCCAGGGGTATGTAAGGAGCTCAATGGTATATAGATACCATTGAGCTCCTGCAGAATCTTGTTGCAGATTGCAATCTCGCTGCACCGCTGGCTCCTCTCGTCCGGTTCCATTCCGGTGGATCCTGGTCGGTCCCATTCCGATGCAAGTCAGTGCTACCTAGTCCGGTTCTATCCCGTTGTATCTAGTTCAGTTCTGTCCTGGTGTATCCAGTCCGGTTCCATCCCGGTGTTACCTACCCAATCCATCCTGAGCTATCCTTGTCTAATATAGTCAGTTGCCAGTGCAGGGTAACCTAAAGCAGAGGACCACATCCTGCACATCGCTGCAGCCAAGTTCAAATCCCCTTGCGGGGGTCCCTTGCAAAAACCTCCAGCATGTTAGCACCTCTGTCTTGGGTCTCAGCCAACATCTCGGTTAGCTTCCTCCAAATTAGTTTACATCTCAGGAGTCGGAAATTACATTAGACCGTCCAGTTTCACAGTTTGTGCTCCTGAACTCCCACCTGCCAGTGCTTCCAGTTCGGTTCCACAAACAAACCACACATGTGTGACAGTCAGTTTAGAGGTTTATTATTTTTGTCACTGTGCCTACTTATTTGTACTTGGGGCTTACAGTAATCTAGTTCCACTAGACCACTTATTCTTTAATTTGCGGTCTGTCAGTTCAGTGCTCTTGTCCCAACCCCCCCCCCCCATACTTCACATAGTTGGTATACTGTGTGTTTTCATTTACAGAGGCTATCTTCCAAGGTAACCTCCGCAAAGTCTTCCCAGGAGAGGGGTGCTCCTGTGCTGCGCGCTAATACCTGCAAAGTCTGTAAAGAAAATATTTCATGCTTGGCTCAGGATCACACTGGCCTTTGTGACCTGTGTTCTGTGGAGGGACAGGATGAGTCTCTCAGAAGTGGTGAGCCAACAGAAACCTGCGTGGGCAGCCTACTTGTCACTTGCTATGTGTCAGAACCCGAACTGTATCCCTGTTTAAAGATAAACTACACTTGTAAAGGTTCCGTTGTGGTCGCTGGAGTATCCTTCCGGGCTGCTGGCGTGTATCGCATGGAGTATTCAGAGAGTTAAAGTGATCCTCTATTCCTTGGGCGTCGTCTGCTTGCTCGGGTCTGTGATTACTTGGTTTTTCTAAACCTGGTTCTGTCTGGGTCACATGCTATAACACTTCCAATGGATTTTATGCATCTGGTATAAAATTCTGTTACTAATTGAGCATTGTTGTCTGTGCAACGTTATCTTCAGGTTCTTCCTTGGACTCCTGCCAGATCCTTGCTGTATTTGATATATGCTGTGGACTCTTTGCCCGGTTCTGCTACAGATGCTTGACGGCACTACAGATCCCAGCGCTGCTACTGAACTCTCTGCTGCAATACTAAACCTATCTCTGCTGGTAGTCTCTGCTGTACTATTAGCCTAGCTTTGCGGCTGTTTCATGGTCTCTTCATGTTTACCTTCAACTAACATTTGTAAACTGCATCATAAAAGTTTCTTCACTCCAGACCTCTGCCTCATCTCAGGGCTCAACCTTGCACCTCTTCACACCGGACCTCTGTCACATCTTGGGGCTCACCTCCTCATACCGGATCTCCTTCGCACCTTGGGGCTCAACTCCATACCGGATTTCAGTCACGTCCCAGGGCTCAACCCCGCACATGTAAATTGAATTGTTTGACTCCTGTTGTCCGACTAGCTGAAGTTAAAATTGATATTCCACCTTCTCTTCCACAGCCCTAACACGAGTTTGCGGATGTTTTTTCTGAGAAGGCTGCAGATGTACTCCCGCCACATCGCCCTTGGGATTGTCCTGTAGAATTGTTTCCGGGTAAAACACCACCCAGAGGCTGAGTATATCCTCTCTTCATTCCGGAGACTCAAGCCATGGCGGAATATGTCCGAGAGAATCTGCGTAAGGGGTTTATGAGGCCCTCTTCGTCTCCTGCTGGAGCAGGGTTCTTTTTTGTAAAAAAAAAAAAAAAAAAAAAGATGGAGGACTCCGTCCTTGTATTGACTTTCGAGTTCTAAATGAGATTATGGTAAAGAACAAATATCCTTTACCCCTTATCACCGAGTTTTTTGATAGGGTCAAGAGATCACGACTGTTTACCAAGCTTGACTTAAGGGGGGCCTATAATTTGATCAGGATAAAAGAAGGTGATGAGTGGAAAACTGCGTTTAATACGCGAGATGGTCATTATGAAAACCTTGTAATGCCTTTTGGCTTATGTAATGCCCCTGCAGTTTTCCAGGAGTTTGTGAATGAGATTTTCCAAGATATACTTTACCAATTTGTTATTGTTTATCTTGATGACATTTAAATCTTTTCCAGGAGTCTATCTGACCATCGCATTCATGTTAAGGAAGTGCTAAGTCGTCTCCGGGCCAATAAAATTTATGGTAAGATCTCCAAATGTGTTTTTGAGGTCCCGGTCATATGCTTTTTGGGGTATATTATCTCTGGTACCGAACTTCAGATGGACCCTGAGAAACTTAAGGCCATACAAGACTGGGTTTTGCCCACTTCCTTAAAGTCCATTCAGAGATTCTTAGGTTTTGCTAACTTTTATAGGAAGTTTATTAGAGCATTTTCTACGATTATAACCCCAATTACAGCCATGACTAAAAAAGGGGCTAATCCTGCAGTGTGGTCCCCAGAGGCTCTTGCTGCCTTTCAGACTCTTAAAGATGCATTTTCATCGGCTCCAATTTTGGTTCAGCCGGATGTTGAGAAACCATTCATCTTGGAGGTGGATGCATCGGCTTATGAAGTAGGAGCTATATTGTCCCAGGTGGCTGCTGATGGAAAAACAGTAGCCTGTGTTTTTTTTTCACGAAAAATTTCTAGTGCAGAGAGTAATTATTCCATTGTGGATCAGGAGCTTTTAGCCATTAAATTGGCTTTAGAAGAATGGAGATATATTTTGGAAGGTGCAAAACATCCACTCACCATATTTACGAATCATAAACATCTGTTATACTTAAAATCAGCACATTGTTTAAACCCACGACAAGCTCGCTGGGCACTTTTTTTCTCTCGTTTTTATTTTGTTCTCAGGTACCGCCCTGGCTCGCTGAATTAGAAGGCTGATGCGCTCTCTCGCTCAATGTTGGAGGAGAAAGAACAAATTTAAGATCAAAGGTATCCTATAATAAAACCTCTGGCCTTTTCTTCAACTTCCATTTCTCTGGATCCACCTCCCGGAAGGACATTGGTGGCGCCTGAGTTACGAGGTAAACTTCTCACTCAGGTGACCCAGGGGGTCCATAAAATGTACACTTTCCTTCAACGGTCATATTGGTGGCCTTCTATGAAAAAAGATATTCAAGAGTTTATACATTCTTGCTCCAAGTGCGTACAACATAAATCTCCTCGTCATGCTCCAGTGGGTCCTCTCCATCCATTACCCAGTCCTACTCAACCATGGACTCATCTCTCTATGGATTTTATTACTGACCTCCCTGAGTCCAAGGGATGTACAGCTATCTGGGTAGTGGTGGATCGGTTTACCAAAAAGGCCCATTTTTGTCCTTTAGCACGAATTCCATCAGCCACTAAGTTGGCACTAATCTTTATCAAAGAAATATTCCGTCTTCACGGACTTCCCTCTGAAATAGTTTTTGACCGAGGTGTTCAGTTTGTCTCTCGTTTTTGGAGGGCTCTGTGTTCATCATTACAAATTAAACTTCAATTTTCTTCTGCATATCATCCTCAGTCAAATGGACAAACCGTTATTCTTCTGCTACAGGTATAAGTCCATTCTATGCCAACTACGGTCTGCACCCTCGGATTCCTGAACTTCGATCTGTTCCCACTGTGGATGTTCCAGCAGCCAAAGCTACTCTCCAGCACTTTTATGAAATTCGGAAACAGGTACATAAATCACTTAAAAAGGCATCTCATAGATACAAATTTTTTGCTGACAGAAGACGTTCAGTCGTTCCTAAGTATTCTGTTGGTGATCGTGTCTGGTTATCTTCTAGAAATTTGCGACTTAAAGTATCTACCATGAAGTTTGCTCCTCGGTACATTGGACCTTTCCATATCGAGAAAATTATCAATCCAGTGGCATGTAAGTTACAGTTACCACCTACCATGCGTATGCCTAATGCCTTTCATGTTTCTCTGCTTAGACAATTGATCCTTAATCGATTTCATGACAGCTTGCCTAAAATACCTCCTGTATCAATTACTCGAGGAAATTGATAAGATTCTGGATTTACGTAAGCATCAAAATCAATTGCAATATCTGGTAGACTGGAAAGGTTATGGTCCAGAGGAAAGGTCATGGATAAAAGCTTCTAATGTCCATGCTCCTAGACTGATATATAATTTTTCATTCTAAATTTCCTCTTAAGCCTGGTGGGTGTTCGGAGACCACCCAAAATGGGGGGGGGTTACTGTCAGAACCCGAACTGTATCCCTGTTTAAAGATTTATCTGTTTATCCCTACACTTGCCAAGGTTCCGTTGTGGTCGCTGGAGTATCCTTCCGGGCTGCTGGCGTGTATCACATGGAGTATACCGAGAGTTAAAGTGATCTTCTATTCCTTGGGCGTCGTCTGCTTTCTGTGGTCTGTGATTACTTGGTTTTCTAAACCTGGTTCTGTCTGGGTCACATGCTTTAACACTTCCAATGGATTTCATGCATCTGGTATAAAAGTCTGTTACTGAGCATGTTGTCAGTGCAACGTTACCTTCAGGTTCTTCCTTGGACTCCTGCCAGATCCTCGCTGTACTTGATATATGATGTGGACTCTCTTCGCCCGGTTCTGTTACAGATGCTTTATGGTACTACAGATCCCAGCGCTGCTACTGAACTCTCTGCTGCAATACTAAACCTAACTCTGCTGGTAGTCTCTGCTGTACTACTAGCCTAGCTTTGCGGCCGTGTCATGGTCTCTTCATGTTTACCTTCAACTAATAGTTGTCAACTGCATCATAAAAGTTTCTTCACTCCGGACCTCTGCCTCATCTCAGGGCTCAACCCTGCACCTCTTCACACCAGACCTCTGTCATGTCTTGGGGCTCAACCCCATACCGGATCTTCACTGCACTTCAGGGCTCAACCCTGCACCTTTCCACACTGGACCTCCATCATGTTTTGGGGCTCAACCCCAGCACCTCCTCATACCGGATCTCCTTCGCACCTTGGGGCTCAACTCCATACCGGATTTCAGTCACGTCCCAGGGCTCAACCCTGCGCTGCTCCATACCGGATTTTCAGTTATGTCTCGGGGCTCAATCCCGCACCACTTCATACCGGATCTTTGCCACGTCTTGGGGCTCAGCCCCATACCGGATCTTCATCACCTCACAGAGTTCAACTCCGCACCTGTTAATTTGTATGATATGAACTTTGTGCTATATGAACTTTAGTTCTTGCGTGGCTGTCCTGATACCTGCTTGTTGTGATAATCTGAACTTTGCTTTATGGAGACTTTATGCTTAAGTATCTATAACTTTTCAGCACAGTCTTGTATTTGAATAAATCTTGTTTACTTTTAACATTGCGTTTCAGTGCTATTTCATGAGAAGGTCATTCCTTAAACCCCCTCAGTTTGTACCACCTGTTAAGCCTGATTCTCCTCACGAGTCTCAAGAGTCTGTAGCCGTGGCACTATGCAGGAGTTGCCGACTCAGCTAGCAGGTCCTGGACAGCCCCCCCTCAACAGCAGTTTCTGGAGGACCTCAACTGCCTCCTTCTAACCCTGTTCTTGGGGACCAAAAACCATTCCATTTGGAACCAGCTTCGGTTCAAGGGCTGTCCCATTCGTTCCAGGGTTTGGTGCAGGTCTCCAGCTCTCTACATCAAATGCTGGAGCCCTTGGTTAAACACAAGGCACCCCGAAGGGATAGTTCTAAACATCTCTATTCCGGTTAAGATTCCTAGTCTGACAACTCATCGGAAGAGGGTGAATTATCCCAGACATCAGAGGTGTCTTCCGCTTCAGCTTATGACGAGCTGTGACTGGATGACCTCACTTGCTGTCCGATCAAAGGTTGGGTTTGATCCCCACTGGAACTTGGGGTATCAGGGATTCCCTCTTACAGTCAGTAACCACCTGTTAGTGACCCCGCCCACTGTGCAGTGGGCATTTAACAATACTGCCACCGCCAAACTCCAACCATCGGCATTTGGAACCACTTCTTATGTACAACCAAACTCCTACTACCACACCTCCTTTGCATTTCAAAGAAAAGTTTTGTCCAGTTTACCCAATATCATATCACTTCCTATGTGAGGATGTCTAAAGAGCAAATTGTCTACCTTTTAAAACACAATACCTTATACATTACTCATAAGTGCATAGTCTGTACATTTAAAAATAAATTTCCACAACTGCGCACGACACATTGAATATAACATGTTAAAACACATTACATATATATTTGCATTATGTTGCACCCTGCACCTAAAGGTCCGTTTGACAATGTCACCTCAGCATGAGGGTTAACCGCTTCAGTGCCATAGCAGCCATTTTACACATGTGTGGCTGGTATCCGGCCACACGAGCACATAGCTCAAGTTGATGCTTTGGTTAAAGCAGTTAGGTCTGCTTTACTTTTCAAGGATTCAGACATCTCTCCAGCTTCGGAAGTGCCCCTCTTCAACTGAAAACAGGACTGACTGTTTTTCCTCCCTCTGCTCAGCTGGAGGATATTTTGGCGGAAGCTTGGTCGCATCTGAATATGGAATTATGAGTGTCCAAACGAATCTCGTGCTTTTATTCAGTTCCTCCTGAAGATCAGAAAAAGTAGGAATCACCTTCCCCATTAGATGACCACATTACCTTGTTGGTGAAGTCAACTACACTATTCATCCCCAAAGTAGCCTCACTCAAGGATCCCCAGTTTGAAAACTTCTTTAATTCCATTTTTACTAATTCCAGGGCTGCCTTACACCCAGCTTTCACTTCGGAATGGATTGTCAAAGTCTTTGGTTGCTGGGCAGATTCCTTGGAGGAGGGATTCTGCTTGGTAGCTCATCAATTGGACCTCCTTTCCTTAGTGGATGCCATCAGGGAGGTTGGATCTTACTTGGGCAAGGTCGCTATTGATTCAGCAATCATATCTTCTAAGGTGTCGGCTTCCTCAGTGGCAGCTAGACGTGCACTTTAGCTTCGTTCCTGAAGAGCAAACAGGGAGTCCAAGAAGGCTTTGGAGGTTCTCCCCTTCTCCTGTGAAGTTTTCTTTGGCCCCAAAGCAGATAAGATTGTAACCCCAGTAGCAGCATCTAAAACAGCTTTTCTTCTCTCTGCTGCTCCGATGTCGAATAGATTCTCCTTTCACACAGGGCAAGGCAAAAGGTCAGCCCTCATCTAAAGCCCCAAATGCAATGGACGTGAGGCCTGGTTGGGCCTCCTCCAAGCCACTAAACCAGCCGATCAACCTGCAGCATGATAGGGTGAGTCCCCACCTGGGATTTCTGTGTGAGTGGCCATCTCCTGCATTTATCCGATGCCTGGAAGTAACCTCGGATGTCTGGGTATGGGGCATCATGTTCCAGGGTTATTCTTTGACTTTTCAGGAACGCCCTCCAGTTCAGTTCTTTTCCACCGGGTTAACAATCCATGTTGGCAAGGCGGCCGTGCTTTAGACCTCCATCAGGACTCTCTTGGCCTCAGATGTGATAGTTCAAGTTCCCCTATCCCAGAAGAGGACATGTTTCTATTCAAATCTGTTCCTGGTTCCAAAACCAGATGCCTCCTTCCGGCCAAGTCTCAAACTAAAGAAACTCAATCTGTTTGTGAAGGTTCCCAGGTTCAGAATGGAGTCACTTCAGTCCATCATGCAGGCCATGGAGTCAGGCAATTACATGGCCTCCTTGGACATTCAGGGTGAATACTTATATGTACCTATCTAGGAGGATCAGCAGTTTATTTGGTTAGCTGCCCTGAGGGACAACTTCCAATTTCAGACCTTGCCCTTTAAACAACACCTGGGATGTTCACAAAGGTCATGGCCATGATGGCGGCCGACCTTTTTCACCAAGGAATCCGAACCCTGCATACCTAGACAAACTCTTTTGGTTAGCCCGGTCACTAGAAATTCTTCAGGAGAACCTGTGTCTCACCCTGGATTTGTTGCAGTCACACTGTTAGCTGATTAAAAGGTGCAAGTCCAGCCTGTCTCAGTCTCAGGAAATGCTCCATCTGGGCGCTCTCCTGGACTCCAGAGTTCAGAGGGTTTTCCTTCCCAGGGACAAGCTAAAATCTGTTCAGTTCCTCATCATACTTTTTCTCCAACAGCGCAGAGTCTCGATACATTTCTGTATGCGAGTTCTAGGAAAACTGGTCTCCAACTTCGAAATGGTGGAATATGCACAATTCCATTCCCGGTCACTACAACAGGAACTTCTGCGTCGGTGGAACAGCTACCCATGCATCTCAAATCCCAAACACTCTTTCTATCCATAGAAGTCCGACATTCTCTACTGTGGTGGCTCCAGTCATCACATCTCTACAAAAGTTGCCCATATCTAATCCAGGATAGGATCCTTCTAACCATAGATGCAGCCTTTGCGGCTTGGGAGTCATCACTGACAGTCACACTTTTCAGGGCAGGTGGACGAATGGGAGACTAGTCTACTGATGAAGATCCTGGAGCTTCTGGCAGTCCACTATGTCAAGCGAGGCCCTTCCTTCAACACAGACCAGCAAAAGTACAATCAGACAACGCAACGGTGGTCGTCTTCATATGCCATCAAGAGGTTCAAAGAATCACAAAAAAAGCCAGGCGATCCTCCGTTGGGTGGATAGCTTCCTCCAGTCCTCTTGGCGGTCTATATTCTGGGAGTCCAAAATTGGGAAGCAGGCTCCATCAGCATACAGGACGTTTACTCAAGCAAATGGTCTCTGCATCCTGACATTTACCAGATGCTGACCCTATGCTGGGGCCATCTGAATATTGACTTGATGACCTCCCGACAGAACCATAAACTTCCTTGCCATAACTCACACTCCAGTGAGTTATGGCAAGCCTTCTTTGTGGATGTGCTTGTGGTACTGTGGAAATTTTCACTTGTGTACCTCTTTCCTCTGATTGTTCTTCTTTCATGGGTACTTCCCAAGTTGAAGCAGGAAGGAATCACCGCCATTCTCATCACTCTGAACTGGCCATGGAGGGCCTGGTAAGCAGACCTTCTCAGTCTGTCCATTGTGTCCCCGGGGTGCCTCCCTCTCTGGCTGGATCTTCTCTCCCAGGGCCCATGCCTTCATCCTGACCTGGGCCGGTTGGCTTTGAGGGGGTGGCTATTGAAACCTTGATCCCAAAAGCAAAAGGTTTCTCAGATTTGGTTATCCGGACCATGCTCTGTGCCCGGAAACCTTCTTCAGCAAAGACCTATTATCCTGTATGGCTGGCATATTTTGAGTGGTTGTGGTCAGGATCCTCTAGTGTTTTATCTATCTTACAGACAGGTTTGGATCTGAACCTTTGCCTTGCTTCCCTAAAGGTACAGGTGTTGGCTGTCTTATTTCAATGCAGGATAGCATGAATCTGCTATTCAAACTTTCCTGCAAAGAGTCCTCCACATTCAACCCCCCCTTCGTCCCTCCGGAAACTCCATGGGACTTGACCTTGGTATTGAGGGCTCTACAAAAATCCCCCTTTGAACCACTGGATTCCATTGATCTGCATTGGCTGACGTGGAAAACAGTATTCCTTCTGGCTATTGCTTCAGCCCACAGAGTCTCAGACTTAGGTACATTGTCCCACAGCACACCTTTCCTTGTGTTCCATCCTGACCGTGCTGTTCTCCATACGTCTGGACTATCACCCGAAGGTAGTATCAGACAGGAGGTCATGGCCCTTCCCTATCAACCTCGGATTCTACGGATCAGACTTTGGATGTAGTCCAGGTCCTTCGCACTTATGTTGATCAGACCAAGAATATTAGGATGTCGGACTCTTTGTTCATTCTTTATGACTTCAACAGGCGTGGCAGGCTGGTTTCCAAGCAAATTTTGGTTTGTTGGTTATGACTCTGAGGGCTCATTCCACTATGTCTGCAGGGACCTCTTGGGCAGCTCGCCCTCTTGCCTCTGTGGAGCAACTTTTTAAGTGGGCCACATGGTCCTCTGCCAATACCTTCATTCAATTTTACAGCTTTGAATCTTCATCTCTGCCGATGTGGCTTTTGGCCATCGGATTCTTAGCGCAGCACAGAACCATTCTCTCCTTTGAAGGGACAGCTTTGGGAAGTCAGCGTGCCCTCCACTGGATGAAAAGCTAAAAGGGTATTTTTGTCTTAGTTCATTTCACTAGGTCCCCACAGACCTAGTGGAATGAGCCATCACTGAGGCTACAATCTGCGTCTTTGCCAAAAGATAATCCTGACGAATCACCAGACGCAACTAGCAAGCAAAAGTTTGTTGAGAGCCTGGCTATCCACGCTCGTGGAAGTCATAAAGAACGAATACTGAGTCCAACCAAATCAAAAGTGAGGAGAGAATGACATGTGTCTGCAGTATCTGAAGCCGAAAGGGAAGGGACCACAATCTCCTGATTGATATGGAAACATGATACCACCTTCAAAAGATAGGCCAGGTGGGCACGAAGGACAGTGCGGTAAGGATGGAAAACAAAGAAAGGTGCGCAGTGGAACAAACCACCCAAGTCTGAGGAAATAGCCAACAACTAATCAATTTTCCACGTCAACCACAGATCAACAGAATCCAATGGATCAAAGGGGGAATACTGAAGTTAGGTCCCACAGTGGCACCAGTGGAAAAAAGGGTGGTTAAATGTAAAGGACACCTTACAAGAAAGTTTGAATAGCCGAAAGGTGATCTATCTTGCGTTGTAGCAACACCAAGAGGGTTGACAGCTGTAAATCTTGGAAAGGCAATAGAAAAGTGTATCCCAACCACAGGCTGAACACAATTCAGAATATGTTCGCAATACACAATAATAGATCCTCGCTGAGGAAGGTTTCCTGGCACTGATCATGGTCTGGATAACTGAATCAGAAAATCAGAAATGGGCAACCCCTGTTGAGATTACATGATTGGAGCCACCACGAGAGAGAATGGCAGACCTCTTGGACAGAGCTACTGTTTGTAATTTGAGATGGAGGGGAGAGTGGTTTTACCATTGTAGAAGTTCCAGTTGTAGTGACCTGGAATAGAACTGCACATATTCCACCATATCGAAGGCTGAGACCATCTTTCCCAAAACTCGCATATAGAAGTGCATTGAGACTCTGTGCTGGTGTAGGAATAGTTTGATGAGGGACTGAATGGACGCTAGTTTGTGTCTGAGAAGGAAGACCCTCTGCGCTCTGAAATTCATGAGAGCTCCAAGATGGAGCATTTCCTGAGACAGAGTCAGGCTGGACTTGCGCCAATTGATCAGTCATCCATGTGACTGCAAGATGTCTATGATGAGCTGCAGGTGCTCCTGAAGGGCATCTTGAGACTGAGCTAATAGGAGACAGTCATCCAGGTATACCAGAAATCTGATTCCTTGATGATGAAGGTCGGCAAACATAACCTTTGTGAACACCCGAGGTGCCGTAGACAGTCCAAAAGGTAAGGCACAAAAAATGGTCCCTCTGTATCTCAAATTGCATGAACCGCTGATGATATTCCTGGATATGCACATGCAAGTAGACATCTTGTATGTGCAGGGTGGCCAATTAATCACCTGACTCCATGGCTTGCAAGATGGAACGGAGCAACTAAATCCTGATCCTGGGGACCCTGAGTGTCTTCAGGATGGGATGGAAGGAGCCATCTGGTTTTTGAATTAGGAACAGATTTGAGTAAAAACCTGTCCCGCTTTGGGGAGAAGGAACCAGAACTATTGCATCGGAGCCCAAAAGGGCCTTGATGGAAGTACGGAGAGCGCAGACATAGACTGGAAACCTGGTGGAATAAACTGAACCGGAGGGTGTAATTGAAATGTTGAGGAGTACCTTCTGGATATGACACCTGCCCCCTTGGGAGGTCCCAGGTGGTGTTCCATCCTGTCATGCCGCCAGTTTTTTTACTAGCTTAGGAGCCTGGCAGCGACCTGACCAGTTCTAATGGCTTCTGGATTTGGATAACAAACCCTGAGATCTGGAAGAGGGCTAACCTCTCAACTTTCCCTGTGGATGAAGGGAAAAAACCTTTTGCCTTCAGAGTCACTGAGGGAAAGAATGTCGTTTTAGAAGCCGCTACAGGGGTGATTTCATACAGCTCAGGACCAAAGAGGACCTCGCCAGAGAAGGAAAGGGCCTCCAGAACCTTCATGGACTCTCTGTCTTATTGCCAAGTGCAAAGCCATAATGCTCGCCTAGCTGCCACCGAGGAAGCCAAGACCTTGGAGGATAGAGTGCCCAAATCAATGGCGGCCTCTCTGATGGTCTCTACTATGGAGAGAAGGTCCGAGCAATAAGCTCCTGAAATGAGCCCATCTTCTAGGGAATCTGCCCAACAACCCAAGGCGAAGCAAGAGCTGGAAGCAAAGCAGCCCCAGAATTGGCAAAAATGGACTTAAAGTTTTCCAACTTTCTGTCCGTGGAGTCCTTGAGGCCACAATGTGTTATAAATTCTGATGCCTACTCCATGTGAGACTACAAGAACACAGCTAGCGAGATCTTCCACCAATAACAACCGCCCGTTCCCTTAGAACTTGGATACGTTCACCGGTACTTAGGTGGCCGCCTGGATTTATGCTCGGGGTAGTAGCGGCTCACATGGAGATACAAGGGATTTCAATAAGTAAAAATGTACAGTTAGGACTGACACAGTTGATGGCGATAAGAATATCGATGGTGCGGCTATAGTGCGACAATAGCCGTTAGAGTACTGTTTGGCTTTACAATGGCTTGGGAGCCGATGGTGTGGCAATGGTGCCGATGGTGCGGCTATAGCCGTGAGAGTACAGTTTGGTTTTTGGGACAATGGCTTGAGAGCCGATGGTGCAGCAATTGTGCCGATGGTGCGGCAATGGTGCAGCAATAGCCGTTGGTGCGGCTATAGCCGAGAGAGTACAGTTTTGTTTTTTGACAATGGCTTGGGAGCCGATGGTGCGGCAATGGTGCCGATGGTGCAGAAATAGCCGTTGGTGTGGCTATAGCCATGAGAGTACAGTTTAGTTTCTTGACGATGGCTTGGGAGCCGATGGTGCAGCAATAGCCATTGGTGCGTCTATAGCCAAGAGAGTACAGTTTTGTTTTTTGACAATGGCTTGGGAGCCGATGGTGCGGCAATGGTGCCGATGGTGCGGAAATAGCCGTTGGTGTGGCTATAGCCGTTAGAGTAGTTTCTTGATGATGGCTTGGGAGCCGATGGTGCGGCAATTGTGCGGATGGTGCGCCAATGATGCGGCTATAACCGTGAAAGTACAGTTTGGTTTCTGGACAATGGCTTGGGAGCTGATGGTGCGGCAATAGCCGTTGGTGCATGAAAACTGACTTTTATTTATCAAATGAGTTGCAAAATTAGTAGAACATATAGTCAAGACATTGGCAAGGTTAGAAATAATGATTTTTATTTGAAATAATAATTTTGTCCTTCAAACTTTGCTTTCGTCAAAGAATGCTCCTTTTGCAGCAATTACAGCATTGCAGACCTTTGGCATTCTAGCTGTTAATTTGTTGAGGTAATCTGAAGAAATTTCACCCCACGCTTCCTGAAGCACCTCCCAGAAGTTGGATTGGCTTGATAGGCCTTCCTGCATACCATACGGTCAAGCTGCTCCCACAACAGCTCAATGGGGTTGAGATGTGTTGACTGCGCTGGCCACTCCATTACAGACAGTATACCAGCTGCCTGCTTCTTCCCTAAATAGTTCTTGCATAATTTGGAGGTGTGCTTTGGGTCATTGTCCTGTTGGAGGTGGAAATTCGCTCTAATCAAGCGCTGTCCACAGGGTATGGCATGGTATTGCAAAATAGAGTGATAGCCTTCCTTATTCAAAATCCCTTTTACTTTCTACAAATCTCCCACTTTACCAGCACCAAAGCAGCCCCAGACCATCACATTACCTACACCATGCTTTACAGATGGCGTCAGGCACTCTTCCAGCATCTTTTCACATGTTCTGCACCTCACAAATGTTCTGTGTGATCCAAACACCTCAAACTTCGATTCGTCTGTCGATAACACTTTTTTCCAATCTTCCTCTGTCCAATGTCTGTGTTCTTTTGCTCATATTAATCTTTTCCTTTTATTGGCCAGTCTCAGATATGGCTTTTTCTTTGCCACTCTGCCTAGAAGGCCAGCATCCCGGAGTTGCCTCTTCACTGTAGATGTTGACACTGGCATTTTGCTGGTATCATTTAATGAAGCTGCCAGTTGAGGACTTGTGAGGCGTCTATTTCTCAAACTAGAGACTCTAATGCACTTGTCTTCTTGCACAGTTGTGCACCAGGGCCTCCCACTTCTCTTACTACTCTGGTTAGAGCCTGTTTGTGCTGTTCTCTGAAGGGAGTAGTACACACCGTTGTAGGAAATGTTCAGTTTCTTGGCAAATTCTCGCATGGAATAGCCTTAATTTTTAAGAACAAGAATAGACTCTCGAGTTTCACATGAAAGTTCTGTTTTTCTGGCCATTTGGAGAGTATAATCGAACCCACAAACGTGATGCTCCAGATACTCAACTAGCTCAAAGGAGGGCCAGTTTTATAGCTTCTCTAACGAGCAAACCAGTTTTCAGCTGTGCTAACATTATTGCACAAGGGTTTTCTAATCATCCATTAGTCTTCTAACGTGCTTCGCAAACACAATGTACCATTAGAACACTGGAGTGATGGTTGCTGCAATGGGCCTCTATACATCTATGTAGATATTCCTTTAAAAACCAGACGTTTGTAGCTAGTATAGTCATTTACCACATTAACAATGTATAGAGTGTATTTCTGATTAATTCAATGTTATCTTCATTGAAAAAAACTGTGCTTTTCTTTCAAAAATAAGGAAATTTCTAAGTGACCCCAAACTTTTGAATGGGTGTGTGTGTGTTATATATAATGTCCCCAATTGCGGCACTCATCTGGGCTAGAAAAGACATGACTCCGTACGTACTGTTTCCAACGTTTCAGAGTTTACTCCTTTGTCAAGGAACAGATAAAAATATCTGTTCCTTGACAAAGGAGTAAAATCCAAAACGGTGGAAACAGTACGTATGGAGTCATGTCTTTTCTAGTCCAGATGAGTGCCGCAATTGGGGACATATAATACTGTGACATTTGCAGATGCTGAGCACCCTGGCACTTTAGCACTACAAGACGGGAGTGCCATCCCTTGGAGGAGTGTGTGTGTGTGAGTATTTATGTATGTATGTGTATATATATATATATATATATATATATATAATGGTAGATGACCGGCACTCCATATAAAATACCTTAATCCTGGGTACCCTCCCGGGAATCATTCAGACTCCAATAGTACAAAACTTCCGACAAAATAGGGCGGCACTCCCCGGATTTGAAAAAGGTTCAGACAAACACCAACTGTATTATCAACGTTTCAGATGTATTGTCACTTCTATAGTCAGGATGAAATAAACTTAAAACAATCTTACCTTTTTATTCACACCAATGCACTGCCAGATCCCAACATCCCCCACCTCACTTCCGGGGCTGAGCAAGCTGACATCACAGATCACATGACCACCAGACGGGGAGGGGGTGTCCAGTCTCCATAATTAAAAAAGTGACACCATCACCAACAAAGTGCTGCAGGTGCAAATATGCACAGAAGTAATACAGTGTCGCACAATACATAGCATATTAAACTTTGTAACTTACAGAGGATTAATGAAGCCATTTTGATGAAGAAAATAAACTTCTAGCATAATATTAAGTACATTGAAAACACACTTCAAGCAAGCACACATGGTTGAATGCATAAGTAATTCTGAATGAGGCCTTCATGCAATCAACTGCTATAGAGTTTGCAATATACATGATACACCTGAGAACAAGCACTATACGTATTACACCTAAGGACAAGCACATGAATATCCCCTGCATTGATGTATGGCTCTCTGAGCACAAAAGATGATGAAACTGGAATTATAAAAGGCAATAGAAATAACATTTACTGATTATCATCATAAGAGCAAGCCTATATACGTATTACACCTGAGGTCAAGCACGTGAATAGCCCCAACATTAATATAGGGCTGTTTAAGCACAAAAGATGATAGAAATTAGATTGCCGATTATTATCATAACTCACAATAGCTGCACAGCAACCTTGCACAATGGTTACCTACAGGTATAGTAATTTTCATAACATCAGATACAAGTATATTACTTTTCAGAACACCAGATTCCGTAAAATGGATCAAGCAACAAACGCCTATTTGAACGTATATAGAATAAACATGCCAAAAGACCACTTGGTAGATATATACCAACATGCTGCTCCTTACACACAAGTGTCACGCTAAGGACTCACTAGTAATACTAAAAAATACCTCAAAAGCTCAAGCAGTATACAAAAATATTAACAAATATCTTGTGGGACCCTTATTAGTTATGCAATATTGGACCCAGTCATATAACAGATATAGATCATATGAACATTACAGGAAACACATCAAAGATAAATTTTCATTCAGCCATGCCAGTGAAACTGTATTAAACTTATAGATCCACTTTGCCTCGAGTTTAAGAAGTTTTCTATGCCTATCACCACCCCTTACCATAGGTGGCACATGGTCTATAAGTTTGTAATGAAGCATGGCAAGAGAATGACGGGCTGTTCAACATCTTTGCCCTCCAGGGCCTGGCGAATGGCAGACAAATGGTGCGCTGCACACTCTTTAAAAGTGCAGGTTGTCTTGCCAATATAGGCAAGACCACAAGGGCATTTATTTATTTATATAACAAATTTAGATGAGCAGGACAGTACATATTGAATATGCGTCCTTTTTCATGAATGTGGATGTGTCACTGTGGGTCCTGTTTTCCATATAACGGCAGGTGGTACAACCGATACATTTATATGACCCAGGTGGTTTGGATAAAAAGTGTTCCGGCTGTGACTGTGAGGGAGAAACATTGTGTACCAGCCAGTCTCTCAAATTACGGCCTCTTTTGTGACAGTTTACTATACGTTGTAATTATAGGCCACAACTTCTTTGAGTGCTTCTTCACAAGCGAACTAGCTGTGTTGTATTTACTCACAAGCAGCAGGATTTGTGTAGTAGCTTTCGCTTTTGATGTCAAACATTGCTAGCGCGGTATGACCAGAGCTTTCCTCCTTGCCACTTTCAAGTCATCCCTTCTGTAACCACGTTCCAGAAATTTCTCCATCATGTGGTTCATCTCGACTTTAACCTCTTCCTCATTATTAATAATCCTCCTGGCACGGAGAAATTGAAAATAGGGGAGACCCTCTATGAAGAAGGGTCTCCCCTATTCTCAATTTCTCCGAGCCAGGAGGATTTTGCATTAAGATGTGACCAGGCTACTGTTAGAATATCCTCCAGCTGAGCAGATGGAGGAAAAACTGCCTGTTCAGTCTTCTTACTTTTGAAGAGGGGTGCTTCTGATGCTGAAGAGGCATCCATTAAATTAATAAGACAGAATTAACCGCTTTTATTAAGTCTTCCACATCGACCTGGGCTAGGTGCTCGTCCTGAGCCAAGGAAGATTCGACATCCAACTTCTGGGACAACTCACCTTCCTCAGAGTTGTTGTCAGACTTGGAGTCATAGTCCGAGTGGAGAGGCGTAGAACCTTCACGTCGGGTTGCTTTGCGTTTAGCCATTGGCTGCAGTATGTGATGTAGAGAGCTAAGACCTGCAACTAGCCCTGGACTGATTGGGACAAACCTTGAACCCATGCAGGGTCAGAGAGGGCCGGCTGTTGATCCCCAAGAGTAGGCAGAGAAGAGGCCAACTGAGGTCCTCTGCATGCCACGGATGAGGGGCGGGGCCACATGTCAAGCGAAAGGGAAGCCGCCCACGTAGGCTCCTGTGGAGGTATCATCTCTGAGAGGGACTCATCCTGTACCACCGAAGAACAACGGTCACAGACGCCAGTGTGCTCCTGAGCCAAACATGATAAATTTTGCTTACAGGCTTTGCAGGTATAAGCGCGCAGCATAGGAGCACCCCGCTCTTGGGAAGTCTTTGCAGAGGTACCCTTGGAGGACATAGCTCCACTGCAAAAGTGCTCACATACACACAATGAACTTAGAGACGACAAATAAATTATTAAGTAGTCTAGTGATACTCAGTTACTATAGGCCCCAAGTACAGTGTAGCGACTAATAATAAACAAATAAGTAGGCACAGAGATAAAAATAACAAATTCTGACTACTGGGTATAGTCAGTAATGTGAAATATCCCTATCTCTGCTAACAATAAGCAATGGGTATACAGGCAGAAATAGTTATCAAATAGATAAATATAAGAAAAATAACAGTTTGTCTATATGAAGCAAGGCTGACATGCTAGAACCTAGATAAGAAAGTTAAACTAGTCTAACAGGCTAGAGCCATACACACACAGACCCAAAAGTTAATCTGCTGTTAATATATAAATAACAGGCACAATATTCCCAGCAACCAGCTCCAATAGGTGAGGAAGGGGGATTAGAAAAATCTGGCACCACAAGAGTGAAGTATAGAGGAGACAGGAGATGCAGGCAGTGCTGTGAGGCAAAATGGCTGCTCAGCGTCTGGGAGTAGGAGGAACCTTCGGCGGGGAGCCCAGGACAGGAACCAGCCAAAGGGTGGGGGGTGGAGAGAACAGGTATAGGCTCCACCCCCATCTGGCTAACCTCAGGGACCTCCCTTTAATATGCGTTCCTGTTGCAGCTGCGTCCATGGTGGTTTAGCGGTAACACAGACAAGACAGTACCTGCCCGCCAGCAGCGATTACCGCTGAAAGACCTAGCTTTCCACAGTGTGGGAAGTCGCTTACCTGCTCCAACGTCCAGCCACGGCAGCTCTCTTGTGCCAGTGGGTAGGTGTCCGGCAGTGCTGACAGAAGAGCCAGCGCACTGGTTGCCGGATGTGGGTGATGGAGTGGTCAGTGGAAGCGTATGTAACGCAGCCCGCTACAGCCCAGAATGTAAAATAAATTTTAAAAAATAGAAGATAACAGGGACTGCAGGGGAGGAGTCTGTGCTGCTCCCAAAGAAGTTAACTCTTTGGTGCCCAGGCTGCAGCTCCACCTATACCCATAGACCCAGTGTCCCCCGGTGGACGAAAGAAAAATCCCCTTTTTTGTCCTCCTGCAAGCTAAAAAAAAACACGGAAATTAAATGAGCTGTCATTATCAAAACTTACAATTTACTATATCCAAACCGTGTTAAAAGACAGGTACATTTTCTTTTCCATACAAAAGACAAACATTTTCATGTTCTACTCCATGGAAACATATTTCATCGTAGTCTCAGGAATGCAGACAAGCACCCTTGATAGAAGGGAGAAGGCTGCTGGATGGAAGCATATACTGCAACGTATAAATGGTTGTTGTATTTTCCCCTTACATGGTCACTTTCTAAGTTTTGGCTTCATCTCAGGAAAGGAGCAGGTTGGTGAACTTGGATCTCAATGATTTAATATCAGCCATTAACCTCTTCAGTGTTGGACAGACTGATACAAATTTGGCATCACTTTAAAGCAGAGATGGGCAATAGGGGGGCCTTCCAGCTGTTGAACTAAAAATCCCAGCATACCTTGCAACAGTTTTAGAATGGCCAAATAGCAAAACTGTGGCAGGTCCTACTTATTGCCCAGCCCCACGTTAAAGCCATGCTAAACACAAGAGTTACAAAAGTGCGGAAACAAAGTACCTGACTTACTGCAGATAGTCCTAAAGACAAGGGGGCATATTTACTAAAGGTCGATGTTGTGTTTCTGAGGCTAAATCACACCTTTAATAACAGAAAATGTTTGATTTGTTTTTTAATTATTAGTAAATGTGTGATAATAGACCCAGAAACACACCATTGATGTTTATCGATTTTATATTTATTAAAATCAACCTAAATATACCCCAAGGTTTGCAGAGATTCATGGAGGGAACACAACTTCTAGATCACTAATAATGGGTTAAAAAACAACATTTAAATACCTCATTCGTAGAAGCATGCTCGGAAAGTAATGTGGCTTTTCGCTTGTATTTAGGCGTTGGCCTTGTCAATGTGCCTGTACCAATCCTATACATTCGCTTGTGTATGTAGTGATCATCATGACCAGAGTACATTTGCTCCACCTGTATACCTTGTACAAGAGATCCATCTGAAAACAGACAGATCTCTGCATATGCTCAACTTTGAATAACCTGCAGTACTGCCCACAGAACACAGCCTAAGTGAAAACACCCAGTTACAGTCCCTCAGCCGTGAGTGGAAATGTGGCTAAGGTGCGTACCACTCACCCATACTTGCTCAGAGTTGTCTATAGGTTTGTTTTCTGGACTAATATGGGAGACACAAACTACCATAAACTGACTTTAAACAATAGTTGCCTACAAACGCCAACCGTCAGTCCCAGTATAACAATATTTATGTCTGTTCAGTCCAGAATTACACATTATGGGAGTTATGTAATAGGCTCTGTGTTTAAACATCTGCAGGAGACATGGCCACTAAATGTAAAACATCAATTAGTCAGAAGGCAAACCAGCCTTACAAGTACTTGCTGCTTTAAATTTATCGGTGAACTCACCAAAAACACGCCGGTTCCTTAAACACAGAGCCTATTACATAACATCCTATGACTGTTTTAGATGTACCCATAAAGCGGATTTCAAAAATGTAACTGCTCCAATAAATACCTTATTGCGATGGACCGTTAATGCATAGTTATTTGTAGCAGAATGGCCCACTTAAATTTGCCTACGATTTCAAAGTTAACTTGATTTAAATTAAAACAAAGGAAAGGTCTTTATTGCATAACTCCTCCTGTGAACTTGCACTAAGAGTGCATAGGCCTTATTTCATATAGTTATGAGTGATGCTACATTCCGCAGCTCCCCCTTTTTTTGTTTTAGTCCAACCCCTGTGGCCATAAATCTAGTAAAACAAAACAGAAAGAATGGGAGCTGGATAGTGTAACAGATATCAAAGTACAAAAACTATTAAAAAAAAATGCATATTATTTATGAATCCATTCAGATAATTAAGGAAATTTTAAAAAACAACCCAAACTCTAGTATTAGCTTAACATTGAATTATCTAATATTGTAACTAAACTTTATGGTTATTGAATATGTTGTGTATTATTATTATTATTCCACTTTCTCAACTATATGTACAATTGTCTGTTAATTAGTGGCAAAGCCCATTGGCCAGAACTAAAGATTGGCACATGTGCACTGGGCCAGAGAGGAGATGGAGGCTCGATTCCACCCCGGGAAGTATTACTCCAAGAAATACTGGTAATTGCTTGCTTACAGATTGTTTATACGTACTTTATGTAATTGTTTATTCAGGTTGAAATCCTAATTTACTACACTATCCTTCTTTAAATAAATTCACTCTACGAAGTGAAAAATAAATGACAATCCACATGGTAAGGCTAAAGTCCTACAGTGGGAAAGGCATTTTACTGCATACACCCACATCTGAATTCAGTGCTGTGCAAACAATGGCACATGTGCAGCGGAAAGCTACTAAATTATTTTCCGCAGGCTCTAGCCCTTCTAGGTGCTTTCATTAACACAATTTTATACGGATTCAGGCTTGTAAGTACATAATTGTGCAGCACACTCCATTAAAGATACTGATTTGGCAACATAGTATAGTGTTATTTAAGTCTTTAGTTACAGTACTACAGTAGCACTTAGTGGTATTTTACTGAATAAACTACTTACATTTACATTCTGCTTTATTAAAAAAAAGTACATAAAAACACAAAAAATTTAATAAATTACACGTAATAAAAAATAGAGATATAAAATCACAGGTGGAATGTTGTAGTGTTAGTGCACTTGTGGAATGGGGCACCAGCCACTAACTGTGCGCGCCACGGTGTATATGTGACTCCACAGTGCTTGGTTGCATCATTTTCATCGGTTCTGGATAAGTACCTGAAAAGCAAGAACAAAGCGGTGTTAAAACATGACCCTTATTAGTGGTTTATTTTTGCTTTACTTCCCATAAATAACCTGGACTAATTTTTACATGAGAGCACTATGCTGCTTGTCCAGAACGTAAAATGCAATATAATAATCCTACAGACTGAAGTGCTCCTGCTGTCTGCACGCAGTGAGAACACTCATTTTACAGCTGAACCAATATTCATGAGCTTTCAACCTGTCCATTTTCAAGTCAATACAGGAATATCCTGTCATCCATTACAATTTGTAGAATTGAGTGATGTAATTTATAGAAAAATAAAATAAAAAATAAAAAAACATTTTATTGCATTGGTGTTCCAAAACTGGGTTGTCCGCTAATCTTTTTACTACCTCTTTCATTGGGTAACAGAAGATTTTAAAACCTACACACTAAACATAGACTCAGTACCAAAGTATTGAAGCTAACATTTTAAATAAATGTAATATGTAATCCTCATCCCATATTATAAACAAAACGAGGGGGAAACGCAATAACCTTTTTTTTTTCCCGTAACATCTTGTTAACACAATAAAAGGGTTAATCTTATAGAAGTAATTTTTACTTATTAAGCCATTAAACTAATTTAACACATAACAAATCTGTGGGAAAGACCAGCATCTGGGATAAGAGAGATTGCCTTCATTCCTCACTATAACCAAAGGGCTGCTTGGATAGTGACTGCTGGAGCTGGTGCTTACAAATACACCTTTTTTCATGTAAACTGTGTTTTCTATGTAAATGATAAGTAAAAAGCTGCAGGTGCGGCAATGATAACAGAATAAATTATTGGCCCACCAACCCTTTTTAAATGAGTTCTACTGATAAGCCGGACAGCCTTCTGACGAAGTCCGATGACGAAACGCGTAGGGTAGTGGCTTGGTGATTCGATCATTTGTTCAGAAGTTACCCCGGAAGTAGTTCCTGGAGATGTTCGGGACACTGGCCAGGCGAATACTTCCACTGTTTGTGCTTGTTATACTAGCGCTGGTTATAGCCGTATGTTTTGGTACGCACGCCACTTAAGACTGTATGAATTGCAAATAAATTGTATCCATTTTGATGCACGATGTGGCGCCCCCTACGCTCTGTGCTTTCGTTTTATATTGATTCCCGTCTGAATTCGGGTATTTGTTACCGGGGAAAACACCGGCCACGGATAAAAGTGTGGCCCATGCTTTGAAAATTATATAACTTCCATCCTGTTAAGGAGACAGATTTTTACTTTGCAATTGGATATAGAGACTAGTGTCTCGGGACATTGATAGAACTATTGATTTAGCGTACTAACTCTCTATTTCATAATATATATATATATATATATATATATATATATATACACACACACACATACACATACATACACACACACAATATAACAAAACACAGGTGCATTGCCTGTCGGGACAAACCTCTCTGCACAACAGGACTTAGAGGCCCTGACGTCAGTTTGTGTGCGCACAGCCTTGTGACATATGTTTTGCAAAGGAAGCAATGTCTCTCATTCACATGGGCACCTGGGTTTACAAGTACCAGTGAGTGCCCCTGGTCTAGAAAGATTTAGGGGTAAATTTACTAACATTTCTAAAATGAAAAGTAGAGGTGTTGTCCATATGAATTAATCAGGTTCTAGCTATCATTTTATAGATTGTGCAACATTTCCAATTTTGTTTTTTAGATGTCTCTACCCCTTAGAGACTCACTCTTATTGTTAGAGCAAGTGTTATATGACCTTTGCTTAGATGTCACTAAGGCATGCTAGCTCAAAGATACAAATTATAAAGCAGAACAGAATCTACAATACACTTAGGCAGACTGCAATATAAATTATTCCCAGTAAAAATGATGTAGAAAGAAAATGTGAAAACTGCTGTCACATGATTAAAATACATGGGGGCATAATCAATTAGGCACGTGGTTTACTGCACGGGGTAAAACTCTGCGTTTCAAGCCTGGAGCTATTCAGTTATTTATGCAATTTCCCCACGCGGTAAACCCTGGTGTAACGCACAGTAACCCACAGATTCTGTGTAAGATACTGGAATCTATGGGATTCCCCGCATGTGAAACCCCAGAGGCTGCATTTAACAGAGATTTCTTTTTCCTTGCAGCTCCTGAGGCTGTGAGGGAAAAAAAAAAATCAGCATTATGCCAGACCTAACTGCATAGGTCCAGGCTATCAATTAGCCATGGCTAATAGGATATGCCCTATGGCAGTGGTTCCCAAACTTGGTCCTCAGGACGCCACACAGGTCACATTTTCCAGGTCACCCAGCAGGCGCACAGGAGTACTCATTACTCACTGACACATTCTAAAAGGTCCACAGGTGGAGCTAATTATTTCACTTGTGAATCTATGACCTGGAAAACATGCACTGTTTGGGGTCCTAAGGACAGAGTTTGAGAACTTGTGGCTTATGGTCTTAGAGGGGGTAAATTGCAACATATATAATAAAATAGAAACTTTTTTTCTGCCGAAATTTTATAATCTTCAAAAGGCATCCAAAACATTTACTTCTCTCCATACAAAGCATTTATATTATGGCTTGTTTAATAATCACACACATTTTAATAATTAAACCTAAAAAGAACTTGCCACGTCATGGAGAATGTGGTCTTTCTAATGCAATTAAAACTAATTTCTCATAGGATAATGGGAATAACAGGAGATATGGTAAGAACTCACCTTTGTTATCTCCGTTTCTACGAAGTCTTTAGGGTCCACAGTGATACCTTGGGGTATAGGGCTTGGCTCCAGCCATGGGCACCACAGAGTTAAAAATTCTCTCCCAGGATGCACCGGGCCCCCTCCTATACCCCGCCCCCAGGCCAAGGCACCTCAGTTATAGTATCAAGCCATAGGCCGGGAGAGAGGAAAAAAGGAAGAAGAAAGTCTGGAACACACAAGATTCACATTCTCTTAGAAAAGGGATACAGAAACTGGTGACCAGAACAACACCCTACGGAAGCACAGGGCGTCAGGGCGGGCGCCCTGTGGACCCTACGGACTTCGTAGAAACGGAGATAACAAAGGTAAGTTCTTACCATATCTCCTGTTTTCTACCTCAGGGCCCTTAGGGATCCACAGGGATACCTTGGGGATGTCACCAAAGCAGTATCCTTCAAGGGAGGGGACGCTCCTGTGCCGAGAGGAGAATCCGCCGCCCAAAGGAAGCATCCTGAGAAGCAAATGTGTCAAAGGCGTAATGCTTGACGAAAGTATGGACAGAGGACCACGTGGCCGCCTTACATAGCTGAAGAGCTGAGGCGCCACGTCGAGCTGCCCACGAAGGTCCCACAGATCTTGTAGAATGAGCTTTCACCGAGGGTGGCACTGGAAGTCCCTCGTGAGTGTATGCCTCAGAGATCGCCATGCAGATCCAGCGTGCCAAAGTCTGTTTATTGGCAGGCCAACCCCTCCTATGAAATCCATATAGGACGAACAAAGAGTCCGATTTTCTCAAAGAACTGGTAAGGTCCACGTAAATCCGCAGAGCCCGTACCACATCCACAGAAGCCTCACCAGCTGAGAGATCAGATGAATTAAAGGCTGGGACCACAATTTCCTCATTAATGTGGAAACTAGACACTACTTTAGGAAGGAATTCGGGACGGGTACGAAGTACCGCCCTATCCGAATGAAAAATTAGAAATGGGAGACGACACGAAAGAGCCCCCAAATCCGACACCCTTCTGGCTGAAGCAATAGCCAAAAGGAACACTGTCTTTGCTGTAAGCCATTTTAGATCCACAGAACCCAAAGGTTCAAATGGAGGATCCTGTAGCGCCTTCAGAACCACAGCCAGATCCCATGGAGCTACCGGATGGACATAGGGAGGCTGGATGCGAAGGACACCCTGCATAAAGGTATGGATATCAGGCCGCGTAGCAATCCTTCGTTGAAACAAAACCGACAGGGCAGAAACATGTACCTTCAGTGAAGCAAGGCGTAGACCTAAATCCAAGCCTGCCTGAAGGAAAGCCAACACTCTCGATATTCTAAACTCGTGAGGATCATACGCTTTAGGGCGACACCACTCAAAATAGATATGCCATACCCTGTGGTAAATTCTAGCTGAAACCGGCTTACGAGCATGTAACATGGTATTGACCACTGCTCTAGAGAAACCCTTGGACCTCAAGAGGGAAGTCTCAAGAGCCAATGCCGTCAATGATAGCCGACTCAGGTCCGGGTAGAGACAAGGACCCTGAGACAATAAGTCCGGCCTCTGAGGTAACAGCCAAGGAGTGTCGATGGATAGACACTGGAGATCCGAGTACCAACTTCTTCTGGGCCACGCAAGGGCCACCAGCAGGATCTTGCCTCCTTCCTGCCTGAACTTTCGAATTACTCGAGGCAGCAGGGAGAATGGAGGGAACAGGTACGCGAATTGGAAGTTCCATCGTGCCGACAGAGCGTCCACCAGGAGAGCTCCTGCGTCTCTTGTTCGGGATCCGTACGCCCACAGCTTGCGGTTGTGTCTGGAGGCCATGAGGTCTATTTCGGGAAGACCCCACTTGTTCACCAGGAGTTGGAACACCTCCTGGTGAAGAGACCATTCCCCCGGGTGTACATCGTGGCGGCTGAGGAAGTCCGCCTCCCAGTTCAGCACACCCGGAATGAAGACGGCCGAAATGGCCGGCAGATTGCCTTCTGTCCAAGTCAGAATGCGGGACACCTCTCTTAGAGCTGCTTGGCTTCGAGTTCCTCCCTGACGATTTAGGTAAGCCACCGTGGTGGCGTTGTCTGACTGAACCTGCACAGGTTTCCCCAGCAGGAACGGTCTTGCATGCTGCAGCGCCCTGAACACTGCTCGAATTTCCAATATATTGATTGGCAGGTTCGATTCCTCCGACGTCCACCGGCCCTGGAAGACGTGTGGGCCTGTCACAGCGCCCCAGCCCCGAAGATAAGCATCCGTTGTTAGAAGGACCCAATCCGAAATCCAAAACGGACGTCCCCTGCTGAGATGAGACTTTTGTAACCACCACGTCAAAGACAGGCGCACTTCCGGAGTGAGCCTGATCATCTGCATCTTTATTCGACGGGGATTTCTGTCCCATCTGGACAGGATCAACATTTGTAGAGGCCTGGAGTGGAACTGGGCATACTCCACCATGTCGAACGTTGACACCATGGATCCCAGTAACTTCATTGCCGAGAGAAGAGACACTCGGCGACTGCTTAGAACATTGCGTATCTTGGACTGCAACAGGGCTATCTTTTCCTCCGTCAAGAAGATCCTCTGTTGCTGAGAGTCCAACAATGCCCCGAGATGGACCATTCTCTGAGAAGGAATTAGAGAATACTTCTTCCAATTCACTATCCAGCCGTGAGCCTGCAATATCGATATTGTCAGTTGTAGATGGCTGCAAAGGACTTGTGACGACCCTGCCAACAACAGGTCGTCCAAGTAAGGTAACAGTCGAACTCCCTGCAACCGCAGGTGTGCCGCCATGACCGCCATTACTTTTGTGAACACCCGAGGAGCTGTGGAAAGGCCAAACGGTAGGGCCTGAAACTGGTAATGGAGGTCCAACACTGTAAATCTGAGGTAACGCTGATGAACCCTGGCAATGGGGATATGCAGGTAAGCATCCTGAATATCCAGGGACACCATAAAATCCCCAGGCTGCATAGCTAAAACAATAGAACGCAGAGTCTCCATCCGGAACCGAGGGACCCTTAAAAACTTGTTCAGGGACTTGAGGTTGAGTATAGGTCAGTATGATCCATTTGGTTTTTGAACCAGAAAAAGGTTGGAGTAATATCCGGTCCCTCTCAGGGATAACGGAACAGGTTCTATTACTCCCATTTGAAGCATAGAATGCACCGACTCTTGGATCGCTAGAGCCTTCGTTGGATCTGAAGGACCTGCTGTTACAAAGAACTGATGTGGAGGCCTTCTGCGGAAGGAGAGGGCATATCCTTGAGATACCACCTCCCGTACCCAAGTGTCTGTGGTGGTTTTGAACCAACACTGGGCGTATTGCAGAAGTCGGCCTCCCACCCTGGTATCCCCCAAGGGAGGCCCAACCCGTCAGGCTGAGGGTTTGTCGTCCGGCTTGGCAGCTGGACGTCTGGTACTCCAAGTTTGCTTCTTGGTCTTAGCGGTCTTTTTGGGACCTGAAGGTCACGGAAAGGACTGAACCCTAGGTTTTCCCGGAGGGCGATAGGGCCGAAAGGACGGATTTTTAGACCCAGACGGAGTCGGGCTGAGGGTAGACATGCAGATTTGGCAGCCGCCAAGGTGTCTACTATTTTGTCCAAGGCTGGTCCAAACAGGACCTGTCCATTGTAGGGTAAGCATTCCAAGCCTTTCTTGGATTCAGCGTCCGCCCTCCACGAACGTAACCACAAGGAGCGTCGAGCGGCCACAGCCGTCGCAGAAATCTTAGAAGCAGGCTCAAATCAAAGCTGCTTCGTTAATGTACGTAGCGGAATTCCGAAGGTTACCCACTAACATAACCTGTTCGCTGGTACCCTCAGAAGCAAATGATGCTTCCAAAGCGTCCGCCCACCTTTCATAGCCTGGGCCACCCAGCAGACAGCCATAGCTGGTCTAGATGCTCCTCCAGCAAGGGAATAGATAGACTTAAGGCACACCTCCACCGGTCTGTAGTATCCGTCAGAGAAGACATAGACGGCATAGGCAAAGTTGCGCTCTTTGCTAAGCGCGTAACGTGAGAATCCACCTGAGGAGGAGACTCCCATTTAGTGAAGTAATCTTCCGCAAAGGGATAAGTACGTGCCAGACGCTTGTGAGGTTGAAATCTTTTTCCTGGAGATTTCCAGGCCTCCTCCATGTGATCAACTAGCTGACCAGATAGAGGGAAAACTGCTGCAGCTCCTTTAACCTCTTTAAAATAAGCATGAGTAGGCGCTGCAGGTAAGTTGTCGTCAGTAATTACCATGGCCGCATGGTCTGCCCGTATGAGGCCTGGAATGTAAATACTAGACTTAGCCTCTGCTTGAGGAGTGTCAGTGTCCGAAAAATCGACAATTTCGCCCTCATCAGACGACCCATCATCCTCATCATCCTGAGCGGATGGATATGACAATAACGGTCTTTTAGCAGGTCTAGATTGATCCTGCTGAGTGCTCCGCACCCCAGAATCAGACAAACCTGGGTCAGCCTGATTAAGGACCTGTTGCGGGGGGCACTGCATTACTATCGGTCCCGGAACTCCCAGAACAGGAGGCAGGACTACCGCCTGCTGTGCAAACCCCAATTGTGGAAACGTAGGAGGGGCTGCAAGCCTATTTACAAGAACAGTCAGGGCTTGTGCAAAACAAGCCCAAGGTGGTTCCTGAGAGGTGCTGGGTACAGCAGAGGTACCAGGGATGGCCAAACATGCAGCACATAACCCATCCTGGAGTACCGCCCCCTCCCCCACACCTGCTTTACATCTGGAGCAGGAAAATAGGAGGTGCTCCTCTAACAGAGTCCTCACTGGACATAGTGGTATGTGACACTCCTCTCACAGAAATATCTAAAACTGTGAGGTAAATTCCTACCCTGACAGTACTGGCACTGAGAGGGCTGGTCAGGAGGAAGAGATAGGGATAGTAAAATGGCTGACAGGAGAAAGATCAGGCACACAGCGCTAGCATAAAGTCCCCAGGCTCCGCACCCTGTCACCACAGCGTCTTGTCACATAAAATGGCCGCCGGAGGATGAAGGGAGGCGGGCTTGGGGAGGATCACTGCCTCAGCCCGCCAAAAGCCTTAATGTAAGGCGCCGACAGCAGTGATGGGGAGGAGCCTCCTGTGCGCTACAGGGAAGGCGTCCTCCCCTGGCAGGCCATTAACCCCCCGGGATGCTGGAGCGTGTTCCGCAACGCTCCAGCCCCGTATCCCTGGTGGTCTAGTGGAGAGCGCAGGCATCCGCCTGGCTCCACTATACTGCCGTCCCCTGGGAGCCCCCAGCCCTGGGGATGCCGGACTGTGATTCAGCGGGCACCTACCGCAGACGCCCGCTGCTTACCTTTGCTGCCCCCCGTACATCCGGCCACAGCCCAAGGCCCCCCGGGGGTTCCGCTAGCTGGAACCCCCAAGAGCCCGCCGAGCTCCCCGGATCACTACCGGTGGTCGGCGCCGGCGGGGGTGTTGGAGCGGTAGCATGGACGTCCGCTGGACAGTCCTATGCTACCACTCTTGAAGATCTTCAGGGGCTGTTATACAGCCCCCCTCTGCGATGACCCAGCTTCCCGGCCGGGCACCTGCTGAAAACTGAGGTGCCTTGGCCTGGGGGTGGGGTATAGGAGGGGGCCCGCTGCATCCTGGGAGAGAATTTTTAACTCTGTGGTGCCCATGGCTGGAGCCAAGCCCTATACCCCAAGGTATCCCTGTGGATCCCTAAGGACCCTGAGGTAGAAAATGTCTTATTAGTAACAGCATTGAAGGCAAAAAGGAAGACGAAAGGAGGAAACCAGCAAATGAACAGAAAGCTCATTCCACCCTCATGTCCCTTGAATTTGTAGCCTAAACAATGTTGTACACTGTGCACTGAATGGTGATACATGACTGCACAGAGATGATTAGACTTCCCACATCCTCTCTTTCTGATACAAAAAACACTTCAGAATTACAGGGGAAAAAAAAAATTTAGTTGTTGGATACATAGCCCCCCCTAATGGATAACATGTAATAGTCTAGGATCTCAATGAAATATTTTCTCTTAGGACATATGGATGTTATTTTATAGAAAAGAGATGGTTTAATATTTTACAGCCTTTAAGCAGGTTACTGATGCTAAATTATAGTACACACATAAAATCACCCAGAAATGTATCTATCCGATTCGCTCTCGTATTGGAATACCAAATATATTTACTTGTATAACTGCAATTGTCTTTTCTTTTTCTCAAAGAGAGGGAAATGTACAACAAACAAATAGGGAACAATAAATAATTATCTATTAGCAGTCAGTCAGTTTATATAAAATCTAAAAAAAAATCCCAATAAATCCAATGCAAACTTGATGCATTTGTGACTACAGTAGCAGTTATGATTCATATCGGCATAGATAGATTATTTATTTATTTACAGCTGCTTATATAGTGCAACATATTCCGATGCGCTTCACAATTGGAAACATTAAAAGAACAAAACTTGGTAATAACAGACAGACAGAGGTAGGAAGGCCCTGCTCGCAAGCTCCTGCCTGCATATCAGGAAGTCAGTAGTCTCTGATGATATAAATATGACTTACCTTGATAATGCAGAACTCTGGGGCTCTGCATTGCTGTACAGATCACAGGGCTAGAACAGCTAGCCATCACTGGGGGGGATTGTTTTTTTTGGGCATGTCAAGAAATGGGCGTCTATCAGACCAATTCAATTGTTTGTCCGATAGATGCCCATTAGCCGCGGCAGTCACATTTTTTCCCGCAGCCTCCTGATCTGCGAGAAAAAAATGTGTGAAAGTCCGTAGATTGGGTGCCCAAACCAGGACTTTAGATGCCCAAACTAGGAGTTTAGTTGGGTTTAGCCACACTGCACGTCTGGTGCTTCTGGGCACGTTAAACACTAGTGGGCGTCTATCGGAGAAACAATTGAATTGCTCTTATAGACACCCATTAGTTAAGACGCCCAAAAAAACAAATTGAATTCCCCCCATTGACAGCTACAGGATGGGATATAAGGGGAGTTGGTTCTTAAATATTAAGCAGGTACGTAGATGGCTGGCAGAATACCTGCCCTAATCCCTGGCGGGTAATAAGTCATTAATCAGATCACTGTGAATGACTAATATCACAGATTAATACATCTGCCTCACTCTGTGCTGTAATCCAGAGTTCACGCGCCTCTCCCACTGCAAAATATTATTGTCCTCAATGTTACCTTTGGTAATTCTGTCTGTAATGTATTCAAAATGACCCTGTGTGGGGTTCTCTGATGTCGGCTTCAGTATCATGGGACAAGGAACTTCTTTGTGTCCATGTAAGAAGTGAGAGAGCATCCCATATAGTATTGGTCTGGAGAAGCAAAAAGAAAAAGGACAACAGCTGAACATATGGAAACATGAAACGCACCTTGATATGATGAATGATTTGTGATGAGCCCAGCAAGGACCAAGTACATCCTGAGTACCATCACCTCACATGGGGCAAGATCTGATCCCACCCCACATAGGTGACATTGAGCCCGCCAAAGATTAATATCACTGCTCTGAACATGGTAAGCTTGAGGGCAATATTACCACAATAAAGTATGACAAGAAATGTAAACACTTATTAACAAAGAGCCTACATATCACGCAGTGCTTTACAGAGATCATATCATGTACATCAGTGACACTTACAAACTATATAACCCAACCACACCTGGACACAGACACTAGGGTTTATTTTCATCCACAGCAAATAAACCGAATCTCTTTGGAGTGTGGGAGGAAAGCAGAGCACCTGTAGTGAGTCCATGCAGATATGGGGAGAACATACAAGTCCACCCAGATAGGGGCCTAGTCAGAAACTAACCCATGGCCTCAGGACTGTTGTACAGCAATGCTAAGCGCTGTGTTGCCCAATCATTAAGGCATACATCACTAACAGGAGCTTATCTGATTACAAAGATTCTGAATAGGATGATACAGTGCATGCTAATTTTGTCGTTTTCTCATTGGAGTATAACAGAAACACTGTTAAATGCATTTGTGACAAATTACAACACACAGAAACCAGACAACTGCTTACACTGACTGAGCGTTTGAGTCTTCCACAAGGTTAAGTTCTCTGGCTAGAAAAGAACGATCCAGTGGAATATCAGGCAGACCAGTTTCTGTAAACACAATAAGTATCTGTTACTTCTATGAACACATAATTAGTGTAAATCAGGCATGTTAAACTCAAAATACCAACCGGGCCGAATATTCAAGGTCTAATGGTGCCCATACACGGTGCGATTTGTATTAGAGCCAATCTCGTATACGATTTCCCTTGAACTCTCTCCGGCAGATGAAGTGAACGATGAGCGCGATCTAATGATTTGCATATTCATTAGATCGAGTGCGATATGCCACAGATGCAGGCTCAGACCAGGGAGATCCGTACTACATGCATTTGTGTCATTGACACAGAAGCGCGGATGGGATCAGGGAGACCAGTCTGTACTGCTGTGGTTAAAATAAAATAAAAGATTCCTGTATAAAAGGGAAAAAAAAAACAAAAAAAAACGGCGTGCCCCCCTCGAAAGAGCAACCATCCCCAGGCTTTTAGTGACCCAGTGCTGGTCAGAACCAGCCCTGGTTGCCAAAATACGGGACACAAACGACGTAGGGGTCCCTCGTATTTTGCGCAACCAGCACTGGGCTCTGATCCGGTCCTGGAAAGACAGGGGGAAAAATGCATAGGGTCCCCCTGTATTATCCAGAACCAGCACCGGACTTTTTCTAGCGGGGGGATAATGCTACAGCCAGGGGAGCCCTTTCACTGGACTCCCCAGGTGAAGCATTAACCCTAAACAGTGGTCAGCCCAGGCCGGGGGGAGCTGGGGACCCCCCCAATAAAGGGGTCCCACTCTCCAGGGCACACCAGGCCTACGCTGATAGCCCGGGGCTATCCCCAGCACCCCTGGGTGGTGGGTGCCAGGTTGATTATGTAGTGTAGTGTATTTTGCTGTGGAACTGCAGGTCCCAGCAAGTCTCCCCCACATGCTGGTACTTGGAGAACCGCAAGTACCAGCATGCGGGGCATTACGGGCCTGCTGGTACCTGTAGTTCCACAGCAAAAGTAATATTAAAATAAACACAGGACGGACACACACCGTACAAAGTATATGTTTATTAAAACATACATGTACTCATACATGTACACATACTCACCTATGTAACCATCGGTCCTCTTGTCCATGTAGATAATCCATAGGGTACCTGTAAAAAAAATATCCATACTCACCTTCTCCCTTCGTTCCAAAGTAGGCATCCCCGGACTTGGCAAAATAAAAACACGAATTTTGCAGACCCACGGACTTTAGCACCGTCTTATAAGGATGGTACTTCCCGACAGAGCTCAGCTGCGGGATTTCACTATGGAAACTCTGCCGCTGAGCCTCATTGGCTGAGAGAGGCGAGCCTTCCGCCACTCAGCTAATGAGCGGTTCTCACCATTGAAGTCAATGATGAGAACCAAGAAAGTACCCTTAAGTTACCTTTGATTAGCCCAGTGCTGGATGTACTTAAATATAGGGGACCCCTACTTCGTTTGGCCCCTGTATTGTGCAAAAGCGGCACTGGGTCACTAAAAGCCCGGGGCTGGATGCTCTTTATTTTTATGGGGGGGGGGCACGCCATTTTTTAGAAAAAAAATAAAAATGTACACAGTTTTTTTTTTTTTTTTACAGCAGCCATGCTATGCATCTGTGTCATTGACATACGCAGCAGCACAGACAGGTCTTACTGATCCCGTCCGTGCTTCTGTCAACGACACAGATGCATGTAGCAAGGCTCTCCCTGGTCCATGCTACATAAATCTCTATCGTGCATGACATCGTTCTGTGTGCACAAACACGGAACGATGTGCGTCACATCATCTACGATAGGTCAAAATCTTACTGCAGGTTCAGTTGATCTACAATGCCGATACACGACGCCGGGGACGCACATCGGCATCAGCCAGAAAAACGCCACTTTTTACACAATTAGTAGTTACGATCACTAATGGCCAAATCGTGTAAATTAAAAAAATATATAGCGCACCATGTATAGGCACCTTTAGAGTGTGTGGGCTGCATGAAAAAAAAAAAGTCTTCTATGCAATTTTGAAAGGGTTATTATTAATGTGCCCCCAGTAATGCCTCTTCCCAGTATAGAACAGGCCCTACTCCCCTGTGCAGTACTTACCTCCCTTCATGCTGGCCGCTGGGCACCGCTCCCGCGTAGCCGCTGCCACTGACTGGAACTAACTAGATCTTGGCGTCACCCGCAAACTGCATCACTGGGAACGCTAGCCTCTGAAGGGATCAGAGGTTTCATTAATCTCTGATCGCTTCAGAGACCAACATTCCAGGTTTTAAATAGAGTAAACACAAATATTATGTGGCCCAGTCACCCCTGCCGCGATTGGAGCTCAGCTCCGATTGCGGCAGGGGTGACTGGGCCGCGTAATATATGTGTTTGGGCTGTATGCGGCGAGTTTGACATACCTGGTGTAAATAAACTGTAATAACACTAGTTTACAATAAGTTTAATTAATAAAAAAACAAAAAAAAACAAACACACACCAAACGATAACAGATGAAAATAATTCCGCATACTAAATGGAAAAGACAACTCAATGCACTATAGGGCGATTCTCTGTGTGACGTATGGGACATTTACATACGTACGTGAACTTCTTCTATACCACACATTTGTTCTTCTGGTGTTTAATACTTTGTTGGTAGAAAATCTAAACCAGAAAAAAATTCACTACAGTAAACCGTTCCTTCTGGATTTTTTAATAACTCTGCGTGAAACGATTTATTGTAGTGACATTTTTCTCGTCTGTATTTTCTACCAACAGTATTTAAGTACTTAAGACTTGGACACCAGAAAAAATTAAATTGTGGTATAGAAACAGTTAACATACTTAAATGCATGTAAATGTCCCGTACGTCACACAGAGAATCATCCTACAGTATCAATATAAAAATGAATGTGTTTGACTTAAAATAAATATTTTTAGAAGGTTACATCCACAATGTAACCGTAACTGCTTACACAAGGGATGCTAAATGAACATAAGACTATGAAGCTCTGTTGTACACATTTTATTAATCTTGGCCTCATGACATGGTTACCAATCCCGAACAAGGCGGGAAATATCTACATTGTCTCTGCTGAAGTGTGGGGAGAAAGAGGCCCTGTGGTATTGCTTAAAAGATTATTTTTTTTTTTAATCGTTTATTGAATGAATTTGAGAGTACATTTAGGTTAGGGGAAGTTAGTGGTAGACTTCGGTTTAGGCGGCGGGGAAGGGGGGGTTAGGTTTAGGTACCCCTAAGGGAGGGTTGGGGGGGGAATTAGATTAGTTTTACTTACCTGAAGAATGATCGGGATTTCCTCCTGTGTCGGGCTGCTGCTGGAGGGATTAGAACCGCATTGCGGTCGGCGGTAAATCGTATGTATCGAATAGGTTACTTAATTTAACTAAATAACCACAAGGGGGGCGATATGCACTATTAACGGTATGACAAAGCTAATAGGTATATTTTTCTGAAGGTGCACAAACACACATCATAGTGCAAACTCAAAACATATAACTGACCTACATCGAGCAAGTTAGGAAGATGACCCATAGTCTTAAAGCAGGGCAAAACAAACTGTTTCTGGGTAGAAATTGAAAAGCAAAACATTAAAAAAAAAAAAAAAAAAACCCGCCTGGACGGTCAGAATGCCGTCACCAAACTGCCACAACATCGACAATTTTTCCTTGCACTCCACAGAGATGAGTAGGAAAATTAGCGATGTTTGGCTAACAGAATTCTGGGGGCTGTGTGCACCGCAGTAACTGTAATCCTAATTTCATTGAACGATGATCTCTAATCCGATTAGGCCACAGCAGATGCGTGTCTAGCGCTATGAGGCTGAATGTAGTGAGGAAAGATACCTGCTGTTAGAACAGATGCTGTATACTTGTACTTGTTGAACGCCAAATACTCCCTAATCATCTCATTAATGAGGAGATTCTCATGTGACAACACCGGCCTGGGTTCACTCTGATCATCCAAAGCAGCAAAGACCTCTGCGCGGACCCGGGCTTTAAGCTGTCCCAACACGCCTCTTTTATCCAGTGTATCCGTAAGGACTGCAGAAACATTCAGAATGGGTTACAACAATAGGACAACAGATCCAGAATGTTAGTATGTCAGAGATTAGCAACAGAGGAGACATCACCCAGCAACACATTTACAGCTTTACATTCCACTGCTCTGTATAGGGTGAAAGACGACAGCAACTTTACCAAACCAACAAATTTAACTGCAGGTTAATGTTAGTGTGAGTATGTAGACCAGTGGTCAAGGAACAGGGGTAAATTACCCCACATGGGGTAAAAATTCTTGGGGGTAATGGACTGACAGTCGGGCATGCATATGAATCATTCTATAATATAGAATGATTCATATCCATGCCCAGCTGTGCCACAGGGAGGCTCTAAGCCGGATGCCCGTTGAGATGTTATTACCAGCGGGCGCCCGGCTCCTTCCCTGCAGCGCAGCGTTAGCCGAAGGCTGGAGTTCTCTTCTGAACTCCAGCTTCCGCCTCTCTCCATGCGCACTATGGGAGAGACGTCATGACATCTCTCCCATAGTTCCGAGGAGCAGCTGGGCGGACAGGACGGCGGCGGATGCAGGAGCAGGGATTAAGTTAAGTGTTTTTTTTGTACAAGCGGCACTACAGGGGCATTACTACAGGGGCATTATATGGGGGCACTACTATATGATTTCCTTCCTTTCAAACCAAGGGGGTAATGTCGGCGTATCTAAATATGTTTTGGGGTAAAAGGTAAAACAGTTCCCTGATCCCTGAATGTAGACTGTAGGCTCCTCTATCATAGGGGCCAATGTGAATAAGTAATAAGCACTCTTTATATAGTGCTGTGTAATAAGTAATATCATGGTATTTTCTATACATAAAGATTGGGTATTTCACATTTTATTGGATACTAAAAGAAAATGATGTTAAATGACAATTTCATTTTATCTTCTACTGCTGCAGATTGTACTATGGAGCACATGACAGAGCAGACACTGAGCACACACAGTCTGTATGTAATACAGCATTTTTGCATAGATGTCAATAAGGCAGTTGCAAGTAAATCGCTGCAGGAGTTCAGCAGCTAATATACTCGAGAAATGCTGCTGCTGGCGATCCCACTCACCGGCTTTCAAATCGGACACAGTCGCCGCCATAATGCTCCCAGCTGTAGTTATACTGTAACTGTTGTTGACTCATATAAACATACAGCTACAGCCACAGCACCGCGCATGCGTACTTCCCTCTTCTGAGCACTGCATTACAAAAGCTGAGAGCTAAAACTAGAGCGATAATTTGGACTACTTGTACTGTAAAAAATGTCTTCACTGCATCAGCCATTTTTGCAGAGATCATGTTCGCCTCTTTGGCTTTATTGTGAGCGAAGCATGATACGTGTGGAAAATTTCGTTTTCCTGGGTAATATCCTTCTTTATTACAAATTATTCTTTTTTTTTACAAATTCATCCCCCCTAATGTTCTAAAACTGCAAAAACAAAAGTAGAAATTTCATATGCTATAAATGCAGAACTTTATTATTGCACATCTACATTGTAATGATGTACAGCCCAGCCTGGCTCTGCACGACATTTTAAATAATCCATCACTGCTCACCGTGAGCAGTAATTCATTATTTATATTGATGTGCAGCCCCGGCTGGGCTGTACATACTTAATTGGACACACACCCACAAGAGTCTGACTACAGACAGCACTTCGGAAGTGCTAGGCCTTCAAAATCGTATTCCTCTATCACTCAGGCGCACACATATATCCCCAACAGTCCCCAAATCTGGACAACAAGTCACAGCCCCCTCCAATCAGCAATGTCCTGCATATAAAAAGTATAAGAACCAGCGCTCGTTACACCTAATATTTTAGTAAAAAAGAATGAGAAACAGATGTAAAAACACTAAAGCAGCATATTTATTAAATATAAAAATAAAACAATGAATTAAAGCACAATAGCATAAAGGGATCTTCAACATATAATCACATGTTGTAAATCCACAGCTAGGAGGTCTGCTGTATAATGTAGTTTTTAAATGGCATTTAGGACTTAGGGCCTGATTCAGAGCCGCTCGCTCTGAATCAGGGCCGGGCTTTTTTTTTTTTTTTGGGAGCGGCCTCTTGGCCGCTCGCATAGCTGTGGGTGACCACCCACAGCTATAGCGAGCAGCCATGATGAAGGTCGCGATGGTCAAGACCATTGCGACCATCGGGCTTGTGACGAGACCCTTGTGGTAGGGTCTCGTTCATCGCAAGCCCCAGAGAGCTTTTGGCTCTAACAGAGCCGGAAGCTCTCCACTGACATCACTTGTGATGTCAGTGGGGCCGCCCCCAAACGGCAGGCGTTCTCTTGGGAACGCCTCCGTTAGGGCAGCCACCCCCCCGGCCTGCCCACCAAACGGGGCGAGCTGTCACCCAACATCGACAGCTCGCCCACTTTGGTGCGAGACCCATGCGCTGTGGGCCACCATCGACCCGGTTGCGAGAGCTCAGCGCTTGCGACCGGGTCTGAATCAGGCCCTTAATTTTTTGGACAGTCATTTGGTTGTACAAACAGCAAACATTTACCAAGTGTTTACTGTGTTGGTAGAAATAGTCCCATGAGCGAGGATCCGCAAATGGCATGGCTGAGGTAGGCAATCCACTTGTAGCTGTGTGTTGGAAAGGGAAGCAGTGGGGAAGCCGACGGACGGATTCCCGACTGTCTAATCCTGGCAAGGGGTTAAATGACAGGCGTCGAAATCCTGACGCCTGTTATTTTACCTATGTCGGGAGCCCGACACCCGGCTTACCGATCGAAGGTAAGCAGGGCGCGGACAGCCACGCGCGGGGGGGAGGGTTAGGTTTAGGGTTCCCGGGGAGTTTAGGGTTAGGCTAGGGGAAGGGAGGGTTAGTGTTAGGCACCCCTGGGGGGGAGGTAGGCACCCCCCTCGGGGGACTTAGGTTTAGGCGGCGGGGAAAGGGGGGTTAGGTTTAGGCACTTAGAGGGGGGATTAGGGTTAGGCACTTGGGGGGGAGGTTAGGGTTAGGCACCCCTAAGGGAGGGTTAGGGGGTAGAATAGGGTAGGAAATACTAATCTTTGGACAATCAGGATTTTCACTGCTCTTGGGATGCCGCTGTTGGGATTTGAACCGGCGGCCAATCATACTGAATCCGTTGGAAAATCTGGATAAAGCAATAATGTCCACAGATATTGTTAAATCCAAAGTCTGCTGGATAATACCAAGACAAGAATTCACAATTGTGCAGGAGTCTCATCTACAAATATGCAGTGATCGTAGGTTTAAAATCTCTTTTCTTTTTTTCTTTTCGTTTCGCTGGACTATAACCCTTCAGCTTCTTCAGAAGGTATATATAAAGCAGCATATGCACATTCTTTCTACTATTCTTGAAGAAGTACAGGATAACAGTAGATGGGAAACACCAAGGCACAAACCCAGCATGATATGAAAAAAAAATTGCAAGAGATTATTTGGGTTTGCATATAATTTGCTTCAACTGGCCAGTAACACGTAAACGTAGTTTACTAACCCAGTCTGTATATTATATATATAGGCAAAGGGGCACTGTGCTATGTTCATATCCAGAACAGGACACACTCCCTAGGACAAGGAGCAGATGAGGTAAAGGATCCTACTGTCTCCTACAGAAAAGGTTTCACACACAGCTGCACTACATGGGTGTGATTGTTCTGGAGTCTGTGAAGGATAAAGGATTGTGGGATTTGGTGGGCGGGGCTTCCGAAGCTTACTAGTAGCCAGACGATAGTTAGCGCTGGTGGGGCATAGCTAGTCAATATCATAGCTAGTCAATATCATGGACGAGGAGGAGCTGTTCTGGGACATATTTGACCTCATACAAGCTGGTGGTTGTTGTTATCTGGGGACGCCTGGCTGGCCACTGCTTTTCTAGCTACTTACCATTTGGTAGACCAATATATCTGGAGTAGCAGTGTGGAGGAGGAGTTACGTTCAGAACATCTGTTCCAAAGTTGGGTGTTACGCTCTCCCCTCAAAGGTGCTTATGTCTACAAACTGATGTAGACCGCTGTCTCTGGTAGGAGGTTAAAATATTGTTACTCATTTATGTTTCCTAACATGACAGTATTACCCTATGAGATGCCTTTCTGATTTTAAAATACACCATTGGAGCTAAGGTCATCACAGAACATCAAAACAAGGGAAAGATTGCACCTTCTAGAGATTTGTCTAAAACATTCTACAATATACCTTCATTGCCTACAGATCTGTTTGGTGATATTACATTTTAATTCATTTTAGCAGTATAGCTAGTGTCAAGAAGCTATCTCATGTATACAAATGTGCTGTTATAAACATTAGTTGTGAGTAAGAAGCCATCTCACTGAGAAAACTGGTGTGACGAGTCATTCATTTGTAAGCAGATTCTTACAAAGTGGAGTCAGAAGTGGGATTCTTCTGCCAGCCGCATTCCACATGGCAGGGACCAGGCACTGCTTTGCTGGGTCGGTGAGTGGGGTTAACCGGACTGTAAAAATCGGTTTATTTGCACATGTGGAATAGTTATGCAAAGTGCAAATGTGTAAAGTCTATGCTGTGTCCTTGAAGAGAAATACGGTTAAACAGTATGATTATTTGGTAGCAAAAGCAACTGTTTGTGAATTTGTTGCAGCACAAACGCAACTGTTTGTGAATTTGTACCTGCAGAGAAAGGGTTAATGAAACAAGCCCAAGTGTGTTCCAGTACAAAAAAAAAGTTTTTTTAATTTCCTTCTTTCACTCTCCTCTTTTCCCTGCCTTGTTAAACCTGGGTGTGATACAGTTAACTGTGCATAACACAGCTAAGGGGGACTGGTTCCTATGTGTAAGCTGTGTAAACCCAGTTAAAGGGGAAGATTGTTTTTTTAAATTATATGAGTGTCAGAAACATTGGGTTGTTGGTGTATGTTAAGGGAAGCCCAATTTCACTACTCCGTCGGCTCAGACAGCAAGATGGAGGACTCCAGAAGCTGTGAGGGAATCGCCTAAAGAAAATTTTTAAAACAACCAATAGCTGCACACAAATTAATAGTAGATAGTTATTGATTACTAAATGACCCCATAAGATAGCGTGATATTGGGCATTCTCATAGACGGAGGTGCAGCCTTAACAACCAGAATTAAATTTGAAATGTAGAAGAAAAGAGAGTGGTCGTATATCTTAGGCGCACAAGAAACAACCACTCTTTTTTCTTCTACATTTCAAGGGACTCGCCTAAGCCAGAAAGGAAGTCTCAGCTGTGGATTTTTCTGGGATTAAAGTCGGTTACTCCCAGCGATTTATTAAAAACTTTGCTACTTGGGACTCTCCATTGACTGTTTTAGTGAAAAAGAACAAACGGGACAGCCTAAATTGGTCCAAATGCTCGGAGGCCACATGGTGGGATTTGAAAAAAGCCTTATGTACAGCACCGGTAATTTCAGGGAAAGGTTTGTTTTGCAAATAGATGCCTTCAGGACGGGTCTGGTGGCAGTGTTGTCTCAGAGGGTGAAGGATGAGAAGAGATCGATTATTTTCCTCAGCCAAAAACACCTCCCAAGAGAGAAAAGTACGCTACAGGAACTACCTATCCATTTCCATATAGTTTTGAGGAGTTCAGTTGAAATGCTTCTGCACTTCCTGGCTGCATATCTTATCCCAACAGTCCCACAGAAGCCCTTAGTGCAAGCGATCCACCATTTCTCTTGCTAAACGTGCAAGAACTGACATTATATTACAGTATTTTTTCAGGTTTTATTCTCCAAAGTCAATGTCAATTTTATTATACTGGGAAACAGGATTAAGGGGAATATGTTTTGCTTTAAATAACCCTAAATCTGTCCGGGAGGCAGGCAGTCTGCACCTTGATATCCCATCAAATTTTAGAAATCCGGGTCCAAAACTGGACCTGCATCTTGTCCCACATACATGACAGTTGCAGACACAGAAAGAGTTTTGACCGTGCTCATCAAACACTTTCTAGAGGATATAGGGCCTGATTCATTATGGATCGCATCTGCGATTACACACGCATTCTCACTGTGATGATATGCAAATCCACTGCGATCGGTATGCCGTTGCAGCGAAACATAAGGACGCCCACCTTACCTTATACACATCCGTAATACTTAGTAAGACGGCGAAACCATTGGTAACATTGAGTACCATTACAGCATCACACACACTTGCACAAGCTCTGACCATACCGAGAAATTCCTAACCTCATCGTACACTATGAGAACTCGAGCTGTGTATGGCATTGCAGTGCCTAATTTATGCATGCCCCTGCAACGGCGCTCAAACGCACTGACACGCCTGTGTCTCACCAACCATCCCCCCGTCACCACCCCCAAACGGTACTTCCTGTCAATCACTCGGCGATGGGTCTGCGTAGTGACTGTGGGCCTGATTCAGACCCTCTCGCGAGCGCTATGCGCTCGCAAGCGGGTTGATGGTGGCCCAGTGCGCATGTGCACGACGGAGCCGGCTCCGTCGTGCGCATGCGCGAGACCCGAATAGCGACGGGCAAACTGTCGCTCCGGGTCTCGTACCGAAGGGGGAGTGCTGTCGATGTTGAGTGACAGCACGGCCCCTTTGGTGGGCGGGCCAGGGGCGTGGCTGCCCAGACAGGGGCGTTCCATGGGACGCCTGCCGTCTGGGGCCGGCCCCACTGACATCACAAGTGATGGCAGTGGGAGTGCTTTCGGCTCTGTTAGAGCCGAAAGCACTCTGGGGCTTGCGGCAACGAGACCCTACCACAAGGGTCTTGTCGCAAGCCCGATGGTCGCGATCATCTTGACCATCGCGACCATCTTCCTGGCCGCTCTCTATAGCTGTGGGTGGTTACCCACAGCTATGCGAGCGGCCAGGAGGCCGTCCTGAAAGACCAGAGGGCCGGCCCTGATTCAGAGCGAGCGCTCTGTCAGAGCGTCCGGCTCTGAATCAGGCCCGCGTGGGCCTGATTCAGAGCCGCTCGTAAGCGGCCGCTCGTTCGTTCCGAGCGATGATCGCACAACTGCGCATGCGTACGGCTCGTAATACGCATGCGCGAACCAGTCAGTGCGGTCGAAATTCATGTGCTCGTAAAATAGCGAATGCCTGCTAATTTGAGTGAGAGGATGAGGCGTTTGTGGGTGGTAACAGGGGAAGGTGCTTGAAAACGGGGGAGTGGAGATCCGAACGCAGGCGTGCCAAACGGTCAAAACGGGCGTTTAATGTGAGTGCATAATTAACAAAGCAGCGTCATTGACCACGTCACTTGGTTGTCTTTTAGCCAGAACTGCTCACATGATTGCGATAGGAAAATGATATCCACAAGAATAGCGAGCAGTTCAGACACCGTTCAATGTACTCGATTAATCTAATAAATACCGGAGATGACGTAGGATGCGAGCGGCCAGGGGGCGTTTTTATCAAAATAGCGGCCGCAGGTTTTGTTAGCTCGTTCAGACTTAGAGGCGTCAACAGACCGCAAAGAGCGAGCACTTCATTTAAATAGCCAGCCCCTTTTTCAGAATGACCGTCCGCAAATAGTGTACGGCTCTGAATCAGGCCCTGTGATCGCAGTTCTGATCACAGTGGCTGGTTCGCGCATGCGCACTGCAATGCACAGAACGCAACAATCGGCCGATTGTGTGCGTAATCGCAGTTGTGATCCTTGCTGAATCAGGCCCATAGTTAAAGGCACTAATTAGCCTATATGACAGCTCCTCCAGAGAGTAGTGAAATGATATAAGATGTTTTCCACATTTCACACCCATGTTTGCACTGGTAGTTGACTTATTGCGGAGGGGGGGTCTTGATTTGATCACTCAATGTTAGGCAGCAATAGTGTGCGGATGTGTTATTAGTGTATGGAGATTTTCATTAGACCATACTACAACACATAAGGACAGAAGGAAGCTTCTATTTGCCATTTGGATCATGGGCATGATTCTGAGTCAGATGCAGTGTTAAACCCTCGCATGTGTCCCAGGCGCACAGCACATGCTTCTCTATTGTTAGCACTCAGAAACGGAGGACAGAATCGGACGATGGGTGTGCGAAGTTTAATGGACGTACCAGAGAGAATACGGAGGGGGGTGGCTAAGCTTATCCAGACGTGCCATTAAAAGCGTCTGGGTCCAAAGGCGCTGCATCACTCACACAGGAGGCCACAGACAGAGAGACTACACCCGTCATAGGGTTGGCGCAAGTTTCAATGGTGCATCTAAATATGCAATTTTACCAGGGGCATCCAAACTTTTTGCTTGGAGTGGCATATTAAGAAAATGAGTTTGAACGGAGGGCCACAAAACTTTTCCTTACAGTTTGCCTTCCAGCAATTAGGTAGGGGTTCTTCACTGAGCCCCTACTTATGTGCAAGCCAAGTGCCCCTCTTATGTGCCAAATCAGAATCCGGCTTATATGCCAGACCAGTGCCCCCTTATATGTCAGCCCAGAGTCCACCTTATGTGCCAGCCCAGAATCCCTTTATGTACCAGCTCAGTGCTCCCACTTATGTGCCAGCTTACAGCCCCCCTTATGTGCTAGTCCAGAGCCTCCATTATGTGCTAGCCCAGAGCCCTCCTTTTGTGCCAGCCTAGAGCCCCCTTATATGTAAGCTCCTAACCTCCCTTGTGTGCTAGCCCACAGAGACCCAACTTAGGGCCTGATTCAGACCCGCTTGCAAGCGCTATGCACTCGCAAGCTGGTCGATGGTGGGGCATTGCCCGGCGTGCGCAATGCACGTGCGCAAGCCCCGGAGCGACGGAGAAATTCACTCACTCCGGGGCTCGCTGTCGATGGCTGTCGATGTTGATCAACAGCTTGCCCCATTTTGTAGGTGGGGGGTGGCTGGACAAACGGAGGCGTTCCTGGTGGAACGCCTGCCCTTTGTGGGCGGCCCTACTGACATCATGAATGATGTCAACAGTGAGCTTCCGGCTCTATTAGAGCCGGAAGCTCACTGGGGCTTGCAGCAGACAAGACCCTACCACAAGGGTTTCGTCGCAAGCCCAATGGTCGGGACCATCGCGACCATCACCCGGCCGCTCGCTAAAGCTGTGGGTTGTCACCCACAGCTTAGCAAGTGGCCAGGAGGCCGGGTTTTATAAAACAAAGCGGCCGCCCTGATTCAGAGCGAGCGCTTGCTTTTTGCAAGCGGCTCTGAATCAGGTCCTTAGGTTCAAGTCCAGAGCCCCCCGTATGTGCCAGCCAAGAGCCCCCACTTATGTGCCAGCCAAGAGCCCCCCTTATGTGCCAGCCCAAAGCCTCCACTTATATTCCATCCCAGAGCCCTCTAATATGCCAGCCCAGAGCCGCCCTTATGTTCCAGCCCAGCGTCCCCCTTATATGCCAGCCCAGAGCCCTCCTTATATGCCAGCCCAGAGCGCCCTTTATATTTCTTACCCCTCCGAAAATGTCCTTCTGCAGAACGTCACCTGGTCTGTGTCCGAGTCCTGTCTACCTAAGCCTGTCCATCTGTTGCCACAGCCATCGAGTCCGCGGTTGTAACGGCAGTCTGCACTCACACCGTCACATGCAGCTGCAAAGGGGTCTGACCCAGAGACCGGACAGAGGTGTTTGGAGGATCTTGGAAGGGGGGTTGGACTTTACCAGGGGATGGGCTGCATTTGGCCCGTGGGCTGTAGTTTAGTCACCCCTGCATTATACGGACATCACTGAAGCACATCAGCACTGTGCCACTTCTTCCACTTGAGCAACTGTTTTTCTACTCTTCCCTTGCTTGGGGTAGCTGCTGAGCTACAGTGGTGCCTGTATAAATAACAAGTCATTTTATTTTCAAGAAATAGATAAAAATAATTGAAACAGTACCACATTAAAAGAAAATGATTTAGGAAAAGGATAAGGCATTGTTTAAAAGGCTTCTGGTCTGATAACACCATCTGAATTTGGGTTACCAGCTTGATAGATAGGATCTGGGGATTAACATTGGTGGTAAACCCATTAACATATGCGTATGGCAAGAAGAGAAAAGCCCTGTTTTTGGCCAATTGGCATTGCACCCTTTGATAAATCAGTTTCTGTGTTCTTAACCAAATATCACCTTTTAAGGATAAGCCCCTGCTCGTGGGATAGTGGGTCTCATTCAGACCCAGTCGCAAGCACTGAGCGCTCGCAACCGGATCGATGTTAAGGTCCTGTGCACGCGCAGCGACTGCACTGCGCGTGCGCATGCCCTGGAGCAAGAGAGAAATTCTCTTGCTCCGGAGCTCACTACAAAAGGGGCGACTGTCGATGTTGATATACAACTCGTCCCATTTTGTAGGTGGGGCGGGGGGGTGGCTACACAAACGGAGGCGTTCCTGACGGAATGCCTGCCGTTTTGTGGGTGGCCGCACTGACATCAGCAGTGATGTCAGTGGGGAGTTTCCTGCTCGATCAGAGCAGGAAGCTCCCTGGGGCTTGCGGTTGCCGAGACCCAACCTTAGGGTCTCGTCGCAAGCCCTGATGGTCGCGATGGTCTTCACCAACGCGACCATCACCCTGGTCGCTCGCTAAAGCTGTGGGCGGTAACCCACAGCTTAGCTAGCGACCAGGAGGCCGCACTAAAAAAAACAAGCGGCCGCCATCATTCAGAACGAGCGCTCGCTTCTTGCGAGCGCCTCTGAATGAGGGCCAGTGTCATGTGCTTGCCCCCAGGTTAAAATTATCCAACCAGCTCCTGGTCTATGGTTAGATCATGGGAAATCCACACTGTATAAAGAGTATGATATGCTGCTTGTGTTTCATTGCGTCACTACTCCATAGTTCTCGTCAAATTATAAGAGATATTTATTTTTAATCATTAGATTGTATACAGGGGCCAGGGAAGATAAATTCTACAACCCAGGAATTAGATGAACCATAAATTGGTGAATTAGGATTGTGTTTGGGCAGTGCCGAAACTATGATTTTTGTCACCCGGGACAAGACAGTAATTTGGCGCCCCCCTGGTAGTTCCCCCATAGTAATGCCCCCTGCAGCAGTGCACCTATAGTAATGCCCCCTGAGGTAATGCCCCTGTAGTAGTGCCCATATAGGAATGCCCCTGTAGTAGTGCCCATATTGTAATGCCCCTATACTAGTGCCCATATGTTAATGCCCCTGTAGTAGTGCCCATATGGTAATGCCCAGATAGTAATGCCCCTTGTAGTGCCACTTACAGAAACAAATAAAAACATCACTTACCTTAAACCCCGCTCTGACGTCCGCCAGCGTCCGGTCCGCCCGCTGCTCCTCGGAACTATGGAAGAGACGTCATGATGTCTCTCCCATAGTGCCCGTGGGGAGAGCCAGAAGCTGGAGTTTAGGAGAGAACTCCAGCCTCTGGCTACAGCGGCGTTGCAGGGAAGGAGCCTCCCTACGACGCCGTGCTAGAGGACACTGGTGGCGGGTGCAGCGGCGCACCCGGTGCATGTGCACCTCCAGTCCCCCCTAGTTGTGGCCCTGATTTGGGGTTGTAGTTCTTTCTAATAATTTTTTTTTTTAATATTGGTTGTGTAGGGCCACAACTAGGGTGGGCTGCTAGGGGGGCAACTGGGTAGCTGTTGGGTGGCTAGGGGGGCAAGTGCCCCAGGTGACGGATTGGAGGGGGAATGGGCTGGTACCATGCCCTCTGGGTCGGTACAACTTTAGTGCTGCAGGGCTACCTGCGGCTGCATTGTTGTGGGAGGGAGGGAGGCAGGGAGGATGGTACATTTGCTGGTGGAGTGTGGGTGCTGTTAAGTGATTATTTTTGGGAGGGGGAAGTCTGTGATGTGGTTATTAGAGCGTGTAGAGTGCATTGAAGGGGAGGGGAGTGCTGCGAGAGGTGGACATTAAAGGGGTTGGGGGGGGGTGCTGTGACCAGATCTATTACTGTGGCATAATGCGTTATAGGGGCATTACCGTGGCATAATGTATAAGTGGCATTACTGTGGCATAATGTTATAAGGGGCATTACTGTGTGGCATAATGTGTAAGGGGCATTACTGTGTGGCATAATGTGTAAGGGGCATTACTTTGTATGGTATAATGTGTAAGGGGCATTACTGTGTCATGAAACCACACACCCTTTTCCAGCATGCCTTTATAGCCTTAGTTATGCTATAGCAGACCTGGCCAACCTGTGGCTCTCCAGCTGTTGTGATACTACAAGTCCCAGCATGCCCTGCCACAGTTTTAGAATTCCCTAATAGCAAAACTGTGGCAGGGCATGCTGGGACTTGTAGTTTCACAACAGCTAGACAGACACAGGTTGGCCAGGCCTGTGTTATAGGTATGGTGGTACTACAAGTGCCAGTATACCCAAACACTTTGGGCTGCCATGAAATGCTGGAGCAAGAATAAATAACAAAAAAAAAATATATATATATATATATGTATATATATATAGTGTTCACTCTAGCTCCGGCGTGAGGCAGGGCGCCGGAGCTAGAGAGGGCATGTTCGTGCGCGCGCTGAAGGCGCGCGCGACCAAGAAGGGGGCGTGGTCATCGAAAAGGGGGCGTGTCTATAAGACGCATCCCCCTTTTCGTCACTCTTGGGGGCGTGCCCGGCACTTACGGACACGCCGGGCAGCCCCCAAGCCCTGCAGACAGGGAGAATAGATGCCGGGCGCATGCGCCCGGCGTCTATTCTCCGGCGGTGACCGGTCACCACACATTTCTTCACCCGCGGGACACTGCGACCCGCGGGTGAAGACGGCTCCCGCAGGCTGTTAGGGCAGGGCGCTTTTTGCCCTCCATCTGGAGGGCAGGGCGCTTTTTGCCTTCCAGAAGGAGGGCAGGGCGCCACGCCCCGCTAGAACAGCCTAGCGGGAACGCTAATATATATATATATATATATATATATATATATACAGTCAGGTGCATAAATATTGGGACATTGACATAATTTTCATATTTTGGCCTCTATTCACCACCACATTGGCTTTGAAATGAAGCAAAACAAGATGTGCTTTAACTGCAGACTTTCAGATTTAATTTGCGGGTAATTACATCCAAATCAGGTGAACGGTGTAGGAATTACAACGGTTTCTATATGTGCCTCACACTTTTTAAGGGGCCAAAAGTAATGGGACAAACTAAACAATCCTAAATCTAACTTTCACTTTTTAATACTTTGTTGCAAATCCTTTGCAGGCAATTACAGCCTGAAGTCTGGAACGCATAGACATCACCAGACGCTGGGTTTCATCCCTGGTGATGCTCTGCCAGGCCTCTACTGCAAAAGTCTTCAGTTCCTGCTTGTACTTGGGGCATTTTCCCTTCAGTTTTGTATTCATCAAGTGAAATGCATGCTCAATCGGATTCAGGTCAGGGGATTGACTTGGCCATTGCATAACATTCCACTTTTTAGCCTTAAAAATCTCTTTGGTTGCTTTTGCAGTATGCTTCGGGTCATTGTCCATCTGCACTGTGAAGCACCGTCCAATGAGTTCTGAAGCATTTGACTGAATATGAGCATATAATATTGCCCGAAACACTTCAGAATTCATTCTGCTGCTTTTATCAGCAGTCACATCATCAATAAATACAAGGGAACCAGTTCCATTGGCAGCCATACATGCCCACACCATGACACTACCACCACCATGCTTCACTGATGAGGTGGTATGTTTTGGATCATGAGCAGTTCCTTTCCTTCTCCATACTCTTCTCTTCCCATCACTCCGTACAAGTTGATCTTTGTCTCATCTGTCCATAGGATGTTGTTCCAGAACTGTAATGGCTTTTTTAGATGTTGTGTGGCAAACTGTAATCTGGTCTTCCTGTTTTTGTGGCTCACCAATGGTTTACATCTTGTGGTGAACCCTCTATATTCACTCTTGTGAAGTCTTCTCTTGATTGTTGACTTTGACACATATACACCTACCTCCTGGAAACTGTTCTTGATTTGGCCAACTGTTGTGAAGGGGTTTTTCTTCACCAGGGAAATAATTCTTCTGTCATCCGCCACAGTTGTTTTCCATGGTCTTCCGGGTCTTTTGGTGTTGCTGAGCTCTCCGGTGCGTTCTTTCTTTTTAAGAATGTTCCAAACAGTTGATTTGGCCACACCTAATGTTTTTGCTATCTCTCTGATGGGTTTGTTTTGATTTTTCAGCCTAATGATGGCTTGCTTCACTGATAGTGACAGCTCTTTAGATCTCATATTGAGAGTCGACAGCAGCTGATTCCAAACGCAAATGTCACACCTAGAATCAACTCCAGACCTTTTACCTGCTTAATTGATAATGAAATAATGAGGGAATAGCCCACACCTGTCCATGAAATAGCTTTTGAGTTAATAGTCCCATTACTTTTGGCCCCTTAAAAAGTGGGAGGCACATATAGAAACCGTTGTAATTCCTACACCGTTCACCTGCAGTTAAAGCAAATCTTGTTTGTTGCATTTCAAAGCCATTGTGGTGGTGAATAGAGGCCAAAATATGAAAATTCTGTCAATGTCCCAATATTGATGCACCTGACTGTATGTATAAATATATATATATATATATATATATATATATATATTTTTTTTTTTTTATTATTTTTTTTTTTAAATAAAAATGCAAATATAAATACAAATACTAGTAGCCTGATACAGATTTCCAAAAGTTGTAGCAATAAATCAGAAAAGAAGGTGAGTACACTACTATTGTTCCCTATCTGTTCATATCAAAATCTCATATCATTTGACTTATTAAAGGACCATAACCTATTTGTTATAGATTAATATACATTATCCCACAATATATATTATTAATCTATTCCAACAACTAATTAGAATAACACTTCTATATTGGGTTAAACCCAACCACCAGTCTTCTAACCATTTAAAATTTTATATTATAATTTTGGTAATGAGAGATTAGTATACTAAGGCTGAATCATACATTGCTGTTAAAGGTCCCCAAAATATGTATACCTTGATTTTTGGGATGTATATTTTAATGTCTATTTATTATCAGAGTTTAATTTGAATGGGTTCATTTATTTTAATGGGTTTTATACACATGCTGATAATACTATCAACATTAATGGGTCTTTGGAATTAATGTAGAAAACCCTTCAGATTGTTAAAGCACTGCTGATAAAACTACATTGTTTAAATCGACAGAAATTGCTACACATTGTATAAATTCGGAGGAAAATTAGATTGTTGGCACAATGGAATCACTTTTTTTCTCAATTTGTAGTAGGGGTGAGCGGGTTCGGATTTCTGAAATCCGAACCCCCCCCGAGCCCCCCCCGATCCGAGTCCGATCCGAGTCAGGCTCGACTTTTCCCGCCTGACTCGGATCTGAAATCGAGGCAAAACGTCATCATCCCGCCTTCCGAGTCTCGCGGGTTTTGGATCCTATATAAGGTACCCGCGTCGGCGCCATTTTCTCACTCGGCTGTGGACAGTGAAGAGGGAGGGTGGGAGTTAGGGCTGTGTAGTGTAGTGTAGTGCTGCTGTTGTCCACTACTTCAAAGTCCATAGGGGCTGGCTGTGTTGTGCTGTGCTGCTGTTGTTAATAGGGGCTGTGTCCACTACTTCAAAGTCCATAGGGGCTGGCTGGACTGTGTTGTGCAGTCAGTTCTCCATAGGGGCTGTGTCCACTCCAAAGTCCTATGCAGTGTCCCAGTCCTAAAGGGGTGCTGTAGTGTTGTCCAGGGGGTGCTCTGTCCATCAGGGGTGCTCCCCCCAAGTGCTAAAAAAATAATATATTTTCTGTGTTTGTGAATTGTGTGCGCAGTAGCCGCACGTGCATCAACAAAGTAGTGCCAAGCGTGCGCCTGTGTCATAAGTAAAGGGCCGGCTGGCTTGACCGTTAAGGGTGCTGTAACCCCCGAAAGTACACTCCAGTCCAAACCAAAAAAAAAATTATTTTCTGTGTTTGTGAATTGTGTGCGCAGTAGCCGCACGTGCATCAACAAAGTAGTGCCAAGCGTGCGCCTGTGTCATAAGTAAAGGGCCGGCTGGCTTGACCGTTAAAGGGTGCTGTAACCCCCAAAGTACACTCCAGTCCAAACCAAAAAAAAAAATATTTTCTGTGTTTGTGAATTGTGCGCGCAGTAGCCGCACGTGCATCAACAAAGTAGTGCCAAGCGTGCGCCTGTGTCATAAGTAAAGGGCCGGCTGGCTTGACCGTTAAGGGTGCTGTAACCCCCGAAAGTACACTCCAGTCCAAACCAAAAAAAAAATTATTTTCTGTGTTTGTGAATTGTGTGCGCAGTAGCCGCACGTGCATCAACAAAGTAGTGCCAAGCGTGCGCCTGTGTCATAAGTAAAGGGCCGGCTGGCTTGACCGTTAAAGGGTGCTGTAACCCCCAAAGTACACTCCAGTCCAAACCAAAAAAAAAATTATTTTCTGTGTTTGTGAATTGTGTGCGCAGTAGCCGCACGTGCATCAACAAATTAGTGCCAAGCGTGCGCCTGTGTCATAAGTAAAGGGCCGGCTGGCTTGACCGTTAAGGGTGCTGTAACCCCCGAAAGTACACTCCAGTCCAAACCAAAAAAAAATTATTTTCTGTGTTTGTGAATTGTGTGCGCAGTAGCCGCACGTGCATCAACAAAGTAGTGCCAAGCGTGCGCCTGTGTCATAAGTAAAGGGCCGGCTGGCTTGACCGTTAAAGGGTGCTGTAACCCCCAAAGTACACTCCAGTCCAAACCAAAAAAAAATATATTTTCTGTGTTTAGCCGCACGTATATATCAAATCGATATAACATAAATGGAGGACCAAACTTTCTCCGATAAAAATAAAATAGAGAAAGATCAAGAACCACTTCCTCCTAGTGCTGAAGCTGCTGCCACTAGCCATGACATAGACGATAACATGCCATCAACGTCGTCTGCCAAGGCCGATGCCCAATGTCATAGTAGAGGGCACATACAATCCCAAATGGCAAAGTTCAGGAAAATGACCTTGAAAAAGACATTTAAATCAGCTGAAGAGAAACGTAAACTTGCCAATATGCCATTTACGACACGGAGTGGCAAGGAACGGCTAAGGTCGATCCCTAGTATGTTCATGACTAGTGGTTCAGCTTCACATGATGATGGAAGCCCTCCTCCCACTAAAAAAATCAAAAGAGTTAAGCTGGCAAAAGCACAGCGAAGAACTGTGCTTTCTAAGAAGATATCACAAATCCCCAAGGAGAGTCCAAGTGTGGTGGTGGTTGCGATGCCTGACCTTCCCAGCACTGGACAGGAAGAGGTGGCTCTTTCCACCATTTGCACGCCCCCTGCAAGTGCTGAAAGGAGCACCCACAGTCCACTTGCTGATATGTAAATTGAAGATGTCACTGTTGAAGTACAACAGGATGAGGATACTGGTAGCTGGCGCTGAGGAGGAAGTTGGTGAGGAGGATTCTGATGGTGATGTAGTTTGTTTAAATCAGGCTCCGGGGGAGACAGTTGTTGTCCGTGGGATGAAAAAGCCCATCACGGTCATGCCTGGGCAGAAGACCAAACATTCCACCTCTTTGGTCTGGCAATATTTCTATCCAAATCCGGACAACAACTGTCTTGCCATATGTACCATATGTAAAGGTGAAATAAGTAGGGGTAGGGACGTCAACCACCTAGGAACATCCTCCCTTATACGGCACCTGCAGCGCGTTCATAAAAAGTTACTGTCAAGTTCAGAAACTTTGGCTAAGACCGTAAGCAGTCCAGGGACACCTAAATCCCGTTGTCCTGTTGTATCCAAGCGCCTGCAAACCACACCGTCAACTCCCTCCTCGTCAATTTCCTCCTTAGTCAGGATCGGAAGTAGTCCTGCAGGCCATGTCACTGGCATGACTGACTCTCCTATCCGGGATTCTTCCGGAGGATCCTGCATTGCTACGCCTACTGCTGCCGCTGCTGCTGTTGCTGCTGCTGGGAGTCGTTCATCATCCCAGAGAGGAAGTAGGAACACCACTACTTTTACTAAACAATTGACCCTCCAACAGTCCTTAGCGAGGAGGATGAAGTACGACAGCAGTCATCCTGAAGCAAAACGTATAACTGAGGCCTTGACTGCTATGTTGGTGTTAGACGTGCGTCCGGTATCCGCCATTAGTGCAGTGGGATTTAGACAATTGATGGAGGTAGTGTGTCCCCGCTTCCAAATCCCGTCTAGATTCCACTTCACTAGGCAGGCGATACCGAGACTGTACAGAAACGTCAGAAAAAGTGTCCTCAGGGTCCTGAAAAATGCCGTTGTACACAATGTCCACTTAACCACGGACATGTGGACAAGTGGAACAGGGCAGACTAAGGACTATATGACTGTGACAGCCCACTGGGTAGATGTATCACCTTACGCAGCAACAGCAGCAGCGTCACCAGTAGCAGCATCTCAGAAACGCCAGCTCGTTACAAGGCAGGCTACGCTGTGTATCACCGGTTTCAGTAAGAGGCACACCGCCGACAACCTCTTAGAGAAACTGAGGGAAATCATCGCCCAGTGGCTTACCCCACTTAGACTCTCCTGGGGATTTGTGATCTCTGACAACGCCACCAATATTGTGCGGGCATTACATCTGGGCAAATTCCAGCACGTCCCATGTTTTGCTCACACAATAAACTTGGTGGTGCAGAATTTTCTGAAAAGCGACAGGGGCGTGCAGGAGACGCTTTGGGTGGCCCGAAAAATTTCTGGCCACTTTCGCCATTCAGCGACTGCGTGCCGAAGACTGGAGCGCCAGCAAACACTCTTGAACCTGCCCCGCCATCACCTGAAGCAAGAGGTTGTGACGCGGTGGAACTCAACCCTCTATATGCTTCAGAGGATGGAGGAGCAGCAAAAGGCCATACAAGCCTATACATCCACCTATGACATAGGCAAAGGAGGGGGTATGCACCTGACTCAAGCGCAATGGAGAATGATTTCCGTGTTGTGCAAGGTTCTCCAGCCCTTCGAACTTGCCACATGTGAAGTCAGTTCAGACACTGCCAGCTTGAGTCAGGTCATTCCCCTCATCAGGCTTTTGCAGAAGCAGCTGGAGAAAGTGAAGGAGGAGCTAAGACGGAGTGATTCCGCTCGGCATGTGGGACTTGTGGATGAAGCCCTTCATTCGCTTTGCCAGGATTCCAGGGTGGTCAATCTGTTGAAATCAGACCACTACATTTTGGCCACCGTGCTCGATCCTAGGTTTAAAGCCTATGTGGTGTCTCTCTTTCCGGCCGACACAAGCCTGCAGAGGTGCAAAGACCTGCTGGTGAACACACTGTCAGCTGAAGCGGAACGTGACACGTCAACGGCTCCTTCATTTTCTCCCGCAACTGGGGCTGCCAGGAAAAAACTTAGGTATCCTAAGCAACCCGCTGGCAGTGATGCAGGGCAGGCAGGACCAAGTTTGGACATCTGGTCCGGACTGAAGGACCTGGCAACAATTTCTGACATGTCTACTGTCACTGCATATGATACTGTCACCATTGACAGAATGGTGGAGGATTACATCGGTGACAGCATCCAAGTAGGCATGTCAGACAGTCCATACCTGTACTGGCAGGAAAAAGAGGCAATTTGGAGGCCCCTGTACAAACTGGCTCTATTTTACCTGAGTTGCCCCCCCTCCAGTGTGTACTCCGAAAGAGTGTTTAGTGCAGCCGGGAACCTTGTCAGCGAAAGGCGTAGGAGGTTGCTTCCACAGAATGTGGAGAAGATGATGTTCATCAAAATGAATTATCAGCTCTTCCAGGGAGACCAGCCTCCAGAACGTACAGAGGGACCTGTGGTGGTGGATTCAAGTGGGGACGAGTTAATACTTTGTGAGGATGAGGATGTACACACTGAAGAGGGTGAGGAATCAGTGGATGAGGAGGATGAGGATGACATCTTGCCTCCGTAGAGCCAGTTTGTGCAGGGACACATTAATTGCCAGCTTGTTTTGTGGGGGCCCAAACGAACCAATCATTTCAGCCACAGTTGTGTGGCAGACCCTGGCGCTGAAATTATTGATTTGTTAAAGTGTGCATGTCCTGTTTATACAACATAAGGGTGAGTGGGAGGGCCCAAGGACAATTCCATCTTGCACTTCTTTTTTTTCTTTGCATTATGTACAGTTTGGGGCCTAGTTTTTCTAACTGCCATCCTGTCTGCCACTGCATTGTCACTCCTAGATGGGTCACGTGTTTGTGCCGCCCACTCGTGTCGCTTAGCATAGTCATCCAGCTACCTCGGTGCAACCTTTTGGACATAAAAACACTATTGTGAGGTGTGAGGTGTTCAGAATAGACTGGAAATGAGTGGAAATTAAGGTTATTGAGGTTAATAATAGCATAGGAGCAGAAAAGCCTACAAATTCTGTGATTTTAGCTGTTTTTATGCTTTTTTTAAAAAAAATACAGATCCAAAACACAAAACCCAGAACCCAAAACACGGAAGGGTGGTTTTGGCAAAACCAATCCAGATCCAAAACACGAAGAAAGATCCAGATCCAAAACCAAAACACAAAACACGAAAAGTGGCCGGTGCACACCCCTAATTTGTAGTGATTTTGATTGATTTAAAAATCAGGTTTTAGGAATTTCCTCCTTAAGATGTGACTGTGTATTGGGGGGAGGGGGGGGGGGTCTATCATACTATCATAGGCTGTTTTTTACTTTATTAAGTATTAAAGTATAAAGTATAAAAAATATGCCATGGAATTCACATACACAAGAACCTGTTGATTTTTGACTTTAGAAATATACAGCAAGCGTAATCGATGGCATGGAAATCTACAAAAATAATCTCAATGGTTCCAGACAGTCTAAAAACCAAATGAGATAAGTGAGATGTTCCAAATATTTTAACGGGCATTGTATCTTAATGGGTGCAAAAAGCCATTCTAAATGCATTTCCAATTTAAAAGAATAGGAAAATACTCTGTTAAGTAAATATATGTCTCTTGTCAACATACAATAATCATAACTTAGCACAGTGCCTACGTCACGCAAATCCTTCACTAGTTCCTACTTTTTTCATGAAAGTCTAGCACAAATATACCCTTGAATTTCCAACCATGAAAGGTGAGGGGCACCTCTTCACAATATTTCTGAACCAAACATCCCTGCAATATTATGATGAAAAATGCATTTGAGGGATAGTACCACTATTTAAATGTAGGAATGTACTGCACAGTAAACAAATGATTTCCCCTAAAATGTAGGTGTTTTTTGTATAATATATAGCTGTGCATTTAGCAAAGTACAATATATAGGACTTCTGTATTCAGTGCCTGCTGATTAACATCTTGACTATTGGTACAGGAGCTGGAGCATGGGCGTAACTACCATAGGTGCAAGGGGTGCAGCTGCTATGGGGCCCAGAGCTGAGGGGAGTCCATCTTCCTTGTCAAAGTTACAGGTGTTATGTATATTTTTCACGATTGGGTGGTACATAATGGCCCTTACAAACTATTGCTATAAGGCCTTCAAATACCTAGTTACGCCCCTGAGCTGGAGTATATTTCCACCTATATTATGTAGGGTTTGCTATCTCTTTCTGGTCTGTCTTCTCCACAAGAACAGCTAATAGGAACAGCTACAGTGAATTCCCAGTAATCCCCAGGCCCTCTTAAGACCTGCTCAAAAAGTGGATCTTGCTAGCTCATTGTACGGTTTGCTTCTGTGAATTGATGTGCCTCATAGTTGCATTTCTGGGTTTATGTGTCCTGCTTTTTTCATATTCTATTAATCCTGCTGGAGTTCTGTCATACCATGTGAACCAGAATAAATCGTTAATAAAAAGCAGAACATTTATTCATTTGAAGTAAACATGGCTTGTAGATGCTGCAACTCTAGCAGCACTTTTATATAGTTTTCCTCCTTTTGAAAAAGCTGCTGCTTGCGGTGAACAAGCGTTACGGATATGGAAGGATACGAAGCTCTGACTGCTATTATTGCATTTACTATTGGCTTGAGTATTTGACTGCCATGTACCACCTGGAGCCATTCCATCATCAGCCGATTATGCCCCGCTGCCAGCCATGAGAACCTCCATGGTCCTATTTCCATCTAAGAACCGTAGAAGTATTGTTGGAGGGTTGCTGCACACAGCCATCTGTCGACCGCCAAGAGATGCGGTCTCACTACACTGCCTGTGCAACATCCCTTTGAGCCGGTTACAGCTGAGACCGATATAAGCTATACGCTCCAGGTTAGATTCCATTCAAACAGCATTGGAGCTTTTCATATATTTGTGGAACGCAAGTGATTCAACATAAGATCCTTGTGTTATTAATCCACGGGAGGTCTGATATGGATTACCTGTCCATTTCACTCTATTTCAGGAATAATTCATTGTTAGCTGACACTTTTAGGCTAATGGAGACAATGTGTGCTATCCACCATTAAGTACTTATATTTCCATTCCTACTAAGGACTCCCATTCTGGTTGGGATATAATTGATGAATAGATACATATTTTTTTGATTCTACTAACATTGGCCCTCATTCAGAGCCACTCGCTATTTGCGGTCGTTCGTTCTAAAACAAGGGGTGGCTATTCAAATGAACCGTTCACTGTTTGCGGTCTGTTCACGCCTCTAGGTCTGAACGAGCGAACAAAACTTGCGTTCGTTTTTTGGGAAACTACGCCCCCTGGCCGCTCGCATCCTACGTCATGTCCGCTATTTATTAGATTAATCGAGTACATCGAACAGGGTATGAACTGCTCGCTATTCTTGTGGTTGGTTTTTGCTACCACAATTTTGCGAGCAGTTCTGGCTATAAAAGAACCCAGTGACGTGGTCAATGACGCTGCTGTTTTAAATATGCACACCCATAAAACGCCCGTTTTGACCTTTAAGCACGCCTGCGATCGGATCTCCACTCCCCGTTTTCAAACACCTTCCCCTGTTACCACCCACATACGCCTCATTCTGTCACTCAAATTATCAGGCATTCGCTATTTGTGAGCACATGAATTTCGGCCGCACTGAGTGGTTCGCGCATGCGTATAACGATCCGTGCGCATGCGCAGTTGGGCAAACATCGCTCGGAGCGAACGAGCAGCCACTTGCGTCCGGCTCTGAATCAGGGCCATTGTCTCCATTATACTTTAGTTCCAAATTTCAGCAAATTTGTATTCATACACCTGTTTTGTGGATTCATATATTTTTTCATTTTGAATTCTTTTTGGTGAATACATTTGTGTCTTTTATGTAGATGTATATTTTGAATGTTTTTTTTTTTTTTTTTAAATCTTTTTATTAAACAGCAAAGGCAGTTATACATTGTACAATGCGAAAACTGAGTATAATAAAGTTATCAAGTGTACAACTGGTCTGTTTCTTTAAAACACAATATACAAAATTACTGTTATTAATTTTCTAATTTTTTGAATTTAGAACAAGTATAAGTTGAATAGAAATCACTTCAGAGTACAGAAAGGAGTACCCGATTTAAATTTAACATGTAAAATAGACAAAATTTGCATATACAGCAGCAAAATTAGTATAATACATCATAAAAAGAAAAGAAAGAGAAAGGGGAAAAATAAAAAGTCTAATATAATATATAAGCAAAATCAATTAGGCTATATAGCCTATATAATTTGTAGAAACAATGACTGGCATTTTAATATATTATCATCAATATATCAATATAATTCGTGTTGCTATGTAAATATGTAAAGTGGAGGGAGTGACATCAAAGATAAAGAGAAGCGAAGTCAGGGGGGAGAAATATGTTGTCAGAAGGTATTCGACAGAGATTGTTTTAGTTAATGTGTCTTAGCATAAACCATTCTGTATGTTCAAAAACTTTCCATATATTGTTCTGGGTTTGGATTGGTAAACAAAGTATATAAGGTTCCCATTTTTTGGATCAAATTTGTACACCTTTTTCGATGTTAAGGATAGCCATACGTCTCTCACCATAAATAACCTCCAGCAGCGCAATCCTCCATTAATTTAAAGTGGGCGCTGACTTTAGAATCCAATATTTAAGAATGAGTTGTTTGGCCACTGTAACCATGACCCTCAGGGAAGGCTTCCATGGATCCACATCAAAAGAGGACTCTGCTTCCCATATTGAGAAATCCGCGAAGATGAAAGCTGCCACATTTTTAGATAATTTAAGATGTAGTGTGAAATTTAAATAATATAAAATTTTGTTCCAAAATCTATGGATTTTTCCGCAGTACCAGAGGTTATGTGAAAGAGAGGCATTAGAGCAATTACATTTTATGCAGTTTCCATTCCTCCGATGGTACAAAATGTTTCCTCTGAGCAGGGGATATGTATGTGCGATTTAAAATTCCTAAATGGATTTCTTGCAATCGTGCCGATTTGAGACAGGGTAAGACATATTCCAAATTCACGGTAATTGTCTCAAGGTTACATATTTCGGGGATTTCTGTATGCCATGCTTCAGCAATTGTTGCCCAAGCATATGTAGATATTTCTATCAGATATTTATAAAGGTGAGCTATTCTGAATTTGGTTGAGCGACACATAGATAAAATACGGGACATGATATCTGCGTTATCTGAGACCCACAGGGGATTATCTAGTGATTGTACAAAATGGCGCATTTGTAAAAACATAAAAAATTGTGAGCGTGGGATACCAACTTTATCTTGTAATTGCGAAAAAGAGAGTACAAGGCCACCTGGGTCGAATACGTCCCTAATGGACATGATGCCTTTTTGACTCCATGATTTAAAAAGGGGATTGTCAATAGAGGGAATGAAGCATGGATTGCCCCATAAGGGGATAAATGGGGATGAAGAAGGATTTTTCTTTAAATGTATGTTGACTTTCAACCATGCAACATAAGTGTCCCAAAACGGAATATTAGAATGAAATGATAAAGGAATGTTTGTTTTCGGGGAATGTAGCAAAGCTACTGGGGCATAGGGGTAAAATAAAGCCTCCTCCAAAGCGGGGATAGTATAGTAGTCAGTGTGCAGCAGCCAGTCTGTTATGTAGCGAAATAATGTGGCTTTCGCAAAGGCAGAGATGTTTGGAATGCCCAAACCTCCTTTGTGTTTTGGTAAATAGACTCGAGATCGGGGAATCCTAGGCTTCTGGTATTTCCATATAAATCTAAAGAAAATTTGTGTAAACTTTAATGTATCTGTTTTTGTTAATGTAATGGGTAAAGTTTGTAAAAGGTATGCTAGTTTGGGGAATACCACACTCTTCACCACTGTCACCTATCCGAGAAGAGAAAGTTTAAGGTCTTTCCAGTTTAGGAGTTGGGAATTTAATTTATCTAGCAACGGTGTAAAGTTGACAGTATAGAGAGAAGCTAGTTGCGCCGGCATGAATATACCTAGGTATTTAAGATAGCATGTAGCAATTGTAAAAAGAGAGGCTATATGAGGATATGAGGTTAGAAATGTAGGTGCATTAATGGGAAGCAATTCAGATTTGTTCACGTTGATACGGTAACTTGCGACAGAACCAAACTTGTCAATTATGTCTAAAAGAGCGGGAATTGAGCATAGAGGGTCAGATATGAAGAGCATCATATCGTCTGCAAATAAAGACAGTTTACATTCTTGGTCTCTGATACGAATGCCCTTTATCTCCATTTTTTGTCGTATTGCTATCGCTAGCGGCTCAAGCGCAGTTGCGAACAGGAGCGGAGAGAGTGGGCAGCCCTGTCTTGTCCCTCTCTGTATATAAAAAGGAGGTGATAAATATCTGTTGGTGAGGATCTGGGTAAGGGGTGAGGAATATAAGGACATTATAGTTTCAGTAAAAAAGTCAGGCACCCCAAAACGGCGTAAAGATTCGAACAGGTGATCCCAGGTCACCAGATCAAACGCTTTTTGTGCATCCAAAGACAATAGAAACCTGGGATCACCCGCCCCATCATCCCGCAAGGACTGCAAAATCGAGATAACTTTTCTGATGTTTGTAACTGAGTTTAAGCCCCATATAAACCCAGTTTGATCAGGGTGTATGATGGATGGGAGGATCAATTTGAGTCGCTCTGCTAAAATTTTTGTCAATAATTTATAGTCTACATTAAGTAAAGAAATGGGTCTGTAGGAGGAGGGAAGAAGAGGATCTCTACCTGGCTTTAATAGGACTTTCACAGTGGCCAAATTAAAATATTGAGGGATCGATCTGTTGTCCATTATGGAATTGAATAAATTGATTAAAGTTTCTATGATTTGGGGGCATAACAGATTGAAGAATTCTCTGCTAAGACCATCCGGGCCAGGAGCTTTGAAAGATTTGAGAGATCTAATAACTTGGTCAACTTCTTCATGAGAAATTTTGCCAACCAGGCTCTCAGCCTGTGAGAGCGAAACCTGCGGCAGTGCAGGCGACTCCCAAAAGGCATCCCTCAGCGTAAAATCTATCGGGTCTTGGGAGTAGAGATTTTGATAGTAACGAAAGAAAGTGTTTGCTATATCTTCTCCTTTGAAGTGTGTGATGGAATGTTCGTCTTTAAGTGCTGCAATATTGTTATGTGATTTATTTCCCCTTAGCATATTTGAAAGGAGCCGGCTAGGTTTATTGCCATGCCGGAAAAAGTGAAGCTTACCCGAATAAATATATTTGTCATCCATTTGGGTGTGGGTTTGGTCAAAGTGCAATTTGCACTCATTATAAGTACCTCTAGTTAATGGTGAGGGCGAAGACTTTAGTGTTTGGAAAGCGGACGTTAAAGATGTTTGTGCGGATCTATATGTGGCATCCTGTTCAGCTTTATATTTTTTCATGAAGGAGATAATTTCTCCCCTTATTACCACCTTAGCAGTTTGCCAATATAAACCTGGATTATCTTTGTGTGCTTGGTTATTCATCTAATACGAGGCCCAAGCTGATTCCAGCATTGATTTAAATTTAAGTGAAGAAGATAATTTCGCTGGGAACCGCCACTGGGTGTGGGATCCTAAAAGAAACTTCCCGTGAAATTCAATCCAAACAGGGGCATGATCTGAGATGGCTATGGGTTCAATAGATGTGTCAACAACCATTGGGGACAATGAATTAGATAAATAGAAGTAGTCAATTCTAGAAAAAACATTGTGAGTGGCTGAATAATATGTGTACTCCAAATCAGTGGGATGTCTTGTTCTCCACATGTCTAATAGATTTAGTTCTGTGGCCATATAATTTAAGCCTATTTTTGTTTGTTTGGGAGGGGTACGGGATGAAATCTTCCTATCTAAAACCGAGGAAGCTACCAGATTAAAATCGCCCCCTAATATAATCTTAGAATCTGAAAAGGAGTATAATTTATTTATTAATCCTAAGAGAAAAGATTTATCATATATATTGGGGCCATAAACATTACATAAGCAATATCTAGTGCCGTCCAAGGTGACATCCATGAGAATATATCGGCCATTTTGATCTGCATCAGTGGAATGGATGTCATATTGGATACCCTTACGTAGTAAAATTGCCACACCCCGTGATTTAGAGTTAAATGATGAAGATGCTAGCACCTGATGATGTAATGTATTTAATTTGGTATGTTCAGTAGGAGTCAAGTGTGTCTCCTGTAAGTAGGTGACATCAAACTTAATTTTATTAAGGTATGTCAATATGCGTCTCCTCTTCATTGGTGTATGTATCCCCCTAACGTTCCAAGTACAAAATCTAAGGTGGGAAGGCATCACATGTTGTGGAAATTAGATAATGTAAGTGATGAAAATTTATAGCAAGAATAGAAATAGTCTCCCTATAGTACCAGCAACTGTTAGATATGGTCATAACAACAGAGATAGTTAAATCAGTATGAATGGTAAACAGGTGACATAAGTTAAGATATTTGCGGTTCCTATGATATAAAAATATAAAAATAAAAAAGAAATAGAAACAAATATTCGGACAATGAAATTGTGCATTGTAAGAGAACATAATAAGAAAACTGTAATAAGTGATCACAGCCATTTTGAAAAATGATAACAACAATAGCTGTGAGGCAACATCACAAATAGAGAGTTATAACCCTGTATTAAAGACTATACAAATCTTAAGAGTGTAAAGAAAACCTGGTATATGTATCAAATTAGAGATGGGATATCTTCACAGGATCAATCATTATGGTCCATTGAGGAGGAGGTAGAAACCTTATTTTCTTCATTAAGGAAAGCCTGGGCGTCAGCAACTTCTGTAAAATCTTTGGGACCTTGAGGCGAGTAAATGCGAAGCCTAGCTGGGAATAGTAGAACGAAACGAGTTCCTGATTTGATGACTTGTGAACAAATAGGAGACATGTTTCTGCGAGCCCTGGCAACCTCTGCAGAATAGTCTTGAAATAAGAGGATGCGTTGACCATCCCACTGAATGGGGCCATTCTGTCGAGCGGCCGACCATATGAGATCTTTGTGTCGAAAATGACGGCTCTAGGATGTGAATTGTTAGAGTCTCGGAAGGGACCCAGTGTATGGGCTCGCTCTATTTCAAAATTATTTAGTTCCGCTGAGATGCCAAGCAATTCTTGGAGGTCAATTTGAAGAAATTTGGTAAGATCAATGCCTTTAATTGATTCCTTAAGACCCAAGAGTCGCAGGTTGTTGCGCCTGGATCTATTTTCCAGGTCGTCGACTTTGGACAATAATTGTTGCTGAACAGTTGACATAGTAGAGACTTGTTGTTTTAAATCTGAGAGTTCATGAAAGTTGACACCAATCCTATTCTCATTTTCGCGCACCTGCTGAGAAATGGAGGAATTTATCTGCTTGACTTTGTAGCAGTGGTTCCACTGTTTCTCTAATTGTTCTGACAACTTACATATAAGAGAGAGGGGCCGGTACCGGTCCTGCTGCATTTTGGGTAGTAGCGGGTTCAGGATTATGCATATGATGTACGTCTTCCACCATATCTGTGGGCTGGTCTGCCCGTTTACTGTTACCCCTGGCTCGTGGCGTCTTAGGAGTATGCGGAGGAGCCATGAATTTATCCATGTAGATTATATTAGGGAATTTCACCAGGACAAAATATTAGTATTATGAAAGATGTTGCTTAGAAATGGCCGTGATCTTAGGTACTGTATGGGAGATTTTACATTTCAATTGATTTTGAAGAGACTTGAAGGAATGGGTAATAGCACCGTCTGATGGTGAAAACTGATATTGTTACAGTTCCTCAAAAAGGGACAGAGTAACGATATTGGATCAGAACCTCTATACACACCTTCCTATACTTTCTAATATCCTGCCTATACCTTCTAATATCCTGCCTATACCTTCTAAGGATAACGCTAATTTGAGTTCGCAGTCATACAGTAAATAAAGACTTAGACTTGGAATCTGTGGTTCCAAAGCACAAGTATTATTCAAGTAAAAGTACAGTCTGTTACACGCAATTGATCCAGACACAATTTAGGCGCAAGGGAATTATACAGACCCAAGTACAGTATACATACGCAGCGCTTCCGGTACCAGATGTTAGGCATCAGCAAGAAACCCCTCAGTCAGCATTCAGCAAGAAGACTAAAGACCCAGTGTTGGAGCACACATATTTATACCCCCCCAGGAATAGGCAAAACAATAGAGACGTTTGTTGCTGATGCTATTGGTTCCCAAGGGGAATCCATCTGTTACGGAGCATTTAACAGGCTGGTTCAAATAGACTCACCCAGCCTCTAACAACTGGGGGTCTCTCCATTCCCGCTCACTGTAACATCCTAACAGTTAATACATTTTGTTGCTTGAAGTCTCTGCGGTCCATAACTCGAGAATGCATGATGCGATCTCCCCACCGATTACAAAGGGGATACTGTGGAAAGAGTACGCATCAGTACAAAACCAAAAACGGCTTGTTTAGCATGTATAATACCTTAGTTACCAAATATCTTTATTTCACAGCGTTTATATTAACTGAACAAACTTAAATGTTATACCTTAACGCTAATGGAACCTTGTAAGTGAATATGTAATGTGTGAGAGTACGGGGTTTGATATGAAGATGCTAGTTAACTGGGGACAGATGCGTGCGCATTTAGCTACTAAACGGTGTTTTCATTTGGGGTCTTAAGCATAATGTGTGTATGTGAAATGGTGAAAGATGCAATCGCATGATGCTAATAATTGTGCATTCGCTACTGGGCGTCATGTTAGCAGCTCAATTGTGCGTAATGTGCGTTGTTTATGCATGAGATTCCATCCATGATGGACTTATCATATTTATATATATATATATATATATATATATATACATACACACACACATATCATTCCTCACAGTTTCAGACTGCAATGCAAATGTGTTACCTCCAGCTGTGAAGCTAGGGCCATTCTGTCTGGGTGTGAAACTAAAACCTGTTTAGGATTCAGACACATTCAATTGTGTAGATCAATGCCTGGATTATATTACAATTGCCACAACTATACTTGTCTGCATTCAGGGATTCCCAATTTGTATGTAAAACACTCACAGTTTCTGGTGCATTGTCTATTCTATTTACTTTTTCGCATGAGGCTATTCTTCTAGTTGCCCTTGGTAGATTATCAAAAACATTGCCATCTGTTCTTAGCTTGTGAGTTGTAAGTTAAAGTGACGCTGGTCGCAAAATGGCGTCTTGCAGATTCTTGTTTCTAAAATTAAGTCTAGCTGCCATTCTGATTCCTAGGCCGCGGCTGCTGTGATGCTAGGCCGTGTGATCCGGTGATCCGTTACCGGGCACCTCGACCCCGCGAAACGCCGGGAACACCCGCTCTGGGGGGTTAGGATGACTTTCAGTGACAGGACAGTCGAGCGGCGTTAAGTGAGGAGAGCAGATCTGGTGTGGCAGAGTCAGGATGAGCAGAGCTCTGACTCCATGCTGCCTTCTTCCTCGGCGTCCAAGCCACGCCCCTCGTGTATTTTGAATGTTTATGCATAAGGTGATCATTGCATTTATGCACAAAGTGATCGCAGTCCCAATCGCATTGGAGTGTTCGGGCACACGCACTGTAATGCATACGCATGCACAGTACGAAACAATCGCCCAATTGCGTGCGTAGTTGAAATAGCGATCCTTGCTGATTCAGGCCTTATGACGGAACAGCAGAATCCAACTGTGCTAGCCACAAAAGAGTCAAAGTGCATGCACACCATATTGTAATATTGTAATAAGAAAATCCTTCTTGATAGCGTTAATAACTATACAGACAGATTTCCTATTCTCTTTATCATCTTTATTCATTGTATGCTTTTTTATTGACAGTGTACAGTATTTCTCTTACTTTGGATAAAGAATATGTTTAAATTTCTAAATGAAAGTGCAACAATGTAGAGAGATACAGCTGCTAAGCACTTTTCTTGGAGTTATGGCATCTTCATGCCAATGTCAATTTTTACTATTATATATTCCCAGGAGCAATTAGCTTTTTATATATGTTTACCTTGAATGAATAAATGTTTTGCTTTTTATTAATGATTTATTCTTGTCACGTTCCGCTCCTCTGGATTAGATTACCTTGCTCATGTGGCATCATGGCGTGTCCTATGGCCCCCTGTTCATGCCATGTCTCCTGGATATCCTTGTGAATGTCATTATCTGCATTATGTTTGGTTCCAGATAGACTGTGTGACAAGGCCCAACAGTATGGGTACAGCCATCTCAACTCTGGGCATGTGATCATTCCTACATCTTTCTGGTACATGCAATTCTCCACATGACCTCAGCAATTTATCTGCTCCCAGGACAGCCTATTTAAACCCTTCCAGTTCACTTGCACATTGCCCACATTGCCATATCAACAAGTCATATTCTGACTCCCTGGTTCCTGTGATTTTATTGCTAGGTGTCAGCTCTGCTGTTTCCTTCATCCCTCCAAGCTGCAGTTTTCCTAGTTACGCCTGTGTTCCTAGTTCCTACCAGCTAGGATTTCATTCCAGCTCTGATCTACTCTGCAGCACTACTGCTCCCAGCAATACCAGTCCCAGTCTGGTTAATCCTGCTTCCAGCATTAATCTATTTTACAGCACTACACCTTCCAGCAATACTTGGCTTACCCTTCCAGCACATTTACATCTGTCTGACACTGCTTCAGTGTAATCTGCATTCACCCTGTGATTCTTGTTTTAGTGATCCTGTGGCACTCAGCTCTCATTTACCATTGTGCCTCATCTGCATACTATTTGGAGAAAGCTGGTTACTTTGTCTGCGTGTATTCCATTTATCAGTCCGGAACTCTCTGCACTAATCCACCTGTGGACTTTGGTTCCTGTACGCAGTTTGCATTTCATATTCCTGCAAACTGCCATCGTCTGCTAGGAGTTCAAGTTCCAAGATCCATCTACAGTGTGCTTCTACGCTATTACACCTGGCTTCAGCAGTGTCCCCAACACTGCACACAGACTCCAGTTCTCACCTTGGCCTGCAGAGGGCACATGCTGTAGTTTGTGTTAGCCAGTTCCAGCCCGGCATCCATTGTGTCTACCGGTCTCAGTCCAGGCCAGTATGTATTAGCCAATCCCTGCCTTGCATCCATTGAGCCTACCGGTCCCAGTCCAGTCCAGTGTGCTTTAGCCGATCAAAGCCTTGCATTCATTGTGTCTACCGGTCCCAGTCCAGTCCAGTGTGTGTTAGCCAGTCCCAGCCCAACATCCATTGAGCCTACCAGTCCATTGTGCTTTAGCCTGTCCCAACCCGGCATCCGAGCCTAGCCGGTGCCAGCCTGGCTTCCTGTATACCACTTCCAGTCCAGTCATCTGCCGGTTCCTATTCGATCTACAGTCCCAGTCCAGTCATCTTCCGGTTCCAGCCCGGTCATGCTAATAAAGAACCTCAATACTGTTTACAGTTAAGTACCACTTACACAGTCATCACTCATATCAGTCTCATCCATACAGCCCAGTGGTCCCAGATCCTGTGCCCACAAACAGAACATAGATTCCTGACAATTTTGGTTGTGCAATGTTCTAAGCACCATAACAAATTTTATTCTTTATCTGTTTTTGTGGGAATTGCCTTCCCTCACTTGTTTTTGGCTGCTGGTACATTTCTCACTATATAAAAACAGGTGGTTCTGATAAGCCCATGGGTGTTCTTTGTGTTTCTGTAATTAAAGGCTTACGCAGCTGCTCGCAAATACCCCCACTTTCTGCACCACTCAGAATCAGACCAAAGTGCAATCCAGAAAACAAGCCGAGGTCAGGAGAATCAGGCCCAGGAACATGATCAATTTCTGTAACTGGCAATCAGAGGCAGAAATGCAGCAGGTAGGGAAGATAGGCAATGTAAGCAGCATTGACATGCTGGCAAAATTACAGTTTATACTCACCCTGGCCAGTGGGAGGGGAACTGCACACTAGCCACCATGATTACCGTCACTCATAATCAGGGCCGTAGCTAGGGTAGTGTGGCCGGTGCCATCGCACAGGGTACCACAAGTCAGGGGGCACTGTTTGGGCCTGTAAAATTTCTGCTTATTATCATTCTCACTTGTAGCTTCCTCTTATTTCATCCCCAGCATCTCCTGGCCTCCCCCATATCTTCCCTGGCCCTTCCCCATGAAGCCATGGCCCTTTTTTGGGTGCATTATGTCCCTTTGAAAAATGAGGGGGGCGCCAATGCTGTTTCTGGCACAGGGCACCAAAAAGTCTAGTCACAGCTCTGCTCATAACACCTGGAGAGGTGGTCAAGCAGCGCAGCATGAAGAGACGTGAGCACATTGGAAACTGGCCCATCTATCAGAAGTCCCAGGACTTCACTAGTGAGCTGAACTAGCATTTATGTTGCCCATGATTGTGGCTCCACCGCTGAATGTGACGATAACATCTCAAGGGCAGACCTGAGAAGATGGGTGGCTACAAGTGGATTAACTACTACAAGAACAGCTCATGTGGCTGTTATGGAACCCAGTGATAATTGTACTGTTCAAGATCTGTAAGCCCAACTGATCCTTCACTGCACATGAGCTAGTTCTGCACATGCCAGGGGCAGAACTATGGGAGACAACGGAGGCGCCTGCCGCCGGGCTCCAGCTCTAAAGGGGCACCTCCTCCATTGTCCACAACATATTCACCCCACTTAGGGCTGTAACTATATACCCGGAGTGTACCTTCACAGCCGCCCATTAGATGGCCCAATAATGGCACCCCTTCCCGGCACCTGAGAAGCCACCATACACTAGTGGAGAGCTCCATGTCAGACCATCAGCTGTTGCCTTCGTCTATCTATAGCCTGTCTGCATGTGAATTGCTAAATTACAGTATCAGCGGCTGTGATGGGGGGGAGCACCAAATCATAACTTGCCTCCGGGCGTCTGGGATGAACTTACGCCACTGGCGTATGCCCAGAAGATTAGAGTGGGGCCTCTAGTGCGGATGGAAATGTGTAACTGTGCTCTTCTAAATGTTGTAATTAGACCTGGTGATCACGTAATATCTGGCAGTTGCAGTAGACACAAGAGCACTTGGTTCTCCATCAGCGATTTTGGTGACTATCCTGCCGCTGTCTTTTGTGTTTTGAATCTCAGTATTATTTCTGCCTGCTCGCCCCTTAGACCCTGGCTTATTTGACTATGCTCTGCATTACTCCTATATTTAATTTCCCTCAGTATTACAATGGCTATTAGTAAAACGATTTCCCTGGATACACCCTCAACCTACTCAGCTATAGAATCCCACTCTTCTTTTGTTATTGATAGAAATTCTCCTGCTGACAGTTACACTTACCAAATGTTGTTATGGAGTCTACAGATGTCTACTTATACCCTCAGTGTATCACATGCGTTGACGTGCCCATGTATGGATCCAGACCACATTATGCAAAGTACTTTCACCATACCAATACAAGCGTTAGCATGACTTTTTATCCTGCAAGCAACAAGACATTTCTATTATTATTACAACAGTGAGTCGTGAACAAAAGAAAATGACATATATTGTCACAGTGTAGTAACCACATTACAAGAAACATTGTGATCAGTAAGGTGCAGTAAGGTCTGGCAGTAGAAGATAGGCAGAAGGCAGTGATGTGACACAAAGCCCATAGACAAAAGACTTCTCACCTATGGGGATTAACTCAGGATGGTCCAAGTGCTGTTTCTCCTCCACATCAAATACTTGTGGAAAGTAAACTACCTGAAATGCTTTAAAGTTTTTAATGATCAGAGGTTCACAGTACACATGAATTTATCAGAGAACAATCCTACATAGATACTCCATAACTCATCCCAAGCAGAATGAAATCAAAGAAAGTTTACATGTACATAACATAACTTACATTGACTTCCACAGCAAATATGAAGAAATGGTAGAGATATAACATATTGATTGCAAGGCCCATACTGCTGAAACTTAACAGAACACTTAGAATAGAAAACATCCACTTCTATGAGACCCAAGGTTAAAATCTGATCTGAAATCTTTCTTTGCCATTTACACCCGTGTAAGCTTGAACACTGTCACAACCGGCACAGGAACTACCTGAGGTTATGAGGAACCCCTTTCTCTGTGGAAACTGCATATTATTTTCTTTCATCAATTGAACTATACATTTGCTAACAAATCATAAGGGATTTCCATTTTTTTCTCATTTTACATTGTGCTATACTCCGTGGATCAATATTTTTATTGGCAATTGGTATACATCATTATGAGTAACCATTGAAAGCAAACGGAAAATCCAATTGCTGAACTGCTGCTATCCACATTTCTAATATATTTTTACATGTTTTTACGATTATCTATTTATATATGTGTACTTTTTTATCCCATTTTATCATATTTATAACATAATAAACACGTACAATCCAACCATTCATGCAACTTTATTTCTTTTCAAGTACTGTACCACATAGTTTGTAAAAAACACCTTCTGTGCGCCCTATAAGACCCAATCCACATACTACGTTTATACCCTAGTGATCTAGAAAGGGATCACGGAGGTCTGTGGCAGCCTTAGAATTATATCCACCCCACTATCGTTTTTCTCCCACCCCCCTTTTTTACTTTTCCTCCCCCTCTCTGTTTCCCATTACAACGAAGGAGATAGTGCAGATACACCCCCATTCTTTAATATTCTGCTTTTTATTACTCTTTTTCACAGGTACATTTACATATGTAAAAAAAAGTATATCTGTCCTTGATAAATAGACCCTCAATGTCATCAGTTTGTTTATTGTACCACATTGGAAATTAATAACTCTAGAAGCTCCTTGTGCAACTCATACAAGACTTTTTCATTCGGCCTGATAATTGCCTATTACATTATGTTTAACAATATTAACTTCTTAAAGCATTCAAAGCACTTACAGTATACAGTATATTCTTATCTATTCTCCATTTCACTGTCTACTGCAGAAGCAATGCTGTTCTTTGGCTGTATCTTAGCACAAACTTATTCTAGTTGTCCCTGGATTCTTATGTACCTCTATCCATAGAATGGCGAATCTTGTGTCATCTGTCTTTCCTCGACACACATCAACCCCCTTTCAAACATTACTAGTAGGCAAATGTTTCTGGAACACTTGCCCTTCACTATAACCAATTTAGGTCCGGTTATCATAATAATTTTTTATTTTTACTTTCCTAAATACTTCTTTAAACATAATGAAGTCTACTTATCAAAGTCTGTAATCTGATCTTTAGTCATTGTCCTACAAACAGCTACAAAGTAACCTGCTTACTGGACCACGCATAGGAGTACAAAACTCAAAATGGGAACAATTGGAAAAATATTGGTAAAGGCTGCTGTAAATCCTGCAAGATTATGTGAAACCTTAAGTGAAAGTGCTGAAATGAAGAATAAACTCAGTTCAGCTATACATTGCGTCACCACTGGAATAGCTAAATATGAAATGCACAAAAATACATTTTGGTGAATTTTTTCCATTATTTATGGGACATGAATATTTAATTTATATTTTTGCTTATTTGTGTATCAGTCCTTAAAATTACAAGAACATTGTGTTTCAAGTTGTCGCAAAAACTACTGAACCGATTTTCATGAAAACTGCATCATTTTGTTGTGGAAACTCCCAGAAATAACCTGCACTTTGTTTCATCTCAATTCGTCAAGTTAAAGCTGAGCAATAACAAAATCAAATTATTGACATCAATGCAAGAGATAGGTGTGGCACCATACCCGCGGCCGGTAAGGGGTGCTTTGGGCACACGTTCACTTGAATAGGATAAGCTACATAGCTGTCTGTGCATAGAGCACACAGTGACATTGGGGTGAGTGGTGGGTGAATAGGATAGGCTACATAGTAGTCTGTGCACAGAGCACACAGTGACATTGGTGTGAGTGGTGGGTGAATAGGATAGGCTACATAGTAGTCTGTGCACAGGGCACACAGTGACATTGGTGTGAGTGGTGGGTGAATAGGATAAGCTACATAGCTGTCTGTGCATAGAGCACACAGTGACATTAGTGTGAGTGGTGGGAGAAAAGGATAGGCTACATAGCAGTCTGTGTACAGGGCACACAGTGACATTGGTGTGTGGTGGATGAATAGGATAGGTTACATAGCTGTCTGTGTACAGGGCACACAGTGACATTGGTGTGAGTGGTGGGTGAATAGGATAGGCTACATAGTAGTCTGTGCACAGAGCACACAGTGACATTGGTGTGAGTGGTGGGTGAATAGGATAGGCTACATAGTAGTCTGTGCACAGGGCACACAGTGACATTGGTGTGAGTGGTGGGTGAATAGGATAGGCTACATAGCAGTCTGTGCACAGAGCACACAGTGACATTGGTGTGAGTGGTGGGTGAATAGGATAGGCTACATAGTAGTCTGTGCACAGGGCACACAGTGACATTGGTGTGAGTGGTGGGTGAATAGGATATGCTACATAGCTGTCTGTGTACAGGGCACACAGTGACATTGGTGTGAGTGGTGGATGAATAGGATAGGCTACATAGCTGTCTGTGTACAGGGCACACAGTGACATTGGTGTGAGTGGTGGATGAATAGGAGAGGCTACATAGCAGTCTGTGCACAGGGCACACAGAGACATTGGTGTGAGTGGTGGGTGAATAGGATAGGCTACATAGTAGTCTGTGCACAGAGCACACAGTGACATTGGTGTGAGTGGTGGGTGAATAGGATAGGCTACATAGTAGTCTGTGCACAGGGCACACAGTGACATTGGTGTGAGTGGTGGGTGAATAGGATATGCTACATAGCTGTCTGTGTACAGGGCACACAGTGACATTGGTGTGAGTGGTGGATGAATAGGATAGGCTACATAGCTGTCTGTGTACAGGGCACACAGTGACATTGGTGTGAGTGGTGGATGAATAGGAGAGGCTACATAGCAGTCTGTGTACAGGGCACACAGTGACATTGGTGTGAGTGGTGGGTGAATAGGATAGGCTACATAGCAGTCTGTGCACAGAGCACACAGTGACATTGGTGTGAGTGGTGGGTGAATAGGAGAGGCTACATAGCTGTCTGTGCTCAGGGCACACAGTGACATTGGTGTGAGTGGTGGGTGAAGGCACTGCTGCTACCAGTATTTGTAGTGTTGCTGGTCACGTGGGCCACTCCCGTGACAGGGTCCCTAGGCAAAGCAATACACCTAGAACACCTCAAATAAAACAATGTTGGCAGAAGTGATTTCATCGTGGGCTAAACCACGGGCAACAGCTAGTAGTGTATATACAGTAGCTGTTAATTTTGCAAAGTACAGTATACGGTATTGCTACATACTGTAAGTACATGAACATATTTGAATAAAATCTCAATTTCCCCCAAGGCTACACAGTTCCGGTAAGCCACAATGAGTTGTAGCATTTACGGCTACATGATAGAACAAGACTCATAAGTGATAACTGATCAAATAAACTATTAATAAAACTACAAAGTCTTTAGAATGTGGTGAACGTAGTTTGCTTATCCACATAACAGGGAAATTGTGGTTTATGTGCGTGCAGTGCACTATGAAACAAGATCTTCTCTAGGAAGTACACAACATCCTTCTCTACCTTGAGTTTCCAGTTTTTCAACACCTTATAATACAATCAATTTCCAGAACAGCATAGTTAGTGTAAGTGTAAATAAACACTTAACTTATACCTACAGGTTATATCCTTAATGATGAAGAGAAATTACCCATATTTTGGGTTAACTTTACTTGAGAAGAAGTCCAATAAATTCAAGAAGGTCTCTGTCAACCAAATGGGTTATCAGTTTGTAGCCTCGGGCTTTGACACTTTAGGGGCACCACTGAGCCAGCAGCCCTGCAGCTTTAAATAAAGTAAAGCTAGGTACACACTGTCCAATTATTGGGAGGATTAGCCGATAATGCCCGATAACTGGATAGTGTGTATGCTGGAACGTTGGAAGTTTTGAAGCTGATAAACAGCTTCAAAGGCTTCTGATTGGGGGAATAACATTGCATGTGCTGTGCACTCAGGCCCTCATTCAGAGCCGCTCGCAAAAAGCGAGTGCTCGCTCTGAATGAGGGCGGCTGCTTTTGTTTTAAAAGCCGGCCTCCTGGCCGCTCGCTAAGCTGTGGGTGACCACCCACAGCTTTAGCGAGTGACCAGGTGATGGTCGCGATGGTCGGGACCATCGCGACCATCAGGGCTTGTGATGAGACCCTTGTGGTAGGGTCTCATCTACCGCAAGCCCAGGTAGCTTCCTGGTCTAACAGAGCAGGAAGCTCCCTACTGACATCACTGGTTATGTCAGTAGGGCCACCTACAAACGGCAGGCGTTCCGACAGCTCGCCCCGTTTGTAGTGAGCCCTAGAGCGAGTGAATTTGTCACTCACTCCGGGGCTTGCGCACTGCGAGGCCCTCACCATCGACCTGCTTGCGAGCGCATTTTGCTTGCGACCGGGTCTGAATGAGGGCCTCAGTCTATATAGTCCCTGTCATCCCTATCCCATTCAAGAGATGAATGGAGAGGTCACCAGGATCATGGCGCCCGTCAGGTAATGTTTACCTAACTTTACTTCATAAACACAGCTTATGAGTAATCCAGCAGTCCTGGTGCAGTGGGGTCTAGTCATTTATTGTAGTGGTTGCCAGCACAGAATGAATGCCAGCTGATGTAGTGCTGAATTGGGAGGGCACAGGAACTTGGTGCGCAGTTAGGGGCAGAGACAGAGGGCCTCATTAAGAGGCGGTCGTAGGATGCAAGCGGTCGCTCAGAAACAGGGCGGCCGCTTGCATCCTGAACGGCCGCCTCCATGTCGGTCGTTAGGCTGTGGGTTAACACCCACAGCTCTAACGACCGCTAAGGGAGATGGTCGCGATGGTCAAGACCATCGCGACCATCGGGGCTTACGACGAGACCCTAGGGTACGGTCTCGTCAACCTTAAGCCCCAGGGAGCTTCCTGCTCTGTTTGAGCAGGAAGCTACCCACTGACATCACTGATGATGTCAGTGGGGATGCCCACAAAACGGCAAGCGTTCCGAAAGGAACGCCTCCGTTTGGCCGGGCACGCCCCCTGCCCGCCCAGCAAATGGAGCGAGCTGTCAATCAACATCTGCTTCGAGCCCGCTAACGACGGGTGATCCGTCGTTAGCGGGGGCTCGCGCATGTGCACGACGGAGCAGTCTCCGTCATGCGCATGCCCTGTGGACCAACATCAAGTCGGTTGCGAGCTCTCAGCGCTCGCGACCGACTCTGAATAAGGTCAAGAGCTTGGTGCACAAGGTGGGTGGGTTGCTTCAGTTTATTAGCTTATGGCCTCTGTCAATTAAAAATTATCACAATCATGAGTGGACACATACTAGAAATAAGTTCAAATAGCCATAGGCTGCCACAACCATGTGTTAATTTAATGTGCTGTCTGGTTAACCACAACACATTTATCACGCATCTAAGTTAGAATATTACTATCCAATGATTAATATTAACTTTTTGTTAGGCTGGGTACACATCAGAACCATGTGTATCCCAGCTGACCCGAGGCCCGCTGGAATGATATATCGGTCGGCCAAACACACTGCATGTTCTGATGTACAACCGCACGATATAGCCTTCCATCCTCCACTCACTTGCATACCGTGGTAAGCGACGTATCATCTGACACGCAACATAGCCAACGGGGCGACGCTGCTGACAAAATACGTGCACGCGCGGTTGTGCGTACACATTAGACGATATGGACGATATGTCGTTCCGATCTGTATCGGAACGATATATTGTCTAATATATCGTCTGATGTGTACCCGGTCTTAGACTGTTATACAATACAAGATTAACAGCACAAGGTAATTATATTACCATTCATTTAATAACGGTTATGAATAATGGATGTTTTCTTATTGTGATTGCTTCCTTTTATTGTCCCTTATTTCTTATTGGGGTTCTACATTTATTTCCTGGTTTGAGGTGCAAGAAGGAGTTACCTGTAGCTACAGCTGTAGTTGCTAAACACATTTCTTAGCAGGTATTAAACGTGAGATTTATAAGAGAAAGAAAATCAACCTTTTAAAGGTGCTTACAGCCTGTCAAAGTGCTATAGCAGCAGGTGTAAAATAGGAAAGCTGCTGTTTTCTGCGAATAGGCAAAGCAACACAACAAAAGGAAAGAACAGCGCTAACTGTTACACATAAGAAATGGCATATGCAAAAAGTTTTAAGACACAGTACTTGCATCAGTACATACAATTTACTATTAATGGACTAGTTTGTGAATATAAAAATACACTTAACTGAACAGGTTTTTAAACATGTTTTTCAAACAGAAATTGGGCTTGTTTCTGGACATTGGGCCTCATTCAGAGATGTACGCTAATGCTGCTGCATCTGTGTATGGGAGACGTATTGAGGTATCCACCTGCGACTTTGCATATCCAAGCATCTACATACAATGACGCTGCATCGCTTGCAGATCAATTATCGTAAGTCTATGGTCCAGCAGAATGACCGTGCGAAGTGAGACGCCGGAACCATGTTTACTGCATATGGGATTGCAGACAGCGACACACCCCTAAAACGGTCACGACACACCTGCTGTTTTGACGCCACTCCTCGTTACCTCCCCCAAACGCTGCCGGCCTGTCAATCACACTGCGAATAAAAAGTCGCAGCAGGTGACTACTAAAGTACTTTGATGCATGCACAGTTTACCGATAAACTTCGGCATAGAATATTTCTCATGAATCAGCCCCATAGTTACTGGCAGATTATGACCTGTTCCATAATTGTCTACTTACCTGGTAGACAGATACTACCATAAAAAAACGTGTAAGCAGACCAGGGGTGCTACTCTGTCATTTCGAAATTTATCTCTAAAAGAAGAAGAGACGCAGGGGCTGATTCTAAGTCGCACGCAAAGCAAACGCAGAAGCATCTTTTAGCGGTCTCCTGTCTGCAAGTTTATGTAAATACAGCTACAAACCCCTTCTCTTTTGTCCATCTGTACAAGTACAAGATCTAAAGAAACCTTTATGAGTTTGCCATCTGGGTCATTCCATGCCAAATCATCACCGCTTCCAACCCGACTGTCTCAGGTTTTCATGAAATTTGGTAGGATGATAGACAGCATAAAGTAACTTTCATATGTAACATTTTAGCCCTCAGTGATACATACAGTGTTCATGCTACAGGGTTGCAAACATGACAAAAAGTGTAAAATGTATGCTTGCCAGGTCAACTAAAATGAATCATAACTTTCCTTCTAATTGTGGTAGAGCTTTCATGTTGGTCTTGTTTTAAAGCTAAGGGACCATAGTTTTCAGATTTTTTTTTTTTTATTTAAATATTGACTTTTACATTTCAAGGCCACATGATGTAACCTTTGACCTTGAATATCTAAAAAGTGTATGTTTAATTTTTTTGTACATAAAGTATGTTATACACTTAAATACAATCTCTCTTCGGTATAAGTTTCATTTCGGGAACAGGAGTAAAAAAAATATTAAGTTCAGTTGAACCCTTCTTGCACCAATCATGCAACTGGCAAGTTCAGACTGGTCTTGTAGTGTCTCTCTCTGGGCCTGATTCAGAGACAGACGCTAATGCGATCGCAACTGCGTTTCCGTACGCAACGCGGTTGCAAAAATATGCTAATGTTAGCAAAGATCACCCGAGCATAAAGACGCCCACTACTGCCTTCTCACCTGCATGCAGCTACGCATACCTACTTAAACATCAGTAACATTGAAGTTCATCAGCGGCCATTTTACCTTTGCGGCAGGTCTGACCTGCCGCAGGCCAGGGAGCTCTTCAGCCACGCAGAGCTGCATATGCAATTGTAGAGGCTAATTCATGCACGCCCAATTGTAGAGGTTAATTCATGCACGCCCACGTAACGGCGTTCTAACGGCCAGGCACGCCTGTGTTTCACTAACCACCCCCTGTCAACACCCACAAACAGTCAATCAAACTGCAATGGGCCTCCGTGGTCTGTGTGAACGCATGGCGATCACACTGCTGCCTTCGCGCACCGTGTATAGGGCCCTTAAGATAGACTGAGTCATTGTGTACCTGGACAAACCATGTTGCAATGCAAGGGGTGCAAATACGTCCATTTTTTTTTTTGCATGTGTGATAAATACTGGCTGCTTTTGCATGTAGCCCATAGACGCTGGTCAGCTTTATTTTTACACTGTAATTTAGATGTCAGTTTGGACACACCCCTCCCGTTCTAAATCTCTCTGCACATTTTAAATCTGCCCCACCTGCAGTGCAGCATGGTTTTGACCAAGATGCTCATTTACTTGCTCTTTCTTACTAAATTCCCAAATCGGAATTAGGCCCTGAGTCTGAATGCTGTATCATTTCTCCCAACATCTTGACTCATCCCGCACCTTCAGCATGAGCGGCTGAAAATGAGGCATGGTCTCGTGGCTGCCCCCTGGCTCTCCTTGGACTGTGAACAGATACCGTGTGTGGGTGGGATGGTGGGATAGTCCCTGAAAAGTGGGACTGTCCTGTCGAAAGCAGGAAGTAGAGAGGTATGCAGTGTAGCTGTGCAGGAGACTGATTACTGAATCTGAATGTTTTATAGCAATGCAGGAGACAGGTCACTGAGTCTGAGTTCTGTATAGCAATGCAGGAGACAGGTCACTGAGTCTGAATGCTGTATAGCAATGCAGGAGATAGGTCACTGAGTCTGAATGCTGTATAGCAATTCAGGAGACCGGTCACTGAGTCTGAATGCTGTATAGCAATGCAGGAGACAGGTCACTGAGTCTGAATGCTGTATAGCAATGCAGGAGACTGATTGCTGAATCTGAATATTTTATAGCAATGCAGGAGACAGGTCACTGAGTCCGAATGCTGTATAGCAATGCAGGAGACCGGTCACTGAGTCTGAATGCTGTATAGCAATGCAGGAGACCGGTCACTGAGTCTGAATGCTATATAGCAATGCAGGAGACCGGTCACTGAGTCTGAATGCTGTATAGCAATGCAGGAGTCTGAATGCTGTATAGCAATGTAGGAGACAGGTAACTGAGTCTGAATGATGTATAGCAATGCAGGAGACAGGTCACTGAGTCTGAATGCTGTATAGCAATGCAGGAGACCGGTCACTGAGTCTGAATGCTGTATAGCAATGCAGGAGACCGGTCACTGAGTCTGAATGCTATATAGCAATGCAGGAGTCTGAATGCTGTATAGCAATGCAGGAGACAGGTAACTGAGTCTGAATGCTGTATAGCAATGCAGGAGACAGGTCACTGAGTCTGAATGCTGTATAGCAATGCAGGAGACAGGTCACTGAGTCTGAATGCTGTATAGCAATGCAGGAGACCGGTCACTGAGCCTGAATGCTGTATAGCAATGCAGGAGACCGGTCACTGAGTCTGAATGCTGTATAGCAATGCAGGAGACAGGTCACTGAGTCTGAATGCTGTATAGCAATGCAGGAGACAGGTCACTGAGTCTGAATGCTGTATAGCAATGCAGGAGACCGGTCACTGAGTCCAAATGTCTATAGCAATGCAGGAGACCGGTCACTGAGTCTGAATGCTGTATAGCAATGCAGGAGACCGGTCACTGAGTCTGAATGCTGTATAGCAATGCAGGAGACCGGTCACTGAGTCTGAATGCTGTATAGCAATGCAGGAGACAGGTCACTGAGTCTGAATGCTGTATAGCAATGCAGGAGACATGTCACTGAGTCTGAATGCTGTATAGCAATGCAGGAGACCGGTCACTGAGTCTGAATGCTGTATAGCAATGCAGGAGACCGGTCACTGAGTCTGAATGCTGTATAGCAATGCAGGAGACCGGTCACTGAGTCTGAATGTTGTATAGTAATGCAGGAGACCGGTCACTGAGTCTGAATGCTGTATAGCAATGCAGGAGACCGGTCACTGAGTCTGAATGCTGTATAGCAATGCAGAAGACCGGTCACTGAGCCTGAATGCTGTATAGCAATGCAGGAGACCGGTCACTGAGTCTGAATGCTGTATAGCAATGCAGGAGACCGGTCACTGAGTCTGAATGTTGTATAGCAATGCAGGAGACAGGTCACTGAGTCTGAATGCTGTATAGCAATGCAGGAGACAGGTCACTGAGTCTGAATGCTGTATAGCAATGCAGGAGACCGGTCACTGAGTCTGAATGCTGTATAGCAATGCAGGAGGCCGGTCACTGAGTCTGAATGCTGTATAGCAATGGAGGAGACAGGTCACTGAGTCTGAATGCTGTATAGCAATGCAGGAGACAGGTCACTGAGTCTGACTGCTGTATAGCAATGCAGGAGACAGGTCACTGAGTCTGAATGCTATATAGCAATGCAGGAGACAGGTCACTGAGTCTGAATGCTGCATAGCAATGCAGGAGACAGGTCACTGAGTCTGAATGCTGCATAGCAATGCAGGAGACCGGTCACTGAGTCTGAATGCTGCATAGCAATGCAGGAGACCGGTCACTGAGTCTGATTGCTGTATAGCAATGCAGGAGAACGGTCACTGCGTCTGAATGCTGTATAGCAATGCAGGAGACCGGTCACTGAGTCTGAATGCTGTATAGCAATGCAGGAGACAGGTCACTGAGTCTGAATGCTGTATAGCAATGCAGGAGACAGGTCACTGAGTCTGAATGCTGTATAGCAATGCAGGAGACAGGTCACTGAGTCTGAATGCTGTATAGCAATGCAGGAGACAGGTCACTGAGTCTGAATGCTGTATAGCATTGCAGGAGACAGGTCACTGGATCAGGAGCAGAATGCATCTGGAACCAGGAGACTGATCTTCAGAGGCAAGGAACCAGCTGGCAAGAGCTGAACGGCACAGCAAAGGTAGGCAGAAATAGGGAAAGCTAGCTAGTTCTTACCAACAGCTACCCCTTTATGAACTTTTTGAGAGTTATATAAACATATTAAAACACTAACTTTTTTTTCCCACAGGTATTGCACTGACACATTTTTTTATTAGTAGCATACTATTTACAAGCGCTCTATATTCTAATTTAATTGCATGTTTTGGCAATGATAACAGTGCAAGTTCAGGTTTACTTTAAATGGTGCCCTGAGCACCAGTAAGCTGAGCAGACCAGATGACCAATGCTGCTTGACTCTGGTTGATCAGTCAGGTGATCGCTACCAAGATGGTAGCACCCATGCTCAGAAGCGCGGGGAATGAATCTGGAGGGTATGCTAACCACCATGCAGTAGGCATCCCTGAGAACTGGCAATTACAGATGTACTAATAATTCACTGGCTCACTCTTCTATGGCTGCATCTTCTGTTGGCCGCTCATCTGCGACTTTATGCAAATGCCACTACAGAGCCCTTCCCTGGTAAAACACTCACTGTCAGCGTCCGTAGACGCTGAAATACCGATTGGTGCATCCTTAGACACACCATCCGTCATCACCAACACATTGGTCGCACCATCAAAACTTGCACCAGCCCCAGGGGCAGAACTATGGGAGACAATGGAGGCACCTGCCGCCGGGCTCCAGCTCTGAAGGGGCACCTCCTCCATTGTCCACAACATATTCACCCCACTTAGGGCTGTAACTATGTACCCGGAGTGTACCGTCATGGCCGCCCAATACATGGCACCTCTTCCCGACACCATACACTAGTGGAAAGCTCCATGTCAGACCATCCGCTGCTGCCTTCGTCTATCTATAGCCTGTTTGCATGCAAATTGCTACATTACAGTGCCAGCGGCTGTGACGGGAGGTAGGGGGCACCAAATTATAACTTGCCTCTGGGCATCTGGGATGAACTTACGCCACTGACCAGCCCTATTGCATGTGTAGTTTGTCCGTCCAATTATGGTCTCCTATGTGACACTACCATAACACGACCACATGACCGACCATCTCTGTATTTTCGCTAAGCCACCTCCCTGTCACCACCCAGGAACGCCCAATACATTTTCAATGCACTTCTGTGTCCGTGTGCATGTCTGAAATTGTGTCAGTACCAGCAGTCGTGGTGTCAAGGAAATATAGATTAATTTGAAGTGAAGTTGAATGATGAAGGATTTATTATTTCGAAGCTGTGTTGATAAATCCAAAAGTACCTAAATAACTACCCCCATGAAGTCATAGTATCACTTACATAGGGCTGTAGCATATTACTGTCACAACTCTTTCTATGTTAAACTTAAGGCGGGTATCCACTACCTGATTAAACAGAGCGTTTGAGCGATAACGACATCGTTATCGTTCACTCGCTCGTTAATCGGGCACAAATTGGGCATGCAAATGTCGGAAACGACCAGCGATGCGCGCTCCCGCTGGTCAGTTCCGACATCAATCATCGCCCAAACATGCTGGTCAATCTGCCGATAACAACAGATTGACCATGTTCGGGGATGAGGGACAGTGCCTACACTGAACGACATCTTCAGTGTAGGCACTGCAGGGGATGGGGAACGAAGGTACGATTACGATGTCTTAATCGTAATGTTAACGATACTGGATTAGAACCTCTATATACCCCTGCCTATACCTTCTAATATCCTACCTATAAACCTCTAATGATGACGCTAATTTGCGTACGCAGTCATACAGTAAATAAAGACTTAAGATCTGGAATCTGTGGTTCCAAAGCACAAAGTATTATTCAAGTAAAAAGTACAGTCAGTTACACACTATTGATCCAGACACAATTCGGAGCAAAGGAATTATACAGACCCAAGTACAGTATACATACGCAGCGCTTCCGGATGTTAGGCATCAGCAAGAAATCCCTCGTCTATCAGCATTCAGCACGAAGACTAACAACCCAGCATTTGAGCACACATATTTATACCCCCCAGGGATAGACAAAACAATAGAGACGTTTGTTGCTGATGTCATTGGTTCCCAAGGGGGATATATCTGTTACAGAGCATTTAACAGGCTGATTCAAATAGACACAACCCAGCCTCCAACAACTGAGGGTCCCTAGATTCCCGCCACATGCAACATCCTAACAGTTGTTCATATTATATAAATTTTGTTGCTTGAAGTCTCTGCAGTCCATAAGTCGAGAATGCATGATGCGATCTCCACACCGATAATACCGGAATTCTGTTGAAAGAGTACGCATCAGTACGAAACCAAACACGGCTTACTTAGCATGTATAAACCTTAGTTACCAAATAATCTTTATTTCACAGCATTTATACTAAGTGAACAAACTTAAATCTTATACCTTAAAGCTTATGGAACCTTGTATGTGAATGTGTAATGTGTGAGTATACGGGGTTTGATATAAAGACGCTAGTTAACTGGGGACAGATGCGTGCGCATTTAGCTACTAAACAGCGTTTTCATATAGGATCTTATGCATTCGCTAATATGCGACTAGTTAACAGCGCAATTGTGCGTATTAATGTGTACATGAGAAATGATCAAAGATGCAATTGCATGGTGCTAATAGTAATATCACCATATGTACTTAAATGTGAGTTTATCTAAAATGACGCTTGGGCGGCCATTAGCAAAATGGCGTCTTGCGATCTCATTTCCAAGATGGCGTCTTGCGGCCAGTCGCAAGATGGCGTCGCCGCCATTCAATTTTAAACTGATCTTGTCTCAGCCAATTATCCAGCTTCGACAATGTCTTCCTTGGGTCAGGTAGTGGATGTGCGTCATTATTGTACAAGGGGATATCTAGGGGTCAGATGTATAGAAGTGATGGATAATGTCTCCTTTTTGACATGTGGCCCTTACTTGTTCATTCACGTGGTCCACCATGTTTTAATTATAAATAATGATGTGATTAGCAGAAAGTCATAACACTTATTGAGTACTGATAGGTAATTATTAACACTCACAGCTGTTACCATATGTGGAATGGAACCTGCCTATTTAAACCTACTGTAACCTGTGCAAGGTTGTCTCCTTTCATTCTGACTTTAAGAGGAAAGGACACCCATACATGTATGTAATTCTGGATAAATAAATTTTTATGCCGTTTTCATCTGATCTGAGCATATGTATTCAATAATTGCTAAAATGAATGGATACCACTGCCTGACACTCAGCGGGTCACTAATTGCTAGCCTTCCCAATTAGAATCCTTAACAGAACCCAGCTGGGCTCAGCTTCAGTCTAGAGAAGACATATCACCTCTCTCAGGTGTTAACACTAACCTCCAGCACCAATGACTCAAGTGGGAAATCATCCATCAGCTAGCCACTATAAGAAACTGCTTAGTGTACTCCCCTAGTGCCTGAGAATCAATTGTGTTCTACATAGGTGTTCCCGCTCAAGAAATATACTCTCCAGTGTTGTTTAAACTTCGGTGTTCAGTCTCCTCGACAGCAGCACATCTATACCCGCATTTCCATCTACTATGTCTCCAGGCAGAGTCCTCATACCAGCTAAGTACTATGTTGCTTTCACAGTGTGAACAATTACACTGGGCTGTGACCTGGGCCTCCACTGACTAAAGTCTATATCCTCTTGAGGTGATTCACAGTATGCTCTGTCCAAATAGTGCCAACACCTCAGTATACCATATTGCATGCTATGCACTGCTCAAACAGTGCCAACACTTCTGTATACCTTATTGCATGCTCGCGCTGTTTAAATCAAGTAGGCAGTCCAAGATCAGAGCATGTTGTACCTGGTAGAAGGGGTCAAGGTGGAGGGTATGGAGTTTGGAGTGGATGTGTTGCCACTAAGGGAACAGCACGTATCATGCAATGAGATACACAAAGTAGCTCTAAACCAGACAACGAGTGTATCAGAGTACACACATCCACATAAATAAAAAATACAATCTGGTGTAAGACCCCCACCAGACCACCAGAGATCCCTGCAAGAGGATATCGTTATCGTTCACTCGCTCGTTAATCGGGCACAAATTGGCCATGCAGATGTCGGAAACGACCAGCGATGCGCGCTCCCGCTGGTCATTTCAGACATCAATCATCGCCCAAACATGCTGGTCAATCTGCCGATAACGACAGATTGACCATGTTCGGGGATGAGGGACAGTGCCTACACTGAACGACATCTTCAGTGTCGGCACTGCAGGGGATGGGGAACGAAGGTACGATTACGATGTCTTAATCGTAATGTTAACGATACTGGATTAGAACCTCTATATACCCCTGCCTATACCTTCTAATATCCTACCTATAAACCTCTAATGATGACGCTAATTTGCATACGCAGTCATACAGTAAATAAAGACTTAAGATCTGGAATCTGTGGTTCCAAAGCACAAAGTATTATTCAAGTAAAAAGTACAGTCAGTTACACGCTATTGATCCAGACACAATTCGGTGCAAAGGAATTATACAGACCCAAGTACAGTATACATACGCAGCGCTTCCGGACCAGATGTTAGGCATCAGCAAGAAATCCTTCGTCTATCAGCATTCAGCACGAAGACTAACAACCCAGCGTTTGAGCACACATATTTATACCCCCCAGGGAACAGCACGTATCATGCAATGAGATACACAAAGTAGCTCTAAACCCGACAACGAGTGTATCAGAGTACACACATCCACATAAATAAAAAATACAATCAGGTGTAAGACCCCCACCAGACCACCAGGGATCCCTGCAAGAGGATCCCTGGTGAGGACCCAGGTCACAACCCGGTGTAGTTGGTTCTCACCGTAAAAGCAACAGAGTACTTAGCTGGTATGAGGACTCTGCCTGGAAATACCGCCAGTGGAAATGTGGATTTAGATGTGCTGCTGTGAAGAAAACCAAACACCAGAGTTGAAACAACACTGGAAGCAAACTTTACTAGAAATTATAGTTCTGAAGCAGGAGCATCTTTATAGTGGTTGGTGGATAGCTGATTCCCTGCATGAGTCATCAGAGCTGGAGGTTAGTGATAACAGCTGCCTGAGGCTGAGCTCAGCTAGGTTCTGTTGAGGATTCTGATTGGTAAGGCCAGCAATCAGTGACTTGCTGAGTGTCTGGAAGCAGACCAGTCATGTCCATGACTGCTGGTACTGACACCTTCCAACATTTACCCAGGCAAAATCAATACAACCTTAGTCCTGCCCCCCTATCCATGCAAATAAAATATGCCCTAATCTACACTACCATGCACACTTTCCAATGAAGCCCCATACACTTACCAATAAGAATGACCCCCTGTGAGGTTTATAAATCAGGATTGTCCCAGTGCAATTGTAGCAGTTGTTTAGTGCGTCTCATTTTAAATTTCCATCTCTGTTCCATTGCTAATGTTACAGCTTCACCTGAAACTTGCTTAATCCTAAAACATGCATGCACCATACTAATTCATATGCTCCCAATGATAATATAATAACTTGCAGACATGGGGCCTGATTTGCACTGCTGAACGAAGATTCCCTTTGTTTGGGAATCTGCGTAGACGCCAGACCCATTCTGCACATGTGCAGAATGGGTCTGTGAGTCCGCTTGCAAACTGGCAGCAGACAGTCTGCACGCGGTGAGGGGACGGCGACAGCCTCCGTTACCCGAAACGGAGGCGTGTCACCACCATTGGGGGGGGGGGGGAGGGAAGAGGCCAGGGTCTCCGTCGGGTGACGGAGATTTCCTGGCCACTTCCTTTAAACTGCGGCTGCCAGCTACAGGATCCTATGGGTCACCGCAGCCAGCCAATGGTACGCAGATTAACCGATGCTGCATTGAACAACGCAGCTCGAATAAGTATTGCACAGGGGGTGTGATGCCTCCTGTGCATTACCATATCTGCAAAGGATCGCAATTGCAAAGCTGCCTGCGGTTTTGCAATTACGATCCTTACAGAATCATGCCCATGGTTATTTATTTGCCCATGGTTATTTATTTGTATGCAGACTTAAGTATCCTGCTCTCAAACTGTATGCACATAAAATATGCGTACTGTTCCCGGTGGAACGAGAAAAGGTTCTTGGATACAGAAGGTTAATTAAGCCACACAAACCAGTATCTTGAGAAAAGATATAATTTATTACAACAAATAACAAGATATGGAAGAATAATAGTTACTTAGCTTCGGAATATAAGAAGGTTACACGATCCAGGAGTCTCCTCTCAGAATAGAGCTGGAACGAACAATATCCTGGCCACCAGCTGCAGTCTCTGGTCCAGGCATAGGGCAGGCCACTGGCAGCTTCTTTGTTCTTTGCTTATATAGTATCCTACTTGTCATACCCATCTAACTCTACTAATATGGGCATAAACCTACTTCAAACTACTTTATTGGTTAACTACTGATAAGGACTTTCTAAAACTTAACACAAGCGTACATCGCAGTAGACAACGCCTTGTGGATTTATGACCTGTCTGCTTTCCACATTCCTGTACCAATTCATGCCTGATACACCACCTCATGTCTAATACACACATAAGAACCATGAAAAGAAATGGCTGTCAGTAGCCATTTTGCTATCCCAATACACGTACATTCATCCTTCTGCAAATCATGTTTTTGCTGCTAGTCATCATCATCCTCAGGGCACACTCTCACTTTCCTATATGGTGCAAAAGATGCACCTGGAAACAGGCGTATTTACACTTACGTCCATAGGGCTCGATTCAGAGATGGGTGGTAATGCAAATGCAACTGCTTTCTGTCATGGAATGTAGTTGCTAAAATGTGCTAATGCCTTCCAAAGCACAGCCGAACATGGGGACGCCCACTGCTGCCTTCCCATATACATATGACGACATGCAACAGCGTAAACATCAGTGCCATTGAAGCACATCGGGCAGCAATACTAGATAAGCGGCAAGTCTGACCAGCTGCAAACACTGTAGCTCTTCTGACACGCAGAGAGCTATCATGTTGCACAGGAGATCGCAGTTACTAATATATGCACGCCCACAACACAGCGTTTGAATGGTAAGACACACCTGCGTTCTTCTAACCACCCCCCATTACTACTCCCAAACGCTGACTACCTGTCACTCACTTTGCGAATGGTTCCTCTATACGAACGTAGTTGCAAAAAAATCGCAGTGTGTGTGCAGCGCGGTGTTTGCACATGCACATCAGCAGACAATTGTTTGTTCTGCGTAGATATCGGCATTGCATTTGTCTCTGTATCAGGCACATAGCCCGCAGTTGCATTTACACTCCCTTACTGAACTTTGTCTATAGTAGAATGCCCTGATACAACCCAATTGTAAATGCTATCGCAATGTGTACGACTCAGCCTCGGCCGTACTTGAGTGTGCTATGTTCTGGAACCCCACCACATACAGATATGTCCTCTTGCATCTTTGCCACTTGAACTGCAAATCGTGCCACGCATGGCGCAAGTCATGCACCTGCAAACGGGTATGCGTGCTGTGTTCGCACCCGCTACTGTATAGGATTGCATGTTGCGAACGCTGCATGCGGCATGCATACCGTGGCGCAATCAGCCACGGCTAATCACATGGCGCAATGCGTGCGCACGTTTGCAGCATGAGCGTCAAAGATGCAATAGGACACATCTGTACACAAATACACCCGGAACCATGAAGCGCAGAGTGAAAAGGCTGTGTAGTCTTACACCTATAGTTAATACCCTTAGAATTATTAAAATTGAAACAAACACATTTAAAACCAATGAGAGAGAGACTGTAGATAGATAGATAGATAGATAGATAGATAGATAGATAGATAGATAGATATAGAACCCCCACAGTGAATGAGACACTTTATATAGATAGTTTTAGAAACCCCCCAGAGAGTGAGAGACTATATAGATGTAGAACCCCCCAGAAAGTGAGAGACTATAGATAGATAGATAGATAGATAGATAATAGAACCCCCACAGTGAATGAGACACTTTATATAGATAGTTTTAGAAACCCCCCAGAGAGTGAGAGACTATATAGATGTAGAACCCCCCAGAAAGTGAGAGACTATAGATAGATAGATAGATAGTGTGGCAGTATCACCAGAGGTGGTGCTGGTGAGCAGCAGATTCTGTGTGGGGCAGGACAGATCAGCCCACACAGAGTAGAAAAGCATTGTGGGAAGATGCCTTATGGCTGCCTTGTGGAGAGAGCTCAGGTGTGGGCTGATGAGAAGGCAGACCAGTCAGGCTGCTGCTGGAAACAGTCTATGTGGGACTGTGGCAGCCAGAGAGCCCAGTGAAGCTAAGCGAGCCATTGGGGGCCAGGAGGCCTGTATCTAGACCTTGCAGGAGGCAAGGGGGGACCATAAACCTCTCAGACTGTGTGACATTGAAGCAGCGGGCTGCAGGCTGAGGAAGCCAGGGCATACTGTATACCTGGAGGATACAGGGAAGGCACAGAGACTGTGAGAGACTTTATTGGCAGATTAGCTGCACCCTTATAGAAAGGGTTCAAGAAGTGAGTTAGATGCCCTAAATAGGGGTTAAGTTGTTTATTATTTTCTGTTTGTTTCCTGACTTTCCATGCTGGAAAGTAAAGCATCATTTATTTACTTGAAAACTGTGTGTGGACCCTCATTAAGCACCTAAACACTACACCAATTCACCGTCTACCGAGCTAATTACCCCCCCAAGATATCACAATAGATAGATAGATGTAGAAAACCCACAGAGAGTGAGACACTTTACATAGATAGTTTTAGAAACTCCCAAGAGAGAGTGAGAGTCTGTAGGTAGAGAGATATAGAAACCCACCAGAGAGAGAGACTGTAGATAGATAGATAGATAGATAGATAGATAGATAGATCCTCAGGAGAGAGAGACTGTAGATAGATCAGATACAAAACCAAAACTTACTCACTTCCTCTGGAGGATCCCAGCTATTGATCCTCTTGAGTGGGATCTCTGGAATCGCCTTGAATCAGGTCTCTTCCCCACGCTGCGTACTCCCGCCTCTGAGCTGCATGCCATCCCTCAGTCAGCTCAGTTTTCAGTTTGTGGTCATTACTGCAGAGCCGACTTCTGGCAGATGGGACAGCACAAATGGAGATGGGAGCATCTAGTGGCACCTGGCAGTACTGCACTCAGCAGTGACACTGACAGCAGCTCTCCATTCTGCGCCCGGCTGGCTCAAAAGAGCCATCCTCTAGTCGGAGCTGTAGATAGTGTGTCTGCTGGCCTGTACTGATCAGTGGGGGTTTCTGTGTACTCAGAACTCCCCCCCCCCTACATGCACTACTGTACAGCCTTCTAAGGTGAATATTAAGTACTTCAACTCATTGGCTTATGATTCTATCACTAAAATAACCTTATTTTAATAACACACACTTAAAAAACTCCATTGATTTTGTTGAAAAATTCACTAATTAAAGAAAAAATTGCTTGAGGGACCCTCTGGGGTTAGGGACCCTGAAGATTAAGGGCCTGATTCAGAGCCGGACGCTATTTCTGAATGCTCGCTCGTTCAGAAAAAGGAGCCGGCTATTTAAATTGAGCGCTCGCTCTTTGCGGTCTGTTGACGCCTCTATGTCTGAGCGAGCGAACGAAACATGCGCTCGCTATTTTGTAAAGGCGCCCCCTGGCCACTCGCGTCCTACGTCATCTCCCCTATTTATTAGATTAATCGAGTACATCGAAAGGCGTCTGAACTGCTCGCAGTGCTTGTGGTTGGATTTTCCTACCGCAATCATGCGAACAGTTCAGGCTAAGAGACAACCAAGTGACGTGGCCGATGATGCTGCTTTGTTAATTATGCACACGAACGAGCGGCCGCTTACGAGCGGCTCTGAATCAGGCCCAAAGTTTCATTAGTTTCACAGTAGATCTGCCTCTGCATGTACAGTATGTATAGGCATCACCAGTAAATATGTCTATTTGAACATGATGAAATGTGCTGTGCATTTGTATATTATAAAGCTAGTCAATGACCTGTTCCATTGTGGTCTATGCAGGACAGATTGCAAACTTTTACACATTAGCAATGTGTCAATTTGTGTGTGTTTTTTTTAATTAGGTGAAATATGTCAACAGCTGTGATCCTTATGTTAAGTACACACTTGTCGATATACTGTATTGTTCATTTGATCGACCAACATTATATTTTGCGAGTGCAACGGCAGGTGTGTATACCCTGTATATCTGTGAATGACGTAGTTTACAGACATATCAGGTCAGCCCTGCAGAAAAACTGATGCTAATGTATCCTAAAGATATATCTGTGAATCTGTATGTGTGTACGGTCAACCCGCTGACTGCACCCATACACTTGCTCCAAGGACTGCCTGACATCTCAGTTGGGTGGGCAAATTTAAATGTCAGGCTGGACACATCGAGCGGCAGATTGGTAAGCTTACCAGTTGCCACTGGGATGGCGAATCAGTCTGCTAACCGAACTGCCATCTCATTGTGTACCCAGCATTAAGCACTAGGGATGGGAATTGAATGATGTTTCATCATAACCATTGATCGATTGATTCAGATGGCTTATGGGGCCCATACATCAGCAATTAGAAAAAACCTATTTAACGACTCTGAATTTTTTTCCCTGAGTTCATGATTCTCCCATCCACCAATATGCATGCATACATTACAGATAGTTTTCAATGATTTGCAGATCATATTCAGCAAACAGATCTGCCAATCGTGAAAAGCTCATAATTTTACTAGTAACAGTCGGCAAATGATTATTATACACTAGCAATCTGTAGCCCCAATTGGTCGGTGAAATTGAACATGTTAGACAACCTGATTTACCGATTCTGATCACTTTTTAGTCGCAATCGGCTATCAGTGAACCCCATACATTGTAGATACTTATACACAACCATTTGCATAACAGGGAGTTGTCCCAATTGATTGCCGATGTATGGGCTGCAGTGGTAAGGATCCAATGTTTCCTGACCATCACAAGTTTTTTCTGATGTCCTACTAATGTATTGGGGGTGAGGGCAGGCAGGCAGGCTCGTTTGATTGGCTCCTGCGTCCAACGGCTAAACCCATACATACAGGAAATATGTGCACCTTCAGTTAAACCCCCCTGTATTTAAAACAGATAATTCTCAGCATATAATTCACAGAACTTGAATTCAGAACCCCATATACTGCAGTTTGACACTTATGGGTGCAGGGTGTGCGGTGTGGGCCCCCCTGGACCCAAGGGTCCATGTGCACCACACAACCTGCACCAATTATAGATACGCATCTGGGACAGGGCCGTAAAGAGCTGACGGGCACGGGTACTGAGAGGGAAGGGGTAAATTCTGGGAAGACGTTGCCACACCCCCTCCCCAAAAAAAGTTTTATAAAAACAACGGTGTGCGCGCAGGGGAGTAGCGAGGGTGGTTCCGGTGGAGCATGAGCTCCGGGCGCCAAAATGGACACAGGGCGCCATCCAGGGTTCCTGAATTCATGGGCGCTACTCAGTATGGCGGCCGCCTGTTAGTCTTATCTCGGTTTGTTTGCTCTATTACCTAAATAAATTACGGATCTGAGATCCATTTCTACATTTCATGCTCTCAAGCTGCCCAGATTGCCTCATATCCGGCCCTCATTCCTCTGTGATCTTCTTCTGTCACTTCCCCTTTCCTATCAGATTGATTATATTCACCTCTCACCTCTTTAATTCCCTCCCCTCTCTACCCTGTTTGGCTCTTTGCACCATCCACTCTTTCTTATTGGTTTCTGTCACCACACCTATCCTTTTCTTATTGGCTTCTGTCACCTACCCTCTCTGATCTGCAATTTCCTCTCCCCTCTCCTCTTTGATCCCCTTCTCAACTTCTCTCCTCATTCATTGTGCTTCAATGGACTTAAAAGTGACACATCTGAGGTAAAGTCCTAAACTTCAATTATAAGGTATTAAACAAAGTCACTGCTTTGCTATTTATAGTAATGGAGGTGTTCCCAGGCATGACCACAAAGTGTTATTTGAAAGCTCTTTTAAAAAATATTAGGAAACCAGAAATAATAATAATGGTGGTAGACAGAACATGATTAGTAGCACTCACATTAATTTGGGTGCAATGTGTATTTGCGAAGTAGGAGCATAGCTGAGAAGGGAACTTCCCATAGGTGTTCCCACTCCAGTGATAGCTCCTCGGGGCAGTAACTGCAGTAATAAGCTGTGCACCCTGTGGAATTTCACTCTTGCACATATATTTTGCAGATTTAAGTTAAATGGTCAGAATATATAATACAATCTCCTCTGTTGACTAATAATGTTTCAAAGGAGATAAAAGTCAAATCCTGGGAGCTATACAGTGCCTCACCGAAGCATTCTATTCCCCCAATGGTACCTCAATGCCAAGTGTCATAGTGCCACTGTTTGCTCTTTTTCTCTTAATTTCAGTAATCCCAAGCGGGCTGGCCATACCCCACTGGCACAGTTCAGTACAGGGAGGGGGGCGGTATGACAAACACTTTCTCCGGGCACCATGGTTCCACGCTACTCCTTTGTGTGCGCGAGCTCAATGCAGATGGGCAGCTCCATGGGATAGAGGGGGTTGGCTGCAGCAGGAAACACTTCCCCTCTCTGCCCACTGCTGCCGTGTCTGTATAGCAGGCGCACAGCCACACTGGGCAGTGAGCAGTCTCCTCTCTCACTGCCCTATATGCCGTTGCACTACTTACAGACGCAGACATATCGTTAATGGGCAGAGCTCCCAGACACTTCTCGGTGGCCCTGGATGGGAATAGGGGAGCCCCCACAAGTTGGATGCACTGGGCCCCCACAAACCTTAATCTGGCCCTGTTTGTGTACATGATACTTGGTACTACAGTATTAAGGTGCGTACACACTAGACGATATTTTGCACGATTCGCCCAATTTCAACGCATCGGAACGGCAAATTGTGGAAATTGTCCAAATCGTGAGTGCCGATGCGCGTACCCGCAGGACATACGTCGCATCTTCAGGAAAATCATTCACAATATCACATCGTGAGCACATCGTCTAGTGCAGGGATGGGGAACCTCAGGCCCTGGGGCCGTATAAGGCCGGGGGAATCATTTGGTCTGGCCCTCAGAGCTTTTTTTCTGCTGGCCTCATCTGGCCCAAAATGGCACACTGCAGCCAGAATCTATGCAGCAGTGCCGCCAAGAGCATCCTTAGGACCCTTTTGACGGTACACCGCTGCCCTTACACCACCCCGGAGCATCCTTTGAATGCTCTGGGTATTGCTGTAATCACCAGCGATTGTGACCCCGCCCCTATGTGGCATCACATGGAGGGACAGCGGCCTGCACTGAGCCATCGAATGATGTTATATATATCAAAATGGCCCTCGACAGAAAAAAGGTTCCCCACCCCTGGTCTAGTGTGTATGCACCTTTAGAGAAATTGTGTATGTAAACCAAATATGAGTAAATGGAGCAAGCGGCTACTGTTCTAGTAACACAGTGATTCTAACTGAAAAGACTAGATGTAAAAGTAACAGTACTTTTATTGTTTTGACACATTTCAAAAAAACACTTGATTTCACGACAGCGTGTGTGTTCCTGTGGAATGGACAGTATAATGATGATAATATAACGCTCCCGTGGCAGTGGGCACACGCAGGTGGAGTGGGCAGCTCCTCCTGTCACACAGTCACAGTGACAGTGCGGTGGGACCTCTGGCAGCAGTCAAGGAAAGAGAGATTCTGAGCCCTCGTCACCAGGCGTGCGGCGTGATCTGCAGCCAATCAGGGAGGTGAAACTCGCCACGGCTCAGCCAATCAGCATTCTTTCTATCCAGAAGCGGCTGCTGTCCAGCCAATCGGCGCCCGTTCTGCCGGCAGCAGCAGCTGGCGACGCGCTGTTATGTAGTGAGGGCTCCTGTGTGTGTCTCCCTGAGCTGCTGCCCCACAGCCGGCAGCTGCCACCGGAGAACCCCGAGCTTCCCCAGCCATGGAAACCTTCTGCAGCTCCGACGGCAGCGAGCGCCTCTGGGTAAGAGAACCTGACGGGTCACGTCCAATGTGTGTGCCCTTCATAGAACCCATCCCCTCGCCCTATAAGCGGGTAACCCTCCCTCCTGCACTGGCCGTCTGCGCTGTACTTATCGCACTTTCACTTTATTTCCAGTTGCATCAGTATTTGTGGCAGGTGATCTGCTTTCGGGACCACGTAGGTTGTGTGGTGCTCTTCCCAAACTGGGGAATTACAGCTTAGAGTCACGTAACATGGGACGGGTCACCCCCAGCATGTGTTCAGGGGATAATGTCGTATAGGTATCCCATGAGACAGGGGCGTAAATAGATTTTTGTTTTTGAAGGCCCCCATAGCAAAAAGTTTTTTAAGGGCCCCTATTTACCACCCAATGGTGAAAAATGTAAACAACACATGTAAGTTTGACAGCTCTGGGCCCCATAGTAGCTGCATATCTTGCACCGATGGTAGTTACGCCCATGCCCTGAGACACTATCTTTTGCCCTGCACATTATGGACCTCATTCAGAGTCGGTCGTAAGCGGCCGATTGGTCGTATGCATCCGATGTTTCCAAACCACGCATGCGTACGGTAAGTTGTGCGCATGTGTGTACGAGACCTTGCGATCCAAAATGCTGTAGATCGTATGGCTTACGAGCAGGAAGTGGCTTCCGAGAGTTAATTGACATGAAAGGCCGTTTGTGGGTGTTGACGGGGGTGGTGGTCTAAAAATGCAGGCGTTCCTCACCGTTTTCAGGGCGTTTTAGGGGCGTACATAAATTTCCTGCTACGACCGACATAGAAGGCTGGAAGTAGTAAAACGTCACTCTGCGAGCAGGTTAGAGGCCTGGCTGATCGTACAGTTTGAGGTTGGGTATGTGCTCTCTCAAGCACCAGAGTACAATCGATACTATCCAATGTGACTGATGTTATGTTTGATGGTTCTATTTTGTGCCACACTATGCAAGCAGCCAATAATCGTTTGTTGTTTCTAATACACTGCTAATTGGCTTGTAATTGATTTAGTTGCGTTGGTATTAGAGAATAATAAGAATAAATATTTCATGGGGATGGCTTAGTCTATGCGTTTTTTTTGTTAATTTTTTATGTAATTTGCACACAACACAAGCGGCCGTAACCAGCAGAAGAAAATGAACATACAGCGGCTGACAACGACTGACTCGATCGCTAGCTGCTATCACTCGTTAGCTAGAGGAGGTGCTTTGTTCATGTATGGGCGTCACTTTGGTTGCGATCGCCCGGCCGTGCGATTGTTTTTTTTTTCTGATTCTCAATCGCTAGGCGTACGACCAAGCGGCCGCTTACGACCGACTCTGAATGAGGTCCTATGTGACTTTATGTGCGGTTTCTTGCCTCCATATTGGGATTCAGATGTGCGTGTAGTTATTCAGAACTGCGACACCAGAATGTCAAATGTTATGATGCTGACAGTGTTAGGGCCACGCTAAAAACTTGTTGTTGACATTGCCACCATGTTGACATCTCTGCATTGTCAACATGCTGCGTGTTCACATTGTACATGACAAGATGTACTATATATATGTATTATATTTAGTGGTATCGGTCTGCCTAAAGGCAACTCTTAACACTTGGATTGCTTATTGTTACATCAGTGGTCTCTCTGCCCATAAAAAAATAAAAATGTTGTATCATGTTCTGGCGCTTGATATATTGTGTCGGCTACAGTGTCATGCACTTATACTCCGCTCTGTACAGTCTTGTAAAAGTTCAATTATTATTATTTGCCCTACTACTGCTTATTAGTTATATAAATAACTTTTATACTGTTTATTTTATGAAACATTGCCTAACAAGACAAACAAAAGGACTACAGGGCATTATTTAGTTTGTTTTTAAAAACAGATATTTCTTCCCCAATGAACTTGCTTCCATTTGCATAATTCTATTTTTATATTTCAGGTAAACTTACACTACATCCTGATCTGTTGTGTATTCTGCTAACAATAGAATCTTCCATTAATGTGTAGAGTAGAACTGAGGGCCTGATTCAGAGCCGCTCGTTCGCTCCGAGCGATGTTCGCACATCTGCGCATGCGTATGGGTCGTAATGCACATGCGCCAACCAGTCAGTGCGGTCGGAAATCGAGCGCTCACAAAATAGCGAGTGTCTGCTAATTTGAGTGACAGGATGAGGCGTTTGTGGGTGGTAACAGGGGAAGGTGCTTGAAAACGGGGAGTGGAGATCCGAACGCAGGCGTGCCAAACGGTCAAAACGGGCGTTTTAAGGGTGTGCATAATTAACAAAGCAGCGTCATCGACCACGTCACTTGGTTGTTTCTTAGCCTGAACTGTTCGCATGATTGCGGTAGGAAAATCCTACCACAAGCACTGCGCGCAGTTCAGACGCCTTTCGATGTACTCGATTAATCAAATAGCGGAGATGACGTAGGATGCGAGCGGCCAGGGGCGTCTTTACAAAATAGCGAGCGAATGTTTCGTTCGCTCGCTCAGACATAGAGGCGTCAACAGACCGCAAAGAGCGAGCGCTCAATTTAAATAGCCGGCCCCTTTTTCTGAACGACCGTTCGCTAATAGCGTCCGGCTCTGAATCAGGCCCTGAATGTGGCCGGGATGAACTATTGGTTATATTGCTAGTATTGCAAAATCAACCTATAACACAGATTTTAAATTGACAGGTGTCCTTCAAATAAAAAAATTACATGTTTATATTTGTTATATTTTGCCACATTTCTTTTGAAGTAGCAATGACTAACCATTGTAAAATAATTTAGGTATAGGCGGGAAGGTGTGTGGTTAATACCTTTATGATCGGGATGCCAACTGCCGAAATCCCGGCACCGGAATCCAGATCACCGAGAGAACACTGGCGCCACAATCCCGAAATGACTGGGGATACCGATCTCGGAATCCCGACAGCCGGCATCCCGATCATAAGGAGACCGGGGCAAGGTAAGTATCAGCGCCAGGGGAGAGTTAGTTCGAGGCACCCCAGGAGGACTTAGGGTTATGGTGCATACACACGGTCAGATATGTCAGATGAACGATTTACCAACGATTTGAACAGTTTGACCAACTGAATGATTTTTGCCTGTATTAGAATGATTTAAATCTGACTGCAAACGCATCATATGTCAGGTATCGTTATCTGAGAAACGGGAACGCGCATCATTCATCGTTGAAGCCTCACATGTCAGATTTTCCTTCAGATATGAACGATTTTTAAAATAGTTATCGTTCAGATCTGAAGAAAAATCTGACCGTGTGTATGCACCATTAGTCTCCAGACGGGGGGGTTAGGTTCAGGCATCACCGGGGGGAGGTTAGGGTTAGGCACTAAGGGGGGAGGGTTAGGTTTAGCCACTTACCGGGAGGGTTAGGGTGCCGGGGAGGGTTAGTATGAGGGTACAAAACATGAGGGTTAGGGGGTAAATAGGACAGGGGAAGAGGACTCACCATTCCCCTGTTGGGATTACAACCATCGGGATGCCACTGTCACTGTAGTGTTTAGATTATTCGTCAGTGTAAAACACAACCCTGGAAATGAGACTGGTGGATAGGGTGATTTTTGTTTTATTTGTTTTTTCCCTCTACCGGGAATGCTGTTGTAGCAGCAATGCTGCTGAAAAATTAACAAGGAAATATGAGAATTCATTGCAGAATGAAGACTCAATGGAGCCCTTGGCAAGATACCTGTCTGATCTCCCATTCGATGGGTTTTGCAGAGAAATAAAATTAATACTAGCCCGTTAAGGAAAATATCTAAATATGGCAGTTATATGTAAGCAAGTCGGTGCGTACATATATGATCAAGAGGGGGGAGGTGTTCCGTTGACTGAGTTTGCTGCCACTGGGGGAGGGACTTAGTATTCAATGGGGACGTATGAGCACGGGGTGGGGGGTGTTATGCATTTGTGAGCAGAATTGCCACGGCAGAGGAGAGTGGCTTAATATTACATTGGGGAGTTATTGACACTATTTATATTTTTTTCCCACCAAAATATTTAAATGGTTTTTGATTAAATTATTAACCACTTAACTGTCAATATATTCATTGTTATTGTTCTGAAGCTCTGGAGGAGGACATGACAACACCAGTGCTGTATGAATCAGAAAAGTGATACAAGGACAGGACAGTACAACACTGGACTAATGGAGTCTCGTGGGCTATATACGGATTTTATATAAATTTTTATATATATATATATATATATATATATATATATATAATATATTCTCTCTCTCTTGATGAGCTCTTTTCTAAACAAAATGACAGTATTCTTTTTTTAGCTGCAAGTGGGCTGTACATAAGACCTTGCCATCAGACCTGGTCAATTTGCTTAAACCTAATAGTCAAAAAAAATAATGTACGGTTGTGCTATGTTTTGATGTGGATTATTCTGGACACGCCCCCCCTTTAACTATGATGACGGAGCGCTTTAAAAAAAAAAAAAACACCACCTACAGCTGCTGGAGCTTTCTTAGAAATACATTTAAGCCCTTTTTCAGAGTGTGTCTCTGTTTTTATAAGCGTTTGCCGCCTAAGTATGCATTATTGCAATCTCTGGGTGTACGCAACTGCACCTGTGTGCTTTACATTTTCTACCTATCATTCCCTTTGTGTAAATTTTAACATAGCCTGCAGCCTTCCCAAGCATTAAATCCTAGTACAATATATAGTTTGGTGGGAGAGCTCATTCAGGGCCCGATTCAGACCCACTTGCTAGGAAACGGTCGCACGCAGACTGCTGATGTTTGTATTGTGCGCATGATCGGGAAGCATACGCTCGTTGCGCATAGACTGCTCATCCGAGTGTGTGACCGGAGAAGCCATTTGTGGGTGGTGACAGGGGTTAGTCTGTGAAAACGGGGGAGTGGAGGTGCGAACGCAGGCGTGCCCGAGCGTCTTAACGCCATTCCAGAAGCGTGCATAATTAAGATGCAGCGTCATAGTACACGTTACCTGGCTGAATTTTACACTGAAGTGCTCGCAGTGCTTGTTGTAGGGTATGGTCAACCACAAGCGCTGCGTTCGCTTCCAATGGTTGCATACACATCCTGGAGATGACGTGTGGAAGTGGGTGACTTAAGACAGGCTGTTGGGCGTCTGCATACATAGTGATTGCACGCCAAGACATAGTGGGCGTGCTAATACCTTGCCGTGCGATCGCCTACCTTGCTGTTAGCTAGATTTGCATACACATCGAGCGAGAGTACGCATCTAGCTAGTGGATCTGAATCGAGCCCTAAGTACACAGTACAGATGTATTCATACATCTAGCCTCAATACGTCATGCAGCGCTACTTGTCTGGCGTGAGTGAGCCGCCAGGTCCTGTGCTGCTCTGCTCTCATTAGGCATCTTTATTTTGCCGAAAATGTGTCTAATATGCAATGTGATGTGACTAGGACGCACCAGCAGACTGTGCTGATTAATTTGATATGCAGGACTTGTATATTTGTGTGCTCCTGAGTCTGTATATGAAGCAGAACAGAACTTGGAATTAAAAAAAGCTGCAGCCACTGCATTGTAGCACTTCGTATACAGATTCAAAGACTGGTACATACACACGTAGCGATTAAAAGAATGATTACGATATCGTTACCTTTATCGTTCAAATCGCTCCTTTGAATGGTCCCTACTAACTTACCATCGACCAGTGATGCGTGGCCACTTATGGACGATAGCGATATCGTCCATCGGCTGTGCATGCTGGTCAACTTGGTCGATATCGAGCAGGTTACTATAGGGACCCATCGCGGGCCTCTATAGTCGTCTGTAAGTAGGTGGTGTGCTGGATGTTCGATATCTATCATCCAGCATACCAGGGATGGTGCATAACGATCAGCCAGCGACATCGTATCGCTACGTGTGTATGCACCATAAGTCGCACACAGATATACAAGTGTCGCATATCAACTTAATCAGTGCAGTCTGCTGGTGCATCATAGTCGCATCGCATTTTCGGCAGAAAAGACGCCCGGCACTTGCACTATCTCACTGGACCTTGCGTGTCAAGAGGGGCTATTTTTTTTTTTGCAGCAAAGATGTGTAAGGTCACATCTGTACACTTTTTTGATGTGCGGATGCTTTGAGAATATTCTATGAATACACTCCTAAAAGTGAGAACAAAGGGCCTGATTCCGAGATGGACGTTAATGCGATCGCAGCTGCGATTTCATACGCAACGCAGCAGCGAAAATATGCTAATGTTGGCAAAGATCACCTGAGCATAAAAACGCCCACTGCTGCCTTCTTACCTGCGTGCAACGACTCATACCTGCGTAAATATCTGTAACATTGACACACATCAGCGCCCATCTTACCCTTGTGGCAGGTCTGACCTGGCGCAGCATTGGGAGCTCTTCTGACACGCAGAGCTGCGCATGCACTCGCATTGGCTAATTTATGCACGCCCATGTAACTGCGTGTACACGGACAGGCACGCCTGCATTTTTCTGACCACTCCCTGTTACCACCCCCAAACGCTGACAACCTGTCAGTCACTTTGTGATGGGATCCTCTGCATTCCTAATAGCAATGTGATCGCTACGTGCACGCAGTGCGGCTTATACACATGCGTGATGGCAAACAATAGCTCGATCTGTGTGAAAAACACATTAGCGCCCATCTCTGAATCAGGCCCAAAGTATTTGTCCCTGTTCGCGCATGCGTACGGATTTTAATACGCATGCGCGAACCAGTCAGTGCGGCCGAAAATCGTGTGCTCGCTAAATAGCGAATGCCTGCTATTTTGAGTGACAGAATGAGGCGTTTGTGGGTGGTAACAGGGGAAGGTGCTTGAAAACGGGGAGTGGAGATCCGAACGCAGGCGTGCCTAAAGGTCAAAACGGGCGTTTAAAGGGTGTGCATAATTACTAAAGCAGCGTCATCGACCACGTCACTTGGTTGTTTTATAGTTAGAACTGCTCGCATGATTGTGGTAGGAAAATCCAACCACAAGAATAGCGAGCAGTTCATACGCCGTCCGATGTACTCGATTAATCTAATAAATAGCGGACATGACGTATGATGCGAGCGGCCAGGGGGCATTTTTTTCAAAATTACGTTCACATGTTTTGTTCGCTCGTTCAGACATAGAGGCGTGAACAGACCGCAAAGAGCAAACGGTTAATTTAAATAGCCAGCCCCTTTTTCTGGACGAGCGAGCGCAAATAGTGTCCAGCTCTGAATCAGGCCCTTAGTCTTGCCTATAAATTTATTTACTTTGTATTCCCTCCTTTTTTTAACATCCAGTTTCTACACTTTGCTGTAAAAATAATTTTCATTCATATCCAGTTCCATGTTGAATGTTAGACTGGAATAACCGGAATGTAAACCTGAGATATTGCAAATGTTGTGCAACTACATTGTCTTCTATTTAGTCTGGGAATCATACAGATGGTGTATAGATGATAATGCCATAGTCTGGGAAGGTTGTTCCTACATCCTAAATCCCTGAGGGTAAAGCTGGCCATACACAGGACGATTTTTAACACGATTTTGGCAGTTTCTACCGGTTGGACAGACCAATCGTTTGCAAATAGTTGTATTATGAGTCTTCTGCGATCCCCGATGCGCGTCCTCGCCGTTGTCTAGTTGGATCGCAGATCAGATGGTTTTGCAGAGAGATACACTTCTATGCATCTTATCTTATGATCTTAGTGATCAATCGTACACCATTTGGCCACATCTTATGAAGAATTTCAAGGGAAATCGTACAACCGATCTTACCAACTTTGAATCTCACCGTGTATGGGGACCTTTATTTACTAACTTTGGTGGCTATATATTTGTACCAAAGCACAATCTGCTTTTGTCTGGTGCAGGCTTGGCAACAAAACTAATATCTGGTTGCTATGTTCTCCATTCAGAATTTGAATTATATGAGTTGTTCATAGATGACTCTTAATGATTTATAAGAAAGCAAGGGCTCATATGGGAAGTATATGTTGGAGAATAAAAGGTTAACAAAAATTGGGAATATTGAGTGATAGGAATTTAGATAATTTGACTATACATGTAAGGATTGATTATGGGGGCAATTCAGTTGAACGCGATGTGAATGGCGCCGGAGCTATTCAGTTTCCCCTGCGCCTGGCCCCCAGGGCCTGATTCAGCAAGGAACACAAGTGAGACTGCACGCACTCGGCCAATGTTTTTGCACTGCGTATACATCGTACTGCACGAACTACCCAGCGCGATTGGGTAAGGGTACGCAGACTACACGCAGTGTGTACGCAGAACCTTCCGATATTGATTGACAGTGCCGTTTGTGGGTGGTAATGGGAGGTGGTCGGCCGAACGCAGGCGTGCCAGTGTGTTTGAACGACATTGCAGGGGTCTACATGAATTAGCCATTGCGAGGTCCTACGCAGCCTGAGCTCTTGCTGCGTGCAGGAAGTTGCTCAAATCCTGAATGAGCTTAGGTCAACCACTATTATGCTAATGTGTTCGATGGTTCTCGACGTTACCGATGTTTCTGCTATCTTGCGGACTACTCCGGCTGTGAGAAAAATGAAGTGGGCTGCATTATATATTGCTGGGCCTCTGCTTCTCGTGCTGTGGTTGCCGTGCGTATGCATTGATTAGCATATTCTCTCAGTGGCTGGGTGTGTGCGTTCTCTCACTTGCGTTCCTTGCTGAATCAGGCCCTTAGGGCCATATTCAATTAGCGGCTAAAGCGGCCATTGGTGAAAACAACCGCTTTTCGCCAAAAAACGGCGATAATTTCGCCGTAAACTGGAGATGTTTTTTTCCATTCCAAACCAGGCGAAAAAAAAATGCAAAATCCCTATTTTTTTATTGCCAATGGCGAAAAAAGTCAGTTTTCGCTGCTAATTGAATACGGCCCTTAGTCGGGAAATGCCAGTTAGCATTCCTTAAGCTGAGGCTGTTTAGGCGTGCTAACTGGCATTTTCCAACTAAAGTGCCGGCTGTGATACTGTTAGCGCCGTGCTAAGCTGCCGGCACTAAGCAACACAGCCTGCACTTTAGTTGGATTTCTGCTCGTACCGTCAGGAGGATGCAAGAAGAAATCCTTTAGTTGGGCTAACAGTGTGGTGAATTGAATTGCTCTGGGAACTACTTTTTTAACTTTATTACTGACCAGTCCACAATTTTATTTATGGCACATTTTTAATATTGTTATTACATTGCCGTGTTACATACGGGAAGCAGTCGGCATCCCGTCTGTCAAAACCCCGGCACCGGAATCACGACCGCCGGCATCCCGACAGTAAGTATTATTTTTAGGGGGAAGGTTAGGGTTAGACACAAGGGGGGTAGGCAGTGTGAGGCAAGGGTATGGGTTAGGCTTTGGGAAAGAAGAGTTAGGGTACTTGCCTAGTTGGGTCGGGATTCTGATTGTCTGGATGCTGCTGTCGGTATTCCGACCGCAGGGATCCAGTACCCAACCCTTATATACAATTGTATGTTATTAAACGAAGTCTGTAAGTATAAAAATATCAATTAATTGACAGCGCTTCTATATGTATCTATTTATAGGAAAGCATTTGGTAATGTAATTATAAAGTTTATAAGTAGAGTGCAACTTGTCTTTTCATGTTCTGTTAGTCCTAATTTTGTTTTAAATAATATCCTATGTTCTGTTTAAAATAAATAAATAAATTATCAAATGCATAATTTGTTGCTTATTTACTTTCACACCTTTTCTTGATAAGACATTTAATGAAATCTGTATATTTTATGTTTAATCTAAGTAGCTTGATGATTTATGTAATGGTGATAAATATACCTTGTGCTACAACTTTCTACAGAGAATTTTTAGTTACCAATTAATATACATTTCCCATTTACAAAGGATTCGAGCAGTAGTATTATAGAGGAGCTGAAGGTTTGGCGTACTGACTACACAGCCGTGTCATTCAAGAAACCATGAGTAAACCTGTCTGACTGTAGTATCAGTATTGTACAACTTGAACACCTGGTTCCTACATGGACCCCCTCCACACCCTCTCTTACATACCCCCATGAGTGAGGCCTGCTCTAATGGGAGAGGTAGCACATAATACTGTAGTATCCTACCGTATTAGCACGTGATGCAAAAGTTTTCTGTAAACTGTGTAAAAGGAAAGCCTCTGTCCCTCTCTGCTGATCACAGCAATATAAGACTTCTCCTTTTTGTTCTGTTGTGCATTACTGGCTTAGGCTTTTGACCTCTCTTATGCGACCTGTTTTGGTCAGATGGTATAATACGTGTAGTTGTAGTCTTTCCAAAACAAGTGAAGATGAAAGCTGCTCTAGAAAGTGCTGTTTGGCTGCTGATCTAGCGTGTAAATGCCTTGTTCTGTGTAGAGAGCAGCAGCCGGGGTTAGAGAGCTCGTGCTGTGGTGGTGTACACTTCTAACCTACAGTGGGGCCCCTTTTAGATCTCTAGAAAGCATTTTATTTTTAGGTGGCTAAAACAAGTTTACTGTTTATACTATGTAATGAATATTTGTTTAGTTCGTGTGTTTAGTGTACACCTACCTGTATTTATGACATCACACAACTCTTGAAATTAAACTTTTCTGCCTGCTCTATTTAATCATAAAACGGTTGAAGATGGTGGTCCCTGCCCTGAAGAAGGCAAAAAGGAGGGAGCGCAAAAGAAGATGTAGCTTAAACTGGGTACACACTAGTCGACGGATCGCTGACCTCTTTGACGATTAGTAAGTGTACCCGGCTTGACCTCTGAACTGGGCGAGCATTTAAATTTGCCCATCCTATATAATATGAGTCGGCTATCCAGTGCGGCAGCTTGCCATTAACACAAAGTGATCATCTTACTCAGGGCCTGATTCAGAGGCGCTCGCTCTGAATCAGGGTGTGTGCTTTTTTTTTTTTGTTGCCACCCACAGCTTATGCGAGCGGCCATGATGATGGTCGTGATGGTCAAGACCATCGCGACCATCGGGCTTGCGACGAGACCCTTGCGGTAGGGTCTCGTTGCCCCAAGCCCCAGTGGACTTCCTGCACTATTAGAGCAGGAAGTCCACCTACTGACATCACTAGTGATGTCAGTAGGGCCGCCCACAAACGGAGGCGTTCCTGCAGGAATGCCTCCGTTTAATCAGCCACCGCCCCGCCCCGCCTTCCAAACGGGGCAGCTGTCAATCAACATCGACAGCTGCCCCTTTTCGATGCGAGTGCCTTTTGCGCTCGCGTCGGGGCTCGCGCACTGGGCCACCATCGACCCGCGAGCGGGTCTGAATCAGGCCCTCAGTACACACCCGCAGATGACCGATATATCTTTCAGATATAGCAGTCATCCTGCTGCACAGCAGATTGGATATGTCTGTGAACGACATTGTTCACAGACATATCCGCTGTACACACCCGGCAATTCACTATAAATATATCGCCCGTTCAATGGAATGGGCGATATATCTATCCGTGTGCACCCATTATTAGTAGTAAAGTTGATAAACACTGCTTAATATTGAACATCTAGACAGAATATTTGTGCAAAAAAAAATCCTGTTAAAAATAAATATATCTCAATATTTTAGTCACCACAACACATAGCATAAACTCTACCCTGAAGAGCTTCCATATCATTAAAAGGAAGAGGTAGGTAAACATGTTTAAAGGGCTGTTTACACTTAAGGTTAGGGTAATTGATGGACAAAATCATTTGCTGAATAAATAAGCCGAGCAAACTTCAGTACCTGACTGCTTGCCTACACCGCAGTGGTTGACAATTTCAAGTATAATTTATGTATACATAATCCATTATCTTTTTTTATTTACAAGCAAGGGCTGCTTATTTGAAACAATATTTACTAAAACTGCTCCACCCAAAACATCAGCTTTTGGGGGGAGTACAGTTTTTTTATGTGCTTTCTTTTCTTTTACCTTTTCTTTTCCCTTTTCTTTTCTTTCTTTCTCCTACTTCTCATGCGCTCTTCATGTGACTTGATTTTTGTCATAGCATATGTCCATTAGCATCCAGCATTGTACATATTGCCAGAGTTCTACACTTAGAATATCGTAAAAATCTCTGTACAGTAAATCATAAATCACTATGACAATATTCTGAAGGCATGAGTCATAGATCTCTGATGGGACTTCTAATATGCATAACTTACAGTGGGGTGGTTCATTATTTTATTGTATGCATGTGTTCAGGAGATACAATAGTTGAGAGAACAGTGTTTATATGTAACGGTTATAATACTTATGTTTTTTGAGGGGATCATTTTAAGGCACTGCAGCTGTTTTTGGCTAGTGCAGTGACATTACAACTTTTGCTCCACATCTCCTGCTATATTACAGCGTGTGGTCCGATTTATAAATGATTTCTGATTAAACAGAGCTGACTTGTTCACTTTTCAACTCCATTTGAACAACATTACACATTTCCATTGCCGCTAAAACCTGGGTCCTTGCTCAGTGGAAAAGGCTCCTAGGTAAAAATCCTGGGTTGGCTGATCCGGCATTCCTTCCTGGGTCTAGAGCAGGGTTTTACACGGATAAGACCTGGGTAATGCTCAGTGGAAACTGGTATCCCCGGTCATTTGACCCGGGTCCCGTTCACAGCATAGGGAGAGACGCATTTCTCGGTGCTTGAAGATGATGTAATCTCCAAGCGCCAGCACAGATAAGAACCGTCAGTATCCCAGGTCCAGCCTGCGGTGTAGACGGGGTTTAAGCTGCTGTAGCGCGGCTTGAAACTTGTGTTCAGTGTCCCAGACTGGACCCAGGATTTTGGTGGAAAAGCGGTAAAAGTTACATCTGTAATTGTGTTTGCTTAGTTGCCTCTACCGCTGCTAAAAATGGTAAGTAAATGAATGGAGGAATCTTTTTGGCAGGTTGCAGTTGATCAGAGTAGAAAGTCTTTATTTAGTATCCTTTAAAGAAGGGTAAAATCTGTATTTTGTGCATAGTGAGACAAGTAACCCTCTAGTTTATTACTGGTAATATTGCTCTTGGGAATTGGAGGCTAAACACTGCAGTACCCAAGTTTTCTCTTAATTGTTTAAATCCTCTAGATCTGGAGCCTCATAACAAGGTAAACCAGTTTAATATGATGTATCAGGATATAGACTGCTCTGCAATCCTAGCCAAAAAGGGTGGATTAAACTGTAGAAGTGAGTCATATAAGCCATTAATTTGTGTCAACACTAATGCATCCAATTGCAATACATGCAGAAAACTCTGGGGACATAATTATCTTGTAATGGAACATAAAGCCACTTGGAAAGAGTTACAACATGCTTAAATGAATTTTTTGTCTTGCTATACCTTGGATACAGCTTGCATAGCTGTGCTTTTATGGGGGATATCTAATCCTGTATGATGTGTCACCGGACAGCACCATGATTCCTGGCTGCACGCATATTGGCCAATTACAGTAGTGCCAATATTACAAATCGCGATGCCCCATTCTGGAATGGCACATAATGTCTGTGTCGGGAATAGAATTCCCCCTATATAGCTGATCATAGAATGTAAGCAACAATCTCTGCCAAGTAGAGTTGCAAATACAACTCAACAACACATGTCTCCAGTGACTTGGGTAGCACCATACTGTCACTGACTTGTAGCAGAAGTGTTAGAATAAAATGTAATATGCAGACAATAATATGGTATAGAATTGCAGGGGTGGTCAATTAGCGTCCCTCCAGCTCTTGTAGAACTACACATCCCAGAATGCCCTGCCACAGTATTGCTATATGGCCATGCTAAAACTGTTGCAGGGCATGCTAGGCTTTGTAGTTCAACAGCAGCTGTAGGGCTGCTTATTTCCACCCCCCCTCCCCCCACCCGGTCTGGTTGTCTCCATCACCAATGCTCCAGCTAACACCACTGTGTTTACATCGAATCTACGTTCATAAAGCCTGCAGCGCTGCTCAAAGAGATACTGACAAAATGTGTTTGTTTTAATTTACTGTTGTTCAGTGAGAGATAAAAGAATCTGCTTATTAAAATGATGTAGTATTTAGGTGCCGGTTGAAGTGTAAGGGGGTGATTCAATTCTTTTTGTAGCCGCGCTAAGTAATGGGCCCCCAATATAGCAATTCAATTGTTTGTTTCTGGGCATTAATGGTCATGTATGTCGTGCCGAATTAGACCATGTTTAGCCGCGTAAAACGGCTAACTCTTTCCATCACCATGTACTGTATCTTAACTTCAGTTATTTTATTTTATTTTGTTTATGGTATTGCTAATTGATACTAGAAGTTTTTTTTTGTGTGTGTGTGTGTGTTTCCTTTCCTGTGTGGATGGATTCCAAAGAGTAATCCTTGTTGAATCGCTCTTATAAGTACAGTAAACTATACTTAATATTGACCACAATGATAGTGTTAGTGTTAAGCTTTAAATTAGTTATGTTACCTGTCCTCCTACTGCATGTTTAGTGTGTACACATTCTCTCTTGGCAATATGTAGTGACTGGAGGAAGTGCAAAACCACTAATCAGACACCGGATAACCTTCTGCTGTCTCCACTTTAAAAATGCCACATAGACTGAAGGACAAGCTTTTCAGTTCATTACAAACCCTACTTGTATTGGATCTAATGAGTAAGGAAATATATGTATAAACCGGGCCTTCTTTATAGTTGGATGCAAATGTACTATCAATATGCCTCCTGTAACCTGTACTCCGGTGGGTGCATACGCCAGTTGGCAACTGTGGCTTCCTCCACTTGCATGTACTACTGAGGCTAAACTGTGAGTATAAACAATGTTACATTGCAATTCACCATGCATGCACATATAGTTAATGGCTGTATAGTGCAGGTAATGAGTACCCAAGTCGCTTGGAGTGTGTGAAATGCTGTTTATGGAAACATAAATATACTGTGTGGCCAGCCTTTCCAGAGTATGTAACCTACTTTATTTGTGTAAAATCAGTATTCAATGACGTGTAATTTGACTTTTCAACTGAGTTGCAGTAGTTTAACTCTGTTTGCATGAATATGCGCATTTTAGTCCCTTTCTTCCAATCAGAAGCAGCCTGTGGCCATTGCAGTCATAAGTTCACAACTTTTACCAAGGTTTCAATACCCGCAAGCCAGGTCCCTCAGACCTATGTCATGTCTTTCTGCAGCCAACTTGACCGCAGTTTGCATCCACATGCCCACACAACATGCTTTACTGTACTTTGGATACGTCTACACAGCCACTCCAACCCCTGGCCTCTCATCACAGGGGGAGTCACAAGTCCAGCTTGTGTGTGTAAAACACAGGCATCATGAAAAAATGTACATGTGGAATAAGAAAAAGAGCAAGTTGCGCGCTTTAGTTGTATTTATACATCTCTGCTGCAGTCGCAGTAAAAAAGTCCCTTTCGGCGAGCCATGTCCCATGAGAGACTGCTTGCGCCGGGGGTCTTTTTGTGTCTTTCTTCTTCAGGGTCCAAAGGGTATCCACAGAATACCTTGGGTATAGGTGATGGCAGCAGACATCGGGCACCTCCAGAGTACATTTTTCAGCCTCCCAGGATGCAGTGGGGTCACTCTCCTATACCCCACACCGAGCCAAAGCAAATCAGTTTCGTAGGTGCCCGGCTCGGAGTCGGATCACTCTTCAGAGGGGGGCTGTTAGACAGTCCTGAAGTTTCCTTCAGCAACTTTTGCTGCGATGATATGAGCGGGCAGCATGGACAAGCTAATTAGAGGTTCATGCTGCCCGCTCCCTTCACCCTGCCGGGCCAGAACACCGGTATCGATCCGGATGCTGGCGGGTACCAGGGTCTCAGGTAGCAGGGACCC